>CM062289.1:425004897-426434641 GCA_031216915.1 Pictodentalium vernedei | reverse complement strand
CCGTATTCGCACCAGAACTGATAATTTAATAATATTTCACGAAAACAACTTGTGGCCAAATGTGCTTTATATATCCAAGAACACAGCTAGGGGATAAAAATTCTTCAAAACACGGCGACAGAGCTACATTGGGGAAAATTCCAAAGCCCTTGCTTTTGTTTATGTGTGAGTCTACTTTCGATTTCCGGTCGACGTCATCGGACAGAAAAAGCATGTAAAAACAACGCCGTCTCAAATCAAATAATGAAAAAGATCGCCTTCATACAGTATACTGTTATTAGATAGAGATTGCATAGTTGCCATATTCAGTGCAAGATATCATGATACCTGTTGAAATTTCTTAGAATTACGATTTTGTTTTTGGATGGAAATTCGTGGTAACGAGTGATTTGCGCATGTCTGTCGAGCATGGAAACCATCTTCAATAAAAAATGCAGACAGTGTTGTCCTTTTCCAAAATGCAGTCCTGCCAGTGTATTCGAAAGTGTTTTGAATGCCTAGCTTTGTTCTTGGATATATGAAGCACATTTGGCCACAAGTTGTTCTGATGAAATATTATTTTATTATCAGTTCTGGTGCGAATACGGTAGCAGACTTCCAGGAACCAGTGGTGCCTACAGTCGACTCTATGAGTTGATTACATATGTGTTTCGTGTGCTATACATCCCAACCTTCATTTTGATGTATAATTTGTGTATATTTAATCTGAATTTAAGGAATATGAGAGGTGAGAATTTCAAAATAAACAAAATTCCATTACTTATATAGGCCCTTAATTATACTCACCCAGTAGGAATAATAACACAGCGATCGTTGAACAAATGAACAACAATAACAAAGGACGGATTCACAATCTTGACCCAAAAAGTTGTCAGTCGTCTTCATTCAGTCTTCTCGTATCCAGTGTAGTTCCCACGCGTTCCACAATTCCCGACAATCCTACCTAGCAACGGGTACTTCCTGATCACTTCCTGGTCACATGTATAAACATCTATATACAACTGCACGTGATCACAACACTCCTCCCCATCAACAAAGCGATCCTCACATCCTGGTTGTAACATATTTACAGCTATCAACATTTCTCTTTACAAATATTCACTGCAGTCTCTAATCCTCTCTAAACATATTTACATAATAACTGCAGCATTCTTAAAATTTATAAAAACGTCGAGCGTTACTTAATGTGGCTGCACATACTTCTTCTGCAGACAGCTTTAAAATCTTGCCTATCTCTACAGCTACCTCCCCAACAGTTTTGGGAGAGTTAACAGGCCTGCCTCCAAAATAAGGACTATCTGTCTCCAACAGCAATCTATTCAATGGTACCATTCGAAGTGCTTTCCGTTGTTCATGATCAAAGTATACTACTTTATTGGTAAATCCAAAATAAATGTTTGGTAGATCCAGCCATTTTCTAATTTCATGGGAGTTAAAAGTTGTGCAATGCAAGTGAATCAACTGCTGTTGGCGGTTGTTATACAAAATAATCTTTCTTGCTATTCTTGAGACATCTTCGGCATATTTGTCTTCACTACGAAGATTAAAAACAAGTGGCATGGAAATTGGTGACTTTAAAATCAATTTTTGTAGAATATATTCTTGTCTACTAGGAAGTGTGGTCTTATATGTAAAATCTAAACCTATCTCTCCAAATGCTCTGAGGGAAGAATGACAAAGATATTCTTCTAATTTAGAATAAATTTTGCTATTTAAAATTCTGTAACTCCTAGGATGCAGACCAATAGCTATCTTCCATTTGGGATCCATTTTAAAAACTTTCATAGGAGGGTAGGATTCTGGATCACAGAATACGGCAACTCCACCAACCAGGTCGCAAGCAAAATTTCCATCTATGGACCTACTGAAAACATGCTCCCAATGAGCTATATCTCTTGAACCAACACTGTGTTCAATAGTTCTGTCCATATGAAAATGGCTATCTATTACCCGAGGAATAGTTGGTATATCCTCCTCAGACGAGATATCAGAATACAATTTCTTCTGAATGGCTAAATTACTACATTCATCATCAAAATCGTCACAATCACCTATGGCTAAAACATCTTCTTCCTGAAATACATTTTGTGATACTTGTAGTTGAGGTTTACATTCTGGTGTGGTGTTTTCTTTATTATTATTCTCTTCCTCATTATCAAAATCATCATATTCATCAACAGTTAACTGGTAGAGTGCTGGAAGCCCATATTTGGGCTTTATTCTGAAGTGTGGGTACCACAGCTTGAAGGCTCATATTCAGTGGATGTGCTTTGTATTATCTTTGAAGTGATCTTATTTAGTCTGTAAGGGTTTGCCTTGTTACAATTTATGGGAGAGTGCCCATAGGCACTCTCCCATAAATTGTAACAAGGCAAAGACATGTGTACAAGATTTGATGGCCAAAAATAATTTAGCACTCTACCAGTTAAAACATCATCTTCATGATACATGCTTTGTGATACTGGTTGGCTCAAACCACTTTGCGGGTGACAACGACTCTTCCAATAATCTTCTCTAGACAAATCTTGTTGCCTACAACTCTGATAAATTTTATGTTGATCATTTGAAGACAACAACGACCATAAGGAGATTGCAACTCTCCAGTAAATAAGAACTGCCGGGCTGTTTACTGGATGGATATTAAAAGATCCTGACAATGGTGATGAGAAATTAAACTCTTTACATAAAAGAGCCATACCATTTAAATAAAGATCCCCTGTCAACTCACATTGTCGAGGGATATCCTTCCTTTCATTAACAATTTCAACCAATTTCCACCATGCATCATTATCAACTGCCTTCTCGTTCACACCGAGAACACATCCTGCTATAGCAGTTAACACCATCACATAATTTTTACAAACTACAGATAATTCTTCTCTTGAAACTGGTTCCCAGAGAAACTCAGGAAGATGTGTAAACTGAACATGTTTTCTAAGAAGACGAGGTCGACTTGGACATAAAGGACATGGCTGGTTGTTCACTTCACGTGCCAGACGTCGTTTTCTTTTTAAAGCCCTTTTCGATAAGACCTAAAGGAGGTGATGCTCTTGGTGCATCCGATGAAATAAGCGGAAAAATTCTCTCTCTTTCTCTCCCAACTGTATATACTTCCGCAAAAAACTTAGGTAATATCACTCCATTGATATCCCCAGTACTTAAAATAACATCGGATGAATCACTCATAAAAAGTGGAATTTTTGCCTCCAAACATTTTTGGACATCCAAATAAATTTTTATACATGCACCAATTTCCTTCCCCTTTTCCGATTCTTTTTGGCGAACATCAGATGATTTCAAATGAATAAATTTATTCAATAATATCCTTTTCAGCCCATCATTTTTTATCCTACTCCAGCCATATGGTGAAATATCAAAAACAGCCATAGGAATTTCATCAGCAGATACTACACGTTTCAGCCTTTCATTTGTTCCCGGAATGACAAAGGGTATTGGTTCACAGTAACGTGCACCAGAGTCGGTTCCCTTGGTAACAAGTAAACCTTCCCCTGTAGCTAGGTGTTTAGGTCCAAACTCATTGCTGGCTGAACCCGAACATTCTCCTGCACTTAACTCAACCCTAACATCTAACTTATTAGGTCCAAACTCATTGCTGGTTGAACCCAATACATTGACTGATCTTGTATTCAGTGGTAATTCATACCGGGACTTTCTAGTATTAATACTAGTTCTTACCACACTGCTGCTGGAACCTTTAATCTTGATTTCACCAACCTTTTTGCCACTCATTCTGGTAATTAAACAATTTAAACCTGCATTTAGAAACAAATATCTCTTGTTAGAAGTGTATATCTTTAGTTATACTGTACAATCAGGACAACAATATTCCTTTAAATTTTTCCCTTTTCTGGCTGTAACATTCACACATTCCCCATGAAACCATTCCAAACAAGTGTCGCATTGGATCATAAATTTACCATCATCAGGGTGATTACAAAAACAATATAAAATCTGAGAACTGTTCAAATCGGCTCTCTTTTCTAACTTCTTTTTTACTGAATTAATCCAAGTGGGGACATCTCTGTCTTTGCAAATTTTGATCCGATCATGATGAAGAATTACCCTTCTAGTTCTCAATCTGACCTCAAACAGATCTGCAGTGATTACCTCAACAACAATACCGGGCCCTTTCCAACTTGCCGCCAATTTTCTACTTTTTCCTTTACATGTTGTTGTATCCCGGACATAAACTAAATCACCAAATTTATACGTTTTACTTAGAACCCCTAAATCATAAGTTCGTTTCATACTTTTTTTGGATTCTTTTAGATTTTCTCTGGCTATAATATGAGCACTTTTAATAGCCTCTTCCAATTCCAAAACAAAATCGGGATAACTTTCTGAACTGCTATGGGTATCTGTCGGAAACATTAAATCAATGGGCATATTTACTTCCCTCCCTAACATTAAATGGTTTGGAGTGTACCCCGTCTGAGAACAAACAGAGGAACGCAGTGCACCAGCAATTTGTGGCAAATATACATCCCATGTCTTAGGTTTTTTATTTACAAAGCATCGAACTGCGTCCATCAAAGTTCTATTATATTGTTCCACCTGTCCATTCGCAGACGGTCGGTAGGGAGTAGTTCGGGTTTTATGAATCTGTGCCAAATCACATAAAGCTTTGAATAAATTACTTTCAAAATTTCGTCCCTGGTCGGTAAAAATTTCAAATGGAAACCCGAATCTCGATAAGAATTCATTGACCAGAGCACGAGCAGTGTCCTCTGCAGTTTGTGTGGGCAAACTAAAACATTCAACCCACTTAGTATATTGATCGACACACATCAATACATATTCTTTCCCATTTTCTGATACTGGCAGTGGCCCAAGAAAGTCTAAATGTATTCTCTCCATTGGAGAACCTGCATGATACATTTTCATTGGGGCCTTTGAATGGCGACTAGGCTTTTTTGCAACACTGCAGGCCTTACACGAGCGAACAAAAGTTTCCACATCATTGCTCAAACGATGCCAGTAAAACGATTCCCTAATACGATCCTTTGTTCGGGTTATACCCTGATGTCCTGATAATGGAATATCGTGACATAAGGATAGAACTTCCAACTTCCAGGATTTAGGAATCACTAAAGCCAATTTATCATTTTTTCTTTTCCTATACAAACACCCATCTTTTAAAGAACACAATTCCTTGTTAATCCAAAAATACTTGGATGCTGGACTAGAAAGTTTAACTTCACTATCACTGGGTGCCTCATTATTGTTTATCCAATTTAAAATAATTGGCAAATCTCGATCCTTTTCTTGCTCGGCTCTGATCTCTTCATTCGAATATTTCAAAAAACCCACCTGTTGTACAGAAACACCTTGGTCTGTAATGAATATAACAGAATGTTTTAAACCAGCAGTCTCCACTGGTGACAGGGCGACTGGAGGTTCTCCATCAACAACAGACTCATCTGAATCAGTAGTCTCCGCTATTTCAAGGGTGAATCTGATATCGGTTTCTGTTTGTACATTCTTCCCATTGTTCTCCAAATTTCCAACAGAAGACACAGACTTTGATGTTGGAGTCTCTGCTATTTCTAGGGCGACACCAACCTCAGAGTCCTTGCTATTGAATTCATCTCCTGAATCTTCAATCAGGCAGTGCACAAAATGAGTTTCACCGACTTCCACATCATCATTTTCACTCATCACTTCTGTCTCTTTCACTGAATTTTCAATTAAATCCAAATTATAATTTTCATAAATAATGTTACATGGCGGACAGTAGCCGACAGAGGTAAAACATTATCAACTTCGTCCTCGAATTTTTGCCATTTAGCAGTCACCCTTTCGCAAAATTTACACCCGCCACATGGCAAATCTTTAACCGGCATTTTTTTTTCACAGCATTCATTCCAAGGAATGCGGCTCAACGAATCAGCATTTTGATGCTTATCGCCCCTTCGATACTTTAATGTCATATCAAACTGACTGAGCTCGAGTAACCACCGAGTCAGTTGACCTTCAGGGTTTTTAAAATTTATAAGCCATGTAAGACTATTGTGATCGGTTTGCACAACGAATGGCCGACCTAACAAATAATGTCGATACTGGCGAGTGAAAGTAACAACAGCCAGTAACTCTTTCCTAGTGGTGCAATAGTTTAGCTGCTCTTTAGATAGTGCTAAGCTACCATATTGGATCACTTTTTCTTCTCCATTTTGGACCTGCAATAATTCAGCCCCCATGCAAGAATCGGAACAGTCAGTGTCCAAAATGAATAGATCCTTTTTATTTGGCAGTGTTAAAACTGGAGGGCTAGTCAGTGCTGCTTTTAAATCACACCAAGCTTTTTCCTGTGCTTTCCCCCACACAAAGGGTTCTTTCCCAGTTAATTTATATAACGGGCATGCCAATTCTGAAAAATTTTTCACAAAATTACGGTGATAATTTACAAGCCCTAAAAATTGTTGAACATTTTTTGCATTTTTAGGACGTGGCCAATTTTGAACAGCTTCAATAGCTGCTTTCCCTATTTCAGTTCCATTTGAAATTATGTTTCTTCCCAAAAAATTCACTTCTCTTTGAAATAAAACACATTTTCTTGGTTTTAATTTTAATCCATACTGTCGGAATCGGGTCAATACTTGTCAAAGATTGTCGACATGACACTCAAAATCTGTTCTAAGAACTAAACAATCATCGCCGAAACACAGGGCAATTTTCCAAAGTAAACCTTTTAAAACCAGACTCATAGCTCGACAATAACTTGCCACAGCACCAGTAAGACCCATACTCATTCGACAAAATTCAAAAAGGCCATATTTTGTCACAAATGCTGTTTTATGTTGATCTTCAGGTTTGATTCTTAACTGGTAGGCTTGGTTTGAATCTAATTGACTACACCACTCATTACCTGCCAAACTATCTAAACAATCTTCTAAAAGGGGAAGAGGGAAAGAATCTTTCCTCGTAACTGCATTTAGTTTACGATAATCTAAACACCATCTAACTGAAAAATCTTTTTTTCTAATTAAAACGGGGACACTAGCCCATTCTGAAATCGAAGGCTGAATCACACCAGCATTTAAAGGTTTTTTCAAGGTTTCCTCTTCCTCTTTAGCGAAAGCATCAGGTATCCTACGCATACGTAATTTCACCGGTGGAGCATCGCCCGTAGGAATTGAATGCTCGATCGCTGTAAAATTACCTAGATCAAAATCGTGACGAGCAAATACATCTTGAAAATCTATCAACAGCTTCTTTAGACAGTTTTTCTGAACTTCATCTAAATGAATTATTGATTTTTCATACAACTTTCATAAATGAATTGGCAATTCTTCCTCAAAATCTAATTCAGATACTACTTCATTGATCCTGTAATTTTTAACTTCAATTTCAGTACATTCTTGTGCATCAGCAGCAAAAGAAAGTACAGTACGTAGAGAGTGGATTGTAACTAAATCACCCGCAGAGTGGTGTTATCATCCAAGCTATAACTTTCAAATTTTGTACATATCGCCAAAAAACACAAGCAATGTTGCAGCCAATGGACCTGAGCCAATGGTTTAACCCGGAGGTCCATTGACTGAAACCTTGCTTGTGCTGGTCAGGCTTTGCAACAAATTTGCAATTATTGCTTGGGTGAAATCTCCACTCTGTGGGTGATTTAGTGATAATACACTCTCCACGTACTGTACCTTCCCCTTTTTTAATGTCAAAAGTAAAATCAAAAGTCTTTCTTGTTCAAGCCGAGTGGGGTGAGTGTTTTGAGCGTGAATATCCATTGTATTTCACGATGGCGCCGTAATTCGGTGGTGTTGTCACCGTCCGGGTCGGTATATAGTACCTGTATAATACGGTATGAGAGGTCCGTGCTGGAATAATTACTTAGGTTAAAGTGAATTGCGATAGGGGTGTCGCGTTTATGTTTAATGTCACTTACTTGCTCCTTGAGGCGTGTGTTGAAGTGACGTTTGGTTTCTCCAACATACTGTTTTTTGCAAATTTTGCATTGAAGCAGGTAAATGCAATTTCTAGTTAGGCAATTGGTGTGCCGTGGTCCTCGGTAGCGTTTTTTGGTGATTGTACTGGGGCATTTGGTTTAACAGTACAATCACCAAAAAACGCTACCGAGGACCACGGCACACCAATTGCCTAACTAGAAATTGCATTTACCTGCTTCAATGCAAAATTTGCAAAAAACAGTATGTTGGAGAAACCAAACGTCACTTCAACACACGCCTCAAGGAGCAAGTAAGTGACATTAAACATAAACGCGACACCCCTATCGCAATTCACTTTAACCTAAGTAATTATTCCAGCACGGACCTCTCATACCGTATTATACAGGTACTATATACCGACCCGGACGGTGACAACACCACCGAATTACGGCGCCATCGTGAAATACAATGGATATTCACGCTCAAAACACTCACCCCACTCGGCTTGAACAAGAAAGACTTTTGATTTTACTTTTATCTATTAGCATTTTTCACTTCTTGTTCTTCAACGCCACCTGCCCGGTGGTAGGGAAACTAACCACAGTAGACGTAATCACGTCACTATTAGACGACGCAACACAGAATTCACTCGAGAGGAATTCAGTTACGAACTTCACCTGTTATCATGGCTCACATATGTAATGAGTGTCAGATCAACTATGCAGACCGGACCGGACTTATACGCCACAATAGGGTTACACACCTCAAGAGAGGTTTTTATTCTTGCGAAAAGTGCATCAAAACCTTCAAAAGGAAAGAATATCTAGATAAACATTTAATGAGAAAATGCCATAAAAATCATTCCCGGCAAATGAACGCCAATTCGGACATATTGGAAATGGCTGTGACGGAAATTTTCGGGGAAAACACAGTGGATTACATTACACAAACGTTACAAGAAACCTCATCATACCGATCCACTGTAACTACTAACAACTCCACACATGGTGATTCAATACCCATAGCCACGAACAACAATCCAACCATGGCTGCTGCCTCGGGTATTGAGCAACGCAACATGGTTGACCCAGACATTTCTGCACAGAGAAATTTTCCACATGAAGAGTCAGCAATTGCTCCGGTCCGACAAACGTCGTTATTCGGAAATTCTCCGATGCCAGAACTATTTTACCAGAACATGGACATTGGGTCACCACACCCACAGATCCCATCCCATAGGGGAAACACCCCCCCGAATACGGACATAACTACCCTATATAATACGGGGAAAGTCTTGAGATACGCGGCAAACATATTAAACCGCAATCAATTTTAAAAACGTTGACACTCCTTACTTCCGGGAAATCACAAATAAAAAGCAACATCCAATAAATAATTATCTTTTTATTTCAATCCCAATGATTTACAATGGTGCACGAACAATGGGTTCACGTCTCGTCGCATTACCCTACCCCAACTCTTATGACATTTATTAGACACCAAATTGGTTCTTTCTCTGCTGTTTCCTTTTGCCATTTCTTCTAAAACCTGGAAATAAATTTTATACTGGTGATTATTTACTTACATCCCACCTATTAACAATAAGTATCAAATGGAATCGGCAAGTTAGAGTCACTATTACCAAACAAAACAGCTGTGACCGCCAAATTTAACTCTGCATCAAAGTGGCTGCCAAAAATTTAATTATTAAGTGTGGCCGCCAAAAACAACACAAACCACTGTGGCCGCCAACATGTGGCCGCCAAAATCAATCTAATCAATTAATCACCTATTGTGGCCGCCAAGCTGTTTTCAGAGGAAACCTATAAAAGGAGAGCCGCACAGCAGTTCAATCGCCTCTGACGAAGTTCAAATTAGAACGAAACCGGTTAGGCAACTATAGAGTTATACGGGATCTCTGAAGATCAGGCCCTCTCGCACTCACAGAGTCGTTTTTCATACTTTTTTAATGTCACATAATTTGACGAAGGATTCAAAACACAACAACAAATTATAGAATCCTTTGAATGTAAAGTACTGGCTACAATAAAATCACCAATTTGACTTTCAATAATAAAATCATTTTCAAAGGGGCCAGTCTCGCATTTAATCAATGCTACTGAATTCGGTGGAATAACCGTTCGTTTCTGAACTATCACTTCCTTTCGGGAAACTAAAACATTTCGAGGTTTCACACAATTTAACATAACCGCCTCATCACCTAGTTCCAACACATTTTTTGAAAGATCAATCGAAACTGAGTTTCTCTTCAAAAAATCATATCCAAGCAACATTTCATCAGATATTGGGGCTACAAAAACACACTCCCAAAAAATTTTGCCACCAATTTTCAATTCTATTGGCCCTACTATAGAAGCAGACATTCCCGACTCAAGAGCTGCTAATCGAAGCCCTAACTCCTTAATCACTGGTGGTCTCGGACAAAGCCGTTTATACACTGCGTCCGAAATCACAGTAACCTCAGCAGCAGAGTCCAAAATAGCTTTAATTTTTATACCATTTAACTGAACAGGCATAGAAATAAGGGGTCTTTCTATTTCATTCACTATTAAACCATTTTTTGATGAAAAGTTGCTCGGAAAATCTAATTTTCCATGTTCATCATACGTGAACAATTCATTATTTTCCATTTTTGTCAGCCCTTGAATATCATAAACTTGGCTATTTACATTTTCAACACCAGATTCTACAGACTCCACTTCTTCATTTTCTACATAAATGTTATCCAAAAACCGAGTCTTCCATTATGGGTGAACTCAATTTCCTCATCACTTTTTCTTCCAATTTTTATTTGCGCTTCAACAATTTCTACAATTTCAATTTTACTTTCAGGCAGACCAACATTTTCATTTTTACTTTTGGGCGAACCAATATTTTCCAAAAATTCAGTTTTTCTACTATCTTTATTCCAAACTTCAACTCCTTTACTTCTAGTACTCAGAGAAGCATCACTAGACATGGTCTCCCCCACAGAAGAGAGGCCATCTCCAGTGTTTTTGGCTTCCTGAGTCTCCCCATTATGGTTAAACTCAGAAAGTTTGTCTGTCGACATGGTCTTCCCAGCAAGGGTGAACCCTGTCGAAGATTCACTATTTGACGTGGTCTCCCCATTACAGGTGATCCCTGCCAATAAATCAAATACTGCTTCCTCTCTAAGACCTTCAGTATTTTGAGTCGACCTGCGGTCCCTTAAGCCGACCCGTTGAAGTTTACTTGATCTGATTGGGGCGACTGACTTTGATGATCTTGTCTTAACCCTTTACCCAACGTAACGGCCAAAACCGGCCAGCGCTATTCTAAAAAATCGCCAATTAATTTTCAAAATATTTTCATTTTTTGTCTCAAAAACATAGGTTATGACCCCTCGTTGGAACGAGCTCGTCGAGCTCGTTCCAACGAGGGGTCATAACCTATGTTTTTGAGACAAAAAATGAAAAAAATTAGTTATTCAAGAATTTTTTTTGCAAGTGTCGTCTGCTTTTCATGTTAGGTAAAGGGTTAAATTTACTTGTGCAGCCCTACGATTTTTTTGTTTACTTGGGCACACCATAGACAAATGACCCTTTCCCCCACAGGAATAACAAGTCACCCCACCCCTTCGAACTTGATTTCTTGACGTGACTTTTTTCAACTCACATTTTAATTCGTCAACCTGCTTCAATAAAATTTCATACCCACCATCGGTATTACAACCTTGATCTCTAGTTGACACTCCCACTTTTCGTACTTCCGGCATTTCAAATTCAATTGTGTGTGTATCTCGAGTCAAACCTTGAACTTGAGTAGCTTGAATAAAATTGACCCTTTCAACTGCTTGTTCAAGTGATCTCAAACCGAATCCATTTACATATTCACCAATACTTCTATCCATTAGTCCCTGACAAAACCGTATAACCGCATGGCTTGAGAGCTTCTCTTCAGGAACTCCCACCCGCACACGAGCTGCCATTTTTTTAACCCTATCTGCCCAGTCGTAAATTGACTCATCTTTAAACTGATGCATGGAATGGAAATGCACACTCAAAGTACTATCTGTCTGATGGTCGCTAAATCTAACTTCAAATTTTGAAATTAACTGGCCAAATGAAATTTCTGGGAAATGGGTTTTTAAATAAACATAATATTCAGCTGGTTTACCATCTAAACTCAGACTGAATTCTGCCATACTCTCACAGTCTGACCAATTATTGAGTTTTGCTAACTCATCAAACCTCAAATAAAAGTTTTGAAAATCTGTTTGGCCATTAAAACGTAAGATATTATGTACACGACGTACACTGGGAACTGGGTCTACAGATTTTTGTTTCTTGGCCTCATGTCCTACATTATTGAAATGCAAAACTGATTCTCCATAGATAGGAGAATAAGCACTATCACTAAATTTTGGTTTGACATTGACTACAGATTTTGGTTTCTTAGGCTCTTGTCCTACATTATTGAAATGCAAAATTGATTCTCCATAGATAGGAGAATAAGCACTATCACTAAATTTTGGTTTGACATTGACTGGAGTACTTTGATTGACAGGCACATAATTTGGATGAAATGGGTTTGATGAAATTGGTTGAAAAACCCCGTCTTTGGGTTTTGCTTCTGACTTATTTAAATTTAAATTTGCCAATTTCAATGTGTTTTCTGCATTTTGCGTTTGCAAAATATCCACCTGCCTTTTCAATTCTTCCATGTTTTTATCCTGATACTCCTTCACCAAGAGCTTTGTTTCAAGTAATTCTATTTTATTTTGAAGCTTTTCCACTTGTATTTCCAAAGGTGTTGAAGCAAATTTGGGGTTAAACTCAATTTGTGGAGTATTTGTAACGTTTTTTCCCAATTTTTGCCTTTGAGGAGTACTCAATCTTACATCGACTTGTGGAGAATTTCCACAGATTGGAAATTGAAGCGCTTGTTTAATTTCCCCAAATTGTTCCTTCAAATAATGTTTTTTGTCTGTTTTAGAAGAAATAGAATCTGGTGTCAACAAATATTCACATAATGGGGATCCTTTCGCAGAAGCTCCTACAATAATTTGTCCCGCTATCTCCTTCCTAATATCTGACAACTCAGCATTCACCATTTGTCTACTCAAGAACTATTGCCTAACTTTTTCATTCTCAAGAGCTAAACGTAATCTCGAAACTGTCTCCCTATCAAAAAATCTTGGAGCAAAAATGTCATCCTCTTTGTAATTTTCAAAGTCTATCAATGATAAAATTTTCGCCAATTGAAGTGGAAAATCTAAAGAAAGAAAAGAATTCAAATTTAAATTTCCCAATTTTTCCCGAGTGATCAGAATAATTTCTGCCCTTTTTGGTCCAATACCCGGCAATGTCAACAGTTCTGAAAATGAACAATAATTTATTTTTATTGGTACTATTTCCATTTTAACACAATTTTGAAAACAATGCAGCACACAATTTACTCGATCTCAAATAAAGCAATTTACACTTTTTACAATTCACCACTTATCTGTAATTTCATTACACAGTTATTCATTTATTCCAATCGAAAATAGGAAACTTTGAACAGATAAGTATTATCCACCTTAAGTGGAGCAAAAATAACACTAGTTGAAAATTATCTTCTGCCGTCGGGAATTTAAAATGAAACACAGAATTTCAGAACTCCCAAAAAAGTAACAAATATTTTCAAACATACGTACATTCCGAAATAGTTTTTCAACCCTCGTATTTTACTTCCGTAAACATCTACTTCCGATTTCCATAAAAATCTATCACATGATACGATTAGTTTAGTATCAAAACAGACGACACTAACAATTTTTCATACTTGAAAAACAAATCTAAATATTTCTGACATACCTCGTTCCGCCCACGAGGATTTAAAAACAATTCAAATTACACCGTTTGAAACACATGATGCTTCCTTTTCTATTTAATAAACAGAATACTTCCAGCAAAATTAATGTCACAAATTTAGCATTCCTACTCGGCCATATTCCCCAAAACACAGTTTTGTTCTGAAATTTAGGCGACGCCACTGTAATATCTTACCAGATATTTAATTATACTCACCCAGTAGGAATAATAACACAGAGATCGTTGAACAAATGAACAACAATAACAAAGGATGGATTCACAATCTTGACCAAAAAAGTTGTCAGTCGTCTTCACTCAGTCTTCTCGTATCCAGTGTAGTTGCCGTGCGTTCCACAATTCCCGACAATCCTACCTAGCAACGGGTACTTCCTGATCACATGTATAAACATCTATATACAACTGCACGTGATCACAACAAACATATACCCAAAGGCTGTCCTGGAAATGAGACAGGTACGAGTGCAATTGCTCCCATCAGCCAGCACCCGTGATTTCTATTTTGCAGGAGCTAAAAAATGCACTCGTTGAAAAATATTGTGGAGCACTAATATACTGTGAGCCTGAGGGCACATAAATGTGTGTTGTTTTCAGAAAGCATTACTATGTGGCCAGTGGCAAGTTACTGTCATAATTCCGCAATTCCTTATACATTTAAGCCTTTGAACACTAGTGCCAGTGGTGTCTGCCATGGCAGTGATTAGAAGTGTCCATATTCATTATTTGGGGTAGACCAATCAATATTTTCAATGTGCAGCCTTGGGGCTGCACGTTGAAAATACTGATTGGTCTCCCCCACACATTTACTGAACAGCCGTCCTATTTAATGACGTTATGACATATCATGTTCCTGGCTGGAAAAGCAGCTGCTTGGATTCAAAGGAAAAGGTTTCTGGTGCTTGGTGACAGTATTCCCTCGAAAATTAAAAAAACTACCATTTTACATGTGAAGTTTACTCTCGTCACTGATTTCGCGGGAGCTTAAAACTGCACCCGACAATTTTGTTCATTTCCAGTGCACTGCAGAATATCTGAGGCTAAATTTTTTCCCACTACACTATCCTACCTTGCCGTATCAGAACAATACAGCTTATCCCACGCACTACGTGATCGAAATGGGTTAATTCACCTCATGCATTTTGATATCAGAAACTATTGGTCTCCAGTGATGAGTGAGCCAATAAGAACTTAAGAAGAAAGGCCTGTCATACGAATACCAATGTTTTTATCACAGAGTTAATGGATTGACAATGCTGATGACAAATGGTCATTGTTTGATAGGTGAGTGTTAGACAGCATACTCTTGAAATGCCCAATCCCGTAATTTATCGTCATTATATTAATGAAGCCAGTACATCAAAAGGAATTTGCACGATATTAAATTAGCATTTTTCTTAAATTTCTTTGATATATGAGTGACAAAGAGATCCTGTCAGGTTACTGATTGATTCTGTGTTTGTGACATCATTATTGCGGGAAAACCACACTCTATTTGTAGACATTTCTTCATTGGAAATCTTTTTTTTTTCTTGTTACCATTGTCGAGAGCCGATGCTTATCCTGACTACAGACAGGTCCAGGGCTCGATGTAACTGGATTCTTGTAGCATTTTGCAATTAAATTTTCAAATTTTTGCTGTTCAATAAATATCTGTCAAAAGTTAATTTTCATCAACAGCTAATCAATTTTCACAAATGAATAGAAAATTGCTGTTCAAAAGATGCAGATTAAATCGTGCCCTGGACAGGTCATCCGATGGGTACACATTGACCATGGTTGAGAACCAGGCAGAGAATATTTTAGAATTGAACACTGCAGGAAGGCCATTTCCTTGCATATGAGACAGAGATTCATGTTTTGGTGAGAAATGTTTTGTGAGAATAATAGAATAATTATGTTGAATCTTCGGGGAAACACCCAAACCTATCACCATTTCTTCGCTACAACCAGATTGTGACATCTTACCTAATCGGCAAATGGTGGAAAATAGAAGTAGTTTCTGAAAGACACAGGACAATCTTAAGTTGCAGAATGCCAATTCTGGAAACGGTGCTCATAAAATGCAGTGCTCAAAATAACTTTTTAAATTTGCGTTGCAAAATGCTACACATTTCCAAAAAATGAATAGCATTTTGTAAAAATTACATAGCTATTTTTGTATACCAGATTTATGTTATGCTGTTTTGTATTGAATTCTTCTAAGTAGATAGAATAGTTTCCATCCATTTCTGGGCATTTCCAAATGATCTGCAACACATAAAACATTTACTATGGTTTTTTTTAACTGAACTGCCTTTAAGGGTTGCATGGACTTGGATATTTTCAATTGGCGTCATGGTTGTTTAAGAGAGTTCTCAAAATGGAAGTTGGGATTTTTAATTTGATGGGCTTGAAGTTATTTTTAATGGACATTTTATGCAAAATGTTGTAAAAAGAGGAAGAATTTAAACCAATAGAATTCATCTTACATATGAAGTTGCTAATGATGCTTGATGGAGAGTTAATCTGAGTTATGCCTGGAATGTTCCCCAATCAGAAGTAAAGCATCCGTGAACTAGTTTTTCAAATTTTCATTTACATTTCGCGATGCAAGATAATCAACTGCAGCCTAATAGGCTGTAGTTGATTATCTTGTATCGCAAAATGCTATACATAATTGAACATTGTGTAGCTTTTTGCAAGTTTTGCATAGCAAAAAGCGACGTGACACCACTTACAGTAAAACCTGTCTTGAGAGACCACTGTCTTGAGAGACCACCTGTCTTGAGAGACCACATCTACCAGGCACCGATTGGTTTTACTCTATAATGGACCTGCTATGGGAGACCACCTGTCTTGAGAGACCACCTGTCTTGAAAGACCACTGTGACCTGGTACCAACTTGTATTTTTATGCCATAATGGACCTGTCTTGAGAGACCGCCCCTTTGAAGACTGAAACCATGACAAAAACTTTTTATCTGTTCTGGAGTTGGAAAATCCATTGTGGTTATCATATAATTAAAAGTATTAAAAGCTCTTAATTGGGTTTCAATTGCTAACTCATTACAGATTGCGATGTTTTTATAAGACCCCTGTGAAAAGATTAGGATTATTGCTGAATAAACAATTTCATACATACCTGAAATGTGACAGATAGGAATAAAAATAAATTTGTGTTGAAAATTTTTTTGTAACAAATTGAAATGGACTGTTATAAAAATTATAAAAATAAATTAGTGTTGAAAATCTTCAATGAAGATTTTCAACACTAATTTATTTTTATAATTTTTATAACAGTCCATTTCAATTTGTTACAAAATTTCATAAAAAAGAACAACTACAAAGTAATTGCAAAAATCCATTCTTCACCATTTCTGAATTTTGTGGTTGGTTATTCACTGACTTGAGAAAATCTGATACCTGTTATGAGAGACCACCTGTCTTGAGAGACCACTTTTGTGTGGCCCAAAGGGCGGTCTCTCAAGACAGGTTCTACTGTATTTTGCCCTGATAAAATGTATCAACTTTGTTGGGAGAATGATTGCGTCTTGACTAGAATATTACGGCGTTGGACAAGTCAGTAAGGGAGAAAATGTGACAATGAGAACATGATATATTCATCCCTTTGCCATATAGACTAAGTGATGAGTTCATATGGACCACTAGACCAGTTCCCTCCCAGATAGATAGTTTGAGCAGTTTATGCACAAACTCAGTACAGTCATTTGTCAGGAACATAAAATTTGAGAGGAACGATTTTATCGTTCCTCTGATGGTTATCTAAATGAAAAAACAGATAGCTGAAAAGTTTTCATCTGGCACTACAAACAGTTTGTCAAAAAATGTCTTATCTCCTTGTTTGATAGCATTGTTTTAAAATTAGAGCTGTAGGTTAACCGAAACCGAACTGAGGTTTTTGTTTTTTTTCTAAAAACCGAAACCGTCGACATCCTGTAATCTAAGGGTTTTCGTTTTTTATTAGAATACTCTCTTGCTGCAGAAATTCACAGAATGTAGCCATCCCAGAGTAGTGAAAGTACCCAGACACTGCCAATGGCAGTGTCTGGGTACTCTCACTACTCTGGGAAGGCAACATTCTCTGGATTTCCGACATTTCAGTTTAGTTGTGTTTGCAGCTTTCCTCAAGTTGCGTGTAGGTGTCAGACCTCGAAAAATGGCCAAGCACAATAAAAGTTCTGTATATTTAGGTAATTATTATATTGGTCTTCCTGATTCTTCATGTATTATAGCTTATTTCGGGCATTCATTGAGTTTCATTCAATTTCACTGCCATTCAGTTATGATTCCGGACATAAGAATGAGTTTTATTGAATTTTATTTGGCCTCATGAACAAACCGAAAACCGAACCGAGGTTTTATTCCACCTGAGAAACCGAACAAGAAATCTAAAAACCTACAGCTCTATTTAAAATGTTCCTGTGGGAAGACTCCTCTCTTCACACCTTTAGATCAGTCTAATTTGGGTACAATGTCAAATATGGAACAGCAGTAAAGTGGCCTGCATGGTTGGATAAAAAGCACTGGTATTTTCTTCTTCTTGGCGTCTGTTTTAGGTTTCAGGTCCTCCTCTTAAAATGATAGTTTACAAACCTTTGTTATAGCTAGGTCTTCGCCATTATCACTGGTTCCCACCACCCCTTGTTGTAAGTTTACTAGAGAAGGCTTCTTAATTTCCCAGTGTCGATCCAAAGTTCTATTTGAATGTGAATTACGCATGACGTTTAATAGGAAATGCCACAAACATGAATATAATGGATCTGAATGCTTTAAGTGCATGATCTTATAGAATTTGCCTAAGAAAAGCAATCTGCGTTGACAGTGTCGTATACGACACCGATTGCTTTTCAATGGCGAACTCTGGGTGTTTTTTGAAACTTATTTATCTGTTCCATTGTTTGATTTGACGGTAACCTCAAAGCTATATTGCAAGCTTTCAGGGAAACCTGGCCAAACTATATAGTGTTGAAACACTGCAAAACTTTGGAAAAGTTTTGAACTCCAAATAATATAATTTGGGCACCATTATCTTATTTGGTCACAGCGTTTACCGTCGTTATTTGAGAAGAATTTAAAGGTCTGCCTCTCTTCAATACTCGAACACCCCAAGGTGGTGATGCCCCTCTGCCTGCTGCAGATGCTTTCGAAATCTGTGAACTGTCATACAGTAGGGCTATCGTGGATGGGTCAAAATCCAGAGGTTTTCATTTTTTCCACGCATACAATTCAGAAGTGATTCGCTATGACACCTAGCAAAATTTCCACCAGTGAAGCACTGGGATTACCCTGGTGCTTCATTGGTGAACATTTTGCTAGGTGTTATGGCGAGTCATCTCTGAATTACTTGCATTGAAACATGCCCACCCAGAGATTTTGATCCGTCCACGATGGTTGTACTGTAATCTGTCCTCTTTATTATATCCAGATGAACGGTAAATAGGTTATCTCAAAATTCAAGATTTTATTTTCTGATTTGACCAGTTCTGAACTTTTACCAGTCACGGGTTAGTTGAGAAGTAATGTTCTGGTAAAAGAGTAAAGTACTTTATTTCAAACAAAGCAATGCTACAGTTAAAACTAGAAGTCCTGTCATGAAATGCGCGCAAATAGCACGTTGATATGTGCGTTAATGTACGCGTTATGGCCCAAGTAAAGCTATGAAATTCTGTACATATGGCCTGTGCACAAGCAATGTTTCAGCCAATGGACTTCCGGGTGACCCGGAGGTCCATTGGCAGAAACATTGCATGTGTTTGCTATGAGTAACCAAGAGAACCTGCTGTGCTTTGGATGCCATTCGATATGGCAATTGCACGCAATTCCAACACTCAATTAAGCCTAGATACATGTAAGCGTACTATTCGTGACAGGACTTCTAGTTTTAACTGTAAATAATTTAGATATTTTTTTTCTTCTTCAAAATCAAAGTTATCAAACATATTGCTACTCTGTAGAAGTATTAAATTGGATATAGTTTTACCATTCACTGAATGAGTGTGGCGACGTCTCTGAATTTCGAGCACAGAAATTCCACTTCAAAAATTTCAATGATCGATAACTTGAATTAAGAAATGCCTACCCGCTTGTATTTTTGCTAGTTAACTTTTCATTTTATTCAATTTTCAATGCAAAAAATTCTTTTTAATTAAGCAGCGTTATTTTTATTAATATTACACCATTTATGCACAACAGTGATTTTACCTTTTTCGAACCACCATGTATTTACCTCCTTTTCCACTGCATCTGTTGGTTCCAAGTACTGTCATAGCAAAACTAAGGCCAGATTCCTTATGAGAAAACTGACAAAAATTGAAAGTGGGTGAAATCGATTTTGCTTTGCCTTTAAAATGAACATAAATTCTGACCGTTTAACAACCCTTTACCCAACAAAGACGATATCAAGATTTATTATTTTAACCCTTTGAACCCAAGTGGTCGTTTTTCCGGCATGGAACAAAATACGTCATAACGTCATTATATAGGATGGCTGTTCGATAAATGGGTGGGATAGACCAATCAATATTTTCAATTTACAGCCCCCAAGGCTGCACGTTTAAAATATTGATTGGTCTACCCCAAATAATGAATATGGACTCTTCCAATTGCTGCCATTGAACTGGTGTAGAAGATACCACTGGAGTGCAAAGGGTTAAATAGCATTTTTAAAAAATTTTCCAAACATTTCTACAAAACCATATCACATGACCCCTCAATGGAACGAGCTTGATGAGCTTGTTCCAAAGAGGGGTCACATGATATGGTTTTGTTGACAGTTTTTGAAAAATAATGTTTTTTTGGCTGCTGAGTTTGCATATTACGTGGGTGGATGTGGCGATTCATTGGGTAAAGGGTTAATGGAAATTCATAGCATGTTTTTCAATTATTTTCTTTAGTTAACCCTTTACCTAACATGAAAAGCAGATGACACTTGCGAAAAAAATTCTTGAATAACTAAATTTTTTCATTTTTTGTCTCAAAAACATAGGTTATGACCCCTCGTTGGAACGAGCTCGACGAGTTTTGGCCGTTACGTTGGGTAAAGGGTTAAATAATCTGGTTCTGAACTGCTCAAAGTGATTCTGATTTGATCATATCACAAGCCCTCAAAAACATGCCACAGTTTAACCCTTTACCCAATTCAGACAATATCAACATTTATTATTACTAAATTAAAAACCAGTCTTGATATAAGAAAATAGAAATAGAAAATGTGGCCTCTAAGCGGACCTTGTGCGCCGTTTCAGAGATGAAAATGCAAGAGCATCTCCATTACCATGGCTTGCAAAAGAGAGTACTATTATGGAATGTGCCCAGGATAACTCAGCTCTCTCACATGAGGGGTATTTTTAAATGTGTATCAACAGATGGCCTCATCATTCTTGAGAGTTTGTATCAGTTAGCTGCTCTCATGGAATAAAATCATCTTTCTATGTACTCCCCCGTGGGAACCCCAGGAAGTGGAGCAGTGCTTGTGTACTGTGGTAAGCAAGCTCTGTTTCACTGGTAAAATAGGACCCAGTCACTAATGCTTGGGGTGCGAGTCCTCTAAAATAGGCAACATGGGGAAAAAACGATTGACTGACCTTGACTTTATCTCCATGTTGTGGTCATGATTAGCCATTGTGCAGAAGTATGTGACCTTAAACAACAATAAATAAATAAATAAATTCTATGTACTTCCTTGGCTACCATACCAGCAAAACTTGGGCTTTCTCTTGCAGAAACACTAGTTATTAACTGGTAGAGTGCTGGAAGCCCATATTTGGGCTTCATTCTAAAGTGGAGGTGCCACAACTTGAAGGCTCCTATTCAGTGGATGTGCTTTGTATTATCTTTGAAGTGACATTATTTAGTCTGTAAGATTTTGCCTTGTTATAATTTATGGGAGAGTGCCTAAAGGCACTCTCCCATAAATTGTAACAAGGCAAAAACATGAGTACAAGATTTGATAGCCAAAAATAATTTAGCACTCTACCAGTTAATATGTGTTCCCGTAGGCAATGTTTTGCAGCAGCAAAACATTGCCATCGGGAAGACGTATTAATACTTCTACAATTTCTCTGTGTGCCCCCAGAAAAAAATAGCCAGTGCTAAATTAAAAACCACTCCTGTTTTAAGAGGTAACTACGTAATAGAGGAAAATGTTGGGTTTGGAAATGTGGCCGCTAAGCAGAACTTCTGCCTGAGCCTCCCTAGCAGAACCCCTGGTATAGCGTCACCTACTAATGGGTTGCAATTTTAACCATTTATTTCCAGACCTGAGTGTGCAATTTCAAAATGAGAAAAAGCCCACAGGAGAACTTTCATTTTTTTTTTCTTGATAAAACCATGTTTTGAAATAATTATTTTGGAACCCCTATGAGCTTTCTCAGTTTTGATATCATGGCCATGGGTTGGCAAGTTTCAAGAAAAAGGTAGAGAAATATTTTTAGTCATCCTGCATCTTGTTTTGAGGGGTGGTACTGTACAACTGTTTGTACAGTGGAGCCCACTTAATTGGATATTTCTTAATTGTATATCCCTGTTAATTGAATATAATTTCCCAACACAAAACCATTTAACATACATTCAGTACAAATTTGACCTGTTAATTGAATATAGATAATAGAATAAACTCCTGTTAATTGAATAAAAAATCTTGTAACCTGTCGAGAAATTACCCTGACTTGCCCCAGTTTTCCTTTGTTTATAGACCTATTTGGCCTCAGTACATTCATTACCAGCATTTAATCTATTATATCTTGTTTGACAGAGCTCATGGAGCTCTGTCAAACAAGATATAATAGAATAAATGCCAAGTTTTTCTCTAGAAAACAGGAAAGTGACACAATCCCTGTTAATACTCCTGTTAATTTTCATTGGCAAAGTGGCTATTCAATTAACAGGGCTGCATTGTACTTCCATGTGTTGCCTTAATATTGGATTTGGAAGTTTTGTGCAGCTCTCTGTTCAGAATGATGCAAGATGAAACTTTAGGTCTTCCATTATCAGAGCAAAAATTAGTTTGGCATTTTGCCAGTTCTATTTTTTCTAACATCTGTTGCCCAACACAAAGTCTGACATTTAAATTTTTTTTTCTCCTGTGGTTTCAAATATTGTAATGACAGAGTGACAATGAGATTATTTTTTTGAACACACTTTGTGACTTTTCTGGAACAAGGAGTTTATTTTATATCACAATTATTTTTCATCCTGTACTGCACACATGGATGTAAATCCTGGGGTGTATGGCTGTTACCTCCAATTCGTGTTGGGCAGAGTACTCTTGTACGATATTTTGCATTTTCAGTGACCTCTGCTCAGACATAATACTGTCACAGATGGTTACTATCATGTTAGGGTATATTAACACTTGGTGAGTGGTGATTTTTTATCTTAACCCTTTTTCTAATTAATCTGAAGAGCTGGGCATATTTCGTTTTTCTGGTTTAGTTCTGTTTTTTATACCCCCATTCCCAGCGGTGTTTATATAGGAATTGCCTTATTCGTCCTTCCATCCAACCGTCCTTCATACCATCCCACCGTCCATCCCGAAATTCAACCATGAATAACTTGTAAAATACTTGGTTGAGTGACTTGATATTTGGTATGCAAGTGTATCTTATTGCTGTATACGCATAGTAAAATGCAGGTATTTTGCAAGATTTTATTTCCAGAGTCATTGCCCTCTATGGACTTAGAATTTGTCCGCCTTGAAATTAATTCATGAATAACTTGTAGAGTACTCAATGGAATGACTTCATATGTGGTGTGCAAGTTTATCCTATTGATGTCTACCAACAGTACAAAGTATATGAAATGCAGTGTATTATTGTAGGAGTTATTGCATTTTATGGACATTGATTTTGTCCATCCATCCATCCGTCTGTCCCGAAATTCAGTCAGGAATAACTCGTAAAGTACTTGGTTGAGTGACTTGATATTTGGTATGCAAGTGTATCCTCTTTTTGTATACCCATAGTGAAATGCAGATGCTATGCGAGATTTTGTTTCCAAAGTCGTTTCTCTTTATGGACTTAGAATTTGTCCGCCTTGAAATTATTTCAGATTAGATTAGATTATTTATTTAGCAAATACACCAAAAACAAGGCAGATTGCAAAAATACAAAATCATAGTATTATATATATTAGTGCTCAAACGACTAGTGAATTCCAAAGTTGACTAGTCAATACCCAAAAGTCAAGTCGACTTCGACTAGTCATTGGTGATAACTTGTCTCTTTATAACAGTGTTGGTGTTCCGGTAGAGTGCTGAAGG
Source organism: Pictodentalium vernedei (assembly GCA_031216915.1). Lineage (NCBI taxonomy): Eukaryota > Metazoa > Mollusca > Scaphopoda > Dentaliida > Dentaliidae > Pictodentalium > Pictodentalium vernedei. Next base: position 426,410,613 of record CM062289.1, on the reverse strand, counting down.
TCCAAATTTGGCTTCACTTGGGCATTCATATACAGCAACTTACTGGAGTTAATGTGCTTCTAATTATGCTAAGAGTGAAATTATATAGTCTTATTTAATTTGCCTTGTTGCGATTTATAGGCTCTCTCCCATAAATTGCAACTAGGCAAATTAATAACATATCCTGATAGCCCAAAATAATTCAGCACTCTACTAGTCCAGTTAAAACAAACTACTGTCACTACTATTAGATGGCAATAGATGTATACACTGATTGCCCAATATTGCTGTTCAAACTGTCTGACAGTGGCACAGAAGGGATACTATTTACCTAAAAGCTTGAACTCCTCCGACTAGTCGATTGCACAATTGAGAGTCGACTACTGGTTTGCCCAGAGTCGACATCGACTAGTCGACTAATCGTTTGAGTACTAATATATGTGGTGAATAATGTAATCCAAATATTCATATACACAAAACCACATTCTGTCATGAGATTTTCACTATATTATTTATTTACTGTACAATAATTCCCGTTGTTTAAAGAACTGCCAGATCATATCACAGATAACATAGCATAACGATGGTATTTCGTTTTTGCATAAGAAACATGAACCGATCCGAGCCAGTCATTTCAGAAAATTGAGGACATTCGCATTCAGTTTTCTGAAACGCAATAGACCTGATCGCTTCGCACTCCCTGCAATGGATTACAAAATGTAATTCATCTTCTAGGGCTCCAGCATTGCATATGACACACACCCTTTCATTTACAGGTATGGGTGGCTGCACATGCCTTCCTGATTCTATACAAAGTTTATGGTTGCTTACACGTAACCTAGAATTCTCGCTTCTAATGACATGGTGTGTAACAGATAAGGTTCCAGATTGAATGTTTCCTTGAACCCCCTATACAGTACATGGAGGGTGGATTGTAACTACATCACCAAGGGGGCGGAGTCATCACCCAAAGTATCGTATCACTTTCAAATTCTGTATAAGTGGGCAAAAAACACAAGCAATGTTTAAGCCAATGGACCTTCGGGTATAACCCGGAGGTCCATTGGCTGAAACTTTGCTCATGCTTATTATACTTTACCACAAATTTGCAGTTATTGCTTGGGTGGAATCTCCATTCTGCGGGTGATTTAGTGATAATACGCTCTCCACGTACTGTATGTCCTCAATTTGTTTTTACCACATTTTCTATTGTCATCATGAATGTCATTAAAAAACCTCTCAATGTGAGAGTGTTCGAGGAAATTACTGCAGCTTTTTTTAAGTCCAGCGTACTACCGGAATCGTTTTCACTTTTTCGATTTCCAACAATAAGTTGATATTTGAGTAGTATTGAATCGTTATTTGTGTCATTTTCATATTCTTTTCTTGCTTCACTTAGTAAAGTGGACAGGGTTAACTGATATAATTTCTCAACGTATCTCAGCATTTGAAGAGAGGCAGCGATGTGTAGAGGGTTACATCCAAGTTTGGCTCTTGCAGCATGGTTCGACGATTTATTATTCACCCCCAGTAAGGTTTTACAGAACTGAAGGTGAACATTTTCATATGGGTAATTATCAGTGGGTACATTGTTGAATTCTGCGGCCCATATTTCGCTTCCGTAAAACAGGATGGGTTTAATGAGTGAATCAAATAGTTTCAAGGATATGGTCACTGGTGGAAACCATTTGTTCTTAAACGCATTTTGTAAACTGTAGAGAGCTTTTAGGTCTTTAGTCTCAACTCCTTCTGTGCATTTTGCCATTGGCAGTAAACGATAAGCCCAAATATGTGTACTGTGGAGTGTGCGACAGCAGCTCTGTACCGATATAAAATTTAGGTGGATTTTTTATACTACAGGTGTGAAAAATCATAACTTTTGTTTTCTCGATATTTATGCAGGGCATTTTTTTTAGTGTACTCGTTTAGTTTTTCTAGACACCGCTGGAGTCCGCCAGCGGAGTCTGAAATTAGAGCTAAATCATCAGTAAAAAGTAAATGGTTAATGTAGGTATTATTGATAGAAACAGGAGCACAGTCTTTGTCCAAGTATGATTTTATGTCGTCAATGTAAATTTTAAACAATGTCGGAGAGATCCCACAGCCTTGCCTCATGCCAGTGGTAGATAAATAGGCTGGGCCTAGTCCGACCTTTGTTTTTACGTGATAATAGCTTGAATTGTATAAGGACTGAATAATTTTTAGCATTTTTTCACATACACCAATATTTTGCAACTTTTCGAAGAGAATTTTCCTGTCGACAGTATCGAATGCTTTCCTAAAATCTACAAAGGCTGTGTATAACGGCTTTTTAATTATTCTGTATTTATTTACCACTGTCTTAAGTTTAAATGCGCTGTCAATTGTGCTGCATCCCTTCCTGAACCCAAACTGATTATCGCTGATGAGACAGTTGTCCTCTAGAAAGTTATTAATTGATGAGAAAGTTATTAATTCAGCAGTTGAGTACTCTACAAGTTTTCATGGATAACTTGTAGTGTACTCAATGGAATGACTTCATATTTAGTGTGCTAGTCTATCCTATTGATGTCTCCCCACAGTGCAAGGCATATGTAATGCAGTATATTGGGTAGTACTCAAACGATTAGTTGACTAGTCGATGTCGACTCTGGGCAAACCAGTAGTCGACTCTCAATTGTGCAGTCGACTAGTCGGAGGAGTTCAAGCTTTTAGGTAAATAGTATCCCTTCTGTGCCAATGTCAGACAGTTTGAACAGCAATATTGGGCAATCAATGTATACATTTATTGCCATCTAAAAGTAGTGACAGTAGTTTGTTTTAACTGGTACTAGTAGAGTGCGGAATTATTTTGAGCTATCAGGATATGTTATTAATTTGCTTTGTTGCAATTTATGGGAGAGTGCCTATAGGCACTCTCCCATAAATCGCAACAAGGCAAATTAAATAAGACTATATAATTTCACTCTTAGCATAATTAGAAGCACATTAACAGAATAATGTTCCAGTAAGTTGCTGTATATGAATGCCCAAGTGAAGCCAGATTTGGACCTTCAGCACTCTACTGGAACACCAACACTGTTATAAGGAGACAAGTTATCACCAATGACTAGTCGAAGTCGACTTGACTTTTGGGTATTGACTAGTCGACTTTGGAATTCACTAGTCGTTTGAGCACTACTACCCACAGTGCAAGGCATATGTAATGCAGTATATTGGGCAAAATTGTGAATATGTCGTGTTCTCATTGTGACTTTTTCTCCCTCTTGACCCATCCAGAAAATGTGTCACTGAGAACACAACATAGAATAGATGAATTTTATTCATTTCTTACCCTAATTTGTGTTTTCTGACTCAATTGGTTTTGCAACTGATCCCTAGAATTCCTAATAATGATCAAAGGGAAGTTAGGCTGAACCCACTGGAGATACAGTTAGGGCTGCATGGTATATTGATAAACCGATATATACCGGTATTCAAACTAGGGCTGTCGCGACTATCATTTTTTGTAATCGACTAATCGTGACCAGTAATCGACGGTTAGTCGATTAATAGTCGCTTCCCATGATTTTCTAGCAAATCATCCTTCTGTTCGTAAAACTCTGAAAATGACAATGGCACCAGTGTGTTCAGACGAAGTGGGGTTGTGGGAACAACAAATCGGTCCCGACTGAAGCTACATGTAGTCCAATCTTGGACCCACAGTCCGTAATATAATTTTTGGGGTTGGTACGTCCTGTAGGACGTACCAACCCCAAAAATAATATTACTGACTGCGGGTCCAAGTTTGAACTAGATTGAAGCCGATGAATTAAAATGAATTTACCAAAGAACGTTCCTGCATATGTTTCCTTTCTGCAATAAGTTTCTCGAAATTTTGAACATTGAGATCTATGCATTCCCTCGTCAGTTGTTAAAATGGGATCTTACTCTGAAGTTCCGAACTTTGAGAAGTGATCTGACGTTCTGACTTTCGTCATAATTTTGTCACTTCCACGCTTTGGGTTTTCCAATGGGTGCATTCGTGTGTACAAGACTGGAGAAATTCAGAAGAATCTATTCTTCTCGAGTAACTGTGAGTGTTCTTTCTTACACAGTCAGTGACAGTCGTACAGTCTTCCGGATATGAATGTTAACTATGGTTAGATATTTAAAGTTATTCACCTTCATTGATCATTCACCTCACAAAACAATGCAATTTAGCCTCGACGTGTAGTAGACGTGTACCACCTTGAAAATGAACGACGATCGACTAAAAATAAAAAAACGTCGACTACTTCAATAGTCGACGGTTAGTCGACTAATCGAATAATCGCGACAGCCCTAATTCAAACCAGTATCGATTGAATACAAAAATATCGGTTTATCATCATTATTTATTTACCCACAATTTAATTTTCAAGATGTCTTGAGTTTTTACCTGTGTCGCCAGCGGCAGAGCAGGTCTAGTAACCGCTCGACTCCGTCCGTCAGTCTGTCAGTCCGTCGGTCCGTCCGAAACACTTTTTCCATCAAGGTTTTCTTGGCTTCTATGAAAGGGAATGATTTTATATTTGGTCTGCTGCTTCATAATGATGAGTTGTATCGTGTAAGCAATTTTCAGATCTGCCGAGCAGCCACTTCCTGTTTGCCAATACTTTGAAATTTCTGTACCCACTGAACATTGAAATTTTTCGTCAAACTTTTCTCGGCTTCTATGCAAGGGATTGATTTTATATTTCATCTGGAGCCTGATAATGATCAGTTGTATTGTGTATGCCATTTTCAGATCTGCTGTGCAGCCACTTCCTGTTTGCCGATTCAATTGCATGCAGCGACACAGGTCCAGACCCGGTATTGGTCTTGGCTTGTTTAACTGTAGCCCCGAATGAATAATATTATCCATTTACCCAAGGAATCGTCAGCTTGTGCTCACGTAATATACAATTTCAGCAGTTGAAAAAATAATTTTCAAAAATTTCAACAAAACTGTATCATGTGACCTCTCATTGGAACGATCCCGTTGAGCTCATTCCAATGAGGGGTCACATGATATTGTTCTGTAGAATTTTTTTTGGAAACTCATTAACTTTTTTTTAAAATAATAAATTTTGAAATCGTCTACCTTGGGTAAAGAAAGGTTTTTCGAACCGCGTCATCAAGGCATGCTAATTCGTTTCGACTGTGATGCCTCAAGCCTTGATTGTGGTCTTTATGTTCATTTTTCTGAACAGTTTTCGATATACCGGAATACCGCAGTATTTTTTGGAATAACGATACCGGTGTTCAGTTTTGAATATCGTGCAGCCCTAGATACAGTGGAACCCTGTTAATTGAAGAGCCACTTTGCCTGGAAATTATTCAATTAACAGGATTATTCGATTAAGAGGGATTGTGTCACTCTCCTGTATTCTAGAGATAAACTTAGCATTTATTATACCCCATGCAACGAAGTTGCAGGGGTATAATGTTTTTGACTGGTCCATCCGTCCGTCAGTCTGTCAGTCCGTCAGTCCGTCAGTCAGTCCTACTTGTTTTCCGGACTTTTTTTCTACACGCTTCCAGATATTGAGCTAATTTTTGGTATGTGAGTCTGACATGGTGGCCTACAGATCAAGTTTGCATTTTGTTCCGCTCCACTGATTTTTACCAAAATTTGGACTCTGAAAAATTCATCAAAATTACAGTTTTCCAGACTTTTTTTCTACACGCTTCCAGATATTGAGCTGATTTTTGGTACGTTAGTCTGACATGGTGGCCTACAGATCAAGTTTGCTTTTTGTTCCGCTCCACTGATTTTTACCGAAATTACGGCCCTTGAACTTTGAAAAGTTCATCAAAATTACAGTTTTGCGGACTTTTTTCCTGCACGCTTCCAGATATTGAGCTGATTTTTGGTATGTTAGTCTAACATGGTGGCCTACAGAAAAAGTTTGCGTTTTGTTCCGCTCCACTGATTTTTACCAAAATTACGGCCCTTGGACTCTGAAAAATGCATCAAAATTACAGTTTTCCGGACTTTTTTTTCTATATGCTTCCAGATATTGAGCTGATTTTTGGTATGTTAGTCTAACATGGTGGCCTACAGAACAAGTTTGGGTTTTGTTCCGCTCCACTGATTTTTACCAAAATTACAGCCCTTGGACTCTGAAAAATTCATCAAAATTACAGTTTTCCAGACTTTTTTTTCTACACGCTTCCAGATATTGAGCTGATTTTTGGTACGTTAGTCTGACATGGTGGCCTACAGATCAAGTTTGCATTTTGTTCCACCCCACTGATTTTTACCAAAATTACGGCTCTTGGACTCTGAAAAATGCATCAAAATTACAGTTTTCCGGACTTTTTTTCTATATGCTTCCAGATATTGAGCTGATTTTTGGTATGTTAGTCTAACATGGTGGTCTACAGATCAAGTTTGCATTTTGTTCCGCTCCACTGATTTTTACCGAAATTACGGCCCTTGAACTTTGAAAAGTTCATCAAAATTACAGTTTTGCGGACTTTTTTCCTACACGCTTCCAGATATTGAGCTGATTTTTGGTATGTTAGTCTAACATGGTGGCCTACAGTACGAGTTTGGGTTTTGTTCCGCTCCACTGATTTTTACCAAAATTACGGCCCCATAGACTTTGAAAAGTTCATCAAAATTACAGTTTTCCGGGCTTTTTCTCTGCTTGAAGTCTTTCAATACCATTGAAACTACAGAACACTGTTTTCTGCAGTGTTCCTAGAATCTATGTTTATTTTTAAAAAATGATTAGAGCTTGAAATATCGGGGCACGTGGGGGATGTGAGCGTGCTCACTGAGGTTTTTTATTTTTTTTTATTTCTTCATTATCTTGTTTGACAGAGTTCCATGGTGTACCTGTTACAACCTGATTGCCTCAACCCTTTCGCTAATGAAAACATGCCACATCCTCCACATACAGTACAGCTGCCGTGGACTGGTCTCGTTCCACAGACATGCAATATTTCCACAGACGCAATAATATTAGATTTCAAACACTAATTATAGGAAGAATGAAAAAAAAATTTAATTACGTAAAACCTGTCTTGAGAGACCACTGTCTTGAGAGACCACCTGTCTTGAAAGGCCACATATACCAGGCACCGATTGGTTTTACTCTGTAATGGACCTGCTATGGGAGACCACATGTCTTGAGAGACCACTGTGACCTGGTAGGCTGGTACCAACTTGTAATTTTATGCCATAATAGACCTGTCTTGAGAACTGAAACCATGACAAAAACTTTTTACATGTTCTGGAATTGGAAAATCCATTGTGGTTATACTAACATAATTAAAATATTAAAAACTCTTAATTGGGATTCAATTGCTAACTCATTAAAGATTGAGATGTTTTTATAAGACCCCTGTGAAAAGATTAGGATTATTGCTGAATAAACATTTTCATACATACCTGAAATGCGACAGATAGGAATAAAAATAAATTTGTATTGAAAATCTTTTTGTAACAAATTGAAATGGACTGTTATAAAAATTATAAAAATAAATTAGTGTTGAAAATCTTCAATGAAGACTTTCAACACTAATTTATTTTTATAATTTTTATAACAGTCCATTTCAATTTGTTACAAAAACTTATTAAAAAAGAACAACTACAAAGTAATTACAAAAATCTATTCTTCTTCATTTCCAAATTTTGTGGTTGGTTATTTACACGTACTGACTTGAGAAAACCTGAAACCTGTTATGAGAGACCACCTGTCTTGAGAGACCACTTTTGTGTGGCCCAAAGGGCGGTCTCTCAACACAGGTTCTACTGTAATGAAGCACTGGGTACTTGATAAATTAAAATTTTGCTGATGATGATTTTTAATACCTGGTAAATGCATGCATGAACATCACTGCCCACACGTGTATTATGAGTCTTTTCGACCAATCCACTGCGAGTGTACTGTAGTTTACAAGTTCAGCAGTTGAAAAAAAATTTCTACAAAGCCATATCAGGAGCATGGTGGCTCACTGGTTAAAACATTGAAATTTTAACTGAAAGATTAATAGTTTGATCCTAACCAGCGGTAAAAATGTTGTGTCCTTTGACAAAACATTTTATCCTGATTGCCCATGTGAGGCTCTGTGTATTAAGGCTTACTGCACATGGATGGTGCACTTGCCTTCAAATACAGGTAACTCCGCTTGTGAGTGTCACTTTCCACGGGAGTGCAATATTTCCATGGACGAAGTAATATTAGATTCCAAACACTAATTATAGGAATAATCATCAAAAATTTAATTAATGAAGCACTGGGTGTACCCCGGTGCTTCATTAATTAAATTTTTGCTCATGATGATTTTATTATCTGGTAAACAGTACAACCCGGTGCTTCATTCATTAAAATTTTGCTTATAATGATTTTTATTACCTGGTAAACTCATATGAACATCGCTGCCCATGTGTGGATTATAACCAATCCATGGCGACTGAACAGGAGTAAGTTGGAGAGACTGAAAGTTGCTCATTGGTTCTCTGCGGGTATTTCTTCACCCATAAGCTCTCTGACATGATTTGACTCTGGTTCTTGAATAAAAGGGTCATTAACCCTTTACCCAACGAATCGCCCGCAACTGCCCGCGTAATATGCTAATTCAGCAGTTGAAAAAATATTATTTTTCCAAAAATTTCAACAAAACCATATCATGTGACCCCTCATTGGAACGAGCTCGTTCCAACGAGGGGTCACATGATATGGTTTTGTTGAAATTTTTTGAAAAATTTTAAAAAATTATATTTAAAATAATAAATTTTGATATCGTCTGCGTTGAGTAAAGGGTTAAAAGCATTGCAGATGGTGCCTTTTTTGCACTTAAGAGATAATATACTATTATTTAGGGCACATGTTTGCCATCGCTAATTTGGGATAATTTAAAGGCCTGGGTTACAAGAAGTTCCTCATTGTATTCTGACTTTCACTAAGGCCTAAAAAGTTAAAAATCTGTTTCTCAGACCCTCCTGCATGGTGCTTTTGGCTGCCACATGCTCTCATTATATAACCAATGTAAACTTAAAATAAAAATTAAATGGTTCATGGTTGATATTTTACCCAAGTTAATAAAATTGATAAATTTGTCCCCTGAGTTCAACAAGGCTTTGCAATGCTTAAGCATTGCAAAGCCTTCTTGCACTCAAGGGACGAAATACATCACCACCCAATGCGATTCTATCGATAATGAGACCTAAAACATGAAACAAACCAAGAACATGAACTTCTGACAGGCTTGTCATTTTGAGTCAACGATCGCCCTGGGCCACAGTCGCCCACCTGAGTTCAAAATCGGCCATCTCAAAACGTCAATTTTCACGGATAATTGAAGGAGGTAACAAAGCACAATTTGTGAAGTTTGTAGTGTGTCGTTGACGCAGTAACCCAGAGACAGTAAGTAAGTTTCTAAATATGAGTGAGAGGTCTGCCAGTTCCAAAGTCGTAGTTAGTTATTACATTCTACATCAGACTGTGACAACTCTCGTGTCACGCGCGATTACGGGACATATCACCCCTCAAACCAGTTCGACCCCTGACGATTTACCTGGGACGTTTCGTCCCAAAATCAAAGCAGGGACGATTCGTCCCCCAAATCTGATTGATTCGCCCCAAGTTATTGGCATCTTGCAGTGAACACAGTGCACAGGCTTGAACACTCGTCATGTAATGTATAAATACAGGCTTGGGTTGTTTGGATGGAAGATAACTATAACACTCACTGTTAGTGTGTGTCATGGGTAACCTGGTATCAAGCCTGCATCTATACATTACGTGATGACGTACATCATAATTACACAAAACATTACCTTAAAATGATATTAGTTGTCTACCCAGCAGACTGAAACAAAATGGTGGCCCCAAACCATAAATGGCACTCCTGGGGTCATTTTAGGCAAACCCAAAATGGCCCTCCTGGGGTGATTTGAGACGAACCATAATGGCCCTCCTGCAATTTTCAAAATGACAAGCCTGTTCTGATGGCAAAGAAATAATTACAAAAATGAAAAATAAAATAAAAAACTCCCCGCCTACATGCAATTTTACAAAAAATGGCTTGAGAAACAGAAGATCTACTTTGTGGGACCTTATGTTGTTGACTATTTCTTTAGAATTTAATTTTTGCTTTCTTCAGCATTGCTGTGATCAGAAGCCTACTGAACAGAACAGTATACAGCACAAAAAGAAATAGTTGAAACTTTTGAAACAAGGGAAAGGGAATTTTGTATTACAAACTGATGTAATTTGAAGAGGAGGTTTACCAAAAGGTAAAAAAACATTTTACTGTGCTTAAAATGAGCAGTTGATTATAAAATGTACTGGTGTTCAGCAAATAAAACCCCTTCTCTGTCTATATTAGCAATTATACTCTGCTTGAGGAGTACTATTTGTCAATTAATTCAGCCCACAAGCATTCTGAGTGGAAAACTTGACGTACACATAATTTTTTAACACCCCTTTTTCTAAAGGTTTGTCTTAATTTTATAACTAAATATAACATTTTGTGTCATACAAGAACTTTTTTGACTTGCAAATAATACTGGCTGTCTTGCTGTGTTTATTCCCAAAATACTAGAAATTTTTCTTATTTTGTTCCCAATGCTTAGCTTGTGCTCCTTCATTGGAACTTGCTTGTTTCTGTGCCCAGAACAAAAAAATACCCCATTGCCAGCTAGGACTACTGGGTGTTATGCAATAAGATATCAGACCAAAGTAACATCATATAAGCCTGAGATCAAATGTCCAATAAGTATTCACTTAATTACTTATACAGTGGAGCTCACTTAATTGGACATCTCTTAATTGTATATCCCTGTTAATTGAATATAATTTTCAAACACAAAACCATTTACCATACCTTCAGTACAGATTTGATCTGTTAATTGCATATGAGTTGTAGAGTAAACTCCTGTTAACCCTTTACCCAACGTAACGGCCAAAACCGGCCAGCGCTATTCTCAAAAATCGTCAATTAATTTTCAAAATATTTTCATTTTTTGTCTCAAAAACATAGGTTTATGACCCCTCATTGGAACGACAAAAAAATGAAAAAAATTAGTTATTCAAGAATTTTTTTTTGCAAGTGTCGTCTGCTTTTCATGTTACGTAAAGGGTTAATTGTATATAAATTTTTGTAATATGTCGAAAAAATTGCTGTGACACGCACCAAATTCCCCTTATTTATCAATCTTTTTGGCCTCATACATCCAATACAGACATTTATTCTATTATATCTTATTTGACAGAGCTCCATGAGCTCTGTCAAACAAGATATAATAGAATAAATGCTCAGTTTACCTCCAGAACACAAGAAACTGACCAAATCCCTGTTAATTGTATACTCCTGTCAATTGAATTATTTTCACTGGCAAAATGGATATTCAATTAAGAGGATTCTACTGTATCATTAGATCCGATTTTCTATATTTGTTGGATGAACGAAACATACTTTTATGTGCTTTGTTCAACGTTAGAGATTGACTTTGTTAGAAATTTTAATATTATCAAGGGAGATTACTTGTGATGCATACCTCGTATCTCTGTATTATTGCCATCAGGAAACCCGGGAAGTGGTGCAGTGCTCATTTACTGCAGTAAACAAGTTGGAACCAATGCCTCGTGTGGAAGTCCTCTAAAGATGGCAGCATAAATATAAACGATTGGCTAAACTTGACTTCATACCTATATTGCGATCACGATACAGCCAAAGATGCTGAAAGTGGCCTTAAAAGCCAATAAATAAATATAAATGTACAGCTAGTGCTGGAAAAGTGAATCGGTTAACCCTTTACCTAATATGAAAAGCAGACGACACTTGTAAACAAAATTCTTGAATAACTATTTTTTTTCATTTTTAGCTTAACTTGACAAAGTCAAGATGAGCTATTGCCATCACACGTGCGGAAGTCTGTGAGTCTGTTCACATTTTCCTTTAGCATGGGCTACACCCGCAGTTCTTGTCTGATCATCACGAAATTTCATATGCAGGTTTGGGGTCATGTCTAGATGAGAATGTCCCCTTTTGGTCGCGATCAGTCAACCGGTATAGCTGCCCAAGCCCAAAACCTGAAAAACATTAGCACAGCCTACAGGTCATATTTATGAAGGGATTTCATTGTAACTTGTTAGGATGCCTCTGTATAATGCCTAGATAAGAACGTCCCCTTTTGGGCATGATCTGTCAACCGTGATGGCTGCCCAAGCCTGAAACCCAAAAACTTTTAGCACAGTCTGCAGGTCATGTTTAATATGGAGGGATTTCACTGTAACTTGGTAGGATGACTCCTTATGATGTCTAGATGAGAATTTCCCCATTTGGGCGTGATCTGCTAACCGTGACGACTGCCCGAGCCCAAAACCCAAAAACCTTTAGCACAGTCTACAGGTCATATTTATCGATTAATTTCATTGTGACTTGGTGGGTTGACTTCATATAATGTCTGATGAGAAAGTCCCCTTGTGGACATGATTGGGCAACTGTGATGGCTACAGGGGCCCGAAATCCCGAAAACCTTTAGCACAGTCTGCAGGTCATATTTATGAAGGGATTTCATTGTAGCTTGGTAGGATGACTCCAAATAATATCTAGATGAGAACATCTCCTTTTGGTCGCGATCATTCAGCCTTGATGGCTGCCAGAGCCCAAAAACCTTTAGCATAGTCTATAGGTCGTATTTATGGAAGGATTTCATAGTAACTTGTTAGGTTGACTCCATATATTGCCTAGATGATGACATCCCCTTTTGGTCGTGATTGGTCAACTGTGATGTCTTCAGGTGCCCAAGGCCCGAAAATCTTGAGCACAGTCTACAGGTCATATTTATGAAGGGATTTCATTGTAACTTCGTAGGATCACTCCAGATGAGAATGTCCCCTTTTCTCTGATGGCTGCCCGAACCCAAAGACCAAAAACCTTTAGCACAGTCTTCAATTCATATATACGAAGGGATTTCATTGTAACTTAGTAGGTTGACTTCATATAATGTCTAGATGAGAACAGCCCCTTTTGGACACCATAAGACAACTGTGACAGCTACAGGGGCCTGAAGCCCGAAAACCTTTAGCACAGTCTACAGGTGATATTTATGAAGGGATTGCATTGTATCTTGGTAGGATGACTCCAAATAATGTCTAGATGAGAACGTCCCCTTTTGGTCGCGATCATTCAGCCTTGATGGCTGCCCGAGCCCAAAACCTTTAGCATAGTCTATAGGTCATATTTATGGAAGGATTTCATTGTAACCTGTTAGTTTGACTCCATATAATGCCTAGTTGATGACATCCCCTTTTGGTCGTGATTGGTCAACTGTGACGGCTTCAGGGGCCCGAAGCCCGAAAACCTTGTGCACTGTCTACAGGTCATATTTATGAAGGGATTTCATTGTAACTTTGTAGGATCACTCCAGATGATGCCCAGATGAGAATGTCCCCTTTTGGTTGCGATCATTCAACCATGATGGCTGCCCAAGCCCAAAAACCTTTAGCACAGTCTACAGGTCATATTTATGAAGGGATTTCATTGTAACTTGGTAGGTTGACTTCATATAATGTCTAGATGAGAATGTCTCCTTTGGACGCAATTGGGAAACTGATGGCTACAGGGGCACGAAGCCCGAAAACCTTTAGCACAGTCTACAGGCCATATTTATGAACTGATTTCAATGTAACTTGATAGGATGACTCGTTTTGGAATAATTTCACTGTAACTTGGTAACTTTCGTTGATAGACGTTAACTGTGAGGGCCACATACATTAACTGTGAGGTCATATTAACCCACCCCTCAGCTCTTCAGTACAGTGTACACCTCATATTATTTTTATCAAAAACATAGCATACAGGGAACAGAAATGAACATATTCCCAATTATTACAATTCTTGTCTTATTTCATAATCCTTTCATAAACATTGAACATTATCCTTTTCATCAAACACAACACAAGTTAAGCTACAGTGTCATTGACACTTTCATTTGTATCAAAACATAGGTTATGACCTCTCATTGGAACGAGCTCGATGAGCTCATTCCAAAGAGAGGTCATAACCTATGTTTTTGAGACATAAAATGAAAAAATAATGAAAATTAATTGCCGATTTTTGTGAATAGTACTGGCCGTTTGGACGTTACTTTGGGTAAAGGGTTAACTTGCTGTACACTGACATCAAAAATATTAAACTTTCAGGCTGCAGGTTTTACCCATAATGGAGCTAGAAATTGAACCAATTCAATTTTGTTTGACAGAGCTCATTGAGCTCAACAAGACTGAATTTATTAAATTCCAAGTTGCAGCTTGGGAAAAATTGCTGTTTGAACTTTTGATATCAGCCTGATGTAACTTCATATCAGCCTGAGACCAAGGGTCTCAGGCTGATATGAAGTTCCTTTGGGCTGATATCTTGGCCGATATGAAACTAATCAAGTAATAATGTCAAAGTTATATATCTTTGAAAAAATGAAAAAAAAATAGTCCTGTTACAAATAAGTGAAATTAACACTCAGACTATTAGGTTACAATACAGTGTTTTCGTGCAAACAGTGCCTCTAGTGGTTTGCACCCCAATCTTTAGTGGGGGATAAAAGTTCCTAGAATTATCCGATTGGTGGAAAATGAACTGAGCTTGTAAGTGTGAATAAAATTTTAAAGTGCATGTTTTGGAAAAGATATAAAATATTGGTGACAGTTGTCCTTTGAAATGTGTGGGAGAAGATAAAAATTGGGTGGGGGTAGGTAAAAATATGTCAATTTCATTCAGTGTGAAACTGGATGGGAGTTCAGGAAGCTCCAAATTAAAAGGCAAAATTCACATGGCGACCTACTGTATTTGCTCTATGTATTGGGACACTCTATGATTTGGGACACACATTTATTCCAGAAAACTATATTTTTTTATGCTCTAAAGTTTGGGACATTCAGGAGATTTGTTTCCAGTTGACCCGTCGCTAGTAGCAGACGACACTCATAAAAAAAATTCTTGAGTAACTAAACATTTTCATTTTTTGCTTCTAAAACATAGCTTCTGATCCCTCATTGGAACGAGCGCAATGCGCTCGTTCCAATGAGGGATCATAAGCTATGTTTCGGAAGCAAAAAATGAAAATATAAAAAAAATTGGATGGCGATTTTTGTATATAGTGATGGAAAATGAATCACACACAACTTTATTCAGCATCAAATCAAGACCAGGCTGTGTTCTTTTCCCATTTTCTAAGAATTGGGACACCTGTGAAAATAATTATTTTTAGCTGTCCCAAAACATAGAGTAAATACGGTATATTTTTTTTCAGTATATTTTTTTCATGAGATGATAAACTAAATGGATAGATGGTTGTTTTTGCACAAATCAGCTTGATAAGATGAGGAGAGGAGGAACAATGAGTACTGTCATCAATAGAAAAAAGCACTGTATTGTAACCATTAACAACATGTGCAGACATAATTTTGTTCATAATTCACATCATGGTCTGGAAGTTTAGGCAAAATTACTGCTTACTCACTCCATAGAATACTGAACATGCTTTCACATAAATTTACTCTTGTGTTCCAAATAAAAGTACAGGTGGGAATAAAAGTATGCTGTGGAAATTTTATCAAAATTAAATAAAAGTTTTGGCCCAAATAATAGTACTGGGAGGGGGAAGTAATGCTAGTTAATTATACCCCACCAAACAAAGTTTGTGGGGATCTAGCGATGGGATCTATCCAACCTCCACCTGTCTGTCCGTCTGTCCATCCATCCATCCATTCATTGATCCGTAACAGCTTTAGACCTCTGTCAGTGCATGTCAGATTTGAATAATTTTTGGTCTGCTGATGGACCATCATGAGAGAAAGTATATTCACGAGTAACAGGTTTTTTTTCAATCAGTTTTTTTCTAGAGTTATGGCCCTTTTTTTCCTTTTTTCGACTTAGAAAATTTCAGATTTTATGGTTTCTGGTTAGTAAACCACTTCTCGGCAGGAGATAACGGTAGTGTTGCACCTTGTTTTATCTAAAGACCAACCTATTTTCCAGTACTGCAGTTAGTTTTATTACAGAAAAGTAATAGGCATTTAGCATCATGATTACAACAATAAATACACTGTGCTGAACAAAAAAATATCACACAATCTAGTGACGATTTACTGATTTGAAGATCTCCTCATTGTTGGAAGGGCAACTTTAATCAACATACAGGCCCAAAAAGTGCATACAGTTTGTAGAACTGTAGGTTTTTAAATTTCTTGTTCGGTTTCGGTTTTGGTTTTTCAGGTGGAGTAAAACCTCGGTTCGGTTCGGTTTTCGGTTTGTTCATGAGGCCAAGTAAAATTAAATAAAACTCATTCTTATGTCCGCAGTCATAACTGAATGGTAGTGAAATTGAGTGAAACTCAATGAATGCGCGAAATAAGCTATAATACATGAAGAATCAGGAAGGCCAATATAATATTTACCTAAATATACAGAACTTTTATTGTGCTTGGCCATTTTTCGAGGTCTGACACCTACATGCAACTTGAGGAAAGCTGCAAACACAACTAAACTTAAATTCCGGAAATTCACAGAATGTAGCCTTCCCAGAGTAGTGAGAGTACCCAGACACTGCCAATTGGCAGTGTCTGGGTACTCTCACTACTCTGGAATGGCTACATTCTGTGAATTTCTGCAGCAAGAGAGTATTTAATAAAAAACGAAAAACCTTAGATTACGGGATGTCAACGGTTTCGGTTTTTTTTTAAAACTAAAAACCTCGGTTCGGTTTCGGTTAACCTAGAGCTCTAACAGTGTGGAAAAATTCCCCTGAATTAATAAACATACATGTATATTTATTAGGAACACATGAGTATGTTCATATATACATGTAGAAGGCATTTATTTGTACATGTACATGTCAAGTCAAAGAGAGTTGCTCAGTGTTGGATTTTTGCATGCTGTTATGAAACCAGTGCCACCTAGATTTGCATTAGAAAGTTATCCTCACAACCATCACCCCTCCTCAACCTCTCCATACACACACAAAATGGCAAAATGAGAAAAAATAAATGAACAACCAAATAGAAAAAACAATAACACAAAAATTACAGCTGTGATTAACCTTGGGCACTATTAACTCCTTGCATGCTGCTGGCGGATATTCCTGCCTAGGACAAAATTTCTCTTGCCACTGAAATAAGTATAATTTGGGCACATTTAACCCTTTACCCAACGCAGACGCTATCAAAATTTATTATTTTAAATATCATTTTTTAAATTTTTTCAAAAAATTTCAACAAAACCATATCATGTCACCTCTCGTTGGAACGAGCTAGACGAGATCATTCCATTGAGGGGTCATATGATATGGTTTTGTTGAAATTTTTTGAAAAATAGTATTTTTTCAACTGCTGAATTTGCATATTACGCGGGCGGATGTGGGCGATTCGTTGGGTAAAGGGTTAAAGAAATTTTTCTTCTGTAAATTGAATGAATTTTTTTCACCATTGATTCCTTGATATTAATTTCGATGACTTTTTATGCCCCCCGAAAAAATTTTTCGGGGTGTACAGTGTTTGTCATTTCTAACCTTCAGTCTGTCTGTCTGTCCCTCGGGAAGATTTTCGTGTCCGCACCATAACTGAGATGCTTCATTGGATTTTGTTGAAACTTGGCATATATGTTGCTTATGGGGAGATGATGTGTTTCACACAAAGGATTTTTTTTGTTTTATGGAGGTCAAGGTCACAGATCAAGGTCATTGCCACATCGGTAGCCACTTCTGAGTGACAGTCTCTTGTTTTATCTAATCTAGTCATGGCTGCTTCACAGCAACTATGGCTAGATTTGATGAAAAATATTTAGAAAATACTCAGTGGGATAAGAGTTAAACAGTGTCGTACCTGTTTGTTGGCAGTTTCTTGTTTGAGAATACCGGTGATAATAATGCGTAAATGTCCTTGATTGTCCTTAATTACAAACTCTCACCTTCACTTTCACACTCACACAAGTACAGGCACCCATCTGTACGCACAGATACACACACTGCCCTACAGTGTGTTACTTTTCTTGTTTTTTTTTTTTACCTGATTTCAGTTTTTTTCTTGTTCAAGAGAATTTTATAAGTTATTTAAATTTAATTTTCAGACCTTTTTCATAATTGAAAATTCAAAGGACTAAAATGCCACCCAAAGCATGATTTATGCCCAACTAGCTTTAGGGCTGTCACGATTATTCGATTAATCGATTGCTGATCGATCACGCCGAAATCGATTAGTATTTTTCGTTGTCGAAGAATCAGTAAATTTTACCCTGTTTTAGATGTTTAATAATTAAAAAAAAAAATGAAAAAACTATTGTTTCTTAAGGTAAAGGGTCAAGAACGTCGACGTTAAATCTCAAGAAGCCCTTAGAAGCATTTGCCTTTTAGGAACATTCAGAGCTTTGATGTTATGAACTTTTGAACCGTCAGTGTAATAATCAAGACCGGTCGGCAGTTGCAAACTTGCAAAGTTCGCAACTGCCGACCGGTCTTGATTATTACACTGACGGTTCAAAAGTTCAGAACATCAACCCTTTGAATGTACCTAAAAGAGGATCGTCTTTGTTGTTTACTCGAGGAAGGTCAACTGACTTGAACTTCATTTTTAACAACTTAAAGAGAGGGAAATGTGGGGACAGGGTCATCTATGTACGATTAATCAATTATAATCGATTATTTGCGACAATTAATCGATTCCTAAATTAAAAAATCGTGACAGCCCTAACTAGCAGTATATTGAAGAGGGAAAAGATAACAAAATAGATTCCATCATGGGCATCACCCGAAGTGCCAAATGGATGATGCCATATTTATTGATGATTAAATAGTAGTATAATTTTACATTTAATGAAGTATTATAAATTAAAATAAACAATCATCTTCTTTACAAAATATTAATACTGAATGGACAATATGAAATTAATTCATTGAAATACAACTGCAAGTGGGTGTACCCGCTGCAGGTGTACACACCCATCTTCCCTGCATTAAAAAACCAGAGATAAAACTGTTCCTGCCGAAAAACCCTGGAAAAGCATGGGAGAACTTTTGAAAGATGAATAGTCGTGCAGAAGAGCTGGTATGATCTAGATTGTATAGACAGAGTCTCAACACTGAGGACAATGTGGCTACCAGAAGAGATTGCAAATATAAAAATCATCTGGATGGGTGGGAGGGAGGGACAAAAATTTCTTGAACACAACGCGACTGTATGAAACAAAGGAATGAGAAATTATCTGAAGGGGACGGTAAGATTTTGGCCCCCCAGGCTATTCATTTAATTGGTCAGTGATTCACTCATTAATTACATTAGCATGGGAATTCAGTGGTGTTAAGTGATCACCTACTTCAGAGCCTTCTATTATTTTAAACCCACGCTAATCCAGTATTCAAAGATTAACTCCAATCCTTAACGTACTGATTGTTAAGCATAAATTCTTTTACTGGTAAAATTTATTTCTTATCAACCTACTCACAATTGTTTACTACAGGCTTGCACTACAGTGGAAGTCCCTAACTCGGATAAAATACTCTCTATTTTTGTCTTTCCCAAGCAAGTTGGGAAAGAAAAGTGGTGCAAAAGCACCAATAAAAATAAGCCAAAACTGGGTCGAGTGCAACTGGCGCAGACCCAGTACGGGACGCTCTCTCCCAAGTACAACTCCACGACTTCCGTTGCCAGTGCGCATATACCGTCTCTAAAGACTCATTCTTTTTAAAATCCGCTTCGTGTCGAGATGTTTTTGCACGCTTATCAGTGTTCCACCAGCTCGATGTTTGATGATTCCTGATTCATTATACCACAGTGTATCCTTTGTATTCTCAGGAACAGTGTTTTATACATTCTCTTTTCTATTATATGTCCATAATGTATATTTATTTGCTCTCTCTCGAGTCGCGCGCGAATTTCGCGTGCCATGCGGTTCGGACTTAGATTTTTTCACAATTATTGTTAATGCTTTTTTTGCAAAATTTTCTAATTGTGTTAGAGTTAGGTGTCAGCGGGGTACCACTCCTGCAGTGTTTCTTCTTTCTTTTGAGAGTAGTCTTCCTGTTGGGTGGTTCCCGGTCGACCTTCTGGGGTCTTTGTTTCTGTCACCTTTCTCTCTTCTTGGGGGGTGTTCTGTTTTCTCATCTCACCTTCTCTGCTCCTCTCACCTCTATCATGCCCAGGACAATTCCCTGTGGGCAATGTCTGCTGCCAAAGCATGTGGACGATGTACATTCGTCTTGTTCCTCCTGTAATGGGTGTTCGGCCGAGCGGCCGTGTGGTGTCTGTGGAACATGGTCTTCCACCTTCTGGGCGTCAGTAAACCGTGTCGTTCGTTCTCGTGGCCGTGCCTCCCGCTCCCACGGGAAAGGAGAACGTGGTCGTTCGGGGCCTCCCGAGTCGACTTTGTCTGGTGAGAGTTATTCCTCCTCCGTGGGGGATGTGCAGTCTTTTCCTGTGGTGGATACTGCGGGAGCCGTTGAGTGTTCTGGTGTAGAGATGCCTGGTTCCGGGACTACGGTCCCCCTCCAGTCGACATCTGAGGCTGTCACTAGGGTTGTGACTCCTCCTTCGGAGCCGAGCCGGTGTGCTCTCTCCACTATTTCACCAGCCTCAACGACTCTCGACGTATCTACTACTGCTGCTGGCCCGTCTGCTTCGTTATCTGTTTCAGCCGGCCTCGGCTTTTCGCTGCAGGGGACTGCAGGACTGTCACATACTGTAGACGTGGGATATCGGCCTCAGCCTTCCCTGACTTCAACTCGGCGAAGTCGGAAGGGGCTGCCGGCCGAGCCCATCGCTGTGGTCTCTTCGCCGTCGAGCACCACAGTTGTGTCTTTGGATTCGGATGTTCGTAGTGGAAACACTATGAACTCCGTGGCGTTTCCGTCTACTCACACGACCAGTTTTGGGGGACCAACGCCTTTTGTGCAGCCTGGACCTTCTGCCCCGCAGAGGTCCGCGGTGACTCTCATGAGTTCTCGCAATATTGATCCTCGGGGTGCATCGTACCCCTATACACGTCTGCCTTCAGATGTTTCGGCTGCCGCCCGTCGTCCCGCGTCGGGTGTTTTGGAGGATCGTGACCCTTCGCTGGTTAAGAGGGTCAGAGGTGAAGCCACTTTGCCGGTTCGCTCCCCTGTCGAACCGGTCGGTACAGGCAGTGAGCTTAGGGAGGCCCTCTCCTTACTCACTCAGGTTCTTTCTAAGAGCCTTCCTGTTGATTCCAGCGAGGCTATGGGTGGTTTCCAGGCGCCTCCTATGGCGCCGCCTCCCGGGATTGGAAACAGGCCGGTTTCCGATTCCTCTGGTGTCCCGACACCATGGGAGGCGTCGGCTGGTTTGCCCACGATGGGCTATGTGTCTTCCGACTCTGGGGAGGAGTCCGACATGCTTGAGGTCGAGGGCCAGCAGTCTTCGGACTTGGGGGCGGCTCTTCACTTTGTGTTTGGGTTTCTGCCTGGGCTCAAACCTGCTAACCAGCCGACAGTGTCAGCCTGGCCGCGATCATCGGTCGCGCGCCAACAGCCTATGGAGCAACCTGCTTCTGGGCGCCTTCGACCGTGCCAGTCGGTACAGGTGGTTGAGGCTTTTTCAGCATTGGATGCCAAGCTGAATTCCAAGGCTTTGAAGACTTCGTTCTTCACCAGGGTTGACACCTTTTTGCCTCCTGTGCGTTATCGTTCCTACGATTCCGCCAATCCGTCAGTCTGCCAGGCTTTGACGGTTCTGGATCAGGACTCCACTTCCCTCGGCTTTCCAAGCCCAAGTCTGCCGTCATTCCAATGATGACTCTGGAGTCCACGTTGGGCTTATCTAGAGAGTGGTTGGCATGCTTTCTCTCTCAGATCACGTCATCTCAGCTTTGGCTGCTTATCTGCCTCCAGAGAGTTTGACGAGGTACAGGCTCCTTTGCGTGTGCTGTCCAAGGCGCTTATGCACCTTACTCACACGCATGCCTGTAACACGGCCAATTTGGAATTAGTTCGAAGGGACGCTGTGCTGGACACAGGACGATCCCTTCCCGAGGAGCAGCGTGCTACTCTTCGATCTGCTTCTTTGGCAGGTCCGCAACTTTTCCATGGTTCCGTGTCGACGGTCCGGGATGACGTCCTACGTCATTCCAATGATCAGCTGCTGTTTCGTCAGCTTGATCAGCCTTCTCGGGGAGGCAAGGGCCGTTCCAAGCCTAACAAGTACCCTTCTGCTTCCTCTGTGAAGAAAAAGGCTGGTCCTTCTGCCGCCGCCTCTACTTCTTACTCACGGGGTAAAGGTAGGGGTCGGCAGAATCGAGGGAAGTCTCAGGATTCTTCATTTAGCAGAGGAGGTGGTTTCTCCTCTCGCGGGCCTCGTCGGGGCTCGAAATGAAGGTCCTCACCTCGATTCGTCCCAGGTTGGAGGAAGGATAGCAGAGTTCGCAGACCATTGGACCACCATCACATCCGATTCATGGGTGTTAGATGTTGTTTGGTCCGGGCTGCGCATATCCTTCCGATGGCACCCCACTCTGTCAAGGGTGCCTCTTCCAACCATAGTTCCTTCAGACGTTTTACGTCGGGAACTTTTGTCCACGAAGATTGCCAATCTCCTGGCAAAGGGGGCGATCGAGGTCGTCAAGAACGTTCAGTCAGTGGGTTTCTATTCCCGCCTGTTCTTGGTGCCGAAGAAGGACGGCCGACTCCGACCGGTTATCGATCTGAGTATCCTGAACCAGTCTATCATTGCTCCCAAGTTCAGCATGGAGACTTTCAGGTCGGTCCGCTAATCAATTCACCAGGGAGATTTCGCAGCCAGCATCGACCTGCGAGATGCTTACTTCCACGTTCCGATGCATCGGGCGTCACGGAAGTATCTCAGGTTCGCTTTTCTGGGGCGAGTTTACCAGTTCAAGGCCATGCCTTTCGGCCTCAACCTGGCTCCTTGGGCGTTCACCAGACTGATGTCGCATGTGATAGCGTTCCATCGCACACAGTCCAGGGTGACTACTTCGGCATATCTGGACGATATCCTCCAGAGGCATTCCAATGCTGCCTTACTGGAATCGGATGTCGCCACTCTGTTGAGCTTGCTCACGTCGCTAGGATTCAGAGTCAACGAGGAGAAGTCGGACCTGGTCCCTTCTCAGTCGTTTTGTCATCTGGGGATGTCTTTCCAAACCAAATTCAATTTGGTGGCTGTTCCCCAGGCCAAGGCTGTGATTCTCTCAGCTTTTGCTCTGACTCTGTCCCAGTCCAGGTCCGCGACCGCTCGGAGTTTTCTCCGGCTGATCGGTCTCTGCGGTTCGGTGACGGATCTCATTCCTCTAGGTCGGCTGCGTGTCAGACCTCTCCAACACTTTCTGCTCAGTCGTTGGAGACCGAATGTAGATTCTCTGGATCAGGTGCTTCCGTTTCCGGACTCTCTGTATCCTCACCTTCTTCCCTGGACAGATGTTCAGTGGATTACGCAGGGTGTTCCGCTGGACTTACCCACGTCCGATCGCGTTCTGACGGCAGATGCCAGCGATCTCGGATGGGGTGCGACGTTGGATCCTCTCGGTCTTTCCCTACACGGGATGTGGGACCAGGATCAAGCAGCTCTACACATCAACCAGAAGGAGCTTCTTGCCCTTCTTCTGAGTTTCAGGCAGTGGATCCCTCACCTGTCGAATCGCCAGGTCCTTCTACTATCCTACAATTCGACAGTGGTTGCTTACATTCGGAACCAGGGCGGCACGCACTCGCTTCCGATGTACGAGTTAGCTCGGGATCTTTTACTGCTCGCTCAGGATGTTCACGCCGGAGTGGTTGTTCGTCACATTCCCAGTCGTCTGAACGTCCTAGCCGACTCCCTGTCCCGACAGGGCAGGGTTATTTCCACCGAGTGGATGCTTCACAGGGCAGTGTTCCAGTCGCTTTGCGATCTCTGGGGACGTCCCCACATCGACCTCTTTGCGACTCGTTGGAACCATCAGGTGGACACTTTCGTGTCCCCGTGTCCAGATCCTCTGGCTTTTGCCGTGGACGCTCTGTCACTCGATTGGAACGATCTAGTCGGCTACGCCTTCCCGTCGGTTCCGATTCTTCCTCAGGTTCTCGCCAAAATTCGAACCTGCAGTTGTCGAATCATTCTGATCGCTCCCCTGTCGCCTCAGCGGGTGTGGATCAATCAGCTCCGCTCGCTGATGGCGGCGGTTCCGGCACGTCTCCCGCTACGTCGCGACCTTCTTTGTCAAGGTTGCCCGAGGTGGTTTCACGTCGACCCGACTTCATTGTGCCTTCACGCATATCTTTTGTCAGGTCCTGTCTCCTCCGTAGAGGTTTTTCGAGACGAGCAGTGGAGTGCATTTCTTCTTCAAGGAGGCACTCCACTGGTTTAGCTTATGCAGCTAAATGGAAGGTCTTCTGTCGATGGTGTGCTGATCACTCTGTTGATTATGCCAATCCTTCGATTTCACAGATTGCGGAGTTTCTGGTATATCTGTTTGATTCTCGGGGTCTCCAGCCTGTTACCATCAAGGGTTACAGGTCTATGCTTTCAGAGACTTTTTCTTATGTGGGGAAGCGTCGCATCGGCACTAATCCTTACCTCTCCAAGCTTGTTCGGCACTTTTCTTTGAAAAGGCCTCGGACTTTGCAGCTTACTCCACGATGGAATCTTTCGTGGGTGCTGCTTTGCTTGGGGGGGGGGGGGGGGGGGGGGGCGTTCGAACCTTTATCCCAGGTGGATATGCATTTTCTCACATATAAGACGGCTTTTCTGATGGCATTTGCTTCGGCCAGACGGGTTAGTGAGCTTCACGCCCTCTCGGTTGACCCGGCCTTTTTTAGGAGCTCTCCCAACAGTGTTACTTTTACCACTGATTGCTCCTTTTTGGCTAAGAATCAGTTACCAGATACTACTCCTCCTCCTATCTGTATCAGGGCTCTTCCCTCTGTTGAGGGTACTCGCCCTTTGCTCTGTCCGGTCCGTGCTATTCGCATTTATCTTGATCGGACACGCTTCATACGGAAGGGCAGAAAATGTTTTTTTTCTGTCTCTCATTCCGGGTCGACAGAAGATCTCTCCTCAATCCATTTCTCGATGGATTTGTCTTGCTATTCGAACGGCTTATAGTCGTTTAGCAGCTGGCGATTGTATTACCAATCGTATTTCTGCCCACGAGGTGTGAGCACTGTCTATCTCTTGGGCTTATTCTAACTCCGTCAAGTTGTCGGATGTTATGCAGGCAGCCTACTGGAGAAATGCTTCTACTTTCTCCACTTTTTATTTACGCCAGTTGCAGGAGCAGACGGAGGACCTTTTTGCCCTGGGTCCTCTTTCTTCTGCTCAGGCTGTTGTCTGCCATAGCCATTAGGCTTCTTGAAGGTCAGTTTCAGCCGTGTGCTGTTACTGTCCTTTTTCTGTCTGTGTGTCACACAGGCTCATATGTCTCTTTTCATTGTCCTTTACCAATGATTGCGACATTATGGTTGATAAGCCTCGAGACCTCTTCCTTCTACTTCACGGTTCCAGTGCACTAGGGTTATGTGGGGGTTGGTTATGCGATTCCCTCCAGCCTTTTGTCTATTCAGCCTGTAGTAAACAATTGTGAGTAGGTTGATAAGAAATCTAAATTTTATAGTAAATTTCCTTTCTTATTATACCTACCACAATTGTTTACATGGAGGCCCTCCCGTCTTCTTTACGGGTAAAGAATCTTTCCTCCCTGCTGATCACATAACTCTAACGTTTACGGATTCAAAAAGAATGAGTCTTTAGAGACGGTATATGCGCACTGGCAACGGAAGTCGTGGAGTTGTACTTGGGAGAGAGCGTCCCGTACTGGGTCTGCGCCGGTTGCACTCGACCCAGTTTTGGCTTATTTTTATTGGTGCTTTTGCACCACTTTTCTTTCCCAACTTGCTTGGGAAAGACAAAAATAGAGAGTATTTTATCCGAGTTATGGACTTCCACTGTAGTGCAAGCCTGTAGTAAACAATTGTGGTAGGTATAATAAGAAAGGAAATTTACTATAAAATTTAGATTTCTATAGGATAATAGTCGTGTGGGGACATGCATGAAGCTTGATTTGAAAACCTTTCCCTCTATGTAAATATGATTTCGAGGGAGGGGGGGTCATGGTCAGGGAGAGAATCTGTTAGGGACTTCATCATGATGGATTTTGACGGAATTCCTAACTTCAGCCTTTACCTGTCATAACAGCCATACTAGTAACCATTAAGTGCTGTTGACAATAATTAACTTTCAAATTTTTTGAAACTTTTGAAAGCATCGACATAGCTTGTGACTCTCATTGAAACTATCTTTTTGAAGTAAAAAGGAAACTAGGAAACTTTCAAGTTATAACCAAATTTTTTTTTGCAACTTCCCCCCCCCCCCCCCCCCCACCCACCCCCTACAGTGTACAACCAGTTCAACAATGGCATTTCATAAACAATAATCTGGCATCGGCGCTGGTGGTTCAATTTCTGTCTCACCAATTCTGAACAAATTTGCAAAGAGATGGATAGAGATACAGACATTTCATTTACACATATAGTCCCTTTTCTAAATGCAATCCGCACAGCAGACAATATCATCACAAAATCAATAGAAGCATGAAAATGAAGAATAAAGGGGAGCAGTGATTGGATATAAAGGGCCCTCATTGAATTCTGTCTACAATCATGTATTAACTTACCACAAAATAAAATGCAGATTCTAAATGGGAAGCATACAGTATCAGCTGAAATAATTAATTATCCTTCTGTCTACTGATGTCAAAATAACAAAATATCAAACTGCGATTTTTTCCCAATATGATTGGATATAAAGGGCCCTCATTGAATTCTGTCTACAATCATGTATTAACTTACCACAAAAAAAAAATGCAGATTCTAAATGGGAAGCATACAGTATCAGCTGTAATAATTAGGTAACCTTTTGTCTGCTGATGTCAAAATAACAAAATTTCAAACTGCGATTTTTTCCCAATATGCGACTATAATTTTAACCAATTCAATCTTGTTTGCCAGAGCTCCGTGGGATCTGTTAACCCTTTACCCAACGCCGACGATATCAAATTTATTATTTTAAATATCATTTTTTTAAATTTTTCAAAAATTTTCAACAAAACCATATCATGTGACCCCTCATTGGAACGAGCTCATTGAGCTCGTTCCAATGAGGGGTCACATGATATGGTTTTGTTGAAATATTTTGAAAAATTTAATTTTTTCAACTGCTCAATTTGCATATTACGTGGGCAGATGCGGGCGATTCGTTAGGTAAAGGGTTAAACAAAATTGAATTGGTTAAATTTCTAGTTCCATTATAGGTAAAACTTTCACCCAGAAATTTTGATATTTTCGACACCAGTGAACAGAAGGTTAACCAATTCACTTTTCCAGAACTACCGGTAGCTAGACAGTATATTTATTTATTTGTGTTTTAAGGTCACCTTCAGCATCTTTGGCAATATCATGCCTGTAACATAGGTATGAAGTCAAGTTTAGCCAATCGTTTATATTTATGCTGCCCACTTTAGAGGACTTCCACCCCAGGTGTTGGTTCAGGGTCCTGTTTTACCAGTAAAGCAGAACTTTTTTACAGCAGTAAACAAGCACTGCTCCATTTCCCAGGATTCCTGGTAGTAGTCATGCAGAGATTTGAGATATGCATCACAAATAATCTCCCTTGATAATATTAAAATTTCTTAAAAAATCAGTCTCAAAGATGTTGAACATAGCACATGAAAGCATGTTTTGTTCGTCCAACAAATTTAGAAAATGGTCTCTTAAGTTATGATACAAGTAATTTAATAAATACTTGATAGATACTTCGGAACAGTACTCATTATTGTTATTTATAATTATATCTGAACAAATATTGGGAGCGTGGTGGCTCAGTGGGTAGAGATGCAGGCTGCAAGTCGAGAGGTCCTCGGTTCGAATCCCACCTGACCTGCGGCAACCACGTTATGTCCTTGGGCAAGACACTTCATCTCCATTAGTGTTAAACCGATTACCAATAATGGTCGCTGACCGATTACCGGTTATTTCAGCTCACAATCGGCCGATTCTGGCGCCGATTCCGATTGTAATACCACCGTGCACCTCTAGACAAGTCGAGACTTGAAAGAACTACATTAAACTGAACATTTTTCACAGTGTTAAACTTCGGTGACTGGGGTCACCGTAAAATTACCAGTCGCACGCACTTTGGGCGGTAAACGTGGCTCTCAGAGCATGTTTACCGCCCAAGTGCGTGCGATTGGTAATTTTACTGCGACCTGAGTCAATGGTGTGCAGCCTTCACTTTTCCAGTATGAACTGGCCATTGCCGCAAGTATGCTCAATTGTAAGCTTTACATGTCGTTTAGTTTGTATATCCAGTAAAGATGCGTCTAGAGAGATTAAGAATACATGCTGTGTCTGTTTCTCAACATTATTGAATGATTCATCACAAAATGCTTGGCAACAATCGGTTGAACCGATGTTCCAGGAGCCATTGCTGTTGTTATCCGATTGCCCACAATCGGCCAATTGTGTTGGCCGGTTCCGATAATCGGTTAAACACTAATCTCCATTGCCCATGTGGGGGCACAGTGGCGTTGTGTACTAAGGCATACTACACGTCAATGTTGCACTTGTCTTCAACCAATGCTAACCCTGCTTGTGTGGAGTTAGTATGTTGGGGAGCTGACAGTTGCTCGCCATTGCTCAGTGGTTCTCTAAGGGTGCTCCGACTTCCTCCACCCATAAAACTGTAACGGTCATGATTAGCCATTGTGCATAAATATGTGACCTTAAACACCAATAAATAAATAAATAACTGAACAAATATTTGTTCCCCATTTTCAAAATTGAAAGACTGTAACAGTGCAAAAACACTAACACACTTTCAGCACAGGAATCAGTGGTTGCACCCAGTGGTCCATGAGCTGAAAATCCGCTTTTGCTGCTTGTGCCTATTTTTCATAAATTGTAAATAATCTTCTCTTCATTAGCAGTTATGAGACTCCATCCATGGCATATATTTTGAGCGATATTTATATTTTGCCTTGACATTTATCTGGGAAGTGACATTTTCTAAGGGCAAAAAGCAGGAGCCAGGAGTGTGATGACACTCTTATACAGGGTTTGCACAGCCTTGAAAAGTCCTTAAATTTTAGCCAAACTCCTTGAATTTGGAATATTCAGAAAATGCCCTTGAAAAGTACTTGAAAATCAGTCCGACTCCTTGAATGTTCTTGGATTTTTCCTACTATCGTTGCAGTTTGTTTATTTGAGTCCACCCTTGTACCAAATTTTCAATTTTATTTGGTTTTAATTTTTTTAAAAAGGTGAGGAAAGAAAACCTGCATATATTGGAAATAACTGGTGGAGTGCTGAAAGTCACCATTAATTTAACTGAAAAGTGAGAGTACTTTAAACAAGTCCTTACATTCTTTGTGCCAACTCAGTGCGCAGTCCGTGGCATATGACACTTTCTTCAAATCAATTTACTTATAAATCATTGGAGAGTGCCTACAGGCACTCTCCAATGATTTATAATAAAATAAATATTGAATAAATCCTAACCACCAAACAGAATCTTGCACCCAGCCAGTTGTGCAAGAAATTGATTTTAGATGCAAGTGAGATTTTTGAGAAATGACAGTCCTGTTAGAAAACTGCTGCTTGATAAATGCTTAATATTTGTCCTTGAAAAGTCCTGGATTTTTTTTGTCCTGGGTTGTATGAACCTTGTTATAAAATAAGTCATGTTTGCATGATTTGGCCTAATTTTGACTGTGATTACCTTTTAATGCAACAGAACAGGTGCCCCAACATACTGTCTTTGAGAAAACTAGCAAGTTACCTTCCAAATGCCTTGGTAGTCATTTCTAGGCTATGAAACAACTGCAAAGCCACAGGTTGTCTTTAGTTATGCTCTTCAGATTTCAGTTACAAGCATCAATCAAAAAATCATAAAAAGTTTCGAGTCTCCCGATTTTATATCTATATTGTAAGACACTGAAAGGCAGTGAAAATGTCCAGTGAGGTGTTCAATTTCAGTGAGGGATTGCCTGAGAATCAAAACATTTTTTTATTTGGCACATTACATGGAGAGTGGATTGTTACAAAATCACTTGTGGTGTGGTGTCTCCACTCAGACAAAAGTTCCTTGGCTGGTTAAAAATATTTGTACGACGAACAAAGTTTCAGCCAAGGAACCTCTGTATAGAACCGGAGATAAGATGTACAAGAATCTTAGCAGTTGATTCAGCCGAATTGTTTTTTGGTCTGAAATATTCACATATTCTTCCAAAATGTATCTTTAAAGCATTTTTCCAAAAATAGGGAGAGCTGATTCTAAAATGTTGTACTGGGTATCTCAAAACTACTTCTTTGTGTCTGTAGTCAATCAACTTTTTTCTGATAGGTGGAAGTTAAAAGAGCAGGAAGCCTTGACAAACCTGTCCGAGTTTGAATGACAATTGTCGTAAAATGGCCGAGATATAATCCATTAAAAAATGTTGTATAATTTTCATGACAGTAAGTTAACTCCCCAATTGCTGTATCACTACCTAAATGTTATTTTTCTCATAGAAAACCCCTCAAATATACTCTGGTCTTTGAAATAATGAATGTTGCATTCTGCTTGAGGAGCTACAGTTACTCTGTTTTGTCTTTCCCATATTTGGAGTTATTCAGTTTTGTGTCAATCCTGAAAAGTTGTAAAATTAATGATTCAGTGGAACCCTGTTAATTGAATAGCCACTTTGCGAATGAAAATTGTTAGCTCGCCTGACTTTCAGTCAGGGGAGCTTTTGTGATCACTCACCGTCCGTCTTCCGTCGTCCGTGAACATGGTGTTTGCGTCTTCTCCTCCCAAACCGCTGAACCAGTTTAATTGATATTTGAGATAATAAATAGTTTGTTATGACATCGCATTTTTATTTTGTTCATGTTGCCTCACCCCTCGGTAGGGCTACGCCCAAAAAGTGTGATTAAATCTTAAAGAATCTTCTTCTTATGAACCAGCAGTAGCAAAGACTTGATATTTGGTGTGCAGCTTCCTTTTGAGGTGTAGACTCAGATTTGTTCAAGAGAAGTTCGAGGAGGTATATTTGCGTTCGTTATGGGAGGGGCAAGATTTTTGCCCCGACCAAAATTTCTATTTTCTAAACCGAGAGGCAGATTTGAACCAAATTTGATATGAGGGGTTATTGGGTCATAAGTACTTAATTTATGCCAAAAATTTTTCTCGTTGCCCCATGGGAACCGCAGGAGCTAAAAATAATAGAAAAAAATTAAAACGCCCAGATCTCCAAAACTACACGGCACTGAGAATTCTTATTTGGTGTGAAGCTTCCTTAGGACCAAAAGAATGAAATGGTCAAAAAAAAAATTGCTATCGGTTTTATCATGGGGTACTTTTTGGGGACTTTGAAAAAGTGCTGAGTCAGCATTTTTTAACACCGTGGGTAATTGGAAAAACATTTAAGGCTACTTTTCTCCCAAACCACTGCTCCAAAAGCTTTCAGATTTCACATATAACATCTTTGGAAGATTGTTTCACATGTTTATTGAAATCAAATCCCTGGGTCCATATTTGGGCTGTCTGTGGGAGCTCAAATGTTTAAATTTGTGCAGTATGAGGAAAATTCTCTAAAAATCTTCTTCAGATCTACCAATGAGAATCTTCTGATATTTGGTATGCAGCCTGCTTAGGGGGGTGAGATTCAAGTTTGTTCAAGCCAAGTCTCTGGGTTCATATTTGGGCTCACTGTGGGAGCCCGAATTATAACTTAGTTCAAAATGAGGAATCTTCTTTAAAAATCGTCTTCTTCAGATCCTGCAGTCAGAATGTTTTGATATTTGGTATGCAGCATCCTTAGGGGGGTGAGATTCAAGTTTGTTCAAGCCATGTCCCTAGGTTTATATTTGGGCTCACTGTGGGAGTCCTAAACCTACATTGTGAAATGAACAAGGCAACTTTTAATGATGTCAAGTTTAGTAAATAATCCTCTTGTGTACCCAACAATCTTGCTAGACAAATAATCAATCAGATAAATGTCGAGGCCACTCCATTTCAGTTCAAACCATAAAGGGATTAGGAATTTCAACAGCACTTCATTCGGAACACCGTGTGCTGCAAGTTTGAAAAATCTACGGAAATGAAGTGGTTTGCAAGTCACTCCATTGAGGGAATAATTACGTAATGGATGGCCTCATTTCCAATATTTCGTGTGGTGACATCAGACGCTAACATATGTTACTAGAGCTGTGAACTAGAGCTGTAGGTTAACCGAAACTGAACAGAGGTTTTTAGTTTTTTTAAAAAACCGAAACCGAAACCGTCGACATCCCGTAATCTAAGGTTTTTCGTTTTTTTTTATTAAATACTCTCTTGCCAGCTCTTGCTGCAGAAATTCACAGAATGTAGCCGTCCCTGAGTAGTGAGAGTACCCAGACACTGCCAATGGCAGTCCAGAGTAGTGAGACTCCCAGAGTAGTGAGAGTACCCAGACACTGCCAATGGCAGTGTCTGGGTACTCTTATTACTCAGGGAAGGCTACATTCTGTGAATTTCCGACATTTTAGTTTAGTTGTGTTTGCAGCTTTCCTCAAGTTGCGTGTAGGTGTCAGACCTCGAGAAATGGCCAAGCACAATAAAAGTTCTGTATATTTAGGTAATTATTATATTGGCCTTCCTGATTCTTCATGTATTATAGCTTATTTCGGGCATTCATTGAGTTTCACTCAATTTCACTACCATTCAGTTATGACTCTGGACATAAGAATGAGTTTTATTGAATTTTACTTGGCATCATGAACAAACCGAAAACCGAACCGAGGTTTTTCTCCACCTGAAAAACCAAAACCGAACAAGAAATTTAAAAACCTACAGCTCTACTGTGAACATAGAAAAAACTTAGAGAGCTCTCGTCCAATCAGAGGGCAGGGATTTTAGTCTAATGGGAACATACATTTATTTTGTGTGTCAGATATATATGTATGCTAGTGATATATAAAAAAAGGGAAAAAAATATATTGTATTTCTCAAATATATTCTAAATAATCTCTGACTTAAATTAAGATGAGTTGTTTTTTGGGTCAGTTCTTTGTGAGAAAACAGGCAACAGACAAACCTGTACATATAAGTAATTAGCATTCACTCAACTGTTATAATACAATTATAATGTGTAGACTAACTGGTACTTTGACTTAGGAATTAAATCGTAATTACACCATAAATGGCTGTTATAAAAATGAATTCTATTTTTGTTGTGACCTTAGAATTTCAATAGCCAGCCCTGTATTTCAATAAACTAGTAAGTAACAAGCTGTTAATTGAAAATAGAATATGTTTTCGTTTTTGGAATTCACTAATAAAAACTTTTGCACAATCCATTCCAAAGGGTGACCTTAGGTTAAGTTTGAATACGTTTTATGCCCCTGGCCTCTTTGAGGAGGGGGCATTATGTTATCACCATGTCCGGTGTCTGGCCATTAACTTTTCACATTCCGTCAATTAACTGAAGTTCTACTAACCGGATCTTTACCAAACTTCATATGTGGGTTAGGTATGATGAGTGGAAGAAGCCTATTTATTTTGACCATGATGAGCCAAGAAGTCAATGTCACAGTGACCTCCAGTGTTAAATACACTTGAAATTGGTTTTCGCTCTGTAACTAAAGTTCTACCAACCGGATCTTTACCAAACTTCATTTGTGAGTTAGGTGTAATGAGAGGAAGAAGCCCATTTATTTTGACCATGATGAACCAAAGGTCAAGGTCACGGTGACCTCCAATGTTAAATACACTTGGAATTGGATTCCGCTCTATAACTAAAGTTCTGCAAGACTGATCATGTTTTTTTTTTGTAATTCTGTCCACGATATTGAAGGTGGGAGCATATGCCACTCTTCGCGTTGCTCTTGTTTGTGAATAGTACTGGTTGGTTTGGGCTATTACATTGTGTAAAGAGTTAATATGGATGAGATTTAGCTAAGGCTATACAGTGTACAAGGTTAGTTACTCAGTCTATAAAGAAAATTCTCTATAACCAGGAAGTGTGACTAACCCTGTGTATTTTGTTTAGAAAGGATTTTCATTATGGTAACTGCCATATCACATACTTCATAAAAATGCAGGCCTGGCATTCTAAAAAATGCAGGAGGGCAAAAAATCGCTCTTCTCAATCAGCTCAGGAGAGCAATTAGCTTTACATAGCATTTTAAGTATCCAGTTGAACGAACTCATTGAAACTGAAACCAACAGACTACATCAGTGATTTTATTAACTTTACTAAGGTAAAGTGAAATCTCTTAGACATCTAGATGTCTCACTCAATAACCGAACACACACTTGACAAGACCTGTGTGTGTACCCAGACCTGTTGTCCAAGAAAGTCATACCCCTACCACTACCACCTTCAACCCCCCAAGGGGGGGGGGGGGGGGGGTTGAAGGTGGTAGTGGTAGGCGTATGACTTTCTTGGACAACAGGTCTGCTTGAATCTACAGTCACATCCTGGTGCAAGTGCTTCAAGTGACAGGATAGTAGTAATGGTAGTATATTATAGTGTCAATATTCCTTGAATAATTACCCCTCAAACTGTGATGTCAGTTGTTGAACTTGAAACTGACAGAAAAAAAAATATTGCTGTGACCCATTTTGCTTCAAATGATTGCAACTGTGTTTGGGTATGGTTGCAGCCATTACCTTTTTACCACTAAACCACTTTCAAAATGAAATTACGTGATGTTATGTGACTTCGAAGTTAAATTACATTTTTGCTTTACAACAAAAATTTAATGTGAGCATAATACATGTAATCTCAATCATCCCAGACCAAAATATTTAGGAGAGCAATTTTTCGCCCTCCTTAATTCTTTCAGGAGGGCAGTAAGGAGAGCTAAAAAATCGCTCTCCTGAAATTGCCAAGCCTGAAAATGTTCACTCACTAAGGCTGTGCAAAGCGTAGGTTTAGTCACATAATAGAGGAGATCTTATACAGTATTTCCGTTAGGTCAAAAATGAAGAGGCTGTTTCAGAGATGAAAATGCAAGAGCATCTCCATTACCATAGCTTACAAAAGAGAGTACTATTATGGAATGTGCCCAGGATAACTCATCTCTCTCACATGAGGGGTATTTTTAAATGTGTATCAACAGATGCCGTCATCATTCTTGAGAGTCTGTAACAGTTAGCTCCTCTCACGGAATAAATCATCTCTCAGTGTTACTTCCTTGGCTACCATATCAGCAAATCTTGAGCTTTCTCTTGCAGAACCCCTAGGTATTAATACGTCTTCCCGTAGGCAATGTTTTGCAACAGCAAAACATTGCCATCGGGAAGACGTATTAACACTTCTACAATTTCTCTGTGTTCCCCCAGAAAACAATAGCCACTACTAAATTAAAAACCAGTCTTGATATAAGAAAGTAGAAATAGAAAATGTGGCCTCTAAGCGGACCTTGTGCGCCATTTCAGAGATGAAAATGCAAGAGCATCTCCATTACCATGGCTTGCAAAAGAGAGTACTATTATGGAATGTGCCCAGGATAACTCATCTCTCTCACATGAGGGGTATTTTTAAATGTGTATCAACAGATGCCGTCATCATTCTTGAGAGTCTGCAACAGTTAGCTCCTCTCACGGAATAAATCATCTCTCAGTGTTACTTCCTTGGCTACCATATCAGCAAATCTTGAGCTTTCTCTTGCAGAACCCCTAGGTATGAATACGTCTTCCCGTAGGCAATGTTTTGCAACAGCAAAACATTGCTATCGGGAAGATGTATTAATACTTCTACAATTTCTCTGTGTGCCCAATAGCCACTACTAAATTAAAAACCAGTCTTGTTATAAGAAATAGAAAATGTGGCCTCTAAGTGGACCTTGTGCCTCCCTAGGAGAATCCCTGCTTATAACCAGAAAGAAAAGTGTCACTAACCCTTTGCATTGACAGAGTAGTTGGCAAGCTAATATACACTGACAAACAAGAGGCATTACAAAAGATTAACAACAACAGAACTCTGGTAATGCAACAAAATTTTCTCCAGTCACTCTGTTTTTCTCTTGTTTAACTATGAATTTAACCAAATATATCTTTTTTGACAGAGCTCACTGAGCTCTGTCAAACAAGGTAACTTTGGTTAAATATCAAACTGCATTATGGGAAATATTTACTGCTGAAAACTTTGCCATTTTGATGTCAGAATGCTAGGGGTTAATTAATAGGCTGCCATATCATACACTACATGAAAATATACACTGATGGAGGCTGTAAAAATGCACAGTGTTAGTTGATAACATGTTACATTGGATGCAGGATTCAAGGAACTGATGGAAATATTCATACTGAATAGTCAGGCCTGAAAATAAGCAGTCTGACATTTGCAAAATGAGGTCCCCAGAGGGTGAATTTGATGATGCTGTTCCATACAGTGGGCCAATTTATTTGCTGGGTACCTCTTTCTGTTTAGTTGTGAGACCCTGGTTCAGACTGAGGTTCACAGAGGGTAAATTTAGTGATGCTACACAGCAGGGTAGCATCACTAAATTCACCCTCTGGGGACCTCATTTTGCAGATGACAGTCTGCTTATTTTCTGGCTTGTGAATAGTGGAATTTTTTAAAAGGGAATTCCAATAATGAAAACATATTCTATTTTCAATTAATGGGCTGTTTATATAGGAAGGATTTCTATGAATATTGTTAGGCATTTAGAAATAAAATCACCTTGAAGAAGACTAGACTAATAGTCGCAAGACACATTGATTGATCGCTCTCAATGGCTACTTTGGACATCTCAGTACAACTGAAGAAAACCATATCAGCGCTGGACATCTCTTGTCTTCTCACCTGGACTCTCCAGGTGAAAGTCAAGAGCAACCGCCTCACTTTGGAATGTGAAATGTAAGACACCACCCCACTACCCTCAGGGAGAGGTAGTACCTTTAGTGAGAGGACCTCCTCTCACACGGGTCCTCACCCAAAGAAGTCGAGACCAACAGAGAAAAGGAGGCTTTTTTAGAGAAGGAGGGAGACAAAAATGAGGAAAGGAAAGAGGCAGACACCGCTACCACACCTCTACCTACTCCCAGAGTTCAACCCATCCAACTACCGGCTCCCTCACTGGGATCTGCAGATGTGGAACATCCTGTGGAGGCTGAGGTGGATATGGAAGTTGCTTACTCCCCAGTGTCCCCACTTCCCAATCCTCACTTGCCGCTCCCTTTGGATCTTGGAGGGCCACTACCAAGCACCATGTGAATACTTGTGAGACAAAAAATACTGCAGGTACAGGCTGAATTGAAAGAAGCTCAAGAGAATGCCAGACTGCTTTATCCGAAGAATTCAAAGAACAATGCGAAAAAAGAGAAAAAGAAAGAGAAACCACAGCAAATCATCCGAAAGAAGACACACTTCCACATTGCACCAACCACTGTAAAAGTCAAACAAATGAAAATAAAAAAGAAACCACGCCATCAATAAGGACACTGCCACCTCCTCCTCCTTTGCCACATCCAGACATGACAGGAAAAGAAAAATTAATACAGTGGAGCCCACTTAATTGGATATCTCTTAATTGTATATCCCTGTTAATTGAATATAATTTTCAAACACAAAACCATTTACCATACCTTCAGTACAAATTTGATCTGTTAATTGCATATAGGTTGTAGAGTAAACTCCTATTAATTGTATATAAATTTTTGTAATATGTCGAAACAATTTCTGTGACACGCATCAACCTTTTTGGCCTCATACACCCAATACAGACATTTATTCTATTATATCTTGTTTGACAGAGCTCTATGAGCTCTGTCAAACAAGATATAATAGAATAAATGCTCAGTTTGCCTCCAGAACACAGGAAACTGACCAAATCTCTGTTAATTGTATACTCCTGTTAATTGAATAATTTTCACTGGCAAAATGGATATTCAATTAAGAGGATTCTACGGTACTTTTGAAGAGGATCAAAATGTGCTTACCCCACACTGTCCCTACATGCCTTCAGCGCACCAAACCATTTCATTCATAGACTAATAGCTGCAGTTATCTAGCCTTGAAGTGATGAAGAGGAATTTAAATATATTGGCAATTTATATGGAGGATTAGTGTACAATCTGTTGACGATTGATTTTACTTAGCAGATTAAGGGCATACATTGTGTTGAAGATCCTGTATTCAAGACATTTCCATTTTCTGGTTTATTGATTTGTCAGTGTGATTAAGATAAGACATGTGGTGGAAAGAGATGATTTCAACCAATGCATGGTAAAAAAAAAACATTCGATTTATGTACATGCATTTGTTGAAAACTGAAAGTTGGTACAATTTGAGATTCTAGTAGTTAAAAATGGAATTTTTATCCCCGACCAATTGAAATCAGGGTGATAATGCAGGCTGGCCTGAAAATAAGCCGTCTGACATTTGCAGAGTGAGGTCCCCAGAGAGTGAATTTGATGATGTTATCCCATATAGTGGGCCATTTTATCCTCAGGGTACCTCTTTCTGTTTAGTTTTGAGACCATGATTCCAATTGAGGTTCACAGAGGGTAAATTTAGTGATGCTACCCTGCGGTGCAGGGTAGCATCACTAAATTCACCCTCTGGGGACCTCATTTTGCAGATGACAGACTGCTTATTTTCTAACTTTAATGAAGGGATTCTTTTGGGTATCTAATGCAGGGATTCTTTTGGGTATTTACAAGGGCCGTTTATGGGACCCTTTCACAATGACATTTGGGCATGATTTTTCCCAATTCGTTACCCCAAATTTCCCAATCTCAGGTCCCACTCAAACAAAAATTTAATACACAGCTGGTGCCCTGCACTGGGTAGTCATAAGGCCTCAGAAAACCATTGGTTATCTGAGGATTTATGACAACCCAGTTCAGGACAGCCATTGTACATTAAATTTAAATTGCCTGCCTGACGAAGTCTCTGATACAAAGGCAAATGATAAGTTCTTCAACCAGGCTTGTCATTTTGAGGCGGGCGATCGCCCCGGGCTGCAGTCGCCCACCTGAGTTAAAAATTCCGCAGACGGTAAACATCCACCTAACCCCAATTTCTGCGGCCCATTAATTCAGTCGAAGGCACCTCAAAATCGGCTGTCTCAAATGTTTGTAGTGTGTCGTCGACGCAGTCACCCAGAGGCAGTAAGTAACTTTCCAAATACGAGCGAGAGGTCTGCCAATTCCAAAGTTATAATTAGTTAGTACATTGTACATCAGACTGTGACAACTCTCGTGCCAGGTGCGATTACGGCACATATCATCCCCAAGCCAGTTCGACCCCTGACGATTCGCCTGGGACGTTTCGTCCCAAAATCAAAGCCGGGACAATTCGTCCCCCAAATCTGATTGATTCGCCCCAAGTTATCGGTATCTGATGGCGAGCACTGTGCACTGGCTTGTGCAGTCATCATGTTATGTATAGATACAGGTTTGGTTATTTGGATGCAAGATAACTATAAACACTCACTGTTAGTGAGTATCATGGGTAACCTGGTATCTTACATTCAAATATTCAAGCCTGCATCTATGCATTACGTGATGATGTACATTATAATTACACAATTAAACCATGTACCTTAAAATGATATTAGTTGTCTACTCAGCAGGCTGAAACAAAATGCCTTCCGCAAACCATAAATGGCCCTCCTGGCAGGGGGAGGCCACCAAAAATTTGCAAGACATGACGTGGGGGTGGGTGGGTCTCTTGAGTGCGTCAGAAATGTGCATTTCCAACTTGTGCAATTTTTTGAATTTTTTAAAAATATATCAATATATCAGCTAATATATACCATCATTTGTGTTTCAAACCTTAAAGATGATGTTGTACATCACACTCTTAACATAAATACAACATCAGGAGGCTTTATATGTGAGAATATTGGGCTTAAACTGGGAAAATGCCACACTTTAGTAGGGGGTGGGTGTCTTGTTCGAAATGTAGAAAATGTGCAGACAATATTTTGGGAACAATTCAAATAAAAATTTGTTCCCGTATATGTACACCTGCTCTGGCCAAGCCTGATAATGAACAGCTTGTCATTTGTAGTTTGGGGCCCACAGCAACTCACAGAGGTTTAAATTGGTGGTACCAGTTTAATCCTTTACCTAACATGAAAAGCAGACGACACTTGCCAAAAAATGATTCAATAACTAATTTTTTTCATTTTTTGCCTCAAAAACATAGGTTATGACCCCTCATTGGAACAAGCTCGACGAGCTCGTTCCAATGAGGGGTCATAACCTATGTTTTTGAGACAAAAAATGAAAAAATAAGAATTAATTGGCGATTTTTGAGAATAGCGCTGGCCGGTTTGGGCCGTTACGTTGGGCAAAGGGTTAAGAACATTATGAAAACCCCCTAAAGACAGCTGTGCCAACTAAGTTTGTAAGCTTATTTTGGATTTTAATGGGAGAGTGGGGGGGGGGGGGGGGGGGGGGGGGGGGGGAGGGGTGTCTGAGAACGGTAGTAGAAAATTTGCACGTAGTGGGTGGGTGGGTGGGTGTAAAAAGGAGCTGAATAAAAAATAGGACGCCACGTCTTGCAAATTATTAGTGACTCCCCCCCCCCTCCCTCCTGCTCCTGGCGTCATTTTAGGCGAACCCAAAATGGCCCTCCTGGGGTGATTTGTGGCAAACCATAATGGCCCTCCTGCAATTTTCAAAATGACAAGCCTGTTTGACAGTATAAAAACAGTTTAATAGAGACTACAGAGACTGTGTGAACATGATTCTATGTGACTATTTGTTATAAAACTTACTTGTAGTATACATACACTTTCTTGGGTGTTGGTCTTAACCCTTTACCCAACGCAGACGATTTTAAAATTTATTATTTTAAATATCATTTTTTAAATTTTTTCAAAAAATTTCAACAAAACCATATCATGTGACCCCTCTTTGGAACGAGCTCAACGAGCTCGTTCCAAAGAGGGGTCACATGATATGTTTTGTTGCAATTTTCGAAAAATAGTGTTTTTTCAGCTGCTGAATTTGCTTATTACGCGGGCGGATGCATGCGATTCGTTGGGTAAAGAGTTAATGTTCTCTGCTCATTTCGAATGTAAAATTTCTTAGTCTTTGTATATTTTCTCCTCCAAAACAAATTTCCAGTTGGAGTCCCCATGATGCAAATTTTCTCTGTGTCAAGACTCTGGACCCTTTCCCATTGAGGGCAGAAGAATACTTATATCTTTCATCACTACATCTGTCATTTCAGCTGTCTGTTGACCCTTTACCTAACGTAACGGTCAAAACCGGCCAGCGCTATTCTCAAAAATCGCCAATTAATTTTCATTATTTTTAAAATTTTTTGTCTCAAAAACATAGGTTATGACCCCTCGTTGGAACGAGCTCGTCCATCTGTCTGTACGTGCGTCCATGCAAACATTTTGCATTGTAATTTCAAAGCCATCGGAGAGATTTGGATCTCCTTTGGTATGCTGATAGACCTGCGTGGAGGGGGAGGGGGGGGGGGGGCAGATATGAACAAGGAACAGGTTCCGTCCAATAGTTTTTCCCAGAGTTATGGTGACTTATGCTCTTTTTCACTCTTCTGACTCAGAATTTTTTTTTATGTTCCACAATACCTTTAAGGCTCTTTCGTACATGCCTGCAGGTCAAGGGCAGTGGTCCACGCTTTGTGTAGCCCTTGTTCAGTTTTGTACATCCATCTATCTGGTCAAACAAAAATTAATTCATAGCCAGTTGTTATGAAAACATAATACAGTGATGTATTTTGACAAGATGAAGAGGGTATCATGTTTTGGGTTGTGACAAGTGTTGGACATTTTGTTCAGTTTTGTGCATCCATCCGTCTACATATAAAAAACAAAAAAATCACCAAAACACAATTCAGCGCCAGTTGTTATGAAACTTAACCCTTTACCCAACGAATCGCCCGCATCTGGCCGCGTAATATGCAGATTCAGCAGCTGAAAAAAAAAAAAAATTTCGAAAAATTTCAACAAAACCATATCATGTGACCCCTCTTTGGAACGAGCTCGTCAAGCTCGTTCCAATGAGGGGTCACATGATATGGTTTTGTTGAAATTTTTCGAAAAAAATTAAAAGATGATATTTAAATTAATAAATTTTGATATCGTCTGCGTTGGGTAAAGGGTTAAAGCAGCCATGACTAGATTTGATGAAAATTCATGAAAAATTGACTCAAGAAATCATTGGTTAAAAAATCTATACAACTTACAGGGAAAGTTTGGTTAACCCTTTACCCAATGCAGACGATAACAAAATTTATTATTTTAAATATCACTTTTTTAAATTTTTTCAAAAAATTTCAACAAAACCATATCATGTGACCCCTCGTTGGAACGTGCTCGACAAGCTCATTCCAACGAGGGGTCACATGATATGGTTTGTTGAAATTTTTTGAAAAATAATATTTTTTCAACTGCAGAATTTGCATTTTACGCGGACGGATGTGGGCGATTTGTTGGATAAAGGGTTAACTGGTGGCGTGCTAAATTACTTTTAAATGGTCATTTGTAACGCAGGCATTTTTTTTCCAAAGATATGACACTGTCAGAAAAGAAGCCAAGGTTTGTTTAGCAAGATATTGCTCATAAATAATTGTTTTGTTGCAATTTATTGGAGAGTGCCAGTTTTATATTAACAATTTATTTTCTGCTGCTCAACCTACAACAAATTAGTGCAGTGTAAATCCTCTATAGTCGCTTTCGGCACTTTTCAGCAGAGTCCTGATAGTGGCTTCTAGCACTAACTAGTTAAAAATATTACCAAAATTTGACGAGAACGCTCATTTCGTTCGCGTGGTGGTTACGCAAATTTAAATCTACGCGAACGGATGACCAGTTAGCCAAATGTTGCATCTTGAATGGTGGTAGAGTGCTAAACTTTTTCTCGGCCTCAAGATTTGTTCACACATTTTTTGTCTTGTTACAGTTTATAGGAGAGTGCCTATAGGCACTCTCCCATAAATTGTAACAATGCAAATCGAATTTTACTTCCAAGATAATAAGAAGGAAATCTACAAAATATGAAGTCTCCAACTTTAGGTACCAGCAGTTCAGAATAAAGCCTGAATATGGGCTTCCAGCACTCTACCAGTTATCCAGCCTTTCTTATGCCTGATAGATTTTTAGACCTTTGCCTTGAGAGGCTATTTATATTTAAATTCCATGCAATATATGAATACTTGTTACTGATAAAAAAAACAGTTTTCTGGGAATTTTGACATAGCCGAGCATTCAGTTAGCCATCTCCAAACCAGGTGAACGGTCAGTCGGTTAGTTTTGCACACTGAAGCTGAACTCGGGAGATTAGAAACAATGAGTTCATTCACATTCTTTGAGAATAATGGATTAATAAATTAATGAATAGATGGATTAACACATTAAGATGTTTTTACTTATATAATCCATTACAATTCCCACTTGATTAATACAACAGTCTATATGTTATTTTCAAAGCTACCATTGTTGATTTTATTTTAACCCTTACCCAATACACAGGTTGTTCAGGATTTATTATTTTAATTATTGTTTTTAACCCTTTACCCAACGCAGACGATTTCAAAATTTATTATTTTAAATATCATTTTTTATTTTTTTTCAAAAAATTTCAACAAAACCATATCATGTGACCCCTCTTTGGAATGAGCTCGTTCCAAAGAGGGGTCACATGATATGGTTTTGTTGAAATTTTTCGAAAAATAATATTTTTTCAGCTGCTGAATTTGCATATTACGCAGGTGGATATGGGCGATTCGTTAGGTAAAGGGTTAAATTTGTCCATGCATTTCAACAAGACCATATCTTTTGACTTCTCATTGGAAGGAGCTTGATGGGCTCATTCCAATGAGGGTTTATATGACATGGTTTTGTTGAGACTTTCTGAATTTTTTTTTTTTCAACTGCTTAATTTTCCCCGCAGGAACCGCAGGAACCCCGGGAAGTGAAGCAGTTCCTGTTCACTGCGGTAAACAGGTTCTGTTTTACTGGTAAACCTGGACCCAGTCACCAATGCTTGGGAGGTGCAAACCCTCTCTAAAATGGGCAACATGGCTTATTTACGCTCACCCCTGGTCTTCAGTCAGTACTCATGTTGTCATGATTAGCCATTGTTCAAAAAT
The DNA here is from genome assembly GCA_031216915.1 of Pictodentalium vernedei. NCBI lineage: Eukaryota > Metazoa > Mollusca > Scaphopoda > Dentaliida > Dentaliidae > Pictodentalium > Pictodentalium vernedei. The sequence continues at coordinate 426,366,594 of CM062289.1, read as the reverse complement.
ATGTGACCTTAAACACCAATAAATAATAATAATAATAACTGCTTAATTCGTAAATTATGTGGACAGATGCACGCGATTCGTTGGGTAAAGGGCTAATAATGTCACTTGGAAATTGTACATATAAAAGCTTATTAAATAAGGCCTAAAAAAATAAAAAATCTGTTTCTCAGGCCCTCCCGCATGGTCATTTTGGCTGCCGCATGCTCTCTTTTTATAACCAATATAATCTTTAAAAAAAAATTAAATAGTTTATGTCTGATATTTTACCCAAGTTAAAAAAATTGATAAATTTGTCCCTTGAGTGCAAGAAGGCTTTGCAATGCTTTAGCATTGCAAAGCCTTCTTGCTCTCAAGGGATGAAATACTCCACCACCCATGCGATTCCATAGATTATGAGGCCAAAAACATAAACCAAGAACATGAACTTTTGATGGCAAAGAAATATTTACTTAATTTTGAGACAAAAAAATAATGAAAATTAAATGGTGATTTTTGTGAATACCGGTTGTGCTGGCTGGTTTTTACAGTTGGGTAATATGTTAAATGGACTCCTCTGTACTACAGCACTAATCAAATAAATGGCAATTTTTTTTTGTTACAACAAAACAGTTTTCATATCTTTACAACAAAACAGTTATCATATCTTTATAGCACTCGCCAAGATATTGATTGTTCCAAATCTTTTATCAAGAAAAAAGGAGAAATCTTTTGTCTTCATTCTTCAACTTATTTTAACTAGAACTCTAGTGATTTGTATCCCATTTGGATAAGGCACATTTAGTTTCTGTGTTCCAGTCACCTGTTTTGTATGAAGGTGCTAATGGAAACTAGATATATGCATGGTAGACATCTGTTGCGAACAAAAGCAAAAATACCTTATGGTATATAATAGAGAGGTTAATTGCTGTCACATGGTATTGCTATTGTTATGGTTGGATGTATTGTATTATGTAATTCATGCTACTTGATGTTGGAAAGCACAGAGAACAGTAGTACTTGTTGATCTTGTATAAGTGAGGTAAGTAGTACAATATTCAGGGATTCTTGTGCCCACTTTTGGAAAGGGTCCGGGACTCGTGCAACTGGGAAAATTTGAAGGCTCAATTTGGGAATTTGTCTGGGAGAAGAAATACTCGAAGAATAGGAAATGTTACCTTCATATTAAATTGAGAACATTAACCCTTTACCTAACACAAAAGGTAAATGACACTTGCAAATAAACTTCTTGACTAACTAATTATTTTCATTTTTTGCCTCAAAAACATCGCTTATGACCCCTCATTGGAATGAGCTCATTGAGGGGTCATAAGCTATGTTTTTGAGACAAAAAATGAAAAAAATAATGAAAATTGGATTGTTGTCTCAAAAACATAGTTTATGAAAAAAAATGAAAAAAATAATGAGAATTGGATTGCATTTTTACCTGCGTCGCCAGCAGCAGAGCAGGTCTAGTAACCGCTTGACTCCATCCGTCAGTCCGTCCGTCCGTCAGTCCGTCTGAAACACTTCTTCCGTCAAAGTTTTCTTGGCTTCTATGAAAGGGAATGATTTTATATTTGGTCTGCTGCTTCATAATGATGAGTTGTATCGTGTATCTAATTTTCAGATCTGCCGTGCAGCCACTTCCTATTTGCCGATACTTTGAAGTCTGTTCATCTCTGTAATCAGTTACATGCAGCGACGCAGGTCCAGACCCAGTATTGGTCTTGGCTTGTTTGTGAAAAACGCTGGCCAGTTTTGGCCATTACGTTGGATAAAGGGTTAATACAGAAGCTACTACATATATAGTACATGTATTAAGTTTTAAGACAAACAGTCGCATGAAATCATGATCAGTCTCTGTAATCTCTATTAAATAAATTGTTCTTATTCTGTTAACCCTTTACCCAACGAATCAGCCGCATCCGTCCACGTAATATGCAAATTCAGCAGTTGAAAAAATTTGATTTTTCAAAAAAATTCAACAAAACCATATCATGTGACCCCCGTTGGAACGAGCTCGTCGAGCTCGTTCCAGCGAGGGGTCACATGATATGGTTATGTTGAAATCTTGAAAAATTTAAAAAAATGATATTTAAATTAATAAAGTTTGATATCGTCTGCGTTGGGTAAAGGGTTAAATGATGATGATGTTTATGTATTTTGCTACACTCAGAAGGTTTGCATACTGTGACTTTGCAGTTGTGTCAAGACTAGTCTTGACTGCTGATAAAGACAGCCAAGACATAGATAGAAAGAACTGACTAGGTTCTTGGGTTGTAACTTGAAAATATGTCTAAAAACAGCATCATATTTTTATATTTTCTCACAAAATGTGGAAGTGCTTCTTGCATACACTAGCATATTTGCTTGTCCTTTGCGGGCTTCTGAGAATTTGTGAATAATTGTGGGGTGTAAACCCCTCTCTAGAACAGTGGGGTGGAGTATCATATATCTACAATTTTTCACAAAAAGTGCAAGTACGCAAGGCAGATACTAGCATACTTTCAGCTAATGGACCACTAGTACTGCCCTTGGTAGTCCATTTAGTTGAAAGATTGCTTGTCCTTTGTATCCTTCTGAACAATTGAGAATAAATGTTGGGTGGAACCCACCCATCTCTCCCTCTCTTGTAGTGTTGTAATTATGCAGTCTCTTTGTACACTAGCAAGTTTACGCGATATATTCAGCATTATTAACTCTCCAACCTTTAATTTCCTAATCATTCTGCTGGCGAACTTCTCACTTTAAGACTTGAGAGTCAATTAAAATTTTTTTTTTTAAATTGGGGTTTAATGACACTTTCACTAGCCAGAGTCACCTCATATCCTGCAGTTTTATAGATGGAGGAACCCAGAGGACTAGAAAAGAACCACTGAGCAGTGGCAAACAACTGGCAGACTCCACAATGTACTAACTCTGCACACAGGGTTATCATAGCTCAAAGACAAGAGCACCACCGGCAGTACAGTACACACTGCCACTGTGCCTGCACATGGATATTCAGGATTAAGTGCCTTGCCCAAGAACACAGTGCACTTACCACTGGTCAGGATTGAATGCACATCTTCAACCAATGCTAACGCTGCTTGTGTGGAGTCTGAGAGTTGCTCACCATTGTCGGTGGTTCTTTCAGAGTACTCCGGCTTCATCCACCATAAAATGCTCCGACATGAGTTGGCCCTTGCTGTCGAAAGTGAACTCCAATAAATAAATCATTTTGGTAGTGGTTTCTAGTAAATTCTTAGGAATCTGTAACAAAATACTGAAATTTAAAGCAACAAGCAATTTTTTCCATAATGCAAATTAATGCCAAAATTGATTTTCTGGTCTCTCAAAACAGGTGAAAAACTTGAGTTTTTCCCACAGTTTTGTGGTCCCTGGTCTCTCAAGACAGGTGGTCTGTCATGACAGGTCCATTACAGAGTGAAACCAATCGGTACATGGCCACAATGGTCTCTCAAGACAGGTGGTCTCTCACGACAGGGGTCTCTCAAGAAAAGTTTTACTGTACTGTAAAAGAACTATCCTCATTGAAGAGGCGTGAAAATGCTTCTCAAAACACACTGTAAATCAGAACACATCTGTTGAATTATCGGCAACAAAGGTATTTATTTGTGAAAATACATTAGATACAGGGTTAATTCATCGTTGTTATGGGATTGACAGACTTATCTAACTTTATCAACTTTGCATCTGCATTCTCCAAGAGGCATGACCTCTAAAAAATAATCCCACCCACATAATTTTGCCCTCTTTTACTTCATGCACCCCCCTGGCTTATTCTCGGGTCAGTTTTGTAATTACAAATTTAAAACTGGTTATGTTTGAATGTGTACACTTCTCTTTTAATGGAAATGGAAACAGCAAAATATCTCTGATTGTTCTGAAGAATTTAAGAACGTTTGTGCAAACATTTCATTTCTGCACATGTAACTAATGTCCAGAAATTTCGAACTTAAACCTCCTTCCATTATGTTCACATGTTACAGCTTAGCACTACAAGTGAATTGACTGTTGTGAGTCTTGTGACAACTTTCTCACTTTCACGATTTGGATTGTTCCAATAGGGTTTCTTTGAGTATACAAGACAGAAGATTTTATTTGCTCTGCTGTCTCAAATAACTTCCTGAACCATGAAGTATTCAAATAGTACACCATTTGAACTAGACTCTTTAGTCCTGATTAACCCTTTACCCAATGCAGACGATATCAAAATTTATTATTTTAAATATCATTTTTTCATATTTTTCAAAAAATTTCAACGAAACCATAGTATGTGACCCCTCGTTGGAACGAGCTCGACGAGCTTGTTCCAACGAGGGGTCAGATGATATGGTTTTGTTGAAATTTTCAACTGCTGAAATTGCATATTAAGTGGGCAGATGCCGGCGATTCGTTGGGTAAAGGGTTAACAGCGTGCTGATTGTACAAAATCAGTACTCATTTATACAGTACTGAAAAGTTAGCATTTACAATAGCTAATTATTAATAACAGGCTATTAATTGAAAATAGAATATGTTTTCATTTTTGGAATTCACTGAGAAAAAAACAATAAGGGGCCTTAAGCTGAATTTGAAAAATCTATTGGTTTTGGCCATTATCTTGGGTAAAGAATTGACGTAGATGAGATTTACACTAAGACTGTACGGTGCACAGGGTTAGTTCTTCAGTTAAAAGTGAAAATATTTTGTAACCAGAAAGTGTGACAAACACTGTGCAAAGCACCCCAAAACCTTTAGCATAGTCTATAGGCCATATTTATGGAAGGATTTCATTGAAACCTGTTAGTTTGACTCCATATAATGCCTAGATGATGACATCCCCTTTTGGTCGTGATTGGTCCACTGTGACGGCTTCGGGGACCCAAAGCCCGAAAACCTTGAGCACAGTCTACAGGTCATATTTATGAAGGGATATCATTGTAACTTTGTAGGATCACTCCAGATGATGCCCAAATGAGAATGTCCCCTTTTGGTTGCGATCATTCAACCATGATGGCTGCCCGAGCCCAAAGCCCAAAAACCTTTAGCACAATCTACAGGTCATATTTTTGAAGGAATTTCATTGTAATTTAGTAGGTTGACTTCATATAATGTCTAGATGAGAACGTCCCCTTTGGACGCAATTGGGAAACTGACGGCTACAGGGCCCGAAAACCTTTAGCACAGTCTACAGGCCATATTTATGAAGGGATTTCAATGTAACTTGATAGGATGACTCATTTTGGAATAATTTCACTGTAACTTGGTAACTTTCGTTGACATACGTTAACTGTGAGGGCCAAATACATTAACTGTGAGGTCATATTAACCCACCCCTCAGCTCTTTAGTACAGTGTACACCTCATATTATTTTTATCAAAAACATAGCATACAGGGAACAGAAATGAACATATTCCCAATTATCACAATTCTTGTCTTATTTCATAATCCTTTCATAAACATTGAACATTATCCTTTTCATCAAACACAAGTTAAGCTACAGTGTCATTGACACTTTCATACGAGTATCGCAGGCCATTTTTGGATGTTATGGTGGGTAAAGGGTTAATGATGCAAGATTGATCACTTCCATCTCTCAGTTTTAATAAGTAACACACCTGCCAGTGTAAACAAAGAGTCTGGACTTGTGAAAATCGACTGTGTAGGCGAAGAGTCATATTCGGGATATCATCAGGGTTGCCGTGCACTATTTTTAGATGACCTAATGGCATCGCGATTTTTGGCAAAATGTTTTACGCTAAGTTACGCAACAGTTGGTGCCTTTGTTAATTTATAACACTTTACAGAAGTCTGCAAAATGTTGTAAAGTGTTACTCAACATTCAGAATGTGTGGTGACCTCTGACATTTTATAACCCTTATAAGGCATATCTGTGGTAACCTGTGACTTTGTTTAGACTGGACAAGATGAGATGTCAGGACTTATATTTCAACAAGAATCCAAGAATCGATTCATGAAAAATACAGTGGAGTCCACTTAATTGGATATCTCTTAACTGAATAACCCTGTTAATTGAATATAATTTTCCAACACAAAACCATTTACTATACCTCCATTACAAATTTGACCTGTTAATTGAATATAGGATATAGAGTAAACTCCTGTTAATTGAATAAAATTCTTGCAAGCTGTCGAGAAATTACCCTGATTCTCCCCACTTTTCCTTTGTTTATAGACCTATTTGGCCTCAGTACATCCAATACAGGCATTTAATCTATTATATCTTGTTTGACAGAGCTCATGGAGCTCTGTCAAACAAGATATAATAGAATAAATGCTTAGTTTATCTCTAGAATAAGGAAAGTGACCCAATCCCTGTTAATTGAATACTCTTGTTAATTGAATAATTTTCATTGGCAAAGTGGCTATTCAATTAACAGAGTTCCTCTGTATTTGCACAACAAAGCCAGCGAGAATCCATGCAGATTCTTGCTGCATCTCTGCTAGGATTCATGTGAAAAGAATTGAGTGAGTTTAACCCTTTACCTAATAATATGTCGCAAACATGACCTGAAATATCTTGACAGTTTTTCAATAAAATTGTACAAAAATGGCTGTCATTGGAAATGGCTCAATGAGCCGATTCCAATGACATCCATATTTGTAAGGTTTTATTGGTAAATATTGTTTATTTTAAAAAAAATTCGGTTGATGTTTTAAAAAGCTGTTTTGGGTAAAAGGTTGACATGTGTTATCAGTATACAACAGGGGTTCAACCATGGTGTCCTCATGGAATCCTTGAACACTCATAGCAGGTACGGATTCTCGTAACCATTTTTACGAGGATTCAAATGGATTCTCCCAAATTTAGATGAAATATAAGCCCTGGATGCAAAACATGTGTTAGTCTATCATGGCAACATGGGTTTGAAAATCAACCAATCGTATTATGCAGTAATGAACCTGATCCAGTTCCAAGTGTCTGTTATTTGTTAAAGTGTTATATCCTGAGTTCCCCTTTATTATGCCAAATATCGAAATTTCGAGTAGCAGCTAGAGCTGTAGGTTAACCGAAACTGAACCGAGGTTTTTAGTTCTTTTAAAAAACCCAAACCGAAACCGTCGACATCCCGTAATCTAAGGTTTTTCGTTTTTTTATTAAATACTCTCTTGCTGGAGAAATTTACAGAATGTAGTCATCCCAGAGTAGTGATAGTACCCAGACACTGCCAATGGCAGTGTCTGGGTACTCTCACTACTCTGGGAAGGCTACATTCTGTGAATTTCCGACATTTCAGTTTAGTTGTGTTTGCAGCTTTCCTCAAGTTGTGTGTGGGTGTCAGACCTCGAAAAATGGCCAAGCACAATAAAAGTTCTGTATATTTAGGTAAATATTATATTAGCCTTCCTGATTCTTCATGTATTATATAGCTTATTTTGGGCATTCATTGAGTTTCACTCAATTTCACTATCATTCAGTTATGATTCCGGACATAAGAATGAGTTTTATTGAATTTTTCTTGGCCTCATGAACAAACCGAAAACCGAACCGAACTGAGGTTTTACTCCACCTGAAAAACCGAAACCGAACAAGAAATTAAAAAACCTACAGCTCTAGTAGCAGCAAATCTTTTCCATAATGTATCAAGGAATTTAACTAATTCAGTCTTTGTTGAATTCCTAGATGCATTATGGGTAAAACTTGCAGTTTCATATTTTGTTGTTCAACATCGGTGTGCAGAGGGTTAAATGTTGCAAATTAAATCTTTGGTCTTAGTAATCAATTGTATCTAAAAAAAACTGCTCACAAGAATTTTCTGAACAAACCACACCAACCAAATAAGACTTGTGTCTTGAACAGTTTACCCAATGTAATCGCCAAAATGGCCAGTGTTATTCACAAAAATGAAAAATCATTCAATTTTCAATTTTTTTCCCCGATTTTTTTGTCTCAAAAACATAGCTTATGACCACCTTTTTGGAATGACCTCATTCAGCTTGTTCCAATGGGGTGGGGTGGGGTGGGGGGGGGGTCATAAGCTATGTTTTTAAAAAAAAAAATGAAAAAAGAATTATTCAAGAATTTTGTTTGCAAGTGTTGTATGCCTTTCGTGTTAGGTAAGGCCTAAAAAAATAAAAAATCTGTTTCTCAGGCCCTCCCGCATGGTCCTTTTGGCTGCCGCATGCTCTCTTTTTATAACCAATTTAAACTTAAAAAAAATAAAAATTAAATGGTTTATGTCTGATATTTTACCCAAGTTAAAAAAATTGATGAATTTGTCCCTTGAGTGCAAGAAGGCTTTGCAATGCTTTAGCATTGCAAAGTCTTCTTGCACTCAAGGGATGAAATACACCACCACCCATGCTATTCTGTAGATTATGAGGCCTAAAACTTGAACCAAGAACATGAACTTTTGATGGCAAAAAAGTAATTACTGAAATAAAAAATAAAATAAAAAAACACTTGCCCGCATGCAATTTCACAAATAATGGCCTGAGAAACAGAAGATCTACTTTGTGTGGCCTAAAGGGGGTTAATACTTTAGAGGATAGACTGATTGCTTTCTCACTAATACCAACACTTGAATAAGTTCAATGGAAACTGTCTGCGCAAATTAGAAGCTTAATAATGTCATTTCACTTAATTATTACTTGTATATTTCTAATTGGATTATAATTGTGCCTATAAATATATTAATAACTAATCTACTGATTAGCTTTGTTGAAATCACAGGTCACATTGAATAGAAAAGCTGACTTCCATTAGAAAATTCAATTTAAATCAATGCCCTGACCAATTCATCAGCAGGCTTTACGGCGTCTTCAGTGCATGTCTTTCCTTTGTTTTGAAAGTACCGTATGCCATGAGAGTAGTGATTCCCAAACAAGATCAGAACCCAGGTATCCCTACAAGGTACCACCTCAATCAGCCTTCTCATCTGCATTGGGAAGGTATTCAAATAGGTGCTTACCAATAGGCTTAGGGGTCTTCATGAATCTTCAAACTTTTTCAACAAATGGTAGAGAGCATATTACATCAACAAAGAGGCTGTTGCTGACTCCTTGAGTACATACAGGCAACCTTCTCCCAAAAGGAAATTGGCACTGCTCGCTTCATTAACATCGAAAAAGCCTTCAACTTGGTCTGGTATCTGTCACAAATAATCAAAATGGGCCTCTCAAAGATAGTAGGTTTACTATCTTCCTTCCGACCAGGAAGGAAGGCAGGAAATCTCTGACATTGTTAAGCCGGAAGCAGGCAATCCCAGGGCTCCATACTCTGCCTATGCCTAGTCATAATATATGCTAATAACATCAACAAAATAGAGGTGGACTAGGTCACCTCTTGCAATTTGCTGACCCTTTGGACCTCCGATAACTTATAGGCTTTGTCAAAAGCTGACTCCAAAAAGCCCTCACCAAACTTGAAAGGTGGTGTGCTAAATGGCACATCAAACTTGACATTACTAAAGCACAACAGCTCCTAATGGCCAAAAGTTCCCCACAATCAAGTTAACCCTCTTTGGTGAAGAAATCTTGGAAAGAAAAGAAGCCAAACTCCTCTGCATCACCCTGGAGCACCCTTTCACTCTTAGTAACTACATCAAATCCACGTTCAAAAAAGCCAAAAAAAGAATTCAACTCCTATAAATGATTAGAGGTTAAACATGAGGGGCAAACTCTGAAGTTCTAATCAAATTATACATACTGAGTCAAAAAAGAAAGTATAATAAACTTTGAGGAGCAATTTTTATACGCCCGTTGTATTATGGTATACCGCTGTCCGTCTGTTCGTCCGTCTGTCCGTCCGGTCATACGTTGTACGATAACTCAAGAACGCTTTGAGAGATTTTCGTGATTTTTGGGTAGGTTGTGTATATCGATGGAGGGAAAGCTCCCTTTCGTTTAGTGTCGCCGTTCGATTAGTCATTCCAGAGTTATGGGACTTTTTTACTTAGAAAATTGTTGATTTTTTACACGTCGTACGATAACTCGAGAACGTTTTGAGAGATTTTCGTGAATTTTGGGTAGTGGTGTATATCGATGGAGGGAAGCCCCTTTTCGTTTAGTGTCGCCGTTCGATTAGTCATTCCAGAGTTATGGGACTTTATTACTTAGAAAATTGTTGATTTTTTACACGTCGTACGATAATTCGAGAACGCTTCAAACGCTTTGAGAGATTTTCATGATTTTTTGGTAGGTGGTTTATGTTGATGGAAGGAAGCTCCCTTTCGGTTGGTGTCGCCGTTCGATTAGTCATTCCAGAGTTATGGGACTTTATTTTTCACATGTCGAACAATAACTTGAAAATGCTTAGAGCAATTTTCATGATTTTTTGGTTGCAAGTATATGTTGATAGAAGGAATCTCCCTTTCGATTTGTGTCGCTGTCCGATTTGTCATTCCAGAGTTATGGGACTTTATTCATCAAAATGTAGGCAATTTTCCACATGTTGGACTTTCATGATTTTTTGGTGGCAAGTATATGTAACCTGACAAGTACACATGTATACTCATATTGTGTGGTTCCCTCTTATAATTAATAACGGGCGTATCATGCGCTCATGGCGAAGCTATTTATTTTGTATTATCTAGGGCTGTACAGTATTCGAAACTGAATACTGGTATCGGTGTTTAAAAAAATACTGTGGTATACCGGTATATTGAAAGACTGTTCTGATATCTGGACACACATACCATAATCGGGACTTGATCATTCACAATCAGAACAAATCAGCATATCTTGATGATACAGTTCGAATAACTCTTTACCCAATGCAGACAATATCAAAATTTATTTTTTTAAATATTGGTTTATCGATTTTTAAAAAAAAATATTCAACAAAATCGTATCAAGTGACCCCTCATTGGAATGAGCTTGTTGAGCTTGTTCCAATGAGGGGTCACATGATATGGTTTTGTTGAATTTTTTTGAAAAATAATTTTTACTCAACTGTACAATTAGTGCATTACCCAGGAGGATGCGGCCAATTTGTTAGGTACAGGGATAATATTATTCATTCGGGACTACAGTTAAAAAACTCAGGTCATCTTGAAAATTGAACTGTGGGTAAATAAATAATGACGATAAACTGATATTTTTGCAATTACACCGGTATTCAATCAATACTGGTTTGAATACCGGTATGTATTGGTTTATCGATATACCGTGCAACCCTACAGATACGTACCACTGACATCGGGCATTGTCTTGTTGGAATAACTGCAATGCGACAGTAGTGTTGGACAACAACAGCATTAAGAATTTCATCCCTATATTGATGTCCATTCAGATTACCATCGATGAGGATCAGCTGCGATCGATGGTGCAAGGAAATTCCTGCCCAAAGCATAACACTATCCCCGCCGAAACGGTTGCATTCCCGCACACAAGGATCAGAAACCATTCTCCTCATCGGCGATACACTCTTGCCCTACCATCAGTTCACCGTAGACAAAATCGTGATTCATCACTAAAAAGAACTGTGCTCCAATGCTGCTGAGTCCAGCGAACACGCTGACGTACCCATTCCATTCTGATGGTAAGATGACGTTGGGTAAGGATTCGTCCGTGGTATGGATGTCTACTTTGAATGCCGTGTTCAGCGAATCTGTTGCAGACAGTTTGTGTACTAATTCTATTGTTAGTTCTATCAGGAATAATTGCTGCTGTCCCCGTCACCAGAAGGAAGCGATCCCGCAAGTGAGACATCCTGATGTGTCGGTCTTGTACAGGGGTTGTAACTCTTGGTCGACCTGAACGCGGTCAGTCATCAGTAGATCCAGTTGTTCTATACCTTCCAATGAGACGATAAATAGTGCCCACAGCGACTCCTAAACCAGCATCGAGGTCATCTGGAGGTATCCCAGCCTCATGCAGACCAATGGCATGCAACCTCTGATTTTTGGTTAACCTTGGCATTTTTTAAAAAGTTGGAAGACAATAACTAGCGTGTTTTCTCAATAACCCAGGCTCTCTAGCACAACATAACACAAAGAAAATCATTGGTCACCCATTCAATTTGGCATTCTCGGTTAGCACATGCTATTTTGAAATCCGTAGCAAAATTGTATATGGTTGGGTGGACAACAACAACATGTCATTAAACTCTTTGCACGACTTCTTTTCCACAAACATGCAACATTAGAACTATTATATTTCATCCTTTATGCTATTTTTTCACATTTGTTTCTATTATACTTTCTTTTTTGACTCGGTATACAAAGCTTTTATCAGACCTACAGTGGAATAAGGGGCAGTTGTGACCTCCAACAGTACCAAAACTACACGCTTTAGACAACACAGACAAGGGGAAAAAAGAGTCCATAATCAACTTTAGTGCACTGCCTCTCCTTCTTCCCTTCCTCCCCCACAGCTTTCGAACATTCAGGTTTCTCTTGCGATATAAATTTACCATCAAAAGGGTCTAGATGGGCTATTCTACCGTAGTACTGTCCCTGCATGCACTCAGTGCGTGAAACCATCTCTCTTCAGTCTAGAATTTCACGGGACAAATGGTTAATCATTTGATATTTTGTTAGGCCAACGGGTGACTGAGAACAAAAAACACTGTTTACTGAGGCAGACTTCAGGTAAATTATATGCACTAGATACTTAAATTAGCATTTTATGCGTTATGCATGGCCATTGGCATGTATCAGGATGTTGTTTTACTTTTTGCATGGATACTTGACTGCAAGTAATTAACACATTTTTTTCCATCTATCTATGTATCAAAACTAATATTTGATGTAAAACAAAGGATTTATTAGCAGAGGCCTATAAATACATGAAGGGTAAGAAACGAGTTTTGAGCAATTTGTGCAACTTGTTGGAGTTATATTTGTTCTCAACATCAATGTTTTAAACATATGTTAACATGTTATAAATTCAGTTCATAGGAGAACAATATTGTTTGAGGTTAACATTAAGTAGGACAAATAGTACTCTTGCTGCACATGATTTTAATATTCATAAGCTCGGCATATTTTATTCCTGTGCAGAATAGATCTTGATTGTTTTGTAGTCAAGTGTTTCTGGATGCATGAGCACACTACACTACTCCATTATTTGACTTTAACTGGTTGAGTGCTAGAAGCCACTATCATGGCTCTATTGAAATATATTGGAAGCTACTTTAATGGATTTACACTGTATGCATTAGCTAGTGTTTGCCGAGCAGTAGAAGAAAAGTTGTTTTTATCCCCTCCAAAATTTTTTTGGGGTGCATATAGTGTTTGTCATTTCCATCTGTCTGTCCCTCCATCGGTAAAATTTTTGTATCCATTCCATAACTCTTGAGATGCTTCATTGGATTTTGTTGAAACTTGGCGTACATGTTGCTTATGGGGAGATGATGTGTCGTCACTGTCGTGCACAAAAATTGTTTTTGTTCGATGGAGGTCAAGGTCACAGATGAAGATCGTAGTTCGTGGGCAAGCTTGAAAATAAGCAATCTGTCATTTGCAAAATGAGGTGCCCAGAGGGTGAATATTCTTATGCTATCCCATACAGTGGGCCAGTGTATCCTCTGGGTACCTCTTTCTGTTGAGGTTTGAGACCTTGATTCAGATTGAGGTTCATAGAGGGTGAATTTAATGATGCTACCCTGCAGTGCAGGGTAGCATCACCAAATTCACTCTCTGGGGACCTCATTTTGCAGATGACAGACTGCTTATTTTCTGGCTTGTTCGTGGGCTTCCGTGGCCGTGCGGTCACTGTTAGTCTTGTTATATACCATAGTTTGGATTATTTATGAACAAAATCTTGCTAAACTGATGCTTCTTTTGCTGGTAACACAGTATTTTTGAAAAAAAATGCACTTGTTTCAAATCATCTTTCAAAAATAATTCAGAACTCTACACTTTCTAACATCATTCAACTCTTTACCCTATGCAGACGATATCAAAATTTATTATTTTAAATATCAGTTTTTTAAATTTTTCAAAAATTTCAACAAAACCATATCATGTGACCCCTCGTTGGAACGATTCTATTTTCAATTAACCCTTTACCCAACGCAGACGATATAAAAATTTATTATTTTAAATATAATTTTTTGAAAAAATTTCAACAAAACCATATCATGTGACCCCTCGTTGGAACGAGCTCATCAATCATGGTTTTGTTGAAATTTTTTGAAAAATAATATTTTTTCAAATGCTGAATTTGCATATTACGCGGGCGGATGCGGGCGATTCATTGGGTAAAGGGTTAACCCTAAAGTAGTTACTGAATGCACATGGTATCAAAATTTATTATTTTAATTATTGTTGTTTCAAATTTTTCTAAAAATTTCAACAAACCATATCATGTGCCTCAGACTGTCTCCCTCATTGGAACAACATCCACAAGCTTGTTTCGATGGGGGTGTAACATAATATGGTTTTGTTGAAATGTTTAAAAAAAAAATTTTTTTCAACTGCCTAATTTGTAAATTATGCCAGGCAGATACGGATGATTTGTTAGGTGAAAGGTTATTTATTTATTTATTTATTGATGTTTAAGGTCACATATTTATGCACAATGGCTAATCATGTACGTGACAATTTTTCGGGTGGAGGAAGCCGGAGTACCCGCAGAGAACCACCGAGCAACGACGAGCAGCTGCCAGCTCCCCAACATCGTAACTCCGCACTGCAGCACAGGCAGGGTTAGATTGGTTGAAGACATGCATACCATCGACGTGCAGTACGCCTTAGTACACGGCGTCATCGTGCCCCCACATGGGCAATGGGGGTGAAGTGTCTTGACCAAGGACACAACGCGGTTGCCGCAGGTGGGGTTCGAACCGAGGACCTCTCGGCTTGCAGCCTGCACCTCTACCTACTGAGCCACCACGCCCCCCCAGGTGAAAGGTTAAAAATATCTTCAATAACCCTTTACCCAACATCGATGATATCAAAATGTATTATTGTAAATATCAGTTTTTTAAAAAATTTCAAGCAAACCATATCATGTGACCTCCTCATTGGAATGAGCATGACGAGCTCGTTCCAAAGAGAGGTCACATGATATGTTTTTGTTGAAATGTTTTGAAAAATAATATTTTTTCAGCTGCTGAATTTGCATATTACGCGGGGGATGTGGCTTATTCGTTCAGTAAAGGGTTAACTCTCTTCACACTAATGATAAAATAAAAAAATTTCAAGTAACAAATTTTTTTCATAATTCAGCTAAGAATTTAAGCAATACATTCTTTTTCGACAGAACTCAAGAGCCTGACCGAGCTCAATAAGCTTAAAACATATCTAGTTCCTGGATGTCTATAAACATTGGTTTCTCTCCACTGTTTTGGAACCTTTTCTTTTTCTTTTGCTAAGTTGAATGCTGTCTTTTGGCAATTTTTACAGTGATTTTCCCCCTGTTTAGCTTAACCCTTTACCCAGTGCAGATATCAAAATTTATTATTTTAAAAATCATTTTTTAAAAAAATTTTCAAAAAATTTTGACAAAACCATATCATGCGACCCCCTCATTGGAACGAGCTCAACGAGCTCGTTCCAAAGAGGGGTCAGATGATATGGTTTTATTGAAATTTTTTGAAAAATAGTATTTTTTCAGCTGCTGAATTTGCATATTACACATGCGGATGTGACCGGTTCGTTGGGTAAAGGGTTAACTTGACAATGTCAAGATAAGCTATTGCCATCACGTGTGTGGAAGTTTGTGAGTCTGTTTAGCACAGGCTAGACCGCATAGTTCTTGTCTGACCATCACTAAATTTCATGTGCAAGTTCAAGGTCATATCTAGATGAGAATGTCCCGATTTGGTCACGATTGGTCAACCGTGACAGGTTCGAAACAAGAAAACCTTTAGCACAGTCTACAGGTCGTATTTATGAAGGGATTTCATTGTAACTTGTTACGATGATTCTGTATAATGTCGAGATGAGAACGTCCCATTTTGGTTGTGATCGGTCAACCATGACGGTTGCACTTGTTCGACCCGAAAACCTTTAGCAATCTACAGGTATGATATCTAGAGGAGACTGTCCTATGATTGGTCAACCGTGACCGCCGAACCATCACGTGACCTAGATTCCTTTAGCAAAGTCTACAAGTCATATTTATGAAGGGATTTCATTGTAACTTGGTAGGATGACTCATTTTGGAATGATTTTACTGTAACTTGGTAACTTTGTTAGATATACCTTAGTAGTGACGGCCACAGGGTACAGGACTTAACATGCTCTCAGTTATCACAATTCTTGTCTATTTCATAATCCTTTCATAAATATTGAACATTATCCTTTTCATCAAACACTACACACAGTCAAGTTAAGCTGCAATGTCATTAACCCTTTACCCAACAAATTGGCCGCATCCGCCCGCGTTATATGCAAATTCAGAAGTTGAAAAAATATTATTTTTCAAAATAATTCAACAAAACCATATCATGTGACCCCTCATTGGAACGAGCTCGTCGAGCTCGTTCCAACCAGGGGTCACATGATATGGTTTAGTTGAATTTTTTTGAAAAATTTGAAAAAATGATATTTAAAAAAATAAATTTTGATTTCATCTGCGTTGGGTAAAGGGTTAACACTTTCATTGAGAATAGCACTAGCTGGTTTTGCCTGTTTTGTTGGGTAATAGGTCAAGCACCAGTCTTGGCAATTTCAGGAGAGTGATTTTTTAGCTCTCCTTACTGCCCTCCTGAAAGAATTAAGGAGAGCGAAAAATTGCCCTCCTAAATATTTTGGTCTGGGATGATTGAGATTACATGTATTATGCTCACATTAAATTTTTGTTGTAAAGCAAAAATGTAATTTAACTTCGAAGTCACATAACATCACGTAATTTCATTTTGAAAGTGGTTTAGTGGTAAAAGGTAATGGCTGAAACCATACCCAAACACAGTTGCAATCATTTGAAGCAAAATGGGTCACAGCAATATTTTTTATTCTGTCAGTTTCCAGTTCAACAACTGACATCACAGTTTGAGGGGGTAATTATTCAAGGAATATTGACACTATAATATACTACCATTGCTACTATCCTGTCACTTGAAGCACTTGCACCAGAATGTGACTGTAGATTCAAGCAGACCTCTGTCCAAGAAAGTCATACGCTTACCACTACCACCTTCAACCCCCCTTAGGGGGTTGAAGGTGGTAGTGGTAAGCGTATGACTTTCTTGGACAACAGGTCTGGGTACACACACAGCTCTTGTCAAGTGTGTGTTCGGTTGTTGAGTGAGACATCTAGATGTCTAAAAGATTTCGCTTTACCTTAGTAAAGTTAATAAAATCACTGATGTAGTCTGTTGGTTTCAGTTTCAATGAGTTCGTTGAACTGGATACTTAAAAAGCTGTATAAAGCTAATTGCTCTCCTAAGCTGATTGAGGAGAGCGATTTTTTGCCCTCCTGCATTTTTCAGAATGCCAGGCCTGAAGCACCAATAAACATTACTGCTTACTGAACAAGCCCTAACATAGAATTGGTTGAAGCCATTGATCTCTATACAACTGGATTGATGGAACTTCCACGAAAAACGTCTCCACTCAAACTGCTCCCCCTGGTGTCAAGTCAATCAATGTGTTAACTCATCCAGCATGGAGGCACTGTGTACTAAGGTGTACTGTACACCGATGGTGCACCTGTTTTCAACCAATACTAACCCTGCTTATGTGGAGTATGTTGGGGAGTCTGACAGTTTCTGACCATTGCTCTGTGGTTCTCTCCAGGTACTCTGGATTTCTCCACCCATAAAACTGTCCGACATGAGGTGATCCTGGCTGTTGAAAGTGTTGTTAACCCTTTATCCAACATAACGGTCAAAACAGGCCAGCGCCATTCTCAAAAATTGGCAATTACTTTTCATTATTTTTTTCATTTTTTGTGTCAAAAACATAGGTTATGACCCCTCTTTTAAACAAGCATGTTGAACTCGTTTCAATGAGGGGCCATAACCTATGTTTTTGAAACAAAAAATGAAAAAAATTAGTTATTCAAGAATTTTTTTTTGCAAGTGTCGTCTGCTTTTCATGTCCGGTAAAGGGTTAAACTCCAAAAAATAAAAAATTAATACTGTTGCATAAAAGCAAATTGCCACATGCTTGAAAATGCTAATGGTTCATTTTAACCCATTTAAAGTCAAAGCCAGAAAATACAATTCCAGAAAATACGATTATAAAAGTTTTATAGAATTGGCCCCAGGTGAATTTTTCACAGACATCAAAATATATTATTTAACAAGTGATTTGTGATTGTGAGGCATTGGGAAACTGAAAACCTTCAAGATAAATTTTATTGTTGATTTTTGTGTTTATATATAGCAACTTCCACCCCCGCCTCCCCGAAGATGGCCATGGTGGAGACACTTTTCTGTTTGTGACCAATTTTTAGCTCACCTGACTGAAAGTCAAGATGAGCTATAGTGATCACCCATCGTCTGTCGTCCGTGAACATGGTGTTTGCTACAGCTGTGAGGTTAACCAAAAATTTGGTTTGGTTTCCGTTTTGTTATCAAAACCGTAACCAAAACAATTACAGAAAGCCTGTCATCACGGTTTTCAAATTCAATGTTGAAAATCTCTTACCAGGTCTTCACTTCTCAGAATAATGAGAGAAAGAACATAAAGTTACCTTTATTTTTAAACTTTAGAGTCGCGTTATCCTCTTTTCATAATAACTACAGTAATTGGTATTGTGTTCGAGCATTGCATTCAACCTAATACTGCGAAAATAGGTGACAAAATTGACAGTTTTGAAAACTGGCTGAGAAAAGTTATTTCCGGCGATTCCGTTGCTAACTTCGCTTGGAAAAAATATAAAAAAAATAAGTGTAGTGAAAGCAAATAATTGGGCAGGTTAAAGAATTACTAAATATATTTATTTTACTTCCCATAAAATCCCAAAATAATACCAACCACGACACGATTTCGTTATGACAATTCAAGTTTTCACTAGAGTGAAGTTAGATGACAAGACGAAAATTGCTCAAGTTCTTTTTTAATGTTTCATTTCAAAAGTGATTTCCACCATCAAACTTCACTATACAGGGTATTTATTTAAAAACAACATTTTTGGTAATGATAATGTTTATTTTTTAGTTTGCACTTGTGAGTTTGAAGCATGTGATTTTTAAAAATTATTGTTGGGTGTGTTTCATTTGTGGCGGTCACAATAAGGGTCCTACTAAATTACCAAAAAGGTGGTAAGTTACAGAAATAAATGGTGTAAAAAGCAAACTGACAAATTCAATTATCTTCCTTGATAACAGAACATTTGCCTGGAAGAAATGATTCTCTAGACTGAATTGAAATGATATTTGGTTGGCAAAAATAATTCACTAAACTGAATTTAACCTCCCACTAATAGCTTTCAAACTGAATTGAACCCTTACCTAAACAGCTTTTTGTGAAATCATATTTGGTTAGCAAAAACAATTTGCTAAACTGAATGTAACCCTTTACCTAACACAGCTTTTTGAGATCAATTTGGTTGGCAAATATAATTTGCTAAATTGAATTTAACCCTTTACCTAACACAGTTTTTTTGAGAATAATATTTGGTTGACAAAAAAAATAATTTGCTAAACGGAATTTAACCCTTTACCTAAAGCAGCTTTTTGAGAAATAACATTTGGTTGGCAAAAGTAAATTTGATAAACTGAATTTAACCCTTTACCTAACACAGGTTCTTGAGAATTTTTGGTTGTCAAAAGTAATTTGATAAACTGAATTTAACCCTTTACTTGACGTAGCTTTTTGAGAAATAATATGTTTTGCTCACTTCTCCCTATTTTCACCTCACTCCTCCTTAAAACCTTGGGAGGGAGAAGTGACTTCTCCCTAAATTTAGCCTCTAGGCTGGTCTCTGCTTCTCACGCATTGGGTTTTTCCATGAGTTGATTAAAGTCATGAACAGTGTTTGAGACAATTCTAACTGGAATGTTTTACTACGACACACATAATTTTCCAACAGACTCGAGGCAAGAAATCATTTTCTTGAGCTTGAAACTCTTGAGATGAATGCACTCGGGGAATCAGAGTATATTACACGTGTGTGACTCTGACCATGGAAATGGAGTCCCTACTGACAATGACAGGTGCATAAATTAACACCTGTTGCACTGTATTTGCAGTTTATTGAATTGATATGTCAGAGACTCTTTGGGATAAAGTTAATGTTTCCGGGTGCAATTTAACAATAATAAGTTCATCAGTCAGTATACAGTGACCAAGAGTTATAGCTTTTAACTGCACAATTCTAGAAGTGATTACTTGATTACGTCAAGTTGATTTAATAAAGTTAGTACTTCAAGAATCATGCAGTCCAAAATTACGTAACTGTTGGTCAAGTACAGAGCTGCATTCACGATATGCCCCCTTTTCCCCTCTCAAGCCCTTCACCCAATGCAGACGATATCAAAATTTATTATTTTAAATATCATTTTTTAAAATTTTTCAAAAAATTTCAACAAAACCATATCATGAGACCTCTCGTTGGAATGAGCTCAACGAGCTCGTTCCAACGAGGGGTCACATGATATGGTTTTGTTGAAAATTTTTGAAAAATAATATTTTTTCAATTGCTGAATTTGCATATTACGCGGGTGGATGCGGGCGATTCGTTGGGTAAAGGGTTAGCTGTTGACATAGGAGTCAGAAAGATGGAGGCCCTGAGTCCAAACATGGCCTGAAAGTTCGTATTTTTTTTTTTTATGTTTAGTACGTCCTTTCGGGGGGGGGGGGGGGGGGGGAGGGAAGGGGGCAGGCCTAACCCAATATAGGATTCTTGGGCTTCCTCCTCCCTCCCAAGTTCTGGGCCCAGTGATACTACCCCAGCCCCTACTCTCTCCCTGGCCCTGCTACTATCAAAGATTGAATATGACATTGATATCTCGACAAAGTGTCATGTTCTGTTTTATTTTATAAATGGGTCGATTTCAAGTTTTTCATTTGAAATACAGGTCTTGAGAGACTACCCTTTTTCCCATGGAAAAGTGGTCTTTCAAAACAGGTGGTCTCTCATGACAGGTCCATTATAGAGTAAAACATCCAAATGGTACAAGGCCACAGCGGTCTCTCAAGACAGGTGATCTTTAACGACAGTGGTCTCTCAAGACAGGTTTTACTGTACATACACTGCAAAATAATGTTCCAATAAGCTGTGTAGGCATTGTTATGTTTGTACAATGAAAACCGAAACCGAAAACAGAGGTTTTTAAAAAAAAGAACCAAAACCAAAACCGACCAGAATTTTCAGAACCGCACAGCTCTAGTGTTTGCACCTGCTCCTCCTAAACTGGTGAACCAATTTTTGTTAAATTTGAGGTTATTGCTTGTTTGGACATCGCATTTTGTTTTTGTTCAAATCAAGGTGCCCATCCCCATAGGATGGGAGTGGGGGAAAATGCTCCGAAATTCTTAAAAAAATCTTCTTCTCATAAACCAGTGGGTACAATGACTTGATATTTGGTATGGAGTTTCCTTTTGAAGTGTAGAATCAAGTTTGTTCAAACGAAGTTCATGGATCAATATTTGTCTTTGTAATGGGAGGGGCAAAATTTTTGCGCTCTGCCGAAAATTTTTATTTTCTGAATCGATGGTCCGATTTGAACCAAATTTGATATGTGGTATTATTGAGTCATATGTTCTTGATTCATGCAAAGTTTTCTGTGTCCCTGTGGGAATCCCAGGAGCTAAAAATAGAAATATTTTCAAATGCCCATATTTCCCAAACCACATGGAATAGAGAACTGTTACTTGGTATAAAGCATCCTTAGGACCAGTGAAATTGAACAGTAAAAAAAAATTGCCATCGGTTGTAGCAGGGTGTTCTATGGGATGGGGTGGGGTGGGGGGGGGGGGGGGGCAACCTTGAAAAACGGCTGAGTCAGCACATTTGCAAAAATTAAAAAAAGATTGCTCCACAACCACTGATTTGGTTTTCTACATCCATAGTGGGGGGGGGGGGGGGGGGGGGGAGAGGGGGGGGGGTCTGATACAAGTGTGTTAAAATGCAGCCTCTTGGTTCATATTTGGGCCCAAATTTTTAACCTAGGGCAGTATGAGGATGAGGAATGATCTTTAAAAATCTCCTTCAGATCCATCAGTCAGAATGTTTTCATATTTGGTATGCAACATTTTTTTTTTCTTTTTGGGGTGGGGGGTGGGGGGTGGGGGTCAGATTAAAGATTGTTCAAATCGGGTCCCTGGGTTAATATTTGGGCTCTCTGTTGGATCCCAATGTTTAACTTAGTGCAGTATGAGGAAATTTCTTCAAAAATCTTCTTCTTTAGATCCACCATTGAGAATCCTTTCATATTTGGTATACAACATATCTTGGTGTGTCAGATTGAAGTTTGTTCAAATCAGGTCCCTGGGTTAATATTTTGGCCCCGATGAGAGCCCAAATTTTAACTTAGTTTAATATCAGGGAATTTCTTTAAAAATATTCTTCTTCATATTCATCAGTTAGAATGCTTTCATATTTGGTATACAACATCTTTGGGGGTGGGGGGTTGGTGGGGGGGCAGATTCAAGTTTGTTCAAATCGAGTGCCTGGATCAATATTTGGGCTCCCTACAGAGGCCCAAGTTTTAACTTAGTGCAATATGAGGAAATTTCTTGAAAAATCTTCTCCTTCAGCTCCACCAGTCAGAACGCTTTCACATTTGGTATTCAGTATCCTGGTGGTGGAAGGGAAGGGCTCATGCAGACTCAGGTTTGTTCAAGTTAACTTCCTAGGTTGTTATTTGGGCTCCCTAGTTGTGCATTACTGGACATCTGGGCATTATTTCTGTGGTAGCATCCCAGTACTAGAAAAAAATCATCTGGCATGGACAACAGAGTTATAAATAATTAAATAACTTCATTCCTGTGTAGTGTTAACTAGCTATGGATGCTAATTAAATCCTTCTTGAAACAACTATTATCAGGTGAGCACCTCAGGCCCCATGGGGGCCACTTGTTTTTTTTGTTTTCTTTTATTGAAGTTTTAATGACACTTTCAACCAGAGCCAGATGGACAGTTTTTTGGCTGGAAGAATCAGGAGTACCTGGAGAGAGCCATCAAACATCGGTGAGCAACTGTCAGTCTTTCCAATGTACTAACTCCACACAAGCATGGTTAACAATGTTTGAAGACATGTGTGCCATTGACATGCTGTATGCCTTAGTACACAGCGCCACCTGCCCCCACGTGGACAACTGGGATTAAGTACCGTGACCAAGGACACAACACAGTTACCCCTGGTGGGTATTGAACCGTGGACCTCTCTGTTTGAAGTTCAGTGCTGTAACCACTGAGCCACTTTGCTTCCGAGTTCAGTGGTTAACCCTTTACCCAACGTAAAACCGGCCAGCACTATACTCAAAAATCACCAATTAATTTTCATTATTTCTTTATTTTTGACTCAAAAACATAGGTTTTGACCCCTCGTTGGAACGAGCTCATCACGCCTGTTACAACGAGGAGACATAACCTATGTTTTTGAGACTAAAAATGAAACAAATTAGTTATTCAAGAATTTTTTTGCAAGTGTCGTCTGCTTTCCATGTTAGGTAAAGGGTTAAAGCTAACTAAAGAGACATCCTGATTTATTGATTTTATAGCACCTACAGATTTATCTAACAGCCTCATTTATGTGTTTTGCTAATTTTCACAAGAATTCTCTCATCCTGTACACAATTAGAAGATGACATTCGTGAACAACCTATTGATATTTTCGCCTTCACAATCTTGACATGACATCTTCCCACACAATATTGTATTTTCATCGATGGACAGCTGACAGAATTCAGAATCTGGAAGTCTTGAAATATTATTCCCCAATAATACTCCCACTTGCCTCTCATATTATTTTGACATTTCCCTTGAATCTTCCTGTTAGAAATGGACTCCATGAAAAGAAATGGAGAACAACTGGCATAAAGGTGTGTCCAGTTTTTAATCTTTGAAGGCCAGATTTAAACTGACAGTTATTAAGGAATTGAAACAGGTGCTACAAAATGATACCATCTGTAAGTTAGTGCTGAAATGAAGAATGGATTTTGGGCTTCAAATTTCTGTTTAAAGCAGGAATTAACTGGTAGAGTGGGGGTTCGGTGGTTCAGTAGGTAGAGGTGCAGGCTACAAGCCGAGAGGTTCGAATCCCACCTGTGGCAACCGTGTTTTGTCCTTGGGCAAGACACTTCACCACCATTGCCCACGTGATGTTGTGTACTAAGGTGTACTGCACATTGATGGTGCACCTGATTCAACCAGTGCTGACCCTGCTTGTGTGGAGTTAGTATATTGGGGAGCTGACAGTTGCTCACCATTGCTCGGTGGTTGTCTACCCAGCTTCCTCCACCTGTAAAACTGTTGTGGTCATGATTAGCCATTATGCAGAAATATGTGACCTTAAACACCAATAAATAAATATAACTGGTAGAGTGCTAGGAGCCACTATCATGGTTCTACTGAAAAGTGCTGAAAGCCCCTTTAGTGGCTTAAAACTGTGGGCATTAGCTTGTTGTTATTTATTTATTGGTTTTTAAGGTCACATACTTATGCACAATATCTAATCATGACCGTGACAGTTTTACAGGTGGAGG
Source organism: Pictodentalium vernedei (assembly GCA_031216915.1). Taxonomy (NCBI): domain Eukaryota; kingdom Metazoa; phylum Mollusca; class Scaphopoda; order Dentaliida; family Dentaliidae; genus Pictodentalium; species Pictodentalium vernedei. The sequence goes on along the minus strand of CM062289.1, from coordinate 426,342,118 downwards.
AAGCCGGAGTACCCAGAGAGAACCACCGAGCAATGACGAGCAGCTGCCAGCTCCCCAACATCGTAACTCTGCACTGCAGCACAGGCAGGGTTAGATTGGTTGAAGACATGCGCACCATCGATGTGCAGTACACCTTAGTACATGGCGTCATCGTGCCTCCATGTGGACAGCCTTGCCCAAGGACACAGCGTGGGAGTCTGAATCGATCGCTCAGATGGTCACCCATCCGAGGACTAACCGGGCTCGACATTGCTTAACTTCGGTGATCTGACGAGAACCGGTTACCGTAGCTTGTTGTTTGTGCAGTAGTAAATAAATTTTCATAAATTGCTTTGTTACAATTTATTGGAGAGTGCCAACAGGCACTCTCCAATAAATAATAGCAAAACAATTATCGATAAGCAAAATCTTTCTAAGCTAAGACTCCCCTTGGTGGGAGCATTGTATCTTTGTAAAAAAAATACTCATTTAGTGTATCATCTTTAAAAAATAATTTATACCCAACCAGTTAAAAATCATGTGAGATTCAGATTTGATTCTCGCAAGGAAAATAATGGGAAGGCTTTGATTCACGCAAAATTTTTATTTGATTCTTATCATAGATTCTGAAAGTGTCCTTAAAGGCATGAAGAATTCTACTTATTTAAGCTCACCTGACTCGAAGTCACGGTGAACTATAGCAATCACTCTTTGTCTGACATAGTGTTCAACCGATTACCAAAAATGGTCACTGACCGCTTACCGGTTATTTGAGCTCACAAACGGCCAACTCTGGCTTCCTCCACCCATAAAACTGCCACGCTCACGATTAGCCATTGAGCATAAGTATGTGACATTAAACACTGATAAATAAATAACAAATCCATATCGTCTGACCCCCCCCCTCCTCCCCCTCATTGGAATGAGCTTATTGAGCCCGTTCCAATGAGGGCTTACATTATATAGTTTTGCTGAAATTTTTTGAAATATTTAAAAAAACAAAAATTAAATCAACAAGAGCAACGTGAAGCATGGCATATGACCCCGGCGGTGTCATAACCTCATGATGGCCATATTGAATTAGCCAGCTGGACCAAATCATAAGGAAGCATTGTCTAGTCATCCACAAGTAACCCCTAAAATTATGATTGAACAAATAAGCGGTTTTCAAATCCAACATGCAGTGAATGCAGTACAGAGGTCGAGAGAATTTTTCGAAAGAGTGAAAAAAGGCCATAACTCTAGGAAAAATTATTGGATGGAATCCGTTCCTTGTGCATATCCATTCCCCCATGTGGGTCTATATGCATACCAAATGAGATCCAAATCTGACGGATGGCTTTGAAATTACAGTCCAAAATGTTTGTATGGACAGACATATGTACAGATGGATGTACAGACGGCAGATAGAGGTTTCCACTAGATACCCCCGAATCGTCCTTTCGGAGATTGGGACCATAATAAATGTTGATATTGTCTGCATTGGGTAAAGGATTAAAGGACAAATGCCTTGCTCAAAGAGACAAAACAATTCTGACACACTAATCAGTGAAGCCCAGTCCTGTGCACCATCAGTCAATAATTCCATCAGCACACCCTGCAAGCTGCATCTCTCACCTAATCAGTTTCAAGTATCATATGTGACTTTGGTGTGATGTGTAGATGGGAGCCATTATATTTTTCTGAATTTCGTTAAAAAACACTGCCCCAATCAATAAAAAACAATGATAGTAAATAATAAGTGATTAATTATTTAAAAAATATTCTTAATACTTTACCTAATGAATCACCCGCATCTGCCTGCCTAATTTGCAAAAGGAGCAGTTGAAAAAAATTAATTTTTCAAAATATTTCAACAAAACCATATCATGTGACCCCTCTGTCATTAGAATGAGCTCATCAAAGCTCGTTCCAATGAGGGGTCACATGATAGGGTTTTGTTGAGATTTTTTTTTTAAATTTAAAAAAATAGTAATTAAAATAAATTTATTTGATATTATCTATGTTGGGTAAAGGGTTAAATATCTTTGTGGGTCATTGTCACCTGTGTGCTTTAGGGCTCCTTGGGACCTATGGGCTTAACTTAGTCTACTTGCTTGTATGACCAGCCAGGACTTCACTAAAAACGCCTGCCAAGGTTGTGTAACTTCATACGCAGGACCACCAATAACATGTATGTTGAAACAGGTGTTCCATATGTATTAGACAAGAAACTCACCTAAGTTGGAACTAACGCCCTTTTAGGGTTAAACTCCGGTAAATATATAACTGTGAGATTTGTTTTTTTACTATGGAATTATGTACTTGTTGCACTCACAATGCTGTAAAAGTCCTCTCAAATTAAATTGTATTTAACCCTTTACCTAACATGAAAAGCAGACGACACTTGTAAAAAAAATTCTTGAATAACTAATTTTTTTAATTTTTTGCCTTAAAAACATAGGTTATGACCCCTCATTGGAACGAGCTCGACGAGCTCGTTCCAATGAGGTGTCATAACCTATGTTTTTGAGACAGAAAATAAAAAAATAATGAAATTTAATCGGCGATTTTTTACAATAGCGCTGGCCGGTTTTGGCCGTTACGTTGGGTAAAGGGTTAAGAACTGAAAATTGATCCTTGCAGAAGATGCTGGGGATAATTAAAACTGTTTCTTGCAAATGAGGATGCATTTTAAGTCTTCCAATTGTTTGAATAATATACAACAGAAAAAAAGTTCTGACCCATCCCAAACTTTTTCATAAGTGTATTAACTGAATATTTTATGAAATGTTAACCCTTTGAACAGTGGTATCTTCCATGCCAGTTAAATGGCAGAAATTGGAAGAGTCCATATCCATTATTTGGGGGTAGAGCAATTAATATTAATGAAAATATTAATTGTTCTACCACTCACTTTCACTTAGTAGCCATCCTACTTAATGAAATTATGACGTATCGTGTTCCTGGACTGGAAAAGTAGCCTCTCGTGTTGAAAGAGTTAACCCTTTACCCAACGCAGGCGATATCAAATTTTTTTATTTTAAATATCATTTTTTAAAATTTTTCAACAAATTTCAACAAAACCATATCATGTGACCCCCTCATTGGAACGAGCTGGAAGAGCTCGTTCCAACGAGGGGTCACATGATATGGTTTTGTTGAAATTTTTTGAAAAATAATATTTTTTCAACTACTGAATTTGCATATTACACTGGCGGATGTGGAAATTTTTTGAAAAATAATATTTTTTCAACTACTGAATTTGCATATTACGCTGGCGGATGTGGCCGATTCGTTGGGTAAAGGGTTAAACATGAAGCCATTTGTGTTCACAAGAAAATGCTAATTTTGATGTTTGTCCACTTGCTTGTATGACCACCACAGCACCCAAAAAGTTGGCCATCTTGCTAATTCCATTAGCACACTCTTCAGGCTGCATCCTTCACCCAATCTTTTTCTGATTTCATATGTAGCTTTGGTGTGATGTCTTTTTTGTAAAAACTTGAGCGAATAACTTGGCATAAGTAGAACTTGTTATTTAGTTCAGTCCCTTCTTGGTCAAGTTGAGCTGCAGTGTCATTGACACTTTCATTACCATAACTATAGACATCATATGTTGACTTAGTTAATGATGCAGAAACCTCGGTAGATTGTTGTTAATTCATGTTCATATTTTTCATTTTCTTTCAGGCTCTTGCTGCGACAAAACATTAATCTAATTACCTAGACATATGTACAAATAATTCATTACATGATTTATCATGTCGGGCAATTCATAATTTAACACGCTTTTACAGTATTGAGATATCAAGCAATTCAGTCAACAAATGTACTTAAACTGTCAGTTTTCAATTAATTTTTGATTGAGCATTTCAGAATTGAATCATTCTGTTTGCCTTTGGTAACACTAGCCGGATTGCCCACTGCCCGGGCTTGTAGAGACAGACATATTGTTTTGAAAACAGAGATACATTTCTAGTTTAGAGTTTGCAAAGTCAAATGCACCTTCATCACGGTGAATCTTCTTTTCTCACCAGAGTTAAAATTATAAACCATAATAAAATTAATAAGCATGCCGACATTCCTTCTTTTAACCCTTTACTTAACATGAAAAGCAGACAACACTTGCAAAAAAAATTCTTGAATAACTAATTTTTTTCATTTTTTGTCTCAAAAACATAGGTTATGACCCCTCATTGGAACGAGCTCAGTGAGCTCGTTCCAATGAGGGGTCATAACCAATGTTTTTGGGACAAAAAATGAAAAAAAAATGAAAATTAATTGGCGATTTATGAGAATAGCGCTGGCTGGTTTTGAACATTACGTTGGGTAAAGGGTTAATGAACAACAATACTGTGCATGAAGTTCTTTGAGATATCCTCCGGAGGTCCATTGGCTGAAACATTGCTTGTGTACAGGCCATATGTACAGAATTTGGCAACTTCAGATAATTTCAGTATTGCTGCGCAAACTGTCACTGAGATGTTACATTTCCATGCATTCATTGCCTTGCCTTGGCTTGCCACTCCACTCCACTCCATGACATGCCATGCCATTGTTATTGGCATTGTTGGTGCCATAGTAGAGTCTGTCCTGGATTTAGCTGTTGCTCATCGGAGTTGTATATTCTGTACGTTGGCGAGTCTGACAGTTGCTCGGTGGTTCTCTCTGGGTATTCCGGCTTCCCACACCTGTAAAACTGTCTGACACAAGGTGAGCCTGGTTGTTGAAAGTGTCGTTAAACTCCAATCAATAAATAAATAGTTGTACACCCATTTACATGTAAAGACTATACAGTGGAGCCCACTTAATTTGATATCTCTTAATTGAATAACCCTGTTAATTGAATATAACTTCCAATCACAAAATCATTTTCCATTCCTTCAGTACAAATTTCACCGTTTAATTGCATATGGATTATAAGTAAACTCCAGTTAACTGAATAAAAAGTTTTGTAATATGTTGAGAAATTACCCTGATAATCCTGTATAATTACTTAAATTCCCCTTGTTTATAGACCTATTTGGCCTCATCACTTCCAATACAGTTAAAACTAGAAGTCCTGTCACGAACTTATCTAGGCTTAATCACACGTAGTGCGCAATTGCCATATCGAATGACATCCAAAGCACGGCAGGTTCTCCTAGTTACTCATAGCAAACACAGGCAATGTTTCTGCCAATGGACCTCCGGGTTACCCAGAGGTCCATTGGCTGAAAAATTGCTTGTGCACAGGCCATATGTACAGAATTTGGTAGCCTTACTATGGTCATAACGTGTAGATTAACGTGCAGATCGACGTACTATGTGTGCACATTTCATGACAGGACTTCTAGTTTTAACTGTACAGGCATTTAATCTATTATATCTTGTTTGAGAGAACTCCATGGATGCTATTAAACAAGATACATAGAGGATATCTAGTGTTTTTGAGTGGATAATGAAAATTATCTCATGAGTGGCCGAGACAAATGTTTATTTTTCGTGAGTGCTTGCGCGAGCTAAAATAATCATTTCTCTCTGTCACAAGTGAGATAATTTTTGATATCCACTCAAAAACACTAGATTTTCTTTTTATCATACGCTTTTTATAAGAATCTGATAATTCGTTTCAACCTTGAATTGATGCATGACAGCAAACAGCCCATTGAATCATTGAAACGCGGAAGCGATTTGATTGATACTCAGAACAGATAGCATCTTGCAACCTGATTCATCTGGCGGGTTTCTAGTCCAAACATGGCCTGAAAGTCTGTAACATAAGTTTTTGGTTTGGTACGTCCTTTGAAAGGACGTACCAACCCAAAAACTTATATTACAAGCCTTCAGGCCATGTTTGGACTAACAGGTTTCATGCATCAATTCAAGGTGAATATGCATTGAATTATTGCTGGAAATGAACGGTATCCACTCACAAACACTAGATTTACTTTTCATTGTACGTTTTTAGAACAAATTGATCATTTCCAGTGATAATTTGACTCATACTCACCTTGAAGTGATGCTTTGAAAGCTGCCATTTCGATTGATACCGTGAAAGTGAAAATTTCTATATCTTCACAGTGGGGGATACGATTTCTATCTTTCCCCAATTTCTTTGATAATCTATCGTTTAGCGTATAATAAAATTAATTAACTGTCAAGTTATCTCTAGAATACTAGAAAGTGATGAGATCCTTATTAACTGAATAATCAGACTCCTGTTAGGCCCAAAAAAATAAAAAAATTGTTTCTCCGGCCCTCCCGCATGGGCCTTTTGGCTGCCCCATGCTCTCTTTTTATAACCAATTTAAACTTAAAAAAAATGAAAATTAGGTGATTTATGTCTGTTATTTTACCCAAGTTAAAAAAATTGATGAATTTGTCCCTTGAGTGCAAGAAGGCTTTGCAATGCTTTAGCATTGCAAAGTCTTCTTACACTCAAGGGATGAAATACACCACCACCCATGTTATTCTGTAGATTATGAGGCCTAAAACTTGAACCAAGAACATGAACTTTTGATGGCAAAAAAGTAATTACTGAAATAAAAAATAAAATAAAAAAACACTCGCCCGCATGCAATTTCACAAATAATGGCCTGAGAAACAGAAGATCTACTTTGTGTGGCCTTACCGGTAATTGAATAATCTCCACTGGTAAAGTGACTATTCTTTTAAGAGGATTCACTGTATTATGTTAGGGAAGAGGCCATTTGTTAGATTTCTGTCCATTGTCATTTTTTGTCTAGGACATTCACCATGTACATGTAATACAACACTTTTTTGCCTAAATAAAAAAGTTTCAATTCAAGCTCGTAATTCATAGTCATCCGTCATTCAGTTCCCCTCGGCATTTTCAAACTTTGTCACAAGTATCCTCAACAACATGTAATGTGCACATGTGCAACATGTTTTAATTTTGAGGTACATTTTGACCTATCACATAAGCAATTGGTGGTCTTTCGATCAAGCATGTGTCGATTTCCTATATGTGTTGCACTTAGATTGTTAACAGTTAATTATTTTTGGTCATCATCGATTGCAGCAGACATTTCGGGTGTAATTCCACAACTTCAAAATGAACAGACTCGGAGGTGTCTCGATAACCCTTTACCCAACGCAGACGATATCAAAATTTATTAAAAATATCATTTTTTAATTTTTGTTTGAAAAATTTCAACAAAACCATATCATGTGACCCCTCATTGGAACGAGCTCGACGAGGGGTCACATGATATGGTTTTGTTGAAATTTTTCGAAAAATAATATTTTTTCTGTTACTGAATCTGCATATTACGTGGGCGGATGCTGGCGATTTGTTGGGTAAAGGGATAATATTATTGTCAGCTGTCCTCAGATTCTGAAGTGAAGTGTGCGTTCACGCATCTCACTTTATCACTGGAAGTGTTAAAATTAGCGCTCCTCAGCACATGAAATAAATTGACATTTTAAGGGATTGTGGTAATGGACTGGTTAAGTATCATCATATTTATCTTTGCAGAGGAGGCACAATTGACTTGCTTTTGTTTATTTGAAAACAATAAAGTTCCCTGCGCTGGTCTTGTATGAAATGCTTTTTTAGCACACTATTTTGAAGGCATGATGCTATCATGTCATCAGCGTGTGCAAACAGCCAATCACTTTGAAGTACAAGTATCAATTTACAGGGAATCCCTTGGCATTTTCCAAGTAAAATTTCCAGGCTTTAAATAGCAGGCATGCCATTGGTCGATATATACAATGTGATGACTGGAATACAGTCCATGTGTCTTGTTTCAAATTTGAGGTAAACAATATTCAATCATTTGCGTAATATGTACCTTGTGTTGGTCTTGTATCAAACACTTGCGTGCACACTATTTTTAAGGCAAGATGCTATCATGACGTCACAGCGTGCAAAAAGCCAATCACTTTGCAGTACAAGTGTAAAACTACAGGGAATCCCTTGGCTTTTCCCAAGAGAAATTTCCTGGTTTTAAATAGCAGGAATGCAATTGGTCGAATGTCCAATGTGACTGACTGTGCATGCTTTGTGTAATGCAGTACTCCCGGTTGTGGATTTTCACCTCAACTTGTTTCTGAAAAATTAGAGGTAAACAATGTTCTATCGTTTTCATAATAATGGTGATTGTCAAGACAAACCACTTGAATAGTTTGGAATAAAAAGTAATAAAGAAAGGTCTCACAGTCTGCAAGGGTAGAGAGGGTGGTAAAAAGGGAAATACCAAAATTTAAACCAACAGTTATCCGCACCAGTGAAGTAAATTCACTTTTTGTAAACCGTGATAAACCAGCTGAAATTTGTCCATCACTATTTGTGTCATTGTTGTAAAAGTTGGCATTTGTGTGTTTTTTAGCTGCGTCGCCAGCGGCAGAGCAGGTCTAGTAACCGCTCGACTCCGTCTGTCAGTCCATCCGTCCGTCCGTCAGTCCGTCCGTCCGTCAGTCTAGGCGTCTGTCCGTCCGTCCATCTGTCCATCCGTCCATCCGAAACACTTTCCGTCAAAGTTTTCTTGGTTTCTATGAAAGGGAATGATTTTATATTTGGTCTGCTGCTTCATAACGATGAGTTGTATCGTGTAAGCAATTTTCAGATCTGCAGTGCAGCCACTTCCTGTTTGCCGATACTTTGAAATTTTACTGTACCCACTGAACATTGAAATTTTCCGTCAAGGTTTTCTCGGCTTCTATGCAAGGGATTGATTTTATATTTGGTCTGCTGCTTCATAATGATGAGTTGTATCGTGTAAGTAATTTTCAGATCAGCCACTTCCTGTTTGCCGATACTTTGAAATTTTACTGTACCCACTGAACATTGAAATTTTTCGTCAAGGATTGATTTTATATTTCATCTGGAGCCTGATAATGATCAGTTGTATCGTGTATGCAATTTTCAGATCTGCTGTGCAGCCACTTCCTGTTTGCCGATTCAATTGCATGCAGCGACGCAGGTCCAGACCCGATATTCGTCTTGGCTTGTTTTATATTTCTTCTTCAATTTTAATAAAAAAAGTTGTTAGGGTTCGGGGTGCAAAATTAGGGTCGGTCAGATAACCGGAACCAAACCATTATATAACTATCACATAAGCACATTTTTGTACAATCAACAACTGTCTCGAACCCCGGGAAGTAAGCAGCACTTGTTTACTGTGGTAAACCAGTTCCACTTTACTAGTAAAATAGGACCCAGTCACCAATGCTTGGGGTGAAAGTCCTCTAAAATGGGCAACATGTAGATCAACGATTGACTTAACTTGACTTCATCTCCATGTTGTGTCACGATTAGCCATGGTGCATAAATGTGTGACGTTAACCACCAACAAACAAACAAACAACAACTGTCTCTCATACAGGTTCAGATGAATCGTTCAATCTGACTGATCTCATTAAGATTTGCTCTAGACAGTTCAGATATTTGCTAGAAAGCTTGTAGTAATGCTAGAAGTCGTTAGTCAGACCTCCCTCATGATATCCCCAGAATTGGGTTGGAGTGCACAAGCTCTACAACACACTTCATACATCACCCGAATTCAAAGTGCTGTTAAAAGAATTTCACCAAGGTGGATTTTAGCAGATTTTGGATATGTTGTTCCCAGGTTAATTCCAGTTCAAATAATGGCAAAAGTAGCTTGTATGACCTCTTTAACAACCAGACTAAGTGGGCCAATACATCTATCCAATTTTCATCACTAACTTGTTAGGATTGAAAATTGCAAGACACTCCATAGAAAGGCTATAACTCTCTACTTCGTATGCAGGAATTTGCTTCGCATAAATTTGAAAGTAAATTATTCCAGGTGGCTATCTCGGGATTCGGAACATGTGTTGCAACTTTCAGTCTGTTGGTATGAAATACTGGTACTAAGTTCACAGCACTCCTTGCAACACAATCAATAGAAAGGCTATAACTCTCTACTTCCTATGCAGGAATTTGCTTTGCATAAATTTGAAAGTAAATTATTCCAGGTGGCTATCTCGGGATTCGGAACATGTGTTGCAACTTTCAATCTGTTAATATGAAATACTGGGACTAAGTTCACAGCACTCCATTGGGCCACACTAACTGGATATTGATATAGTGATCTGCCAATTTTTCTATTTCATCTGGATAGCTCTGAAAAAGACTTTGTATTTAACTGCTTGAATTAACCCTTGCACGCTGAAGGCAAAACATCAAAATTTCTGCTTGCAAATGTTTCCCATAATGCTGCTGGAAATTTAATCAATTCAGTCTTGTTTGACAGAGCTCATTGAGCTCTGTCAAACAAGAATTGGTTGAAATTTTAGCTGCGTTATTTTGGAGCGCTGTGGCTCGGTGGTTAGAGTATTAGGTCCATTGTTCAATCCAAACCAGCGGTAACTATGTTGTGTCCTAGTGCAAGGCACTTAATTCCGATTGCTCATGCAGGTGCACAATTGTGCTTTGTTCTAATGCGTACTATGTCAATCTTGCACTTACTTTCAACCAATGCAAACCCTGCTTGTGCTGAGTTATAGTACCATAACATTGGGGAGTTTGACAGTTGTTCTGCTCAGTGATTCCCTCCAGGTTCTCTGGCTTCCTTTGCCTATAAAACTGTCAGACACGAGATAACCCTGACCGAAATTGTGATTAAACTCCAATAAATGAATAAATAAATAAATAGTTGCATTGTGGGAAAATTTGCTGCTTTAACTTTTGTATTTATTATTTTGAGTGTGCTGCAGAGGGAGTTTTAAGACAAGCTTGCTGCATGAGCAATCTATCATCAGGCAGGAGTACGGTGGCTTAATGGTTACGGAATTGGACTTCGAATCGAAAGGTGGATGGTTCGATCCCGCCAAGGTTAACAGCATTGTGTCCTTGTGTAATGCACTAATGCTGATTGCCCTTGTGGGGGCATGGTGGTGCTGTGTACTAAGGCATAACGTCAATGGTGCACTTGTCTTCAACCAATGCTAACCCTGCTTGTGAAGAGTTAGTACTTTGGGGAGACTGGGGGGCGCAGTGGCATTGCAGTAACCGCTTCTTGTCAGATCACCGAAGTTAAGCAACGTCGAGTCCTGTTAATCCCCGGATGAGTGACCGTCTGAGTGATTGATTCAGACTCCCACATTTGGGAAAGGCACTTAACCCCGATTGTCCTCATGGGGGCATGATGACACCATGTACTGAGGCATACTGCACATTGATGGTATGCATATCTTCAACCAATCTAACCCTGCCTGTGCTGCAGTGCAGAGTTACGATTTTGGGGAGCTGGCAGCTGCTCACCGTTGCTCGGTGGTTCTCTCCTGGCATTCCGGCTTCCTCCACCCGTAAAACTGTCATGGTCATGATTAGCCATTGTGCATGTGAAGGCAAAACATCAATAAATAATAAATAAATAAATTGGGGAGGCTGACAGTTACTTGGTTGTTCTCTCCGGGTACTCTGGCTTCCTCCACTGTAAACTGTCTGACACGAGGTGACCCTGGATGTTGAAAGTGTCATTAAACTGTAATAAATAAATAAAAGTACCGGCAGGCTATATAGCAATCTGCCAGTCTCAGTTGTCACCAAACTCAAAGTATGTTATACCCTTCCAAATGTATTTCATTACAGATGTCTGGCAGTCTTTACACACTCACATGATGTATGACATACTCCCACAGCCAGCATTCATCCCACATATACAATTTTATAAATCATCCCCTTTACTATCACCACTTCCTCTCCATTCATCAGTGAGCTACATGTATTCAGGTTGCTACTGGTCTCTTTCACAATCCAGTTGCAGTTCGATCATGACATAGGGCTGCACAGTGAATCAATAAACCAATACATACTGGTATTCAAACCAGTATCCATTGAATACTAGTGTAATTATAAAATATCGGTTTATCGCTATTATTTAATTTTCAGGATATCTTGAGTTTTTTTTTAACCAGTCCCAAATGAATAATATCCCTTTAGCTAACAAATTGGATGCATCTGTCCGTGTAATATACAAATTGAGCAGTTGAAAGAATATTATTTTTCAAAAAAATTCAACAAAACCATATCATGTGACCCCCTCATTGGAACAATCTCACCAAGTTCGTTCCAATGAGGGGTCACATGATATCGTTTTTTTTTTAAATTTGTTGTAAAATTGGATCAACTAATATTTAAAATAATAAATTTTGATGTTGTCTGCATTGGGTAAAGGGTTATTTGAACTGCATCATCACGGCATGTTGATTCATTCTTACTGTGATGGCTCAAGTCCCGATTATGGCATGTATGTTCAGCTATCAGAACAGTCTTTCAATATACCAGTATATACTCTGGTAGTGCAACCAAATTTTCTCCCATCACTTCGTTTTCCTCTTGTTAAACTATGAATTTAACCAATTATATCTTTTTTGACAGAGCTCACTGAGCTCTGTCAAAAAAGGTATATTTTCGTTAAACATCCAACTGCAATATGGGAAACATTTACTGCCAAAAATAATTTTGACACCAAAATGCAGAGGGTTAAGCAATGGGTGAAATAAATAAATAAAAATAAATGAATGAATAAATAAATAAATAAAATGCTCTGTTCTCAGGAATTATGAATATTCAGCAGGTAAAAAATCCATCAGAAATGTGAGCATTGAATAATAAATGAAAATCAGTTCTATTTCATACCCACTGGCAACATATTTGTTAATAACTGTGGGCAACACCTCTACAGTAATACAGCTAGCACTGTTTTTTTCTGCCTGTCATTATAATGTATTGACAGATTTCGATTATTTTCCTTGCTATGTCAGTTTTATACAAGCATTCGGTGGGTATGGATTTATTTTCTTATGCATAAAAACAATTACCCACAATTACGTTTGTATTGATTTTCCCCCATTGATTTCTGCAGTAACATATATGCTTCTCACTATTTTTCAGAGTGGAGTTGATGAAGAATGGGAAGCCATGAATGGACTAATATAAATTTATCACTGGTGAACCGAGATACATATATTGGTACATAGGAAATGAGGAAGTGGTTTAAAGGAGATTTACTATCATACAGGCAGTCCATCAGAGAGGTTTATAGGTGACACATTTCTAGAATTGTAGATAAGGTATTAACTGGCATATAAGGTTATGATAACAATTTCTTGTGAAGAGTATTCTTTATTATGTCAATAAGCGACAAACATTTCTGTCCACGCTTGCTAGATTATTTAGTAATTGTTGGATCTCGACATCCTAACCACAATAATAATGTTGCACAGACGCCTGAGCTGTTGCGAAGATATCCATTGGAGGATCATAAGGATTTTCCCTTGCCAAATGACACTGTATTTTTCTGTCAGCCGGAGGGCTGCATTAGTGTTGGGCCCAAACGGATGAGTCTACGAGAATCCACATCATTTGTATTCACGCTGACTGAGAAAGATTCAGGGATCATTAGATTTGGCATTTGTGTGAATTTCTTTCGACCCTTTCAGAAGAAAAGTGAACGGACTACAAGTCGATTAGACAGATCATCATCCTCTCTTTCAACTGATTATTCATTTGTAAATACTTCACCACGCTCGAACTGCTCAGATTCAGAATTGCCACCACGATCACCACGGACTAGGCGAAAACAAAAAACAGCTAACCGTGTGCGAAATAACACATTAACATCATTATGTATTATAAGCCATCATCCATTTTTCTCATCTTTTCGAGAGTGTTTGTTTATTTTGAGAAGATTAATCGAGGCTTGCCATGAGAGGACCTGTACGAAGAGGATTGGTGGATCCAAGAGTTCACACAGGTAATTTATCAACCTTTTACCTAACATGAAAAGCGGGAGTGTGGTGGCTCAGTGGTAGACTGTTGGACTTTTATGCTAGAGGTCCCGAGTTCGATCCCCGTCCGGGACGACCCGCGTTGTGTCCTTGGGCAAGGCACTTAACCCTGATTGTCCACATAGGGGCATGATGACGCCGTGTACTAAGGCGTACTGCACGTCGATGGTGCACATGTCTTCAACTGCTGTAACCCTGCTTGTGTGGAGCTTGAACAGAGTTAAAATGTTGAGGAGCTGACAGTTGCTTGTCGATGCTCAGTGGTTCTCTCCGGGTACTCCAGCTTCCTCCACCCGTAAAACTGTCACGGTCACGATTAGCCATTGTGCATAAGTATGTGACCTTAAACACCAATAAATAAATAATAAATAACATGAACAGCAGACGACACTTGCAAAAGAAATTCATGAATAATTAATTTATTTCATTTTTTGTCGCAATAACATAGGTTATGACTCCTCATTGGAACGAGCTGGATGATCTTGTTCAAAAGAGGGGTCATAACCTATGTTTTTGAGACAAAAAATGAAAAAAATAATGAAAATTAATTGGCGATTTTTTGTGAATAGTGCTGCAGGTTTGGGCCGTTATGTTGGGTAAAGGGTTAAATAAAGTAGTTCTTGAAATCCTTGGAATGAATATGTCACACTGTTTCTACGAAAAAACTGAAAATTAAAAAGATTTTATTACTCCCATTTCAGCATGGTTATCCGTGTGTCCATTCATCCGTTTGTGCATCTCTCCATCCATGTGTGTATGCATACATTTGTCCATCCCAAACTTTTATCCACAACTAGTCTCACACTTCCCATCATATTCTTTTGATATTACAGTACGTGGAGAGTGGATTATAAGTAAATCACCCGCGGAGTGGAGTTATCACCCATGCTATAACTTTCAAATTTTGTACATATCAACAAAAAAACACAAGCAATATTTCAGCTAATGGACCTCCGGGTTTCACCCGGAGGTCCATTAGCTGAAACTTTGCTTTTGCTGGTTATGCTTTGCAACAAATTTGCAATTATTGCTTGGGTGGATTGTCCACTCTGTGGGTGATTTACTGATAATACACTCTCCACGTACTGTATGTATGATGAACAGGGGTCAGCCTGGCAGCTGATTTTAGGGAGAAGTGACTTCTCCCTCCAGAGACTTTAGGGAGAAGTCAGGGGCCAGGAGGGAGAAGTCAGTGAACATGAGGGAGAAGTCAGAAAAAAAAGAAAACGTATATGACATCGTGACAAAATAAATGTACATAGAAGACACAATTATGGAGAAAAATATAAATAAAAGTTATACAAACAAACATACACCCACAAAACTAAGTCATGTAGGTTAAAATCCTCCCCCCCCCCCCCCCCCCCCTTACAAAAAATTGTGTCGTCCATGGATTCTGAATATCCTAACTCTTTCCCTAACAGTGATGACTTGGGTTACCATGCAGATGATTTTGTATTTGCCTCAATGCAGTGGATTTGAAATTTAGCATTACCCATGGTGAGAGTGTTCTACTCTGTAATAGTAGGTATATTCATTTAAAAAAAAATATTTAAAGTATTTAAAATAAATTTCAAGTTCACATAAGAAGCTGGGTCATTCATGGTTTCTGAATGTCCTAATTGAATTGAAAAGCGTAGTTAAATCGTTTTCGACATCCTTTGTAAATTAAGCGTCATTAACAATTTGAGTTAATTTATTTCTAAGGTAAATGACAAAATATTTCAGTTGTCTCCCTTACCTGCTGCGCTGGGTGATAATACTCTGTTCAGAAAAATGACAATTTCTGCCATCCATCTTACATTGACACATGCGATTGGTGCTATAAGGCCTGCCATTCTTATCCATCCTAATATGTGTAATTTCTTTCGTAGCCTTATTACATTTAACCCCCTTCCAACACAGGGTTTCAAAGAAAAACATTCAATGCAAATTCCGGGGCGAATTTCAATGCAACCAATTTTTCAGTGGAACAGAGCGTAACTGTAAGCAATTTCGACGTATTTATGGATGAACTGTCCCCTGCACATTTTTTTGGGTTTTGAAACGGTGGTTAACTTTAATAAATTCTTATTAACTCGATGCGTGTCTTGTGTGATTCGTTGTTTTTGCTGGCACTTTTGGTTTTAAATAGCATTTTGTGCTGGTTGCTATCAGTTAGGGCGTATTGTTCGAACGACTACGCCATTACAACTCTTTTCAGAAATATAAAATTGGGCTAGTTTAGGCTATTTTCAGAGCCGTATGACGGATTTCAACAGCAGCCGTGTTTACTTATTTGTGAATGCGGAAGCGTTGTTTTTTTTGGAAACAAGACATTAGAAAATACAGTAAACTGCCATGTTTCCCAAGGAAGTTTTGGAGGGCGACTTGAATTTCGCCCCCAATGTAAGCCAAGGTGACTTGAGGAATGACAAGGCGACTTCTTCGCCCTAGTCGCCCACTCGGCTGACCCCTGATGATGAATAACAATGATACAAACTTGTGAATATCATTACACCATGCTGCTTATTTTTCAAGAGTTATTGCCCCTTTTCACTTAGATTATTGAACAGATCTATCTCAAGCTTTTATCGACAACTAGTCTCACACTTTCCATCAGATATTTTTTATACCCCCAGCGGGGATATATAGGAATCGCCTTGTCTGTCCATTCGTCCATCTGTCAGTCAGTCTGTCCATCCTAAAATTCAATAATGAATAACTTGTAAAGTACTTGGTTGAGACAATGAGTTAATTACTTGATATTTGGTATGCAAGTGTATCCTATTGCTGTATACCCATAGTGAAATGGAGGTGTTGTGCAAGTTTTTATTGCCAGAGTCATTGCTCTTTATGGACTTAGAATTTGTCCGCCTTGAAATTATCCTATTGATGTCTACCTACAGTACAAGGCAGATGGTATGCAGTGTATTATTATAGGTGTTATTGCATTTTATGGACTTGGATTTTGTTTGTCCCAAAATTCAATCATGAATAACTTGTTTAATTAAGGGTACCTTCATGGTGTAATCAACTCCTCCCACAATTTCTAATGTAAAGAGTTGAAACTTTAAGATGTGGTTACACATGTCTTGCAGATGCACAACATATATAAAGTTTGCAGAAAAATATTTTTTTCACAGAATTATCAAATCAAGTCACTCTCACTTTTGGTAAAGGGGTGGGAGTACCTTTTTGTGTCACCCTATGGTGACACTTAATAGTTCTTATGATATTTGCCCCAATGGTCTGTAATCTGTCACAGGTCTGTCATCTGTCATCCTTCAGCATCACCCAGTAATAGATGTTTAATTTATGTAATGCTGTCCATGGTATTGCAGGTGGGGGTATATGCCACCCTCAACTTTGCTCTAGTTATATTTTGAATGATGAGTAACTATGATATGTACTTATGCATATCATCTAGCTGTGTTGAAGTGCCTTATTTCCCCAAAAGTTATTTCCCCTGTTTACTTACATTTTTGAACAAGTCTGTTATCCTGTATCCACAACTGGTCTCAAAATTTTATATTTCCCCAAAAGTTATTTCCCCTGTTTACTTACATTTTTGAACAAGTCTGTTATCCTGTATCCACAACTGGTCTCAAAATTTTATAAACTGATACTTTGTAAACAACAATTAGAACATCCATGCATTGTTGTTGCCATTTGCAGATTTCTGGACTGGGGTGCAGCAGGGGGGATAGCAAGAGATTCGGTATCTTTTTGTGTCATGCTGAGATTACACTTTCTCTAGTTTTCCTATAGTTTCCTCCTTTAACCCTTTACCCAATGCAGACGATATCGAAATTTATTATTTTAAATATCATTTTTTCAAATTTTTCAAAATATTTCAACAAAACCATATCATGCAACCCCTCGTTGGAACGAGCTCGAGAAGCTTGTTCCAACGAGGGGTCACATGATATGGTTTTGTTGAAATTGTTTGAAAAATAATATTTTTTCAACAACTGAATTTGCATGTTACACGGGCAGATGCGTCCGATTCGTTGGGTAAAGGGTTAAAAACATAACTTATGATGCTCTAATGGAATAAACTCACACAAAAGAAAATAATATTAACTGATGTCAAAATAAGGAAATTTAACCATTAACCCTCCGTACCCTGATGTCAAAATGGCAAAGTTTTCAACGGCAAATATTTCCCATAATGCATTTTGCTATTTAACCAAATATACCTTGTTTGACAGAGCTCTGTCAAACAAGATATAATTGGTTAAACTTGTAGATAAACAAGAAAGAAACAGAGTAATTGGAGAAACTTCTCTTGCGCTACCAGTGTGCTAGGAGACCTAGTAGGAGTTACATGTAAGTCCCCATACAGTCATAATTCGCCACTTTTATATTGCCTTGACAAAGTTGCCTCCAAGTGTATTCTTCCTTTAGAACTCAACTGGTAGGCTGCATCTATCTTGGCAATGTTTTTACATCATTCTTGGCTGCCAACTGGCACCCAACAATTACGTAGAAACTCTACTTAGAATCATCTGCAGCTGTGTACAAGTACAACAGGAAGTAATTATCATAAAATTAATTTGAGACTTTAAGGGTTAACCCTTTACCCAACGAATCGCCCGCATCCGCCCGAGTAATATGCAAATTCAGCAGCTGAAAAAATATTATTTTTCAAAAAATATCAACAAAAACATATCATGTGACCCCTCGTTGGAACGAGCTCGATGAGCTCGTTCCAACGAGGGGTCACATGATATGGTTTTGTTGAAATTTTTTGAAAAATTTGAAAAAATGATATTTAAAATAATAAATTTTGGCATCGTCTGCATTGGGTAAAGGGTTAAGGCTTCAAATTCTTCTCAAAATTCAGTTAGAAATT
The DNA here is from genome assembly GCA_031216915.1 of Pictodentalium vernedei. NCBI lineage: Eukaryota > Metazoa > Mollusca > Scaphopoda > Dentaliida > Dentaliidae > Pictodentalium > Pictodentalium vernedei. Next base: position 426,323,556 of record CM062289.1, on the reverse strand, counting down.
TACACAATTCAGTCTTGTTTGTCAGAACTGATTGCATTATGGGAAAAAAAAATGCAGCTTGTGTATTTGTGGTTAAAGACTCTCTGTACTGCCAGGGTGCCAACATGTCGGTCAGTTTTACAAGTAGAAACAAGCTATTAATTGAAAATAGAATGTTTTCATTTTTGGTATTGGCTCTAAAAAAAATTTCATAAACCAGTATAAGTATTTCTGTTAGTTCCTTTAATCCTGCACCCTATGTAACATGTAACCAGCTAACCCTGTGCATTTTTACAGCCTTAGTTAATGTGTATTTTCATGTAGTGTGTGATATTTATTCATTTATTTATTGGTGTTTACAGTCACATACTTATGTACAATGGCTAATCACGACCATGACAGTTTTACGGGTGGAGGAAGCCGGAGTACCCAGTGAGAACCACTGAGCAACGACGAGCAGCTGCGAGCTCCCCAACATATTAACTCCGCACTGCAGCACAGAAAGGGTTAGATTGGTTGAAGACATGCGCACCATCGACGTGCAGTACGCCTTAGTACACGTCGTCATTGTGCCCCCATGTAGACAAATAGGGTTAAGTGCCTTGCTCAAGGACACAATTCGGGAGTCTGAATCGATCGCTCAGATGGTAACCCATCCGAGGACTAACCAGGCTCTATATTGCTTAACTTTGGTGATCTGACGAGAACCGGCTACCTCAATGCCACTGTGCCCCTGAAGTGTGTGATATGGCAGCCTATCAAATAATCCTGTGTAGTGCCTAGGGTTTGTCAGTGTATGTTAGCTTACCAACTAACTCTGTGCAATGTACATGGTTAGTCATTCTTGATTTCTGGTTATAAATAAAATCATCTCTATTAAGTGACTAACCCTGTGCATTGCACAGCCTTAGTGAATGTGTATTTTCGTGTAGTGTGTATGGCATTTACCAATTTTTATAACCAGAAAGTGTCACTAACCCTCTGCATTGCATAAAAAATGTTCATTATTGACTGAGTAACTAACCCTGTACACTGTACATCTTTAGTGTAAATCTCATCTATGTCAACTCTTTATCCAATGTAATGGTCCAAACCAGCCAGTACTATTCTCAAAAAAGCATTCAGTCTCACAAGCCTGGAAATAAGCAATCTGCCATTTGCAGAATGAGGTCCCCAGAGGGGGTATTTGTTGATGCTATCCCATACAGTGGGGCAATTTATCCTCTTGGTACATCTTTCTGTTTTGGCTTGAGACCTTGAGATTCAGATTGATGTTAACAGAGGGTAAATTTAGTGATGCTACCCTGCACAACAGGGTAGCATCACCAAATTCACCCTCTGCAGACCTCTTTCTGCAGCTGACAGTCTGCTTATTTCTAGGCTTGATCTCAGCTAATGACCTCTCATTGGAATGGATTCCAAAAATGAAAACAATACTCTGTTTCAATTACCATGTTGTTTAGAGGAAGCTGAAGTACCCAGAGAGAATTTCCAAGCAGTTTTTAGCAACTCTCAGACTCTTCAACTTACTAACAGTGTTTTAAAGCAAGTGTAGTAGTACACCTGCTGTGGACTGGTCACTTTTCATGGGTGGGCATCATTTCCACGGATGCAATAATATTAGACAACAAACACTAATTACAGGAATAATCATTAAAAACTTAAATAATGAATTTTGGTGATGTGGATTTTTATTTCCTGGTAAATGCATGTGTGGACATCACTGGCCATGCATGGACTACGACTGGGCTACTGCGACTGTACTGTATAAACACCAACAAGCTCCCATGTGGGCAAGCAAGTTACTGCTGGTCAAGATAAAACCCTCGACCTTTCGGTTTTATGTCCATTGCACAAACAATTGAGCCACCGCACTTCCAACACAAGTAGATAGATGACACTGCAAAAAATATTCTTGAATAAATAAACAATTTCATTGTTTGCCTCTGAAAAATAGCTTATGACCCCCATTGGAACAAGGTCATGAGCTTTCAAGTCTTTGCATAATGCTAGGGGATATTCCTGCCCAGCAAAGGGTTTCTCTTTTCACTGAAATAAGTATAATTTGGGCACATTTAATCTTATTTTCCCCCTGTAAATTGAATGGAATTTTTCACCATTCATTTCTTGTGTTATATTTAGATTCATTTTTCATCAAATCTCGTCTTGGCAGAGCTCTGTAGATTTGATGAAAAATATCTTTAAAATACTCTGCAGGTTTAGAGTTAAGTGAAAACGTAAAAATTGAATGGTGATGTTTTGTGAATAAGGCTGTCCAGATATGGGCTGCTTTCTTAGGATATAGGGTTAAAATATTTGATCCTACACTTCACACGACTTACGATAATACAATATATTTTTCTGAACCCTTTCCAGATGGGAGCACGGTGGCTCAGTGGTATACTGTTGGACTTCTAAGCTAGAAGTCCTGAGTTTGATCCCGGTCCGGGACGAACCACGTTGTGTCCTTGGGCAAGGCACTTTATCCCAGTTGCTTACATGTACATGGAGGCACGATGATGCTGTGAACTAAGGCGTACTGCACCTTGATGGTGCACATGTCTTCAATGGCTGTAACCCTGCTTGCACAGAGCTTGAATAGAGTTAAAATGTTGAGGAGCTGACAGTTGCTCGTCGATGCTCTGTGGTTCTCTCCGGGTACTTCGGCTTCCTCCACCTGTAAAACTGTCACTGTCACAATTAGCCATTGTGCATAAGTATGTGACCTTAAACACCAATAAATAAATAATAACTCTTTCCAGACTGATAAAAGAAAAAGGTTTTATTATTATACGCTAAACGATAGATTATCAAAAAAATTGCGGAAAGGTAGTAATCGTATCCCCCACTGTGAAGATATAAAAATTTTCACTTTCACTGTATCAATCAAAATGGCGGCTTTCAAAGCATCACTTCAAGGTGAATACAAGTCAAATTATCACTGGAAATTAGTGATTAACCGATGTTTGGCAATCATGTCTGACATCGGCCGATTTTAAGCCATCAGTTGACCATCGGTAGAGGTGTTTGAACATTGGTCCCTACCCATGGTTACATGGAACACCACTGTATCAAAATTGTTTGTAATTACGTTTGATTAACAATCTCAAACAAGCAGTAACAAACTTTGGCAGGAATCAAGATTGGCCTAATCTCATTGATTGGCCTGGTCTTCCCCTTGGTTGCTGATCATGACACGCATCCCAAGTGTTTGTGATGACGCAATGAAATGTGACATCAGCAGAAACAAGTTAACAATGCAGCGTCTTTGATCATTGATCAAAGATGCTGCGCTGTTAACTTGATTCCACTGATGTCATATTTTTTATTTTAACACACACACTGACATACTCTTGAGGTCAACAAACCATTCAACCTGACTGTACTGTAAAATTAACCCTGTTCTATGCATTCTTAAACATACTACTCCTTTTGGTTGTTACTATCTGACATCAGCACTTACAATCGACAGATTGTGTGCTCAACTAACCAGCAAGCAGATGGCAGTCACAAATCCTTATTGGTTAATCACTACTGGAAATGATCAATTTTTTCTAAAAATGTATAATGAAAAGAAAATGTGGTGTTTTTGAGTGGATACCGATCATTTCCAGCAATAATTCATCACATATTCACCTTGAATTGATGCATGAAAACCTCGAGCTGAATCAGATCACTAGATGCTACCTGTTCTGAGTATCGATCAGATCACTTCCGCGTATCAGTGGACATCATCTGTTTACTTTCATGCATCAATTCAAGGTTGAAATGAGTGGAATTATCGATAGGAATGATCAGATTCTTTTAAAAAACATATAATAAAAAGAAAATCCAGTGTTTTTGAGTGGATACCAAAAATTATCTTGCGTGGGACCAAGAAAAATGGTTAATTTTGCTCGTGCAAGCGCTCGCGAAAAATAAACATTTGTCTCGGTCACTCATGAGATAATTTTCGGTATCCACTCAAAAACATTAATTATCGTCTATATATTATTTAGGACTATTGAAAATCTGAAGTACTTTCTGTTCAAGTTGAATGGAATGAGTGTTTTAGAGCGAATATCCATTGTATTTCTCAATGTCACCATTTATGGGTGGTGTGGATGGTGTGTCTGGAATCGGAGTATGAAATTTGTATTATGTGGTAATGGAAGTCTCTCAGAGAGTGCCCTCTTTGTTAAAATGGAAGGCCACAGGTGTTTCACTAATATTTAATGTCACAGATGTGCATGCATGAGGAATTGTCTTTACCTTTCACCCACATACAGCTTTGGATAATTCTTACAGTTGAGTAAATGGATGTAGTTATGGGTCAGACAGTTGGCATAACCTAGACCTTTGTGGTGCTGAATCATCACTGTACTTTTGAACCATTATTTTGGTGTGTAATTTCTGGGAAATTTTGTAGTAAGGTGATAAACAAGGAATGTGTGGGTTGAGTATAATTTCTCCCCTGGTTTAATTGTTTGGGGAGGGATGGTAGTTTTAGTAATATATATTGGGCACTCCTTGGTTTCTCAAACCTGGCACGAAGGCTGGTGGGATATAATTTCTGACTCATGCATCTTTGTAAAAAAGATGCATACATTTCATGTTTAACCCTTTACCCAATGCATTATTTTAAATATCATTTTTCTAAAATTTCACCAAAACCATATGTGACCCCCTCATTGAAATGAGCTTTGCAAATTACATGGGCTGATGCAGCTGATTCGTTAGGTAAAGGGTTAAATTCTTTAATTGGATTGTGGACCTGGTTATACATTGCCCTGTTCTTGGCCATAACAAAAGACCCTTTATCTCTGTACAATTCAGGCTCTCTTGCACTCGAAAGCATCATTAATAAATTTTTTTTCTTTTGTATGCAATTTTGTCTTTAATTTATTATTTTTAGCATGCTGTTAATAGTTACCCTGACAGGTGTATGTAAACCATGCATTTTATAAGTCGTATTCTAATCAGGCAAGCCTTAGATGGGGAGTGCAATACCTACCTCAACATTACAGGCCTGGCATACAATGGCAAAAATGGTTGTACAGGTCAGCATAGTCAGTCACTGGGTTAAACCCATTGACTGTCTCTGAGCACATGTTGTTGGCTAAAAATGTTCCATTGGGATTGAGCAGTTTTGGCATGCAAGCTTTTGAGCTTGTGCTGCTGTCCTTTCCTGAACCAGCTTGTTGATTCTCTGTGTGTATGCAATACTCAGTATTCAGTCCCTAAACTGATACTCAATGCAATAATCCAACCAAACTTTAATCATTTATAGTACTATATCAGCAGTCTTTATTTCATTAACTACTACTCACCTCGACACTTTCTAGGGATGCTACATGTACTAGTACTCTTAGATTAGAGTGCTTTAGAAGTAAGCTACTACCCACACTCCTCAATTTCTTCTGTTATGAAGAGACCTTACCTCATCTGCTCTTGTGGGAACATGACATAACTTCTTGCTAAGGGATATGGCTTGTTATTGGTTCTCCTGCCTCCCAAGCAATGCAAATTAACCCTTTACCTAATGAATTGGATACATCCGTCCACCGCGTAATATGCAAATTTACCAGCAGAAAGAAATTATTTTCCAAAAATATTCAGCAACCCCATATCATGTCACCTCTCATTGGAACAAGCTCTTCAAGCTTGTGCCAATGAGGGGGTCACATGATATGTTTTTGTTGAAAGTTTTTGAAAAATTAGAAAAAAAATATTTGAAGTAATGAATTTTGATATCATCTGCGATAGGTAAGCTCAGAGGATAGACTCCAGGTTGGGGGAGGGGGGAGAATCGATGGACAAATGCTTGTACTGAGGGCAGGAAATCATAAAATTCTTTTCAAATTTGGGGGTGGGAGACACAAGAATTGGTGGTGGGGAGGGGGAGGATGCTCCATAGGCACCTCGTGGCTCCAAAAGTGGATCCCACTAACTTGATTTTTAGCTCATCTTGACAAAGTCAAGCTGAGCTAATCTCATCGCTTCCCGTCCGTCGTCCGTCATCCGTCGTCCGTCAACACCATGTTTTGGTCTTCTCCAAAGCCACTGGGCCAATTCAAGTGAAAGTTTGTGTGAGTGATGGTCCCAAAGGGGCATTTCATTTTTGTTCAACTCAGCATGCCCAGCCCCATAGGGAGGGAGTGGGGAAAAATGCTCCAAAATATTTTTAAAATCTTCTTCTCAAGACCCAGTGTGTACAATGACTTGATATATGCTATGGAGCTTCCATATGAGGTGTAGAATCAAGTTTGTTCAAACGAAGTTCGTGAAGTAATATTTGGGTTTGTAATAGGAGGGGTAAGATTTTTGGCCCCGCCCCAAATTTCTATTTTCTGAACCGATGGTCCGGTGTGAACCAAATTTGGTTTGTGGTAGTATTGGGTCATAAGTACTTGACCCATGCAAAAAAAAAATTCCCGCATCCCCATGGGAACCCTGGGAGCTAAAAATAGAAATATTTTCAAATGCCCATATTTCCCAAACCCCACGGAACAGAAAGCTTTTATTTGGTATGAAGTATCCTTATGACCAGTAGAATTGAGTGGTAAAAAAAAATTGCCATCGGTTTTGTTAGGGTGTTCTGTAATGGGCATCGAAAAAATGCTGAGTCAGCATATTTGCAAAAATTTAAAAAAATCTTTTCTCCAGAACCAATCATCAGAATCTTTTGATATTTGGTATACAGCATTCATAGGGGGGTCAGATAAAAGTTTGTTGAAATAAAGCTCATTGGTTCATATTTGGGCTCTCTACAGGAGCCCGAAGTTTTAACATAGGGTAATATGGGGAATATTCTTTAAAAATCTTCTTCTTCAGAACCACCAGTCAGAATCTTTTAATATTTGGTATACATCATTGTTATGAGGGTCAGATTCTAGATTGTTCAAACCAAGTCCCTAGGTTAATATTTGGGCTTCCTACAGAAGCCCAAATTTTATCTTTGTTCAATATGGAGGGTAATTTAAAAAAATCTTCTTCTTCAGATCCATAAGTCAGAATGCTTTGATATTTGGTATGCAACATCTCTATGGGGGTCAGATTCAAGTTTGTTCAAATCAGATCCCTAGGTATATATTTGGGCTCACTATGGTAGCCCAAATTTTTACTTAGTGCAATATGAGAAAATTTCTTAAAAAATCTTCTTCTTCAGATCCACCAGTCGGAATGCTTTTATATTTGGTATACAACATCTCTGGGGGGGGGGGGGGGGGGGGGGGGGGGGGAGGGGGGGATCAGATTCCAGGTTGTTCAATTCGAGTACCTAGGTAAATATTTGGGCTCCATATGGGAACATGAAATTTAACTTAGTACAATATGAGGGAATTTCTTCAAAAATCTTCTTCTTCAGATTCATTTGTCAGAATGCTTTCACATTTGGTATACAACATCTCTAGGGGGATCAGATTCAAGTTTGTTCAAATCGGTTCCATAGGTCAATATTTGGGCTCGCTATGGTAGCCCAAATTTGAACTTAGTGCAATTTGAAGAAATTTCTTTACAATTTCTCTTCTTCAGATCCAACGGTCAGAATGCTTTCAACATCTCTAGGGAAGTCAGATTTAACTGTGTTTAAATCAAGAGCCTGGGTTAATATTTGGGCTCTCTATGGGAGCCGGAATTGGCCATTTTGCTGAAGAATTAAAAATTTTGTATTCAGTACCCTCTAGAGGTACTAAGATTAATCCACATAGGTTGTATCAAGGGGCTTCATAGGGGAGCTCTACATTTTACTTATGATCAACTGAAGAAAAGGCATGATGCCTAGATTATTTTTGTCACTCCTGAGGGACTCAAGGATTGACAGTGTAGCCTATGGAGATGGCTTGCTTAATGTAGACTCATTCTTGTTATTGTATGACAGGTCGGTTGACGAATTTTGAAATATTAAATTAAATTCTTTTTTCACCATTTCTTCCTTTAGAAATTCACTTCTCCCTGAGGAGCTGTCACTTCTCACTATTTTTATGAGAGAGAGAAAACTCTTCTCCCTAAAATTCACTCCTGGGTCTTGTCACTGGAACACAGAATTTCAGTTGGTTAGTGACTGGGTGGCTATCCACTCAAAATTCTCTTCCGCTTTCCCTCCCACAACACTAGAATCTCACTTGTTGATAAACAAATGTGGCATTGAATCTGAGATGCATTTCATCATTTGTTTTTTTGTTGTTGTTGTTGATGCGGTCTTGATTCACAGTATTTCATTTTGGTTGTCTCAACCCAATGGTGTAATTGTGTTGTGATAAATCGCAGTCTGATCCTGAAAAAAGACCACTTTTGTGATTAATGAGTATGGGCATCCTTGGCACTGACCTGTATCTATGTCCTTACTTTAAAGATCTTTGTTATTGGCATATGGTACATGTATTTGAGGTACAGTGGAACCCTCCTGTTAATTGAATAGCCACTTTGCCAGTGAAAATTATTCAATTAACAGGAGTTTACTCTATAACCTATATTCAATTAAAAGATCAAATTTGTACAGGCGGTATTCAGTTAAGAGATATCCAATTAAGTGGGCTCCACTGTACTAGCATATAACAGTATTGTAAGGTTTTGTTCCTAAAGTGAACGGTTCTATAAACATTTTTCATTTTGGCCTAAAAAAGTTAAAAATCTGTTTCTCAGGCCCTCCTGTATGGTCATTTTGGCTGCCACATGCTCTCATTTTATAACCAATGCAAACTTAAAAATAATAAAAATTACATGGTTCATGTCCGATATGTTATCCGAGTTATTTATTATTTATTTATTGATGTTTAAGGTCACATATTTATGCACAATGGCTAATCATGACCGTGACAGTTTTACGGGTGGAGGAAGCCGGAGTGCCCGGAGAGAACCACCGAGCAACGACGAGCAGCTGCCAGCTCCCCAACATCGTAACTCCGCACTGCAGAACAGGCAGGGTTAGATTGGTTGAAGACATGCGTACCATCAACGTGCAGTACGCCTTAGTACATGACGTCATCGTGCTCCCACATGGGCAATGGGGGTGAAGTGTCTTGCCCAAGGACACAACGCGGTCGCCGCAGGTGGGATTCGAACCGAGGACCTCTCGGCTTGCAGTCTGCACCTCTACCAACTGAGCCACCGCGCCCCCATCCGAGTTAATAAAATTGATAAATTTGTCCCCTGAGTGCAACAAGGCTTTGCAAGGCATTAGCCTTGCAAAGCCTTGTTGCACTCAAGGGACAAAATACACCACCAACCATGCAATTCTGTAGATTAGATTATGAGGCCTAAAACATAAAACAAACCAAAATCATTGATCTTTTGATGGCAAAGAAATAATTCCAAAAATAAAAAAAACACCCGCCCACATGCAGTTTTACAAAAAATGGTCTGATAAACAAGATCTACTTTGTGGAGCCTTTTAGAAGTATAAGGTGGCATCACAGTCGTGCTTGAGAGTATTACCATGGTAACTTGAAATGCACTCATGCTGCTTTTTAAATAAAAGATCAAAAACTTTGAGGCAAGAATAAAAATCTGTCTGCACATCTCTTGGCCATTAGGTGCATACTATAAACTCTATAAACGTTGACAACCTGATTGAGTGAAATGAACATTTGCCAATATTCCGTCATTTTTCTTCTTTTTTCAACTGTATATCATTTCAATATTTTCCTGTAATAACTAGTTAGCTATTGTGCAGACTCTCAAATCAATACTGGTTCGGTGTAATTTTTGGATAATGTTTATCAATTATTAACAACGTACTTCTTCATGCTGAGAAAAATGTCGGAAAACATGTCAGAAAAATAAATGAGTTTTAAATGAAATGTGTTCAAGTATTCAGTAGTACAGTACACACACAGAGTGATTTTGTTCTTGGCCACTGAGTGGGTGGACCAACCTCCTTATACTTTACTACAATTGCAGTAGAGCACAGTTGCTGTGGACTGGTTGTAATCCATGTAGGGGCAGTAATGTTCACACATCCGTTACCAGGTAAAAAAAATCATCAACAGCAAAATTTTAATTAACTCCTAGCACTCTGGTTGTATTTCAAAACTTCCATTAATGACTCCATATTGCCCACGTATCATGAAAAATTTAACAAATTATATCTTGTTTGACAGAGCTCAATGAGCTCTGTCAAACAAGATATAATTTATTAAATTCTCAGTGGCACTGTGGGAAAAATTTGCTACCGAAAACTTTGGTATTTTTACATCAGAGTGTTAATGAAGCACTGGGTTGTACCCGGTGCTTCATTAATTTAATTTTTAATGATTATTCCTGGGGGCGCGGTGGCTCAGTAGGTAGAGGTGCAGGCTGCAAGTCGAGAGGTCCTCGGTTCGAATCCCACCTGCGGCAACCACGTTGTATCCTTGGGCAAGACACTTCACCCCCATTGCCCACGTGGGGGCACGGTGGCACTGTGTACTAACGCGTACTGCACGTCGTCGGTGCACGTGTCTTCAACCAATGCTAACCCTGCTTGTGTGGAATTAGTATGTTGGGGAGCTGACAGTTGCTCGGTGGTTCTCTCTGGGTACCCGGCTTCCTCCACCCGTAAAACTGTCATGGTCATGATTAGCCATTGTGCAGAAGTATGTGACCTTAAACACCAATAAATAAATAAATAAATAAATAAATAAATAAATAAATAAATAAATAAATAAATAATGATTATTCCAATAATTAGTATTTGGAATCTAATATTATTACGTCTGTGGAAATATTACCCATCCATGGAAAGTGACCAGTCCACGTCGGCTGTACTGTAGAAACTGTTTGACTCCATAGCAGATTGTCCCTATATCCCGATGAATTCTGTCTTTTGATTGGTCGAAATGCCTTGGAAAAATAGCCATGACAAATGCTGCACCCAACATCCAAGGTATATGAGAGTGTGCAACATCCAGGGTATATTGGTATGATAAACATCGTGGGTATGTGGTTGAAATGAAGGCTTTTCGCTCTTGGTCACCTCGATATAAAAATCGAACCAAAAAACCTAAAAATAGTCACAAATATCATCAGATTTCCAACAATTCGATCATATTTTGCCGTTATAAATTAAATAGACGAATAATTAAATGAAACAACTTGAGAAAAATAGAATAAGAGCAAATATCGTCCCCTGAGTTCCAATGTGTTCTATGTGCCAGTAGGCACATAGAACACACTTGAACTCAGGGGACAATACGTCAACAAAATACTGTTTACTCATTTCCTTAATGACCCAAGGGATGTAACTCTATCTGTTGTCTTCTGCGTTTGTAAAAACGAAACAATTATTCATGAATTTGATTCAACTGATTATTGCGGAGAGTGAGAAATGCATCCACAAATTAGTTTCCACTATGTTTTGTATTGTGTTTCAAATGGGACAAAAACGTTATCTCTGCCAACATGTATGGAAGAAAGGAGATTTAATACCTCCATTTTCTTGAGAAAATCGTCAAGACTGAAATTTTTTTCACCAGGGTTTTTCCCCGTGCTTTGCCCCCCTCTAAATTAGTGGTGGCGTGCTGAATTGCCAGCATAAAAGCTGGTGCATATTTTCTGCTTACTGAGATGACTTTCTTTCAATCGCATCGCGACACCCTTGCACCAGTGGGCAGAGTTTTTATAAATAGAATATTACGAAATCAAAATGGATCACAAAAAATAATGAAAACAGGATTTGTTGTGGTCTTTGAAAGTCCTTGAATTTAAAAATTATTTTGAAGGACTAAAAATTGCTTGAAATTTGAGCTGCTACAGCAGGAAACTTGAGAAAATCATCTATTTTCACTTGGTCCTTAGAAACTGTGCAGTTTTTTTGTAAGTCTTTATATAATTAATTCACAAAAATCAATTTTTAACAACTGTGTTGTAGGATAAGTAAACAAAAACTTTTCTCTCGGTCAAATCTTGACACTGATTTCAGGTCAAGATCACACTCAAGGTTATTGAACAGTGCATGAAAAAGTGTTTGCAATTTATCTAAAAGGTGCTTGAAAATGGCTTGAAAAGGTCCTTCAGTATATTTCTTCCCTGAAACAATGAACACTGAAAAAATGCAACTTTGGATTCAGTGTTCTCAGTGTTCTTTCCCAACTGGGGAAAATGTACAGTGCTTTTGGGTAAGGACCAAAGATAATTAACAAACTATTAACCCTTTACCCAATGAATCGGCCGCATCCGCCCGCGTAATATGCAAATTCAGCTGTTGAAAAAATATTATTTTTCAAAAAATTTTAACAAAACCATATCATGTGACCCCTCGTTGGAATGAGCTCATCGAGCTCGTTCCAACGAGGGGGTCACATGATGTGGTTTTGTTGAAATTTTTTGAAAAATTTGAAAAAATGGTATTTAAAATAATAAATTTTGATATCGTCTGCATTGGGTAAAGAGTTAATTGAAAATCGAGTATGTTTTCATTTTTGGAATTCACTAAAAAAAATACAATGAGGGGGGTTAAGCTGAGTTTGAATGCTTTTTTGAAAGAATAGTACTAGCTAGTTTTCGTCATCAAGTTGGGTAAAGAGTTGATTTAGTTTACGTAAAGGCTGTACAGTACACTGGGTTTAGTTAGTAACACTTTCGGGTTTTAAGACGAGGTAACTGTCTTATCACACACTACATGAAAATAATATACTGACTAAGGCTGTAAAACTACATAGGGTTAGTTGGTTACATTTTATACTGGTATAGGGTGCACGATTCAGGGAACTAATGGAAATACTTATACTGCATTGTGGATAGTTTTTTAACCCCTAGCTTTCTGGTAGTGCAACAGAATTTTCTCCAATCACTCTTTTTTACTTTTGTATAACTATAAATTTAACCAATTGTATCTTGTTTGAAACAGCTCAATGAGCTCTGTCAAACAAGGTATATTTCGTTAAATATCAAACTGCATTATGGGAAATATGTGCTGCTGAAAACTTTGCCATTTTGACATCACTATGCAGAGGGTTAATTAAAAGTGAGTTCCAAAAATGAAAAACAGGTTCTATTTTCAATTAACCCTTTACCCACCGCAGACGTTATGAAAATTTATTATTTTAAATATAATTTTTTGAAAAAATTTTAACAGAACCATATCATGTGACCCCTCGTTGGAACGAGCTCATCGAGCTCGTTCCAACGAGGGGTCACATGATATGGTTGTGTTGAAATGTTTTGAAATATAATATTTTTTCAACTGCTGAATGTGCCTATTACGTGGGCGGATGCGGCCGATTCGTTAGGTAAAGGGTTAATAGCTAGTTAATTTTGGTTGGATCATGAGCCAGTGTCGATCCAATCAAAATTCTCTGTCTGCTTTTGTGATCACAGCAATGAGGTGAGTAGTTTCACTCATTAACCTTAGCATTGAATGTAAAAAAAATAAAAATGAATAATTAATCTGATGGAACCCATAGAGTTTTCAAATTATAATGAAGCTACTATTTAACATGCCTCTCATTGAAATGCTGTAACAGAATCAATATTTTTTTTCATCTACATTTAAAACTCGGAGATAATGTTACCAGGGACCGACCTCGTAAGTAGCAAAAGTGAATTTTACTCCTAAAATTCTGATTTGGCTCCTGAATCTTAAATATAGGCTTCAAAGTTGGCTCGCAACTGTAAGACTTCCATTTCCTGCGATGGTCTCTTAGGTAGCCAAGTCCCCCGTGGGAACCCCGGGAAGTGAAGCAATGCTTGTTTACTGTGGTAAACAAGCTCTGTTTCACTGGTAAAATAGGACCCAGTCACTAATGCTTGGGGTGCGAGTCCTCTAAAATAGGCAACATGGGGTATAAACGATTGACTGACGTGACCATAAACAACAATAAATAAATAAATAGGTAGTGTAACTGGGAACTATTTTGAAAATGTAGTGTCATTGTCGTGATATAAAAATATCTTTCAATCATTTGAGAAACAACTTTAATTATGCCCAAAAAGGAAGGTAATTAAATGCAAAAGTAGCTAGAGTTAACTGGTAGCCTATATTTGGGCTTTATGCTACAGTTAAAACTAGAAGTCCTGTCACGAATAGTGCGCTTATCTAGGCTTAATTGCGCGTTGGAATTGACCGCAATTGCCATATCGAATGGCATCCAAAGCACGGCAGGTTCTCCTGGCTGAAACATTGCTTGTGCGCAGGCCATATGTACAGAATTTGATAGCTTTACTATGGCCATAACGCATACATTAACACGCAGATCAACGTGCTATTTGTGCGCATTTCATGACAGGACTTCTAGTTTTAACTGTAGTGTGAAGGTGCTGAAACTTTAAACAAGGCTTCATATTCAGTAAATGTTCTTCATATTTTCTTTGAAGTGAAATTATATCATCTGTGTGGGTTTGCCTTGTTACAGTTTATGGGAGAGTGCCTTTTTAGCCTTTTTTAGGCACTCTCCCATAAATTGTAACAAGGCAAAACACATGAACAAATTTTTACAATCTACAAAAATTCCACACTGCACTGGTTAAGAAGTATTATTTATTTATTTATTGGTGTTTAAGGTCACATACTTATGCACAATGGCTAATTGTGACCATGACAGATTTACGGGTGGAGAAAGCCGGAGTACCAGGAGAGAACCACCGAGCACCGACGGGCAACTGTCAGCTCCTCAACATTCTAACTCTTTTCAAGCTCTGCTCATGCAGGGTTACAGCAGTTGAAGACATGTGCACCATCGACATGCAGTACGCCTTAGTACGTGGCATCATCATGCCCCCATGGGATAAAGTGCCTTGCCCAAGGTTACAATGCCAGTCGTCCTGGACACGGATCGAACTTAGGATCTCTAGTGTAGAAGTCCAATAGTCTACCACTGAGACACTGCGCTCCCGGTTAAGAAGTGAATCTGTCTTCTAGATTTCAAAAGTAGGCTCCAAGTCTGGCACTTATTTTTAAATGCTCAGTTCAGTCCCTGGGTGTTACCCTCTTGTTACATCAGTTGAAGAAAATGTAGAAAGTGTATTTATTTCATAACAAACATAGCATTATTCACAATGGTGAAGACACCAATTGGTAATTCGAAGTGGCAATACTTACTTGACAGACCACTGCAAAAGTGAATATTCTTTTGTCTGCCGAAACCTGATTGATATGAGAACAATCAGGTGCACCCTACAGCATGGTCACTGTAGAATGGTCACTTTCCACAGGTTGATAGTATTTCCACGGATGTAATAATTTATAGATTATATATATAAGTATTTATGTTTGTAATAGATTCCAAACACTAATTATAGAAAAAATCATCAAAAATCTAATTCACGAAGCACTGGACTCAACAGGTTGTAAACAACCTCTGTTTTTCTGGTAAAATAGGACCCTGTCCCCAATGCTTGGGGTGGAAGTCCTAAACCCCTAGCACTCTGGTGGTATAACAGGATTTTCTTCAATCACTCTGTTTTTCTCCTGTTTAACTATGAATTTAACCAATTATATCTTGTTTGACAGAGCTCACTGAGCTCTGTCAAACAAGGTATATTTGGTTAAATATCCAGCTGCATTATGGGAAATATTTGCTGCTGAAAACTTTGCCATTTTGACATCAGAGTGCAGAGGGTTAAATTGGCCAACATGGGTATAAATGATTGACTAACTTGACTTAATCTCCATGCCGAGGTCACGATTAGCCATTGTGCAGAAATATCTGATCATAAACACCAGTACATAAATAGTTAACATTTGTGAACATTTCGAGCCCTGCCTTCAGACCCCTCGCTGAAGAATCAGTAGCTGAAATTTGTTTTTCTGATGTTTTGAGGGAAAATTTACATGATTTGGGCAAAAACTTGATTTGCCGCACAGAAGCCACCCACCCACCCACCCACCCAGACCTAATACCCTGGCATTTTCTTGCACCACCCCTATGCTAGCTACCATCAGCATATCACAGATTTCCAGATTTACTAAATTCCAGTTAATTGAATATCCAGGTAAATTGAATATTTTTTTTACAGGCAAAACTGGGAGCACAATGGTGCCAAGTGTTAAGAAATTCAGCACATTGATTGTTCTTGTACACTGGCATTTAGTGTTGAAATGAGTACCTATTTTTCAAAGTCGACTAGTCGACGGGAGTAATCGATTCAAAATCGACTAGTCGGCTTTTCTGTTGAAAACGTAATTGTCTCAGTAAATTAGGTGATAAGAGACTGTTAAATGTAAGTTGATAACCCTTTCATTTAATGACTCTTTTGACAGTTGTTTGATGAAGTTTCCTTGTCAAAGTCATGAATGTAGCTGTTCTCTTTTTCGTATTTTGAGTTTTTTAACCCTTTACCTAACGAATCACCCGCATCCGCCCGCGTAATATGCAAATTCAGCAGTTGAAAAAATTAAATGTTTCAAACAATTTCAACAAAACCATATCATGTGACCCCTCGTTGGAACGAGCTCGCCGAGCTCGTTCCAACGAGGGATCACATGATATGGTTTTGTCGAAATTTTTTGAAAAATTTAAAAAAATAATATTTAAAATAATGAATTTTGATATCGTCTGCGTTGGGTAAAGGGTTAAAACGTTGTGCATATTTTTGCTTTAACCATTCAGTAAAAAAACTGTGCGTGCCTCCTAGTCCTCTGTCCGTATAGTGGAAAAAGTACCCAATGATCTTAAAACAGAAGTTTTGTGAATTTGTAAAATGTTTGAAGTGTGCCGCCATTCACCCAATGCATTTAATTGAAAAACTCCCGGGTCAAATTTTGTGACGGACAGTTTCCTCACCTTCATATCCAGTCTTCGCCAGCTCGCACCCAAACCAGTATAGTAATATCATAGAATATGGAGCTATGGCATTGATTTACCTTTGAGGAAGACAGGGCAATTGACTCAAAGAAGATTAACTTATATACATGTAGAAGAGTCAGTTTAAGCATGGGAACTCTGCAGAAACTGCAATTAAAAAGTGTGGGCGACTTGGGTGAGAGACAGAACTCTTGCATGAATTAATGGCATCTTTGAAGTTGTAAATCAAAGTATTTTTCTTCAACACATGCCAGTGATTAGGTTATGTGAAATCAGTGCTTGTAATGCTGCTGAAATCTAAGTTGTAACATTATCGGCATCAACAAACGACAATGATTGCATTGATATCCACTTCTCAATACAATTTAAAATAGGTCCACCACGAAGCAGAAACGTCTGATGTTTGTAATCTTTAACCCCCACTATTGGCATTTTACGACTTCATCTTTGAGTTTCATGACAACTCGACTGGCGGATTTCAGAGTCGATTTTTCTGAAAATCGAATCGACTTCGACTAGTCGACTGATCGTTTCAACACTACTGGTATTCAACCATTGAATACCATACTCACACTCAGTTTGTAAGCTGAACTCTGACAGAACCTGACTCTCTGATTGGCCATTCTCTCTGGGTTCTCTGCCTTCTTCCAACAACATAACTGTTTGACTTGATATGACCCTAGCTAATCCCCGTGGGAACCCCGGGAAGTAAGCAGCACTTGTTTACTGTGGTAAACCAGTTCCGCTTTACTAGTAAAATAGGACCCAGTCACCAATGCTTGGGGTGAAAGTTCTCTAAAATGGGCAACATGTAGATCAACGATTGACTAAACTTGACTTCATCTCCATGTTGTGTCACGATTAGCCATTGTGCATAAATATGTGACGTTAACCACCAACAAACAAACAAACAAACAGACCCTAGCTGTTGAAAGTGTCATTAACCCTTTACCCAACGAATTGCCCGCATCCGCCCGCGTAATATTCAAATTCAGCAGTTGAAAAAATATTATTTTTCAAAAAATTTCAACAAAACCATATCATGTGACCCCTCGTTGGAACGAGCTCGTCGAGCTCGTTCCAACGAGGGGTCACATGATATGGTTTTGTTGAAATTTTTTGAAAAATTTGAAAAACTGATATTTAAAATAATAAATTTTGATATCTTCTGCGTTGGGTAAAGGGTTAAACCCAAATAAGTAAATAAATCGGCCAGTTTGGTGTTCTAGCTGTTAACACAAGGATTCTACTGTAATAATCATGTCTTAAATAATTCTACATCAGTTAAGTATT
Organism: Pictodentalium vernedei; assembly: GCA_031216915.1. NCBI lineage: Eukaryota > Metazoa > Mollusca > Scaphopoda > Dentaliida > Dentaliidae > Pictodentalium > Pictodentalium vernedei. The sequence continues at coordinate 426,305,584 of CM062289.1, read as the reverse complement.
GAAGTAGTTTGAGAGAAACAATCATGTGGGATGTACTCTTTTATATGAAAGATTTTTTCAATAGAATCAATAAATAGTTTTAATAACATTGAGCTGTAACATATGTTCATTCCTCTTGACATTATAAAACCTCTCTTCTTGTTGTATAACAATCACTTTAGTATTCAACATTTCTGTTTCGAAAGTTCACGAACACTAAAAACCAGGCCTGTATGAATTAGAAATTTAAGCAAAATTTTTTTATTTTAATTGTTGTTTTTTCAAATTTTTCAAAAATAACCACAAAACCATATCATGTGACCTCTCATTGGAATGAGCCTGTTGTGTCCTTGAGCAAGGCAATTAATCCATGATTGCCCATGTAGAGGCACATTGGTGTGGTGTACTAAGGTACACTGCATGTGGACGGTACACTTGTCTCCAACCAATGCTAATCCTGCTTGTGTGGAGTTTGTATGTCGGGGAGTCAGACAGTTGCTCACCATTACTCGGTGGTTCCCAAGGGGTGTCCCGGCTTCTTCCACCAGTAGCACTGTCCGACACGAGATGACCCTGGCTGTTGAAAGTGTTGTTAAACCCCAGTAAATAAATAAATGAATGGGAAATGTGTGCGGGAATGATCTGAGGTATTCAAGATCAATCAGATCTACTTTAGTACTGAAACATTCAAATGATATGTGAAGGGTCTTAGCATTCATTGAACCAATTCACACTTTACCGAACATAATTGGTACATAGTCTCTCATTGTTGAACATGTAGACTTGAGAGCTAAAGGTTGACAGATCAAGCATAATTTGCATTATGCCCTTGGGAAAGTCACTATACCCTACTATCAGCCAAATCCGGCCAGCGCTGTTCACAAAAATCACCATTCAGTTTTCATTATTTTTGTCTCAAAACATAGCTTTTGACCCCTCATTGGAACGAGCTCATTGAGCTCGTTCCAATGAGGGGTCATTAGCTATGCTTTTGACACAAAAAATGAAAAAAATTAGTTATTCGAAAATTTTGTTTGCAAGTGTTGTCTGCTTTTCGTGTTAGGTAAAGAGTTATTCCCAATTCCCGAAGTTGGGTCATAGTGGCGGCATCATGTTCAAAAGGACAGAGTACATTGATGTTACACTTTCCTTAACCAATGCTAACCCGAGTTGTGCTGTGTTAGTAAGTTTCTGAGTCTGACAGTTACTTTTCATGATGCAGTGGTTCCACCAGGTACTCTGGCTTCTTTCACCCACAAAACTGTCCGACATGTTATGACCTTGGCTGCTGAAAGTATTTTTAAATTCTGGATAGTAAAGAAACAAACAAACCTAACATGATTAGAAGATGACACTTGCAAAAAAAAAAAAATTATATGGAATACGTAATCTTTTTTGAGAATCTTTCTAATAACCTTTCATGCAAACAAACTCAGTGAGCTCATTCCTTTTGAGGAGAAGTAAAGTCTGTTTTGGAGGCAAAAATTGAAAACAAGTGAATGGCACCTTTTGTGAATATAACTTGAAGATCAGTTGTCTGTTATGTAAAGAGTTAATTGGACAGTCTAGCAGATTTGTTGCCAGACTGTTGAATAGTATAACACTTTTCCCAACGTACCGCCACATCCGCCTGCTTAACATGCAAATTCAGCAGCTGAAAAAATATTATTTTTCAAAACATTTCAACAAAACCATATCATGTGACCCTTCTTTGGAACAAGCTCGTCGTACTCGTTCCAATTAGGGGTCACATTATAATTTTGGTTTGGTTGGAATATTTTTTAAAAAATTTAAAAATGATATTTAAAATAATAAATTTCGTTGTACCCTATGTAACATGTAAGCAACTAACCATGTGCATTTTTACAGCCTTAGTAAGTGTATATCTTCATGTAGAGAGTGATATGATTGTTTCCAATTTTTTATAACCAGAAAGTGTGACTAACCCTGTGCAATGCACAGGGTTAGTCACACTTTGTGATTATAAAAAAATTCAGTATTAACTGAGTAACTAGGGTGCACGGTGGCTCAGTGGTAGACTGTTGGACTTCTATGTTAGAGGTCCCGAGTTCGATCTCCGTCTGGAATGACCCACGTTGTGTCCTTGGGCAAGGCACTTTATCCTGGTTGCCTACATGGGGGGCACGGTGATGGCTTGTACTAAGGCGTACTGAACATCAATGATGCACATTTCTTCAACCGCTGTAACCCTGCTTTAGTGGAGCTTGGACAGAGTTAGAATGTTGAGGAAATGACAGTTGCTCGCCAATGCTCAGTGGTTCTCTCTGGGTACTCCGGCTTCCTCCACCCTTAAAAACTCATTGTCACAATTAGCCATTGTGCATATTTATTTATTTATTTATTGGTGTTTAAGGTCATATACTTATGCACAATGGCTAATCATGACTGTGACAGGTTTACGGGTGGAGGAAGCTGGAGTACCCAGAGAGAACCACCGAGCAACAATGAGCAGCTGCCAGCTCCCCAACATCGCAGCTCTGCACTGCAACACAGGCAGGGTTAGATTGGTTGAAGACATGTGTACCATCGACGTGCAGTATGCCTTAGTACACGGCATCATCTTGCCCCCATGTGGGCAATCAGGGTTAAGTGCCTTGCCCAAGGACACAACACAGGAGTCCAAATTGATCGCTCAGACGGTGGCATTGTGCATAAGTATGTGACCAATAAATAAATAAATAACTGAGTAACTAACCCTGTAAATTGAACAGCCTTAGTGTAAAGCTCATCTGTAGTCAACTCTTTACCAAATGCAATAGTCAAAACCAGCCAGTTCTATTCAGAAAAAAAAAGGGGGGGGGGGGGGGGGGGGGGGCAGTGTCATCGCAGTAACCGGTTCTCGTCAGATCACCGAAGTTAAGCAACATCGGCACGGTTAGTGGTTGATTGGATGACCATTTCAGCGACTGATTCGCGATCCCATGTTTTGTCCTTGGGCAAGGTACTTAAACCCTGATTGCCTATATGGAGGAACGATGAGTCACTTTTGAAATGAAACATTAAAAAAGAACTTGAGCAATTTTCGTCTTGTCATCTAACTTCACTCTAATGAAAACTTAAATTGTCATAACGAAATCGTGCCGTGGTTGGTATTATTTTGGGGTTTTATGGGAAGTAAAATCAATATATTTAGTAATTCTTTAACCTGCCCAATTATTTGCTTTCACTACACTTATTTTTGTTTATATTTTTTCCAAGAGAAGTTAGGAACGGAATCGCCGGAAATAACTTTTCTCAGCGACTGTTCAAAACTGTAAGGCGACTTCAACTTTGCCCAGAGAAAGAAATTGGGCGAAGACCTGGTGTTAAGGGCGAAGATACCGCCTACTTCGCCTTGTAGGCTGGTCCCTGACGATGACGCTGTGTACTAAAGTGTACTGCACGTCGTTGGTGTGCATGTCTTCAAACAATCTAACCCTGCCTGTGCCGCAGTGCAGAGTTACGATGTTGGAGAGCTGACAGCTGCTTGTCGTTGCTCAGTGGTTCTCTCCGGGTACTCCAGCTTCCTTCACCCGTAAAACTGTCACGGTCACGATTAGCCATTGTGCATTAGTATGTGACCTTAAACACCAATAAATAAATATTCAGAAAAAGCATTCAAATCATCTGATGAACACTTATTGGAATGGATCGTGGAAAGTTTTTTTGTGAATTCTAAAAATGAAAATATATTCTATTTTCATTTCCCCCCTGGGAACCCCGGAAGTGAAGCAGTGCTTGTTTACTGTGGTAAACAAGTTCTGTTTTACTGGTAAAATAGGACCTAGTCACTAATGCTTGGGGTGCGAGTCCTCTAAAATAGGCAACATGGGGTATAAACGATTGACTGACCTTGACTTTATCTCCATGTTTTGGTCATGATTAGCCATTGTGCACAGGTATGTGACCTTAAACACCAATAAATAAATAAATAGTTTCAATTACAGTGGAGCCCACTTAATTGGATATCTCTTAACTGAATAACCCTGTTAATTGATATAATTTCCCAGCACAAAGCCATTTACCATACCTCCACTACAAATTTGACCTGTTAATTGAATATAGGTTATAGAGTAAACTCCTGTTAATTGAATAAAAACCTTTGTAACCTGTTGAGAAATTACCCTGACTCTCCCCCGTCTTCCTTTGTTTATAGTCCTCTTTGGCCTCAGTACATCCAATACAGGCACTCAATCTATTATATCTTGTTCGACAGAGCTCATGGAGCTCTGTCAAACAAGATATAATAGAATCAATGCTAAGTTTATCTCTTGAATACAGGAAAGTGGCACTATCCCTGTTAATTGAATACTCCTGTTAATTGAATAATTTTCTTTGGAAAAGTGGATATTCAGTTAACCCTTTACCTAACATGAAAAGCAGATGACACTTGCAAAAAAAATTATTGAATAACTAATTTTTTTCATTTTTTGTCTCAAAAACATAGGCTATGACCCCTCGTTGAAACGAGCACGATGAGCTTGTTCCAACGAGGGGTCATAACCTATGTTTTGAGACAAAAAATGAAAAAAATAATGAAAATTAATTGGCGATTTTTGAGAATAGCGCAGGCCATTACATTGGGTAAAGGGTTAACAGGGTTCCACTGTAATAGCTTGTTTCTTAAGGTTTCTCAACAGCATTGGCAAGGTAAGACCCATCCCCAATAATTTTAGTGAACCATGCTAGTTCAGAAAGTATTCAGTGTGAGAAACATTTTTCTTTTGCAATGATTGCAATTAACCTCAGACTAACTCAAAACTTCAGTCCATAAATATCACTTGATTGGATTGGAAGACCGATTTCTGATTGTACCTTGAGGCTATACATTTCAATAAGAACCTTACTGTGGGATTATTAGCTTTTCGTCTTGGTTCGCATGTTTGGACATTGAGCTCATTTAGGATCATTAACTCTCTAAACAAAGAGTTGGCCACAGACATGGCTAATCATGACCATGACTGTTTTATGGAAGCCAGAGTACCCGGAGAGAACCACCGAGCAACGGCGAGCAACTTCTAGCTCCCCAACATACCAACTCCAAACAAGCAAGGTTAACATTGGTTGAAGACAGGTGCACCATTTATGTGCAGTACGCCTTGTACACAAGGCCACCACACCTCCACGTGGGCAATGGGGGTGAAGTGTCTTGCCCAAGGACACAATGTGGTTGTCACAGGTGTGATTCAAACCGAGGACCTCTAGGCTTGAAGTCTGCACCTCTACCGACTGAGCCACCGCGTCCCCGGGAACAGGAGTGTAAACAATTGAATAAACTTGACTTTATCTCCATGTTGTGGTCATGATTAGCAATTGTGCAAAAATATGTGACCTTACAACACCAATAAATAAATAAATAAATAGCATGGCCATCATATACTGGTCACTTTTCACGGGTTGGCAGTATTTCCACAGATGCAATAATATTGGATTCCAAATGCTAATTACATGTATAATCATCAAAAATTTAATTAATGAGGCACCGTGATAAATGATCGGGTCATCTTATACTTGTTTTCAGTCTTGGAAATAACCTACGAATGACCGTGTAGATTACGTGGAGGTTACGTCATTTGTAAAATTTGTGAACGAAATACAGTTAAAACTAGAAATCCTGTCACGAACTGTGCGCTTATCTAGACTTAATTGTGCATAGGAATTGCACGCAATTGCCATATCGAATGGATTCCAATGCACAGCAGGTTCTGGTTATTCATAGCAAACACGGGCAATGTTTCTGCCAATGGACCTCCGGGTTACCCGGGGGTCCATCGGCTGAAATATTGCTTGTGCACAGGCCATATATACAGAATTTGATAGCCTTACTAAGGTCATAATGCGTAGATAAACACGCAGATCGACGTGTTATCTGTGCTCATTTCATGACAGGTCTTTTAGTTTTAACTGTAAGGTTGCGACAAAACGATGCAACATAACTTGACTAAATTGCTAATCTTGTGTGTTCTGACAAATACTTCACAATCTTTCGGGACGATCTCAACTCAAAGGGTTGAGTATTCCATCCACATATGAATAGCATTACGTGATGTTTCCATTTTAAATAAATTTCTGCAAAAATAAACAGCAACAACTAATGTACGACCTCTCTTTGGCGAGATCGTGTGTTAGTTGTTGCTTAAAACAGCATGACTGATGTAGTGAAAACAGAGAAGGCAGAGAAGCATCACAACATTTTTTCCTATGGGTTACTGCATGCTGTATGCATAACTTGCTGATCGGTTACGATATAAAGCCTGTATTTCCAGGCCTGTGTTTTGTGGTCATGATTTAGTTTTTTTCTTCCCCATCAAACAACTAGACATTATTTATTTATTGGTGTTTAAGGTCACATTCTTATGCATAATGGCTAACCATGACCGGGTGGAGGAAGCCGGAGTACCCGGAGAGAACCACCGAGCAACAACAAGCAGCTGCCAGCTCCCCAACATCATAACTCCGCACTGCAGCACAGGCAGGGTTAGATTGGTTGAAGATATGCGCACCATGGACGTGCAGTATGCCTTGGTACATTGTGCCCCCATGTGAACAATCGGGGTTAAGTGCCTTGCCCAAGGACACAATGTGGGAGTCAGAATCGATCGCCCAGACAGTCACCCATACGAAGACAAACTGGGCTTGACGTTGCTTAACTTCGTACAACTAGACATTTAACAGTTCAACCTTGGGCAGAGTTGAAGGACATCTGTAAATTAAGATTGAAATGTGTAATTTCCTAGTTGGATTATGGGAAATGTTTTCAGCATGAAATTTTTATATTTCGACATCACTGTGCAGAGAGTTGAAAACCGATGAATAATAATAATTCAACTTATACTACAATTTTTATAATGGAGGGTTAAAAAAAAACATTAAAAGATTTTTTCTTCTGATCAATAAAGAATTTTGCAGTTCCAATTTTATTGAATTAAATATTGGGCGCTTTTTGTGCCAAATCGTCAAACTTTAATGAAAGTGCCTATTGATTTTACTTTGAAAATTGGAAATGGATTTTCTTCTTTTTGAATCCTGCACTGGCAGAGAATTTAACGACTTGTTCAATAAGGAGATAGATTGTAGAAATTACTTTTTGTCTCCTGGTAGTTTACTCATGAGAGGCATGAATGTCGTGTATAATTGTGCTGTCAGAATGATCTGTTGGTTCCAGCAAATCAAGATAATGAAAAAATTTACAGCTTATTGAACCGTGATCACACAAGCAGACAGAGAATTTTGATGCTGTCTGCTTGAAATTCACTCACTGCTTTTCTCTTTCCCACAACCAAGACCATAGCCAGGCTAAATGAATTTGGTGGTGGGCTCAAAATTCTTTTTTGCTGCCATTAACCCTATACCTAACATGAAAAGCAGACAACACTTGCAAACAAAATTCATGAATAAATCATGTTTTTCAGTTTTTCTGTAAAAAACCCCAGCTTTTGACCTTCTCATTCGAACAAGCTCAACATGCTTGTTCCAATAAGGGGTCATAAGCTATGTTTTTGAGACAAAAAATGGAAAAAAATAATGAAAATTGGATGGTATTTTTTGTGAATAGCGCTGGCCGGTTTTGGTCGTTATGTTGAGTAAAGGGTTAACTCTTTACCTAAAGAATTGACTACATTTGCCCATGTAAACTCAGCAGTTGAAAAAACAATATTTTAAAAAAAATTTAAACAAAACCATATGTGACCCCTCATTGGAATGAGCTCATTCCAATGAGGGGTCACAATGATATGGTTTTGTTGAAAAATTGAAAAATAAGTCCTAACAAAGTAGATCTTTGTTCTTTGATCTTTGTACATCATGTTATAACAACTACTGACACAGAAGCTAATCAGGAATTTCTTTTATATTAGGCCCCACAAAGTAGATCTTCTGTTTCTCAGGCCATTGTTTGTAAAATTGCATGCGGGCGGGCATTTTTTTATCTTTTTTTTTATTTTTGTAATTATTTCTTTGCCATCAAAAGTTCATGTTATTGGTTTGTTTTATGTTTTAGGCCTTACATAATCTACACAATAGCATGGGTGGTGATGTATTTCGTCCCTTGAGTGCAAGAAGGCTTTGCAATGCCAAAGCATTCTTGCACTCAAGGGACAAATTTATCATTTTTATTAACTGGGGTAAACAATTTTTACATTGGTTATAAAAAGAGAGCATGCGGCAGCCAAAAGGACCATCTGAGAAACAGATTTTTAACTTCTTTAGGCCTAATATAATTAAAATAACATATTTTTATAGTCTGTGCATTGGGTAAAGATTAATTGTTCTGCTATTTCAGAAAATATTTGGTCTGTGGTACTATGTGTGCTTCATGAATAGAAAAGAAAATGCTACTAAATATTATCAAATAATGTCTCATCAGCCTTTATTGGTAGATGGCAGTCTGATTCGATTTTCATCAATGAGTTTTTGGGGAATGTTATGGGAATCTGACACCCAAGTTTTTGTCAAAAAAGTCTTGGAAATATGCATGCTGTGCAAAATACAATTTTCTTCAGTTGGACTTGTTAGCAATTCTTTCATTGGTTATTGTATGGTTACTGCTTACCAACTTTTCTAATCAGAGTAATAACTGGTTTGTAACCAGTTAATTGTATGAGCACAGTTGAAGTAGTTCTCATTTCTTGAGTTTAACCCAACGAATCGCCCGCATTCGCCCGCGTAATATGCAAATTCAGCAGCTGAAAAAATATTATTTTTTGAAAAATTTCAACAACACCATATCATGTGACACCTCTTTGGAACAAGCTCGTCGAGCTTGTTCCAAAGAGGGGTCACATGATATGGTTTTGTTGAAATTTTTTTCTAAAAATTTAAAAAATGATATTTAAAATAATAAATTTTGATATCGTCTGCGTTATATCGTCTGGGTAAAGGGTTAATACACTACAAGTCAAAATTCCTAATTTTGCTTCTCTGTGTGGTGCCAAAACATATATAAATCCTTTTAACTCTTAACCTGCTGAGTATTTTCTAGAAATTTATAGCCCCACCCTGAAGTGGGGCTATAGTATCGATGCCCTGTATGTCCATCCATCCATCCATCCATCCATCCATCCATCCATCCATCCATCCATCCATCCATCCATCCATCCATTCAAACATGTGTGCGCACCTCCTCCTACATTATTGAACCGATTTTGATGAAATTTCTCAAACATGACGAGCAAGTGAACATGCGCATATTCTAAAATTTTTCATCTGCAACAATTTTAACCAGGTTAACTTATCTCCCCTGAACTTAGATATGGATTTTCAAATGAGATTGTTTGTGCAGCTCCTCCTACATTATTGAACCAATTTCGATGTAACTTCTCAAACATGACTAGCAAGTGATCATACGCAAATTCAAAAAACTTTCATCTGCGACAATTTTAACCAGGTTATCTGCCCTGAACTTATATTTATTATGGATTTTTAAATGAGATTATTGTGTGCACAACTCCTCCTTCATTATTGAACCGATTTCGATGAAACTTCTTAAACATGGTCACTAATGAATATGCGCATACTTCCAAATGTCCCATCTGTGATAATTTTTACCATGTTATCTCACCTTCTACTGAGAAGATTTAATATTGTTTTGAATGAGAATTTTGTGTTTGCAACTCTTCCTTCATTACTGAACTAAATTTGATTAAATGTTTCAAACATTATGACTAACAAGTGGACATGTGCATATTCTAAAAAAATTTCATCTGCGACAATTTTAACCAGGTTATCTCCCATGAACTTAGATTTATTATAGTTTTCAGATATGATTCTTGGGTGCGCAACCCTTCCTACATTATTGAACCAATTTTGATGAAACTTCTTAAACACGGCCTCTAATGAGTGAACATGCACATATTTCCAAATTTTCCATCTGTGGTGATTTTTACGAGGTTGTGTCCCCTTCAACTTAGAAGATGTATAGATTTGTACATGAGATTTTTGTGTGTGAAACAGCTCCTTCGTTTATGAACCAATATTGATCAAACTTCTCAGCCATGATCAACATACGAGCATACACATATTCCAAAATTTTTGATCTGTGACAATTTTAACTAAGTTATCTCCAGTAAACTTGGATTTATTATTGGTTTTTCAAACTCAACATTCAGAGGTGTTTTCAAGAAAGCTGGAAGTAGGGGTATTAATCATCTTCAGTGATAGTTCTAGTCAAGCCTGAAAATAAGCAGACTATCATCTGCAAAATGAGGTCCCCAGAGGTTGAATTTGGTGATGCCACCCTGCACAGCAGGGTAGCATCACAAAATTTACCCTCTGTGAACCTGTGTCTGAATCAAGGTCTTAAGCCAAAATAGAAAGATGTACCTAGAGGATAAATTGGCCCACTGTATGGGATAGCATCAGCAAATTTGCCTTCTGGGGATCCCATTTTTCAAATGACAGGTTGCTTATATTCAGGCTTGGTTTTAGTTTTCATCTGTAAAGCAGCCATGACTAGATTTGATGAAAAAATAATCTGAATGAAAAACAAGTAATCATTGTAAAAAAGTCTTTTCAATTTACTGGGGACATTTTTTTTAATACTATTAAATGTGCCCAAATTATACTTAGTTCATTTTCAAGAGAAACCCTGTTCTGGCCAGGCCTGAAAATAAGCAGTCTGCCATTTGCAGAATGAGGTCCCCAGAGGGTGAATTGGATGATGCTCTCCCATACAGTGGGCCATTTTATCCTCTGGGTACCTCTTTCTGTTTAGTTTTGAGGCCCTGATTCAGATTGAGGTTCGCAGAGGGTAAATTTAACCCTGATTGCCTACATGGGGGCACGATGACGCTGTGTACTAAGGCGTACTGCACGTCGATGGTGCGCATGTCTTCAACCAATCTAACCCTGCCTGTGCCATGGTGCAGAATTCAGAGTTACAATGTTGGAGAGCTGATAGCTGCTCGTCGTTGCTCGGTGGTTCTCTCCGGGTACTCCGGCTTCCTCCACCCTTAAAACTGTCACTGACATGATATGACCCTGGCTGTTAATGTGTCGTTTAACCCTAATAAAAAAAAAAAAAAAAAAAAAAAGAGGGAAAATTTAGTGATGGGTAGCATCACTCAATTCAGCTGCTGGGGACCTCATTTTGCAGATGACAGTCTGCTTATTTTCTAGCTTGGTTTTGGACAGGAATATCTGCTAGCAGTATGCAGAGAGTTAATCTGTAAAGTTGATTTCAAGATTTTACTCAAGAAATGTTATAGAGTCTGATAATATCTGAAATTGATTTTGTGTGATTTTCTTAGAAGAGTGAAAGTTAATCTTCAAAAAAATGCATTATGGATGGAATCCTTAATGTTAACTTTGATAAGATCTTGTTGTAATGTCACTCAAGTTGACAAATCAATAGTTATTTTGGATTATATGGTGGAAGAGTGGCTCAGATAAAATCCACTTTAGTGTTGTTGTGAAATACCAAACTGCATTTCATCTTTGAAAAATGTTTTTTACCCTTAACACTTTACCTGCTGCTGGCAGATATTCCTGCCATGGACAGCAAATCTCTTGCCACTAGAATAAGTAAAATTTGGGCATTAATTAAATTTATCCCGAGTAATTTAAATCAAGGTTTTGTGGTGCTTGTTTACTGTGGTAAACAAGCTCTGGTTGCTTGTAAAATAGGACCCAGCCACCAACGCTTGGGGTTGAAGTTCTCTAAAATGGGCAACATGGGTGTAAACGATTGACTAAACTTGGCCTTATCTCCATGTTGTGGTCATGATTAGCCATTGTGCAGAAATATTGGACCTTAAAAACAAGAATTAAATAAATAAGTAAATAAATAAATCAAGGTTTTCACCAATGATTTCTTGAGTTAAATTTCCAACAGATTTTCATCAAATCTGGTCATAGCTGCTTTACAGCAGCCATGACCAGATTTGATAATTTTTTTTATTTTTTTTATTAGGGTTTAAAGACACATTAACAGGCAGGGTCATATCATGTCGGCGACAGTTTTACGGGTGGAGGAAGCTGGAGAGAACCACCGAGCAACGACGAGCAGCTGCCAGCTCCCCAACATCGTAACCCTGAACTCTGCACCATGGCAGAGGCAGGGTTAGATTGGTTGAAGACATGCGCACCTTCGACGTGCAGTATGCCTTAGTACACAGCGTCATCGTGCCCCCATGTAGGCAATCGGGGTTAAGTGCCTTGCCCAAAGACACAACACGGGAGCACGAATCAGTTGCTGAAATGGTCACCCATCCAACTACTAACTGAGCTCTACGTTGCCGAACTTCGGTGATCTGATGAGAACCGGTTACCACGACGCCACTGCGCCCCCCCCCCCCCCCCCCCCCCCCATAAAAATATTTAAAACAATACTTAATGGGTTAAGAGTTTACACTTTACCTTATGAATCTGCTTCAGTATTCGCCCTCATGGATCACAGTGGTTAGAGCATTGAACTTAAAACCAATAGGTCAACAGTTTGATCCTGACCAGTGGTAATTGCATTGTATCCTATGCGAATTTGCCCACGTGGGGGCACAGTGGTGCTATGTACCAAGGCGTACTGCTTGTTTGTGGTGCACTTGCCTTCAACAGTGCACTGGGCTAGTCACACTTTCTGGTAAAAAAAATGGTAAGTGCCATGTCACACACTACATGAAAATGTATATAGGAATCACCCTGTCCGTCCATCTGTCCGTCCTTCTGTCCGCCTGTCCATCTGTACATCCTTATAAGCGCAACTCCTCCTAAACCATTTGAAGAATTTTCATGAAACTTTACACAATGAAAGAACTCCATATGAAGATGTGCATGAAGCAATATAATTCCGTTCTGACATTTCCAAGGGGAGATAATCTAACTTATACATTTTAATGTACCAAAAAGGCTACAACTGAGGCTCAGGGGTTATCACTTTGTGAGCTTGCTCACAGTACCTCTAGTTTTAAATAGCATTTTTTTAATTTTTAAAAACAATTTCAACAAAACCATATCATGTGACCCCTCTTTGGAACGAGCTCGACGAGCTTGTTCCAAAGGGGGGTCACATGATATGGTTTTGTTGAAATTTTTTGAAAAATAATATTTTTTTAGCTGCAGAATGTGCATATTACGTGGGCGATTCGTTGGGTAAAGGGTTAAGCTGTTCAATGCACAGGTTAGTTGCATAATAGAGATGATTTTATTTATAACCAGAAAGAAAAGAGTTACTAACCCTGTCCATTGTACAGAGTTAGTTGGTAAGCCAATATACACTGACTGATAGTGTTCAACCGATTACCAAAAATGGCCACTGACTGATTACCAGTGATTTGAGCTCACACCCGGCCGATTCTGATGCCGATTCCAATTGTAATACTGTGCACTACTAGATGTGTCAAGGCTTGAAAGAAGTACATTAAGTTGAACATATTTCACAGTGTTAAATGTTGACTCAGTTCAAATGACCAGACGTGTACACTTGGGTGGTATACAAGGCTCTTAGAGCCACGTGTACTGCCCCAAATGCATGCGACTGGTCATTTTAATGCGACCTCAGAGTAATTGGAGTGCAAACTTCACATTTTCCGGTATGAACTGGCGATTGCCGCAAGTACGCTCAGTTGTAAGCTTTACATGTTGTTTAACTTGTAAGTCCCATAAAGGGACATCTAGAGAAATTAAGAATTCACATTGTGGTTGTTTCCCACCTTTTTGAATGGTATCATTGACATCATTTTACATTAACAATAGAACAATTGCAGAAGATAATAAAATGTGGTTAATGAATCATCACAAAATGCTTGGCAACAATCGGTTGAACTGATGTTCCAGAAGCCATTGCCGTTGTCATCCGATTGCCCACAATCGGCCGATTGGCGTGACCAATTCTGATCATCGGTTGAAAACAACTGACTGACCATAGGCATTGCACAGGATTAGTTGATAGGCTGCCTTATCACACACTACAGTAAAACCTGTTTTGAGAGACCTCTATGACCTTGCTTCATCTGGTTGTTTTACTCTGTAATGAACCTGTCATGAGAGACCACCTTTTTTGAGAGACCACTTTTGTCTGGCAAAAAGTGTGGTCTCTCAAGACAGATTCTACTGTACATGAAAATATACACTGAGTAAAGCTGTAATGCAGGCTCATCATACAGTACATGAAAATATACACTGAATAAAGCTGTAAAAATACACAGGGTTAATTGGTTACATTTTTCATAGTGTGCAGGATTCAAGGATGTAATGGAAATACTTAAAATGGATTACTGAATTTTTTTTAAAGTGAATTCCAAAAATAAAAACATATTCTATTTTTAGCTAATAGGTTGATGTATGTCAATATTGGAGGCAGTCTGACTCCAAAAATTGTCCTGGAATATCGTATATATTGACCAGGCGACTTGAATTTACCCTTTAACCCTGTATGTGAACTAACTGGATTTTAACCAGGTGATAGAAATGTCAGTTCCAATTAACCCCTGTTCAACAATACATTTTGAGAATTACTTTATCACTATGGAGACATTTTACTGTTAGAGGACTGCAACAAATCATCACCGAAGTAGTGTTACTACATGTAGATCATAGTCAGACTTGTCGTTTTGAGACGGGCGATCTCCCCGGGCCGCGGTTACCCGCCTGAGTTCAAAATTCCACGGATGGCAAACGTCCACCTAACCCCATTTTCTGCGGCCCATTAATTCAGTCAAAGGCATCTCAAAATCGGCCGTCTCAAATGGCAAATTTGTGAAGTTTGTAGTGTGTCGTCGACGCAGTCACCCAGAGACAGTAAGTACAGGTAACTTTCCAAATTCGAGCGAGAGGTTTGCCAATTCCAAAGTTGTAATTAGTTATTACATTGTGCATCAGACTGTCACAACTCTCGTGTCACAAGCAATTACGGGACGTAATTTAGCCGTTTCGACCCCTGACAATTCGCCTGGAACGTTTTGTCCCAAAATCAAAGCCGGGATTATTCGTCCTCCTAATCTGATTGATTCGCCCCAACTTATCGGCATCTGGCAGTGAGCACAGTGCACTGGCTTCTACAGTCATCATGTAATGTATAGATACGGGCTTGGCTATTTGGATGCAAGATAACTATAACACTCACTGTAAGTGAGTAGCATGGGTAACCTGGTATCTTGCATCCTCATATTCAAGCCTGCATCTATACATTAAGTGATGACGTACATCATACCATATTTACACAAACGGTTAACCATGTACCTTAAAATGATATTAGTTGGTCTACCCAGCAGACTG
The DNA here is from genome assembly GCA_031216915.1 of Pictodentalium vernedei. Lineage (NCBI taxonomy): Eukaryota > Metazoa > Mollusca > Scaphopoda > Dentaliida > Dentaliidae > Pictodentalium > Pictodentalium vernedei. Next base: position 426,290,398 of record CM062289.1, on the reverse strand, counting down.
AAACAAAATGGACACCGCAAAACCATAAATAACCCTCATGGGGTCATTTTAGGCGAACCCAGAATGGCCCTCCTGTGGTTATTTGAGGCGAACCATAATGGCCCTCCTGCAATTTTCAAAATGACAAGCCTGCATAGTTAGCACACATCTGACCAAAATGTCTCAGTGGACCTGACCACAGGGTCATCCAGCTCACTGTGGAGCCCCTGGTCTATCGGTGTGCCATTTTGCCTTTGATACAACTGTCTGAATTCTGCTTTATATATTTCTAGGGATAATGTGTGGGGTGTCCTCACAGGTGTCGGTAGTGATAACATTCCTTCATTAGTGATGCATGAGATCCGAGAGATTGAAACATGGATGCTGCGACTGTTGAGTGCACCTGTACCTGTTCCTGGTAAAACAAGAGTAGAGGTAATGTTATGCTTATCCTTTCATGAACGAATATTTGTTAACTGGTTGAGGGCTAGATTATTTTTGGTGGTCTTTTTTTAGCTCACCTTGACGAAGCCAATCTGAGCTTTTATAATCGCTCTCCGTCCGTCATCTGTCCTTCTGTCCGTCCATCCCTCATCTGTCAACACCATGTTTTGGTCTTCTTCCAAACCACTGGGCCAATTGAAAATGATATTATTTTATCTATGTGGATTTGCCGTATTACAATTTATGGGAGAGTGCCTATTGGCACTCTCCCATAAATTGTAACAAGGCAAAGGTGCACAAAGAAATTTTGAGGACCAAAAATAATTTAGCACTCTACCAGTTAACTGGTTGAGTGCTAGAAGCCACCATTAGGGCTTTCAAAAACAAGAGGGTACCACAGCAAAAGCCAGCATTTTCCATTCTTATGTTTCATACTTGGTAAAATACAAGTAATATTTTGTTTATACAAATTTGTTTTAATACAAATTATTGGAGAGTGCCCACAGGCACTCTTCAATAATTTAAAATAAAACAAATTTGATGGACGAATTGAGACCATCCAAAATAATGTAGCCCTCAACCAGTTAAGAGTGAAACCGTATTGCCTCAAATATAGTGATTTATTAAACTCTTTTCCTAATGTGACTACCAGATGACACTTCAAACATTTCTCCAAAATAACTAGAAGTTTTCATTCTCTTGCTTTCAAAAGAGCTAATGACATCTCATTGAAATAAGCTCTCCAGATTCATTCCAATGAAGTTCATAAGCTAGGATTTTGAAGCAAATTTTTCTTAGGTTGAGGAAAGAACTTAAAAATGACTGTTGTAATTATTGGTATCAGAAGATTGAATTTCTTAATTCTACATCAGGGATTCTTCTGCTCTCTTTGGGAAAGGGTCCGGGGCCCATGCCATTGGGAAAATTTGCGTCATGGGGGCACAAATTGGGAATTTATTTGTTTTTGTTTTTTTTTTTTGGGGGGGGGTGGGGGGGGGGGGGGAAGAAACATACATAGACTAATAAATTTTACATTCAAATTGAACAGACAATATTAAAGCTGATACCTAACCAACTGTATGTATGCTACAAGTAAGTTCTATAACAAAACGTCACTCATGGAATCTTGCTCACCTCTGTCTCTGTAGCCTTTATAAAACTGTACTTATACTATTAAAGAAGAACTTGGAATTTGCCTTTGTCTTCAGACACTTTCTAAGCTTTGTTAGGTAATCAATTTAAATTTTAAGATACAGTTGGTGTCTGGAACTGGGTGGATGTAAGGCCTCAGAAAACCAATGGTTTTCTGAGGCCTTACAACCACCCAGATCAGGACACCAATTGGGAATAAAATTTTTCTCTGAGTGGGAACTGAGATTGGGAAATTTTGTGTTGGGAATTGGGAAAAATCATGCCCAAATGCCATTGGAAAGGGGCCCATATTCGGTCCCTGTAGATGCCCAAAAGAATCCCTGTACGTACTACACTTCATGGAAATCAGTGAGAACGTCTCTTTTTCAAATTTCTCTAGTACCATCGAACCACAAAAGGATGGCATGGCGTGGGTTCAAACCAATTCCAAGAGAGTTTTCTTTGGCATCAACCATCTAGCAACCATCTAGCAAAACTATACTAACAACCACGCAAACCACTCATTCATCGATAGTGTCTGTTGGTTGCGAATGACATGCACTGTTAGTATAGTTTTCCTGCTCCCAATCAGGTTCCTGGTGGTCCTTTGTGGGATGTTGTTCCATTCTTGGACCAGCATGGCACCAAGCTCCTGGACACTTCTTGGCTGGACTGGACGGGCTGAAATTGCAAGCTGCAACTCATTCCAGACATGTTCGATTGGATTGAGGTCAGGGGATCTTGCTGGCCAGTCCATACGCTCAATCCTCTCCCTCTGTCAGTACTCCCCGACAGCATGGGCAACATGAGGACGGGCATTATCGTCCATCAGAATGAATCTATCACCCACTGCACTTGCATACAATCTGACGTGGACATCCAGGATCTCATCAATATACCGTTGTGCAGTCAATATACCATGTTCAAGGACACAGAGCTCTGTACGTCCATCCCAGCTGATGCCGCCCCAGACCATGATTGACCCTCCACCACAGCGGTCATGCTCAGCAATGTCGGCTGCATGGAATCGCTCTCCTGGTCTTCTCCATACCCTAGAACGCCTATCTGTGTGGTCTAGGCAGTACCTTGACTCATCTGTAAAAAGGACAGGTCGCCAGTCTTCTCTGATCCATCGCCCATTCGCCCAGTGGTTCTGGGACAGCGGAATGCGAATACATGGTCTTCTCGATCGGAGCCCACCTTCGTGCAACCTTGGCCGGATAGTCTGCGTTGAAACATTTACACCGGATGCATTTTGAAGGTCACTGCGGGTTGCTGTGGCAAAGCAGTTCCTATGGGCCTGAATGATCAAAAACCGGTCTTCAGCTGCAGATGTTGCCCTCTCTCTGCCACCACCATGCCCTCTTACTGGTGTGCCATACTACTGAAATCTTGCCCAGGCTCTGGTGATCACCGACCTGTCTATGGGTAGCCCCTTGCTTCACCATCCCTACAGCCTGCCACATTTTTGCTTCAGACAGATGTCTTCTTACATTTACATTTGACATATTCAGTCATTAAATCACAAGGGTTTGTGTTGAAATGAAGATTGAATACCTTACACATGTCATGTACATGAAGATAGTACAGAAAACATGAAAATCAAGGGGTACATGCTTTCCATGACTGTCACGAAAAGTCTGCCTGTCAAGAGAGCTGATGTAAACACTGGGGACCATCTCAATACATCCCTCAATCATATCCACCAAAAATATCGCAAATATGTCACAAGCAAATTTCACAATGATGTGTCAAATATTTGGTGCTTAGCAAACTTTGAGTAGTATATTTGTTTTTTCAAATTTTTCAAAAAGATTTCAACTGAACTATATCATGTGACCCCTCATTGGAACGAGCTTGTTCCAATGAGAGGTCACATGATACAGTGCTGGAAATGAACAAAATTGACGGGTGCAGTTTTAAGCTCCTGCAAAATTAGAGACGAGAATAAATTGCTCCCGTAAAATGACAGTATATGAATTTTGGAGGGAATACTGTCACAATACAGCAGAAACCTTAACCCATTGAACCCGAGCGGCCCCCTTTTCCAGCCAGGAACCTGATGCGTCATAACGTCATTAAATAGGATGACTGTTCAATAAATGTGTGGGGTAGACCAATCAGTATTTTCAATGTGCAGCCCTGAGGCTGCAAGTTGAAAATATTGATTGGTCTACCCCAAATAATGAATATGGACTCTTCTGATTGCTGCCATTGAACTGGCATGGCGGATACCACTAGTGTTCAAAGGGTTAAATGTATAAGGAATTTCTGAATTATGACAGTAACTTGCTACTGGCCATAGTGTGCTGCTTTCTCAAAACAACACATATGTATTTGCCCTCACAGTATATTAGTGCTCCACAATATTTTTGAACCAGTGCATTTTTTTTAGCTCCCTAAAATAGAAATCAGGAGTGCTGATGGGAGCAATTGCACTCGCACCTGTCTCATTTCCAGGACTACATGATATGGTTCTGTTGAAATTTTTTTAAATATATATTTTTTTTAACTACTTAATTTGTAAATTACGTTGGTCGATGCAGCTTATTCGTTAGGTGAAGGGTTAATAGTATTTGGGAAGAGTGAAGCCACAATGTTATCATTACGGAGGTCATCCCACACTGTTGGGCCATGGAGAGGTATTAATATAAGTTATGTAATTTCCTTGCCTTATTTTGTAAAATATACAAGCTTAAAGAATTAAAAGGCCTTCAAAATTTGAACCCTCCTTGATATCCTTGGAAAAACAAGCTATTACATAACCATAGGTGATTATTCTGGCAATATCTCACTCCCACACAACTAAGAATCTGTCATTTATAAATAAGATTGTGGATACGATTACGATCTGACTTTTAAATTGTCAATACTGTTCACAAATCCCACAACTTGTGTGTACATGTCACTGTGATTGACTTTTGAAGAGAAGATCCTTGTTTTGGACGCAGTAAATTCTTGAAAAGTCATTGAATTTTTCACCTTACCTCTCTCCTTTTGAATTCTCTGCCTAAGGCAATGAAAAAAAAACATCCTATCAACCCAAGAAGTTTAACCCTTTACCTAACATGAAAGGTAGATACCTGCAAACAAAATTGTTGAATAACTAATTTTTATATGCCCATTTTATAAAAACGGTTGCATTATGTTATGGCGTTGGCCTCTGTCTGTCCGTCTGTCCGTAATTCCATCTGTCTGTCTGTCTGTAAGTCCATCTGACCATCTGTCCGGAATTGTTTTCTGGACTTTTTTTCGTCATGGATAAACATATTGAGAAACTTTTTGGTATACAGCTTTGTTATGGATACTTACAGATCAAATTTGAATTTCGTTCCACTCAGTTGATTTTTGGTGGAGTTACTACCCTTGAACTTAGTTATCGTTTTCTGTACTTTTTTTTATGGATTGACATTTTGAGAAAATTTTTTTATATATAGCTTTGTTACGGATACTTACAGATCAAGTTCGAATTTCGTTTCACTCGGTTGATTTTTGGTAGAGTTACTGCCCTTGAACTTAGAATTTTTAGAGTTTTTCGGATTTTTTTTCATTTAAAAGACTTTTTGAATAAGTATAATTAACTAAAATGGAGAAACTGACAGTAAAGTTCAATTGGAACATGAATAATGTTTTATAATTTCTGGAAGTGCGGGCGTATTATGCACCATCCAATGGTGTCCTCTGTTTTTTATTTGTTTGCGTAAAATACATAGCTTATGACACCTCATTGGAATGTAAAAATAATGTAAGGCCACACAAAGTAGATCTTCTGTTTCTCAGGCCAGTATTTGTGAAATTGCATGCGGGCGAGCGTTTTTTTATTTTATTTTTTATTTCAGTAATTTCTTCTTTGTCATCAAAAGTTCGTGTTCTTGGTTCATGTTTTAGGCCTCATAATCTACAGAATAGCATGGGTGGTGGTGTATTTTATCCCTTGAGTGCAAGAAGACTTTGCAATGCTCTTGCACTTAACCCTTTACCTAACATGAAAAGCAGACGACACTTGCAAAAAAAATTCTTGAATAACTAATTTTTTTCATTTTTTGTCTCAAAAACATAGGTTATGACCCCTCGTTGGAACGAGCTCGACGAGCTCGTTCCAACGAGGGGTCATAACCTATGTTTTTGAGACAAAAAATGAAAATATAATGAAAATTTATTGGCGATTTTTGAGAATAGCGCTGGCCGGTTTTGGCCGTTACGTTGGGTAAAGGGTTTAAAGGAGAAATTCATCAGTTTTTTTAACTTGGGTAAAATATCATACATAAACCATTTAATTTTTATTTTTTTTAGTTTAAATTGGTTATAAAAAGAGAGCATGCGGCAGCCAATTGGACCATGTGGGAGGGCCTGAGAAACAGATTTTTAATTTTTTTAGGCCTAAAAAATAACAGTGTAAAAATAATAAACATTGAATGGTGATTTTTGTGAATAGCGCTGGCTGGTTTGGGCCATTACATTGGGTGAAGGGTTAAGTTCATAAATCTCTGAAGAACACTATTTTATCATGTGATCAGTCCATGTTACAGAATCTAAACTTGATGGGACCAAGTGAGGTGATGTTTTGCTCTGACGTTCCTCTTATTCTGTCTTTAATCTCAACCCTTTACCTAATGTATCGGCAATATCCAGCCATCGCTATTTACAAAACTCTCCTTTAAGTTTTATTATTTTAAAAAATGTAGCTTTTGAGCCTCATTGGAATAATCTTATCGAAGTAAAAGATGAAAATTTTTTACGTATTCCAAAAAAGTTCTAGTTTCTAGTCATGTGCAAAGGTAAGAGTTGTTTACAGTTCAGCGGTGTGGACTCTGAACTGCTTTACTCTTTTGGCACTACTGACTATAAAAGTCAACAACGTGGCAGACCATGCTAGGCCACTTAAGTTGACATTTTAGCCAACTGTATGTGTCCATTTGGAATTCCTATTAATCAAACACACATATGTTTGTTCCCATGTTTTGTACACTGTTTGGATCCTGTACAAGATCAAGTATATCACACTGTTTTGAATAATTTAGGTCACATTGTGTTTATATTAACTAGAAATACAGAAATCACATTACAATGGCTCCAAAATCCTACTAAACACACAACTATACATGAATTGTTATCAGTTATAACCAGTCTTTAGTCCTTTACCCAGTGCAGACGATATCAAAATTTATTATTTTAAATATCATTTTTTAAATTTTTCAAAAAATTTCATCAAAACCATATCATGTGACCCAGGGGTCAGCCTGGCAGCTGATTTTAGGGAGAAGTGACTTCTCCCTCGAGAGACCTTAGGGAGAAGTCAGGATCCAGGCGGGAGAAGTCTGTGGACATGAAGGAGAAATCAGAAAAAAAACATAAAACATATATGACATTGTGATAAAATAAATGAACATAGAGGACACAATTGTGGAGAAAAAAATAAATAAAAGTTATACAAACATACATACACACACAAAACTAAGTCAGATGGTATATAACAGAATGTAGGTTAGAATCCCCCCCACCCCCAAAAAACTGTGTCGTTCATGGTTTCTGAATACCCCCTAACTCTTTGCCTAACAGTGATGACTAAGGTTACCATGCAGTTGATTTTGTATTTGCCTCAACAAAGTGGATTTGAAATTTAGTATGATCCATGGTGAGAGTGTTCTTCTCTGTAATAGAAGGTGTATTCTTTTTAAAAAAAATATTTAAAGTGTTTAAAATAAATTCCAAGTTCATTTAAGAAGCTGGGTCATTCATGGTTTCTGAATGCCATAACTGAGTTGAAAAGCGTAGTTAAAAAAGTTTTCGATATCCTTCGTAAATTAAGCGTTATTGACAATTTGAGTTAATTTATTTCTCAGGTAAATGACAAAATATTTCAGTTGTCTCCCTTCCCGGCTGCGCTGGGTAATAAAACACTGTTCAGAAAACTGACAATTTCTGCCAACCATCTTATACTGACACGTGCGATTGTTGCTTTGAAGGTTTGCCATTCTTATCCATCCAAATACCTGTGATTTCTATTGTAGCCTTATTACATTTAACGGTTAACCCCCTTCCAACACAACTTCGCAAGTTTTCAAAGAAAAACATTCAATGCAAATTGCGGGGCGAATTTCAATGCAACCAATTTTTCAGTGGAACAGAGCATAATCGCAACTGGCGCAAGCAATTTCGATATGGACGAACTGTCTCCAATACATTTTTGTTTGTTTTGAAACGGTGGTTAACTTTAATAAATTCTAATTAACTCGATGCGTGTCTTGCGTGATTCGTTGTTTTGGCTGGCACTTTGTTTTTAAATAGCCATTTTGTGCTGGTTGCTATCAGTTGGGGCGAATTGTTCGAACGTCTACGCCATTACAATTCTTTTCAAAAATATAAAATTGGGCTAGTTTAGGCTATTTTCATAGCCGTGTGACGGACTTTAACACCAGCCGTGTTTACTTTTTTTGCGAATGCGGAAGCGGGTGTTTTTAAAAAATAAAACGTAAGAAAATACAGTAAACTGCCAGGTCTCCCAAGGAAGTTTTGGAGGGCGACTTGAATTTCGCCACCAATGTAAGCCAAGGCGACTTGAGGAATGACAAGGCGAGTCGCCCACTCGGCTGACCCCTGATGTGACCCCTTGTTGGAATGAGCTCGTTCCAATGAGGGGTCACATGATATGGTTCTGTTGAATTTTTTTTAAAAATAATATTTTTTCAACTGCTGAATTTGCATATTAACAGGCGGATGCGGCCGATTTGTTGGGTAAAGGGTTAGGACTCAAATCCTGAGCTTGATAATGACAGTGAATTAGAATCGGAAACACATGGTCAAACTTTGGCAAACAATGAAGATGATAGCGATAGAATGCAACCAACATTGGTCAATTGCCCATTCCAACTCCAATTAGATAATTACTACCACAGAAGAATCTACAATCTGTCAGCGTCTCAAAGTTGCTCTTGTGAATGGCTAAATGATACATAAAATGCAATATCCACTTCTGAAAAATCTTTCAAAGAGATCCCTGGAATGGTTTTAGAATTATTATAACCCTTCAGTCTAATAACCAATATTTTTGGTAAAATTCCTGAAAAATATTACATGCTAAGAATTTTGTTTCCCAGAATATTAATCCTGCCAAGGGAGTTAACCCTTTACCCAATGTAGACGATTTCAAAATTTATTATTTTAAATATCATTTTTTAAATTTTTTCGAAAAATTTCAACAAAACTATATCATGTGACCCCTTTTTGGAATGAGCTCGTTCCAAAGAGGGGTGACATGATATGGTTTTGTTGAAAATTTTCGAAAAATAATATTTTTTCAGCTGCTGAATTTGCATATTATGCGGGCGGATGCAGGCGATTCGTTCGGTAAAGGGTTAACTGGTAGAGTGCTTAATTGTTCTTGGACACCCAAATTTGTTCACATGTATTTGCTTTGTTTCATTTTATGAGAGAGTGCCACATAAATTGTAACCATGCCTGAAAATAAGCAATCTGCCTTTTACAGAATGAGGTCCTCAGAGGGTGAATTTGCTGATCCTATCTCGTACAGTGTGCCAATTATCCTCTGAGTACCTCTTAATGTTTAGGTTTGAGACCTTGATTCAGGCTGAGGTTCACAGAGGGTAAATTTGGTGATGCATCACCAGATTTATCCTCTGAGGTTCTCATTCTGAAGATGACCGTCTCCTTATTTTCAGGATTGATTGTAACAAGGCAAATGTGTACAGACTAAATAATTTCTCTTCAAAGATATGAAGCATGTCCACTGAATATGAAGCCTTTATATCACGGTACCTGCACGTCAGGGTAAAACTCAAATATGGGCTTCCAGCACTCTACCACTCTACCAGTTATACCTTGACCTAACATAGCTACCAAAAACGGCCAGAAAATTAACGAGAATAAGCGTACCACAGTCTGACATACAGTTAAAACTAGAAGTCCTGTCACGAACTGTGCGCTTATCTATGCTTAATTGCGCGTTGGAATTGCCATATCGAATGGCATCCAAAGCACGGCAGGTCCTCCTGGTTACTCATAGCAAACACATGCAATGTTTCTGCCAATGGACCTCCGGGTTACCCGGAGGTCCATTGGCTGAAACATTGTTTGTGCACAGGCCATATGTAAAGAATTTGATAGCTTTCCTTGGGTCATAATGCGTACATTAACGCGCACATCAGCTTGCTATTTATGCACATTTCATGACATGACTTCTAGTTTTAACTGTAACTCTAAAGTTTCTCAAAAAAAAACATGCGAATATAGATATCCTTAGAACCAGCTACAGTTAAATCTAGAAGTCCTGTCACGAGCAGTGTGCTTATCTGGGCTTAATTGCACGTAGGAATTGTGCGCAATTGCCCTATCGAATTACACCCAATGCACGGCAGGTTCTCCTGGTTACTCATAGCAAACACAGGCAATGTTTCTGCCTATGGACCTCCGGGTTACCCGGAGGTCCATTGGCTGAAACATTGCTTGTGCACGGGCCTTATGTACAGAATTTGATAGTCTTACTATGGTCATAATACGTAGATTAACGCGCAGATTGACGTGCTATTTGTGCGCATTTCATGATAAGACTTCTAGTTTTAACTGTAAATAGGTGAAATTTAATTTATTTTTTAAAAATAGTGTTAGGTAAAGGGTTAATCAATAGGATGTGTCAATATTCTGGACATTAGAAGCCAACAGGGATGAATGGGTAGATGAGTTATGTATTGATGAATGAGGTAATGGTTGATATATGAGTTGCTGTATCAGCAAGGTGCTATGGATTTTTATTTTCCTCTAAAATTAGACCTATTATAGTCTGGTGATAAAGCTTGGTGTTAGAAATTATTCACAAAAGTGACAACTTGTCTTTATGTGATTTACTGCATGGCTGTGGAATAACCACTTTTTTATAGGTGTATCTGTCATTCCAGACAGCCAAGCCATTATTTTCACAGAATATTCCTTGTCTAAGATTTAAACTGTTGTAATGACCCAGACATTGTCTGAGTTGGTGGATTAATGAGCATATCCCTGAGACAAGTACACTTTACCGAATAAAGTGCAATAGGATTTCCTAAAATAAATATAAGGCCTAAAAAATAAAAATCTGTTTCTCAGGCCCTCCCGCATGGTCCTTTTGGCTGCCGCATGCTCTCTTTTTATAACCAATTTAAACTTAAAAAAAATAAAAATTAAATGGTTTATGTCTGATATTTTACCCAAGTTAAAAAATTTGATGAATTTGTCCCTTGAGTGTAAGAAGGCTTTGCAATGCTTTAGCATTGCAAAGCCTTCTTGCACTCAAGGGATGAAATACACCACCACCTGTGCTATTCTGTAGATTATGAGGCCTAAAACTTGAATCAAGAACATAAACTTTTGATGGCAAAGAAGTAATTACTGAAATAAAAAATAAAATAAAAAAATGCTCGCCCGCATGCAATTTTACAAATAATGGCCTGAGAAACAGAAGATCTACTTTGTGTGGCCTAAATTTTAATTTTTTTTCAATATTTTTTAATCCTGTATTGACTCCATGTTTTAGGCCCACCAGTTTCATTGGGGTTTTTTTTGTTTTTTTTGGTCTCATGAAACCAGGGAAGATTATTTTTTTGCTCTGCGTTATTTGCCCTAAAAGTTTTCTGGATACATTAGACTGTGTTGGTGTTTACAAGAATCGGACTTAGGCCTAAGAAAAAAAATAAATATGTTTCTCAGGCCCTCCTGCATGTTTTATTGGATGCCACATGCTCTCTTTTTATAACCAATCCAAACTTAAACAAATCAAAATCAAATGGTTTATGTCTGATATTTTACCCAAGTTAATAAAAGTGTCCCTTGAGTGCAACAAGGCTTTGCAATGCTTTAGCAAGTTAATAAAATTGTCCTTTGAGTGCAACAAGGCATTGCAAAGCCTTCTTGCACTCAAGGGATGTAATACACCACCACCCATGCTATTCTGTAGATTATGGGGACTCAAACATAAAACAAACCAAGAACATGAACGTTTTAATGGCAAAAAAATAATTACAAAAATAAAGAAATAAAATTAAAAAACTGCCCACCTGCCAGCCCGCCCGCCCACATGTAATTCTAAAAAAAATTGCCTCACCAATTGTGAACAAGCGTCTGCATGTAACTAGAATTCATTTAAAATTTGTGAATAAAGTAGACAGCAAAAGGGTACATTATCGTTTCATCTCTTCCCATCGCCAATTTTTTTTTTTTACCAAAAAATCACTGTACAGGACTTCTCTGGATGAGGTCTGTTCTCCAAGACCAGTGATTCACAAATTGAAAATTTAAGATAACCCCACAATGTTTATGCCCCAAAATTTTGTATAACCCTTTTGACTCAAGATAACTGCAATCCTGTTGCACTCCCACAAAGTTTATGCAAAAAAAAATGTGCATATACCCTTTGAGCTAAGATAACTCCAATCCTGGTGCTCTCTCTTTTATCAGTGTTTTTTTATTATTATACCCATGTCCCCAGTGGGGGTATATAAGATTCTTCTTGTCCATCTGTCCATCCATCAGACAGACCATCGAGCCATCTGTCAGTCCCAAAATTCAATCATGAATAACTTGTAAAGCACTTGATTGAGTGACTAACTTGTAAAGTACTTGGTTGAGTGACTTGATATTTGGGATGCAAGTGTATCCTATTGCTGTATACCCATAGTGAAATGCAGGTGCTGTGCAAGATTTTATTGCCAGAGCGATTGCCATTTATGGACTTAGAATTTGTCCAACTTGAAATTAATTCATGAATAACTTGTAGAGTACACAATGGAATGACTTCATATTAAGTGTGCAAGTTTATCCTATTGATGTCTACCCACAGTACAAGCCAGATGTTATGCAGTGTATTATTGTAGGAGGCACTGCATTTTATGGACGTTGATTTTGTCCATCCCAAAATTCAATCCTGAATAACTTGTTTAATTAAGGGTATCTTCATGGTGTAATCAACTCCGCCCACAATTAGTAATGTGGAGAGTTGAAACTTTAGGATATGGTTACACATGTCTAGCAGATGCGCAACATCTATAAAGTTTGCCGAAAAATATTTTTTTCACAGAATTATTAAATTAAATTAAATTAAGTCCTCAGGCCCCCCTGGGCCTCTTGTTTTGGTTGCTAAAACTACATTTTATTACTTTGTTACAATTGTTACAAGGCACTCTCCCATAAATTGTAACAGGGCAAATCCACTCCAACTAAATAATATCACATCAGAAATTAACTGGTAGAGTGCTGGAAGCCCATATTTGGGCTTTACTCTGAAGTGTCAGTAACAGCACTTAAAGGCTTCATATTCTGTGGATATTGTTCATACCACCTTTGAAGTGAAATTATTTAGTCTTTTAGGATTTGCCTTGTTACAATTTATGAGAGAGTGCCTATTGGCACTCTCCCATAAATTGAAACAAGGCAAACATATGTGAACAAATTTTGATGACCAAAAATAATTCAGCACTCTACCAGTTAATTGAAGCGCATCCACAGAATATGAAGTCTATAAGTTGCAGTACCCACACTTCATGATAAAGCCCCAAAATGGGCTTCCAGCACTCAACCAGTTATGGGTTAAAGTATTTATCTTCCATGGCAACAATGATCTGCTGTAACATTTACCGGTGTATTGTCTATTGCTAATATCGAGGTCTACCTTCTCAATAGTATATCACAAAAAAACATTTTAAAAACAAGTTCAAAATTACACGGAGATATTATTTCCATTACAAAATGGAACAGGATACTTAACCCTTTAAACCATGGTGGTATCTTTCATGTCAGTTCAGTGCTATTTGACAAAGTTAACCCTTTACCTAACATGAAAAGCAGACGACACTTGCAAACAAAATTCTTGAATAACTAATCTTTTTTCATTTTTTGTCTCAAAAACATAGGTTATGACCCCTCATTGGAACGTGTGCGACAAGCTTGTTCCAAAAAAGGGTCATAACCTATGTTTTTGAGACAAAAAATGAAAATATAATGATAATTAATTGTCGATTTTTGAGAATAGCTTGGCAGGTTTTGGCCATTACGTTGGGTAAAGGATTAAGTAGTATACTTGCAGTTGCTTAGGTGTAGATCTTAATATTCTCTGCTCAATTCAAATTTAAAATTTCTTCGTCTTTGCTTGTTTTTTCCCCTCCAAAGCAAATTCCCAATTGAGCCCCCATGACACAAATTTTCCCAATGATATGGGCCCCAGACCCTTTCTGATGGAGGGCAGTAGAATTCCTGATGCCATAATTGCAATGGATAATATACATCATCAGCTTTTCAGATAAACTTCACATTGGGCTCTAATGCTGGCCCATCACTGGTTGCATTTATGCCCAAATGTGGACTTCTTGCCTTATTATGCCCCCGACTTGGTCGGAGGGGGTATCTAGTGGAGAGCTGCGTACGTTTGAAACGTTCGTGCGTAACACAAATGTGTCTGTCCAACATATTTGCTGCTCTAGCACTGTCATTATTTGTCGGATTCAAATAATTTTTGCCATGCTTGTCCGTCAACATGGGGGAACGGATCCTACAGCAGAATTAACATCTTTGCATAAACATTTACAGAGTTATTTTCCCTTGTTTAACTTAGGGGATTATTTTTGAAAAATGTGTCCGTCCAACATATTTGCTGCTGTAGCTCTGTCATCATACTTCGAATTCAAATAATTTTTACCATGCTTGTCCCTCAGCATGGGGGAACGGATCCTACAGTAGAATTAATATCTTCGCATGAGTATTTACAGTGTTATTTTCCCATGTTTAACTTAGGGGATGATTGAAAAATGTGTCCGTCCAACATATTTGCTGCTCTAGCTCTGTCATCATACGTTGGATTGAAATAATTTTTGCCATGCTTGTTTCTATTAGTACAGATTGCTGCAGGCACATGTCATGCTTTTGATGGCATAATGCTATCCATGGTTTTGTAGGAGGGGGCATATGCCATGCTTCGCATTGCTATTGTTTTAATTGAAACAAGCTATTTATTGAAAATAGAATATGTTTTCATTTTTAGCTCAACTTTAGCGAAGCCAAATTTGAGGTATTCTCATGGCCCGTCGTCCGTCTGTGTCTCTATCGAGCTGTTGGATTAAATTATTATCGAGCCTCGCTTCAGATTTTTTGCTCTTCATGTCGTCTGCTTGTCCATTACCAATTTTTTCTTCACTCGAAAATTTATGCACACCAGGTTGATAGGGTTAAATCAACCACAAAAACAATAAAAATTGGGTCACCACAAATAAAAGACATTAACAGTAACCCATTACCCAGAGCTGTTGGATTAAATTATTACCGAGCCTCGCTTCAGATTTTTTGCTCTTTATGTCGACTGCTTGTCCATTACCAATTTTTTCTTCATGCAAAAATTTATGCACACCAGGTCGATAGGGTTAAATCAACCACAAAAACAATAAAAATTGGGTCACCACAAATAAAAGACATTAACAGTAACCCATTACCCAGCAGCACAGTATCAAAATTTTTTGTTTGATATTTTTTATTCAAATATGTTGCAAAAACGGCTCAGCTTGTAAATTTTGTAAGTGGAGACTTCCAGTTCGTTAAGTAAAGAATTAACAACAAAATACTCCTTGAGTTCCTGTTCCATATAAACAAAATGAAACCAGACTAGAAGAAAGCAGATTTAACCCCAGCTTTCAATTTTGAGTTTCTCAATATATGATAAATGTGGTCCAAATAAAAATTTGTTCAGCAGTTAAAAATAATTTCAGTTTCAATAGACTTGGGTCCAAAAATGGACTGTATTCATTATTGTGCATATAGAAGTAACTAATACAACCAAAGAATACCTGACTGGATAGAAATAAATAGTCCAGCCATTCTGTTTTACTGTTATAAAAGGTCTCAGTAGTCTGGAGTGGATTTAAATCCTCTAAAGTGGGCAACATAGGAATAAATAATTGGCTAAATAGGACAGAATATGAAGCCTTTAAGTTGAAGTACCTGCACTTTAGAATAAAGGCCAAATATGGGCTTCCTGCACTCTACCTATTAATTGGTAGAGTGCTGAATTATTTTTGGCAACCAAAATTTCTTCACATGTCTTTGCCTTGCTACAATTTATGGGAGAGTGCCAGTGGGCACTCTCCCATAAATTGTAACAAGGCAAATCCTAACTGACTAAATAATATCACTTCAAAGATAATATAAAGCATATCCATTGAATTTGAAGTCTTTATGTGGCAGAACCTGCACTTGAGAATGAAGCCCAAATATGGGCTTCCAGCACTCTACCGGTTAATTAAAATTTTGCTGATGATGATTTTTAATACCTGGTAAATGCGTGCGTGGACATCACAGGCCATGTCTGAATTATGACCTATCCACAGCAACTGTACTGTAATTGGTACATGGTACCATTTTGGCTGTATCACTCACCTCTATACAACTGGATGTCTGCAACGCATATTTGTCACTTATAGTAAAGTGTATGACTGTCACCATTTTGGGGGAAATTATTGCTATAAATAGACACTGCCAAGCAACAAAAAAATTTGCGAAAGTTTTAAATTTTCCGATGCCTTGCAATCTTCGATCGATTTTTAAAGAATATATACTTTTATGTTTGTAAAAAATGAACATGTTGATTATGTGGCAAGACAAATTGATTATTTATAACATATTTTAGTTGTTACTGACAAAAAAACAAGTGTTGATATTGTAAATTTAATACTGCGTAACTAGTTTACTTTTTTGCTTGGTAAACACCTTAACATTTGATGAAGTGAGAGCTGTTATGCTGTGATTACACTGATAGGTTTTATGTCATCAAAATGTCATCACTGGGAGGATTTACCATGTTGACAGATTGAATTGTGATGTCTTTTGCTGACATTCCAGCAATCTTTTTGTTGAGAGGTCAGTGGGCTGTTTTGGCAATAGTTCTCTAATAGAGGCCTGAATGTCATTTATTCATTTGGGTGGGGCATTTTTCGGTTTTTCGGTTCTGTTCTGGTTTTGTGGCAAACCGGAAAACTGAACCACAAGGCCCGGGAAAGAGTGTTCAACAGGGGTCAGCCTGGCAGCTGATCTTAGGGAGAAGTGATTTCTCCCTCCAGAGACTTGAGGGAGAAGTCAGGAGCCAGGAGGGAGAAATCAGTGGACATGAGGGAGAAGTCAGTAAAAGACATAAAACGTTTATGACATCGTGACAAAATAAATGTAGATAGAGAACACAACAACAGTTAACATGATGAATTGTGGCAAAAAAAATAAAGTTATATAAACATACATACACTCACAAAACTAAGTCAGATGGTATATAACAAGAATGTAGGTAGAGTGTCCCAATACATAGAGTAAATACTGTAATACCAAGACACTGTAAAGAAAAATGACAATTTCTGCTGACCATCTTACACTGACATGTGCGATTGGTGCCATGAAGGCCATTCTTGTCCATCCCGACCATCTTACACTGACATGTGCGATTGGTGCCATGAAGGCCATTCTTGTCCATCCTGACCATCTTACACTGACATGTGCGATTGGTGCCATGAAGGCCATTCTTGTCCATCCCAGTATTTCTATCGTAACTATCGTAACTGTATTACATTTAACCCCCTTCCAATGCAAGTTTTCAAAGAAAAACTTTCAATGCAAATTGCAGTGCAAATTTCAATTGAACCAATTTTCATTGGAAAAGAGAGTTCAGGAAACCGTAAGCAATTTCAACTTTTTATGGATGAACTGTCTCCTACACATTTTTTATACGGCTGCTTATATGAGCTGGTCGTATTATGGCATGGCAATGTCCATCCATCCATCCATCCATCCATCCATCCATCCATCCATCCATCCATCCATCCATCCATCCATCCATCCATCCATCCATCCATCCATCCATCCATCCACATCCATCCATCCATCCATCCATCCATCCATCCATCCATCCATCCATCTGTCTGTTAACTTTTGTTTATCCACGCGATAACTTGAAAACAATACATCCACCAGTTTTTTTATGGTTGATTAGTTATGACTAGAGGATGGTTCCTTTTGATAACCAGCATTCTGGCATATCCAATATGGCCCCCACTGCAGCCATCTTGGATTTTCAGGGACTTTTGATTGTTGTAATAACTTGAAAACTACAGATCCAACAGATTCTGCTTTTTTATGGTTGATTAATCATGGCTAGATGATGGTTCGTTGGTTTGTTTCGACAATCGGCATTCTGGCATGTCCAATATGGCTGCTATGGCAACCATCTGGGAGGAAATATAAAATTGGGCTACTTTCAGAGCAGTGAGATAGATTTTAACAGCAGCCGTGTTTACTTTGTTATGAATGCGGAAGCGTTTTTGGGGGGAAATAAAACATAACAAAATGCATAAAACTGCCAAGGAAGTTTTGGAGGGTCGACTTGAATTTTGCCCCCAATATAAGCCAAGGCGACTTGAGGAACGATAGTTGCCCACTCGCCAGCTGACCCCTACTGTTCAAATGTTTTTCCTGTGTTTGCACAAAACTATCTTAATGGGAGAGAACTGGACTATTGACCACTATGGACTCTCATCACTTGATCTATCTGGCAAAGGGGAGAATACACTGTGTCCTCATTGTCAGACATTAAAAACGCAACATAGATTATTAGATGAACTTTATTCATTTGTTAAACTGATTTAACCCTTTACCCAACGAATCGTCTGCATCCGCCCACGTAATATGCAAATTCAGCAGTTGAAAAAATATTATTTTTCAAAAAATTTCAAAACCATATCATGTGACCCCTCGTTGGAACGAGCTCGTCGAGCTCGTTCCAACGAGGGGTCACATGATATGGTTTTGGTGAAATTTTGTGAAAAATTTAAAAAAATGATATTTAAAATAATAAATTTTGATATCGTCTGCGTTGGGTAAAGGGTTAAGGGGCAAATATGCCATATTCTCATTATCCCATCATCTCCCTTATTTACTCGTCCACTGGACTACACCGGACTCCACCGACCGGACTCCAATGGACGTGTCAATAAGGGAGACAATGTGACAATGAGAACACAACATGGATTAGATGAAATTTATTCTTTTGTTACACCAATTTATGTCTTTTTTTTTGACTGAGGAAGCTTAGCAACTGCTCCCTTAGAACCCCTAAAAATGATCAAATTGAAGTTAAGCGGAACTCAGGGGAGATACTTACAAACAGGATTTTTGTTGTGAGTGGTGACATACAAAGTATTGCAGATTTTTTCCAAATTAAGAAGCCTAAAGTGTAATTTACCGTATTTACTCTATGTATTGGGTCACTCTATGATTTGGGACACACATTTTTTCCAGAAAAATATTTTTTTTTTATGCTCTAAGGTTTGGGACACTCAGGAGACTTGTTTCCAGTTGCCCCAGTCAACTGCAAAATGCTCAATATTAAAGCTAAGTTTGTGTTTAATTTTCCTTTTTAAACTATAAAATATTGATAATGCATACAGATTTGTGTTGTTTTTATTTAAATCTATTCCTAAGTTTTAATATTTACAGTCCTGACTGGCATGAGGAAGACTGTTTAATATTACATTGTGACAGTCTTCAACACTTTACCTAACGCTAGTAGCAGACGACACTCTAAAAAAAATTCTTGTGTAACTAAAAATTTTCATTTTTTACTTCAAAAACATAGCTTATGACCCCCTCCATTGGAACGTGCGCAAAATATAAAAAAAATTGGATGGGGATTTTCGTAATAGTGATGGAAAACGAATCACACACAACTTTATTCAGCATCAAAACAAGACCAGGGTGTGTTTTTTTCCATTTTCTAAGAATTGGGACATCTGTGAAAATAATTATTTTTAGCTGTCCCAATACATAGAGTAAATACGGTACTATCTGTTCTTAGCAGAAAGATAAACTGAACCAAAATCGAGGTTTTTTCTGAAACTAAACCGAACCTGAAAAATCAAAACCTCCCAGCTCTTTTATTCATGCTTCTTATTCTGATAACTTTCCATTACACATTGTTTTATTTCAAATAGAACTCCCGGGAGTATTACAAGCTGCGAAAGTATATTGCCTCACACAGTTGTCTCTAATGCACTCCATCTTGATGCCACTGTTAATCAAATCATGTTGATACACTTGTGTATTTCAGTATAACTTTTGTCAATTAATCCTTTACCCAACACAGACGATTTCAAAATTTATTATTTTAATTATCATTTTTAACATTTTTTCAACATACCAACTCCACACAAGCAGGGTTAGGATTGGTTGAAGACAGGTGCACCATCGAGGTGCAGTACGCCTTAGTACACAGCGTCAATGTTCCCCCACGTGGGCAATGGGGGTGAAGTGTCTTGCCCAAGGACGCAAGTGGTTGCCGCAGGTGAGATTCAAACCGAGGACCTCTAGGCTTGCAGCCTGCACCTCTACCAACTGAGCCACTGCGCCCCCCAAAATATCAGATAAAATTTGTACTGAAAGTATGGTCAATGGTTTTAACTTACAATCAATCAATGTTCCCCACCCCCCTCCCCCCACCCCCCCCCCCCCAAAAAAAAACAAAACAAACAAAACAAAAAAACATGTGGACTGATACGAATTTGTATAAGTCACCGTAACATCTGCGACCAGGTACTTACTATCAGTCAATTCAGAAAGAGATTTTACCTGCACTTATTGAAAACTGATTACACATGTCAAGGTCACCGTTTTGACAGTAAATTACTTGACAAATAAGTCACCAACTCCACGAAGTAAATTGGACTGGATTATTTTTATATACACCAACCATGCGTTAACCCTTTACCTAACATGAAAAACAGACACTTGCAAAAAAAATTCTTGAGTAACTAATTTTTTTCATTTTTTGTCTCAAAACCATAGGTTATGACCCCTCGTTGGAACGAGCTCGACGAGCTCGTTCCAACGAGGGGTCAGAACCTATGTTTTGAGACAAAAAATGAAAGAAATAATGAAAATTAATTGGCAATTTTTTAGAATAGTGCAGGTCGGTTTTAGCCGTTACGTTGGGTAAAGGATTAAAGCTGAAAAATAAAACAAAGAAGCACACAGCTGAAATGCTGCTATAAACTTTGGCGATTACAGTACAAACGGAAAAGTGAATGGTAATTATGCAATGCACAGCTCGAGAACGTAATACCATGATTTCACCATGATCTTCATTCATTAAAAAATAATTCATAGATGCTGAATGGTTGACAACATTTATGTGAACAAGTCAGGAAAGGGAGGAATATTGTAAGCTCAAGTAGTTATTACCACCAAGTGGATTTCTGAGATGGTCAGATAAATTTGTCATGCCATGTCATTTGTCATAAATCAAGCCCTATTGTGTTCCTATTATGTATCACGATTTGCCCTAAAGGGCTCGCCACATTGACTAGCAGGAACACCATCTCATCTCGATCAACACATAATGGTGATAAGGCCTAAAAAAATAAAAAATCTGTTTCTCAGGCCCTCCCGCATGATCCTTTTCGCTGCCGCATGTTCTCTTTTTATAACCAATGTAAACTTAAAAAAAATAAAAATTAAATGGTTTATGTATGATATTTTACCCAAGTTAAAATTTTTTATAAATTTGTTCCTTCAGTGCAAGAAGGCTTTGCAATGCTTTAGCATTGCAAAGCCCTCTTGCACGCAAGGGACGAATTACACCACCACCCATGCTATTCCATAGATTATGAGGCCTAAAACATAAACCAAGAACATGAACTTTTGATGACAAGGAAATAATTACAGAAATAAAAAATAAAATGAAAAACAACTCGCCCGCATTAAATTTTACAAATAATGGCCTGAGAAACAGAAGATCTACTTTGTGTGGCCTAACATATATTTATGTTTGGAAATTATATTCCATTCACAAAGTTATTCGATGAAGAGATACACAATTAATTGGGCTCCACTGTATTTTTATTAAGATTCTCACGAGAGTCAAGCCTGAATATAAACTTTTAAGGCACCTGACAGAGTGTCATAATAATTTTATTATGAGACACCACACTTCCAACCTTGGCATTATATGACCCTTCCCCTAGCAAAATGGCTGAATCCAACCAAGGCAATACACAAGCTGTTTAATTCAAATCTAATTTTCTAACTTTTGGTCCCAAGACATAGCTTTTGACCCCTTAATAGAACAAACTTGCAGAACTTGTTCAAAGGAGAGATTAAATGTAAGCTACAGGGACATGGCTAGAGGGTCCGGGTTCGGGTTGCGACTCCAATAGAAATTTCCAATTGTACCCCCCTCTCCCCCCCCCTCCCTTGTCCATCTTCCTAACATCCAATTTTGAGAAAACCATCTGCACCTCACCACCCGACCCCCACCCCTGAGTGAGAATTTTCCTACTGCTAACTGTGAATTTCCAACAGTACTGAAGAAATGCGAATGCATCTTCTCTTGTGTTCGATAATATAACTTTTGTGTTGTAGACTTGGAAATTATATCTGGAGTTCAACAAGGTTGCATCTGCAATGCCTTAGCAAGAGATGAAATATTGCTTCCAGTTGGAAAATCCCATGAAATGTGATTCGAAGAATTACTCAAGTGGTTGAGGGCTAGATTATTTTTCGTAGTCAGCATTTGTTCATCACAATTTGTTTTACTACAAATTATTGGAGAGTGCTCACAGGCACTCTCCAATAATTTACAATAAAGCAAATTTATATAAACAAAATGGTATTTGCGTTTAACTGAACATGGGACATGAGTGTGGAAAATGTTGGGGTTTTTTAAAGCCCCGATAGTGGCCTCTTGCACTCCACCAGTTAATAGCTGTTGGAAATGGCCACACACACAGATAAAATGCCATGAAATTTTCAACTATTGTTGGTTTGAGAATTAAAATTTGTAAGTATTGAAATTTTTTACTGCGATGGAGGGGTGATATTCATTCCTTCTCACCCTGTGCCATCCATGGTAAGACAACAATTTTTGTTTCATCATATAATTGCATCCCTTAATTTTGCATACTGCACTACATTGAAATCAGTGAGAATATCTCTTTTTTGTTCAAATGTCCAGAGTGCGAAGAAAGGATGCTAAATTTATTTTCAGTGGCATAGTGGGGGTTCGAACCCACACTGAGAGAGTTTCCTTTAGCACCAACCACCTAGTGAAACTAGACTAAGTCCTGCACACCACTCGGCCACCGTCACACACCATCATGTCTTCTGACTTGGATCACATTTAACTGCAACAGAATAGACTACTGCACCCATACATGCAGTCTCTGGGTAAAGTTGCAAGTAAAGCAACAGGATAAAGAGCTCAAGTTTTGTAAACATGTATAAAAAACTCCAGGCCTTTTAACCCTTTACCCTTCCCCGCGGGAACCCCGGGAAGTGAAGCAGTGCCTGTTCACTGCTGTAAACAGGCTCTGTTTTACTGATAAAATAGGACCCAGTCACCAATGCTTGGGAGGTGCAAACCCTCTCTAAAATGGGCAACATGGTTTATTAACGCACACCCCTGGTCTTGAGTTGATACTCATGTTGTGGTCATGCTTAGCTATTGTGCAAAAATATGTGACCTTAAACAAAAATAAATAATTTAACCCTATACCCAACGAATCGCCCGCATCCGCCCGCGTAATATGCAAATTCCGCTGCTGAAAAAATATTATTATTCGAAAAATTTCAACAAAACCATATCATGTGACCCCTCTTTGGAACGAGCTCGTTGAGCTCGTTCCAAAGAGGGGCCACATGATATGGTTTTGTTAAAATTTTCCGAAAAAATTAAAAAAATTATATTTAAAATAATAAATTTTGAAATCGTCTGCATTGGGTAAAGAGTTAAGTGTTAAACAAAAATTAATAAATACCTCTAAAATACCTTTGGTGCAGTGTTCACCCTGTTGAGTGTCAACTTTGCCAATTGCACTAAAAAGTTTGATTTTACACCAAAAAACTTTCATTGGCTGTAAAATTTTGGCGCCAATTTCATTTGTGAAGGAAAGCCATTGCAGCACTGAAGAGTGCGATCGATGATAAAACATACAAAAACATATTTTATCACTTTTACTTCTAGGAAATCGTGGGGTCTGTCGGTGGTAGAGTGCTGTGCGTGGCTTAGTACAGTTTTGTTAGGAGATTGGTTGGTGCTGAAGGAAACTATCTCAGTGTGGTTTTCGAACCCCCGCTATGCCATTTTAAAGTTTTTGTTACTTTGGGAAAATATTGGATGTATTGTTGGATAGGTAGATGGTTAATAGTAGTGACAATTGGTTTTGGATAAAGAGCAAAGGCTTTCCATAAGGATTTGGACATTAACAAACCTGGAAATGAGCAGACTGTCATCTGCAGAATGAGGTCTCCAGAGGGTGAATTTGGTGATTCAGCCTGGTAGCATCACTAAATTTACCCTCTGTGAACCACAATCTGAATCAAGGTCTCGATCCTAAATAGAAAAAGGTACCCAGAGGATACATTGGCCCACTATATGGGATAGCATCAACAAATCCCCTCCCTCTACAGACCTCATTCTGCAAATGACAGATTGCTTATTTCCAGACTTGGACATTAATGGTACATAAATCATCTATGATGCACCAACTCATTAAATCATTGAAACAGTAATTAACTTGGACATTTCCATTATGTGATAATGGAGCATTATTAGGATCTGATATTGATAGAGTCATTATTTTTAAACAGGATAAAAGAAATAGCATTTAGCTCAAGACTAAAACCGTCTTCAGATCCGATAGATTTTACTGATAGGCATGTATTTGTCTCAGTTTGTCATCAATGTTTACCTCTGTCCTCGCTAATGCACACTTATGAAAAAACTATCAGATCATTAAATTTTATAAACAAGAGGTTCGTTTTACAATATCTTGTGAGTGCCATGTTTAGAATGATGTCTGAAAACAATAAACACATAATAAACACAAGAGATACAGTATGTGTTGAATCTCTACAGAGAAATGAAGTTGGGCTTGTTTACTGTGGTAAATGCCTGCATTGGAAGCCCTCCAAAGTTGGCATCTTTACTCTTAACCCGCTGAGTATTTTCTAGATATTTTTCATCAAATCTCTAGTCATGGCTGCTATGAAGCAGCCATGACTGGATTTGATGAAAAATTAATCTAACTCAGTGATGCATGGGAAAGGCGCAAGATCGCTCTTGTGCACCATCGCCCACGCAAAAATTGCCCAAGGTATGCGAATAATCATTCGTCTCTATTCTTGGGTGTGTTTTCATCATTTTGAGTTGCGTCAACAGAAACATTCAATTAAGTTTTGATGTTGGTAAATTTTTAAGAATCACTCAAAATTTGAAGCATTTAAAGTACAATTCCAAACAATTTCCTTTCCGACATTATGAACACGACACGCTAACAGTAAGAGGGTTGTACATTGACAACACGCCCAGAGTTTACTCCCACTACAAAACGAACACACATGTTCAGATAAAAAAGAAAGAGATCTAAGAAACATTTTAATACCGTATTTTTTTTTTATCAAGGACATGCGGTATGTTTCCACGTTCCTTATTTTCTTTTATACACGTGGCACCTGTCGCTTCAATTCACCAGTGACACGAATTAATGTGCCCGATTTGGAATTTACACTTCCATTTTCCACGATTTTAATAATCTGCCATTTAAAATCCAGAACTAATTTTAGTGGGTTACATATATTTTCACCGTCAAAATTTCCATCCGTGTTCAGTTGTATTTATACATTCGTTTCGAAGGATGCTTGTCAATGGAAACTTTGAAATAAATTTTTGTTCATACCATAATATATAGTTCACTTTAGATTTTCTAGATCTTAGAAGTTAAAAGTTCATTTCAGGAATTCTGGTAATACATTTAATAAACAAACACTAGATTTCAAGCTTGTAATTTTATTCTGAACCACAGGTAAACAATAACATTAACTTAAGTATAATTAGAAAAAAATACACTTTAAATGTACAGTTCAACAGTATTAAAAAAATGAAGTTAACCGTATTTACTCTATGTATTGGGACAGCTAAAAATAATTATTTTCACAGGTGTCCCAATTCTTAGAAAATAGGGAAAGAACACAGCCTGGTCTTGATTTGATGCTGAATAAAGTTGTGTGTGATTCGTTTTCCATCACTATATACGAAAATCGCCATTCAATTTTTTTTTATATTTTCATTTTTGGCTTCCAAAACATAGCTTATGATCCCTCATTGGAACGAGCGCATTGTGCTCGTTCCAATGAGGGATCAAAAGCTATGTTTTGGAAGCAAAAAATGAAAATTTTCAGTTACTCCAGAATTTTTTTTATGAGTGTCATCTGCTACTAGCGACTGGCCAACTGGAAACAAATCTCCTGAATGTCCTAAACTTTGGAGCATAAAAAAATATAGTTTTCTGGAAAAAATGTGTGTCCCAAATCATAGAGTGTCCCAATACATAGAGTAAATACGGTATACATTGAAATCAACACTCTCAATCTAAATCACTCTCCTCTCATTTTTCACTCTCAAACTTTATCAGAGGTGAGCGATTTTCCACTCGCCTCCATTTGGCCCCCATTTGTCACTGCTAACTATAACACAAAAAATCATTGGTGAAAAAATCCATTCAATTTACATGGGGAAAATATGATTAAATCTGCTCAAATTATACTTATTTTAATGACAAGAAAAAGCCTTTGCTGGGCAGGAAAATCCACCAGCAGCATGCGAAGAGTTAAGCAGGTGTGTAACCAGAATTTTTCAGAATGGGGAAATAATTGTTTTTTTTTTCAAACTTGGCATTCTTTATTAGCACTGGGAAATAAAGTAAAGAATGTGAGCAACTCGTGAAATGGAAACTGCGAGAGTGATTTTTCATATGCCTGCATTTTTTTCCCTGATGTGTCTGTGTAGAAGACAGTCACACATTAATTAAATGACACATATTCTCCTATGAATTTTTAGCACTCCTCGTTTTTCTAAAATGCCAGGCCTGTTTTTTGACACTCTGTGACCAAAGGTCACCCATGATGTCCTGCTTGGGGCAAAAGCAGAGTCTTACAGAGATGGTAGTCAGTTCTCAATTTTGTCGAGCCATCTGAGCCAAAGAACTATTTTTTTGGCCTTACACCATCCAGAATTACAGGTGATAATTGGGAATCTAACACAATAAATGGGAATGAAAATGGTGAAAATATCGAAATTTCAATCAGCAAATTTTTCCCATAATGCAACTAGGAATTTAACCAATTCAAATGAATTGGATAAATTCTTAATTGCCTTAATTATGGGAAAAAATTGCTGCTTGAAATTTGCTTGCACAAGAAGACTGGTAGATAAATCCTTGGCACTGTATTTATGCCTTTTCTTTTACATAAATACTGGTCTGCATGCTTTAAAGGTTTCAAGTGAGGTCACAGTGCTAATCTGTCTATCAATTCAAAGCAGAAATTCTAAAGATTCTCTTGAGGAATATTGATGAAAAGAAGACGAGTGGGTTTATCAATAAAACAGATAGTACTGTGGCTCTTGGAATTATTTTATTGTTCAGTGTTAGATGCAGAAGAGGCATCAATTTGTCTTCTGTGTGAGCAAAATGCCCTGTGGCTATGTATTGGGAATAGAGGTTCACGTCTTTGAAATTAATCAAATGATTGGGTTATGAAAAGGAAATTGAATTGGATTGTGGACTTCATTGCTGAATTAGTTCGCTTATTTATCGAGAATAACAAATAATTGCAAAGTTGTAGCACTGTGAGGGAATGGAGTTCATCATCTAGACATAATTAGGCATTTTCTGTCTTTCCAAGACTTCATCATCTCAGAACTGAAGTGCTGAACGGGAACTAATGCTCTGATGTCCATACAACTATGTTGCTGGAACGTCGACAAAAAGCATTGCAACCCAATCTACCACCCTCCTCAAGACATCATCAAGTCAAACAATGCTGTAATTCCTTGGTGATGTTTGATGATGAGAAAGCTGTTAACCCGTAATATATGCGAAAGCTGTGACGCTGTGACTGCAGTCACAGCGTAACAGCTTTCACATCATCTGAAGCAACAAATAAAAGCTTAGCATGAAAACTAGTAACACAGACTCAACTTTACAATCTTGGCACTTGTTATACCACCACTTTTTTAGCTCAACTTTGGACAAGCCAAATTTGAGCTTTTGTCATGGCCCGTCGTCCGTCTGTCCGCCTGTCCGTAGTCAACAATTGGATACGGCTCGGGCTAGAGGTCGTATTTATGAACCGATCTTTACGAAACTTCTTGGGAACCTTTGTTATGACCGTGGGACGAGAACGAGTGTTTTTGGGTGCGGTGCAAAATTCAAGATGGCTGCCAGCCGCCATTTTGTACTGACGATGCAGAAATCTGTTTTTTGTACAGAACTTCCATATGAAAGCTCTGATTTGAATAATTTTTTGTATGAATGTTTAGTACCATGGGTTTTTTCTCGTGCGTAAATTATGCAAATTAAGACTAATTTTGATGTTTTTTTTGGTGTTACTTTCAGCACTGTAAGTGCAAATGCCAATACGGCTCGGGCTAGAGGCCGTATTTATGAACCGATCTTTACGAAACTTCTTGGGTACCTTTGGTATCACCGTGGGACGAGAACAAGTGTTTTTATTTATTTATTTATTGATGTTTAAGGTCACATATTTATGCACAATGGCTAATCATGACCGTGACAGTTTTACGGGTGGAGGAAGCCGGAGTACCCGGAGAGAACCACCGAGCAACGACGAGCAGCTGCCAGCTCCCCAACATCGTAACTCCGCACTGCAGCACAGGCAGGGTTAGATTGGTTGAAGACATGCGTACCATCGACGTGCAGTACGCCTTAGTACACGGCGTCATCGTGCCCCCACATGGGCAATGGGGGTGAAGTGTCTTGCCCAAGGACACAACGCGGTTGCCGCAGGTGGGATTCGAACCGAGGACCCCAAGTGTTTTTGGGCCCGGTCCAAAATTCAAGATGGCCGATGGCAGCCATTTTGTACAAAATTAGGTGCAATCAGATTTTTGCACAGAACTTCCATATGAAAGCGCTGATTTGAATAATTTTTTGTGTGAATATTTAGTACCAAGGGATACATCACATATAATACGGGTTTTTTTCTCGTGCAGAAATTATTCAAATTAGATGAACTTTCATTTTTTCAGTGCGACTTACACACAGTAAGTACACATGTCAATACGGCTCACACTAGAGTCTGTATTTATGAACTGATCTTCACGAAATGTCTTGGGTACCTTTGTTATCACCTTGGGACGAGAACGAGTGTTTCTGGGTGCGGTCTAAAATTCAAGATGGCTGCCAGTGGCCATTTTGTACCGAAATTAGGTCCAATCAGTTTTTTGTACACAACTTTATACAGCTCAGACTAGAGGTCATATTTATGAACCAATCTTTACGAAACTTCTTGGGTACCTTTGTTATCACCGTGAGTGTTTTTGGGTGTGGTCCAAAATTCAAGATGGCCACCGGCAGCCATTTTGTACCAAAATTAGTGCAATCAATCTTTTGTACAGAACTTTTGTATGAAAGTTCTGATTTGAATAAAATTTTGTATGAATGTTTAGTAACATGGAATACATCACATATTGTAAGGGGTTTTTTTTCGTGCAGAAATTATGCAAATTAGATGAACTTTGATTTATTCAGTGCTACTTACACAATGTAATCACACATGTCAATACGGCTCAGGGTAGAGGCTGTATTTATGAACCGATCTTCACAAAGCTTCTTGGGTACCTTTGTTATCACCTTGGGATGAGAATGAGTGTTTCTGGGTACGGTCGGAAATTCAAGATGGCTGCTAGTGGCCATTTTGTACCGAAATTAGGTCCAATCAGTTTTTTGTCACAAGTTCTATACAGCTCGTATTTATGAACTGATCTTCAAAAAACTTTTTGGGTCCCTTTGTTTTCACCTTGGGACAGGAATGAGTGTGTTTTGGGGTGCCTTTGTTATCACTGTGCTATGAGAACAAATATTTTGGGGTTCAGTCAGACCCACTCTGGGTCAAAGATTTTTTTCTAGTTTAGCATCTGACTGTCACCCACCTTTACAATACTTTACCTATACATTTGTTACAGGCAATGGTCAGTATTTATGTACAGACCGTTACAATACTTTATATGTACCTTTGTTATCAGGTCATTACCTAGATGTTTGTCATTGCATGGTGGGCCGCCATGGCAGCCGTATTGAATTTGGTTTCAACCCAATAACTTGTGAAGGGTGACTGGAATCATTTTTATTTTGTAATTATGCATTGTTGGTGTCTAGAGGAAGCTTCCTTTCAATTTTGGATCAGTTAGCTGATCCAAGATGACCACAAGTGGCCAATTCATTATGGTGGCCATCTTGAATTTGGTTTCCGTCCAATAACTAATGAATACTGACTCGAATCAATTTCAGTTTTCTCTTATGCATTATCGGTGTCTAGAGGAAGTTTCCTTGTGATTTTGGTCCAGCTAACCAATTCAATATGGCTGCCCTGGCAGCCATATTGAATTTGGTTTCTACCCAATAATGGTGAAGGGTGACTGGAATAATTTTTAGCTCAACTTTGGCGAAGCCAAATTTGAGCTTTTGTCATGGCCCGTTGTCCGTCTGTCCGTACGTCAGCAATTGGATACAGCTCGGGCAAGAGGCCGTATTTATGAACCGATTTTTACGAAACTTCTTGGGTACCTTTGTTATGACCGTGGGATGAGAACAAGTGTTTTTGGGTGCGGTCCGAAATTCAAGATGGCTGCCAGCCGCCATTTTGTACCGACGATGCAGAAATCTGTTTTTTGTACAGAACTTCCATATGAAAGCTCTGATTTGAATAATTTTTCGTATGAATGTTTAGTACCATGAGATACATTACATATCATACGTTTTTTTTTCTCGTGCTTAAATTATGCAAATTGGACTAACTTTGATGTATTTAGTGTTACTTTCAGCACTGTAAGTGCAAATGCCAATACGGCTCGGGCTAGAGGCCGTATTTATGAACCGATCTTTACGAAACTTCTTGGGTACCTTTGGTATTACCGTGGGACGAGAACGAGTGTTTTGGGGTCCGGTCTGAAATTCAAGATGGCCGATCGCAGCCATTTTGTACAAAATTAGGTGCAGTCAGATTTTTTCGCAGAACTTCCATATGAAAGTGCTGATTTGAATAATTTTTTGTATGAATGTTTAGTACCAGGGGTTACATCACATATAATACGAGTTTTTTTCTCGTGCAGAAATTATGCAAATTAGATGAACTTTGATTTTTTCAGTGCTACTTACACACAGTAAGTGCACATGTCAATACGGCTCAGGCTAGAGTCTGTATTTATGAACTGATCTTCACAAAACGTCTTGGGTACCTTTGATATCACCTTCCTTAAGACGAGAACGAGTGTTTCTGGGTGTGGTACAAAATTCAAGATGGCTGCCAGTGGCCATTTTGTACCGAAATTAGGTCCAATCAGTTTTTTGTCACAACTTCTATACAGCTCTGATTTTCACAAAATTCTTGGGTACCTTTGTTTTCACCTTGGGACAGGAACGAGTGTGTTTTGGGGTGCCTTTGTTATCACTGTGCTATGAGAACAAATATTTTGGGGTTCAGTCAGACCCACTCTGGGACTCGGATTTCTTTTCTAGTTTAGCATTTGACTGTCACCCACCTTTACAATACATTACCTATACCTTTGTTACAGGCTAAGGTCAGTATTTATGTACAGACCGTTACAATACTTTACATGTACCTTTGTTATCAGGTCATTACCTAGATGTTTGTCATTGCTGTGTCACATTCTACACATGTACATGTCTTAACTAGTTGAGCTAATGTGTCATTGACACTTTCATTATTTTATAATTTTGCATTGTTGGTGTCCACAGGAAGCTTCCTTTCGATTTTGGACCATTCAGCTAAAACAAGATGGCCAACAGTGGCCAATCCATTATGGCTTCCATGATGGCCACCTTGAATTTGGTTTCTGTCCAATAACTAATGGATACTGACTCAAATCAATTTTAATTTTTGGTTATGCATTATTGTTGTCTAGAGGAAGCTTCCTTTTGATTTTGGATCAGCTAGCCAATTCAATATGGCCACCATATTGAATTTGCTTTCCGTCTAATAACTAATGAATGCTGACTCAAATCAAATTTTTTTTTTTTGATGCATTATTGGTGTCTTGAGGATGATTTCTTTTGATATGGTTATGCCCCCGAGACTTACCTACCCTTTTATGACACCATCGGGGGCATATGCCACGGTTTGCGTTTCTCTTGTTTTTTGGTTTTTTTTTAAATTTGAATAAAATATTTTTTTTGTTTAAAATAGCAGATTTTGATATCATCTGCTTTGGGTAAAGGGTTAATACCCTTTTCATTTCGTTGGTAGTGAAGTTCTGTCTCATTGGCCTAAGAACATTCAATGCCTCGAGTGTGAGGTAACATAATTATAAAGTATTGGCTAAATTTGATAGCTCTACACATACAAACCCTGGTAAGTTAAGTAGTATTTGTTTGCTGTGGTAAACAAGGCCTGTCTTACTGGTAAAATAGGACCCAGTCACCAGTGCATGTGGTGCAAGTCCTCTAAAATAGGCAACATCAGTATAAGCGACTAATCTTGACTCTATCTCCATATTGTGGTCACAATTAGCCATTGTGCTGAAATATGTGACCATAACTAATGTATCGGCCACATTGCCCCCACCCCCTCCTCCCCTGCTCTCCCCTCCTTTTAGGTGAATGATAGGTGAACGAAATGATAGTTCCCCCAGTTTGTACAGCCCTGATAGCCAGTGAAAATCATCATTAAATTCCTTGAAAAGTGCTTAGACAGTGCTTGAATTTGATCAGTGGGAAGCCTGGGTTCAGATTAGGGGAAAAATATGCAGAACACGATGTGTGTTTGAATCGGTGGGTGTATTACATAACGAGTTGGAATGGCATAGTCACATTTCACATTCTTTGTTTATTACACATCCCATGCATTAAAATTCATTTAAATAAACAAATTTCAATTCTGAAGTTTAAACCCAAAGGTGAGGAGTCCGTTTGTTTTGTTTGAAGCTGTACCGATCAAGTGGTTCGCTACAGAATTCAAAACCTATTGGGCAGGTGTGTTGAAATTCGTATTGCTGTTCCTCTTCGGCTGGTGTCCATTCACACCTAACCATTTGGTGGCCATTACTGTTAGTTAAAATATAAGTACAATGTATGACCAATTTAGATATAACAGTATCTGCAGACGAGCCAGCCACGGGACTAGGTTAATGTTGTGATTGGAAATAATTGTTTTTTTTAATATCATCTCATTTTTGGTTAACTAATTTTTTCCAGAACCGACTTTATTTTGCTTTGGACGTTTTCATTTTCACACTACGCGATAGACGGTCGATAATTGTATAACAAAATTTGGAAACTTTTTGAAGTGTAACTAATGACTCTATGGGACAGGGACTAGTATAAACTGTGCCGGGGAAAAAAGTTCCAGCTTGTACATTAAAAGTTGAATACAGAAACATTTATGTCATAGTGGCAATTCCGTTAAATACAAGGGTTTAAAGTTTAATGAATGTGTATTAAATGGAGTTGGGGCACGGCGGCATTGCGGTAACCTGTTCTCATCAGATCACTGAAGTTAAGCAATGTGGAGCCAGGTTAGTCCTCGGATGGGTAACCATCTGAGCGATCGATTTGGACTCCTGCTTTGTGTCCTTGGGCAAGGCACTTAACCCCGTTTGTCCACATGGGGGCACAATGATGCCTTGTACTAAGGCGTACTGCATGTTGATGGTGCGCATGTCTTCAACCAATCTACCCCTGTCTGTGCTACAGTGCGGAGTTATAATGTTGGGGAGCTGGCAGCTGCTCGTCGTTGCTCGGTGGTTCTCTCTGGGTACTCAGGCTTCCTCCACCCGAAACTGTCACACGGTCATGATTAGCCATTGTGCATAAGTATGTGACCTTAACTGGTAAAGTGCTGGAAGCCCATATTTGGGCTTTATTCTGAAGTGTCGGTACCACAACTTAAAGGCTTCATATTCTGTGGATGTTGTTCATATCACCTTTGAAGTGAAATTATTTAGACTGTTAGGATTTGCATTCTTACAGTTTATGGGAGAGTGCCTATTGGCACTCTCCCATAAATTGTAACAAGGCAAATATATGTGAACAAATTTTGATGGCCAAAAATAATTCAGCACTCTACCATTTAAACACCAATAAATAAATGAAGTTTAGACATTTCCTTACCACGTGTTCTACTGAGGGCTTTGAAGAAGCTGACATAATCATCATAATAATGAGATTTTGGACATTTTTGTTTTTGTATTGTTCAAACCTGTCAAGTTAATTGTTCATTACCCATGAGCATAATTTGTTATGTTTTTCAGGTTCAAGTTCTGCCAAAAGATCTACAGCCACCACTGCTCTTTGCTCTTCCAGATCATACACGGTTTTCACTGGTGGACTTTCCTCTACATTTGCCATTGGAGCTGTTGGGTGTTGAAACTTGTATGAAAATACTGACAGCAATACTGATAGAACACAAGGTACACAAAATTTATCTCTGATTGGCTTCCCTGTCACTGCTCTTATTCTTAGATAGATATTGAGGGTACCTGCTGTTTTTGACTAGGTACCAGCATTATTGCTTGAGTGACTGAAAGGAAATTCATATTTTCTCGAATGACTAAAAGCCATGATTGAAAACTAAGATTGCCTTGCAGTCAAGAATGAGATAATGCTGCTAAGGCCACCACTAAGTAAATCTTCTGTTTCTCAGGCCATATTTTGTAAAATAGCATGTGAGTGGACGTTTTTTTTATTTTATTTCTTATTTTTATAATTATTTCTTTGCCATCTAAATTTCATGTTCTTGGTTTGTTTTATTTTAGACCTCATAATCTGTAGGATATCATTGGTGTTGGTGTACTTTGTCCCTTGAGTGCAAGAAGGCTTTGCAATGCTTCAGCATTGCAAAGCCTTCTTGCACTCAAGGGACAAATTTATCAATTTTATCAACTTGGGTAAAATATCAGACATAAACCATTTAATTTTGGTTATAAAAAGAGAGCATGCAGCACCAAAATGACCATTTGGGAGGGCCTGAGAAACAGATTTTTAATTTTTTAGCTCAACTTGACAAAGTCAAGCTGAGCTATTGCCATCACTTCTCGTCCTTTGGCGTATGTACGTACATCTGTCCACAATTTCCTTTGGCACACCGCACAGGTCGCATTTATGATCAGATCGCTTTGAAACTTGGTATGCTTGTTTGGGGTGCCCTCTAGATGGGAGCTATCGATTTGCTTCCATTTCTGTCAAAAAATGTTGCTGCTGGCAACAACCTTTGTATTTAGTTTAATCAGACCTCAATATTTTCCTTTGGCACACCCTACAGGACACATTTATTATCAGGTCGGTTTGAAACTTGGTATGCTTGTTTGGGGTGACCTCTAGATGGGAGCTATCGATTTTCTTCCATTTCCAGCAAAAAATGTCGCCGTTGGCAT
Source organism: Pictodentalium vernedei (assembly GCA_031216915.1). Classification (NCBI taxonomy): domain Eukaryota; kingdom Metazoa; phylum Mollusca; class Scaphopoda; order Dentaliida; family Dentaliidae; genus Pictodentalium; species Pictodentalium vernedei. Next base: position 426,255,375 of record CM062289.1, on the reverse strand, counting down.
TTACCTTTGAACTTAGTTTAGTCAGCCATCAATCTTTCCCTTTGGTACACCCTACAGGACACATTTATTATCAAATCGGTTTGAAACATTGTATGCTTGTTTGGGGTTACCTCTAGATTGGAGCTATCGATTATCTTCCATTTCCATCAAAAAATGTTGCCGATGGCAACCACCTTTGATGAACTAAGTGCACTTATGCATCAATATTTTCCTTTGACACATCCTGCAGGGCACATTTATAATCGAATCAGTTTGAAACGTGGTATGCTTGTTTGGGGTGACCTCTAGATGGGAGCTATCAATTTTCTTCCATTTCCATAAAAAAATCTTGCCACTGGCAACAACCTTCAATGAACTTAGTTCAGTTATGCATCAGTACTTTGGCACACCCTGAAGGGCACATTTATGGTTGGATTGCTTTGAAACTTGGTATGCTTGTTCAGGATGACCTCTAGATGGGAACTGTCAATTTTCTTCCACTTCTATCAAAAAGAGTTGCCGTTGGCAATGACCATTGAACTTAGTATAGTCAGGCATCAGTACATTCCTCTGTCATGCCCTACAGGGCATATTTATGATAGGATCGCTTGAAACTTGTTATGCATGTTCTGGGGGGTTTCTAGATGTTAGCTGTTGATTTTTTTCCATTTCCATAAAAAATTATTGTTGTTAGCACCAGCCTTTGGACTTAGTGCATTTTTGTAGCAACTTATCACTTTTGCACTCTCTGCAGGGTATATTTATGAATTTCCATAAAAAGGATAAAAAGACCATTGCCACCAGCCTGGATCGTCAAACTTAGTGCATTTGTGCATTAACATCTTCCTTTGGCATGCATTCATTATCGGGTTGTTTTGAAACTTCATATACTTATTCGGGGTGACAGAGATAGGACTGTTGATTTTCTTTTCATTTTTAGCTCACCTGACTGAAAGTCAGGGTGAGCTTTTCTTATCACTTTTCGTCCATCGTCTGTCAGTCGTCCGTCGTCCTGCGTGAAGGTGGTGTTTGAGCCTCTTTCTCCTAAACGCCACATTTTAATTAAATTTCATGTAAGTGGTGGTTATATAGGGGCATTTTGATTTTTATCCAAATTAGGTTTCGGCTCATATTGAGCAGAGGTGTGGGGAAAAAACGCCCAAATTTTTTGAAAATCTTCTTCTAATGAACCACCAGTAGCAGAGACTTGATATGTGGTATACAGAGTCCTTTTGAGGTTTAGAATCAAGTTTGTTCAAGAGAAGTTTGTCGGGCATTATCCGCCTTCGTTATGGGACTTCTATTTTCTGAACCGTGAGGTCAATTTGATCCAAATTTGATATGAGATGATAATGGGTCATAAGTAGTTGATTGATGCAAAAAAAATGTTCTCATTGCCCCGTGGGTACCTCGGGAGCTAAAAATAGGAAAAACCTTAAAACTGCCATATCTCCAAAACTACACGGCACAGAGAATTCTTATTTTGTATAAAGCTTACTTTTATCCAGTAGTATAGAATGGTTAAAAAAAATCCCTATCGGTTTGATCACAAGGTACTTTTTTCAGGACTTTGAAAAAGTGCTGAGTCAGCACTTTTTTACACTGTAGGCAATGGGAAAAAGATTAAAAAATCTTCTTCTCCAGATCCAGCAGGCAGAATCTTTTTGATATTTGGTATGCAACATTGTAGGGTGGATCTGATTCAAGTTTGTTCAAATCGGCCCCCTGGGTTCATATTTGGGCTCAGTATAGGAGCCCGATTTCGAACTTAGTGCATTTCAGGCAAATTTCTTAAAAAATCTTCTTCTCCAGATCCAGCAGGCAGAATCTTTTGATATTTGGTATGCAACATTGTGGGGTGGATCTGATTCAAGTTTGTTCAAATCGGCTCCCTAGATTCATATTTGGGCTCACTGTAGGAGCTCGAATTCGAACTTAGTGCATTTCAAGCAAATTTCTTCAAAAATCTTCTTCTCCAGATCCAGCAGGCAGAATCTTTTCATATTTGGTATGCAACATTGCGGGGTGGATCTGATTCAAGTTTGTTCAAATCGGCCCCCTGGATTCATATTTGGGCTTACTATAGAAGCCCAAATTCGAACTTAGTGCATTTCAAGCAAATTTCTTCAAAAATCTTCTTCTCCAGATCCAGCAGGCAGAATCTTTTCATATTTGGTAAGCAACATTGTGGGGTGGATCTGATTCAAGTTTGTTCAAATCGGCCCCCTGGGTTTATATTTGGGCTCAGTATAGGAGCCCAAATTTGAACTTGGTGCATTTCAAGCAAATTTCTTAAAAAATCTTCTTCTCCAGATCCAGCAGGCAGAATCTTTTGATATTTGGTATGCAACATTGTGGGATGGATCTGATGGAAATTTGTTCAAATCGGCTCCCTAGATTAATATTTGGGCTCACTATAGAAGCTCAAATTCGAACTTAGTGCATTTCAGGCAAATTTCTTAAAAAATCTTCTTCTCCAGATCCAGCAGGCAGAATCTTTTCATATTTGGTAAGCAACATTGTGGGGTGGATCTGATTCAAGTTTGTTCAAATCGGCCCCCTGGGTTTATATTTGGGCTCAGTATAGGAGCCCAAATTTGAACTTGGTGCATTTCAAGCAAATTTCTTAAAAAATCTTCTTCTCCAGATCCAGCAGGCAGAATCTTTTGATATTTGGTATGCAACATTGTGGGATGGATCTGATGGAAATTTGTTCAAATCGGCTCCCTAGATTAATATTTGGGCTCACTATAGAAGCTCAAATTCGAACTTAGTGCATTTCAAGCAAATTTCTTAAAAAATCTTCTTCTCCAGATCCAGCAGGCAGAATCTTTTCATATTTGGTAAGCAACATTGTGGGGTGGATCTGATTCAAGTTTGTTCAAATCGGCCCCCTGGGTTTATATTTGGGCTCAGTATAGGAGCCCAAATTTGAACTTGGTGCATTTCAAGCAAATTTCTTAAAAAATCTTCTTCTCCAGATCCAGCAGGCAGAATCTTTTGATATTTGGTATGCAACATTGTGGGGTGGATCTGATTCAAGTTTGTTCAAATCAGCCCCCTGGGTTTATATTTGGGCTCAGTATAGGAGCCCAAATTTGAACTTAGTGCATTTCAGGCAAATTTCTTTGAAAATCTTCTTCTCCAGATCCAGCAGGCAGAATCTTCTGATATTGGGTATGCACCATGCTTAGGGGGGTGAGATTCAAGTTTGTTCAAGCCAAGTCCCTGGGTTCATATTTGGGCTCACTGTGGTAGCCCGAATTATAACTTAGTTCAAAATGAGGAATTTTCTTTAAAAATCTTCTTCAGATCCAGCAGTCGGAATGTTTTGATATTTGGTATGCAGCATCCTTAGGGGGTGAGATTCAAGTTTGTTCAAGCCATGTCCCTAGGTCCATATTTGGACTCACTGTGGGAGCTCGAATTGTAACTTAGTTCAAAATGAGGAATTTTCTTTAAAAATCTTCTTCTTCAGATCCAGCAGTCAGAATGTTTTGATATTTGGTGTGCAGCATCCTTAGGGGGGTGAGATTCAAGTTTGTTAAAGCCAAGTCCCTGGGTTCATATATGGGCTCCCTGTGGGAGCCTGAATTATAACTTAGTTCAATATGAGGAATATTCTTTAAAAATCTTTTTTTTTTAGATCCACTGGTCAGAATCTTTGGATATTTGGTATAAGCTTTTCTTAGGAGGAGCAAATGCAACTTGTTGAAATCAATTCTCTGGGTTGATATAAATTTAGGCTACCTTGTCAGGTGAGCGCCCTCAGGCCCCTTGGGGCCTCTTGTTATTAATAACTGTTGCTGTTAGCAACAATCTTTGAATCTATTGCATTTGTGCATTTACATTCTTTATTGACATGACCTACAGGGCACATTTATTGTAGGATTGTTTTGGGACTTGGTATGCACATTAAGCGAAACCTCAACATGTAGATTCATTTCTGTGAAAAAAGGTGCTGTTTACAATGACCTCCAAACTTACTGCATTTGTGTATCAATATTCTTCCTCCAGCCTGCCTTACAGTTTACATTTAAAATGCATGGATTGCTCTGACATTGGCACACACAGTGCTGTTATGTTGAAGTTTCACCAAATAACATTGGAACCAATGATCTTCAAATTTACCATTTCAAGTTTGTCAAGTTGAGCTACAGTGTCATTGACACTTTCATTTAGGCATTAGTGGTACCTGTTCGAAAACAGATGGTATTCTTTTTAGCTGCGACTAGCAGCTCTATAAGTGGCAATGTCGGTCTGTCGGTTGGTCTGTCGGTCTGTCTGTGACCAACAAGTTTCAAAACTCAATAACTTTTGAAATACTTGATGGAATGACTGTATATTTGGAATGTGAGTGTATCTTATTGATGTCTAGCCACTGTTCAATGCATGTGTTGTTCCAAATATTTTTCTTGGAGTTATGGCCCTTGATGAACTTAGAATTTTTTGAGATTGCACCACCCGTCGCAGCTACGGCGTCGATGTCGCGATTTTTTTTTTTCAGTATTTGTGATTCCAAAACATGGCTTATAACCACTCATTGGAATGAGCTTGTTGAATCCCTTCAAATAAAGATTCATAAGTTTTTGTTTTGGAAGGAAAAAAGAAAACATTTTTGTTACTTTAGGTAGAAATTTTGGAAGGATTAATTGTGTTAAGGAAAGGACTAAGGAAATGAAATTGCAATTTTTGTGAAGAAATGTGGGATGTAGCGTTACAAAGTTATATCCAGGGTTCTTATGTCATTTAGAAAAAGTATGGAAATTTGTGCCTGACCAGCGGTAACTGCATTGTATACTTTGGCAAGACACATAATCCCAATTGCTCAATGTGTGGGTATGATGGCACTCGGTGCTGGAAATGAACAGAATTGACGGGTGCAGTTTTAAGCGCCCGCAAAATCAGAGATGAGAGTAAATTGCTCTCATAAAATGTTAGTATATGAATTTTCAAGGGAATACTGTCACCAAACACCAGAAAACTTAACCCTTTGAACCCGAGCAGCCACTTTTCCAGCCAGGAACATTATACGTCATAACATCATTAAATAGGATGGCTGTTCAGTAAAAGTGTGGGGTAGACCATTCAGTATTTTCAATGTGCAGCCCTGTGGCTGCACGTTGAAAATATTGATTGGTCTACCCCAAATAATGAATATGGACTCTTCTAATTGCTGCCATTGAACTGGCATGGCATATATCACTAGTGTTCAAAGGGTTAAATGTATAAGGAATTGCTGTATTATGACAGTAACTTGCCACTGGCCACAGGGTGCTGCTTTCTCAAAAAAAACCCATACGTTTATATGCCCTCACAGTATGTTAGTGCTCCACAATATTTTTCAACGAGTGCATTTTTTTACCTCCTGTAAAATAGAAAACACGGGTGCTGACAGGGGCAATTGCACTTACACGTCTCATTTCCAGGACTGGTGGCACTGTGTTCTAAAGCATACTGCATGTTGATGATGCACTTGCCTTCAAATGCTGCTAACTCTCTTGTGTGTGCAGAGTTAGTATGTTGGGGAGTCTGACAGTTGCTTGCCATTGCACATTGGTTCTCCCCAGTTTCCTCCACGCATAAAACTGTGTGATATGCTGTTGAAAGCATTAGCTCTTTGCATACTGCTGGTGGATATTTCTGCCCTGGACAGAATTTCTCTTGTGAACGTAATAAGGAGGATAATTTGGGCACGTTATTCAAATGTTCCCCTGGTAAATCAAATGAATTTTTTCATCAATGATTTCTCAAGTCAGCTTCAGACAGGGCTTATATTTCGACGAGAATCCGAGAATCGATTCGCACAAAGATTCCTGCAATAAAACGGGCGAGAATCCATGTAGATTCTCGCTGCACCTCTGCTAGGATTTGCGTGAAAAAAAATTGAGTCAATTTAACCCTTTAACTAACACAGTGGCAACAAATTAACCAATAGAAGGCTAACTTGACCTGAAATATCCTGACACTTTGTCAATAAAACCTTACAAATATGGCTGTCATTGGAACCGGTTCAATTAACATGAGCTGAAATATCCTGACACTTTGTCAATAAAACCTTACAAATATGGCTGTCATTGGAACCGGCTCATTGAGCCGGTTCCAACGACAACCATATTTGTAAGATTTTATTGGTAAATATTGTTCATTTAATTATTTTATCATTTATTTATTGTTTAAAAATTATCAAACTTAGTTTTAAAAATTAAAAAAGGGTGTTGGGTAAAAGGTTAACATGTGTTATCAGTATACAACAGTGGTTCAACCCTGGTGGCGTCATGGGATCCTGGGACACTCATAGTAGGTATGGATTCTCGCAACCATTTTCACTAGAATCCAAATGGATTCTCACAAATTTAGATGAAATATAAGCCCTGTTCAGATGAATTTTTCATCGAATCTAGTCATAGCTGTTTTACAGCAGCCATGACTAGATTTGATTAAAAATATCTTGAAAATACACAGCAGATTAATTTACCCCAATAAAATAAAGAAACAACAGGAAACAATGGAAATTTGTATCGCTCTGGAAAAGGTCTCGAGAAGTATGTAACAAAAACGTTGATCAAAGCATCAGAGTATCGAAAAAAATTTTTGAACAATTAACCCTCTCTATTTATTATTTATCGAATATTTTGACCCCCCAACACACTGATGTCAAAATATCAAAAGTTGAAATACAAATTCTTCCCATAATGCAACTAGGAATTTAAGCAATTCAATTTTGTTTGACAGTGTTCGATGAGCTCTTTCAAGATTAAATTGGTTAAATTCTTAGTTGCATTATGGGAAGAAAATCTCTTACTTGAAATGTATATATTTTGACATCAGTGTGTTGAGGGTTAAATCATTCAAAATAAAAAAAAACATTAGGCCTAAAAAAGTTAAAAATCTGTTTCTTGGGCCTTTCTGCATGGTCATTTTGGCTGCTGCATGCTCTCTGTTTATAACAATACAAACTTAAAATATTATAAATAAATGGTTTATGTCTGATATTTTACCACATACCGCATCACCCATGCTATTCTGTAGATTTTGAGGCCTAAAACATAAAACAGATCAAGAACATGAACTTTTGATGTCAAAAAAATAATTACTAAAAAAAAATAAAATAAAAAAAACCCCCACCCTCATGCAGTTTTACAAAAAAATGACCCGAGAAGCAAGATCTACTTTGTGGGGACTTATTAAAATTTGTTGTAATTTAAAAGTGTTTGTCCACTCAAATAAATAGTTCTGCTGAACCCTGCACGTATGTGAAATGACATTCTTGCAAATGTTTTTCAAAAAACCAAAAAGGTTATCTTAAGTTAGGCCTAAAAAAATAAAAAATCTGGTTTTCAGGCCCTCCCGCATGATCCTTTTGGCTGCTGCATGCTCTCTTTTTATAACCAGTTTAAACTTGAAAAAATTTAAAATTAAATGGTTTATGTCTGATATTTTACCTAAGTTAAAAAAACTGATGAATTTGTCCCTTGAGTGCAAGAAGGCTTTGCAATGCTTTAGCATTGCAAAGCCTTCTTGCACTCAAGGGATGAAATACACCACCACCCATGCTATTCTGTAGATTATGAGGCCTAAAACTTGAACCAAGAACATGAACTTTTGATGGCAAAGAAGTAATTACTGAAATAAAAAATAAAATAAAAAACCGCTCGCCCGCATGCAATTTCACAAATAATGGCCCGAGAAACAGAAGATCTACTTTATGTGGCCTTACTGACTATTTTTATAAAAATCTTTCCTGCATAGTCAGACTTTCATATATTTGATGTATGGAAAATGGCAGGGTTCGTGTGGAGGCCTTGCATTCAAGGAACGACCTTGAATGTGTCTAAGGGTCATTCAAGGCCCTGAAATCCTGGAAATTGTGTCAGGATATCTTCAAAAGCCTTGAATATTTAGGAAATAAAAATGCTGACGAAGCATGTAATCATAACTTGAAAGTTTTATGTGCCAGAGTTTGTGAAGGCATAGTCCTTTCCTAGGACCCTCAGGTCATTACCCCCCTCCTCCCACTTCCCTTGGAGGGAAGTGGGAGGAGAAGGTGGTAATGGCCACAGGGTCTTAGGACTAGTTAAGGCAGGCCTTAAAAATCCTTGAATTTGACAATTGTATGGCCTTGAAAAGTTCTGAAATATGTTGTGAAACGGCCTTGAATTTTATCAATCCTTGCCCGCAGGAATCCTACAGTTATTGAAGAGATTTTTTTGTGCGAGCATCATCAGCTAGTCATGTTTGGCAATGTGTTTAGATATAAAAATATTGTGTAAAGGTATATGTAAGTATGAATGATTAAGTATATAGATAGGAAAGGAGTACAGAAATGGCAATGAAATTTAAGGATGATATCTTCCAGGTTATTTGTGAAGGATTTTATTTGTAGATAATAATATTTAGGAAATAAAAATGCTGATGAAGCCCGTAATTATGACTATATAGTTTTATAGGCCAGAGTTTAGTGAAGGCATAGTTGTAACAAGTATACTCCAGTCATTACATCCTCCTCCCACTTCCCTTGTAGAGAAGTGGGAGGGTGGGTTAATGACTGGAGGTTTTAGTTAGAAATAATAAAGGTAGGGCCTTGAAAATCTTTGAATTTGGCTATTGAAGGGCCTTGAAAAAATGATAAAATATATGGAGAAATGACCTTGAATAGCCTTGAATTTTATCAGTCCTTGTCTGCATGAACCCTAAATGGTTTGTCTGGAAAATGTATAGGAAAGTATGGACAAGCATGGGTGGTGGTGTATTTCATCCCTTGGCAAGTGTAAAAACCAGTAAAACAGATGTGTTTTTGATGATTGGGTTACAAAATGGCCTTCATGTCTGAATTCTTCCAGTGAATCAATAATTAAGGCTGGAATAAATAACATAAAATAAATTGCTTGGTATTCCCAGGTGATGCATATGGATTGTTCTGCAGTGTCTCTGATGACAAAATATTACATTAATCTGATTAATGAGACTCTGTCGTTCACTATTACGTAAATCACATGTACAGACAGAATAATAGGTCATTACAGGGCTCTCGACCAGTAAAAAAAGTACAACTCCAAAGTAGAGATGAGTGGTATTGGTTTCGGTATTTTTAAGGGGTATACCTCGGTATCAGTTTGGTATTCGGTATCTGACTTGACTGAGATTTGTTGATAGTACTAAAGAAGAATTCACATCAAGAAAAACAGAATAAGTTGTTGCAGTATCATTCTACAACAATGCTGTATAAATGACACTTCCAATGAGCCCAGCAGTGGCATTCTTCTATGACCACACATCTTATCTAGTCATATTGAGACCTGTTCCAAATGCACCTTAATGTTTAAAGACCTATTTCAGGCTTTTCGATCTCGGAGCATGTGCCCTGACCATGCCATCTTTAGGAGGTCCTACTGACAATAGACAAAGCACCTGGGCAGTGATTTGTAGTCATCTCTTGGCGGCCTTAATAGGTCGCTAGGACTTGACTAGAAATCACTGCGACACAGTTGGACATGTACAGGTTGTAGTCGAGAGGGAATTTAGGACAGTTGCCCAGTCCATTGAGGGTTAACAAAACTGAAAAGAAAATAAGTCACTTCTTAATGTAAATGAACCTTTCAGCTGTTATCAAGCCTCAACAGGGACTTATAAATAGCAAATGTAGGAAAATTTGAAAATTCAGACGATTTTGGTATTCAGCGATTGGTTCGGTTTGTTTTTTCGATATCGCGATGATATCCGTATCAGTTTTTCTTTTTTGGTAAATTGCCCATCTCTACTCCAAAGTCAAATTTAGCCAATCATTTGTTTTTATTTTGCCTTTGTCAGATGAATCTCACGCCCAGCATGGGTTACTAGATCCTATTACAGGGTATCTTTTGTTTTCAAAATTTTGATTCACAGTTTTCTCTCCCTCCAGAAACATTGATTAGCAGTTGGCATAAATTGATTCTTAGTTTTAGACCAGGGTTATCCAGCCCATTTCGTTTTATTTTTGTCCGAAATACCGTGCTGTGCACTTGTCTTCATCACAGGCACCTAAATTCAATTTCCCCTTCCGTAACAGTTTGCAGTAGCAGATTTCATGGGCTTAACATTGAATACGGCATTATAAAACAGTTAGACATGTATTTTCTTTTATGGGTTCTCATCACTGACACACTAATATAACAGTAAGTTTGCTTACCTCGATTTATTTATTTCCTAAAATTAGTTAGTGTCACTTGTTTGTGACTGAAATTTCAAAGTTTCGTTTCAGAGCACAGTTTGTGCCATGCACATGTGCATTTGTCGTATTTATTTTGGATTTTCTTGAACATGCTCAAGTTCTGGAAAATCCAACATAAATACAACAACTGTGCATGTGTATGGCATAAATTGTTTCAAGAGGGGTTACGGTATGAAAAACCAATGACATTGATATAATGAATGATTGAGTCAGTGACTGTACATAGTGACCTAGAAAGTGCAATGTGCCTTAGTGGGATAACCCAATCAGTTGTACCTGCATTGGTGGATCTGTAATAGCAATCTTAGTGATTAAAGAGAATGTCTAACAGTCATACCAGCAGAAATCTTAGAAATACTTTGTATCGCAGTGTGCGAATCATTTTTAGCCTAACTTGACAAAGTCAAGATAAGCTATTACCATCACGCATGCAGAAGTTTGTTAGTCTGTGAGTCTGTTCACATTTTCCTTTAGCACAGGCTACACCCCGTAGTTCTTGTCCAATCATCACAAAATTTCATATGCAGGTTTGGGGTCATGTCTTGATGAGAACTTCCCTTTTTCGTTGCAATTGGTCAGCCTGAGCCCAAAACCCGAAAACCTTTAGCACAGTCTACAGGTCGTATTTATCAAGGGATTTCATTGTAACTTTGTAGGATGCCTCTGTATAATATCTAGATGAGAACGTCCCCTTTTGGTCATGATCTGTCAACTGTGATGGCTGCCCAGGCCCGAAACCCAAAAACTTTTAGCACAGTCTGTAGGTGATATTTAATATGGAGGAATTTCATTGTAACTTGGTAGGATGACTCCGTATGATGTCTAGATGAGAACTTCCTCATTTGGTCACAATCTGTCAACCATGACAACTGCCCGAGCCCAAAACCCGAAAACCTTCAGCACAGTCTACAGGTCATATTTATGAAGGGATTTCATTGTAACTTGGTAGGTTGACTTCATATAATATCTAGATGAGAACGTCCCCTTTTGGTCACGATTGGTCAACTGTGACGGCTACCCAAGCCCAAAAACCTTTAGCATAGTCTATAGGTCGTATTTATGGAGGAATTTCATTTTAACTTGGTAGGTTGACTCCATATAATGTCTAGATGAGAACTCCCCTTTTGGTCGCGATCATTCAACCATGATGGCTGCCCGAGCCCAAAACCCGAAAAACGTTTGCACAAGCTACAGGTCATATTTATGAAGGGATTTCATTGTAACTTAGTAGTTTGACTCAGGGTAATGTCTTGCTGAGGATGTCCCCTTTTGGTTGTGATCGGTCAAAGGGGTGGCTATACAGGCCCAAAGCCCAAAAACCTTTAGCACAGTCTACAGGCCGTATTTATGAAGGGATTTCATTGTAACTTAATAGGATGACTCGTTTTGGAATAAATTAACTGTGAGGGCTGCATACATTAACTGTGAGGACCACATTAACCCACCCCTCACTTCTTTAGTACAGTCTACACCTCATATTATTTTTATTGAAAACACAGCATACAGGGATCAGAAATTAACATATTCCCAATTATCACAATTCTTGTCTTATTAGTCGAGTTTTGACAAAGTCAAAACTCGACTAACAGTTTGATGAAGTGGCGGGCGGGTGTAAACAATTGGTTTCTGGGCAATAACTTTAGTTCTATTTGTCACACTTTCTCCAAATTTACACCACCGGTTACTCCATAGGAAAGTAAGACACCTATTGATTTTGGGGTCTGCAGCCTCAAGGCCAAGGTCACTTACTATAAATAGAATTTTTTCCAACAAATTGATTTCCGGGCAATAACTTTAGTTTTGTTTGTCGTACCTTCACTAAATTTACACCAGAGGTTACTCCATAGGAAAGGAAGACAACTATTTATTTTGGGGTCTGATGCCCCGAGGTCAAGGTCACTGTTACTGTAAATAGAATTCTTTTCAACAAATTGGTTTCCGGGCAATATCTTTAGTTCTTTGTGTCGCACCTTCACCAAATTTACACCAGAGGTTACTCCATAGGAAAGAAAGATGTCTATTGACTTTGGGGTCTGATGCCCCAAGGTCAAGGTCACTGTTACTATAAATAGAATTTTTTTCAACAAATTGGTTTCTGTGGGCAATAACTTTAGTTCTGTTTGTCGCATCTTCACCAAGTTTACACCAGAGGTTACTACATAGGACAGGAAGACACCTATTGATTTTGGGGTCTGATGCCCCAAATTCAAGGTCACTGTTACTATAAATAGAATTGTTTTCGACAAATCGGTTTCCGGGCAATAACTTCAGCTCTATTTGTCACACCTTCACTGAATTTACACCAAAGGTTACTCCAGAGGAAAGCAGACACCTATTGATTTTGGGGTCTGTTGCCCCATGACCAAGGTCACTGTTACTATAAACAGATTTTTTTTTGACAAATTGGTTTCGAGTGTTCTGGTATAGAGTGAGAATAGGGCAATGGTAGGAACTGCCTGAAGTAAAAGTTTTTTAAGAGTGGGGGGCATGAAAACTGTAGTTATCACTGTTGACAAAAGTTGCTGTTGCGACAAATAACTTGCTTTTCTGACTTTTCACAAAATTTAATGTCAAAACTTGACTTGTGGATCTGTGATCCTCTTGTCAGATTTTTTCATAATCCTTTCATAAACATTGAACATTATCCTTTTCATCAAACTCAACACAAAGACAAGTTAAGCTACAGTGTCATTGACACTTTCATTTTTAGATATTGGTTCACGACTATGAGATATTGCTTCGCAAACGGCGATGCAAAACCAAACAACAGATACCTTGTATTATACAGTACTCAGGTACCGGTTTCTTTTATACCTCAGGCAATTCCATCTGCCAACTCCAGGAATTGTAGCCATGCTGTTTTTGTGATAAACAAGTTTTTTTTTAGCTCCTCTTGACAAAGTCAAGCTGAGCTAATCTCATCGCTCTCCGTCTGGCGTCTGTAAACTCCATGTTTTGGTCTTCTTCTCCAAAGCCACTGGGCCAATTCAAGTGAAAGTTTGTGTGAGTGATGGTCCCAAAGGCCAAAAGGGCATTTCATTTTTGTTCAACTCAGCATGCCCAGCCTCATAGGGAGGGAGTGGGGGAAAATGCTCCAAAATATTTTTAAAATCTTCTTCTCAAGAACCAGTGTGTACAATGACTTGATATTTGCTATGGAGCTTCCATATGAGGTGTGGAATCAAGTTTGTTCAAATGAAGTTTGTGAAGTAATATTTGGCTTTGTAATAGGAGGGCTAAGATTTTTGGCCCCGCCCAAAATTTCTATTTTTTGAACTGATGGTCCGGTATGAACCAAATTTGGTTTTTGGTATTATTGGGTCATAAGTACTTGACCCATAAAAAAAAAAAAAAATTCCCGCATCCCATGGGAACCCTGGGAGCTAAAAATAGAAATATTTTAAAACCCTCATATTTCCCAAACCACATGGAACAGAGAGTTGTTATTTGGTATGAAGTATCCTTAGGACCAGTAGAATTGAATGGTAAAAAAAAATTGCCATCGGTTATGTTAGGGTGTTCTGTAATGGGCATCGAAAAAATGCTGAGTCAGCATATTTGCAAAAATTTTAAAAAATCTTTTCTCCAGAACCAATCATCAGAATCTTTTGATATTTGATATACAGCATTCATAGGGGGCAGGGGGTGGGGGAGGGGGGGGGGGTCAGATAAAAGTTTGTTGAAATAAAGCTCATTGGTTCATATTTGGGCTCTCTACAGGAGCCCGAAGTTTTAACATAGGGTAATATGGGGAATATTCTTTAAAAATCTTCTTCAGAACCACCAGTCAGAATCTTTTAATATTTGGTATACATCATTGTTATGAGGGTCAGATTCTAGATTGTTCAAACCAAGTCCCTAGGTTAATATTTGGGCTTCCTACGGAAGCCCAAATTTTATCTTTGTTCAATATGGAGGGTAATTTAAAAAAAACCTTCTTCTTCAGATCCACCAATCAAAATGCTTTGATATTTTGTATGCAACATCTCTAAGGGGTCAGATTCAAGTTTGTTCAAATCAGATCTCTAGGTATATATTTGGGCTTACTATGGTAGCCCAAATTTTTCTTAGTGCAATATGAGGAAATACAACATCTCTGGGGGTGGGGGTCAGATTCAAGTTTGTTCAAATCGGATTTGTAGGTTAATATTTGGGCTCGCTATGGTAGCCCAAATTTTAACTTCGTGCAATATGAGGAGATGTCTTTAAAATGTCTCTTCTTCAGATCCAACAGTCAGAATGCTTTCATATTTGCTACACAATATCTCTAGGGAAGTCAGATTCAATTTTGTTCAAATCGAGAGCCTGGGTTGATATTTGGGCTCCCAACAGGAGCTGGAATTGGCCATGTAGCTGAAGAATTAGAAATTTTGTATTCAGTACCCTCTAGAGGTGTGTAACTAAGATTAATCCACATAGGTTGTATCAAGGGGCTTCATAGGGGAGCTCTACATTTTACTTTATGATCAACTGAAAAAAAAGGCATGATGCCCAGATTATTTTTGTCACTCCTGAGGGACTCAAGTATTGACAGTGCAGCCTGTGGAGATGGCTTTCTTAATGTAGACTCATGCTTGGACTCTGTTTAAATTGTATTCTGTTCAAGATGAGTGCTTCAGGCCCCATGGGGCCTCTTGTTTACTACACCCCATGAATGTTTGGAGCAATTCAATAAACAAGTTCGGTTTTACTGTTAAAATAGTCGCATGTTTTACACAGAGTAGTTTCAGCACTGACTCATAACATAAGAATACTAATTTAGTAACAAAAGTTGATATTTGCTCACTCATTCTCTACGGTAGTTATCTAATTGCTTTTATTTGTACATTGATTTTTTAGTGGTGAATAATTTTAAATCAATTTTAATTTTGTAGTTGGTGTTCCAGTCAAGAGATTACAATGCCTTATCGATGAGTGTTATGGCATTTGTCTGCATGTTGTATCCTTTAGAATACATGTTTCCTGTGATACCTTTGTTACCAACATGCATGACTCAAGCAGAACAGGTAAATGTACTATGTTTATTTCATGCTTTATTTTCATTGTTATCCATTTTCATGCCTTAGTCTGCAATGGTAGGGTTAGCACCTCACCCCCCACCTTATTGGGTCATAAGTACTTAATTTATGACACAAATTTTTTCCCATCGCCCCATGGGAACCACAGGAGCTAAAAATAGAAAAAAAATTAAAATGCCCATATCTCCAAAACTACATGGCACTGAGAATTCTTAATTGGTGTGAAGCTTTCTTAGGACCAACAGAATGGAATGATAAAAAAAAATTGCTAACGGTTTTATCATGGGGTACTGGCTGTTGAAAGTGTTGTTTCCCATAAAAGTGCTGTGTCATCATTTTTTAACACTGTGGGTAATGGGAAAAACATTTAACACTACTTTTCTCCCAAACCACTGCTCCAAAAGCTTTGAAATTTCACATATAACCCTTTGGAAGATTGTTTCACATGTTTATTGAAATCAATTCCCTGGGTCCATATTTGGGCTCTCTATGGGAGCCCAAATGTTTAAATTAGTGCAGTATGAGGAATATTCTTTAAAAATCTTCTTCTTCAGATCTACCAATAAGAAAGAATCTTTTGATATTTGTTATGCAGAATCCTTAGGGGGGTGAGATTCAAGTTTGTTCAAGCCAAGTTCCTGGGTTCATATTTAGGCTGAAAATTTGGGGCCCTGTTTGGACCAAAATCCGTAAAAATTTTTTTTGTTTTTTTATGCGTTTCGGTCAATTTTAGGACAAAAAAATATTTATTTTTTTACACTGAAAATTTAGGGGTCGGGTGGGACTTAGAAAATTTTTGAAAAATCAGGAAATTAGTTTTTTCGTTTTTTATGCGTTTTGGTCTATTTCAAGACAAAATTTTTTTTTTTTTTTTTTTTTTTACACTGAAAATTTGGGGTCTGGGTGGGAAAGTTTTGGACCAAAATCCAGAAATTTTTTTTTTGTTTTTTTATGCGTTTCGGTCAATTTTAAGACAAAAACATTTTTTTTTTTTTTACACTGAAAATTTGGGGGCCGGGTGGGACTTGGAAAATTTCCGAACAAAAATTAAAAAAAAACTTTTTTTATGCATTTATCTCAATTTTGGGACGTAAAAGTGTAGGAACTGAAAATAGAAGGAAAATCCTGTGTATTGTGTGGACACAACAGCTTCATCTAGTTGGTATATGCTTTTCTTAGGAGGGGCGTATGCAGCTTATTCAAGTCAAGTCCCTGGTTTGAAATTTAGACTACCATGTCAGGTGAGCGCCCTCAGGCCCCCTGGGGCCTCTTGTATTATTTATAAGCTTAAGGAGAGCTAATTGCTCACCTAGGCCAAGCTAGGGGAGCAATTTTTAGCCCCCCACATTTTTAAGAGTGCCAGGCCTGTAATTGTGGTACAGCCTATCTGTCAAACACGAGAAAATAGATTAAATGCCTGTATTGGATGTACCAGGCCAAAATTGTCTATAAATATGGGGACTTCAGTAGTTTTCAAACTAATTCTTTAATTTTTTATTCAATTGATAGGAGTTTGCTCTATAACTAGTGCTGGAGTGACTATCAATTTTTGTAGTCGACTAATCACCAGTATTAATTGATGACTAGCCAATTATTAGTTGTTTCCCATAAATATCTCCTGTTTGATCCGAAGAATTGAAACAGAAGAACATATGTGCACATGTTTCATTTCTATAACTACTTTCCAGAAACTTCGAACATAAAACTCCCTCGGTTCGAATCTAACCTGCCACAACTATGTTGTGTCCTTGGGCAAGACACTTCACCCCTATTGCCCACATGGAGACATGGTAGCATTGTGTCCTAAGGTGTACAGCACGCCGATGATGCACTTGTCTTCAGCCAATGCTAACCCTGCCTGTGTGGAGTTAGTATGTTGGGGAGCCTGGAAGTTGCTCACCATTGCTTGGTGGTTCTCTCTGGGTACTCCGGCTTCCTCCACATGTAAAACTGCCTTGACACGAGGTGACCCTGGCTGTTGAAAGTGTCATTAAACCCAATAAATAAACAAATAATAAATACATAAAACTCCCTCCATTCCTACACAAGTTACAACTTAGTACCACAAGTGAACTGACTGTTGTGAGTCTTGTGACAATTTTCTCTCTTTTGCGGTTCAGATTGTTCCAATGGGGTTGTTAAGTGTACAAGACCAAAGATTCCATTTACTGTGCAGTCTGCAATGACTTCCTAAACCCTGAATTATTCAAAGGTACACCCTTTTACGGATACTCTTTAGTACTGATTAACCCTTTACCCAACATATAACGATCAAAACCGACCAGCACAATTCTAAAAAATCAACAATTAATTTTCAATTTTTTTTCAGTTTTTGTCTCAAAAACATAGGTTATGATCATGCATTGGAACGAGCTCATCGAGCTCGTTCCAATGAGGGATCATAACCTATGTTTTTGAGACAAAAATTAGTTATTTAAGAATTCCATGAGCTCTGTATTGCCTGTATTGGATGTACTGAGGCCAAATGGGTCTATAAACAAAGGAAAACTGGGGAGAGTCCAGGTAATTTCTCGTCAGGTTACAAGATTTGTTATTCAATTAACAGGAGTTTACTCTATAACCTATATTCAATTAACAGGTCAAATTTGTACTGGAGGTATGGTAAATGGTTTTGTGCTGAGAAATTATATTCAATTAACAGGGATATACAATTAAGAGATATCCAATTAAGTGGGCTCCACTGTACTTTGAACCAGTATTCAAACCCTAAGATCTGCTGTTCGTTTCAGCACCATCATAAAATAAACACCAGGATTGAAATGCAGTTTTCAGAATTAGTTTACCCTTGACACAGAAACTAAATGAGGAATCGCTGTCTGGTAGAATAATTGATGTTCTATAGATCATTTGTGAACTAATTTCATTCCAACGATTTAACATTCCCATTATAGCTGATTGCTTCAAATGTAATGTTTCTAGAGAATAATTGGTCATATCTGTCTGGTGATATCAGATTAACAGCAAACATATTGTATTTAATTTCATCAGACCATGAATAGCATTGGAAATAATTACTTTTTTTATCCGTCAAAAAATTCTCAGAACACCAGTATTTAGGCTCTAAACTCTTTGCGTGCTGAAAGTATTTGTCGCAGTATCAACTGATTGTCTAGCATTTTTACCCTTCAAAGTGCCTTGATCACAAAAGCGGTCAGAGAATTTTGACCAAATCACGACTGTGTCGTGATTTGGTGAAAATTCTTAGTCCGCTATATGCCCGGCAACACTGAGAATCTCACCTGTTGAAAAAGAAAGGCATGAACAGTGAATCTGAGCTACTATTTTTGTCTGTTTTTCTTGATATGGTTTTTTAGCTCACTGAAGGGAGCTCAACTTATCACTTGCCGTCCCTCGCTGTCCGTTTTCGTCAACATTTTTCAAACAACTTCTCCTCTGAAACCAATGGTCCAATTTTCACGAAACTTCATGTGGATGTTCATTACTATATGGCAATTCATGTTTGTTCAAATGAAATGGCCACATCCCTTGGGGGCTCTGTATGGGGCATAACTCTGATAGCAACGTATGAATTATAGAAAAATTATTAAAAAATCGTCTTCTCCAGAACCAGTGGGCAGAATCTTTTGATACTTGGTATGCAGCATCTTGGTATGGGTCTGATTCAAGTTTGTTCAAATCAAGTCCCTCAACCAATATTGGGGCTCACTATGGGTGCGTGAATTTTTACTTAGTGCAATTTAAGAAAAATTCTTTAAAAATCTTCTCTGGAACGAATGGGCAGAATCTTTTGATATTTGGTGTGCTGCATCTTGGTATGGGTCTGATTCAAGTTTGTTCAAATCGAGTCCCTTGATCAATATTGCAGCTCCCTATAGGGGCATGAATTTTTCCTTAGTGCAATTTAAGGAAAAATCTTCACCAGAACCAGTGCGCAGAATCTTTTGATATTTAGTATACAGCATCTTGGTATGGGTCTGATTCAAGTTTGTTCAAAGAGAGTCTCTTGATCAATTTTGGAGCTCACTATGGGGAACTGAATTTTTACTTAGTGCAATTTAAGAAAATAAATTTAAAAATCTTCTTCTCCAGAACCAATGGACAGGATCTTTTGACATTTGGTATACAGCATCTTGGTATGGGTCTGATTCAAGTTTGTTCAAATTGAGTCCCTCGATCAATATTGGGGCTCACTAAAGGGGTGTGAATTTTTACTAAGTGCAATTTAAGAAAAAATCTTTACCAATCTGCTTCACCAGAACCAGTGGGCAGAATTTTAGATATTTGGTATGCAGCATCTTGGTATGGGTTGGATTCACATTTGTTCAAATTGAGTCTTTTGATCCTTATTGGGCCTCACTATGGGGGCGTGAATGTTTACTTTGTGCAATTCAAGGAAAATTCTTTAAAAATCTTCAGAACCATCATCAGAATCTTTTGATATTTGATCAGCAGCATTGTCCCATTCAGTCCTGTTGATGTTTTAGCTCCACTCTGTAGAACATTAAGAATAGCTTTTGATAATATTTGTGTCTTAACAGTATGGAACATTCAGTGAGCGGCTAAGGCTCCCTGGGGCCTCTTGTTTTCGAAGTATTTTATATACAGAATTAACTCTTTACCTGCTGCTGGCAGATATTCCTGCCCAGCACAGGGTTTCTCTTGTCCCTGAAATAAGTATAATTTGGGCACATTTAATCATACAAGGTTCCCGCGGGACCTTGGATTCAAGGAATGGCCTTGAATTCAACAAAGTGTGGTTCAAGTACTTGAAATCCTGGAAAATAGTCAAGGGAACCTTGAAAATCCTTTTGAATTTTTGCGAAATAAAATGTGCCGACGATGTCGGTAAATAACAACCTCCATTGTCCAGTACACTATTGATCATATACCATCATTCATGGTGGTAAAGCCTTGAAAATCCTTGAATTTGGTTGCTGTAAAGCCTTGAAAAGTGCTACAAAATGTTGAGAAAAGGCCTTGAAAAGCTTTAAATTTGATCAGTCCTTGCCTGCAGGAACCCTGTCATATTTTCCCCCTGTAAATTGAATGGATTTTTTCACCAAAGATTTCTTATTTCTTGGTATACTTACATTAATTTTTCGTCAAATCTAGTCATGGCTGCTTCATAGCAGCTGTGACTAGATTTGATGAAAAATATCGTAAATATACTCAGTAGGTTAACCCTTTACCCAACGCAGACGATATCAAAGTTTATTATTCTAAATATAATTTTTTTAAATTTTTCAAAAAAATTCAACAAAACCATATCATGTGACCCCTTGTTGGAACGAGCTCGATGAGCTAGTTCCAACGAGGGGTAACAAGATATGGTTTTGTTGAAATTTTTAGAAAAATAATATTTTTTCAACTGCCAAATTTGCATATTACGTGGGCGGCTGCGGGTGATTCGTTGGGTAAAGGGTTAAGAATTAAGACCTGCTGCTGTAAGTGTCGGACCACAAAATTACTGCTTATATGGTCACAGTACTGTACCTAACAGTACCAGTCAGATCAGCTAGTGCAACTCTCACAAATTGCGATTGTATTTTGTTTTCCAGTTTTAGCTTCCAAATCATAACTTTTGAAAATATACTGTATGGAAACCCTGCAAAGAAGGGCAGTGCTTATTTTCTGTGGTAAACAAGTTCTGCTTTTCTGGTAAAGTAGGACCCAGAATACATATTTTGTACTTGTGATGTAATAATAATAATAATAAATGGAGTTTTAAAGCCGAAAATCTTCAAAGAGCTCTTGGGCTTAACACACAAAAAAAACTGTATATATATATATATATCACTCTTCATTTCCTTTTTACTGACTGTCTCCAAGTGGATGAATCACAATCAGCGGTCTTCATAGCCATAGATGCCAGAAATTACATTAACCCTTTACCCAACTAATCATCCGCTTCTGCCCCCATAATTTACAAATTGAGCGGCTGAAAAAAATATTATTTGTCAAAACATTTCAACAAAACCATATCATGTAATAAATAATAAATGTTCATATAGTGTACGTTGCATAAAGGGTTAAACACCAAAAAATAAATAACTTTTCAGCCCTATTTGGAAGGAGCTTGTATTGTACTTATTCCATTGAAGGGTCATCAGCTTTGTTTTGGAAGCAAAAATTCTAATACAGTTGAAATTAAACTCCTTATTTGATTTGTTAATTAACCGTTTACCCAACGCAGACGATTTCAAAATTCATTATTTTAAATATTATTTTTTTAAATTTTAAAAAAAAATTTCAACAAAACCATATCATGTGGCCCCCTCTTTGGAACAAGCTCAACGAGCTCGTTCCAAAGAGGGGTCACATGATATGGTTTTGTTGAAATTTTTCGAAAAATAATATTTTTTCGGCAGCTGTATTTGCATATTACGCGGGTGGATGCAGGCGATTCGTTGGGTAAAGGGTTAATCCAGTTTAAAACCATATAATTTGCATAAATCTATTTGAATTTAGTGAGTGTAATGATGATATTTCCAGGAGAAATACATGTCTCTTTTCAAAGAGCTGGAAGGAGCTATTTTAGATCCACACCAGAAAAGTGTTGACATGGGCAGGGTGGGGGGGGGGGCGGGAAGAGCAGGTCCTCAGTTGGAGTCACACTTGCGGCAACCACATTGTGTCCTTGGGCAAGACACTTCACTCCCATTGCCCATGTGGGGACATGGTGGCGTTGTGTACTAAGGCATATTGCATGTCGATGGTGCACCTGTCTTCAACCAGTGCTAACCCTGCTTGCGTGGAGTTTGTATGTTGGGGAGCTGACAGTTGCTTGCCATTGCTCAGTGGTTCTCCACCCATAAAACTGTCATGGTCATGATTAGCCATTGTGCAGAAATATGTGACCTTAAACACCAATAAATAAATAAATAACTCTTACCCTGCTGAGAATTTTCAAGATATTTTTCATCAGATTTAGTCATGGCAGCTGTGGAGCAGACATGACTAGATTTGATGAAAAATTCATCTCAATTTATATCAACAAATTAATATTGAATAAATCTGATCAATTTACAGGGGGGAAATTGATTAACCCTTTACTTAACATAGCGGCCAGGAAATTGACCAAAATGAGCCTACCACAGCCTAAAATATCTTCCAAATGTCCCGATAAAACCATACGATAAAATTCATCGAGCCAATTCTAATGATATCCATATTTGTATGGTTTTGTTGGAAAATTGTGAGAATTGTTTCGAAAAAATGTGAAATTTAATTTATTTTTTAAAAAAGGCTGTGTTAGGTAAAGGGTTAATTGTGCTCAAATTATACTTATTTCAGGGGCAAGAGAAATCTTGTCCTGGGTAAGAATATCTGCCAACAGCATGCAAGGAGTTGACACATCATTTGATAAAAAACAACAAGTGTAGAGCTATATCAGAATCTTCCTGACAATGAATGAATCAGTCCTTGACGCTTAACCCTTTTACTAAAACATGAAGGCCAATGACATTCACAAAGTCCCCATTAAAGTTTTATTATTTTTTTACTTTTTGCCTCCAGAGCATATGTTATGGCAACTCATTGCAATTAGCTTAACCCTTTACCCAACACAGACGATATAAAAATTTATTTAAATATCATTTTTTAACATTTTTCAAAAAATTTCAACCAAACCATATCATGTGACCCCTCATTGGTATGAGCCCGACGAGCTTGTTTCAAAGAGGGGTCACATGATATTGTTTTGTTGAAATTTTTTGAAAAATAATATTTTTTCAGCTGCTGAATTTGCATATTGTGGACGATTCGTTGGGTAAAGGGTTAATGCTCCTTCAAATGAGGGGACATAATCTATGTTTTAGAGGCCAAAAATGAAAATGTTTAGTTGTTCAAGAAAATTCTCTTCTAGCCGTGTTCGGAAATGAATTAATCCAACCAGTTGTAAACCAAATTTATCCTTCACTTATAATCAGTAAGTTTGAATATATGAGGGATTTCAAAGCTAGTTAGTTTTCCTGGTATTTTGTTTTCCTCAACTTTACTAGTGTCCGACTTGATATGACACTGTCCAGTGTAAGTGCTTTTAACCCTCTCAACGCTGATGTCAAAATATTATTATTTTGAATACTATTTTTTCCCATAATGCAACTATGAATTTAACAAATTCAAGCTCATTGAGCTTTGTCAGTTAAAATTGAATTGGTTCATTTCGCAAGTTGTATTATGGGAAAAATTTGAGGCTTCAAATTTTAATATGTGATATCATTGGTGCCAGTAAACAAACATTTTGTGTATCCAAGCACTGTATATTTCTTATTGGTGAAAACTTGCCTTATGGCTGAGCTCATTGCAGTAACTGCAACATTATAATAAATTTTTTGTTTTTCTCAACGATTTTCAAATGTAATGTTTAAGAATGTTAATTTTTTTTTTTAATTTGCAGCTCCTTCTTGCCCCCACTCCATTTATTATTGGAGTACCTGCAAGTTTTTTCCTTTACAAGAAAGGTTTCCAAATACCTGAAGACATATGGTTGATTGATTTAGATTCAAACAAGGTAGGTGCAGTGGAACTGTGTTAAAGTGCTATTACAGTAAGGGATATTTGTTTACTTTGAAATTCCCACCTCTGATATTCCATAAAATCAGATTAAATACCCACAAATTGTACATCAAAATGAAGGTTGTGATGAATAGAAGACCTAAAATATATGCAATCAACTCATAGAGTTGACAGCAGACACCAATGGTTCCTGGAAGTCTGCTACTGTATTCGTACCAGAACTGAAAAAAAAAATTATTAAGAGAACAACTTGTGGCCAAATGTGCTTTAGATATCCAAGCACATTACGTCAGTCGGTCCTTGATCAAGTTTTTGAACTCTTTAACCCTTTACCCAACGCAGACGATATCAAAATTTATTATTTTAAATATCATTTTTTCACATTTTTCAAAAAAATTCAACAAAACCATATCATGTGACCCCTCGTTGGAACGAGCTCGATGAGCTCGTTCCAACGAGGGGTCACATGATATGGTTTTGTTGAAATTTTTTTAAAAATAATATTTTTTTAACTGCTGAATTTCCATATTACGCAGTCGGATTCGGGCGATTCGTTGGGTAAAGGGTTAAAATACTGGGTGAAATGGTTTCATATTTGGTATGCAAGTGTATGTCCAGCCGATGTTCATGGTGGAGTTATTGCCCTCGATGTACTTGGAATTTGTTTGATTTTTACCATCTGTTGCAGATGAGGTGCGACCTCACAATTTTTATATATGAGTTGCAAAAACCAAACTCTTCTTGGTAACAAAGTATTTTGGTTCTTGACAGAAAAATCTTCCAGATGCAGGTAATGAGTTGATGAATGATTTTCAGATTTCATATAGAACTTTTTGGTTAAAATATCCTGAGTGGGCTTTAAAATTGGCCTTGCCAGATGATTTCTTACAGTGTTATTGTCTGCTTTGACGTGCCTAAAATGTATGCAATAAATTTCTAAACAAATGACAGAGAGGTTGAAATCATTCATAATAGCATGGGAAGTGAAGTATCTTCTTCAACCAGTAAAGGCTTAATTCAGTCGCTTGATAAACATGTAATTATTTTAGGTAATTGTACCGAGAGGAGTAGAAGAATTGCCACCTATGCCTGAGCCCGAAGGATCAGCCCTGAAGAATCATCTGAAACAGGTAAGACTGTATGACATTGTTTTTGATGTAGAAATATTGGTTATAATTCTAATTTCAAAATTATTGCTTTGAAATCGGGTGGGGGGGGGGGGGGAGGGCATACGCTTAAATTTGCACCTCTTCCATGAAAAGTGCTTAAAGCAAATTTCATTCTTGAAAAGTACTTGATTATTGACCCCACCCTTGAAAAGTACTTAATCTGGGCTGAATCAGCACTGGTGATCCTTATTTTTGCACCCAAACCCCCAAAATTTACAAAATTACGGAGAAAATCTGAAGATTGTTGAGTTCTGGTACTGTAAATATTCAAAATATGCCTTTCGAGAAATGTGTATACAACCCATCATAGTTAAAACAATACGAATGGATTGCTACAATACGAAATAGGACGAGTGCATATTGTAATGTATATTTAAAAGATTTTAGAGTTGCGTTGATGGGGGAAAGTGCCGTGAAGTCTCATCAGAAAAGTGATTACCACAGGAAATTCAAAATAAAAAAATATGTTACCATTGGATGTATTCCTGAGTAAGGACAGCAAATATAAGAAAACTTTGGAAAATCCCGCAGATTGGCTAGTTTCAGATCTGAGCGACACCAGTGGATAATTTGTTGAATCTGGTATCATGAATTGATTAACCCTTTACCTAACACGAAAGGCAGACGACACTTGCAAACAGAATTCTTGAATGACAAAAGATTTCACTTTTTTGTCTCCAAAACATAGCTCATGATTGCTCATTGGAATGAGCTCAATGAGCTCATTCCAATGAGGTGTCATAAGCTATGTTTTGGAGATAAAAATGAAAAAAGTACTGAAAATTGAATGGTGCTTTTTGTAAATATTTAAAGCTGGCTGGTTTTGCCCATTACGTTGGGAAAATGGTTAAGTAAAGATTTCCACATATATTGTAGAGCTGTAGGTTTTTAAATTTCTTGTTCGGTTTTGGTTTTGGTTTTTCAGGTGGAATAAAACCTCGGTTCGGTTCGGTTTTCGGTTTGTTCATGAGGCCAAATAAAATTCAATAAAACTCATTCTTATGTCCGGAATCATAACTGAATGGCAATGAAATTGAGTGAAACTCAATGAATGCCCGAATTAAGCTATAATACATGAAGAATCAGGAAGGCCAGTATAATAATTATCTAAATATTCAGAACTTTTATTGTGCTTGGCCATTTTTCGAGGTCTGACACCTACATGCAACTTGAGGAAAGCTGCAAACACAACTAAACTGAAATGTCAGAAATTCCCGGAATGTAGCCTTCCCAGAGTAGGGAGAGTACCCAGACACTGCCATTGGCAGTGTCTGGGTACTCTCACTACTCTGGGATGGCTACATTCTGTGAATTTCTGCAGCAAGAGAGTATTTAATAAAAAACGAAAAACCTTAGATTACGGGATGTCGACGGTTTCGGTTTTTAAAAAAAAACTAAAAACCTCGGTTCGGTTTCGGTTAACCTACAGCTCTAATATATTGGGGAGCAAAAAGTTCCTAACATCAGTTTTATGACCAGGGTGTATGCTGTGTTAGGCCTAGATATTGATAGGTGCAGTATATAAATAGTCATTGAAAACATGGCCATGGTCCTTGAAAAGTGCTTAAATAGTTCTTAAATTTGATTCCCAGAAAAGAATGGGAACCCTGGGAATGAAATGATCTATTTGGCAAATATTTTTCAAATGTTTTGAATAAACTCTCTACTTTCTTCGTAATAGACAATGAATAATTCAGTATTTTTTCTTTTAGGCTTTAGCTAGCATGAGTATGACACCTCAACCAATAAAAAATCTAGATGCTCTACCACAGGCACCTGATACATGGCGGCGTGGGAGTGATGTTGCTGCTAATTCTTCAGGGTTCAATCCGCTTATATATGGTAATGATGTGGATTCAGTGGATGTTGCAACAAGAGTTGCCATGGTAATTATAGATAAACACCAAAAAAATAACATATAGAGGATACCTACTGTTTTTGAGTAGCTACCAGAACTATCGTAGGGGGGGGGGGGGGGGGGGGTGGGTGAGGTAGGGCTGAAAGGAAATAAAAGTTTTCATGAGCGGCTGAAAGCTTGGGAGTGAAAATTAGGGCTGGCATGATTATGAAATTGCATGAGATCGACTTTTGAAGAAGAATAATTGATTAAAGTTAACTTTAATTGTCCTCTCTGACCTCTAGAAACAACTATATCGAAAACAGTATTTTTGGTCATTAGTTCTTAAGGTCGAACATTCTTTAGGCATGCTGCACATCTGCTCTCTGAGGAAAATTCAGACTCCTAATCACCTCAGGCCAAAACCTAAACCTAGTCTCAGGTTTGGGCCTGATGTGGTCAAGAGTCTACTGGTAGCTGAATTGAGATTTAAGAAGGCAATTGCTCTCCTTGGCAAACTGAAGAGAGCAATTATTTGTACTCCCATACTTTCTAGAATGCCAGACCTGGTGTGATGTGTTGTTTCTTTATACTTCTTTCCCATATCAATTACAATGTATTTTGATATTCTACAGCCTTGGGCACCTCTTATGAGTAAGATGGGAAGGGGAGTAATAACATCATTTATCAGTAAATGAGTGATGAAAACCCATAATTGTTGACTTTTAAATTGAATTTGAGTTTGAGTTTGGGAGTTTCCGATGATTAGTTGACTTTGATCATGACAGACCTAGTGAAAATGTAGATTTCCTTGCTGTCATGAAAGAGACTGTAATACTCTATTGGAAATGGCTCGGAGAACAATTTGAGTCAACATTCTTGATATTTGTATGAGGTCTAGTAATCGTGGCCATCAGAAAATAGGTTGGTTCTTTTCGTTTGATGTGAACAGATGGCGGAAAAATCAATCGTTTGCCCAATTTATGTGGACCAAATCTGAGATATATTGATGTACAAACTTAACTGCATCATTATGTTTTTGTCACAGTACAGGTAGGCCTGGTGTTATTAAAAATACAGGAGGGCTAAGAATTGCCCTCCTAAATCCTCCCAGGTGGGCAAATGCTCTCGCCAGGATACACATCGTCACTTGAGGTCCATTCTGTTCTATCTCCCAGTAGGGATTGTGACATTCCCAGTAGGGAGATAGAACAGAATGGAACTCAGGTGACAACATGTTTAAGAATGTCTCCTTGCTTCTTACAGTAAGTGTAATAATAAGATTGACCACATATATCCCTAGCAGTATTTCTAGGGAGATGTGAACAGCATCTTAAGGTAGAATTGTACTTTCTGCAATAATGTTCAAATGTTATTCTACATCTAACTGACAGCATTACCAGAGAGTCACATACCACCAGTAACATGAGTATGACAGAATGTTTGAACATGAAGCCCAGTGTTGCAGTTGAATTTTATTTTGAGCAAATTATATATTCCTTTTTGTCATATGGATGAAGTGAGCCATAGAAATTGTACACATAAAATAGAACTAGTACTGCAAAGCAATTTGTGATGTGTTTAATTGGCTAGATGCAGGAGGGCTAAAAATAGCCCTCCTAAAAAAATTGCAACTGCTTTAGGACGGCAGCCCTCCAGTATGGCCAGCAAATATTTGAGATTCGATTTGATATCGATACTATACATCTGCTTCGAGATCGATCTCGAATCAGTCCAAGATTCGATTTTTTCAAATCTCTCGTACTAACTTCAGTTTGTTACATATCCAACAAAAATTGGATAAAATTGTCGTTAGACAATTCATTCATGTAGACTCAATTCAATTTCATATTTAAATGAGTAATTGACAATGTTTAATTGTTAGGTAAGTAGTGAATTTTGCCCAGAACATTATCCATAGTTTTAGTTTATGAAGGCTTAACTTCTTACTATTAAGAATGTGAATATAACAAGTTAAGCCTTCAAAAACTAAAGCTATGGATAATAGGACTAGCTGTTTCAGCGATGGTGCTGAGAGAATATTTATTTATTGGTGTTTAACTGGTAGAGTGCTGGAAGCCCATATTTGGGCTTTATTCGGAAGTACAGTTGGTGCAACTCGAAGGCTCATATTCAGTGGATGTGCTTTGTATTATCTTTGAAGTGATATTATTTAGTGTGTAAGGGTTTGCCTTGTTACAATTTATGGGAGAGTGCCCATAGGCACTCTCCCATAAATTGTAACAGGGCAAAGACATGTGTACAAGATTTGATGGCCAAAAATAATTTAGCACTCTACCAGTTAAGGTGTTCACTCAGTCTCGTAAGTGTAATCACAGTGTTCCGTAACTTCTGTTTGGTGCAATATGAAATAACTTGTCTTTTAAGATTCGATTCGTGATTTGATTTGATATCGCTATCAGACCAGGGACCAGCCTAGGGAGGAATTTTAGGGAGACTTCAAGTCTTCCTCCAGAAAAAATAGGGAGACTGCAGAGTCATGTAGGGAGACTTCATAGGCAAGTGGGGAAAATTAAGAATATTCATGTACCACCCCCGCCGCCCCTTCATATTTTTAATTTATGGTCCTCCATTAACGTACAAATAATCCAGGTCCAGTTGTCTATGATGCATCTGTGCCAGGTTAAAAAATCACAATGTAATTATTGACTGAAAATCCCCCACTGCTACCTTCTCCTTCATGACCCCTCACCTCTTCTTCGTGCCAATCCCCCATCACCCTCCTGTGGTTGCCTTTCAACAAAGTCTACTAAGCTAATAATTTCCTAAGTCTGAAAGTGTGAACAAGACCAGATGTAAGAAGGTTGTTTGGAAGGTACTTTGTTAGTTAATAAACAAAATACATTCTGGGGTCGAGTATTTTGTAAAAGAAATGTCATTCCGCATCATTTTTATGGCATTCCGGTGTCATTCAGCGTCATTTCATGTCATTCCGATGTTTAGGAGGACCCTTTTTCAAGATCGTCCACATGCACTTTTGTGTCCTGTACAAAGCTTTTCTTGACATCACTAAAGCTTTTTTTCATGTGTTTCAACTCCATTCGTGTTTTTCTGGGAATAGACAGCCCAACAGTTAACAGTCGTCAGCAAATCGAAATGAAAATAATGTGTTATAAAATACGTCCGTTGTGTATACATTTTCGGCATCCTAAGCGACGTAACATACTTTCAAACTGGGTTGTTTTGTTGAGTCGCGTAAGTCACTTATTTTCATTTCGACACTTGAAGCTCCGACTGGAACGCAACAAAATAGAAATAAAAAAAATCCGCCGAAAGCGACAATGGATAATTGCTTGTCGTGTGATTTCAAATAAATGGACGTTTATTTGACGAATTAAAATGCCCATTTATCACACTCGAGCACATTCGATTTTTGAAAATACTCGTTTTCATGTAAACCTCGCATCACTCAGTTCAGCCTTTTCTCATTTTGGCCAATTTTTAGAGGGCGACTTGTAATCGCCCAGACTATTTTTCTAGGCGACTTTGGGCTTAGAAGGGCGACTTAATCACCCTAGTCGCCCTCACGGCTGGTCCCTGTATCAGACATGATTCGATCCAAGATTCGATTAAAAAAAAATAGTAATTCGCAGATCTCTACCCTCCAGCTCTCCTTAAGACTGCCAGGCCTGTATAGGGATGTTAAATCCTCATAAATTAATTAGACAGACTCTCTTGATTATTTTAACATTATTTATTTTCAGGTGAGGTTTTTCAATTCTCCCAACGTTCTTGGCAATTTTAGTGAACACACAAGGACATTACGTCTTTATCCTCGACCAGTTGTTGCTTTCCAGGTTTACAGTTTTCTGAAATCTCGACCAGTCAAAACTCACTTCACAGCAAGATTAGCAAGATCTCAGGTTTGTTAACTTTTTAATGTATGCAAACATTTGTTACTACAATACCATTGAGGATGTATTCAAGCCTCCAAAGTGACTTTTTCACTCTTTTATAATAGTAATGTTTATACCAGACATTCTTGAGAAAACTATAAACACCAGCTTGTTTTTGTGCCCATGGACGATTTGCTCTCTGGACTATTTGCCCTGATGGCTCATTCAACCCCGTGTTAACTATTTGCTCCTATGTTTTTTATTTGAAAATAACAAAAAAATATTCTCAAATGTCTTGCACCCTATCATTTGTATGGACAACAATTTAGACTAGAATTATCTAAGTTGGAGTTTAACTCTTTACCCAACGCAGACAATATCAAAATTTATTATTTTGAATATAATTTTTTAAATTTTTTATCCAAAAATTTAAACAAAACCATATCATGTGACCCCTCATTGGAACGAGCACAACAAGCTCATACCAAAGAGGGGTCACATGATATGGTTTTGTTGAAATTTTTGGAAAAAATATTTTTTCAGCTGCCGAATTTGCATATTACAGAGGCGGATGTGGCCGATTCATTGGGTAAAGTGTTAAAATACCTTACAATATTTTGCGACTTTATCAATTTTGGTCATTATTTTTTTTCTAACTATTTAATCATCATTTTATTTTAATAAATTTTGAAATTACTTAAATACAGGATTTAAAAAGAAATCTGGAACAAAAAGTCCAAGGAGGCTAATAGTCAAAGAGTGAATGAATAGTCCTCAAAAAAACATGGGTAAATGGTCATTTTGGGCAATTTGTTTAGTAACCAAATTGTAAGCCAATATTGACAGTCATCTTAAGTTTCTGCAATAAATTTATGAATTTGAACTTTTTTTTTTAATTTTAAGGGACAAAAGGTAACACCTAGCCTATGAGATTGACAGATAATTTTGGGACATTTGCTTAAATTAAGGACACCTTTTAACCCTTTACATAACAAAGCGCCGGTATCCACTCATGTAATTTACAAATTGAACTGTTGAAAAAAATGATTTGGCCAATAATTTCAACAAAACCTTATCATGTAACCACTCATTGGAACAAGCTCATCAAGCTCGTTCCAATCAGGGTTCATATGGTATGTTTTGTTTTTTTTTAATTTTTGAAAAAATAATATTTAAAATAATAAATTTTGATATCATCTGCATTGGGTAGAGGTTACCAGCCTGAATTCAGGGGAATTTATTGGTCTGTCCAAATGTACATTTTGAAATATTATACAATACCTGTTAAGTCCTAAAAGAGTTAAAAATCTGTTTCTCTGGCCCTCCTCTATGGTCCTTTTGGCTGCCGCATGCTCTCTTTTTATAACCAATGCAAACTTAAAAAAATAAAAATAATTACAAAAATAAAAAATAAAATAAAAAACCATCCGTCCACATGCTATTTTACAAATAAAATGGCCTGAGAAATAGAAGATCTACTTTCTGGGGCCTAAATCTATTGCTGAGAAGAAGTTTTGCTCAATATATTTTGTAATTTATAGAAAAATTTATTTCAAAATTGTTTTGGGTCATTGGTTTTATGATTTTAATAATATTTACATATATTTCAGGCAGTGGAGTTCTTTGCAGAATGGACACTCAATCCCAAAAATGTTGTCTTTTCAAGAGTCCAAACATCAGTATTCGCACCACATCTCATTGGAGATAAACCAAAATGGTATGCTCACCAGTTACAAGCATTACCATTTCTGGTTTATGATGACAGTTCGTCCCTTGGAGTCGCTATAACAGCAGCGATGGAGACGCAGGCTGCAAGTGATGAAAATCCAACAGGTATGTTGACAATTTCTGATTCTTGTTGTATGAGGTGAAGCTAACATTTTTCTGTGGACCACTGATTGATTTTCAGATTATTTGACAGGCCTGCTGTTTTCAAAATTTTGCATAACCCATTTATCGTTCACCTGGTCTGAGCTTTGGTAACTTATTGTTCGTTCCCCTGTACTTGATTCAGGTAACCCATTAGGTAACCTAAAGACATATGTATTTCAATTATGCTGATATATGAATAGTGTATCAAAGCGAAGTGGGGGCCCAGTGGCTCAGTTGGTAGAGGTGCAGGCTGCAAGCCGAGAGGTCCTCGGTTCGAATCCCACCTGCGGCAACCGCATTGTGTCCTTGGGCAAGACACTTCACCCCCATTGCCCACATGGGGGCACGGTGACACTGTGTACTAAGGCGTACTGCACGTCGATGGTGCACCTGTCTTCAACCAATGCTAACCCTGCTTGTGTGGAGTTGGTATGTTGGGGAGCTGACAGTTGCTCGCCGTTGCATGGTGGTTCTCTTCTGGTACTCCAGCTTCGTCCACCTGTAAAACTGTCATGGTCATGGTTAGCCATTGTGCAGAAATGTGTGACCTTAAACACCAATAAATAAATAAATAAATAATCATAGCGAAGTAATTACTCCTATGGGTAATATCCTGATGAACAGAGATGAATCCTTAGGAACAGTAATGAAACTGTGTTGTAGCAATTCAGGTACAAATTAATTGCAATTATGGGCCTAATCTTTTCATGGGCTAGCATGCTGCAGAAGAGTATGGCATCCATAATCACTATCTGTGGCAGAGTCATGAATTATTACCATTTCCTGATTTTGTACCTATGTTACATTTTAAGATGCTCAACAAATGATGTTGAGCATCAACCAATCATGAACAAAGGTGTTGCATTTGCCTGAAGTATTGCTGCTGAAGTATAGCTGCTCTGTTGGCCAATAATTGGCCAACAGCGCAGCTATACTTCAGGCAGATGCAAACACCTATGCAGGTGATGATTGGTTGATGATGCTCAACATCATTCTGCCATTCATTCATACTATATTTTTCGATGGTGAAGCAGTGTGAAATGTTCATCAATTTATCAAATGGGATTTCTTGTGCTGAACTGGAACTTGCCTCTTGCTCCCCATTTATATTGTCCAACAGATTTATTGTCCACGTAATTTTGAAAGGTTGAACTCCAAAATTGGTTTCAAATTCAGAGTTGAAATCTGAAGGAAATTTAGGGTTACAATGAACTAAATGAGCAACTCTTACTCAATGAACTTTTTAGGGTGTCAGTTGGGTTACCCTAAACAGGTATTTTTTGTTGGGGGTGGTGGGGGGGGGGGGGCTGACATTTAACAACACCACACCCTTGGCAATTTTTTTATTATTGACGATGTGCAGTGTTACACAGCATTGCCAATCGCCGAGGGTTCACTGTCGGGTCTGATTTTGGCATTTTTCATTTTGATCCCACCCTCAGTTAACCTACTGAAGACATATGCCAATGGAATTCTTTGGATCACCATGGTTAATCAGTTAACTGCAGTTATCGGAAGCAGTTAACTGGTTATGAAAATCCTGTAACTGTTTCAGCCCTAATGACTTCATTCTTCTGTAGTGCTAACTAGCCATAGATGCTAATTAAATCCTTTAAACAACTTTGTCAGGTGAGCACCTCAGGCCCCCTGGTGTCTCTGGGTTTTTTTATTGTTTTTTTTATTGCAAGTTGATATAGTGTTTAGTGGATATTGCAAAAATTAAATATATAGCAATGTTCCAATAAGAGTAAAATCCTTGCCCTCTGATTGGATGAGAGCTGGCATTTCTTTTATGTTCACAGCTCCAGTGGTAAATGTTACCGTCTGGCATCACCACGCAAAATATTTGAAATGACGTCGCTCATTTCATAATTGCTTCATCCACCAAGTGACTAGTAAGCCGCATCATTTTTCTGAATTTTTTCGCATGTGCAGCAGACGGTATTCCAGATAAAGTGTTTAATTTACGAACCGATTTATGATTTGAACTAAAATGGAATGAGTTTATCTGGTTTATTAATTATTATGTGTACTCATACCATGTATGGTGCACATAATGTCGGCATCTGAGGTGGCCCTCCATCGTTCGTCCATTCTTTGTCCGTCTGGCATCTGTATCCATTTCTTTGGCATTTGATAACTTGAAAAATATTGCTTGGATTGTCATGTTACTTTATATTTGTGTTCAGGTTACTGATGTGCCAAGCTGAAAGTTTTTGGTGTTAATCTGATAATTTGATCCTGAGATATTAACCCTTTATCCTTCAAATTGAGAATTCTTCCAATCCCTTTGGCATGAGATAACTAAAAAAATACTTTATATATATCTTCAGGTTACTGATGTGCCGTGCTGTATAGTTTTTGGTGTAAATCTGATAATTTGATCCTGAGATATTAACCTGTTATCCTTCAGATTAAAAATTCTCCCAAAATTGGTCCTGAGATAATAACAGCTTTCTACTAGTTGCACGTGTGGGTACACATCTGACTATTTAATCGGCCTATTTTTTATCCAATGCCGTCATGGGTACACAAGAGGTTTATTTACTAAACCTGTGATCGTTAAAAATTGCCTTGTAGAAGGCAACTTTTAACGATCACAAGTTTAGTAAATAAACCTACCCTGTTTCACAATGTAGGTTTTGGGCTATGGGTAGTGTCTTATTGGAACATATACGTTATTGTGATGAGTTGACGGTGACATGGTTTGAGGTTTACGGCTTGGAGCGTATGTTCAACCTCGATGCTTTGCGTCTTGGTTGAACATAAGCTCTGAGCCACAAACCTCAGACCATGTTACCGTCAACTCATGGTCTGAGGTTTGTGGCTTGGAGCATATGTTCAACCTCGATGTTTTGCGTCTCGGTTGAACACAAACCTCAGACCATGTTACCGTCAATTTGTCGCAATAATTTATATTGTTATGCCCCTACATGAAATGCAAAGGGAATTAAGTGTTACCCTTGTCTGACTGTCCATCCAAGGTCTTGGTTTCCAGATGATAACTTTATTCATCGAGATATTATTTTAAACCTTTCCATATTGTGTAAAATGACAACAAAATATAGATCATGTTCACATTTGGCCATATTCACATTTTCCATTCTGGAGTTCCCTTTGATTTTGTGAAAAATAACACATCATGGTTTCCAGATTATAACTTGAGTAGGCATTCCGATATTTTTTTTTTATTTTTGTGTATTGTCTAAAAAGACAAAACACATGTCAATTCTGTATTTTGGGGCATATTCGCATTCTTCATTCTTGAGTTATTTCCCTTGACTTAGTGAAAAATAATACATAAATTGTTTCCAGATGATAACTTGTGTATGAATTCAGATATTTTTTTTTTTAAACTTTAAAACTTTCACATATTGTCTAGAATGACAAAATACAGGTCAAGTTCACATTTGGCCTTATTCACATTCTCTGTTCTGAAATTATTTTCCTTGACTTTGAATAAAACAACACGTTGTGATGTTTTTGGATACTAACTTTAGTATGCATTGAGAAATTTTAAAACTTTTTATGCCCCTAACATAGCCGGAGACATATAGTGTTAATCTTGTCCATCATTCTGACATTCTAGAATTCCAGTGCTTGTTAGCACAATGACTTCCAAGAAATATGGTTTGGTATTTGATACGTGTATGTGAATTGTTCTTAACACAACTCGCTTCTTGTTTGAACATAAGCTCCGAGCCACAAACCTCAGACCATGTTACCGTCAATTCATCACAATAACTTATAATGTCCAGGCCTTTAAGGGTTAGTCTGAATTCACAAGTGAGAAAACATACTTACCTGAATCAAGAACTTTGTAGCTCATCAGATGTTGTTTGTGTCAAAAGCAAACCTGATCATGAACAACCATTAAATCTGTCATCATCTTTTTGTTAAGCTTAGTTGCATTTTATGCTGTACGGTAGAACCTGTCCTCAAGAACACCCCATTTGCCAAGCAAAAGTGGTCTCTCAAGACAGGTGGTCTCTCATTACAGGTTTGACGTTTTTTGCTTGTCTGTGAATGACCAATCAGAGAATATTTGTTGCAGAAATGGAGAACAACTGAGTTTTCAAATTTTTTTTTATTATTGTTTTATTTTGATTAAGTTTTAATACTTGTACTTGACAAAGGCATTGTTTAATAAATTATAGATAAAAGTACATAAACTGAAAAACTTCACTGTTGGGCCAACATCCTGGTTACATTTTTGAACTATTGATTTCTGTGCACACTGCATTGATCTTAACTGGCTGAGTTACACCAAGGGTACCAGAACAAAAGGCATCTTTTTCCTTGCTCATGTTTCTGTATATTTAGTTTGTATACATTTGTTTTATTACAAATTATTGGAGAGGGCCAACAGGCACTCTCCAATAATTTTTAATAAAACAAATTTTGAATAACAAATTCAGACCACCCCAAAAAATCTAACCCTCAACCTGTTTATTGATTTTTTGATTTTAATACTCTGAAATTGCCAAAAATTGATTTTCCGGTCTCTCAAAACAGGTGAAAAACTGAGTTTTTGCCACAGTTTTGTGGTCTCTCAAGACAGGTGGTCTCTCCTGACAGGTGGTCTCTCATGGCAGGTCCATTATAGAGTGAAACCAATCGGAATGGCCACAGTGGTCTCTCAAGACAGGCAGTCTCTCATGACAGTGGTCTCTCAAGACAGGTTTTACTGTAGTGTTATAAAATTATCAGAGTTGAAATAAAGTTATTCAGGTTTTCAAACTTTGCTGCAGTTAATTAATTCTATTTACAGATGAAAGTGGAAGTGATAGTGATGGAGCAGAGAGCACCAGTTCATCTTATTCATCACTAAGCGATTTTGTCACAGACATGGTTAACAGTGAGATTGAAGGAGATTCCCCTGGTAAGTGGCATTGAAAATCCAGGATCTAAACTAATATTATAAGTAAAAGGGGATGTAGTTGGCCGATACATTTCCATACAAGGCTCCGAGAGTTCATATCAGGTTCATATTTGTTTACAAAATAAAACTTATCGCTACAAGTATATCTGAAATACCATTACATACTCACTGTCATTACCACCTGAAAAGGGTTAAAGAAGCTCTTTTAAATGTTCAAAAAATCACTTTCAGTCTGCTGAGTAAACTGTAAAGAAAATGTTCGCTTCAGCATAAAAAATTATTAGACTTTGAAGTTTGGTCGGAATAGGCTAGAGTCGTAAAAATAAAACTAGAACTTTTGGGACCACATATATTTCTGTTCATTTTTTAAATATTTAATGTTTCAAATCAACAAATACGGTACCTTGAAAATATTTTTGGAACTTAAATTCTCTTATTTTGTTGCAATTCAAATTTTGAAAATTTGAAGCGAGAGAAAATGCCTCAATTTGATCCAGATAGTCATTGCTACTACCAACCTGATATCAAATAATATCAGGTGACTTACCTGATACGGCAGAACCCTAAGATGGTATTCAAACGTTCTGATTGGACAAACTAACTTTGAGGCATAATAATATAAGTTACATGGTGTGAAGTTTGCTGATACATTTCCATATACAGCGATGAGAGTTCAGATGAGGTGAGGCTTTGCCTTGCCAGATATAAACAATCGGAGCCTTTATTATGTCGAAAATCCGTGTAAATCAAGGGATTAATAAATCCTCATGAGAAACAAAGAATGACCACACGTTTATTTTTCAGAAACTGCTCTTCACAGTGCTACACAGAATCATCAACAGTAACTGACACTGGTACATATCCATGGTGACAGTAAACAATTGTTGCTGTTTGAAGTGCCATATTTGTTTACAAAATAAAACTTATCGCTACAAGCATATCTGAAATACCCTTACATACATTTTGTATCATTACCACCTGAAAAGGGTTAACAAAGCACTTTTAATTGTTCAAAAAATCACTTTAATCTGTTGAGTAAGCTGTAAAGAAAATGTTCGCTTCAGCATAAAAAATCGATTGAGTTATAAAAACAACAGAGACTTCTATACACCATCTATGAAACCCAAATGGTGGTAATAACCAATTTATCTTACAATATTCCTCAGGGATTGGATACAGTTTTTAACCCATTACCCAACGAATCGCCCGCGTCCGCCCGCATAATATGCAAATTCAGCAGTTGAAAAAATATTATTTTTCAAAAAATTTCAACAAAACCATATCATGTGACCCCTCGTTGGGACGAGCTCGTTCCAACGAGGGGTCACATGATATGGTTTTGTTGAAATTTTTTGAAAAATTTGAAAAAATGATATTTAAAATAATAAATTTTGATATCGTTTGCGTTGGGTAAAGGGTTAATGGCATCTGTTTTGACAATCATTCTGCATCTATGACTTAATTTTTATAAATGAAGATCATGACATCATGGTATTGCATTCTTGCGCTATGCATGCCATAATCCCCATTCATTGTTCTCGTACTATAACCGCTGAAGTTTTTAGTAGTGTTTTAGTTGTAATTTATTTCGTTGAGCTGTTTATTTATTTATCACTTAACCCTTTACCCAACACAGACGATATCAAAATTTTTTATTTTAAATATAATTTTTTTAAATTTTTCAAAAAATTTCAACAAAACCATATCATGTGACCCCTCGTTGGAACGAGCTCGATGAGCTCATTCCAACGAGGGGTCACATGATATAGTTTTGTTAAACATTTTTGAAAAATAATATTTTTTCAACTGCTGAGTTTGCACATTACGCGGGCGGATGCGGGCGATTCGTTGGGTAAAGGGTTAATTGCAGTTATCAAAAATGGCAGCCTCAACATGTGCCATAACTCGATGTCAATTGAGTGTAGGTAAAAAAAATATCTTTTTGAATCGAATTATCGCACATTTGGTTGCGACCCTCAGTACAGATTTACATTTTGTCGAGATGTTTTTAGCTGCGACTAGCAGCTTTATATGTGGCAATGTCAGTCTGTCTGTCAGTCAGTCGGTCTGTCACCAACAAGTTTAAAAAACACAATAACTTCTAAAATACGTGATGGAATGACACCATACTTGGTATGCAAGTGTATCTTCATGATGTCTACACCCTCTCAATAGTGCATGTCATTCGGATAATTTCTGTCACATTTATGGACTTGTCACCAACAAGTTTTTTTGTCACAGAGTTTTAAAACATCATTGGCATTGCACGAATCATCGCAGTTTCGGCACTGTGACAGTGCGCTCTAGTTACTTGCATTGGAGGAAATTCGTTCTTGTAAGATAAAATACTGTATTTACAGCATGTAATACATGTTCTTGTATCTTTCTTGCATTCTTGATTTCAGCATTTGTCCCAGAAAAACAGATCAGAGCAGTTGACGAATCAAAAATATTTACACCACCCCACAAACTTCAGGTACCTGATTTGCCAGCAAGTAGTGGTGACTCTGCAATGTCAATACCAGATAGTGATGCAGACTCTTCTGATGAGTGCACAAGTCCTACATCAGATAACCGAAGATCCAAGGATTCTGGGGTGAGTATATTTAGTAAGTTATTCTTGTACCAACCTTGACCTGAGCCATTTGGAATACCATGGCTAATTAGTAGGGATAGGGCCCTTAACCCATTAAGTCCTCATAAAGGCCCAAACTGTCACCTTTACATTGGTTTGAAAAAGTACAGTATGGCCACCGTGGACTGATCACTTTCCACAGGTGTGGCAGTATTTCCATGGATGTAATAATATTAGATTCCAAACACTAATTATAGGAATAATCATCAAAAATTTAATTAATTAATGCGTGGACATCACTGCTGATGCATGGATTACAACCTTTCCACAGTGACTGTACTGTACCCTGAAGTGTATTTTTCCTTGAGAACTCGGAAGGTTGCATTTATCTTGACAGTGTTTTTACATCATCAGTTGGCAGCCTGCACAGGCAGCCAACAATGATGTAGAATCACTGTTAAGTCACCTGCACCTATGTATGTGTATATATGGTAGTCAATATCATAAAATTAATTAATTTGAGGCTTTAAAGATTGAAAATCAAAGTTTAAATCAACTGTTTGAAGGGGTCGAAATGTTTTTGAAAACTTATCTGTCACAGGTGACAAGTAATTTTTTTTTTACCTGTCTCTCCATGAAACCAACTTGAACATTCCTAAATGGACAATTTTTTTTTTTTACAAGAATTACAAGAATGACGTGTGTAGACTTCTGATTCCATATTAATCAGTGGACCACATCATCACTTATGGGGCATTGCCCATGTATTATTTCACTGAGGCAATATTATTTTTCAAAGATGAGAAAAAATACCTTTAATTGTTCCAGTTATTATTCTGGGCCAGAGGTAATCTTATCTTGACAATAAGTAGACGTCTTGACGTGACCTAAGTTCTGAGGTGACTGCTGAACTGAATGAATTTTTAAACAGGAAACTGAAGAATGGGGGCAGCTGGTGCATAATATCAGGGGCAGTTCTGGAGTGGCTGGTGCAAGAACAGTCGCTGCAGCCGTACCACCCAAATTCTATCAGTTTACGACGTCGCTTCTAACATGAACGACAACTGGAAGTTTTGATTGCAACAAGGACTAAGTATATAAAAAACATAAAAATAATGACGCTTGTTGCCCATGAAAGATACTTTTATTTCATGATTGTTCCTGGTGACAATCACTTGTCTCCATCAAGTAGACAGGCATTATTTCGATCCCTGGTTTGTCTCCCAGACGAGTAGATTTCAAAACATTACATGGTAAATTTATGTTATTTTTTGTATTTTACAGAAAAAAAATGTATATATTGACGAAAATCCTGTTTGCTACATGCTAAAAGGTGACACTGAAACCTTTCCTCAGCATTCTAACAACAATCAGTGTGTATTAAGTAACTGGTAAAGTGCTGAATTATTTTTGGCTGTCAAAATTTGTTCACACGACGTCATTGCATTGTTAAAAAATAAGGGAAAGTGCCAATAGGCATGCTCCCATAAATTGTAACTATGGAAATCTGAAGAGACCAAATAGTTTCACTTCAAAGATAATTCAAAGCACACCCACAGAATATGAGTCCTTTCAGTTGCAGCACCTGCTCTTCAGAATAAAGTCGTTACGATGTTGGAGAGCTGACAGCTGCTCGTCGTTGCTCGGTGGTTCTCTCCGGGTACTCCGGCTTCCTCCACCCGTAAAACTGTCACGGTCACGGTTAGCCATTGTGCATAAGTATGTGACCTTAAACACCAATAAATAAATAAATAAATCAGAATAAGTCCAAATATGGGCTTCCAGTGCTCTATCAGTTAGATGATATGGTGGCTCAATGGCTGGAGCATAGGATTTTAAAACGAAAGTTTGACAGTCCGATCCTGAACAGCGGTAATTTGCTTGATACTAAAGCATATTACCCGTCGATGGCACCCTTGCCTTCAACCACTGCTACCTGCTTGTGCCGAGTAGAGACTGGATGTTGCTTGCCACTACTCTGTGATTCTCTCCAGGGTACTCTGGCTTCCTCCCCTTTGTAAACTGACCGTGGAAAGTGTCATTTAACCCCAATATACAACAAACTTAACCTCCTGCTCAATGATGTTGAAATACCAAAATTCCAAGTAACAATTTTTTTGCATAAAGTGTGATTAGGAATTTGACCAGTATATAGTCTTATTCAACAGAGCTCAACTCTGAGCTCTGAGAAACAAGACTGAATTGGTTAAATTCCAGATGGCATTATGGACAAATTAATAGCTTAAAATTTAGTTTCTATTGTGTAGAGGTTGTCAAACATTGCATGTGGTTTTGAGTCAAGTCATGTTATAATGCTGTCTTTTTTTGTTGGGATAGTGACATCTTCCATATAACTCTGTGCAGTCCTAGTTCAAACTTGTATAGTACAGTGGAACCCTGCTAATTGATAGCCACCTTGCCAATGAAATTTTATTCATTTAAAAGGGGTATTTAATTAACAGGAATTGTGACACTTTCCTGTGTTCTAGAGATAATAAACTTTGCATTTATTCTAGTATATCTTGTTTGACAGATCTCCATGAGCTCTGTCAAACAAGATATAATAGATTGAGTTCCTGTATTGGATGTACTGAGGCCAAATAGGTCTATAAACAAAGAAATAACTGTGGACAGTCATGGTTATTTCTCGACATATTGCAAGATTTTTCATTCAATTAATAGGAGTTTACTCTATAACCTCCCACGTTGTGTCCTTGAGCAAGGCACTTAACCCCGATTGTCCACATATGGGCACAATGATGCCATGTACTAAGGCGTACTGCACGTCTATGGTGCACATGTCTTCAACCAATCTAACCCTGCCTGTGCTGCAGTCCGGAGTTACAATGTTGGGGAGCTGGCAGCAGCTCGTTGTTGCTTGGTAGTTCCCTCCGGACTCTGCCTTTCTTCACCCATAAAACTGTCACGGACATGATATGTCTGTCACGGACATGATATGTGTCGTTAAACCTTAATAAATAAACTCTATACCCTATATTCAATCAACCGGTCAAATTTGTACCAGAGGTATGATAAATGGTTTTGTGTTGGGAAATTATATTCAATTAACAAGTTTATTCAGTAAAGAAATATCCATTTAAGTGGGCTCCACTGTAGATTAAAATTCAGTTTCTTCAGTGTACAGAGGTTTATTGTCAAACATTGCACATGGTATTGAGTCAAATCATGTTATAGTGCTGTCTGTTTTGTTAGGATAGTGGCATCTTACCATATAAATCTGTCCAGTCCTAGTCCAAACTTGTATAGCACTGTCATAAGTTGACCCTCTGAACACCGATGTCCTAATACTGAAATTTCAAGCAGCAAATTTGTCCCATAATGCAACTAGGAATTGAACCATTTCAGTTTTGTTTAACCCTTTACCCAACGAACCGCCCGCATCCGCCCGCGTTATATGCAAATTCAGCAGTTGAAAAAATATTATTTTTCAAAAAGTTTCAACAAAACCATATCATGTGACGCCTCGTTGGAACGAGCTAGTTCCAACGAGGGGTCACATGGTATGGTTTTGTTGAAATTTTTTGAAAACTTTTAAAAAATGATATTTAAAATAATAAATTTTGAAATCGTCTGCGTTGGATAAAGGGTTAACAGTTTAATACCAACCCCCCCTCCCCCCCCCCCCCAAACTTTTTCCCAAAATAGGTGAGATAGAGAGGGTGAGAGAAAGGAATTGGCAAGCATGAGGTCACAGACTTGACTGCGCGACATCTGATTTGTTTCTTTGACAGCCTGTCAAGTTGAGAAATGTGCACATTTTGGCTCCATATTTAATGAATTTCCCCATCAGGTCGAAACAATGTTTTGGCCCGGTGTGAAATTTGTTAACTGGTAGATTGCCAAGTTATATTTTTATACTGTACCAATGACCCAGACATAGCTGGTGCTAACTCTTAAAATATAGGGCCAAACACAAATTTTGC
Source organism: Pictodentalium vernedei (assembly GCA_031216915.1). Lineage (NCBI taxonomy): Eukaryota > Metazoa > Mollusca > Scaphopoda > Dentaliida > Dentaliidae > Pictodentalium > Pictodentalium vernedei. The sequence continues at coordinate 426,211,533 of CM062289.1, read as the reverse complement.
CCCCCAATCCCCAAAATTTGCATCTAAAACTGAAGAAAACATGTCCTGAAAGGCCCTCCACACTTCGCCCCCACTGCGCATGCGCAGTGTCAAGGACGTTCCGAAATTGGCGCCATTAATCATTCTAAGTTTGGCCCTTCATCAGTTAACATCTGACTGATCTTTGTGCTTATAAATCTCAGTTTAAATGATGCCAGACACATAAATATTAGTGAAATGGTGATTCTAAGGAGGATAGAGAAGGAGGAGAGGAAAAGAATGTGTGACAGAATATTATCAGGGCTGTAACTTAAAATTTTTTAATGAAATTATGTTAAGTTACCTATTTTCAAGGCAGCAGCCATTTTGTTGTCATTCTGATTATTTAGTTACACTGTTTTTTAAGTGTTTTCCTCTCTCCCTGTCCTTTAAGTTCCCCCTTGCTATTCTCCCATGCTTTTGGCATAGTTTTTGTAATTATTATTACTAAATTTTCTTGGGAGTTTTAGCTGAATAACAGAATGAATTCTGTTCTTTTCCCCATGTTTACGTCTTCACCTACGGGTGGTTAGGCGTTGTGTTCTGCATCTACCATCTGATGTTCTGCAGTTTCTTCCCTGGAAGTCTCTGTTTTGCATCAGATAGTGTATTTTTGGTAACTGATTTCGGGCCAGGGTGCCTGGAGTCTTATTTTAGTGTTTTTACACTCATTGTTTACATTTACAACAGCCCTCTGTGTGAGGGGGGGATTTCTAAAAAATAATATCTTGATGTTATTTTAATCATAACTAGATACATTATTATTGTTCGTAAGTGTTGAATAAATTGTTTAAAATATTTTTAAAATTTTTGTCCACACTTAGGCTTGGGATCCATTGGGGCTCAACGTTACTTTTCAGAAACTTGGGCTGTTCTGAAAAAATATTTTTTCAAAATATTTTGATTTCAATTATTTTTTCTATATTAATGGATCATATTATTATTATGTATTTTGATTGCCAGGGGTTAGTGCGAGTACCAGGACTTGTTTTCTTTTCACATTGAAAGGATATTGATTCATTGTTTTAAGAGGAAGTCTTCCTCTGACTTTATTATCATTCTATATGTGGTCAGTGTACTCGCTTTAACTCCTGTTCTGTATCGTATGATTTCGATGACAATATGGGAAGCGTATGTCACGGTATGTTGTTGGGGATTTGGACACTCCGGTCCTTTCCCCGCAGGGTCACTCTACTTTATCAATTTCTATTTCAGACGATCAAGATTAGGGTGATGTATCTGTGATGTCTTCCAACAGTGTGCCTCCGTCGTCACAATTAATGAAGGGCTAGCGGAAAAGTGCTCATGTAAATACGCCAATTGCCTAAGAGGACCCTAGTAGGTTCGACGGCCTTTGACGTCTGCTAGCTCGCCCGGTGTAGCGTCCATTCACCGAATGGTTCGGCAGCCGGGTTCGTCCGTTGCGGTCTAGAAGGAATTTTGGGGTGATGCGAGCACTATAAATTAACCTAATGCACACCCAGTGACGGCGGATCGGAGGGAGAACGCAGGAAGCCTTTTAGTCCGGTTCATAGCTCGTTCCGGTCCATCCGGACGGCAAGCGAGAGAGGCCCCTCTCTCGTTCAACAACATCTGGCCCCAGATGTTGTGGTACAAAATGTGTCGTAAGCGGAGCATACGTCCGTCGCTCGGGACGCTCCGTTGTATAGGCAGTCCGCTGAGACTGCTAAGGCTTCCTCTTCTCGTCAGCGCACACGACCGCACCTTGGCTGCGTGACCGCCGATATATTACCAGCTTCGCCGATCAAGGATTCTTCGGCGACCAGGTCACACCATCCGGTAGCCAGGGACACGAGGCCTGCAGACTCCGGACGTTCGCATAGGAAGTGTGCGGGAGTCAACGTACACGGAGCTTCCGGCGGCAATGCATCGTAAGACCGCTACTGCACAGGCCTCGGGAACGGACGTGCTTTCCTTAATAGCACAGTTTATCGCAGCATCCCAGCATCAACTGAATCTGTCGCATATATTTTATCCGACGATGCTGGGTCGGGACGCTCCGCGGAAGCGGGTACGGACGTCCGAAAGTTTCATCCGGTCCGACGGGATACCGAAAGGGATTCGGAGGATTTCGAGCTTTCCCTTTCGGAACAACATATGCTGTTGTGTATGTCATCTGACTTGGTCTTCTACAGCTTCTTTCGTCGGACCAGAATGCTGCGATGCCGGATAAGAAACTGATAGCGTCGGTGGACTTAGAAATTTTTGGTTCGGTTCAGGGACATCGTCCCTCGGTTCCGACATAGTCCAATAATGTCACACAAACTTTCGAATTATTGAACGACGCTATATATATTATTATTTTATGCTTGCTAACCAAGCATTTCTGGTTTCTTGTTCGAAGAGTTATGGAGATGTCTTTCAAAAGTGTGCCTCTGTCGTCATAGTTAATGAAGAGTTAGCGGCAATAAGTGCTCATGGAATATGTCTATCGCCTACGGAGTGACATTCGCTAGCTCACCCGGTGTAGCGTACATTCATTGAATGGTTCGGCTGCCGGGTTCGTCCGTTGCGGTCTAGGAAGGAGATTTGGGTGATGCGAGCACTTTAATTACTTTAGTACTCACCCAGTGACGGCAGATTGAGGACAGATCGGAGAAAGCCTGTTAGTCCGGTTCCTGGCTTGTCCAGGTCCGTCCGGGCTGTGAGCGAGAGAGGTCCCTCTCTCGCCCAACAACATAGGGGACCGCATGTTGTGGTTCAGATATTTTACATTCGGAGCATATGTCCGTTGGTCGGGACGCTCCGTTATATTGACAGTCCGAGAGACTGTCTTTAATGCTTCCTCATCCTCACAGCAGGGCACACGACCGCACATTGGCTACGTGACCTCGAGTATCCGATCAGTTTTGGCATTCAGTGATTCCACGGCGAATAGGTCGCGCCATCCGGTAGCCAAGGGACATGAGGCCTATACACTCCGTTCGCTCGCATATTGGTAGTATGCACGGGGTAACGATCACGGAGCTTCCAGCGGCAATGCATCGTAAGACCGCTTCTTCTCAGGCCTCAGTGACGGACGTGCCATCCGAGTTAGCACAGTTGTTTCGCAGCATCCCAGCAATTGACAGTTTCTTGGTCGAATCAGGAATTATCCGACGGCGCTGGGTCGGTGCGGTCCGCGGTTGCATCAGGTACGGACGACCGAACGCTTTATAGGGTCCGACAGGATGGCGAAAGGGATTCGAAAGATTTCGAGTTTTCCCTTTAGTAGTATTGGAAGATGCCTTTCATATCTTCTGGCATTATCTTCCAGTGATTATTATTTCGGACTTCATTGCTGCGATCTTGGATAAGAGACTTATAGCGTCATTGGACTCGGATTTTTCGATCGGTTCAGGGACATTGTCCCTGACTTACCGACGCAGTCCAATATTGTCATTACAACATGTGTTTTATTTTTCGACGCTATATATATATATATATACAAGCCTGCTACTAAGCATGATAGTTTAGTTTCTTGTCCGCGTTGCTCATTTCTGCCATTTTATCATTTATACAAATAGTTTATTTTGGCAGAACAGGGCATACCGAGAGTTCATATGCGTCTAGACGGTGTGATTAAAGACTGCATATATTCTTTTTCGCCGTTTATGTCTTTTCCAATTTCAATGTTGGGAACGACATTATGTATAGTAGACTTAACTTAGACGCTTTATTATACGTAATCCGCCTTACTGAGGCGTTATCATTACGTCTTCAAGAAAAGATTTACGTGATATTATTCTCAATGTAATTTCTTTTGAGGGCAGTAGTTTGTTCACGTATAACTCCGCCCTTCAGTGGCTGATTGGAGTTAGTTAGACGTGACGCAGCCCTAGCTACATCCACACGCGTGGATAGTAAGGTTAAGAACTCTCTCAGAGTCGCTTCGTTCTCGGAGGAGCTTCTCTTCGACGGCAACTTTTCGGCAATCCATGAATTGCTCGATTTACACGTTCTCTTGTCTATCTAGTGTTACAAGAGATTCAGACTGGGGCAAACATTCGGTGGTTGACTCAGAGAGTGCCGCCGCAGTTGCCGGACCCGAGTGTGGCTGTTATGACGGTTGCCAGTCAAACAGATTGGGATATAATACTGATCCCTACGGATTCGAAGTGCCAGGGTCTTTGGGTTCCGCAGTCTTTTAGCAATCAGTTTTCTTCCGCGGAATAATGTTTTTTAGGCTTGCTTTATGTCATTGCATGAACATTATTCAGAAACGCATGCCCAAATTCCTGTCCTTTAATTCGACAGTAGTGGCGTATCTCCGGAACCAGGGAGGCACTCTTTCGTTTCCGTTATTCAATTTAATGGAAAGAATCCGTCTGTTGGTTATAGTACACCAAGTTCAGTTTTGGTCCGTCATATTCCGGGTCGTCTGATTGTTTTATCAGACTCCCGTTCTATTACGGGTCGCTTGTTGCTGTCAGAATGGACTCTCAACAAACAAGTATTCAATCAGATTTGCTATCTATGGGAGCGCCCAATGATGATTTATTTATGACACAGCTTGCTAATCAATTGCAGACGTATGTGTTGGCTTGTCCAGATCTCTGAGCTAATATTGTTAACGCTCTATTGATCTATAGGACGGAATGATAGGATACGCGTATCCTCCGGCGCTGTTGTTTTAGCAGGTATTGCTAAGATAAACAACCACAATACATTTCTGTTGATAGCATCTCTATCTTCACAGAGATCATGAGTAATTTACTCTCTTGTCTACTGTGGGTCTTAACGTGAAATCTTCCTCTATGTGAGGATCTTTTTCACTGGGTAAATCGTGTCATCTTTATCACAACCAGCAAGGTCGCAACCTTCATGTATTCCGTTGTGTGGTCCGTATTGCATTGTAAGCACTGTACTGGACGAGCTTTGGACGCGATTTCTTACTATAGGAGATCCTCTTCTTCGCTATTCTATGCGGCTAAAGTGGAGGCTCTTCCGTCGTGGTGTAGGGATCATTATGTTCATATTGTTGATCCCTCCATACTACTCATTGCTATTTTTTAGTATACTTGTTTCACAAGATCTACTGCAGCCTGTTATTATTTAGGTTATAGGTTTATGTTACCTCATACCTATGCACTCTACGATAGTTTACAATTGAGTCTTTTGTCTCTTTATCTAAGTCAGTTAGTAACTTTTTGATAAATAGACTTAGAATCTTTAGATTAAATTCCTATACGGATTTTAACTTCGGTTCTTATTTAGCTAAGTAATCATTTGAGCCTCTGGAAACAGTAGTTTTCAAATTCTGACCTTTTAGACAGTAATTCTGTTGGTTTCTCTTTTACTGTAGAGTCAGTGAGTTTCATGCACTATCGATGGATGATTTTCACTTTCATAGTTTCGGAATCAATACTTCCGTTACTATTTAGGTTGGATTGTTGCATAAGAGTTAGGCTCCTATTATCCGGAACCTATTATTTTAAGGTCCTTCCGTCTTCGTATGGGCATAGGCCTTTACTCTTTCCGGGTACAGTTTATGTATTTATAAACAGATATCTGTTTATTACAAAGGGCGTAAGCTTCTTCTGTCTTTGATGTCTAGTAGAAGGACGTTACGCTCCATTTTATTGTTAATGGATTCTATTAACTATCGGTACTGCTTATGGTATATCATTGACTTAGCAGTTGTGCTTAAGATTTCGGCTCATGAAGTAAGAGTTCTTCTACTTCTTGGGCTTACATTAATAGTGTCGCTATTATAGATTTTTGAAGGCCGCTCATTGCGCTCAGCCATCAACATTCATGAATTTTATCTCAGAAATATCGAGTCCATTTCTGGAGGCCTCTATTGTTAGGTCTATTATCTACTGCTCAGAATGTCATTCACTTAACAGTTGCTACTATAGCTAGGTAGGCTGTCTGTTTCGGCAGTGTCTCCGTTCTGCTGCCCTCTTCGCTCTGGGCTATTTGACCCAGGGCAAGAAAAAGGGGGGGGGGGAGGGTGTTCCCTTGGGTCACCTGTTTTACTATGAAAACAAGGGGATAGCTCCTCTGGAGTTAGTAATTCTGAGCTGTTATTGGGATGGTTGTTTAGTGAGAAGTTTAGGTTTTTAAAATTCATTCAAGTCTTAGTTTTTAAAGTATAGCTTTTGAATATTGCATATGTCAACGGACATGATTATGCAATCCTCAGACACTTTTAGGAGTATAAGAGTCTCTATTCTCTAGACTTACTTTATTTATTGGCTTACTTTAAAAATTATTAGTATAAGGATTATATTGGATATTAATAGAGTACATGGATGTATGAAGCTCAATTTTGGAAGGTGTTGTATCTTTCTAATTTATCATAAATAAGAAAGATACATGTAAGGCCTATTACTTCTTTTTCCCTACAGGGGATGACTCTATTTTATTTTATTGAGCGTATTCCATTTTGCTCTATGTCCTTGGCCCTCCAGCCTTTTTACTATTCAGCTATGTCTGTGTCATTGGTACAGTATAAAAATGTTAAAAAATTTATAGTAATTTATATATTTTTTATACTTACCAATGACCCAGACGGGGATGGCCCTCCCAGGAGTTGGGAACTCTTGCCTCCCCGCTGAGTACATAGCGCTTACCAGGCACTGGTTATTAGAATGATTAATGGCGCCAATTTCAGAACGTCCTTGACACTGCGCATGCGCAGTAGGGGCGAAGTGTGGAGGGCCTTTCAGGACATGTTTTCTTTAGTTTTAGATGCAAATTTTGGGGATTGGGGGGCAAAATTTGTGTTTGGCCCTATATTTTAAGAGTTAGCACCAGCTATATCTGGGTCATACTGGTAAGTATAAAAAATATATAAATTACTATAAATTTTTTAACTTTCCAAAGGTGATTTGAAACTTGAGTATTTTTCTCAAACATGCCATGCTATTAGCAAGGGAAAACCTTAGTTCAGTAAGATTTTGTTCCAAATAATTGTATTGTTACAATTTATTAGAGAGTGCTTATTGGCATTCTCCAATAAATTGTAACAAAACAATTGTACATAAACATTTTTTTTATCTTCGGCTGAAGAAACAGCAAGTTAATGCAAAAAGTGTAAAGCCACTAAAGTGGCTCTGAGAAATTTTCAGTAGAGCCACGATAGTTACTTCCAGTGTGCAGCCAGTTAAATACAGTCAAGCATAGATTTGTGTATTGTATTCCTACCTTGCCACTAAGGCAAATGGGCCATCACTGATACATATCATTTTGTGGGTGTTTTTCTATGACTGTGCTCCCTTCTCCCACCCTCAAGTTTGAAATGCTTCCTAGTCCCCTTACCAACAGTACACAAAGATGCTTATACAGTAGAATCCTCTTAATTGAATATCCATTTTGCCAGTGAAAAGTATTCAATTAACAGGAGTATACAATTAACAGGGATTTGGTCAGTTTCCTGTGTTCTGGAGGTAAACTGAGCATTTATTCTATTATATCTTGTTTGACAGAGCTCATAGAGCTCTGTCAAACAAGATATAATAGAATAAATGGCTGTCATTGGATGTAGTGAGGCCAAAAAGGTTGATAAATAAGGGGAATTTGGTGCGTGTCACAGTAATTTTTTCGACATATTACAAAAATTTATACACAATTAACAGGAGTTTACTCTACAACCCATATGCAATTAACAGATCAAATTTGTACTGAAGGTATGGTAAATAGTTTTGTGTTTGCAAATTGTATTCAATTAACAGGGATATACAATTAAGAGATATCCAATTAAGTGGGCTCCACTGTACAAACAATGATTAGAACTTGCAGCTAGATCTACCACAAATTATAGAGGATAAAATATATAAAATTCTGAAAGAAGATATGATTCTTATAACTAAATTTTTGAGAGAAATCATTCACACAGTGTACTGACAGATTTGCTTCTTTGTTGCATTAAAGTTTCCTTTTCTTTCAGTTGTGCACTGGTGATTTGTTTAGCTTTGAAGCAGAGAGTATCTTATACACAACCTCTCGAGACAGCAATAGGTAAGCTAACTTTTTTGATACATTTCCCATTAGCAAAGTTGCCCATTAGCAAAGTTGAGAGAGAAACTCTCTCTGATGTAACATACTATTTCAAGTCATTTTTACATTACCTGGCTGGCACTGATAACTGGCTGGCACTGATAACTGGCTGATAAAACATATAACTTTTCAAAATAAACAGTTTTCCTCATGAAATAATCTGTTGTATCAAAATGTCACTGCTTTTCAGCAAATTGTCAGTGAGAACATGAAAATAAATAGGTCATATTCGAGTGCCTCGTAAAAGCTCGAAATGAATTAACAGAATCCGAGAAGTTCCAGACAAAGAATGATGCAATGAACAAAATATTAAAAACACTACAATTTTGTTGAAGATAATTATATATATATAAATATATATACCGCAATTTGCAAATGAACAGAGGGCATCGACACCTTTGAATGCTTTTGTGAAGGTAGACGTTCTTTCTGTATGCGGGTGCCAATCTTATTTTCATGTTCACCAACTTTCAATTTTCGTGATGTCACACATTTTCCGGGTTTAGATTGACTGGTTTAAAGTTTCTGCTTCATTTTCAAAGATTTTGTTTATAAAGTTGAAAATTTCACATTTTCTTCTCTTGTTCAATTGAGACATTGTAACTATTTCACTTGGGAATTTGGAAAATATATAATATAGACTGAAAACAGTACTTACAATATGTGTAAAGTGAACCTACCATCTGAAAGTCTTTTTCCAAATTTTTTTTGCTGATGAGTATTTGAAAGATAATATTAAACTCTGATTGATGGTGCCAAACATCTATAAAAACACATCTATTAGGCCAAACATCTATAAAAACACATCTATTAGGCCAAACAAAATTAAATAATTGATTCTCAGGCAATTTAAAAAAAGAGCGAATGAGGGAGGGCGGTTTTTATTTTTATTTTTTATTCCTAATGGAGTGATCGCCAATGCCTAAAATCCAGCTCTGTCAAACAAGATATAATAGAATAAATGCTCAGTTTACCTCCAGAACACAGGAAACTGACCAAATCCCTGTTAATTGTATACTTCTGTTAATTGAATAATTTTCACTGGCAAAATGGATATTCAATTAAGAGGATTCTACTGTATAGAACAACTAAAATGTAGATTAAATATAATAAGGAGTTTTTTGACTGGTTGAGTGCTAGAAGCCAGAATCAAACCGTTCAAACAAATGAGGATACCAGTGCAAGAGCCAACATTTTCCTTACCGTTTCGTATTCTGTCGAATGTAAATAATACCGTATTTCCTCTAAATATTGGGCCGGCATAAAATAATTATTTTTTTAGGTGGACCAAGATTTAGAAGAAAGAAAAAAATACAGAAATTTCGTGAGGACCACGACTGAACTGTGCTGTGAGCATCGACCAATGAATCAACGATTACGATGCCGTTATCGGCGATGGGGATGTCAAAAGCTTGACGGGGTGGGGTAGTGGTGGGGGGTAGAGCAGTGGGCAGGGGGTCGGGACGTGAAAATGCCAAGAACCACCATAAAAAATTATAAAAAAAACAGATTTTGTCTTACCTGATAATCACCAATAATTGAGCACGGCACTGTCGGCAGTTTTATTCCCGTGACCGAATTTTCCTCAGTTTGAAAAACGGTAGGCCTACATGTAAATCCGATCGATAATCCTGTCACTTTGGTGAACAGCCCACAATTAAAGTGCACTCGCCATGACATCTAACTACCAGTAGCTTAGGTGAAGTTACAGTAGGACTATTTTGAATTCAGTGAGCTAAGCTACTGGTAGTTAGATGTCATGGCGAGTGCACTTTAATTGTGGGCTGTTCACTTTGGTGAACAGCCCACAATTAAAGTGCACTCGCCATGACATCTAACTACCAGTAGCTTAGCTCACTGAATTCAAAATAGTCCTACTGTAACTTATTTAGTGTAAACCCTTTTCACCATACTGTTATTTTAAATTATAAAATACAAATGTACAGCATCAGTTCTGTCAATCAAATTCAGAGCATGTGAGTGTGTAGTGTTTTGGTTACGCACGTGCTCCCCAGTACAATTGGTAACACTAAAAAGTGTTAACCGCTTCTGTAACAACACTGAATATCAAAAGCAGGTCGCTTTTGATTTTTCCCTACACCTTATCTTCTCAAGGGAAGGAATATTGATGAGTTTGTTATTTTAACAAAAAACACTATGGGCGGTACTAAAAAGTAATCGCTTCATAGCAATAGAACAATACATATCAAAGGACTGATTTGTGAGATGTATTTCATCAATTAATCGAAACAAAGACATCAGTCGTGGTATGCTGTGTTTTTGTAACACACAAATTATGTATAAATACCCGGTCCAGTAAGGATTCGACATTCAACTACCAGCATGGACAAGTTTATAATCAAGTACAAGACAGCAGAAGAAGCGAGACCAAAGGTGAATTTAAGCCCAGAGAAACCCAAAATAAAGAGACCGGTTGGACGACCCCCCAAAAGAAAACTAGAGAACTCGGACCAGGTAGAAGAGAGACCTGCAAAGAAGTTGGCATTCGAAAAAGAAGGAAAACCAGACACACCAACAATTAATGAAGAGAAAGTCGAAGATGATCAGATATGTACAACAATACGTGGCCAGTATAAGTCATTCAACATGAAACAGAAGAAAGAGGCAGTTTCCGTTGCAAAGATGATTGGTTTTCGTCAGGCTGCAATAAAACTAAAGATCCCTAAGACGTCGTTATGTCGATGGAGTAAAATCAACTTTGAAGATGAAAACGAAAAGAGAAATAAAGATGGGCATTTGTCGAGAACCGGGCGTCCAATTACATATGGAGATGAGCTAGATGAGAGGATAGCTGAATGGTTATTGGTACAACGAGATCTACAGCTGCCGGTATCAGTGGAGTCTTTATGTAATTATGCAAGAGAAATGGTGAAGTCTGTTAGCACAGAACCACACTTTAAAGCCAGCCTGGGATGGGCAGAAAAATTTATGAAGCGGCATAATCTTGCTCTCCGAGCAAAAACGTCATTGGCACAGAGACTACCAAAAGATTTGAAAGAAAAAACAAAGAATTTCCTGCAATATGTAAAGGATAAATGACGAGAAGATGAATTTGAAGATGAATTTATAATTAATATGGACGAAACGCCAGTCTATTTCGACCTGGTACCAAATAAAACAATAGACAGAGTCGGCGCCAAATCAATCAGAATGAGACATACAGGGGCAGAGAAAAGACATTTAACCCTGGCGTTAGCCGTCACCAGCAGTGGAGAGGTCCTGCCGCCCATGATAATATTTAAAGGGAAAAGAGAGTTAAAATTGAAGACTCCGACAGGCTGGGTTGTATCTGTTCAACCTAAAGGCTGGATGGATGAAGACTTGATGCAGGTGTGGCTAAGAGAAATATTAGTGAAGCACACAAAAAAGGAAAGAAGCCTCCTGGTCATGGACAGTTTCAGGGGTCATCTTACAGACGATGTCAAGAAGATAATGAGACGTAGCAACGTGGTGCCTGCGATCATTCCAGGTGGTTGTACATCCAAATTACAACCACTTGATGTCAGCATAAATAAACCAGTGAAGGGAGATCTTCGAAAAAAATGGTCAGAATTTATCCAAGAAGAAACAAAAAAGGTCATCGAAAATAAAGAAGAGAGGATAAAGGCGGCATCGAAACAACAAGTTGTCGACTGGATAAACTTTGCAGTCACCAATCTTAAAGCCAAAAAAGAGCTCATTAAGAATTCCTTCAAAGTTTGTGGCATCAACAATCACTTAAATGGGGCAGAAGATCACATGATACGGGAAGATGCTTGGATACCAGTCAACAATCCATTTGATAGTTTAGAGGAGCTAAACGAAGCATGTGAGTCATTTTATGACCCTGGTGAACTTATGTCAGTTGAAAGTGTATTGACAGACATTTTTAATGATTCATTTGAATTACCAGATGAATGTAATGGTGAATCTTTGTAATGATTGTGTGTAGTTTGTTATTTGACATGGTATCTGTAAATATGTTTTACATGCATTTTGTAATATTTCTGTTTCCTTATATCACAATTATACACTTGTAACAATTTTATAACAAATCTGTGGCGATCTGTGAAATTACGTTCTGTAAAGATAAATATTATGGTACGTCAAGTGTGGGCTGCTATATTTCATTGAATAAGATTGTTTTATGACCTGTGTGGGTTACAGTACATCAAAGGGGCGATAGTTGTGCACTACTCTCATTACTGGAATTTGAAATTACTTTATGAAATTATATAAATTTGTAACGTTTCGAACCAATTGTAACGGTTCATTTTCTTTTGTGAAATTTTTATGTCAAATGTGGGACGCCATACTCAGTGTTATTCATATCGGTGTTGTCTCGTCATAACAATGTGTGTGAATTTGGGGGTTTCCAATGATTATTTGTTTATGTATGCGTATTTAAACAGACATAATAAATGTAAATAAAACTGAGTGGTTGTTCCTTTTCAATTTTAGACAAAGCTCCAATGACGCCGGACAAAGGCGGCCACTTGTGCGTTGATTTGGAAGGGGGACCTGTTCTCAAATAGATCTTTTTGCTTGTCAACCAATTCGGATCGGAAGTCTCTTTCCTTGGCATTCTGGGATTGTTGGGAAATCCCCCCTTCTCTTATGTTATTGTATTTGAAACGTATTTAAAACGTGTTTGTTAAATCTACGATTGTTGGTTTTTCTGTAAGTCTCAGATGGAAAATTGACTATTTGCATGCAGGAATTGGATTGATGCTAATTATAAAGAACAAGGCAAATAGTTTGTATTGATTTAATTTATTTATTTAAACGTGTAGAATAGCAAAACTCACCTGCTTATCTGTTATCTGCTTCCGTGGTGATATTGTCCGAGGCCAGGAGGGGTGTTAATAATAAATGAAAACAACACAGTTTGTATAATTTTTTAATCTTGCTAAACCTTTAAATGCGACACTTACCTCGTTATCTGTGATTCAAATTCTGTGATTCAAATTCATTCAACATTGTGGCCCAAGGTTTAGAGGGTAAAAAAAAATTATATTTTTGGCAAAAAAATGGTGGACCAACATTTAGAGTGGACCAATATTTAGAGGAAATACGGTAGTTTGTTCATACAAATTTGTTCTATTACAAATTATTGGAGAGTGCCTGCTGGTGCTCTCCAATAATTTGTAACAAAACAATTTTTGATGAATAAATTTAGAACACTAAAACTAATCTCAACCAGTTAAATAAATATTTATTTTGTACATACCTATGAGAATCGTGTCGCATTTCGCGAAGAGAATAACAATACTGTATCAATGTATACGACACAGTCATTGTGTCGCAAATCTCGATGATACCGCTAAAATCACTCTCTATGATAGTTTTATACATTTTAAATTATGTCTCCGAAAAAAATATGACGAATGCAGGCCGCAAAAACAAATGCGCTGGCGCCTGAGAATCCAAAGATTAGTTTTCTTTAGCCTTAACTGGTTGAGTGCTAAATTATTTTTCGAAGGTGATTTGAAACATGGGTATTTTTGTTCCAAGATACCATGCTACAAGCACAAGTAGTCTACGTTTAGCAAGATTTTGTTCATAAATAATTGTCTTGTTACAATTTATTGGAGAGTGCCCATTGGCAAAATTGCAATCAAACAATTTTATATAAAGAAATTTTCTACTACTGAGCAAATATCAAGCCAATGCATTTTGTCGGAGAACTATTGTAATCAGCTGCGTCTGTCCGTGTGTCTGTGATAACTAAAGTTTGGGTTATTGAATCAAAATCAAATTTGGTTTATACACCCCCCTACCCATTAAGATTGTGAATTTTGAATCTGGGTTTGATCGGATAATTTTTGTGTGAGTTATGCCCCTTTTCAAACCATTTCGCAACTTTGGAAATTTATTGTTGGAATGATAACTTTAGTTTGAGTTATCGAATCAACAATAGATTTGTCTCGAGAATATGTTGGTCAAGTTCAAATTTGGGTTAGGTCTGACTAATTTTGGCTGAGTTATGACCTTTTTTTCCATTTTTTTTTCATTGAAAATTAATTGTCTGGACGATAACTTTAGTTTGGGTTGATCGAATCAAAACCAAATTTGTTACATGAGTTTGTCTCAAGAATAAGCTGGTCAAGTTGTAATTTGGGTTTGGTCTGACTAATTTTGCCTGAGTTATGGTCCTTATTCATATTTCTCAACTTCAAAAATTGGTTGTCCTTATGATAACTTCAGTTTGGGTTATCTAATTGCAATCAGAATTTCGTATATGGGTTTATTCCCAGATTACTCTAGTCTAGTTTGAATTTTGCTTAGGTCCGACCAATTATGGCAGAATTATGGCCCATTTTCTGATTTTTCAACTTCAAAAATTTGTTGTCCAGATGATAAATTCTTTTTGGGTTATCAAATCAAGACCAAATCTGGTATATTTTTTCACTTTGAAATTTTGTAATCTTGAACATGTGCAATGAAAGAGCTTGCTGTCAGGTGACATAGCTCATGCCTGGCGGTGGCCTTGTTCGTTTGGCAAAGTCAGAGTTTAATGTTATTGAACTTATATAGACCAATCAACCTTCTATCATTTTAAAAGGGTTAGGGATTTGATTTCACAGCAGCCAGGATTAGCTTTCAGGGCTCGATTTAACTGGATTCGCATAGCGATTTTTGACTGGCGGTGGCCTTGTTCGTTTGGCAAAGTCAGAGTTTAATGTTATTGAACTTATATAGACCAATCAACCTTCTATCATTGTAAAAGGGTTAGGGATTTGATTTCGCAGCAGCCAGGATTAGCTTTCAGGGCTCGATTTAACTGGATTCACATATCGATTTTTGAATCAATTTTCAACTATAGCTAATCAATTTCACATGACAAAAACATATAAATAATAGGAAATGCTAATCAAAATTTATCCATGTTAGTAAACTGCTATTCAATTTTTAAAAATTTAATCGATCCTTGGATTTGCTGAAAAATATCTTGAAAATACTCAGTAGGTTAACTCTTAACCTCCTGGGTATTTTTAAGATATTTTCATCAGATCTAGTCATGGCTGCTGTGAAGCAGCCATGACTAGATTTGATGAAAAATTTATCAAAAATTAACTCAAGAAATCGTTGGTGAAAAAATCCATTCAGTGTACAGGGTGAAAATTGGATTAAATATGACCAAATTATACATATTTCATTGGCAAGAGAAATCCTTCCTAGGCGGGAATATCCGCCAGCAGCATGCAAGGAGTTAAGAGTTAAAGTCCAGTAGTTTCGCTGAATTATCATTTGGCAACAATGTAGATAATCTGACATTTGATAATTGTCATCTGGCTCTGAAATTGATTCTCTATATCTCCCAGCTGGACGATATAAAGTTAACTTTTTGTCCCCGACATTTTGTCAGAGGACTGTTGTAATCATCTGTGTCCATCCATCTGTGCATCCGTTCGTCCATCCAGGGTGATAACTAAAGTTTGGGTTATCAAACCAAAACCAAATTTGATGTATATGTCCCTTACCCCAATGATCAGGTGAATTCCGAATATTGGCTGGATCCAATAATATTTGTTGGAGTTACGCCCCTTTTTTGACGCTTTTTCACCCAATTTCGCAAACTTTGGAAATTTGGTGTCAGGTGATTACTTCAGTTTCAGTTATTGAATCAACCAAATTTTGTACATAGGTTTGTTTCAAGAATACGCAGGTGAAGTCCGAATGTGGGGTAGGTCTGACGTATTTTATCTAAGTTATGGCTCTTTTTCCATTTGTTTGACTTTGAATATTAGATGTCTGGATGATAACTTTAGTTTGAGTTATTGAATCAACACCAAATTTTGTACATAGGTTTTCTCATGAATGTGCAGGTCAAGTTTGAATTTGGGTGCAGTCACACCAATTTTGGCTGAGTTATGACCCTTTTTCCATTTTTCTGAATTTTTGTATATTGTTGTTTTAGTCTCCAGTATGGCCAGTGTAAGAACTTGCTGATGGGGGACATAGCCCACACCTGGCGATGCACTTGTTCTCAATAATTTACAGATGATTGTAGAGTAAAAATTTGTGGCCTCTTTGAGATCTTTAACATTTTGTTTAACCCTTTACCCAACGTAATGACCAAAACCGGCCAGTGCAATTCTAAAAAATCATCAATTAATTTTCATTATATTTTTCATTTTTTGTCTCAAAAACCTAGGTTATGACCCATCATTGGAACGAGCTTGTCAAGCTCATTCCAATGAGGGGATCATAACCTAAATTTTTGAGACAAAAAATGAAAAAAATTAGTTATTCAAGAATTTTCTTTGCAAGTGTCTTCTGCTTTTCATGTTAGGTAAAGGGTTAACTAATTTTATTTCATTTCTATTATTTGCAGGGATAGTAGTTCCAGTTCTCCGGCAAGCATTAAAAGAGCTGGCCCCCCACGATCTCCTCTTCCAAGGAATAATCCCGTATTTGAGGATTATGAACCACCCAAATCACCAAGAAGCCCCAGAGCAGGAACACCAACACAGCCACCACCCAGACCACCTTCAAGCCCTTCCTTTGCATCAAAACCTGTGCCATCTCCACTGAAGAATATAGGAAACTTGAAAATTGGAAGCTCAAATTTTAGAGTAAGTACTCATTATCACTTCTACTTTTGCAGAATTTATTAATTATAAAACTTGATCGTTTTTATTTCAGAACAGGTTTTAATTGGAATTGTATTTAACCTTTTACCTGGGTGTAACGGTGGCTCAATGGTTATGGCATTGAACTTCAAACCGAGAGGTCCATGGTTTGATCCCTGCCAGGGGTAACTGTGTTGTGTCTTTTGGCAAAGCATTTAATCCTGATTGCCCATGAGGGGGCACGGTGGCGCTGTGTACTAAGTCATACTGCAGGCCGATGTTCGACTGTCTTCAACCAATGCTAACCCTGCTTGTGTGGAGTTGGAGAGTCTTAACAGTTGCTCACCATTGCTCAGTGGTTCTCTCTGGGTACTCCGGCTTGCTCCACCCATAAAACTGTTCGACACAAGGTGACCCTAGTTGTTGAAAGTGTCTTTAAACTCCAATAAGTAAATAACCCTTTACCTAACACGAAAGGCAGACAACACTTGCTAACAACATTCTTGAATAACTAATTTTTTAGCTCAACTTTGATGTAGTCAAATATGAGGTTATGTCATGACCTGTCGTCTGTCTGTTCGTCCATCAACAATTCAATATGGCTCAGGCTAGAGACTGTATTTATGAACCAATCTTTACGAAACTTCTTGGGTACCTTTGTTATCAGTGTGGGTCGAGAACGAGTGTTTTGGGGTGCGGCTCGAAATTCAAGATGGCCACCGGCAGCCATTTTGTACCAAAATTATGTAGTGGAATCAGTTTTTTGTACAGAACTTCTATACGAAAGTTTTAATTTGAATAAATTTTTGTATGAATGTTTAGAAACATGGAATACATCACATATAATACAGGCTTTTTCTCGTGCAGAAATTATGCAAATTAGATGAACTTTGATTTATTCAGTGCTACTTGTACACAGTAAGTGCACATGTCAATACAGCTCAGGCTAGAGGCTGTATTTATGAACCGATCTTCACAAAACTTCTTGGGTGCCTTTGTTATCACCTTGAGTCAAGAATGAGTGTTTTGGGGTTTGGTCCGAAATTCAAGATGGCTGCCAGCGGCCATTTTTGTACCAAAATTAGGTGCAATCAGTTTTTAGCTCATCTTGACAAAGTCAAGCTGAGCTAATCTCATCGCTCCCCATCCGTCATTTTTCAAATTTGTTTTGGTCTTCTCCTCCAAAACCACTGGGCCAATTCTAGTGGGAGTTTGTGTGTGTGATGGTCCCAAAGGGGCATTGCAGTTTTGTTCAACTCAGCATGCCCAGCCCCATAGGGAGAGGGTGGGAAAAATTGCTCCAAAATATTTTTAAAATCTTCTTCTCATGAACCAGTGGGTACAGTGACTTGATATCTGTTATAGAGCTTCCTTTTGAGGTGTAGAATCAAGTTTGTTCAAACGAAGTTCATGAAGCAATATTTGGCTTTGTAATATAGGGGTAAGATTTTTGGCCCCGCCACAAATTTCTTTTTTCCTGAACCGATGGTCCAATTTGAACCAAATTTGATATGTAGTATTATTGGATCATAAGTATTTGACTAGGGGGGGGGGGGGGTGGGAGCGGGAGGGGGGAGGTCAGATACAAGTTTGTTAAAATAAAGCCCTTTGGTTCATATTTGGGCTCAATACAGGAGCCTGAATTTTTAACTTAGGGTAATATGGGGAATATTCTTTAAAAATCTTCTTCTTCGGAACCACCAGTCAGAATCTTTTAATGTTCGGTGTACATCATTGTTATGAGGTTCAGATTCAAGATTGTTCAAACCAAGTCCCTAGGTTAATATTTGGGCTTCGTACGGAAGCCCAAATTGTAACTTAGTTCAGTATGGGGGATAATTTTTAAAAATCTTCTTCTTCAGATCCACCAGTCAGAATGCTTTCATATTTGGTATGCAACATCTCTAGGGGGGCAGATTCACATTTGTTCAAATCGGATCCCTAGGTATATGTTTGGGCTTGCTATGGTAGCCCAAATTTTAACTTAGTTCAATATGAGGAAATTTCTTTAAAAATCTTCTTCTGATCCACCAGTCAGAATGCTTTCATATTTGGTATACAACATCTCTAGGGGGTCAGATCAAGTTTGTTCAATTCGAGTGCCTGGGTTAATATTTGGTCTCCATTTTCAAGGAACCTGGAATTTAACTTAGTGCAATATGAGGGAATTTCTTAAAAAATCTTCTTCTTCAGATCCACTAGTCAGAATGCTTTCATATTTGGTATACAACATCTCTAGGGGGGTCAGATTCAAGTTTGTTCGAATCGGATTCTTAGGTTAATATTTGGGCTCACTATGGTAGCCCAAATTTTAACTTAGTGCAATGTGAGGAGATTTCTTTAAAATTTCTCTTCTTCAGATCCAACAGTCAGAATGCTTTCATATTTGGTACACAATGTCTCTAGGGAAGTCAGATTCAACTTTGTTCAAATCGAGAGCCTGGGTTAATATTTGGGCTCCCAATGGGAGCCGGAATTGGCCATGTAGCTGAAGAATTAGAAATTTTGTATTCAGTACCCTCTAGAGGTGTGTAACTAAGATTAATCCACATAGGTTGTATCAAGGGGCTTCATAGGGGAGCTCTACATTTTACATCATGATCAACTGAAGAAAAGGCATGATGCCCAGATTATTTTTGTCACTCCTGCGGGGCTCAAGGATTGACAGTGTATCCTATGGAAATGGATTGCTTAATGTAGACTCATTCTTGGACTCTGTTTATATTGTGTTCTGTTCAAGATGAGCGCTTCAGGCCCTGTGGGGTTTCTTGTTTGTACAGGACTTCTATATGAAGGTTCTGATTTGAATAAATTTTTGTATGAATGTTTAGTAACATGGAATACATCACATTT
Organism: Pictodentalium vernedei; assembly: GCA_031216915.1. Classification (NCBI taxonomy): domain Eukaryota; kingdom Metazoa; phylum Mollusca; class Scaphopoda; order Dentaliida; family Dentaliidae; genus Pictodentalium; species Pictodentalium vernedei. The sequence continues at coordinate 426,192,082 of CM062289.1, read as the reverse complement.
AATACAGGTTTTTTTTCTCGTGCATAAATTATGAAAATTAGATGAACTTTGATTTATTCAGCAGGGCTTACCTTGAGTAAAATGGTCGGGGCCTGAAAAAAGTCCCCCAGATGTTGAGGTCGGGGCCTGCTGGGGGCCTGAAAAAAGTCCCCCAGATATTGAGGTTGGGGCCTTTTGGGGTAATTTTATATTGTTACGTTCTTTCCAATGGCGGCCTTAGTTGATTGCTTTTGCTTAGAAAAAAAAGATCAAAGTAAAATCAAAAGTCTTTCTTGTTCAAGCCGAGTGGGGTGAGTGTTTTGAGCGTGAATATCCATTGTATTTCACGATGGCGCCGTAATTCGGTGGTGTTGTCACCGTCCGGGTCGGTATATAGTGCCTGTATAATACGGTATGAGAGGTCCGTGCTGGAATGATTACTTTGGTTAAAGTGAATTGCGATAGGGGTGTCGCGTTTATGTTGAATGTCACTTACATGCTCCTTGAGGCATGTGTTGAAGTGACGTTTGGTTTCTCCAACATACGTCGTTATTCGGAAATTCTCCGATGCCAGAACTATTTTACCAGAACATGGACATTGGGTCACCACACCCACAGATCCCATCCCATAGGGGAAACACCCCCCCCCCCCCCCCCCCCCCCCCCCCGAATACGGACATAACTACCCTATATAATACGGGGAAAGTCTTGAGATACGCGGCAAACATATTAAACCGCAATCAATTTTAAAATGTTGACACTCCTTACTTCCGGGAAATCACAAATAAAAAGCAACATCCAATAAATAATTATCTTTTTATTTCAATCCCAGTGATTTACAATGGTGTACGAACAATGGGTTCATGTCTCGTCGCATTACCCTACCCCAACTCTTATGACATTTATTAGACACCAAATTGGTTCTTTCTCTGCTGTTTCCTTTTGCCATTTCTTCTAAAACCTGGAAATAAATTTTATACTGGTGATTATTTACTTACATCCCACCTATTAACAATAACTATCAAATGGAATCGGCAAGTTAGAGTCACTATTACCAAACAAAACAGCTGTGACCGCCAAATTTAACTCTGCATCAAAGTGGCTGCCAAAAATTTAATTATTAAGTGTGGCCGCCAAAAACAACACAAACCACTGTGGCCGCCAACATGTGGCCGCCAAAATCAATCTAATCAATTAATCACCTATTGTGGCCGCCAACTTTTGTGGCCGCCAAGCTGTTTTCAGAGGAAACCTATAAAAGGAGAGCCGCACAGCAGTTCAATCGCCTCTGACGAAGTTCAAATTAGAACGAAACCGGTTAGGCAACTATAGAGTTATACGGGATCTCTGAAGATCAGGCCCTCTCGCACTCACAGAGTCGTTTTTCATAGAAAAAAAAGATCCTGGGGACGAAACGACTTGGACCCATCACGTGGGTGCTGGACATTTAGTAGATAGACATTTTGGATTTTTTGTTGATAAAATTTTAGGACGTTTCGTACATATTGTGGGTGTGTATTTTCGATGCAAGGGTTGTCTCAAAGAAAAAAATTGAAAAAAAACCCATTTCAGTTTACCGTTTAAATAATTTCAATCTATGAAAATTCCCCACAGCTTTGGATATTTCAGAAATGGAATGCGAGCCCCCCCCCCCCTCCTCCCCCCGGGCCCCCACCTCTCCACGTAGACACAGGTACACATTTTATTTTATTTCGTACATTTATTTTGATGGCAGTTTCTGTGTCTCGTGTTGCATTTATTCAGATGTTAGGATCGGATGTACCCACACATAGTATTGTGGGATTGAAGGGAATTCCCCCATTAGTTGACAAGCGTGCTTTCGAAGTCTTGTAAATGTGTTTGTTTTTTTTGTTTAATCTTGGGATTTTCTCAGTTTTCATGCGGATTTAGGGGGATGGTAATTCGAATCAGACAAAAACAGTTTGTATTATTATTTTATCTGTTATTTGCTACTTCTATTGTAATCACACTTGCGTGAATGAATGTGAATGGAAAAATTCATCTCGCAAAATTTTGTTGCCCAAACCTACCAACACTGAGATTTCGGGAGCCAAGACAGAAAAAAAAAAAGTCGGGGCCGAAAAAAAGCCCCGAGAAGGGGCCTCTCGGGGCCGGGGCTGATCGGCCCCGGCTCAAGGCAAGCCCTGATTCAGTGCTACTTATACACAGTTAGTACACATGTCAATATGACTGGGGCTAGAGGCTGTATTTATGAACCAATCTTCACGAAACTTCTTGGGTACCTTTGTTATCACCTTGGGATGAGAACGAGTGTTTTTGGGTGCAGTCCAAAATTTCAAGATGGCCACCGGCTGCCAATAAGACAAATTTTGATTTAATCAGAGCTACTTATACACAGTATGTGCACATTTCAGTACGGCTCTGTCTAGAGGCAACTATCTGTCACCCACCTTTACAATACTTTACCTGTACATGTGTTACAAGCTATGGTCAGTAGTCATGTACAGACCTTTACAATACTTTACATATACCTTTGTTTTCAGGTCATTACCTAGATGTGTGTCATTGCTGTGTCACATACTATACATGTATATGTCTTAGTTGAGCTAAAGTGTCATTGACACTTTCATTTCCTTTTTGCTTGAAAAACACGGCTTATGGGTCATAAGCTGTGTTCTTGAGACGAAAAAATAATGAAAATTGAATGGTGATTTTTGCGAATAGCACTTGCCAGTTTTGGCCATTACATTGGGTGAAAGGTTATACATTCTAATTCAGTCAAAGTAAATTTTTGTGTAAAGCAAAAGATGGCAAGCTGTGAGTAGCCATACTGTAGACATTGTGACCTGGAAGTGCAAATGGGAGCTTTTGAAGTATTGATCATCGAAGGCATCCAGCTGGTAAACAATATTTTTTCAAAATGAGATTTTGGTGTATTTATTTACCGTATTTACTCTATGTATTGGGACACTCTATGATTTGGGGCACACATTTTTTCCAGAAAACTATATTTTTTTATGCTCTAAAGTTTGGGACATTCAGGAGATTTGTTTCCAGTTGACCTGTCACTAGTAGCAGACAACACTCATAAAAAAAATTCTTGAGTAACTAAAAATGTTCATTTTTTGCTTCCAAAACATAGCTTATGATCCCTCATTGGAACGAGTGCGATGCGCTCATTCCAATGAGGGATCATAAGCTATGTTTTGGAAGCAAAAAATGAAAATATAAATAAAAAATGGATGGCGATTTTCATATATAGTGATGGAAAACGAATCACACACAACTTTATTCAGCATCAAATCAAGACCAGGCTCTGTTCTTTCCCCGTTTTCTAATAATTGGGACACCTGTGAAAATAATTACTTTTAGCTGTCCCAATACATAGAGTAAATACGGTAATGCTGTTGTAAAGGGCTCCAGAGAGCCCTTTCCATCTGTGTGCTACATAACAGCATTTCATCATGTCATAACACTAAGTTTTATCATTGCAGAGTAGAAGCCAGCTCTGGGATAGTTAACAAATGGACAAAATGGCAGGGCATCCAGCTTGTGAACAATATTTTTTCAAAATCAGATTTCGGTGTATTTATTTACTCTATATTATCTCTATGAATTTGTTTACTTTTTCAGCGATCTCGAGACAGTAATTCTGATAAAAATTCCTCACCATCTTCATCACCATCAATCATATCTACAATCAGTAATGAGTTGTCTGATATGGCCCAAACTGCCACCAGTACAATGTCAGAACTGTTTGGTAAGTTGAAGAAATGTGGTAAGTTATAGACTGGATGATGCTGTGAACAACCCTTATTCTTTTCAAATAGGGTTTTAGCTTATCATACCCTTACAGTAATAGATTTTTATGTCCCCATATTGTGTTACCCATGTCCTCCTGTCATTCCATCTTTCAATCATTCTGATATAACTGAAATAACAGTTTTCCAGTCATTTTTAGCTGATAATTAGATGATTTCTGGTAGGTGGGTTTGTCATGGGCACCTGCAAATCAAGTTCGAGTTTGGTCCCGGTCGGGTGATTTTTCACTGAGTTATTGACCTTGAACTTAGTTTATGATGTGGAAACTTTAGAGAATCAGTTTGGTTTTTTTGCTTGCAGGGGCATATGTGCCGTACTGACACATCTAGTTTTTAATGCCTCTACCCAATGGCTACATACAGCCATTGTTATTCACAAAATATGCCAATCAAGTTTTATACCTTTTTTTAAATTTTTGCTTCCGAAACGGCCTATGACCCATCTTTGGAAATGAGCTCATTCCAGTGAGGTGTCATAAGTTATGTTTTTAAGCAAAAATGAAATTTTTTAGCTCACCTTGACAAAGTCAAGCTGAGCTTATCTAATCGCTCTCCCTCCGTCTGTCCATCAACACCATGTTTTGGTTTTCTCCTCCAAAACCACTGGGCCAATTCAAGTGAAAGTTTGTGTGACTGATGGTCCCAAAGGGGCATTGCATTTTTGTTCAACTCAACATGCCCTGACCCATTAGGAGGGGATGGAGAAAATGCTCCAAAATATTTTTAAAATCTTCTTCTGATGAACCAGTGGGTACAATGACTTGATCTATGTTATGGAGCTTCCTTTTGAGGTGTAGAATCAAGTTTGTTCAAACGAAGTTCATGAAGCAATATTTGGCTTTGTAATGGGAGGGTTAAGATTTTTGGCCCCACCCAAAATTTCTATTTTCTGAACCGATGGTCCGATGCAAAAATTCCCGCATCCCCGTGGGTATCCCCAGGAGCCAAAATAGAAATATTTTCAATTGCCTATATTTTCCAAACCACATGGAACAGAGAACTGTTATTTGGTATGAAGCATCCTTAGGACCAGTAGAATTAAATGGTAAAAAAAAAATTGTCATCGGTTATGTTAGAGTATTCAATAGGGGGGGGGGGGGGGGGGGGGGGGGGGGGAAGGGGCGCAACAAAAAATTGCTGAGTTAGCACATTTGCAAAAATTAAAGGTCTTTAGGTATATATTTGGGCTTGCTATTGTAACCCAAATTTTAACTTAGTGCAATATGAGAAAATTTCTTTACAAATTTTCTTCTTCAGATCCACCAGTCCGAATGTTTTCATATTTGGTATACAACATCTCTAGGGGGGGTCACATTCAACTTTGTTCAAATCGAGTGCCTGGATTAATATTTGGGCTCCTTGTGGGAGCCTAAATTTTATCTGAGTGCAATATGAGGAATTTCTTTAAAAATCTTCTTCAGATCCACCAGTGGGAATGCATTCATATTTGGTATACAACATCTCTATGGGGGTCAGATTTGTTCAATTTGAGTGCCTGGGTTAGTATTTGGGCTCCCTATGGTAACCCGAATTTTAACTTGGTGCAGTATGAGGGAATTACTTCAAAAATCTTCTTCAGATTCACCTGTCAGAATCCTTTCATATTTGGTTTACAACATCTCTTGGGGATCAAATTCAAGATTGTTCAAGTTGGGTCCCTGGGTTAATATTTGGGCTCGCTATGGTAGCCCAAATTTTAACTTAGTGCAATATTAGGAAATTTCTTTAAAAATCTTCTTCATATCCACCAGTCAGAATGCTTTCATATTTGGTGTACATCATCTCTAGGGGAGTCAGATTCAAGTTTGTTCAAATTGGGTCTGTAGGTTAATATTTGGGCTCTCTGTGGTAGCCCAAATTTTAACTTGGTGCATGCAATATGAGGAAATTTCTTCAAAAATTTTCTTCAGAACCACCAGTCAGAATGCTTTCATATTTGGTATACAGCATTTGGTATACCAGACATCTTTGTTCAAATCGAGTGCCTGGGTTAATATTTGGGCTCCAGAATTGGCCATGTAGCTGAAAAATTAGAAATTTTGTTTTCAGTACCCTCTAAAGGTGTGTAACTAAGATTAATTCACATAGGTTGTATCAAGGGGCTTCATATGGGAGCTCTACATTTTACTTTATGATCAACTGAAGAAAAGGCATGATGCCCAGATTATTTTTGTCACTCTTCAGGGGCTCAAGGATTCACAATATATCCTATGGAGATGGGTTGCTTAATGTAGACTCTGTTTATATTGTGTTCTGTTCAAGGTGAGCGCTTCAGGCCCCGTGGGCCCTCTTGTTTATTTTTTCAAGTAAGTTTGCAAGTATTTTTTTCTAACCAGGGTAGGTTAACTGTTAGAGTGCTAAATTATTTTTGGTCACCAAAATTTGTCCACAAGTCTTTGCCTCGTTACAGTTTATGAGGTAGTGTAATTTCACTTCAAATCTAACAGGAAGCATATCATTGAATAAGTTCTGGTACCTGGTAGGGCTGCACAATATTCAAATCTGAATACCGGTATCGGTATTCAAAAAGATAACGTGGTATACCGGTATATCGAAAACTGTTCAGATATATGAACACAAGTACCACAATCGAGACTCGAGGCATCACAGTCGGAACCAATTAGCATACATTGATGATGCGCTTCGAAAAACCTTTTTCCAACGCAGATGATATCAAAATTTATTATTTTGAAGATTAATTTATCAGATTTTCCCCAAAGATTTCAACAAAACTATATCATGCTACCCCTCATTGGAACGAGTTCAATGAGCTCGTTCCAATAAGGGGGTCACATGATATAGTTTTGTTGAAATTTTTTAAAATTATTTTTTCAACTGCTGAATTTATACATTATGAGGGCACAAACAGACGATTCCTTGGATAAAGGATAATATTATTCATTCGGGGCTACAGTTAAAAAACTCAAGACATCTTGAAAATTAAATTGTGGGTATATAAATAATGACGATAGACCGATATTTTTGTAATTACACCGGTATTCAATCGATATTGGTTTGAATACCGGTATATATCGGTTTATCGATATACTGTGCAGCCCTAGTACCTGGACTTCTGAGTAATGCCCAAATATGGGCTTCCAGCACTCTACCAGTTAAGGATTAAGTTGAGTAGAAGTTCCCCCTCTTTGCTTTTCTTATGACAACAATGATGCAATAGAAATAGAGTGAGCATAACTTCTAGTTTCTAACATTCTCCTTCAGGTTACAAATTCTTGCTTACGGCTTGTAAATATTCCTTCCAAGCAACCTCATTCTTGCCATTGGAATACAAGTGAAATTAGGGTATTTTTAACCAAATTTTGCTCTGAACTGAATCATCATATTTTTTATACTTACCAATGACCCAGACATAGCTGGTGCTAACTCTTAAAAATCTAGGACCAAACACAAATTTTGCCCCCCAATCCCAAAAATTTGCATCTAAAACCAAAAGAAATCATGTCCTAAAGGACCTCCATACTTTGCCCTTACTGCGCATGCGCAGTGTCAAGGACGTTCCGAAATTGGCGCCAATCATCATTCTTTGTTTGGCCCTTCATCAGTTAACATCTCACTGATCTTTGTGCTTGTAAATCTCAGTTTAAATGATGCCAGACACATAAATATTGGAGAAATGGTGATTCTAAGGAGGATAGAGAAGGAGGAGAGGAAAAAGGAGTGACAGAAAATATTCAGGGCTGTAACTTAAAATTTTGTAATGAAATTATGTTAAGTTGCCTATTTTCGAGGCATGGCCCTGTTGTTGTCATTCTTGCTTTGAAGTTGCACTGCTTATGCAGCGTTTCCTCTCTCCTTATCCTGTAAGTCCCCCCTTGCTATTCTCCCATGCTTTTGGCATATTTTTGAGTAAGATTACTACTAAAATTTCTTGGGAGAATTAGCTTGGTTACAGAATGAATTCTGTTATTTTCCCCATGTTTACGTTCTCACCCATGGGTGTTTAGACGTTGTGTTCTGCATCTACCATCTGATGTTCTGCAGATTCTTCTCTGGAAGTCTCTGTTTTGCATCAGATAGTGTGTATTGTTGATAACTGATTTCGGGCCAGTATTGTCAGTGCCTGGAGTCATGTTTTCTGGTCTTTATACACTTCTTGTTCACATTGGCAACAACAGTCTCTTTTGAGGGGGGCTTTTTGCCTTTGGAGTAGTTTACTCATTACTAGATACATTATTATTATCCGTAAGTGTTGCATTAATTATTTAAAATAATTTTAAAATTTTTGACCACACTTACCCTTGGGATCCATTGGGGCTCAACGTTACTTTTCAGAAACTTGGGCTTCGCTGAAAAAATATTTTTCAAAAATTATTTTGAATTTCAATTGCTTTTTTCAATGTTAATGGATCATGTTATTATGTATCTTTGTGTTTAGGGGGTTTGTGCGAGTACTAGGACTTGTTGTCTTTTCACAATGAAAGGACATTGTTCAAATTGTAATAGGAAGAAATCTTCCTCTGACTTTCATGATCATTGTATTAATTGTAGTCAGTGTACTCGCACTAACTCCTGTTCAATATGTCAATATTGGGATGACAAACATTGGAAACGTATGTCATGGTATGTTGTTAGTGGAGAAAGGGCTATGCCGGTCCTTTCTCCGCATGGTCACTCTAATCTATCAGTTTCTATTTCAGAGGAACAAGAACAGGGTGATGTTTCCATGTTATCTTCCAAGAGTGCGCTTCCGTCATCACAATTGAATGCAGAGCTAGCTGCAAAAGTGCTCATGGAGATACGACAGTTGCCTAAGAGGTCCCGAGTGGGATCGACGGCGCTGTCGTCCGCTAGCTCGCCCGGTGTAGCGTCCATTCACCGAATGGTTCGGCAACCGGGTTCGTCCGTTGCGGTCCAGGAGGAAATGTTGGGTGATGCGAGCACTATAAACATACAAGGTGCACACCCAGTGATGGCGGATGATAGGAGAGATCGGAGGAAGCCTTCTAGTCCGATTCCTAGCTCGTCCAGGTCCAGCCGGGCCGCGAGCGAGAGAGGCCCCTCTCTCGTACAACAACATCAGCGACCTGATGTTGTGGTACAAAATGTGTCGCAAGCAGAGCACACGTCCGTCGCTCGGGATGCTCCGTTGTATAGGCAGTCCGCGGAGACTGCTCAGGCTTCCTCATCCTCTCACCAGTGCACACGACCGCACCTTGGCTACGTGACCGCGGATATTCTACCAGCTTCGCCGATAAGGGATTCTTCGGCGACCAGGTCACGCCATCCGGTAGCCAGGGACACGAGACCGGTAGACTCCGGACGTTCGCATAGGAAGAGTATGTGGGAGTCAGTTGATGCGGAGCTTCCCGCGGCTAAGCAGCGAAAGACCGCTACTCCGCAGGCCTCGATGACGGACGTGCTTGCTCAGATAGCACAAATTATCGCAGCATCCCAGCAATCGACAGAATCGGTGTCGGATCGGGAATTATCCGATGGCGCTGGGTCGGTACGCTCCGCTGCAGCATCGGGTGCGGACGACCGGGAGCATCATGAGGTCCGACCGGATGGCGAAAGGGATACGGATGACTTGGAGCTATCCCTTTCGGAACAACATAAAGCTGCCGTGGATTTCATCCGGCACTTCCTTCCTCAGGTTGTTCCGTCGGGCCAGACTGCTGCGGTACCGGACAAGAGACTGATAGCGTCATTGGACACTGAATTCTTCGAGCGGTTCAGAGACATCGTCCCTGAGTTTCCGTCTCAGTCCAATAATGTCACAAGAACATTTGAATTATTGAACGACGCTATCTTCAAGCTTGCTTCCAAAACAGGCAAAGCTGGTTTCTTGTCCTCCAATGCTCTTAACCTGCCTTTTATTAATGCAAGGAATAAATTCGATACGGCAGGACAGGGTATTCCGTGAGTTCCTCTGCGTCTTGACGACGAGGCGGAAGACTTAGAATTGTCATTACCGTCGTCTACGTCCGTTCCAACCGCGGTGTTGGATACGACAATTACGTCTAACAGGGTCAGTTTAGACGCTTTATCTTACGCAGACCACCTTACAAAGGCATTATCACTGCGTCTTCAAGGGAAAGAATCCAGGATATACAATCCTCTTTAAGACTTCCTTCAAGGGCAGTGGCTTATTCCACGTATAACTCCGCCCTCTCAATGGCAAACCTGGAGTTGGTTAGACGTGACGCAGCCCTGGCTTCATCCACACGCATGGATAGTAAGGTGAAGAACTCTCTCAGAGTCGCTTCGGTCTCCGGAGAACTTCTCTTCGACGGCAAGCTTTCTGCAATCTACGATAAAATTACTAAGAAAGCTTCGGATTCTCTGCTGTTTAAATCCGCTTCCAAAAAGTCGGATACGGCAGATAAGAGTAAGACAGGCACTTCTGGGACTAATGCGCCCAAAAAAGGTTCCTATAGAGGTTCCGGTGCTTCCTCTTGGTCTTATTCAAGAGACCGTCAAGGCAGCGACTCACGTGCGGGACGTCCTTCGGTCCGGGACAATCGGTCGGACGCCCCGAGGTCGACGGGATGAGGCGCGGGTCGTGGAGGACATGGTTTCTCCTCTCGCAGGTCCAGGAGGTGATGGCTTCAACCTCTATCATGTTCCGGTTGGCGGAAGGTTGTCGAGTTTTTCAGAAGAGTGGGCGTCGATTACGGACGACCCTTGGGTGAGTGGGGTGATTTTGGAAGGTCTAAGAATATCCTTCAAACGAAAGCCTCCTTTAACTCGAAGTCCAAATGGACTCAACTTCCGTCAAATCCGCAGAAAAGAGACGCTCTGTTATCGGAGGTGCAGTCTCTTTTAATGAAGAATGCGGTAGAGGTCGTAGAAGACCAGGAAACACCGGGATTCTACAGCCATCTGTTTCTGGTTCCGAAACCAGACGGCTCGTTCCGTCCAGTCATAGATTTGAGCTGGATAAACAAGCTGATCGTCGCTCCGAAATTCTATATGGAGACGATTCGGTCGGTCAGAGCGAGTATTCGGGTGAACGATTATGCTACAAGCATAGATCTCAAAGATGCGTACTTTCATGTCATGGTACATCTGACATTCAGAAAGTATCTACGCTTCGCAGTCCTAGGAGTGGTGTATCAATTCCGGGCGATGTGCTTCGGATTGAACCTAGCACCCTGGGCTTTCACTCGGGTAATGAACTCGGTAATGATGTATTTCCGAGCTCATTCGTCTGCGGTAACGTCGGCCTACCTGGACGACATTCTTCAGAGGTACGGCAACGAGTTAACGCTTCAGAACGATGTGCAAAATCTGCTTCTATTGCTCCGACGTCTCGGTTTTGTTATAAACGAGGAGAAGTCTGATCTGGTGCCGTCCAAGTCATTCACTCATCTGGGAATGAGCTTCGAGACGCACAACAATCTCGTTCGTCCGCCGTTAACCGGAGCGAAATTAGTCAGTTGTTACGCTCGCTATTGTCTTCATGCAGACAAAGTCACAGCGAGGGAGTTCATGAGACTGATAGGTCTGTGCGGAGCCGCTGCGGATCTCATTGCGATGGGGCGGTTACGCACTCGTCCTCTCCAAATTTTCTTAACTCAGAATTGGAGTGTGAAGATTCATTCGCTCGACATAGACGTTCTCTTGTCAGATCAAGTGAAACAAGAGATTCAGACTTGGGCAAACATTCAGTGGTTAACTCGGGAAGTTCCGCTGCAGTTGCCGGATCCGAGTTTTACCATTATGACGGATGCCAGTCAAACAGGTTGGGGTGCATCATTGATCCCAACGGATTCGAGATGCCAGGGTCTTTGGGATCCACAGTTCCTAAGCAAGCACATAAACATCAAGGAAATGATGTCAATTTGGCTTGCGTTACGTCATTGGATGGACATTCACAAAGCTCATGTCCAAATCCTGTCCGACAATACGACAGTAGTGGCGTATATACGGAACCAGGGAGGCACTCATTCCGTTCCGTTATTCAATCTAACGGAGAGAATCCTTCTGTTTGCTCTAGAACATCAAGTTCTACTTTCGGTCCGTCATATACCGGGTCGTCTGAATGTACTAGCAGACTCCCTTTCATGGAAGGGTCGCTTGTTGCCGTCGGAGTGGACTCTCAACAAACAAGTATTCAATCAGATTTGCTACCAGTGGGAACGGCCAATGATAGACTTATTTGCGACACATCTCAACAATCAGTTGCAGACGTATGTGTCACCGTGCCCGGATACAAGAGCATTTGCAGTAGACGCTCTATCGATCTCATGGGACGGAATTATAGGATATGCGTATCCTCCAGCGCCGTTGATTCAGCAAGTATTGCTAAAGATAAAACAATCTCAATGCAAGATTCTGTTGGTAGCATCTCTGTCTCCACAGAGACCGTGGATAAATCTACTCAGGTGTCTGTTGTGGGACCTACCGCGAAAGCTTCCTCCATGGGAGGATCTTCTTTCGCAGGGGAAACCTTGTCAACTTCATCACAACCCGCAAGGTCTCAATCTTCACGTTTTTCCGTTGTGCGGTCTTTCTTGCATGGCAAGCACTTTACAGGACGAACAGTGGACGCGATTTCTAACTGTTGGAGGACCTCCTCTTCGCTAAACTATGCGGCTAAGTGGAAGGTTTTTCGTCGTTGGTGTAGGGATCATTCTGTTGATATTTTTTATCCCTCCATACCAGACATTGCAAACTTTCTAGTATACTTGTTTGACGAAATCAAACTGCAGCCTGTTACTATTAAGGGTTATAGGTCTATGTTATCTGATACCTATGCACACCACGATAGTTTACAAATTGGATCTAATGTCTCTTTATCTAAGTTGGTTAGAAACTTCTCGATAAATAGACCCAGAACTCTTAGATTAATTCCTAAGTGTAATTTAGCTTGGGTTCTTCTTAAACTAAAGGAAAAGCCATTTGAGCTTCTTGGGACAGTAGATTTCAAATTCTTGTCTTATAAGACAGCTTTTCTCTTAGCTTTCTCTTCTGCTAGAAGAGTCAGTGAGCTTCATGCACTATCGGTGGACGATTCTCACTATCGTAGTGTCGGGAACACTATCACCTTCACTACTAATGTTGGATTTTTAGCTAAGAATCAGGCTCCTAATAAATATCCGGAACCTATTGTTATTAAGGCTCTTCCGTCTTCAGACGGGCGTAGGCCTTTACTCTGTCCTGTTAGAGCTTTACGCATTTATAAACAGAGATCTTAGTTTATCAGAAAGGGACGAAAATGTTTCTTTCTGTCTTTGATGCCTAATAGAAAGGACATTTCGGTCCATTCTATTGCTAGATGGATTCAATTAACTATCCGTACTGCTTATGAAAATTTATCTTCTTCCCAGCAGTCTGTGCTTAAGATTTCGGCTCATGAAGTAAGAGCTCTTTCTACATCTTTGGCTTACGCAAATAGTGTGGCTATTACAGATTTAATGAAGGCTGCTTATTGGTCTCAGCCATCCACATTCACAAATTTTTATCTCAGAAATATTGAGTCCATTTCTGGAGACCTGCATTGTTTAGGTCTGTTATCTGTTGCTCAGAATGTCGTCCACTAAACAGTTGCAACTATAGTTATGCAGGCTTTCTGTTCCGGCAGTGACTCCATACTGCTGCCCTCTTCGCTCTGGGCTATTTGACCCAGGGCAAGGGGAAGGGGGAGGGGGAGGGTGTTCCCTTAGGTCACCTGCTTTATAGTGAAAAGCAAAGGAATTCCTCTTCCGGAGTCAGTAATTCTGAGTCGTTTCCGGGATGGTTTTAAAGTGTAATATTAATGTTAAAAATTCATTCATGTCATATTTTTAAAGTGTAGCTAGGTGTGAAGCATTTGTATATGTCAAGTGTCAAACGGGCGTTAATATACAATCCTCGGACACTTTTAAAGAATATAAAGAGTCTCAATTCTCTGGACTAACTTTATTTATTGGCTTACTTTAAAAATAATTAGTATAAAGGGTTATACTGGATGTTAATAGAGAACATGAATATTATTGTGCTCAATTATGAAGGGTATTGTATCTTTCTAATTTATCATAAAATAAGAAAGATACATGTAAAGCCTAATACTCCTTTTCTCCTTGAGGGGTTCACTCTATATTATATAGTTGAGCTTATTGGATTTTCCTCTATGTCCTAGGCCCTCCAGCCTTTTTACTATTCAGCTATGTCTGGGTCATTGGTACAGTATAAAAATGTTAAAAAATTTATAGTAATTTATATATTTTTTATACTTACCAATGACCCAGACAGGGATGGCCCTCCCAGGAGTTGGGAACTCATACCTCCCCGCTGAGTACATAGCGCTGACCAGGCACTGCCAGTAAGAATGATGATTGGTGCCAATTTCGGAACGTCCTTGACACTGCGCATGCGCAGTGAGGGCAAAGTATAGAGGTCCTTTAGGACATGATTTCTTTTGGTTTTAGATGCAAATTTTGGGGATTGGTGGGCAAAATTTGTGTTTGGCCCTAGATTTTTAAGAGTTAGCACCAGCTATGTCTGGGTCATTGGTAAGTATAAAAAATATATAAATTACTATAAATTTTTTAACTTTTAACCAGTGAGTTTTTTAATTTATATTTTCATTAGATCTAGTCATGGCTGCTTCACAGCAGCCATGAGTAGATTTGCTGAAAAATGTTTTTGAAAATTCCTCACAAATGTGTAATTAATGAAATCAAGTCGATGTGAAATGTTTTAATTTTTTTTTTATATTCGTTTACCAACTTTGTATCTGTTTCAAGCAAAAATAAAATTTCATTTCAGGTTTAAATCATTAGTTTCTTTTCTGTTTAACTGTTTTAACTGATATAGCCATAAATGCTGAAAGTGACTATGAGGCCTAAACAAGTAAAAAATTTGTTTCTTAATCAATCTTTTGTCATTGTAAAACATTGTTCAGTGTCAGATCTCTTACAGTATGAATAACAAAGTGTTCCATCTCTCAACAAATAATTCTATTTCCTATTCATTACTATTCCTTGTTTACATTTTTTTTCTCATTTTCTGTAGGTAACCAGAAAAATATGAGTGCACCACCCACACCACAAAGGCCACCAAAACCATTTGCACCTCTTGGTAAGTTTTGGATATTTTTCAACTTCATAAATAAGACATTTTAAAAATCTTTTCTGTTGAAGCCGATTGGTTTGAGTGTTTTTAGCATGAAAATCCTTTGGATTTCGGTACGATGGCATTTTACCATTGATGTCTTATTATCTGGGTCGGTGTAAAGAATCTTTTATTCTGTATTTGATGTCATGGATTGTGCGGTTTGTTAGGTTAAAGTGTAAAGCTATGTGTGTAAGGACTTTTTTTTACCAGTGGTATAATGCCCTAATCCCTACGGCTTTTAGCCGGTGGTATAGATTCCCTAAGCCATACAGGGGTCTGGCTGTTTTGCTGACATTTCTCCAGAAATAGTATCTGTAATTCTAGTTTTACTAATTTGATGGCTAGATTGTGTACGTTCTTATACATTGGGTAATACATTATACATTCAACTCATTGGTTCTATTCGGGTGCGTTTATGGCTTCAGGGTTCTTCAGTGTTAAGGTCCATGACTGTGGTGGTACTTGTGCTTGACCTGAGACTGACTTTGCTAACAGAGCTCTCGGCGTTTGGCATTGCCATAGCTTTAGTAGTCAGGCCTGAAAATAAGCAGTCTGACATTTGCAGAATGAGGTCCCATAGGGTGAATTTGATGATGCTATCCCATACAGTGAGCCAATTTATCCTCTGGGTACCTCTTTCTTTTTAGTTTTGAGACCCTAATTCAGATTGAGGTTCACAGAGGGTACATTTAGTGATGCTACCCTGCTGTGCAGGGTAGCATCACTAAATTCATCCTCTGGGGACCTCATTTTGCAGATGACAGTCTGCTTATTTTCTGGCTTGTTAGTAGTCTATAGTAGATAAACACTATATCAACAAATGTCCATGAGGACCTAGTTATTATCCCCCGCCAAGGCAAAGTTTGTGAGGGATTTAGAAATTGGGTCTGTCCGTCCATCCATTTGTTTGATAATTCGGGCCAACATTGGGGGTTTAGGGAATATTATTATTAGGGGCTACCTCCAAATTAAGGTAGTGTTAGGGTTAGGAGTGGGGTGGGGTTAGGGTTAGGGGTAGCCCGAGAGTAGGGCTTAAGGTTGGGGAGGGTTAGGTGGGGGGGGGTAGGGTTGGGCTCAGGGGTGGGGTTTTAGTTTTAGTAGCCCCTAAACCGAAAAATAGCTCCTACTCCTATTGGTTTGGCTAGGGTGGGGTTGGGTCAGGGGTGGGTTAGGGTTAGGGGTAGCCCCAGAGTAGGGCTTAAGGTTTGGGGTTAGGTCCCGGGGGTGGGAGGGGTTAGGGTCAGGGGTGGGGTTTTAGGGTTAGGCTGGGGTGGGGTTTTAGGGTGTGGTTTTTGGGTGGAGGGGTGGGGTTAGGGTTAAATATAAGTTCTGGGGTGGAGGGGTGGGGTTCTGGGTAAAATAAGGTTTTGGACTTACAAAATGTTTTTTGGGTAGCCCATAAACCCGAAATGTTGGAGAGTCCATTTGTCCATTCGTTCATTCGTCCATAAATCCATAACAACTTTGGACCTTCATATCTCAGTCAGTGGATGTTGGATTTAAATAATCTTTGGTATGCTGATAGACCACCATAGGGGAAAGGATATTCACAAGTAACAGGTTTTGTTCATTTTCTTTCATGGAGTTATGGGCCTTTTTCCAGCTTTTTTCAACATGGAAACCCTTCAACTAAGAAACCCTTGGCGGGGGATACCAGTGGCATTTCACCTTGTTTTGTTTCATATTGGTTGATAATTTTCCGGCAAGTATAGCTCAGAATAAAAATACTTTTCTCCTCTTGAGGACTTATTTGTCATAAATTCATTGGGTTGAAACTAATATATTTTATTGTTACAAAGCGCTGCTTATTTGAAGCATTTTAGAGTACATATTGAGTATCTGCAAAGAAAATATAACATTTCATATTGCCTGTAATGTTTTGAAGCATATTCCACTCATGTTGTAACATTTGTAGATTCAATACCTTATTCATCCCATTGAACGTAATATAACAAATATGCAGTTAAATTTCATTAGCTGATAATTTTTTAAAATCAGACCACATTCAGTGCTGATTTATGCCATGTGATATTACTTTAAAAACTGTGATTGCACACAGTGGAATTAGACTCCAATATTTTTCTTCCACTTTCCTATTTTTCCCTTCCGAGAAACAAAATACATGCTGTCTCCTGTATATATTTTCAACAAGTTTGATCACTTGTAACATTCTGTTTTCCAGGAAATCGTAAAGCTTTGGTAGAGAAGTCTGGATTAGTGAAGCATGGTCTCAGTCAGAAACAGAAAGAGAATAGTAAAGTTGATAGGAGTTCCTCAAGTAGTAACATGTAAGTATACATGTATATCAAATCAGCAAGAAGACTGTTTGCAGTACAGTCACCATGGACTGGCCGTAATCCACGCGTGGGCATTGATGTTCATGCATGTGTTTACAAGGTAATAAAAATGATCATGAGCAAAATTTTAATTAATGAGGCACTGGGTTGTACACGGTGCTTCATTAATTAAATTTTTGATAATTATTCCAATAATTAGTGTTTGAAATCTAATATTATTGCATCCATAGAAATATTGCTCACCTTTGGAAAGTGATCAGTCCACGACAACCGTACTGTACTTGACGTATCCTAAAATACAGAAATCCAAGAAGCTTCACCTTCAAAGCCCAGTTTGGACAGTTCAAAACATTTTTGCCACACTTGACAAACTAAGTCCTTTAGCTTTGTAGGTTTCTATACAAGTGTTAGTTGCTAATTAAGGCAGTTATGACTTCACAAGAAATCTTGGTGATTGTACTTAAAATGTTACCTTCATCTTTGCTTGAAGGCTGCAGATTAGTGCATGTGTTCTCAAGTAGAAATCATCTGTGTTGGAAACTGTTGATGATTAAATTTCTTGCTTCAGAACATAACATGTAATCTTACCCCTTTAAGAGCTGAACTTTTTTTTTTAGCTCTCCTGGGCAAAGCTCAAAGGGAGCATTGGTAATCACGTTCCATCTATTATCCACCGTACAACAATCTGTCCATCTGTCATGAACTTTACATTATCGACTTCTAATAAACTACTAGACAGGATTGAACCAAATTTGACATGCATTTGATATTTGGTATACAGCATTTTTAGGAGGATCAGATTCAAGTTATTCAATTCAAGACCCTGAGCTTATATTTGGGAGCTCGAATTTTAACTAAGTGCAATGTGAGAAAATTTCTTTAAAAGTTTTCTTCAGATGCACGAGCCAGTATCTTTTGATATTTGTGATACAGCATCATAATAGGGGACAGATTCAAGTTTGTCCAAATCAAGATCCGAATTAAAATTTGGGTTCCCGAATGGAGTCAGAATTTTAACTTTGTTCAATATCATCTTCCTCAGAACCACCAGTCAGAATCCTTCGATATTTGATATATACATGTATCACCCTTATGTGGGTCAGATTCAAATTTGTTCAAGTCAAGTGCCTGGGTCCTTATTTGGGTTTCTTATGTGAGCCTGAATTTTAACTTAGTGCAATATGAGGAATATTCTTTTAACAGTTTTCTTCTTCAGAACCACTCAGAATATTTTGATATTTGTTATGCAGCATCCTTGAGGTCCAGATTCGAGTTGTACGGATCAGGTCCCTGGGTCGATATTTGGGCTTCTTATGTGAGCACAAATTTTAACTGCAATACGAGGAATATTGTTCAAGAATCTTCTTCAGATCCTCTAGTCAGAATCTCTTCTGATATTTGGTATACAGCATCGTTATGAGGGCCAGATTCAAGTATGATCAAGTTGAGGGTCCATATTTCGCCTTTTTATGTGAGCCTAAATTTTAACTTAGTACAATACAAAAAAATTGCTTTAAAAGTGAAATACAAATAATTGCTTTAAACATCGTCTTCTTCATATACACCAGACATATTGTTTTGGTATTCAGTATACAGCACCTTAATATAACAGGTTTGTTCAAATAAAGTCCCTGGGTTCCTATAGTGGTTCCCCATTTGAGGGGTTTTTTTTTTTTGGGGGGGGGGGGGGGGTGGGTGGAGGGAGGTTGAGGGATTGCTAGATTCAGGGTTTTTTTTTAATAATGTCCTTGCATTCATATTTGGGAGCCTGAATTTTCCTTTGGTTGGGGAGGAGGGGCAAAATCAGAATTTGTTCATGTCTGTTTTGCAGCATCCATAGGGGTGAGAACAGAATCAAGTTATTCAAATCAAGTCCCTGGATTTGATTACTTGGGCACACTATGGGAACACAAATTTTAAATTAGACCAAATCCAATAAAAAGGAGAACCTTTAAGGATATTTTTGTTAAGAATGTCCTTGTTTTAGCATTAATGAAAATACTGGATATCCAGACATTATTTTTATGACAGCTTTTGAATTTTAGAAAAATGAATGAAATACAGGTTTGCACAAATTTGAATTCCCAACTTCCTATTCATGGGAGTTACAGCGATTCAAAACTATGTCTCTGAAGAATGATTGATGTTTTGTCAGGTGAACACTTCAAGTTACGAAAGATTTGTATGGCCAGGATTGGAGCTTTATATTTTATTTTTTGGGGGGAAGCAGTCTGATTTCTGAATATTCTGTCTAATATCAAAAAATAATAGAACAGTAGGAAATTGTATAATCATTGAATATCAGTACATGTAGTTTTTAAACTTTGAAATGTCCTGTCTTTTCTTCAAAATGTAATATCTCTTCTTTTCTTATATTCTAGTGAAAATCAACAGTTTCTCAAGGAAATAATAAATGGTATACTTGAAGGTCAAGGAAACATCAGCTGGATAAAAAATAACCGTGTGAAGAAGTTAATGGAAGACGAGAATTATCGGAACTTTGTGCTTAGCAGGCTAAATAAAAATTTAGACAAGAAACTCTCTGATGATACTCAGCATATTGAAGATGTGGTATGTATACATGTAAATGTATATATATGTATGTGCAAACTTTTGTATCAATGGTTGTGTGGAAAGTCAGGACAAAGATCAGGCATTTCGTCCCCTGAGTTCCAAAGTGTTCTATGTGCCAGTTGGCACATAGAACACATTGGAACTCAAGTTTGTTCAAATCAAGCCAGAAAATAAGCAGACTGTCATCTGCAAAATGAGGTCCCCTGAGGGTGAATTTAGTGAAGCTACCCTGCACAGCAGGGTAGCATCACTAAATTTACCCTCTCTGAACCTGAATTTGAATCAGGGTCTCAAAACTAAACAGAAAGAGGTACCCACAGGATAAATTGGCACACTGTATGGGATAGCATCATCAAATTCACCCTCTGTTGACCTCATTCTGAAAATGTCAGACTGCTTATTTTCAGGCTTGGTTCAAATCGGGTGGTCCCATAGGTATATATTTGGGCTTGTTATGGTAGCCTAAATTTTAACTTAGTGCAATTTGAGGAAATTTCTTTAAAAATCATCTTCTTCAGATCCACCAGTCAGAATGCTTTCTATTTGGTATACAACATCTCTAGGGGGGGGGGGGGGGGGGGGGGGGAGGGGGTCAGATTCAAGTTTGTTCAATTTGAATGCCTGGGTTAATATTTGGGCTCCATATGGGAACCTGAAATTTAACTTAGTACAGTGTGAAGGAATTTCTTCAAAAATCTTCTTCAGATCCACTAGTCAGAATGCTTTCATATTTGGTATACAACATCTCTAGGTGGGTCAGATTCAAGTTTGTTCAAATCGGATCTGTGGGTTAATATTTAGGCTCGCTGTGGTAGCCCAAACTTTAACTTAGTGCAGTATGAAGAAATTTCTTTAAAATTTCTCTTCTTCAGGTCCAACAGTCAGAATGCTTTCATATTTCGTATACAACATTTCTAGGGAAGTCAGATTCAACTTTGTTCAAATCGAGAGCCTGGGTTAATATTTGGGCTCCCAATGGGAGCCGGAATTGGTCATGCAGCTGAAGAATTAGAAATTTTGTATTCAGTACCCTCTATAGATGTGTAACTAAGATTAATCCACATAGGTTGTATCAAGGGGCTTCATAGGGGAGTTCTACATTTTACATCATGATCAACTGAAGAAAAGGCATGATGCTCGGATTATTTTTGTCACTCTTGAGGGGTGCAAGGATTGACAGTGTATCCTATGGAGATGAATTGCTTAACGTAGACTCATTCTTGGTCTCTGTTTATATTGTGTTCTGTTCAAGATGAGCGCTTTTGTTTGTACAGAACTTTTATATGAAGGTTCTGATTTGAATAAATTTTTGTATGAATGTTTAGTAACATGGAATACATCACATTTAATACAGGTTTTTTTTCTCGTGCATAAATTATGAAAATTAGATGAACTTTGATTTATTCAGTGCTACTTATACACAGTTAGTACACATGTCAATATGACTGGGTCTAGAGGCTGTATTTATGAACCGATCTTCATGAAACTTCTTGGGTACCTTTGTTATCACCGTGGGATGAGAACGAGTGTTTTTGGGTGCGGTCCGAAATTCAATATGGCCACCAGCAGCCATTTTGTACCAAAATTAGTGCAATCAGTCTTTTATACAGAACTTCTGTATGAAAGTTCTGATTTGAATAAATTTTTGTATGAATGTTTACTAACATGGAATACATCACATATAGTACGGGTTTTTTTATCGTGCAGAAATTATGCAGATTAGATGAACTTTGATTTATTCAGTGCTACTTATACACTGTAAGTGCACATGTTAATACAGCTCGGGCTAGAGGCTGTATTTATGAACCGATCTTCACAAAACATCTTGGGTACCTTTGTTATCAACTTGGGACAAGAACGAGTGTTTCTGGGTGTGGTCCAAAATTCAAGATGGCTGCCAGTGGCCATTTTGTACCGAAATTAGGTCCAATCAGTTTTTTGTCACAACTTCTATACAGCTTGTATTTATGAACTGATCTTCACGATACTTCTTGGGTCCCTTTGTTTTCACCTTGGGACAGGAATGAGTGTGTTTTGGGGTGCCTTTGTTATCACTGTGCTATGAGAACAAATATTTTGGGGTTCAGTCAGGCCCACTCTGGGACTCCCAAGATTTTTTTTCTAGTTTAGCATCTGACTGTCATCCACCTTTACAATACTTTACCTATACATTTGTTATAGGCTACGGTCAGTATTTAAGTACAGACTGTTACAATACTTTATATGTACCTTTGTTATCAGGTCATTACCTAGATGTTTGTCATTGCTATGTCACATACTATACATTTAAATGTCTTAACAAGTTGAGCTACAGTGTCATTGACACTTTCATTCATTCATTTATTGGTGTTTAAGGTCCTATTTCTGCACAATGGTCAATCATGACCATGACAGTTTTATGGGTGTAGGAAGCCGGCGAACCCAGAGAGAACCACCGAGCAATGGCGAGCAACTGTCAGCTCCCCAACATACTAACTCCACACAAGCAAGTTACCATTGGTTGAAGACAGGTGCACCATCAACGTGCAGTACGCCTTAGTGGAGTGTCTTACCCAGGGACACAACATGGCTGCCGCAGGTTGGATTCAGCTTGCAACCTGCACCTTTACCTATTGAACCACTGCGCCCCCGATGGACGAGTCAATACGGGAGAGAAAATGGGACAATAAAGACATATTTGCCCCTTTGTTGGATAGACTAAATGATGAGATTCTGTAGGGGACACTAGTCCACTTCCCTCCCAGTAAGTTTGTTTGATCAGTTTATGCATAAACAGTAAAATCGTTGCCAGAAAATAAGCAGCCTGTCATCTGCAAATGAGGTCCCCAGAGGGGACTAAATTTACCCTTTGTGAACCTCAATCTGAATCAGGGTCTCAAAACTGAACAGAAAGAAGTACCCAGAGGACAAATTGGCTCACTGTATGGGATAGCATCATGAAATTCACCCTCTGGGAACCTCATTCTGCAAATGTGAGACCGCTTATTTTCAGGCCTGGCTGAGACTTGCTGTTTGGTTTGCTGCAAAAACCGGAACCAAGCCAGAAAACCAAAAATCTGCTCAGCTCTAATCATTAGGGACTGTCATTTGCTGTAGTTTGACTTATCTGAGTTCTTGATGCATTTCAGAACATTTCCAAGCAAGTCTATAAAGGTATGCTCTCCATTCAGAAGGCTATAGTTCACGGGTTAGAACACACAATACAGAATTATGGAATCGGTGGGATGTCCAGTGCCTATATGATGTTAGAAATCCTCCACACTCATTACACAGTAAAAGAGCATACAGGTGGTAGCAATAAGAGTGATACAAGTATTACACCAGAGGTAAGTCGTACAAGTGAAAAGGTGTTATTGTTATCATTTGAACTGTATGTAAAAACTCGAGAGTAACCCGCCTCAAAGAATTTTTTTTTTTATGTACAGCTTTTCAAACAAGTATTGTTCAGTCCTGTTTATTTCGTAGCCTCTTTGCCATTGAAAAAGTAACATGAGAAATCAGTTAACAGAATGTGGTCATTTTTTGTACTTTTGGTCACAAGGCCCCACAAAGTAGATTTTATGTTTCTCAGGCCAATTTTTATTAAATTGCATGTGGACGGGCATTTTTTTTATTTTATTTTTTATTTTCTTATTATTTCTTTGCCATCAAAAGTCCATGTTTTTGGTTTGTTTTTTGTTTTAGGCCTCATAATCTACAGATTAGCATGGGTGAGGGTGTATTTCATCCCTTGAGTGCAAGAAGGCTTTGCAATGCTAGAGCATTGCAAAGCCTTGTAGCACTCAAGGGACAAATTTATCAGTGGGTAAAATGTCAGACATAAACCATTTAATTTTGATTTTTTTTTTTTTTAAAGTTTTCATTGGTTATGAAAAGAGACCATTCAGCAGCCAAAAGGACCATACAAGAGGGCCTGAGAACAGATTTTTAACTTTGTTAGGCCTAAATTAACCATTTATTCCATAATAATTTGTTTAGCTGAGCTTGTATAGCTGTTATAATAGATTAAATGCTTACATTGGAAGTACTTATGTCAAAGAATTCAGTAAATTCAGGGAACTCGGTGATAGAATAGTTTTTTGAAAAATTATAATTTTTTTTTTCATGTAGGAGGGATTTACTCTGTAACCTTTGTAAATATTGGGTAAAATGTTACATATCATTATGGTACATGGTTTTATGTTTGCTATTGTCTGCAATTAACAGGGTTATTAAAATAAAAAGTGTACAATTAACTCTCGGCACACTGATGTTGAAAATCAATATTTTAAGTTGCAAAATTGTCCCATAATGCAATTAGGAATTTAACCAATTCAGTCTTGTTTGACAGAGCTCATTGAGCTCTGTCAGACAGGATTGAATTGATTAAATTCCTGGTTACATAATGGGAACAATTTGTAGTAGGAATTTTTTGTATTTTTACGTCATTGTCTAGGGTGTCAGCCTTTACCTAACAAATCGGCCTCATTTGCCCACCTAATTTACAAATTGAGCAGTTGACAAAATGCCTTGTTTATAAAAAAATTTCAACAAAAACATATGTGACCCCTCTTTCGATTGGGCTTGTTCCATTGAAGGGTCATATGATATGTTTTTTTCTTAAATGTGTTGAAAAATTTGAAAAACACTATAAAAATAATCAATTTTGATATCCAATTTGTTGGGTAAAGAGTTAAGCAGGGTTCACTGTAATCAATTTCAGTTCTGTAAATAATATAATCAGTCCAACATTTTGAATAAACCTGAGTGTTAATGTTGATGTATTATAATTTCATAGAATTCCTTTTCTGAGTTAACACAACAAAATAATAGGTCAGGTGATTCAGGACCTGAACCAGTCAGTCTTGGCAGCTCAAATGGCCTGGTCAAATCATTTTCAACTGAACGGTAATTTTCTAATGTCTGACATCATCATTTTATGCTTAATCCCAAGTCCTGTCAAATTTTTCAAGAATTCCACTTCCCACAAACTGTAAGTTCAATGATTTTATATTGGTTTCAAGTCTAGTTTTAGTTGCTGGTTTATTTAGCTACAACTTGAATAGAAACCTCTGTCAAGATAATTCAACTTCTTCACACAACTCCCTCATAACTGCTTGTCATTTCTGTGCTGAGGCCACAAAATATACCAAAGTCTGAAATTGTCCTTCAGGTGCTCAATGCGAGAACCAGTGTGATGATCATTCAGAAATATATGTATGTTTATGTGTTAAGAGTAGTACAGATTGGTTGCTTCTTCCTTTCCCTATTATTTTTTCCGTTTTTCAGCACATCCTTTTTTTTGGAGTCATATTTACAAAATAGGCATTACTTGTAATATTTGTTTTTATATTTTTCTTATCCGCTCATCATATTACCTCATGTCTTGCCCATCTTTAATTGACTTTCATTTAACCCACTGCACACTGATGTCAAAATACCAAAACTTCATTCATCAAATTTTCCAATAATGCAACTTGGAATTCAACTCTTAAACTGCTGAGTATTTTTCCTCAGATCTAGTCATGGCTGCTGTGACGCAGCCATGACTAGATTTAATGAAAAATTCAGCTAAATTTAAATAAAGAAAGCATTGGTCCATAAGCCCATTCAATTCATAAGAGAGAAATTTTGTTAAGTGTGCCCGAATTATACTTATTCCAGTGGCAAGATATATTGTAACCTGGCGAGGAATATCTGCCAGCAGCTCATTGAGCTCTGTCAAACAAGACTGAATTGGTCAACTGGTTGAATGCTAGAAGCCACTATCAGGGCTTTCTAAATAAATGAGGATACCAGAGCAAAAGCCAACATTTTCCTTGCTTATATTTCATATTCAGTCAAATGCAAATAATATATTGTTCATTTAAATTTGTTTTATTACAACTTATTGTAGAGTGGTGGGGGTCGCAGTGGCGTTGCTGTAACCGGTTCTCATCACATCACGGAAGTTAAGCAACGTCGGGTCCGGTTAGTCCTTGGATGGGTGACCGTCTGAGCGAGCGATTCGGACTCCCGCGTTGTGTCCTTGGGCAAGGCACTTAACCCTGATTGTCCACATGGGGGCACAATGATACCATGTACTAATGTGTACTGCACATCAGTGGTGTGCATGTCTTCAACCAATCTAACCCTACCTGTGCTGCAGTGCGGAGTTACGATGTTGGGGAGCTGGCAGCTGCTCGGTGGTTCTCTCTGGGTACTCTGGCATCCTCCACCCGTAAAACTCACCAACACGATATGACCTTGTCTGTTAAAGTGTTGTTAATCCCTAATAAATAAATAAATCAAAGAGTGCCTGTGGGCAATCTCCAATAATTTGTAATAGAAAAATTTTGCAATAATAAATTCAGACACTAAAAATAATCTAGCCCTCTCCCAGTTAAATTCCCAGCTACATTATTGGACAAATTTGCAGCTTGAAATTTTGACATTTTGTCATCAGAGTGCAGAACGTTAATAGTGTTCGTACACTGAAGTTTGAATTTCTGATTTTTATTTCCAGAGACATAGACTTAGCCTTTTATCTTATGATAAATCTTATCTCTTGCCCGTAAGTCTCTCAAATTTTTGTTATGAGGTGGATTGGGAATACTTGAGTTTGGTATGTTGTTTTTTTACTAATGGTTCATGTCGCTCATATTTGACTGATGTCAGTATATTGGAAATTTGACACAGCAAGCTTTGTTATGCTGATGGTTACTAGCAGTTCTTGACTAATGTACTGCCGGGAATTCCCAATGAGAACATCTGGAAGTGGAGAAGTGCTTGTTTACTGTGATGGAAAAGTTCTACTTGTCTCACCAGTGCCTGTGTACCCTGTAACCAGTGCCCCCAGAAAGGGTGTCACATTGGGGAACATTTGGAAGACATTCAGTCAGTCATTTCTTTTAATCAAATACCATCATTATTATTGTGTTCTGACTTATTAACTAAATCATTAAATTTTAGCACTTGTTTGGTTTTCTTGCACTGTCTGTGTTAGCTTGCAGTGGCAACTTTTATTACATTATTATGTGAGGGTGCCCCAGTGTAATTTTAAAAGGCAGATTGGGATACTTTCTCATCGATTTTTTCTGAACAAATCCCATGGGTGAAATTTGTAGAAAGTGTCGATCAAGTAGAACATTTCACCATTGAATTGCCTGACATTGCAAACACAGCTCTTCCAAAAACCTCTGCAAATCCAAAGCGGTTCACCAAACCCTGATAATGATTGTAAACAGACTTTTAAGGATCACAAGAAAACTGAAAGTGAATTTAACCCTTTACCCAATGCAGGCGATATCAAAATTTATTAGTTTAGGCTTAAAAAAATAAAAAATCTGTTTCTCAGGCCCTCCCGATGGTCCTTTTGGCTGCCGCATGCTCTCTTTTTATAACCAGTTTAAACTTAAAAAAAATAAAAATTAAAAGGTTTATGTCTGATATTTTACCCAAGTTAAAAAAATTGATGAATTTATCCCTTGAGTGCAAGAAGGCTTTGCAATGCTTTAGCATTGCAAAGCCTTCTTGCACTCAAGGGATGAAATACACCACCACCCATGCTCTTCTGTAGATTATGAGGCCTAAAACTTGAACCAAGAACATGAACTTTTGATGGCAAAGAAGAAATTACTGAAATAAAAAATAAAATAAAAAACCACTCGCCCGCATGCAATTTCACAAATAATGGCCTGAGAAACAGAAGATCTACTTTGTGAGGCCTTAATTACTATTTTTAGTATTTTAAAAAAAATTTCTTTCTTTCCACTGCTGAATTTACAAATTACGCGGAGGGTTCCGGCAATTCGTTAGGTAAAGGGTTAATAAGTCACTCTCAGTACTCAAGTTGAATAAACTGTGTATAAATTGGGCAAAAACAAGACAACTTATAAAATAAAAAAAAGAAAAGTTCTTAGGGAAAATTATGTTAAAAATATTAACCATCACACCCATCAACAAAATTTGGAAAATGATTAACCCTTTACCCAAAGAATCGGCCGCATCCGCCCGCGTAATATGCAAATTCGGCAGTTGAAAAAATATTATTTTTCAAAAAATGTCAACAAAACCATATCATGTGACCCCTCATTGGAACGAGCTCGTTGAGCTCGTTCCAACGAGGGGTCACATGATATGGTTTTGTTGAAATTTTTGAAAAAATAATATTTAAAATAATAAATTTTGATATCGTTTGTGTTGGGGAAAGGGTTAAAAAAAATTAAAGGTAAAGGAACAAAATCAACTGTATAACACCTGGAAGATAGCAACACAAATTTCATCAAAAAAAAAAAAGAAATCTTAAACAAATTGGCCTCATTATTTTCTAAACATTCGACATCTGAAAATTATAATCCTGAATTCGCTAAAATTAAAAAACGGCAAGAAAAACAAAAGATCAAATTTTCCTGTAGTGATTTAGAAGATTACAATGAACCTTTCTCTATGGAAGAGTTAAATAACTCTTTGCATAAAGCAAAGGATACTGCCTCTGGACCCGATGAAATACACTACCAAATTTTATAACATCTTCCACAATTATCACTTGAACTTTTATTATAAATTTTCATCAAAATATGTTGACTGACTGTCTGTTGACCAGGGCAGACAGTGCAGCAAAACAGGCTTTAAACAAACCTATCGCTGATTTTAAGATTCCATTTAGTGAATACAATCCACATACATCAAATCTGTGTGGCAGGCATATTGGGATGTATCATAATTATGGATTCATTGGTACTTTAACTTGCTAATTGCATATCATAAACTGGTGGAGTGCTAAATATTTTTGACCCTCTCCCACAAATTGTAACAAGGCAGATCTTTACTGAATAAATAAAATCATTTCAAAGACAGTATGAAACACAGCCACTGAATATGAAGCCTTTAAATAACAAGCTTCATCACTTCCAACCAACTATCATTGATAAATATCCTTCAGGAACCCTTTGCAGAAAATATCATGTAATTCTGACACGATGTCATATTGGTCATACAAGATTTACACATTCCATTTTTATACCCCCCGCAAACAAAGTTTGGGGGGTATATAGGAATCACCCTGTCTGTCCATCTGTCCGTCTGTCCATCCTTGTAAGCTCAACTCCTCCTAAACCGTTTGAAGAATTTTCATGAAACTTTACACAGTGGAAGAACTCCATATGAAGATGAGCATGAAGCAATGTAATTCTGTTCTGACATTTCCAAGGGGAGATAATCTAACTTATAGCGTCTGTCCATCCTTGTAAGTGCAACTCCTCCTAAACCGTTTGAAGAATATTCATGAAACTTTACACAATAGAAGAACACCATATGAAGATGTGCATGAAGCAATATAATTCTGTTCTGACATTTCCAAGGGGAGATAATCTAACTTATACATTTCAGGCACGGGGGGTATCATTTGTGAGTTTGCTCACAGTACCTCTAGTGTTAGAGGGTAAAATGCAACCGAAATGTGTTATCACAGAGGCAGTATCGCACTGTAACATCTCTAAGAGATCTATTTTATCATGCACAAAGTTTTATCATTTCTGAAAGTAATCAACCTTTTTAATCAATTTTAATCTTGTTTTTATTCTTTTGAACTTGTATCTTCAAATCTCAAATCATCAGGTTGATTTTCTTTTAGGTATTCACTATATTAGTATCATTGCTAATTAGTATTTTAACTACTCGTGTCTATGTCATTCTATTTAATAATTTCTTTTTTTTAATCAATCACTTTTCTTCATCATTGACAATGATGCATTTTATTTTCTATCATTTTCTCGGCATGATATAGCCTTAGCTGTTGATGTGGCATTAAGAACCAATAAATAATAAATACTGTATTTACTCTATGTATTGGGACAGCCAAAAATAATTATTTTCACAGGTGTCCCAATTCTTAGAAAATGGGGAAAGAACAGAGCCTGGTCTTGATTTGATGCTGAATAAAGTTGTGTGTGATTCGTTTTCCATCACTATATACGAAAATCGCTGTCCAATTTTTTTTTTATTTTTCATTTTTTGCTTCCAAAACATAGCTTATGATCCCTCATTGGAACGAGCCTATTGCGCCCGTTCCAATGAGGGATCATAAGCTATGTTTTGGAAGCAAAAATTGAAAATTTTTAGTTACTCAATAATTTTTTTTATGAGTGTCATCTGCTACTAGAGACGGGCCAACTGGAAACAAATCTCCTGAATGTCCCAAACTTTGGAGCATAAAAGAAATATAGTTTTCTGGAAAAATGTGTGTCCCAAATCATAGAGTGTCTCAATACATAGAGTAAATACGGTAACCATAGAGTTAATAGATATTTTGAGCCACCAAAACAGCCCCAAGAACTCCCTTCTAGATGGCATTTCAGACCGTCAAACATACCTAAAAATTATTCATTGTTGCAGAACAGGAATTGAAATGAAAGGTCAACAGTGTCCCCATTTAAGACTAATCAAAACCAAAGGATGTAAACTGTCAAAGTGTAGCTAAAATGGATAAAAATCTCCAGACCTTAAGGTTTAATCTGATTATTCATTCAAGATATTGGAAGAGCAATACAAGTTTTTGGATGCATGTGCACCGTACATCTGCTGTCAAGATCACCATATGCTTGAAGCGACTTGAAATCATGGCTCGCATGCAGTTTGCCTTCATATGAGGAATTTGAAATTTGTTTGGCTTTATGAGGATGTTGGATTTGGTTACGAAGTTCTGCAAGTTTTTTTTTCCGCACTTTGATCGTCATACTTCTAGATTGTATTTAATTCTACATGTTTGAAATCTTTTGGCTTTTTACATATATTAATGCATGCTTTTGGAATGTTTTTTTTCCAAAGTATGTTTTTGTTACCAATTTGTTTTTATAGACACCACTTAAAGCTCTATCATGTTGTTGATATCATCACACACAGATGTTGAATGTGAGAGTAAAAATAAATTTTAACAAATAGTAAATACAAATAAATATTAAATGGATGAATATTCATGATTGAGTGAATGAATATCATAAAATTCATATTTTTAAGTGCAATGCTATGTATCATAATTATGCATTCATTGGTACTGTAACTTGCTAATTGCATATCATAAACTGGTGGAGTGCTAAATATTTTTCACCATCAAAATTTGTTCACATGTCGTTGACTTGTTAGAATTTATGGGAGAGTGCCCTTTTGGGCACTCTCCCATAAATTGTAACAAGGCAAATCTTTACTGAATAAATAATATCATTTCAAAGACAGTATGAAGCACAGCCACTTAATATGAAGCCTTTGAGTTGCAGGACCCACAATTCAGACTAAAGCCCAAATATGGACTTCCAGCACTCGACCAGTTAACAGAAGGACATTTTATTTTTAAAAACAAAATTTGATTTTCAGATACCTGTTGAGAAAAACTTGATTTTGCTCGTGAACAGTGTGGAATGTAAACCTAATTTGTTCAGTCTGTGATGACTCCAGTCCCAACTGATAAAATATGACGACTCCATCATCAAGGCATGACTTCATTGAATGCATGCCGTGATGATGTAGTTGGCATATTGGTCATTTGGGATAAGGGTTAAAAAACTTGAAGTGTTCTTGGAAATGTATTTGTGGATGAATATGTGGTAGACTCAACAGTCTCCTAACTTCTTGTTTAATGAGCAGGCATCAGATATCTGTTGATAAATGTTCCAACGCCATCATAAAGGTATGCCTTTCACTTGTTTAAATGAACTGTGCCAATGCATAACAGAACTGGTAAACTTTAGTTGGCTGTAAATGAGAATAATAAGATTTGGTTCAAATGGGGTTTCATAAGTCCTCTTAACCCTTTACCTAACATGAAAAGCAGACGACACTTGCAATAAAAATTCTTGAATAACTAGTTTTTTTAATTTTTTGTCTCAAAAACATAGGTTATGACCCCTCGTTGGAACGAGCTCGACGAGCTCGTTCCAACGAGGGGTCATAACCTATGTTTTTGAGACAAAAAATTAAAAAATAATGAAAATTAATTGGCGAATTTTGAGAATAGCGCTGGCCGGTTTTGGCCGTTACGTTGGGTAAAGGGTTAACCAACGCAGACGATTTCAAAATTTATTATTTTGAATATCATTTTTTAAATTTTTTAAAAAAATTTCAACAAAACCATATGTGACCCCTCTTTGGAATGTGCTCGACGAGCTCGTTCCAAAGAGGGGTCAAATGATATGGCTTTGTTGAAATTTTTCGAAAATAATGTTTTTTCAGCTGCTGAATTAGCATATTACGCGGGCGGATGCTGGGAATTCGTTGGGTAAAGGGTTAAGGTCTGGGTGGATAAAAAGGAGGGTCTGTTGGTTAAAATGTTTAGGGTTTTTTGCTTGAGCACAAGATTTGGACGATTTTTAAGTGGTTTTATGCAACAAAAAAAACCCTTTCATTCTGTGGGAAAGGATGTGGGGGAGGATGGAGGAAGTGGATGGGATCAACTGGGTGTTTTTTTTTATGCCCCCGCACGAATAGTCGGGAGGCATATTGTTTTACTCCTGTTCGTCCACCCATCTGCTGTCCATCCATCCATTCATTCTTCTGCTGCCCATCTGTCCATCCATCCACATCTAGGGTGCATTGTTTGTCCAGCTAACTCCTCTCACAGTTTTCAAGCTAGGACTTTTTATACCCCCGCCCCCAGCAGGGGTATATACGAATCGCCTTGTCCATCCATCAGTCCGTCCATCTGTCCATTCCGAAATTCAATCATGAATAACTTGTAAAGTGCTTGGTTTAATGACTTGATATTTGGTATACAAGTGTATCCTATTGCTGTATACCCATAGTGGAATGCATGTGTTGTGCGAGAATTTATTGCCAATTGCCAGAGTCATTGCCCTTTATGGACATAAAATTTGTCCGCCTTGAAATTAATTCATGAATAACTTGAAGAGTACTCTATGGAATGATTTCATATTTGGTGTGCAAGTCTATCCTATTGATGTCTACCCACTGTATTAGGCAGATGTTACTCAGTGTATTATTGTAGGAGTTATTGCATTTTATGGACTTTGATTTTGTCCGTCCCAAAATTCAATCATGCATAACATGTTTAATTAAGGGTACCTTCATGGTGTAATCAACTTCACCCACAATTTCTAATGTAGAGGGTTGAAACTCTTAGGATATGGTTGCAGATGCAGAACTTGTATAAAGTGTGTTGATAGTTGAAATGAATTGCTGAGTGTCCTTCTAATAATTGTTTTTATAGACCTGAAGGCATGTAATAAACACAGAATGAAACACACGTGTGAATGGGTTAATCGATATGACACTTGTGCCATAGGGAAAGGATAAAACTCTAGGCCTGCGGCCTCTAGTTTAATCTTTCCGTGCTGGCACTTGTGCCATATCAATTAACCCATTCACACATGTGTGTCGCTCTGTGTATGTGTCATTCAAAAATTGTCTCTCTTGTGTCTTTCAGGTTATCTCTCCATATGGTAGTCAGGAAAGCTTGTATTCTAAAACAGATGATATACTTCAAAAGCAAGATTCACACAGTCTGCACGAAGAACACATGGTTGCTGCTTTAGGTATATACTTCCTTCTAAAAAAATCTTTATTTTCTCTCATATTCAGTATGAGACTCATTTAGTTTGAAGATCACTCTATCACATTGATTTATATAACACGAAACTAATTCTGAATGGCCTTCAGAAGCATATATCTTTTTTTGTTGGGAATGACATTTGCTCACCAATGGAGTTTGTGTCCATCTCAATAAACTAAAAAAATATGACTCAAAAGGAATTCACCTTCAGTATAAAATTAGAATCTGTCGCAAGAACTGCCCTCTGAGACACCAGGAAGTGGAGCATAACTTGTTTATTGTAGTAAACAATAATAACTCCTGGTAACCAATGCATGGAGTGGGGGTGGAAATCCTTTAACCCTTTTCCTAACGAATTGGCCATATCTATCTGCCTGTGTGTAATTTACAAATTAAGCTGCGGCAACTGCGTTGTGTCCTTGGGCAAGACACTTCACCCCCATTGCCCATGGAGGGGGGGGGGGGGGGCGGATCCACGGTGACGTTGTGTACTAAGGCACCTGTTTCCAACCAATGCTAACCCTGCTTGTGTGGAGTTGGTATGTTGGGAAGCTGACAGTTGCTCGCCGTTGCTCGGTGGTTCTCTCCGGGTACTCCGGCTTCCTCCACCCATAAAACTGTCACAGTCATGGTTAGCCATTGTGCAGAAATATGTGACCTTAAACACCAATAAATAAATAAATAAATACAAATTAAGCAGTTGAAAAAAAAATTTCAACAAAACCACATCATGTGACTCCCTCATTGGAACAAGCTCATCAAGCTAATTCCAAAGAAGGACCACATGATATCAATTTTATTTTTTTGTGATGCATTATTGGTGTCTAGAGGAAGCTTCCTTTTGATTTTAGTTGTGCCCCCGAGAGACTTACCTACCCTTTTATGACACCAACGGAGGCATGTGCCACACTTCACATTGCTCTTGTATCCGTGGAAATATTGCCCACATATGGAAAGTGACCTGTCCATGGGGGCCGTACTGTAGGAGTACATGATCAGCTCAACTTGACATTGTACTTGTGTTGCGGTTATGGTATAGCAGTAGATGCTGAAAGTGATTTTAAACACCAATAAATGAATAAATAACTTACGCACTTTAGTTGTGTATTGGAAGAGAAAAAAATGGAAATTCACATTCATTTTAAAGTAGTCATTCATGCTGTTGCTTGTAACTTGTGTTGGGCACAAAATGTTTGGTTAAATTTTACATCACACTTGTGTCACACAGTCATTATATAGCCAAGAATGCTGAGAGTGGCCCTAAACACCACTAAATAAATAAATCCAAACAACTAATCTTCTGGGGAAGCTTATCTGTAACTAAAATTATCAACAATTTATGCTCTTCTGACATAAGCAGGTATCAAAAACAAACAAAAAGAAAAGAAACAGAACAGAAGCTTACTTTCAGAAATGTATTCATTGAATGGCAGGATGTTTTTTCAATTTTTCACTGCCTATGAAGAGAGCTATAAGCATCAAATTTCTTGTGCTATTTTTTCGGTCATTCAAACTTTGCCTTTTATTGAATCATGATCCGACACGCCTTTTAGTGAATTATGATCCAACATGAGGTGACCCTGGCTGTCAAAAGTGTCATTAAACCCTGATAAATAAATGAATTGAATCATGACAATTAGTTAGTTTGGTCATGTAAGAGGGAACCCCAGCAGCATGAAAATAGATGTTTTGATGGGTTTCATGTGGCTGTAATATCCAGTAGGTATGTACAGTGTTTACGCTGGTCCGAAACGTTTTGGTGCTAAGTGGATTTTTTTTTGTTGCCAAATATGTTTGGGTTTTTTTGGTGCCAAATGAAAGATTTTAGTACCAAATAGAATCTGATCCTTAATGAGAGCAAATTAATCATGTATTGTCCCTTGAGTGCAACAAGCTAAAGCATTGCAGATGGTGCCTTGTTTCACTCAAAGTACGATATTTTTTATTAGTATTTCATGGCTCTTTTGAGTATTTTAGTTGCAAAAAAAACACAGATAATAAAAAATATAGATAATAAAAAGTGAAAGTCTATTATTAATGTTTACAGTTTTTTAGCTCAACTTTGACGAAGTCAAATTTGAGCTATTGTCATGGCCCGTCGTCCGTCCGTCTGTCCGTCTGTCCGTACGTCAACAATTGGCTATGGCTCTGGCTAGAGGTCGTATTTATGAACCGATCTTTACGAAACTTCTTGTGTACCTTTGTTATGACCCTGGGACGGGAACGAGTGTTTTTAGGTGTGGTCCGAAATTCAAGATGGCTGCCAGCGGCCATTTTGTACCGATGATGCAAAAATCAGTTTTTTGTACAGAACTTCTGAATAAAGTTTTGTATAAATGTTTAGTACCATGGGATACATCACATATAATACTGGTTTTTTTCTCGTGCGTAAATTATGCAAATTAGACTGACTTTGATTTATTTAGTGTTACTTTCAGAGCTGTAAGTGCCAAGCTGCTATGGCTCGGGCTAGAGGCCGTATTTATGAACCAATCTTTACGAAACTTCTTGGGTACCTTTGTTATGACCGTGGGATGAGAACGAGTGTTTCTGGGTGCAGTTCGAAATTCAAGATGGCTGCCAGCAGCCATTTTGTACCGACGATGCAGAAATTTTTTTTTTGTACAGAACTTCCATATGAAAGCTCTGATTTGAATAATTTTTTGTATGAATGTTTAGTACCATGGGATACATCACATATAATACGGGTTTTTTTCTCGTGCGTAGATTGTGCAAATTAGACTAATTTTGATGTTTTTTGGTGTTACTTTCAGCACTGTAAGTGCAAATGCCAATACGGCTCGGGCTAGAGGCCGTATTTATGAACCGATCTTTACGAAACTCCTTGGGTACCTTTGTTATCACCGTGGGACGAGAACGAGTGTTTTTGGGTGTGGTCCGAAATTCAAGATGGCCGATGGCAGCCATTTTGTACAAAATTTGGTGCAATCAGATTTTTGCACAGAACTTCCATATGAAAGAGCTGATTTGAATAATTTTTTGTGTGAATGTTTAGTACCATGGGATACGTCACATATAATACGGGTTTTTTTCTCGTGCAGAAATTATGCAAATTAGATGAACTTTGATTTATTCAGTGCTACTTATACACTGTAAGTGCACATGTCAATACGGCTCAGGCTAGAGGCTGTATTTATGAACCGATCTTCACAAAACATCTTGGGTACCTTTGATATCACCTTGGGACGAGAACGAGTGTTTCTGGGTGCTGTCCAAAATTCAAGATGGCTGCCAGTGGCCATTTTGTACCGAAATTAAGTCTAATCAGTTTTTTGTACACAACTTCTATACGGCTCAGGCTAGAGGCCGTATTTATGAACCGATCTTTACGAAACTTATTGGGTACCTTTGTTATCACCGTGGGATGAGAACGAGTGTTTTTGGGTGTGGTCCGAAATTCAAGATGGCCACCAGCAGCCATTTTGTACCAAAATTAGTGCAATCAGTTTTTTGTACAGAACTTCTGTATGAAAGTTCTGATTTGAATAAATTTTTGTATGAATGTTTAGTAACATGGAATACATCACATATAGTACAGGTTTTTTTCTCGTGCAGAAATTATGCAAATTAGATGAACTTTGATTTATTCAGTGCTACTTATACACTGTAAGTGCACATGTCAATACGGCTCGGGCTAGAGGCTGTATTTATGAACCGATCTTCACAAAACTTCTTGGGTACCTTTGTTATCACCTTGGGACGAGAATGAGTGTTTCTGGGTGCGGTCCAAAATTCAAGATGGCAGCCAGTGGCCATTTTGTACCGAAATTAGGTCCAATCAGTTTTTTGTCACAACTTCTACACAGCTCATATTTGTGAACTGATCTTCACGAAACTTGTTGGGTACCTTTGTTTTCATCTTGGGACAGGAATGAGTGTGTTTTGGGGTGCCTTTGTTATCACTGTGCTATGAGAACAACTATTTTGGGGTTCAGTCAGACCCATTCTGGGACGCAAAGATTTCTTTTCTAGTTTAGCATCTGACTGTCACCCACCTCTACAATACTTTACCTATACATTTGTTACAGGCAACGGTCAGTATTTATGTACAGACCGTTACAATACTTTATATGTACCTTTGTTATCAGGTCATTACCTAGATGTTTGTCATTGCTGTATCACATACTATACATGTACATGTCTTTGTCTTTGTCTTGACAAGTTGAGCTACAGTGTCATTGACACTTTCATTTTAGAAAGAATGACGGTTGGCGCCAATTTCGGTGTCTTCCTGGATACTGTGCATGTGCAGTTCGCAGAAGTATTGATGACCAGATAGGACATGAAATTTTCGGTTTTGCATGCAAATTTTGGGGATTGGGGGGGCAAAATTTGTGTTTGGCCCTGGATTAAATTTAGAGTTAGCACCAGCTAGTCTAGGCCATTGGTTGTTGCATAAAAAATATACAAATTACTTTGATCATTATTTACTCACTGTTTATTCACTCCAATTAAACTAGTAGCAAATAAATTATTATCTTCCAGAAGTATTATAAAGAAGCATTAAGATTGAGCATATTTTGTTCCTCTACCAGATGACAAGGCTTTCAAAAAAAAAACAACTAAAACATAGTTCATGACCCCTCATTGAACTCATCCCAGTTAGGTTTTGAAAGCTATTTTTGTATGCCCTTTTTTAAACAATGGGTGTATTATGGTATTCTGTTGTCCATCCGTTAATGTTTTTTGTGTCCAAGCCATAGCTTTTTAATGGTATGAGATATCACAAGGAAACTTACACAACATATGTACTGACAGTAGAAGGGTTTTGGCGAACAAAATTCATGACCAAGGTCGAGGTCGCAGATAGAGGTCAACATGTGGAATCCACATTTACATCAACTTTTTCATGTCCAAGCCCTAACTTTTTAATCGAAGGAGATATCAGAATGAAATTTACACAATGTGTGTGTCACTAGATGGTGTGCCGCCTACAAAATTCATGACTGAACCATCAAGGTCAAGGTCACAGACAGAGGTCAACACATGAATTCAGCATGCACACCAACATTTTTGGTTCTAGGGCATAACCTTTTAGTGTCAAAAGATATCACAATGAAACTTACACATCATATGAACCACCACTTGACAGTGTGTCACATATAAAATTAAAAACCAACCCACCAAGGTCAAGGTCACATATAGAGTTCACACATGAAATTGGCATGCACATCAAGTTATCATGTCACAGCCATAACTGTTTAGTCGAAGGAGATATCACAATGAAATTTACATATATATGTGTGAGCACTGGACAGTGTATCACAAACAAATTCACAATTGGCCTTTCAAGATCAAGGTGGCCGATGATGTGAACACATAGAATCAGCATGCACATCAACTTACGGGTGGTAGGAGATATCACAATTACAATTACACAATGTTATATGGATGACCACTAGATGTGTGTCATGTAGAAAATTCCTGACCAACCACAAGGTCAAGGTCACAGAGGTCAGCACATGGAATCATCATGTACAGCAACACTTTCAGTACCAATCTCCACCAATTGATATTTAATGGTCGAAGGATGACCCCCCATAAGGAGGTTCTCTTGTTTTAACCCTTTACCTAACGTAACGGCCAAAAACGGTCAGCGCTATTCTCAAAAATCGCCAATTAACAGGGTTCATACGGCTCTTGAAAAACCCTTGAAAATGAGTTTTTTCTTGAAAAAACCTGGAATTTGAAATTAGCCCGTGAGAAACCCTTGAACTTTCAGAAATATCTTGAAAAACCCTTGAATACCAAGCTATTTCCTGGGCATTGTAAATATGTGTACTGGCCTTTTACTTGTTTGTTGCGCTCGTGTCGCGCAGTTAAAAAAAAACATAAAAAAGTATGGAACGTTTTACCAAGATTACTGTAACACAGATCACACTTTGGGTACCAGTACTTCCCGACTTCCAAAGTCAGATCCGTGTCACATGAATCTTAGATTTTTAGAGCTCATACAACAAGCTGAATAGTATATGTAGCCCTTGAAAAAAAAAGAAGCCTTTGAAAAACCCTTGAAAAACCCTTGAACTTTGTGAGCAAAAGGAGCGTGGTGGCTCAGTAGGTAGACGTGCAGGCTGCAAGCCGAGAGGTCCTCGGTTCGAATCCCATCTGCTGCAACCGCGTTGTGTCCTTGGGTAAGACACTTCATCTCCATTGCCCGCGTGGGGGCACGATGA
This sequence comes from Pictodentalium vernedei, assembly GCA_031216915.1. NCBI lineage: Eukaryota > Metazoa > Mollusca > Scaphopoda > Dentaliida > Dentaliidae > Pictodentalium > Pictodentalium vernedei. The sequence goes on along the minus strand of CM062289.1, from coordinate 426,152,652 downwards.
CGCCGTGTACTATAGCGTACTGCACGTCGATGGTACGCATGTCTTCAACCAATCTAACCCTGCCTGTGCTGCAGTGCGGAGTTACGATGTTGGGGAGCTGGCAGCTGCTCGTCGTTGCTCGGTGGTTCTCTCCGGGTACTCCGGCTTCCTCCACCCATAAAACTGTCATGGTCATGATTAGTCATTGTGCATAAATATGTGACCTTAAACATCAATAAATAAATTCAATAAATAAATGTGAGCAAATTTTTGTATGAACCCTGAATTTAATTATCATTATTTTTTTAATTTTTTGTCTCAAAAACATAGGTTATGACCCCTCATTGGAACGAGCTCATCGAGCTCGTTCCAACGAGGGGTCATAATCTATGTTTTGGAGACAAAAAATTTAAAAAATTAGTTATTCAAGAATTATTTTTGCAAGTGTCGTCTGCTTCTCAGGTTAGGTAAAGGGTTAAGTCATAATCTAGTGGTGCCAAGTACTGAGACAATTGATAGATAGAGGCAGCCAACTGGATATTTAGATCAAGCTACTAATTCGAAACCTCTAGAGGCTGATATCACACCCGTACAGATATTAAAATACATACATTGTCCATATCAGTATTCATAGTGGCATTTTTATGCAGACTTGAGTGTCTGATGAGGCAGAAATGAAAATTATTTATAATTAATTAATAAAGAGATGACATTATCAGATTTATTTACTTGTTTGTAATATTTAACTTTATATGACTGTCGTTGACTGTTTTGTTCACTTTCTGAATGGCTGCTTTTTTCACTAATGAAAATGATTTGCACAAAGACAGTTGGGAATTATTTTTTTAATTTTTTTAAAATGCTACTTTATTTTGCTTACATGTGTAGTTGTTGATAATTTTGGTTTGCATGACATAGATAATTCTTTATTCATTTTAATGTGGGTCAGAGAACTAATTAATGACTGACATTATCTCTCATTTAGAAGAGTCATTTTATTATATGACTACCCAAAGTGGTTGAGTGCTAGAAGCTAATATCAGGGCTCTACTGGAAGACACTGAAAGCCACTTTAACCCACTGCACTCTGATGTCAAAATACCAACACTTTAAGTCGCCATTTTTCCCATAATGTAACTAGGAATTTAACCAATTCAATCTGGTTTGACAGAGCTCACTGAGCTCTGTCAAACAAGATTGAATTGGTTAAATTCCTAGTTGCATTATGGGAAATATTGGAAACTGGAAATGCAGATATTTCGATATCAGTGTGCAGGGGGTTAATGGATTTACACTGCATTCATTACCTCGTTTGCTCAGCAGTTGAAACACAACAAATGTTTAACCCTTTACCTAACCTGAAAAGCAGACGACACTTGCAAAAATAATTCTTGAATAACTAATTTTTTGTCTCAAAAACATAGGTTATGACCCCTTGTTGGAACGAGATCGATGAGCTTGTTCCAACGAGGGGTCATAACCTATGTTTTGGTGAGACAAAAAATGAAAAAAATAATGAAAATTGGAGATTTTTGAGAATAGCGCTGACCGGTTTTGGCCGTTACATTAGGTAAAGGATTAAGCAAAATTGTTTTATTACAATTTATTGGAGAGTGTCAAGTGGCTCTCTCCAATAAATTATAATAAAATTAGGTTATGAACAAAATCTTTCTAAATTGGGGCTCCTTTTGCTCGTAGTATGGTACCCTTGAAAAAAATATGTTACAAATCACCTTTAAAAAATAATTTAGAACTCTCTCTACCAGTTAAATAGCCCATCGGTATAACTGTAGTTTGCGCATCAAATCTGGTTCGCGGGACAATCAGTGTTTAATTTAGCTGATCTAGTCTCTTTAACTCAATGGAATAAGACGCCCCTGATCATTTGACTGTTGTAATACAGTGGAGCCCACTTAACTGGATATCTCTTAACTGAATAACCCTGTTAATTGAATATAATTTTCTAACACAAAACCATTTATCATACCTCTAATACAAATTTGACCTGTTAATTGTTACAGAATAAACTCCTGTTAATTGAATACAAAATCTTGTAACCTGTCGATAAATTACCCTGACTCTCCCCAGTTTTCCTTTGTTTATAGACCTATCTTGTCCTCAATACATCCAATACAGTTATTTAATCTATTATATCTTGTTTGACAGAGCTCATGGAGCTCTGTCAAACAAGATATAAAAGAATAAATGCTAATTTTATCTTTAGAATGCAGGAAAGTAACACAATCCCTGTTAATTGAATACTCCTGTTAATTGAATAACTTTCATTGGCAATGTGGCTATTCAATTAACAGGGTTCCAATGTAGTATATATTTATCACAGTGTGAGTATTCAAAAGTATAGAATTTATTGAACTGAATCTATTGAGAGCTTATACAGTATGTATAAGATATTAGGTACTGAGCCACATGACAATTATGCATCCGACTATCACCTGTTAAATGGCATGTGGTGGCTCAGTGCTTGGGGCATTGGACTTTAAGCTGAAAGGTTGACAGTCTTATTCTGACCACCAGTAACTGAATTGTGTCATTGGGCAGGACTCTTACTTCTAATTTATTGCCATATGGTGGCACTGCGTACTGCATGTTCATGTTGCACTTGTCTTCAAGCTCTGGTAACTGTTAAGTTGGAGAGTCTGACAGTTGCTCACTGGTTCTCTCCAGGTACTCTGGCTGCCTTCACCCATAAAACTGTCTGACACAATGCAAGACTGGCTGTTGGAAGTGTCATTTAACCCCTAATAAACAAACTATATCAGCCCTAACTTGATAGGGCAGTTAAAAATTAGGACCTGGCAAGTGAACCTGCAGACCAGGAACTACCAAGTAGATAATCCACTGGTCCATAACTCAGTCTCTGTACTTGTATGTCAAAATACCAGAATTTCAAATGGCAAATTTTACCCAAAATTCATGTGGAAAGTTAACCAATTCAGTCTTGTTTGACAGAGCTCAATGAGCTCTGTCAAACAAGATTGAATTGTTTGAATTCCTAGTTACTATTCTGGGCTTCCCATCATTATTTTTGGTATGATCCAAAAGTTGGAGTGTTGGCCTACGGGGAAATAATAAATACGGTTCGGTTCTTCCAGTGCATCCTCATTCATTAATAAACAGAGTTGTCCTTTTCATCCAGTTCAGTTCGAAATTCAGTTTGATTTTGAATACCTTGCTTGATGAGATTCAGTTCAACTAGGAAATTTCTGATTTGCTAGAGCAGTGCTTGTTTACTATGGAAATAAGTTCTGCTTTTGTGGTTCAGCAAAACTCTTAAGATGAGAGTCCTCTAAAATAGGCAGCATAATTATAAATGATTGGCTAAACAATGATTGGCTAAACTTGACTTTATTATTCTGTTATGATCACGATAAATCAAAATATGGCGAAAATTTTCTTTAGCCCCCAATAAATAACAAATTTTGACATGGACTCAGAAAATCATTTCCTGCATGTACTTCTACTGTAACGAAGAATTTTTGTCATGTAAGACCTACATCTAGAAATTACAGCCAGGCTATGATCCTGAGTTTAATCATTTACCTAACATGACAAGAGACAACACTTGCAAAAAATTTCTTCTGTAATTACCGTATTTACTCTATGTATTGGGACACTCTATGATTTGGGATACACATTTTTTCCAGAAAACTATATTTTTTTTATGCTCCAAAGTTTGGGGCATTCAGGAGATTTGTTTCCAGTTGGCCCGTCGCTAGTAGCAGACGACACTCATAAAAATAATTCTGGAGTAACTAAAAATTTTCATTTTTTGCTTCCAAAACATAGCTTATGATCCCTCATTGGAACGAGCGCATTAAGCAAAAAATGAAAATATACAAAAAAATTGAATGGCGATTTTCGTATATAGTGATGGAAGACGAATCACACACAACTTTATTCAGCATCAAATCAAGACCACGCTGTGTTCTTTCCCCATTTTCTAAGAATTGGGACACCTGTGAAAATAATTATTTTTAGCTGTCCCAATACATAGAGTAAATACGGTAAAAGTTTCATTTCTTCCCTTATAAAAAAATATATAAAAAAATCCCTAAATTTGAATGGCGATTTTTGTGAATAGCACTAGCCCGTTTTGACCATTACCCCTTTACCTGTTGAATCGGCCATACCGTAATTTACAAATTTTACGGTTGAAAAATGTGGATTTTTTTTCAAAACAGTTCAACAAACCATATCGTGAGCCCCCACCCTCACCCCACCCCCATTGGAATAAACTTATTTACCTCATTCCAATGAGGGGATTACTTTGACATTTTGTGAGAAAATTTGAAAAAGAAAAATTATTATTGTGTGTGTTGGGTAAAGGGTTAACCTTCACAGTTTAGTTGTGTATCATTTTGCTTATAAATCTGGATGGGTCGCGGTGGCATTGCGGTAACCGGTTCTCATCAGATCACCGAAGTTAAGTAACGTTGAGCCTGGTTAGTCGTTGGATGGGTGACTGTCTGAACGATCGATTCGGACTCCCACGTTGTGTCCTTGGGCAAGGCACTCAACCCCGAATGGCCACATGGGGGCACAATGACGATGTTTACTAAGGTGTATTTCTTGTCAATGGTGTGCATGTCTTCAGCCAATCTAACCCTCCCTGTGCTGCAGTGTGGAGTTACGATGTTGCTTCAAACCAGAAAATAAGCAGCCTGTCATCTGCAAAATGAGGTCCCCAGAGGGTGAATTTGGTGGTGCTACCCTGCACACCTCCATGAACCTCAGTCTGAATCAGGGTCTCAAGATCTAACAGAAAGCGGTACCCAGAGGATAAATTGGCTCACTGTATGGGATAGCATCAGCAAAATGCACCCTCTGGGGACCTCTTTCTGCAAATGACAGATTGCTTATTTTCAGGCTTGTGTTGGGGAGCTGGCAGCTGCTCTTCGTTGCTCTGTGGTTCTCTCTGGGTACTCCGGCTTCCTCCACCCGTAAAACTGTCACTGACACGATATGACCTTGGTTGTTAAAGTGTCGTTAAACCTGAACAAATAAATAATAAATAAATAAATAAACCTGATTGAGAGAAGTTACCATTAAGTCTTTCAATGATGAAGAGGTTAACAAATTTTGAAACTAGCTACTCTGTGATAATATTACAACTCAAGTGAACTTTGCTCATTGTGTGAATTCTCTTTATGTGCAGCAGTTTATATGCTCTTGAATTACAAGAAATTTTATTTCTTTTGCCTGAAAAATTAAGATTTGGTGGATGGTTAATAATTGTGTAGATTATTTTAGTGGTTTGGAGTCATTTTGATGCACAGAAAAGTAGTCTCCCTTCAGTTTTTTCCCTTTTTTTTAAGCAGAATAGTGTTTGACATGTTTTGTTCTAGAAAATTAGTAGTAGAAACTGCACTACTTTAACCCTTGATGGCTGTAAACTAACTTGAAAATATTTAGTCAGAACAACTAGTTGAATCTTTCCCTTAACCCTTAAGTCCCCAGACTGAGACAAACTGCGCCTTTTATATTGCTATGAAAAAGTTGCCCCAAGTGTATTCTTCCTTCAGAACTCTACTTGTAGGATGCTTTTATCTTGATAGTGTTTTTACATCATTGTTGGCTGCCTTACAGGCAGCCAACAATAATGTAAAAACACTGTTAACCCTTTACCTAACGAATCACCCGCATCCGCCCACGTAATATGCAAATTGAGCAGTTGAAAAAATTAAATTTTTCAAAAAATTTCAACAAAACCATATCATGTGACCCCCTCATTGGAACAAGCTCATTGAGCTCGTTCCAATGAGGGGTCACATGATATGGTTTTGTTGAAATTTTTGAAAATTTAAAAAAAATGATATTTAAAATAAGAAAGTTTGATATCGTCTGCGTTGGGTAAAGGGTTAAGTCATCTGCAGCTGTGTAAATGTATATATGTTAGTTTTCAGTATAAACTTAATCTGAGGACTTAACCATTAAGGGCCTAATTCCAACTTTGATCACATTATTTGGCAACAGAACAGGTGCCCCTACATGCAGTCTTTGGGTCAACTCGCAAGTTACTTTCTAAGCACCATGGAGTTGTTTTTAGGGAAGTCTTGGCTGCCTATATAGGAAGCCAAGGCTTGCCAAAAAACATCAGCAAAGGCACAGGATGTAGACTGTAAGGTGAAACAAAAATATGTAAAAATCTCCATGCCCTTAAGGGTTAAAGGTTATATTTACCCTGTAATAGATTTACAGATGAACAGATACAGTACGTAGAGAGTGGATTGTAACTAAATCACCCACGGAGTGGTGTTATCACCCAAGCTATAACTTTCAAATTTTGTACATATCGCCAAAAAACGCAAGCAATGTTACAGCCAATGGACCTCCGGGTTTAACCCGGAGGTCCATTGACTGAAACCTTGCTTGTGCTGGTCAGGCTTTGCAACAAATTTGCAATTATTGCTTGGGTGGAATCTCCACTCTGCAGGTGATTTAGTGATAATACACTCTCCACGTACTGTATGGGCGAGCTGATCATATCTGCAAACCTGTTCATTTTATTTTCAGTAACTTGTTTCACCTTAATATTCTCAAGACAAATAGCTCTTTAATTCATCTTTATCCGCTGACTATTGATGTCGAAATACCAAAATTTCAAGCTAAAAGTTTTTTCCCAGAAAGCAACTAAGGACTTCAACAATTCAAACTTGTTTAACTGGTTGAGTGCTGGAAGCCACTATCATGGCTTTAAAGAAAAGTGAGGGTACCATACTAAAGTCTTTATATTCTTTTCTCCAGTTTCATATTCTGTCACCTGCTAATACAGTTTTGTTCATTAAAATTTGCTTTATTATAAATTATTGGAGAGTGCCTATAGGCACTCTCCAATAATTTATAATAAAGCAAGTTTTAATGAACAAATTCTGTCTTCTAAAAATAATCTAGCGCTCAACCAGTTAACAGAGATTATCAAACAAGATTGAAATGGTTAAATTCTTAGTTGTATTATAAAAAAGAAATTCAGCTTGGAATTCTGTTATTTTGACATTAGCATTCAGTGGGTTGAGTTTTTTGCCAAACCATCTGTTGAATATTTATTTATTTATTTATTTATTTATTTATTTATTTATTTATTTAGGAGAGTCAGATTAGTCAAAATATTCAGTCAGTGAATTAGTAGTCATGGCTTTTTCCAGGCATAAAAATAACCCTGCTAATACCATACTGACCTGGGAATAAGCCCATATTTGAAAATAAGCCCACCTTCCAACTTTTAAGATTTCAGTTTCAGAGTCTCCTTGTGAATAAACCCAGTCCCTGTCTTTGTAATGACAGCATCGATGATATCCATGATGGTACATATACATTGTTACAATGAAAAAGAACCCCTCACCTGATGCACATGCTATTAAAATTTGTTGTTTTAATTATTATTTTTTTTCTTCTAATATTTCAAAAAAATTCAACAAAACTATATATGACCCCTCATTTGGATGCGCTCGATGGGTTCGTTCCAACGAGGGATCACATAATATGGCTTTGTTGGAATTGTTCTAAATTATGCTGATGCTTGCTGCCAATTCATTAGGTCAAGGGATAGTGCATCTTTGTTAGGGGAATGGCTGAGCCACTCAACTTTACATCCCAATTCCCCTGCAGGCTTTACTTCTATTAATCCTTTACCCAACGCGGATGATATCAAAATTTATTATTTTAAATATCATTTTTTTTAATTTTTCAAAAAATTTCAACAAAACCATATCATGTGACCCCTCGTTGGAACGAGCTCGATGAGCTCGTTCCAACGAGGGGTCACATGATATGGTTTTGTTGAAATTCTTTGAAAAATAATATTTTTTCATCTGCTGAATTTGCATATTACGCAGACAGATGCGGCTGATTTGTTGGGGAAAGGGTTAAATAAGCCCATCTGTATACTTATGCCCTCTTTTACTACACACACCCCCTGGGCATATTCTCGGGTCAGCATGGTTGTTTTTATTCACCTGTAGCTGTCTATATATAGTATATGGACTATTATAAATTATGACCGAGCCACATATCTTATTTTGTTAAGGAAGCTCATAAAATATCTCTAGGCCTTCAGGGGTTAATATAGAATTACAGTAGATTTGTTAAAGGTATTTGCTGTGTAAATGACACAGATTCGGTACTCTGAAGCTGCATTGGCAATACCCTTTTTCTGTCACCTGTCATCAATGAAAAAGAAATGAGTGAACAGCATTTTATTCATTCATTCATTCAGCATGTCTTGATTACAATGATGAAAGAACTTTTATTGCATTATTAACTTCTTACATGCTGCTAAAGGATATTCCTGCCCAGGACAGGATTTCTCTTGCCGTTGAAATAAGTATAATTCGGGCACAATAATCAAATTCCCCCCCCCCCCCCCCCCCCCCCCCCCCCATAATTTATATCTATAATTTCTTGAATTAAATATAAATTTTTCATCAAATCTAGTCTTGGCTGCTTCACAGAAGCCTTGACTAGATTTGATGAAAAATATTTTGAAAATACTCAGTGGGTTAAGAGTGAAGGGTTCTTTGTGCATACTCATGAATACATCATGATTTATTTATCAAGTCTTGAAGAAGGAATTTAAAAAGAAGTCCTTGAATATACTTGAATACGTTTAATCTGCAAATGCATGCAGGGTTCGTACGCAAAATGAAAAGTGCTTGAATTTGGGCCTCCTCCTTGAAAAGTGCTTAAATTCACTTCTATCCTTGAAAAGTGCTTAATTCGAAGCCAATATCCTTGAAAAGTCCTTGAATTCCATTGTTAAAGCCAATTCAAAATCTAATTTGCAACTAAACGTTACGAGTTAATATTAATTAACAAATTTTGAAAATAAAAAAAAAAACGAGCAATTTGCGGTTGGATTACGCAGTTAAACATGCATGTGACAATTTGTGCCTGCAACAGTTCTTATCTTGTCTTGAAAAGTGAGACGCTTGAAAATGTTCGCGATTGCGCAATCTCACAGGAGGTGACGTCATTTTAGCACTGTGTGTGTTTTTGTAAAGTAAAATGCCCACTGGAAAATGTGTTTATAACCCTATGTGGGTAAAAAAGTATACTTGGATAACTGAAGTGAAAGAAAACAAGTATAAAGCATCGTGTTCGGTATGCAGAAAGGACTTTGACATTGGTTCTATGGGAGAAAGTGCCGTAAAATCCCACCAACGAAGCGACCGGCATATCAAATTTTCGAAGGATTTTAGTGGTCCCAAAATGGACCTGTTTGTGAAAACCAATTCGGAAACATCGAAATTAGCAAAATTATCCCCAGTTGATAATAATTTGACGGAAGAAATTTCAGCGTCATCAACTTCAACTGAGTCTTTTACAAACTTGACTGTCAATTCTCAACGATTAATTTCGAGTCACCTTTCTACTGCCATGGGTAAACTTTCAGATATATTCTTCAGCTGGTAGAGTGCTGGAAGCCCATATTTGGGCTTTATTCTTAAGTGTCGGTACCACAACTTAAAGGCTTCATATTCAGTGGATGTTCTACATATCACCTTTGAAGTGAAATTATTTAGTCTGTTAAGATTTGCCTTGTTGCATTTTTTGGGAGATACAGTCTCCCATAAATTGTAACAAGATGAAGATATGTAAACTTTTGATGACCCAAAATAATTCAGCACTCTGTCAGTTAGCCCTTTACCCAATGCAAACGATATCAAAATTTATTATTTTAAATATCATTTTTTTAAATTTTTAAAAAAATTTCAACAAAACCATATCATCTGACCCCTCATTGGAACAAACTCGTTCCAACGAGGGGTCACATGATATGGTTTTGTTGAAATGTTTTTTAAAATAATATTTTTTCAACTGCTGAATTTGCATGTTTCGCGGACGGATGTGAAGGATTCGTTAGGTAAAGGGTTAATAGCATTCCAGTGAGAAATAGCTACAGAAATAGTATAAATTACATGGCATTTAAGTCTGGAGAAACAGTGCTCTGGAAGATGAAGAGAGACATTATTAGGTGAGGCATAAGCCAAAACTGGTATTGTGCTCTCAGAGCCATATTTCACACTCTGTTTCTCCCATCTGAAGACAATGTAATAATGAGACTGACAGCATTAGAATTTCTAGGTCTTCAAATGAAGACTTATACATTCTATACATTGCACACAACTTCCCACAGGAGTCTGCGGATGTTTACACCAAAAGCAAAATGACAATTTACCCAAATAAACGTTTGTATATGCAAATGAAGACTAAACTGAGTTTTAAGGCCACACAAAGTAGATCTTCTGTTTCTCAGGCCAAGATTTGTAAAATTGCATGCGGGCGAGCGTTTTTTTATTTTATTTTTTATTTCTGTAATCATTTCTTTACCATCAAAAGTTCATGCTCTTGGTTTATGTTTTAGGCCTCATAATGTACAGATTAGCATTGGTGGTGGTGTATTTCGTCCCTTGAGAGCAAGAAGGTTTTGCAATGCTAAAGCATTGCAAAGCCTTCTTGCACTCAAGGGACAAATTTATCAATTTTTTTAACTTGTGTAAAATATTAGACATACACCATTTAATAAAAAGAGAGCATGCGGCTGCCAAAAGGACCATGCGGGAGGGTCTGAGAAACAGATTTTTAATTTTTTTAGGCCTAAATGAGAATTATGTATTCATATCATTCATATCAAGTAATTTGTCACCCGTGAGGAAGGGGAATAAACCAAGACAAAGACATAGTGTGTGTGATATGGACTACACCATATATTTTGAAGATGATAATCAGGGTGGATGCAACAGATAGGGAGAGAACAGCGTAGCTTTAAAACAATGAATATTTACAAATGGTAATTAATATATTTACAAGTTTAAGCTCTGTTGTGCAAAAAGTCCCTGAGGATAGTTATTACGAAGTGAAAGACATTGAATATTTGGGTAGTGGAGATGGTGGGTGGGGGGGGGGGGAATAATGAACATTAGAGCACAGATGTCGTGATGATGTTAACATAACGCAGAAAAACCAAATGTCACATCAATCTTCTGGCATGATAAACAATAGTGTGATTTGTAGAGAAGTTATCATTTAAACTTATCACTGCTATTCATCTACCTAGCCTGTTATAAAGTGATGAGACCAGGGTTTGCGTTTTATCGGGACTGATCAGCCCAGGCCTGAGATCAGCCCTGAGAGTGCTTCTGCCGGGGCTGTTTTTCCAGCCCCGACAAACATTTAAAACAAAACTAAACTATTAAGGCATGTTTAAAAATGAGCCCCGTGTAGACCTGACCCTCAAATCTTGTGGACTTATTTCAGGCTCCAACCATTTTTAAAAAGGCAAACCCTGGAGACCTGCCCTGCAAAGGATAATTAAACATGCTAAAATTAATAGGGAATGACTAGGGCTAATTATAGACAGACAGACAAAAGGTGTTATTTGTTGAAGCTTAGTTACTGACTTTCTGAATGAGCAGGGCACGTGACAAATGTTTGTTGGCCAATAGTTCACTCACACACTCATATTTAAAAGACATTGTGCAGGGCTTGGGGGTGGGGGGGCATTGAATAATAACAGCAATTAATAAAACCAACCTGTGCATCATATACAATAAATTAACCCCTTCCCCACCATATCGCAAATCTGCTAAAAACAAGTTTTGCTGGTTATTTTTAATGAAATAAATTCCACCTTCTAGTGTATACACAATGCATGTTCTTACAAAAACTGCTTAGGAAAAGAACGATTTCTAAGATCAATGGTAGTCTTCAGCCAATGTGAAGCAAATTCAAGCTTCTGCTCTTAGGTCTAAAAAAATAAAAAATTTGTTTCTCAGGCCCTCCCGTATGGTCCTTTTGGTTGCCGCATGCTCTCTTTTTATAACCAATTTAAACTTTAAAAAAATAAAAATTAAATGGTTTATGTCTGATATTTTACCAAAGTTAAAAAAATTGATGAATTAGTCCCTTGAGTGCAAGAAGGCTTTGCAATGCTTTAGCATTGCAAAGCCTTCTTGCACTCGAGGGATGAAATACACCACCACCCATGCTATTCTGTAGATTATGAAGCCTAAAACTTGAACCAAGAACATGAATTTTGATGGCAAAGAAGTAATTACTTAAATAAAAAATAAAATAAAAAACGCTCGCCCGCATGCAATTTCACAAATAATGGCCTGAGAAACAGAATATCTACTTTGTGTGTTCTTAGGAAAAGAACTATTTCTAAGACCAGTGGTAGTCTTCAGCCAATGTGAATCAAATTCAAGCTTCTGTTCTTATCAGTTACTTTGTCTCTCCTTATTGCTTCTGTCCAAGTACTATAGCTTAACCCTTTATCACTACTCATAAAAAATGTTGTTCCAGTTTTATTTTCTTGAAAAACATAGCTTATTATAACAACTCGTTGGAGTTTTTTTTTCAAGCTTGTGTGCCTTTCATGTTAGGTAAAGGGTTATGCTTCGGCACTTCAAAACAATAAATACTTTAATGGTAAAGAAGAAGATTGATAACAGTCATGTACAGATTTTGCATGTAATGAAGAAAATACAGTGGAGCCCACTTAATTGGATATCTTTTAATTGTATATCCCTGTTAATTGAATATCATTTTCAAACACAAAACCATTTACCATACCTTCAGTACAAATTTGATCTGTTAATTGCATATGGGTTGTAGAGTAAACTCCTGTTAATTGTATATAAATTTTTGTAATATGTCGAAAAAATTACTGTGACACGCACCAAATTCCCCTTATTTATCAACCTTTTTGGCCCCACTACATCCAATACAGTCATTTATTCTATTATATCTTGTTTGACCGAGCTCAATGAGCTCTGTCAAACAAGATATAATAGAATAAATGTTCAGTTTACCTCCAGAACACAAGAAACTGACCAAATTCCTGTCAATTGTATACTCCTGTTAATTGAATAATTTTTGTTGGCAAAATGGATATTCAATTAAGAGGATTCCACTGTATATACCAATGACTGCTTTACCAACCAATTGGTTGAATCTTAACATTGTCAAAATTGTCATAAACCAATCCCTAATTTTTGGTTTTCATTTGATACATTAAACTTGGTTTCATACCTGTATAGCAGTCTTGATGTAGCCAAAGATGCTGAAAATGACCGTAAACACCAGTAAATAAATGAATAAATTCTGTAATGAACACTGTAATGAGCTTGAGGGTTTCAGGGTCATCAGCTGACTTGTTAAGTCTTAACTATTTCAGAGGGAGACTCACTATTTTTCAGAATAAATTTTTGGTTAAATGACCTAACATTTTTACAGAATATCACTATTAAAGTCAATAAATTTTCCTCTTTGATTAATCTAAAAATTTAAATCTCATTATTTTTGCCCATAAATCTCACTATAACATTTCGTGAGCTTAATATGTCTGATCATCGGCAATATTTCAGAAGAGAAAATCGAAAAAATAAAATCGATAGGTAAACTTGTACATTTGTATTGTACATATTTGGAAAATTAGTTTTACTCATTGTCAACAGAAGATCACTGAATGGGACATGATTATGTCCAATGAGATTTGTTACAAATTATCCTGCAAAGGGAATGATTGACAATCAGAATGGCTCCAACCTCTTTGCATGCAATTTCTCTCTGCTAACAAATTGTTTGGAAAAATAATTTGGTTGACAGGAACTCACAGAAAAGGTTTATCGCCCCATTCCGCTGCAGGTCACAAGGTCACTGGGTATTGGGCAGATCGACCCTCACCAGCTACTGCACCCTCAGAGTACTCATCATCGACAGCAAGTACAGAGTCAGGCAAGTATTTTTAAATATTATAATGATACTTGTTTTGTTGTTATTCTTTTGTTTCAATTCTGTAGGTTACTGGGATTATTTTGGCTTATTTACTCTTCCGCTACTCTCCCTACTTCATGAAGCAGTGTTACAACCTGGCATTCTGTGTTTATTACATGCCTGTATGATAATTATCATTTTCTAAATTCATCGTGAAAAAATTTGGTTTTATTTGTAGAATATGACAGTGTTTATTACATGCCTTTATGAAATAGAATCCATTAATTTTAATATTCAAACATCACACACAGAAAATTTCAAACTTTTTGTTATTTATTGACCAGAGTGTTCAGTCACCACAGCTTCCGAATTTATCTGGGTTAGAATGTGACGTTTTGATTGGCTGTTTACAAAAATGAGCAGAGTTTATTTCTTTTTATGGATCCTAGACGTCCAGTGAAAAAAAAGTCTGTCAACAAAATTCCATATGGAACATGTGTTCCGTATGGATTTGTAAATACGGAACTGGAGGAAGAGTAATAGGCGTGTAATAATGATCAGTACAATTTCGTGAAACTTGATGTCAGTTTATATAATAAGTAGGGTTCACTAAATTCTTGATTTATTATTGTTTATTGGAAAGCTCTCTTAAAGAGAGATTTTCAAGAAATAATAATGAGAAAAGTTTTGATAAGAACTGCATACCATATTTACTCTATGTATTGGGACACTTTATGATTTGGGACACACATTTTTTCCAGAAAACTATATTTTTTTTATGCTCCAAAGTTTGGGACATTCAGATTTGTTTCCAGTTGGCCTGTCGCTAGTAGCAGACGACACTCATAAAAAAAATTCTTGAGTAACTAAAAAATTTATTTTTTGTTTCCAAAACGTAGCTTATGATCACTCATTGGAACGTGCGCAATGCACTCGTTCCATTGAGGGATCATAAGTTATGTTTTGGAAGCAAAAAATGAAAATATAACAAAAAATTTGACGGCAATTTTCGTATATAGTGACGGAAAATGAATCACACACAACTTTATTCAGCATCAAATCAAGACCAGGCTGTGTTCTTTCCCCATTTTCTAATAATTGGGACACCTGTCAAAATAATTATTTTTAGGTGTCCCAATACATAGAGTAAATACGGTATGCAGTTAACCCTTTACCACTAAATCAGCCACATCTGCCCGCTTAATTTTCAAATTAAGCAGAAAAAAAAAACACTTCCAAAAAGGTAAAAAAAAACATATCATGATCTCGTTCCAATGAGGGGTCACATGATATGGTTTTGTTGAACTTTTTTGAAAAATTTTAAAAATAAATAATTAAAATAATAAATTTTGATATCCTGTGCATTGGGTAAAGGGTTAACATGGATTATATATACTAAGAACTTCATATACAATTAATATATGGTTTATGTAAATTAACATGCACCTGTTGCCATGATCATAGACTGCTCTATAAACAAAATTACCGTATTTACTCTATGTATTGGGACAGCTAAAAATAATTATTTTCACAGGTGTCCCAATTATTAGAAAATGGGGAAAGAACACAGCCTGGTCTTGATTTGATGCTGAATAAAGTTGTGTGTGATTCATTTTCCGTCACTGTATACGAAAATTGCCGTCAAATTTTTTTTTATATTTTCATTTTTTGCTTCCAAAACATAGCTTATGATCCCTCATTGGAATGAGCGCATTGCGCGCATTCCAATGAGTGATCATAAGCTATGTTTTGGAAGCAAAAAATCAAAAAATTTTTAGTTACTCAAGAATTTTTTTTATGAGTGTCGTCTTCTACTAGCGATGGGCCAACTGGAAACAAATCTGAATGTCCCAAACTTTGGAGCATAAAAAAAATATAGTTTTCTGGAAAAAAATGTGTGTCCCAAATCATAGAGTGTCCCAATACATAGAGTAAATACGGTACGTCGGCAATAGTACACCTTACTCTTGGATTGTAATTCTTGTGTTAGGTACCAAGTACAAGTTGACAGTCACAAAACTGTCGCTACTGGTCTTAATTGCAGTCACTCAAATATTTGTTGGGGGTATATGACTAAAATTGTGCTTTATGATGGAATGAAAAAACAGAAGCATCGAGGTTGAACATATGCTCCGAGCCGCAAACCTCTGACCATGTTACCATCAACTCATTACAATTACCGGTATGTATATGTTCCTATAAGACACCACCCATAGCCCAAAGCCTACATCGTGAAACACAAGAGGCTTATTTACTAAACTTGTGACTGTTAAAAGTTGCCTTATTCAAGGCAATTTTTGAAGATCACAGGTTTAGTAAATAAACCTCTTGTGAAAGCCATGATGGTTCTGGATAAATAATCAATAAATGCCTTAAACTCATTCCATCTTAGTTCAAATCGTAGATTGGTTTGTAATTTAAACAACACTTCATTCAGAACACCATCTGCTGCACATGTGAAAAATCCAGAAAAATGAAGGGGCTTGCTAGTCACTATGTTGATGAAGCAATTACGAAACGGGAGACGTCATTTCAAATATTTTGCATTGTAGCGACAGACGGTATCATTTCCTACTTGAGCTGTAAACATAAAGGAAACTATGTCAGCTCTCATCCAATCAGAGGGTGAGGGTTTTACTCTTATTGGAACATTTTCTACTAATGCGTGAACAAACATTTTCTTGAATGACAAAATAGTTTCATTTTTTGCCTCGGAAACATCCTTCATGACCACTTGGAATGTGCATGTTGTACTCAATTCATTAGGGGTCATTGTCCATGTTGTGGAGGCAAAAATTGAAAAAAATTAAATTTTAATTGTAAATTTTGTGAATTGCCAGATTATATTTCTGTTTGATTTTGGTATTGGGTTAAAAATGTTTTTACCTGATACAGTGGAACCCACTTAATTGGATATCTCTTAATTGTTTATTCCTCTTAATTGAATATAATTTTCAAACACAAAACCATTTACCATACCTTCAGTACAAATTTGATTTGTTAATTGCATATGTGTTGTAGAGTAGACTCCTGTTAATTGTATATAAATTTTTGTAATATGTCGAAAACATTACTGTGACACGCACCAATTCCCCTTATTTATCAACCTTTTTGGCCTCACTACATCCAATACAGGCATTTATTCTATTATATCTTGTTTGACAGAGCTCTATGAGCTCTGTCAAACAAGATATATAATAGAATAAATGCTCGGTTTACCTCCAGAACACAGGAAACTGACCAAATCCCTGTTAATTGTATACTCCTGTTAATTGAATAATTTTCACTGGCAAAATGGATATTCAATTAAGAGGATTCTACTGTACTAGGATGACTTTGGAGGAAAAGTGCACAAATATACTCAATGCACATGTAGATATTGTTTATGCAATATTTTGCATGTTGGTTTATATTTTCTTCCTGCTGCAATTGAGCTGATGAAAGTTTGGGAAATTGCAATTGTTTTTGAGCAGTTGAAAGTAATGTTAAAGCAGATAAGAATGACTCTGGCTTCCTATGATTGTATTTCTGCTCTTGAGCATTAGAGCTTTTATGCATTTGTATTAGTTCTGACCTAGGTGTTCTACCCGCTATGTAGAGCAGTATACTTTCAGTTTTTAACCCTTAACCCAACACACACAATATCAAAATTTGTTATTGAAGTTACATGTATTTTTTTTTTTCAAATTGTTCTAAACATTTCAACAAAACCATATCATGTGACTCCTCATTGGAACGAGTTTGGAAAATTTTTTACAACTCTCTCAGTTTAAAAATAATGTAAATAATTTTGTATACAAAGACTCTAATCTCCTTATTATCCTCTTAACCCTCAGCAGTCTGGAAGTGCAACAGGTTTTCTCCAGTAACTCTGTTTTTCTCTTGTTTAACAATGAATTTAACCAATTATATGGGGGCACAGGGCGTTGTGGTAACCTGTTCTCATCAGATTGCCGAAGTTAAGCAACATTCAGCCTGGTTAGTCCTTGGATGAGTGACCGTCTGAGCAATCGATTCGGACTCCAGTGTTGTGTTCTTAGGCAAGGCACTTCACCCCGATTGTCCACATGGGACAATGCCGTGTACTAAGGCATACTGCACATCGATGGTGCGCATGTCTTCAACCAATCTAACCCTGCCTGTGCTGCAGTGTGGATTTACGATGTTGGGGAGCAGGCAGTTGCTCGGTGGTTCTCTCCGGGCACTCCAGCTTCCTCCACCCATAAAACTGTCACCGACACGATATGACCCTGGCTGTTAAAGTGTTGTTAAACCTAAATAATAAAAAACAAACAAACAAACAAAACAAAAGAAAAAAAATCCAATTATACCTGGTTTGACAGAGCTTTACTGTGGTAAACAAGCACCATTTTACTGGTAAAATAGGACCCAGTCACAAATGCTTGTGGTGCAAGTCCTCTAAAATAGGCAACATGGGGCATAAACGATTGACTGACCTTGACTTTATCTACATGTTGTGGTCACAATTAGCCATCGTGCAGAAGTATGTGACCTTAAACACCAATAAATAAATAAATATGACCCAAGGTGTGTCATGATGAGCCAGGGCCACAGCTTCATGGCCAAGGCCACAGGCCGTTTGTTTGTTTATATGTTTCTCCATTCTAAGTTTGTTCAGTCCAAAAAAATCATTGAGTGGGCCAATTTTGTTCATACTTCACACAAAAATTGCTCATGACCCAAGGACATGTTATGACCTGACCTTGACCCAAGGTCATAGTTCCAGATCATGGTCATTTGTTTGTTCCTCCAGTCTAACTTTGTCCACTCCATTGAAAATTATCAATGAATTGATCTTCATGCTCCACACAACGATTGCTTTCAATCTGAGGTGGCCATGACCTTGACCCAAGGTCATAGCTACAAGGTAAAATTTACTTGCATGCAACATTAGTGAGATAATAACAACTAAATCCCATAAATGCACCATGATGTCAAGGTAAGCTACAGTGTGATTGACACTATCATATTAAAATGGTATAGGCTATTGAATTAAGGGCAGGGATTTTCTTCTTCCTCAACACAATATAATAGAATAAATTTACACGAGTTCAGGAAAGGACCAAATTTCCTCTTAATCGAATACTTTGGTTAATTGAATAATTTTCACTCGCAAAGTGACTATTCAGTTAACAGGATTCCTCTGTGTGCTATTAACTGAAAAGAATCACCTGGGATCCACAAATGCTGAAACAGTCCCGAACCCTTACTTTGATCATTTTTATTGCAACAAAACAGGTGTCCCAACATGCAGTATTTGAGTTGCATTCCAATTACCTTGGCAGTTGTTTCTTGGCAAGTCTTTGATTACAGTATAGGCAGCTCCAAACCCACAGGTGTTAGACTGTCAAAGTGCAGCCCACATGTATCAAAATATTCATGCCTTCAAGGGTTTAACCTTTTACCTAACATGAAAAGCAGATGACACTTGGAAACAAAATTCTTGATTAACTAATTTTTTTCATTTTTTGTCTCAAAAACATTGGTTATGACCTCCCTCATTGGAACGAGTCAAGCTCGTTCCAAAGAAGTGTCATAATCTATGTTTTTGAAACAAAAATGAAAAAAATAATGAAAATAATTGGCGATTTTTGTGAATAGCGTGGCCAGTTTTGACTGTTACATTGAGTAAAGGGTTAACTCTTAACCCTTTACCTAACATGAAAAGCAGACAACATTTGCAAACAAAATTCTTCAACAACTAATTTATTTTTTTTTTGCATCAAAGCATTGCTTATAGCGCCGCATTGGAATGAGCTTGTTCCAATGAGGGGTCATAAGCTATGTTTTTGTGGCAAAAAATTTAAAAGAGAATGAAAATTGAATGGTGATGTTTATGAATTGTGCTTGCCGAATTTGGCTGTTACATTGGGTAAAGGGTTTACCTGCCAAGTATTTTCAAGATATTTTTCATGACTAGATTTAATAAAAAAAAAGTCATCTAAATTCACCTCAAAAAATCATTGGTGAAAAAATCCATTCAATTTCCATGTGTAAAATTGCATTAAATATGTGCCCAAATTATACTTACTTCAGAGGCAAGAGAATTAATGTCCTGGGCAGGAAAATCACCAGCAGCATGCAAGGAGTTAAACTCCCACAATATGACACTCAGGTGTACTTACGACATTTAAATGGTGAATGTTTTGTTTTTCTCAGGATCACCTGTAATTGTGAATGGAGATGAATTTGAGAATATTGAAATTCAGAATAACCAAATGGAAAGCCCAGGTGTGTCGAGTGGTGTTTCACCAACTGGCAGTATTGGTAATCGAAACCAGACTACAGGACAAGTGATGCTACCTGATGTAAATAGGAACATGAAGCCATGTGACATTGTGATAACCGAGCCAGAGCGACGTGATAATAGAGAAGATGAAGATATTATGCATGAACTAGTTAAAAACAAAGAACTGATCCGATCAAAAATGAGTAAAAAATTCAGCAGTGTGGATTCAGAAGTTTCCGAAGCTAGTACTTTAGTGAGTACTAGTTCTGAAATGGATGAAGAGTGTCGAAGGAAAAACAAAATAAATCATCATTCAATTCGTGGGACACAATCAGATAGTGAGATGGAAATGGCAGGGGTAAGGTTTAGGATATATATACTGCGCTGACCTCGGTATACGCCCACAATTGAAAATAAGCCCTCCTACCAACATTTCATATTTCCATTTCAGAGTGCCCTCCTTGTGAATAAGCCCGATCTCTGACTTTGTATTGACAACATCGATGACAGCAATGTTGGTAAATGTAAGCTGTTACAAATGAAAACGAACCCCTTAACCCTTTACCTAACAAATCACCAACATCCACCCGCATAATTTGAAAATTCCGGAGTTGAAAGAAAGAAATTTTTCAAAAATAATTCAACAAAACCATATCATGTGATCCCTCACTGGAACGAGCTCGATGAGCTCGTTCCAGTGAGGGGTCACATGATATGGTTTTGTTGAATTTTTACAAAAAAATTTGAACAATAGTAATTAAAATAATAAATTTTGATATCGTCTGCATTGGGTAAAGGGTTAACCAATGCACGTGATAACAAAATTTGTTATTTTATTACATTTTCAAATGTTTCATTGGGTATATTTTATTTATACCATGATCGTCAGATTAATAAGAGTTTAAATGTTAAATAAATCAATCTTCACATGTGCGAATCTGTTTTTGTTTACATGAGCACTGGTGGGCGGTATTTCCGCTGGCAATTTTATCACCGAAATGAGGTAGAAAACGAAACCGCAAATTATGTGGCCTTTTTCATTTTAATAACATAACAACATACTATTTCGAGTTATGGATGCTTTATTAACATGAGACAATGTGTGTTTGTTAATTTTTGGTACCTTATGAGGTAAACTTATTTAAAAACGTAATAAATAATTGTGGGTTTCATTTCATTCTTCACTAGGCGACGAATGATAAACTTAGACAAGTTTGCATTCAAGGCGAGGTCACCAAAGGTCAACTTGGATGTAGTTCCACTGTGGGTGTAAATTTTTACTATTGAAATCGCATTGCTGGCATGTTCACCATGGTTTTAATAGGTAATCATGGTATAAAAAGGGCTAATGCAGGCTTGGCAATTTCAGGAGAGCGATTTTTTAGCTCTCCTTACTGCCCTCCTGAAAGAATTAAGGAGAGCGAAAAATTGCCCTCCTAAATATTTTGGTCTGGGATGATTGAGATTACATGTATTATGCTCACATTAAATTTTTGTTGTAAAGCAAAAATGTAATTTTTCTTCGAGGTCACGTAACATCACGTAATTTCATTTTGAAAGTGGTTTAGTGGTAAAAGGTAATGGCTGCAACCATACCCAAACACAGTTGCAATCATTTGAAGCAAAATGGGTCACAGCAATATTTTTGTTTCTGTCAATTTCAAGTTCAACAACTGACATCACAGTTTGAGGGGTAATTATTCAATGGATATTGACACTATAATATACTACCATTACTACTATCCCGTCACTTGAAGCACTTGCACCAGGATGTGACTGTAGATTCAAGCAGACCTGTTGTCCAAGAAAGTCATACGCCTACCACTACCACCTTCAACCCCTTGGGGGTTGAAGGTGGTAGTGGTAGGCGTATGACTTTCTTGGACAACAGGTCTGGGTACACACACAGGTCTTGTCAAATGGGTGTTCGGTTGTTGAGTGAGACATCTAGATGTCTAAGAGATTTCGCTTTACCTTAGTAAAGTTAATAAAATCACTGATGTAGTCTGTTGGTTTCAGTTTCAATGAGTTCGTTCAATTGGATACTTAAAATGCTGTGTAAAGCTAATTGCTCTCCTAAGCTGATTGAGGAGAGCGATTTTTTGCCCTCCTGCATTTTTCAGAATGTCAGGCCTGCTAATGCATCTTTGTTATGTGATTGACCGTGTCACTTAACTTTGTGTCAACTTTGCATCCAAATTTTGTTGCAGGCTTGACTTCTTGAAAATAAGGCCACCCCTATTCTTTTGCCCTCTTTTACCCTCTTTTACTCCATGAACCCCCGGGCTTATTCTCCTTTCTGTATGGTATTATTCAACCGAACAATGTTATCAGGGTTGCTGTTTCTTGAATTCCTTGAAAGTCTCAGAATTTAGAGAATCTCCCGCTTGGAGACTAATTGATTGTTGGAACCTTCCTTGACAACACTTGACAAATGGGAAATCAGGGTGCATTTTATTGTTCTCTCCTTAACCCTTTACCTAACGCAGACATTATCAAAATTTATTATTTTAAATATAATGTTTTTAGCTCAACTTTGGCAAAGCCAAATTTGAGCTTATGCCATGGCCAGTCATCCGTCTGTCCGTCTACAATTCACTACGGCACGGGCTAGAGGCCGTGTTTATGAACCGATCTTTACGAAACTTCTTGGGTACCTTTGTTATGAGCGTGGGACGAGAACGAGTGTTTTTGGGTTCGGTCCAAAATTCAAGATGGCAGCCAGCCACCATTTTGTACCGATGATGCAGAAATCTGTTTTTTGCACAGAACTTCCATATGGAAGTGCTTATTTGAATAACTTATTGTATGAATGTTTCGTACCATGGGATACATCACATATAATTCGGGTTTTTTTCTCGTACGTAAATTATGCAAATTAGACTAACTTTGATGTATTTAGTGTTACTTTCAGCACTGTCAGTGCAAATGCCAATACGGCTCGGGCTAGAGACCACATTTATGAACCGATCTTTACGAAACTTCTTGGATACCTTTGGTATCACCGTGGGACAAGAACAAGTGTTTTTGGGTGCGGTCCGAAATTCAAGATGGCCGCTGGCAGCCATTTTCTTGAAACTTCGAGGCAATCAGATTTTTGCACAGAACTTCCACATGAAAGCTCTGATTTGAATAATTTTTTGTGTGAATGTTTAGTACCATGGGATACCTCACATATAATACAGGTTTTTTTTGTCGTGCAGAAATTATGCAAATTAGATGAACTTTGATTTTTTCAGTGCTACTTACACACAGTAAGTACACATGTCAATACGGCTTTTGCTAGAGGCTGTATTATCAACCGATCTTCACGAAACTTCTTGGGTACCTCTGCTATCACCTTGGGACGAGAACGAGTGTTTCTGAGTGCGGTCCGAAATTCAAGATGGCTGCCAGTGGCCATTTTGTACCGAAATTAGGTCCAATCAGTTTTTTGTACACGACTTCTATATGGCTCAGGCTAGAGGCCGTATTTATGAACCAATCTTTACGAAATGTCTTGGGTATCTTTGTTATCACCGTGGGATGAGAACGGGTGTTTTTGGGTGTGGTCCGAAATTCAAGATGGCCACCAGCAGCCATTTTGTACCAAAATTAGTGCAATCAGTCTTTTGTACAGAACTTCTGTATGAAAGTTCTGATTTGAATAATTTTTTGTATGAATGTTTTGTAAAATGGAATACATCACATACAGTACAAGTTTTTTTCTCGTGCAGAAATTATGCAAATTAGATGAATTTTGATTTATTTAGTGCTACTTATACACTGTAAGTGCACATGTCAATACGGCTCGGGTTAGAGGCTGTATTTATGAACCGATCTTCATGAAACTTCTTGGGTACATTTGTTATCACCTTGGGACGATAACGAGTGTTTCTGGGTGCGGTCCAAAATTCAAGATGGCTGCCAGTGGCCATTTTGTACCGAAATTAGGTCCAATCAGTTTTTTGTCAACTTCTATCTGGCTCGTATTTATGATGAACTGATCTTCATGAAACTACTTGGATACCTTTGTTTTCACCTTGGGGCAGGAATGAGTGTTTTTGGTGCCTTTTTTATCACTGTGCTTTGAGAACAAATATTTTGGGGTTCAGTCAGACCCACTCTGGGACTCAAAGATTTCTTTTCAAGTTTAGCATCTGACTGTCGCCCATCTTTACAATACTTTACCTATACATTTGTTACAGGCTACGGTCAGTATTTATGTACAGACCGTTACAATACTTTATATGTACCTTTGTTATCAGGTCATTGCCTAGATGTTTGTCATTGCTGTGTCACATACTATACATGTACATGTCTTAATAAGAAGAGCTACAGTATCATTGACACTTTCATTATTTGTAGTTCTGTCAGGTGAGCGATTACAGACTCTTTAGAGCCTCTAGTTTTCAGATTTCATTTGTAGCTTTGGTGTGATTCTTTTCTGTAGAAACTTGAGTGAGTGACATGGCATTACCGGACCTTTCTAATTCGTTCTGCCCCTTTTTGGACATGTTGAACTACAGTGTCATTGACACTTTCATTTGAATGGCTAAAATTTTTCAGAAGCATAGCTTATTACTCCTCATTGGAATGAGCTCAAATTATTTTTTTCTCTCAATTTTTCAGGTTGTAAAATATGGTAAAAAGTATTATTCTCCAACAATATGCAGCAGAAAAAGTAGCTTGAGTACAGGTTATCGTTACTTTGAAGGAAAGTTGATCAATACATCACCATTACCCAGCCCAGACACATGTCGAATATATGTTTTCGAAGGTTTAATAGGTATGTTGAAATAATGATTCTTCTTTGTTACAGTCCTTTTTTGCACTTGTGATTATTTATTTATTTATTTATTTATTTGAATTTAACGACACAGCCGACAGCCAGGGGCACCTTGGCTTGGACAATTTTATGAGTGGTGGAAGCCACAGTACACAGAGAGAACCTCTGAGCATCAGCAAGCAACTGTCAGGCTCCCTAACGTATTAACTGCCCCACATGGGCAGTCGGGATTAAGTGCCTTGCCCAAGGACCCAACAAGCTAGTTTTGAGATATCAGCAGATAACTTACTTTTTGTTTCCAATATGTGTAATAAATCCTTCAACTGATTTAATTTCGTGCCATGGCAAGTGTGGGTGACTGAAAATTCGGTGGCTGATCCTTGAGAATTTTATTAGCTGGTTACCCAACATTATGGAAAAAAAAGAGTAAATGCTATTCACAAAAAATAGCCATGAATCCCATAAGAATGCACAATGTTTGCAAATTTGATGACAGGATTAATTACTTTTTTAATATGGGAATGACAGGAAGACAGCCCCCAGGGCTATGCTGTTTCCATGCAGTGTGTCTTTATTTCTGTACATTTCTGCAAGTTGTTTATTATACTCCATGTAAACGTTCACTGCAAAATAAAATTTCATTTAATTTCAGATTTCATTTTTTATTCAATTTGTGTCTCTGAAACATAGTCTATGACCTTCACATTGGGACCAGCTCATTGAGCTTGTTTCGGTGAGAGGATCATAGCCTTTGTTTGTGCAGCAAAAAATGGAATTTTTTGGTTGTTTAAGATAATATTTTTTTTTTTGGAAGTGTCTTCAACTGATGGGTATTCAGGGATTTGGTCATTTTCCAGTATGCTAGGAGCATTTATTCTATTCTATTATATCTTGTGTGACAGAACTCTTATAGAACTCTGTCAAACAACATATAATAGATGAAATGTCTGAATTAGATGTACTGAAGACATATAGGTCTATAAACTTGAAGAATTCCGTGGTTGTCAGTGTAATCCATCGATATATTACAAGAATTTTTATTCAATTATTTAACCCTTTTCCTAACATGAAAAGCAGACAACACTTACAAACAAAATTCTTGAATAAGTAATTTTTTGTCTCAAAAACATAGGTTACGACTCCTCATTGGAATGAGCTCGTCGAGCTCGTTCCAACGAGGGGTCACATGATACGGTTTTGTTGAATTTTCAAGTTTGTTCAGATTCACGTTTGTTCAAATAGAGTCCCTGGATTAAGATTTGCGCTCCCTATTGTAGTCCGAATTTTAACTTAGTGCAATATGTGGAATATTTTTTAAAAATCTTCTTCTTCTGATCCACCAGTTGAAATCTTTTGATATTTGGTACACTACATCTCTAGTGGGGTCAGATTCAAGTTTGTTCAAATCAGGTCCCTGAGTTAGAATTTGGGCTCTCTATTGGAGCCCAAATTTTAACTAAGTGCAATTTGAGGTAATTTCTTTTAAAATCTTCTTCAAATCCACCAATCAGAATCCTTTCATATTTGGTATACATCATCTCTAGGTGGGTCAGATTCAAGTTTGTTCAAATCGAATCACTGAGTTAGTATTTGGGCTGTCTATTGGAGCCCAAATTTTAACTTAGTGCAATATGAGGAAATTTCTTTAAAAATTTTATTCTTCAGATCCACCAGTCAGAATTCTTTAATATTTTGTATATGACATCTCGAGGGATCAGAAACAAGTTTGTTCAATTTGAATCTGTTGTGGGGTGTAGGGTGGGAGTGGCAGGGGGGGGGGCATGTTAGGTTCAGATTTGTTCAAATCCATTCCTTAGTGTTTTTCCATAAAATTTGCCTCTCATGACTTCATTCCTTTGAAGTGTTGATGAACCATGTCTAACTGAATGTGCCCCCAAATACTTCTTTGAGCCACTTTGGCTGGTGAGCGTTTAAGGCCCCTTGTTTATTTATTTATTTATTTATTTATTTATTTATTTATTGGTGATTAAGTTCACTATCAGCATCGTTGGCTATTGGCTATATCATAACCACAACATACTGTACAAGTCAAAATAAGTTGTGGGATAACCGTTATAAACTATGTATCTTTCTCTTCCTACACTGATTAGACCAGAAGCTGACATCATTTTCTGGAAAGCTCTCACTGAGAGCTTTCCAGAAAATGATATCAGATTCTGATCTTATCAGTGCAAGAGCAGCACCATACTTAGTTTATTGCAGTTATGCTTATTTTGACCTGTACTGTATGCATGAAGTCAAGTTTAGGCAATTGTTTATACATATGCTTCCCATTTTAGAGGACATCCACCCAAGGCATAGAGTGTGGGTCCTATTTTACCAGTAAACCAGAACTTGTTTACCGCAGTATATATTTGCCTGTATTGAGGCCAAAAATGTTTCAAAATGTTGGGAACTCAGTGGCTGTCAAAGGGTTATATTTGATATATTCCAAGATTTTTTATTCACTTGATAGTAGTTTACTATATAACCCATATGATAAATGGTTTGGTGTTTGAAAGTTGTATTCAATTAACAGGGTTATGTAATTAAGAAATATCCAAGTAATTGTGCTCCACTGTACTCTGGTAGGCTTTTATTTATTTATTTATTTATTTATTTATTTATTTATTTATTTATTTATTTATTTATTTATTTATTTATTTATTTTATTTTTTAAGTTCACATACTTATGCACAATGGCTAATCGTGAGACTGTGACAGTTTTAGGTGGAGGAAGCCGGAGTTCCTGGAGAGAACCAACAAACATTGACAAGCAACTGTCAGCTCTTCGACATTCTAACTGTTCAAACTCTGCTCAAACAGGGTTACAGCGGTTGAAGACATGCACCATCGACGTGCAGTATGTCTTAGTACACAGCGTCATCGTGCCCCCATGTAGGCAACCAGGTTAAGTGCCTTGGCCAAGGACATAATACGGGTTGCCCCGGATGGGAATCGAACTCAGGACCTCTAGCATAGAAGTCCAACAGTCTACCACTGAACCACCCTCTGGTGGGCTTAACTGACTTTTTGTATAGGAAAGGGTCCATTTACCAATTGTGCTCCACTGTACTCTGGTGGGCTTAACTTCCTTTTAGTGTAGGAAAGGGTCCATTTGTCAATTGTTCTCCACTGTACTCTGGTGGGCTTAACTGCCTTTTTGTGTAGGAAAGGGTCAATTTACCATTGCCTGCCTTCTTAGTCTTCAGGCCATCAAACATATAAAGAGTTCAGTAAACTTAATACAGTACAGGTCAGAATAAGTTGTAGCATAACTGCAATAAACTAAGTATACTGCTGCTCCTGCCCTGATAAGATCACAATCTGACATCATTTGACATCAAATGATGTCAGCTTCTGGTCTTATCAGTGTAGGAAGAGAAAGATACATAGTTTATAGCGGTTAACATTTATTTTGACTTGTACTGTTTATTTCTATTGTCATGATATTTCAAGGTGCTGAAATTATTAATAGAATCCAGTGATAACGAACAGAAAATATCTTAGCCACGTTGTTTTCTTTTCTCTTTCCAATCTAGCAAATAATGATTTTATCATTTGAAAACTTGACATTGTTACGGACAAGGAAATTATTCTCTTTCTTTTAGTTTGTTGAATTCATTATTTATTTGCAGCTAAGGAGAGAAGTCGTATATGGGATCAACTTCAGTTTTGGGAAGATATGTTTTTGGATGCAGTTGCTCAGGAAAGGGATATGATTGGGATGGACCAAGGACCTGGAGAAATGATGGAAAGGTAAGAAATTTGCTTTGTATTCTGGAAGACGAATTCCAGTACACGAAGAGTGTGTTATGTCTAAAATATCCATGAAGTGGAATTTTCACCCTGGAAATAACTTATATTTGTACCAAACATAAAAAGCACAAGTAAAGTAAAGTTCAACTGGTAGAGTGCTAAATTATTTTTAGTCATCAAAATTTATTCACAAATCTTTGCCTTGTTACAATTTAAGGGAGAGTGCCTATAGGCACTCTCCCATAAATTGTAACAAGGAAAATCCATACAGACCAAATAATTTAGATTCAAAGATAATATGAAGGATGCCCATACAGGTTGAAGCCTCCGAGTTGCAGTACTTATGCTTTAGAGTAAAGCCCAGGTATGGGCTTCCAGCACTCAACCAGTTAAGCCAATGTTTGAAACTTTTCTTTTGTGTCCTTCGTTTTTGCAAAGATTTTGAAAATTATTGTCTTGGTGGAAAGTCCACTATATGGCGGAGTTAGTGGTATTCCCCACTCCATGATTTACAGAGAAGCAGCCATGACATATTTTGATAAACAGAACCGAAAACTGAATTTTTGCATGATAATAATGAATGTATATAGGAGTCAACTTGTCCGTCGGTCTCTCTGTCGTTGTCATCGCGATGTCGTCGGTCCTTTGCACATGTAAACTTGTGGAATGAACTACTTCCACAGTTTTAGCCGCATACTTTCATGAAACTTCACAAAAATGATCAACATGATGAGGAGCAGTGCGTGACATAATTTTGTCCCCACTCCGATTCAAGATGGCCGACTGGTGGCCATATTGGATTTTTTTTTTATGTAAACTTGCAGAGCGAACTACTTCCACAGTTTTAGCAATATTTTCATGAAACTTCACAAAAATGATCAACACGATGAGTGGAAGTGCGTGACATCATTTTTTTCCCGCTCGGTTTCAAGATGGCCGACTGGCAGTCATATTGGATTTTTAGCTCAACTTTGACGAAGTCAAATTTGAGCTATTGTCATGGCCCGTCATCCGCCGTCCGTCTGTCCATCCGTCCGTCTGTCCGTCTGTCCGTACGTCAACAATTGGCTATGGCTCGGGCTAGAGGTCGTATTTATGAACCGATTTTTACGAAACTTCTTGTGTACCTTTGCTATGACCCTGGGACGGGAACGAGTGTTTTTAGGTGTGGTCCAAAATTCAAGATGGCTGCCAGCGGCCATTTTGTACCGATGATGCAAAAATCAGTTTTTTGTACAGAACTTCTGTATGAAAGTTCTGATTTGAATAAAGTTTTGTATAAATGTTTAGTACCATGGGATACATCACATATAATACGGGTTTTTTTCTCGTGCGTAAATTATGCAAATTAGACTGACTTTGATTTATTTAGTGTTACTTTCAGAGCTGTAAGTGCCAAGCTGCTATGGCTCGGGCTAGAGGCCGTATTTATGAACCAATCTTTATGAAACTTCTTGGGTACCTTTGTTATGACCCTGGGACGGGAACGAGTGTTTTTGGGTGTGGTCCGAAATTCAAGATGTCTGCCAGTGGCCATTTTGTACCGATGATGCAAAAATCAGTTTTTTGTACAGAACTTCTGTATGAAAGTTCTGATTTGAATAAAGTTTTGTATAAATGTATAGTACAATGGGATACATCACATATAACACAGGTTTTTTTCTCGTGCGTAAATTATGCAAATTAAACTAACTTTGATTTATTTAGTGTTACTTTCAGAGCTGTAAGTGCCAAGCTGCTATGGCTCGGGCTAGAGGCTGTATTTATGAACCAATCTTTACGAAACTTCTTGGGTACCTTTGTTATGACCGTGGGATGAGAACGAGTGTTTTTGGGTGCAGTCCCAAATTCCAGATGGCTGCCAGCAGCCATTTTGTACCGACGATGCCGAAATCTGTTTTTTGTACAGAACTTCCATATGAAAGCTCTGATTTGAATAATTTTTTGTATGAATGTTTAGTACCATGGGATACATTACATATATTACAGGTTTTTTTCTTGTGCGTAAATTATGCAAATTAGGCTAACTTTGATTTATTTAGTGTTACTTTCAGCACTGTGAGTGCAAATCCCAATACAGCTCGGGCTAGAGGCCGTATTTATGAACCGATCTTCACGAAACTTCTTGGGTACCTTTGTTATCACTGTGGGATGAGAAGGAGTGTTTTGGGGTCCAGTCTGAAATTCAAGATGGCCGCTAGCAGCCATTTTGTTCAAAATTAAGTGCAATCAGATTTTTGCCCAGAACTTCCAAATGAAAGATCTGATTTGAATAAATTTTTGTATGAATGTTTAGTACCATGGGATATATTACATATAATACAGAGTTTTTCTCATGAATAAATTATGCAAATTAGGGGTCCGGGTGGGACTTAGAAAATTTTGGACCAAAATCCGGAAATTAGTTTTTTATGCGTTTTGGTCAATTTTAAGACAAAAAAAAAAAATTTTTTTTACACTGAAAATTTGGGGTCCGGTTGGGACTTGGAAAATTTTGGACCAAAATCCGGAAATTAGTTTTTTGTGTTTTGATGCATTTTGGTCAATTTTAAGAAGAAGAAGAAAAAATTTTAGTCTGAAAATATTTTGTTTGGGACTGAAAATTTCAACACAAAAATAATAATCTACAATGATTGGTCTTAATCTGTAGTCCATTACAATCACCTTGTAATTCTTTTATTATTGTTGACTGGGCCAAAACAAATACTAATTCCTGTCATATTCTTTATTCAGTTGTCTTGGTCACAGCAAGTACTAATTCCTGTCATATCCAAGTTGAGCTACAGAGTCATTGACTCTTTCATTTTTTTTACTCAGAGAAATTGAATGCCCCTTTTCAGTCACCCACACTAGGCGGTATGCCATGATGGGGGTATAGCAGACGACAGACCATCTCTAATTTATATCAGTTATAGAATTGAAAAAATAAGACAGAAAGAATTTGGTTGTGATTTATTATCCTCAGACATATTTGCAGTGACATTTATTGTACAATTTTTAGCTCATATCACAATAATATCCAGCCCTAAACTGTGACATTTTTCTCAATTTCACCTAAAATTATCAGCCCAAACTTTCCTGGTTGTAAGAATTAACATTTAGCCTGATTTAGGTCAGCTTTTGTGCAGATTGTGGGGCCATAACTTCTCATTACTGTGCATTTTTTGTCCCCCCCAAAATGTTTTTTGGGGGGTGGGGACCATTAAAATAGCCGGTGTCTGTACATGCATCCATGCATGCATCCGTCCATGCGTGATCCATCCCACTTTGGTTTCCCGATGATAACTATAGTAAAAGTTGGCTAAATCAAATGAAATTTAATATGTAGGCATATCAACATAAAATATAGGTCAAGTTCGAATCGGGGTGCATTTTGACAATTTTTGCCGCAGTTATGCCCCTTTTTCGACTTTAAAAATTCATTTTTTGGGATGTCCTGATGATAAGTTCAGTGATAGTTGGCAAAATCAAATGAAATTTGATATGTAGGTGTATCAACATAAAATACAGGCCAAGTTTGAATCGGGGTGTGGTTCGAAACTTTTTGCCACAGTTATGCCCCTTTTTCGACTTCAAAATTCTTTTTTGGTTGGGTTTCCCGATGATAACTACAGTTATAGTTGGCCAAATCAAATGAAATGTGGTGTGTAGGTGTATCGATGTAAAATACAGATCAGGTTCAAATTGGGGTGCGGTTTGACAACTTTTGCCAGAGGTATGCCCCTTTTTTGACTTTAATTTCCTGATGATAACTTTAGTTGTTGTTGATCAATTCAAATAAAATTTGGTATGTTGGTGTATCAACATAACATGCAGATCAAGTTCAAATCAGGGTTTGGTCCGACATTCTTTGCCAAAGTTATGTACCTTTTTTTGACCTCGAAGAATTCCATTTTTTCCAAATCTCAAATTGCACACTTTTTTCGGGGGACGTGTGGACGGGCGACCTTTTATTTTATTTGAATAATGACTTTAGGTATTAACCCTACTGTATGCAAAAATTAACTAAAATTTTTTATTCAACAGTAAAAATGTTCATGTTTTTCTCGGATTTAGTCAGTTTTAAGTTTTAAAAGTTTGATTAAAAATTGTTGAAACAAGGTATAGTTGGTCAAATTTTTATCAAACAATTGCAAAAAAGTGAAGAGATTTTCAGGAAATGAAAAAGGAGTGATGAGGCAGCTTTTCAATGATGAGGGAGGTGCCAAAGAAACCAGCAATTTTTTTTTAATAGCCTTATGTGGTACTTATGAAATATTCTTTCTTAATCTATTATGCAATCCTAATGTAACAGCCATATGGTTTCACAAAAGTTGCCATTCAAGTTTTACTATATTTTTATACTGTACCAATGACCCAGACTTAGCTGGTGCTAACTCCAACAAAACCAGGGCCAAACAAATTTTGCCCCCCAATCCCCAAAATTTGCATCCAAAACAAAAAGAAATCATGTCCTAAAGGACCTCCATAGTACGCCTCTACTGCGCATGCGCAGTGACGCAGTCGTCCCGAAATTGGCGCCAATTATCATTCTCTGTTTGGCCCTTCATCAGTCAACATCTCACTGATCTTTGTGCTTGTAAATCTCAGTTTAAAGGATGCCAGACACGTAATTTTTGGAGAAAATGTGATTCTAAGGAGGATAGAAGGAGGAGAGGAAAAAGAAGTGGCAAAAAATAATCAGGGCTGTACTTAAAATTTTTAGATGAAATTATGTTAAGTTGCCTATTTTCGAGGCATGGGCCTCTTGTTGTCATTCTTGCAAATTGTTGCACTGCTTATTCAGTGTTTCCTCTCCCCTAGCCTTCTAAAGTCCCCCCTGGCAATTCTCCCATGCTTTTGGCATATTTTTGAGAAGTTTCATTTCTAAAATTTCCTGGGAGAGTTGCTTGGTTACAGAATGTTTTCTGTTATTTTCCCCATAGTTACGTTTTCACCCATGGGTGTATAACGTTTGTGTTCTGCATCTTCCATCTGATGTTCTACAGATTCTCCCCTGGGAGTCTCTGTTTTGCATCAGATAGAGTGTAATTGATGACTGATTCCGGGCCAGTTTTTTCAGTGCCTGGAGTCATGTTTTCTAGTGTGTTTACACTGTTTGTTTTCATTGGCAACAGCCTTTTTTGAGGGGGGCTGTTTGCCTTTGTGGTAGTTTATCTCATTATAAGATACATTTATATTATCCGAAAGTGT
Organism: Pictodentalium vernedei; assembly: GCA_031216915.1. NCBI lineage: Eukaryota > Metazoa > Mollusca > Scaphopoda > Dentaliida > Dentaliidae > Pictodentalium > Pictodentalium vernedei. The sequence goes on along the minus strand of CM062289.1, from coordinate 426,118,969 downwards.
CTCATTAATTATTTTATATAAATTTAAAATTTTTGACCACACTTTGCCATCGGATCCATCGGGGCTCAACGTTACTTTTCAGCAACTTGGGCTTCTCTGAAAAAATATTTTTTCAAAATTATTTTGTTTTGCAATTGTTTTTTCATTTATTAATGGATCATGTTATTATGTATCTTTGTGTCAGGGGTTTTTGCGAGTAACTAGGACTTATTGTTGTTCTTTCACAATGAAGGGACATTGTTCAAATTGTAATAGGAAGAAATCTTCCTCTGACTTTCATGATCATTGTATTAATTGTAGTCAGTGTTCTCGCATTAATCCCTGTCCTATATGTGAACATTGGGATGAGAAACATTGGAAACGTGTGTCACGATATGTTGTTTCTGGAGAAAGAGCGATGCCGGCTCTTTCTCCACAAGGTCACTCTACTCTCTCAGTTTCTATTTCAGAGGAACCAGAACAGGGTGATGTTTCCATGTTATCTTCTTCAAGTGTGCGTCCGTCGTCACAAATGAATTCAGAGCTAGCGGCAAAAGTGCTCATGGAGATTAGACAAATGTCGTCCGCTAGCTCGCCCGGTGTAGCGTCCATTCACCGAATGGTTCGGCAGCCGGGTTCGTCCGATGCGGTCCAAGAGGAAATTTTGGGTGATGCGAGCACTATAAACATAATAGATGCACACCCAGTGACGGCGGATAGTAAACGAGAACGGAGGAAGCCTTTTAGTCCGGTTCCTAGCTCGTCCAGGTCCAGCCGGGCCGCGAGCGAGAGAGGTCCCTCTCTCGTACAACAACATCTGGGACCAGATGTTGTGGTACAAAATGTGTCTTTAGCGGAGCATACGTCCGTCGCTCGGGACGCTCCATTGTATAAGCAGTCCGCAGAGACTGTTAAGGCTTCCTCTTCTCGTCAGCGCACACGACCGCACCTTGGCTGCGTGACCTCCGATATTTTACCAGCTTCGCCGATGAAGGATTCTTCGGCGACCAGGTCACACCATCCGGCAGCCAGGGATTCGAGACCGATGGACTCCGGACGTTCGCATAGGAAAAGTATGCGGGAGCCATCTGATGCGGAGCTGCCCTCGGCGAAGCAGCGAAAGACTGCGCCTCCGCAGGTCTCGACATCGGACATTCTTGTGCAGATAGCACAGCTTATCGCAGCATCCCAGCAGCCGACAGAAACGGTGTCGGATCGAGAATTATCCGACGGCGCTGGGTCGGTACGCTCCGCCGAAGCATCGGGGGCGGACGACCGGGAACATCGGGAGGTCCGACCGGATGGTGAAAGGGATACGGATGAATTGGAGCTATCCCTTTCGGAACAACATAAAGCTGCCGTGGACTTCATCCGGCACTTTCTCCCTCAAGTTGTTCCGTCGGGCCAGACTGCTGCGCTTCCGGACAAGAGAATTATAGCGTCATTGGACTCTGAATTTTTTGAGCGGTTCAGGGACATCGCTCCCGAGTTTACGTCGCAGTCCAATAATGTTGCAAGAACATTTGAATTATTGAACGACGCTATATTTAAACTTGCTTCCAGGACGGGGAAAGCAGGTTTCTTGTCCGCTAATACTCTTAACCTGCCTTTCATTAATGCAAGGAATAAATTCGATACGGCAGGACAGGGTATACCGAGAGTTCCTCTGCGTATGGACGACGAGGCGGAAGACTTAGAGCTATCATTACCGTCGTCAGCTTCTATTCCAACCGCGGTGTTGGAAACAGCTATTGCGTCTAACAGAGCCAATTTAGATGCCTTATCTTACGCAGATCACCTTACTAAGGCGTTATCACTGCGCCTTCAAGGGGAAGAGTTTCAGGATATACAATCCTCTTTAAGACTTCTTTCAAGGGCAGTAGCTTATTCCACGTGTAACTCCGCCCTTTCAGTGGCAAATCTGGAGTTGGTTAGACGTGACGCAGCCCTAGCTACATCCACACTAGTGGATTCTAAGGTGAAGAACTCTCTTAGAGTCGCTTCGGTCTCAGGAGAACTTCTCTTTGACGGCAAGCTTTCCGCTATTTATGATAAAATTAAAAAGAAAGCTAATGATTCTCTGTTGTTCAGATCGGCTCCTAAAAAGTCGGATACAGCAGACACGAATAAGACAGGCACTTCTGGGTCTAATGCGCCCAAGAGAGGTTCCTATAGAGGTTCCGGTGCGTCCTCTTGGTCTTATTCGAGAGACCGTCAGGATAGCGACTCTCGTTCGGGACGTCCTTCAGGCCGGGACAATCGGTCGGACGCCCCGAGGTCGACGAGGCGAGGTGCGGGTCGTGGAAGACGTGGTTTCTCCTACCGCAGGCCTCGCAGGTCCAGGAGGTGATGGCTTAAACCTCTATCGCGTTCCGGTTGGCGGAAGGTTGTCGAGTTTTTCACAAGAGTGGGCGTCGATTACGGACGACCCTTGGGTGAGAGGAGTGACTTCGGAAGGTCTAAAGATATCCTTCAAACGAAAGCCTCCATTAACTCGAAGTCCAAAGTGGACTCATCTTCCGTCAAATCCACAGAAAAGAGACGCTCTGTTATCAGAGGTGCAGTCTCTTTTAATGAAGAACGCGGTAGAGGTCGTAGAAAACCAGGAATCTCTGGGATTCTACAGCCATCTGTTTCTGGTTCCGAAACCAGACGGCTCGTTCCGTCCAGTCATAGATTTGAGCTGGATAAACAAGCTGATCGTCGCTCCGAAGTTTTATATGGAGACGATTCGATCGGTCAGAGCGAGTATTCGGGTGAACGATTATGCAACGAGCATAGATCTCAAAGATGCGTACTTTCACGTCATGGTACATCCGACATTCCGAAAGTATCTACGCTTCGCAGTCCTAGGAGTGGTGTATCAGTTCCGGGCCATGTGCTTCGGATTGAATCTAGCACCCTGGGCTTTCACTCGGGTAATGAACTCGGTAATGATCTACTTCCGAGCTCATTCGTCTGCGGTAACGTCGGCCTACCTGGACGACATTCTTCAGAGGTACGGCAACGAGTTAACGCTTCAGAACGATGTTCAGAATCTTCTTCTATTGCTCCGACGTCTCGGTTTCATAGTAAACGAGGAGAAGTCGGATCTGGTGCCGTCCAAGTCATTCACTCATCTGGGAATGAGCTTCGAGACGCACAACAATCTCGTTCGTCTGCCGTTAACCAGAGCGAAATTAGTCAGTTGTTACGCTCGCTATTGTCTGCACGCAGACAAAGTCACGGCGAGAGAATTTATGAGACTGATAGGTCTGTGCGGAGCCGCCGCGGATCTCATTCCGATGGGGCGGCTACGCACACGTCCTCTTCAAATTTTCCTGACTCAGAATTGGAGTGTGAAAATTCATTCGCTCGATGTAGACGTTCTCTTGTCAGATCAAGTGAAACAAGAGATTCAGACTTGGGCAAACATTCAATGGTTAACTCAAGGAGTTCCGCTGCAGTTGCCGGATCCGAGTTTTACCGTTATGACGGATGCCAGTCAAACAGGTTGGGGTGCATCATTAATCCCAACGGATTCGAGATGCCAGGGTCTTTGGGATCCGCAATTCCTGTGCAAGCACATAAACATCAAGGAAATGATGTCAATTTGGCTTGCGTTACGTCACTGGATGGACATTATTCACGATGCTCATGTCCAAATCCTATCCGACAATACGACAGTAGTGGCGTATATACGGAATCAGGGAGGCACTCATTCAGTTCCGTTGTTCAATCTAACGGAAAGAATCCTTCTGTTTGCATTAGAACATCACGTTCTTCTTTCGGTCCGTCACATACCGGGTCGTCTGAATGTGCTAGCAGACTCCCTTTCACGAAAGGGTCGCTTGTTGCCGTCGGAGTGGACTCTCAACAAACAAGTATTCAATCAGATTTGCTACCAATGGGAACGGCCAATGATAGACTTATTTGCGACACATCTCAACAATCAGTTGCAGACGTATGTGTCCCCGTGTCCGGATCCAAGAGCATTTGCAGTAGACGCTCTGTCGATCCCTTGGGACGGAATGATAGGATATGCGTATCCTCCAGCGCCGTTAATTCAACAAGTATTGCTAAAGATAAAACAATCTCAATGCAAGATTCTGTTGGTAGCATCTCTGTCGCCACAGAGACCGTGGATAAATCTACTCAGGTGTCTGTTGTGGGACCTACCGCGGAAGCTTCCTCCACGAGAGGATCTTCTTTCGCAGGGGAAATCGCGCCAACTCCATCACAACCCGCAAGGTCTCAACCTTCACGTTTTTCCGTTGTGCGGTCCTTCTTGCATGGCAAGCACTTTACAGGACGAGCAGTGGACGCGATTTCTAACTGTAGGAGGACCTCCTCTTCGCTAAACTATGCGGCTAAGTGGAAGGTTTTTCGTCGTTGGTGTAGGGATCATTCTGTAGATATATTTGATCCCTCTATACCAGACATTGCAAACTTTCTAGTATACTTGTTTGACGAAATCAAACTGCAGCCTGTTACTATAAAGGGTTATAGATCTATGTTATCTGATACCTATGCACATCATGATAGTTTACAAATTGGATCTAATGTCTCTTTATTGAAATTGGTTAGAAACTTTTCGATAAATAGACCCAGAACTCTTAGATTAATTCCTAAGTGGAATTTAGCTTGGGTTCTCCTTAAATTGAAGGAAAAGCCATTTGAACCTCTTGGGACAGTAGATTTCAAATTCTTATCTTATAAGACAGCTTTTCTCTTAGCTTTCTCTTCTGCCAGAAGAGTCAGTGAGCTTCATGCACTATCGGTGGATGATTCTCATTATCGTAGTGTTGGGAACACTATCACCTTCACTACTAATGTGGGTTTTTTAGCTAAGAATCAGGCTCCTAATAAATATCCGGAACCTATTGTTATTAAGGCTCTTCCGTCTTCAGACGGGCGTAGGCCTTTACTCTGTCCTGTTAGAGCACTACGTATCTATAAACAGAGATCTCAGTTTATCAGAAAGGGACGGAAACGTTTCTTTCTGTCTTTGATGCCTAATAGAAAGGACATTTCAGTCCATTCTATTGCTAGATGGATTCAGTTAACTATCCGTACTGCTTATGAAGATTTATCTTCTTCTCAGCAGTCTGTGCTTAAGATTTCTGCTCATGAAGTAAGAGCTCTTTCTACTTCCTGGGCTTATGCTAATAGTGTTGCTATTACAGATTTAATGAAGGCTGCTTATTGGTCTCAGCCATCCACATTTACAAATTTTTATCTCAGAAATATTGAGTCCATTTCTGGAGACCTGCATTGTTTAGGTCCGTTATCTGTTGCTCAGAATGTCGTCCACTAAACAGTTGCAACTATAGTTATGCAGGCTTTCTGTTCCGGCAGTGACTCCGACCGGCTGCCCTCTTCGCTCTGGGCTATTTGACCCAGGGCAAGGGGAAGGGGGGGGGGGGGGGGGGGGGGGGCAGGTGTTCCCTTAGGTCACCTGCTTTATAGTGAAAAGCAAGGGAATGCCTCCTCCAAGTCAGTATTTCTGAGTCGCTTCCGGGATGGTTTTAAAGTGTAATATTAATGTTTAATTTCATTCATGTCTTATTTTTAAAGTGTAGCTCGGTGTGAAGCATTTGTATATGTCAAGTGTCAAACGGGCTTTAATATACAATACTCGGACACTTTTAAATGATTATAAAGAGTCTCAATTCTCTGGACTACTTTATTTATTGGCTTGCTTTAAAAATAATTAGTATAAGGGTTATACTGGATGTTAATAGAGAACATGAATGTTATTGTGCTCAATTATTAAGGGTAGTGTATCTTTCTAATTTAATATTAAATAAGAAAGATACATGTAAAGCCTAATACTCCTTTTCTCCTTAAGGGGTTACCTCTTTACTATATAGTTGAGCTTTTTGGATTTTCCTCTATGTCCTAGGCCCTCCAGCCTGTTTACTATTCAGCTAAGTCTGGGTCATTGGTACAGTATAAAAATGTTAAAAAATTTATAGTAATTTATATATTTTTTATACTTACCAATGACCCAGACGGGGATGGCCCTTCCTGGAGTTGGGAACTCTTGCCTCCCCGCTGAGTACATAGCGCTGACCAGGCACTGCCAGTAAGAATGATAATTGGCGCCAATTTCGGGACGACTGCGTCACTGCGCATGCGCAGTAGAGGCGTACTATGGAGGTCCTTTAGGACATGATTTCTTTTTGTTTTGGATGCAAATTTTGGGGATTGGGGGGCAAAATTTGTGTTTGGCCCTGGTTTTGTTGGAGTTAGCACCAGCTAAGTCTGGGTCATTGGTAAGTATAAAAAATATATAAATTACTATAAATTTTTTAACTTTATTAAATTTTGGCCTGAAAAATAGAGCTTATGACACCTCTTAATGAGGAGGGGTCATAAGCTATGTTTTGGTTTTCCAAGTTAAACGGGGAAACAAATTGGCATCTTTATTTCTCTTGTTTTGCAGATACATTTCACTTGGTGATGGAGAGAGAAAGCGTCTAGAACAGGATGAAGACCGACTGTTGGCAGTAATGCTTTACAATCTGGTTGCTTTCATGATAATGATGCGAATAAATAAAACAGAACTCAAGAAGAAAGTTAGAAGATTGATGGGGAAGTCACATATTGGATTACACTATAGTCAGGAAATCAATAATTTATTAGAACAGATTAATAATTTGGTTAGTCCTAGCTTCTTGTCTTTATGTACTTCTCTTTACTGTTACGATGTAAGAGTCACAGGGTGGCCACATATTAAAAATTGTTGAAACTTCGTGAAATGAGAAATTTATTTTTCTAGTCCTTACAAGTTATTACTCTTAACTTGCTTAGTATTTTTTTTTAAATATTTTTCATCAAATCTAGTCATGGCTGCTATGAAGCAGCCTTGACTAGATGTGATGAAAAATTCATTAACCCTTTACCTAACACGAAAAGCAGACGACACTTGCAAACAAAATTCTCAAATAACTAATTTTTTTCATTTTTTGTCTCAAAAACATAGGTTATGACCCTCGTTCCAAAGAGGGGTCATAATCTATGTTTTTGAGAGAAAAAATTTAAAAAATAATGAAAATTAATTGGTGATTTTTGTGAATAGCGCTGGCCGGTTTTGGTCGTTACTTTGAGTAAAGGGTTAAAGGTTGACTCAAGAAATTACTGGTCAAAAAGTCAGTTACAATTTGTAGGTGAAAATTTGGTTAGGTGTTCTCAAATTATACTTATTTTTGGGACAAGTGATTTCTGTTTCAGGAATGTCCGCCAGCAGCATGTAAGGAGTTAAGACAGGGGCTTTGTGAGGCTGAATTTCGGCCCCCTTCCCAATGTGAAATAGTAAAATTCTGACTTGAAATAACCATGTTTTCCCTGAGGTATCCTCTACCTGTAATGCAGTCCATGTAGCTCTAATTCCTCAGCCCTGAACATATTGCATGCATGCATGCATACATGTTGGCAGTAAACTGCCATGGAATAATTTTACAGGGTTTAATACAGGGCATATTTCCAAGGCTGCCTTAAGAACCTCAATTCCAGGAACCTCATTAGATCTGTGGTACCCAATATACACATACTACTGCTGCAGTCAATTGATTTGGTTGTAGATCACGAGTTGATGAGGTGAGACAGTTGGATCAAACGAGTGGCTTGCCACTGGTTTGATCCTGCTATCTCACCTCATCAGCTCGGCATGATGCGATAATCTGATCAATTCCCTGTTGTGATAAAATGTTTATTATATGGCACAATTGAAAATTCCCATTCCCAATGAAATACCCATCCAGACTCATGGCAATAGAAGTTGTACAGTAGTACCACAGAAACAAGAACTGTATAAGGCCCCACAAAGTTGATCTTCTGTTTTGCAGGTCTTTTTTTTGTAAAATTGCATGCGTGCAGGCGTTTTTTTATTGTATTTTTTATTTTTGTAATTATTTCTTTGCCATCGTAAGTTCATGTTCTTGGTTTGTTTTATATTTTAGGCCTCATAATCTACAGAATAGCATGGATGGTGGTGTATTTTGTCCCTTGAGTGCAAGAAGTACTAAAGCATTGCAAAGCCTTCTTGCACTCAAGGGAAAATTTATCAGTTTTATTAACTTGTGCAAAATATCAGACATAAACCATTTAATTTTGATTTTTTTAAGTTTGCTTTGGTTATAAGAAGAGTACATGTGGCAGCCAAAAGGGCCATGTGGAAGGGCCTGAGAAAGATTTTTAATTTTTTTTAGGCCTTATCAAAACACTTTTTCATCATTTTTTCAGTAAGAAATTAATGCACACTTCACTTTGTGAATTAAATGATGTGTTGTAATTATGAGATTTTTATTATTGTAGTATGGAAATGATATTGATCTGAAGCCAATGGGAAGTAGATTTATGCAGAAACAATCATTTACTGTCCATTGGGGAAAAGATAACAAAGGAGATATGTTATTTATGGAGGTAAGTGGCTGTTAGCAGTCTCATAATGATTGTGATTGTCTGATCTTATATTGTTGGGATTATTTTGAGGACAATCTGTGTTCTGCAGTCTTTGAGAGGTGGGGATTTGCAGTTTGTGGACCAGTATGTCAGAGCGTATAACACATCTCGGACATATGCCTTCAACTAAGGTATCTCAACCTGTTTTTAACCCTTTACCCAACATAGCGACAAAAACCGACCAGCTCTATTCACAAAAATCATTCAGTTTTTATTATTTTTTCATTTTTTGTCTCAAAAACATAGCTTATAATCCCTCATTGGAACAAGCTCACTGAGCTCATTCCAATGAGGGTTATGAGCTATGTTTTTGAAGCAAAAAATGAAAAAAATAAATATTTAATAATTTTGTTTGCAAGTGCCATCTTCCTTTTGTGATAGGTAAAGGGTTAAGTCGATAAATCTGATGAGTACTTGCTATTGTAGGTACTTTTTTTTTTTAAACCTCCTGCCTTGCAAGAGGGTGGGATATAGGAATGAGTTCATTCTGTCCATCTTTCCGGTCATGGAAGTCTTTGTTCTTCTGTCCATCCTTCCTCCTGTCCATCCTGCCCCATTTCTTGTCATCATATTTAAAAGAAAATTGTTCAAAATATTTTTTCCAAAATTTAATATATAGCTTTTTGGCTATAACATGAATGGGATTGTGAACCAGCTTCTTCAAGAGTTATTGCCCCTATTGGACTTGCGCGTCATATCACAACTTTTCATCACATATCAAAGAAAACTGTTCAAGTTTGTTTTTTAATTTCCAAATTTTACATATAGCTTTTGGGTGATAATATTATGAAGGAGATTGAAAACCAGCATTGTCCAAGTATTTCTTTGAGAGTTATTGCCCTTATTGTATTTAGTATTTCTTTTATCACATTACGATTTATTGTCCTCACATTTCATAGAAATACATTCAAGATTTTATTTTTGCTAATTTAATCTATAGTTTTCTGGTACAGTAGAATCCTCTTAATTGAATATCCATTCTGCCAGTGAAAATTATTCTATTAACAGGAGTATACAATTAACTTGGATTTGGTCAGTTTCCTGTGTTCTGGGGGTAAACTGAGCATTTATTATATCTTGTTTGACAGAGCTCATAGAGCTCTGTCAAACAAGATATAATAGAATAAATGCATGTATTGGATGTAGTGAGGCCAAAAAGGTTGATAAATGAGGGGAATATGGTGCATGTCACAGTAATGTTTTCGACATATTACAAAAATTTATATATAATTAACAGGAGTTTACTCTACAACCCATATGCAATTAACAGATCAAATTTGTACTGAAGGTATGGTAAATGGTTTTGTGTTTGAAAATTTTATTCGATTAACAGGAATATACAATTAAGAGATATCCAATTAAGTGGGCTCCACTGTAATAATGAACTGAAGGGGATTGCGAACTAGCTGTGTCTAAGTATTTCTTTGCAAGTTATTGCCTTTGTTGGACTTAGGTGGGGTGTAGGGGGGATTGGCCATCTCATGGTGTTGCACTTGCACCTTTTGAATCTCTGTGACACAAAATTGTGGCTGTTGATGTTGTCAGTGATCCTTAAAAAACAGATATTGACATGGTGGAAAATAAGGAATTAAAATAGATGCAGTGGAGCCCAATTAATTGGATATCTTGCTCAGTTGAATATATGTTCCAAACACAAAGCCATTTACCATACCTTTAGTACAAATTTAATCTATTAATTGTATGTAGGTTATATATTGCATATAGGTTATGGAGTAAACTTCTGTTAACTGAATTAAAAAAATCTTGTAATATGTCGAGAAATTACCCTGACAAACTCCAGCATGATATGGTTTTGTGGAAATTTTTGAAAAATTTGAAATAATAATATTTAAAATAATGCAAGTACAGTGGAACCCTGTTAATTGAATAGCCAGTTTGCCAATGAAAATTATTCAATTAACAAGAGTATTCAATTAACCGGGATGTGTCAGTTTTCTGTATGCTAGAGATAAACTTAGCATTTATTCTATTATATCTTGTTTGACAGAGCTCCATGAGCTCTGTCAAACAAGATATAATAGATTAAATGCCTGTATTGGATGTACTGAGGCCAGATATGTCAATAACTAAAGGAAAACTGGGGAGAGTCAGGGTAATTTCTTGACATGTTCCAAGATTTTTTATTCAATTAACAGGAGTTTACTCTACAACCTATATTCAATTAACAGGTAAAATTTGTACTGGATGTATGATAAATGGTTTTGTGTTGGGAAATTATTTTCAATTAACAGGGATATACAATTAAGAGATATCCAATTAAGTGGGCTCCACTGTATTTTGATATATTCTGCATAGGGTAAAGGGTTAATTGAATGCTCAAGTTAATTAAATAATTTTCATTGGCAAAGCAGCTATTTGCCCACGTAATATACAAATTCAGCGGTTGGAAAAACAAATTTAAAAAAATTTCAGTAGCACCATGTCAAGTGACCCCATCCTTATTAGAACAAGCTAATTGAGCTTGTTCCAGAGAGGTGTTACATGATATGGTTTTGTTGAAATTTTTGAAAAATTTGAAAAGGTAATATTTAAAATAATGCATTTTGATATCGTCTGCATTGTAAAGGGTTAATTGAAGGTCCCTGTTAACTGAATAATTATACCCCCACTTTCGAAGAAAATGGGGGTATAATGGATTACATGCGTCTGTCCGTTCGCACACACAAATGACTACTTATGTGGCTACGAGTTAGTAAAACAGGATACTTATGTGGTTAAAGTCTGTGTTATGTAGCCAGCCATGGTGGTGGTGGGGGGGGGGGGGTGGATAAATGTTGAGTAGGGTTAGGGCATTCTGGGGTGGGGTGGGGGTCAGTGAAGGGGTGTTAGAGTTATGTGGCTAGGGTTAGGGTTAGTTTAGGGCTAGGGTTAGCTTAGGCTTAGGGATGGATAGGGTTAGGGTCAGTAAAGGGTAGGGTTAGCTGACCCCCAAAACATTTTCCCCAAAAATACTTGTTTTATTATGTTGGACATGTGTTTTAGGTTTGCCACTTAACATGTACATAAAATAGCCACATATGTAGCCATTTGTAAGAATGTCCATCCATCTGTCTGTGTGTGAGTCTGTCCCGAGAATATTCATAACTTTTTTACTTAAGTAAATTATTATGGAACTTGTTTTCTATAATATTTGGTCATAGGTATGCCCACACTAGGTGGTACACCACGTGAGGGTATGCACCGGACGATAGTCCAGCTCTTGTTTTTATTAGCAAAGTAGCTATTCAATTAACAGAGGGTTTCACTGTACACAAATGTACTAACGGTAATTTTAATGGAAAAATCACAAATTATTGGTATTCTTTACTCTTTAAAACATGTTCAGTTTTCCCTTCAGACCTCTGTAAAAGAATGTCAGACTTTCACTCAGATACTTGGGAGCACGGTGGCTCAGGTGTTACAGCATAGAACTTCAAATCGAAAGGTACGCGGTTCGATCCCCACAGGCACAACTCCATTGTGTCCTTCAGGAAAACACTTAATCCCTATTGCCCTCATTGGGCATGGTGGCACTGTGTACTAAGGTGATCTATGGTGAACTTGTCTTCAACCACTGCTAGCTCTGATTGTGTGGAGTTAATATTTGGTCATAGGTATGCCCACACTAGGTGGTACACCATGTGAGGGTATGCACCGGACGACAGTCCAGCTCTTGTTTTTATTGGTAAAGTAGCTATTCAATTAACAGAGGGTTTTGTCCGAAAACAAAGGTGTTATGTCTCTGGATGAAACAAGCTGATAAAGTGCAATTGAACCAGTTCTATACAAAAAAGGTTTGAGAAGTTAGTCAATATGACGTACTGTCCGAAAACAGTTGCTTATCATTGCTTTGTGGTTCTCTCTGCACACCCCAGCTTCCTCCACCCGTAAAACTGTCTGACACAAGGTGACCTTGGCTGTCGAAAGTGTTGTTTAACCCCAATAAAAAAATGTTTAAAATCCACTCAGATACTTTAATAGTAATTAAATTTATTGCATTAATATATTATTATTACATGTAGGTTTGTGATGACTGTATAATATTGAGGAGTGTTACTGGAGCAATCTGTGATAGATGGTGGTTTGAGAAGTTAGTCAATATGACGTACTGTCCGAAAACAAAGGTGTTATGTCTCTGGAGGAAACAAGCTGATAAAGTGCAATTGAACCAGTTCTATACAAAAAAGGTTTGTGAACACTTTCTTTTATTTCCATAGCCCTTTACCTATCATCAAAAGCAGATGACACTTGCAAACAGAATTCTGGGATAACTAATTTTTTGTCTCAAAAACACAGGTTATGACCCCGCATTGGAACGAGCTTGACAAGCTCGTTCCAAAGAGGGGTCATAACCTATGTTTTTGAGACAAAAAATGAAAATTATCTGTCTGGTTTTGGACGTTACGTTGGGTGAAGGATTAATAAGTTTAGTTTAGGCCACATAAAGTAGATCTGTTTCTCAGGCTATTTTTTTTTATTATAAAAAGGCAAGCGTACGGGTGGTTTTATATTTTATTTTTTTAATTTTTATCTCTTTACCCTCAGAGGTTCATATATTTGGTTTGCTCTATGTTTTAGACCAGGCATCAAAGTACTTCAAGTACCAGGACGGAACAGAGCCTGTCCTGCTGAAACCGGTACCAGGACAAATCAACAATTGGGTGACATTTCACAATCAGATGGGAGAAATTCACATTTAAACCGACCCAGTCCCCAAGACCGCAAAGACAAATATGGCATCGTACCAATTATTCTGCGCCAACATCAAAGTAATCATAAAGTACGAAGATTGTGCTTTATAAATACTTTGATGTCGCCACAGAATATTTTTATTTTTTTTAAAGTTGCCAATGACAGCACTTTCGTTGTGTTTGATGCCACATTTGAAAAGTCAAAATGGTCGGCCTTATCAAGGTTGTGGTGCAGACAGAACATGCACCTTTAGAGTGTTTTGATATGTTCATTCACAAATAAGTTGAAAGTATGTCATGAAAGTGTGCCAAACAGGATTATCAGCCTGTTTACCCTCATTCAATTAGGAATTTCCCAATAAAATAATTTTGTACAGTACCGGCAGGACGAATGCTTCAGTACCGGTACCGGATGGAGCACAAGGGTACCGGTTGACATGCCTGTTTTTAGACACACTGTTGTTACAATATCAAAATTTCAAACAACAATTTTTCCAATCTTATAACTAGGAACTGAACCAATTCTGTCTTGTTTGACAGAGCTCAATGAGCCTGTCAAACAAGACAGAATTGGTTAATTTCTAGTTGTAATATGAATAAATTTGCTTCTTGAAAGTTTGATATTATGACATCAGTGTGTGGAGGGATAATCTACAAAATAACATGAGCAGTGGTGCGTTTTATCCATTTTATTAACTTAGGGAATTTATTTGCCATAAACCATTTTAATATTAATTTTTAGCTTAACTTGACAAAGTCAAGATAAGCTATTGCCATCATGCGTGCGGAAGTCTGTTAGTCTGTGAGTCTGTTCACATTTTCCTTTAGCACAGGCTACACCCGTAATTCTTGTCTGATCATCACAAAATTTCATATGCAGGTTTGAGGACCTGTCTAGATGAGAACATCCCCTTTTGGTCGCGACCACTCAACCGTAAATGGCTGCCCAAGCCCAAAACCCAAAACCCATAGCACAGTCTACATGTCGTATTTATGAAGGGATTTCATGGTAACTTAGTAGGTTGACTGTATAATATCGAGATGTGAACGTCCCCTGTTGGTCAAGATCTGTCAACCATGACGGCTGCCCAAGCCCGAAACCCAAAAACTTTCATCACAGTCTACAGGTCATATTTAATATGGAGGGATTTCATTGTAACTTGGTAGGATGCCTCTGTATAATATCGAGATGTGAACGTCCCCTGTTGGTCAAGATCTGTCAACCATGACGGCTGCCCAAGCCCGAAACCCAAAAACTTTTATCACAGTCTACAGGTCATATTTAATATGGAGGGATTTCATTGTAACTTGGTAGGATGACTCGGTATGATGTCTAGATGAGAACTTCCCCAATTGGTCGCGATATGCCGACTGTGACGACTGTCCGATCCCAAAACCTGAAAACCTTTAGCACAGTCTACAGGACGAATTTATGAAGGGATTTATTTCATTGTAGCTTGGTAGGATGACTCCATGTAATGTCGAGATGAGAACGTCCCCTTTTGGTTTCAATTGGTCAACTGTGACGGCTACGGAGGCCCGAAGCCCTAAAACCTTTAGCACAGTCTACAGGTCATTTTTATGAAGGGATTTCATTGTAACTTGGCAGGATGACTCCAGATAATGTCTAGATGAGAACGTCCCATTTTGGCCGCAATCATTCAGCCGTGACGGCTGCCTGGGCCCAAAACCCGAAAACCTTTAGCCCAGACTACGGGTCATATTTATGAATGGATTTCATTGTAACTTGGTAGGATGACTCTGTATGATGTCTAGATCTAGATGAGAACTTCCCCATTTGGTTGTGATCTGTCAACTGTGATGACGGTCCAAGCCCAAAACCCAAAAATCTTGAGCACAGTCTACAGGTCGTATTTATGGAGGGATTTCATTGTAACTTGTAGAATGACTCCATATGTCTAGATGAGAGCATCCCCTTTTGTTCGTGATTGGTCAACTGTGATGGCTACAGGGGCCAGAAGCCTGTAAACCTTTAGCACAGTCTACAGGTCGTATTTATGAAGGGATTTCATTGTAACTTGGTAGGATGACTCCAGATAATGTCTAGATGAGAAAGTCCCATTTTGGTCACGATCATTCATCCATGATGGCTGCCCAAGCCCAAAACCCAGAAAACTTTAACACAGACTACCGGTCGAATTTATGAAGGGATTTCATTGTAACTTGATAGGATGACTCGTTTTGGAATAATTTCACTGTAACTTGGTAACTTTGGTTGACATACATTAACTGTAAGGGCCACATACATTAACTATGAAGGCCACATTAATCCACTCCACAATTCTTTAGTACAAATTATTTTTATTGAAAACATAGCATACAGGAAACAGAAATTAACATATTCCCAATTATCACAATTCTTGTCTTATTTCATAAATCTTTCATAAACATTGAACATTATCCTTTTCATTTTAAGTTAGCATTGGTAATAAAAAGAAGTCACATGGCAGCCAAAATGACCATATGGTAGGGATTGAGAAACACTTATCTTTTTCAGTTTTCCTACTGCACTGGCCAGTTAACCCTTTACCTAATCTGAAAAGCAGACAACACTTGCAAAAAAATTATTGAATAATTATTTTTTGTTCAATTTTTGCGTCAAAAGCATAGCTTATGTCCCCTCATGGAAACGAGCTCAACGCCCTTGTTCCAGTGAGGTGTCATAAGCTATGTTTTTTTAGAAAAAAATAATGAAAATTGAAGGGACATTTCTGTGAATAGCATGGCTGGTTTTGGCCGTTATGTTAGGTAAAGAGTTAAGTAGAGAAGAATATCAAAGCTTACTCTAGAGTTGGGCGGTACTGAAAATTTTCAGTCGGTTCCGGTTCCAGTTTTTTTTAGGCAAAGTACCTCGGTTTCGGTTTCGGTACTTTTCCCACATTATGGTCATCAAACTGAAATAATTCGTCAGTACTCAGTACTCGTACTTTCAGTGTCGTCTGTCATGTCCCGGTATTTACGACTACAACCACGATGTCGACAGCCGCAAAGAAACAAAAAAAACGAATCGGTGTCTCTCAAAACGTTTAAAAAATGGTCCTTTTCAAAAGATTTCACACCTGAAGTTGATGAGGAAGGTGTAATAATTAAGTTAGCTTCCCCAAATTCTAAAAAGATCACCTGACACGAATGTTAATATATTATACAAAAAATGGGACTGCCATTCGTCCTGTGGCTATCCGGCCAATAATCATCGGGACATGAATTATTATTTATGTCCATATGATTATTAGCCGAGTAGCTGACCGAACGAGCGGCTGATGAATTTATCCTACTTTATGAGGAAAACAATAAACATTTTCTTTTTGAAATTTTCTGCATGTTCGAGGCCAAATGCCACCATAAGCCGCCGCATTCAGAGCAACTAAAAATCTTTTTTTTTCGGGGGGGGGGGGGGGGGGGGGGGGGGGGGCAGCGTTAATTCCCCTCTCTGTGCACGTGTGCTAGACACCTTTCGGTGTCTGTATTCAGTTTTTCCCTCCAAAATTTCTCATGCTCCCCCCCCCCCCCCCCCCCCTTAAATTTTAATCCTGGCTAAACGCCTGGTACCAAGACGGATAAAAAAAAAATCAGCCCAGATCGCCAGTATACAGCCTACAGTTCAAATGAATAATGCATCATTCTCATCTCACGACCAACCAACTTAACAGAATGTCATTGCTGCCAAGTCCCCAGCATAAAATATTCACCCGTAACAGTGAGTGACACTGCACGCCGGTAAACTTGAGCCTAGGTGCGCCTCCACCCTCCCCCGGCCCTACAGTGTTTCATAAAGTCCTACATCTGCCACTCAACCAACTCTGAACCGGCGTATTGGGAAGTAATGACTGTGCGAATGAACTCAGTCACCAGAAGCATGAAAATGTCTGTAATGCAGAAAGGTAATCCAGTCTAGTACTGTACTAGTGTAAGGGAGGTAATCAAATTAGCTATCAAAGAACTCAGCTATTTTCGACACTGCTGACAGGGTCTTCGCCATATGTGATGCCCATATCTCTCACCAAATTTAAATTGCATCGTTCCATGGCTGATTTTAAATAATATATTATAAGTGATAATCTCAGACTTTGATATCTGGAATCTTTTCAATTTTTTATTGACTTTTGGTCATTAAAGCCTTTAAGATCACGCTCGGCTGGTCACCATTGCAGTGTCGTTAAGCTGACAAGTCATAATAACAGAACAACTATTTTGTTTCAAGCAAAGTTTAAGACGCCAGTATTGCAGTCTCTCTGGCGGATTGCTGGTTTGGGGTTCCAGCCTTAAAACGTCCCCTGCGCCAGTCACTTAACCGTGGCAAAATTTATTCTTTTTGTTAAAACGAAAGAAATGTAGTTGAAAGCTCGAGTGACAAAAAGTGAGTCGCATAGAAAATCAGGGCGGGCAAGTGCATTTAAAGCATGTTAGTATTAGTTCTACAGGGCGAGACTTTTGCTGTATTTTTACATCCTTGTCGACAGAACGGGAAAATCGTTATTGATCGTTTCCCATGATGCAAAATGACGGAAACGAAATATGATTTCCCATGATTTTTTAAATATTGAGGCCTGCAGTAGCAGTGATTATTTAAGCTACAAAGGGCCAGATTGCAAGTGATAGACATAGGTAATTACTAACACAATGGAAATTTGACTGCCAACAATAATTTTCAAAAAAATTCCTTTTATTTGAGAAAAAAAAAACAAAAGGAGAAAAACAACTTCAAATTGTCAATTGTTCAGTTATTGTTGAAATAAAAAAAACGAAAAACAACAAATGCCTGAAATAGATGAGTCCTGAGTCTGGACTAGTTTGGTTACTTTGGTAGTCTGCACTCTGCAGAGCCATGGAATGACTAGAATAATACTTGTTTGCACATGACTAAGTACAACGTAACAACGTAACAACATACATAGATTGATTTGATGTGGTTACCACATCAAATCAATCTATGTATGTTGTTACGTTATAGTACTTGTACAAGTTGTACTGTGGTACTGTGCCACCACGTCGGTTCTACGTTATGATTGTTGACTTTGTTCCTTTGGCCAAGTAGACACTTGAGGACTATGTTGGAAATTAGAAGATTATTGACTGCGTAGAGTACCCGGTGTTCCATGGCATAGTCTGACCTTCTGATTTGCCACCACGCAGTCCCCGGGTGTCTCCTTGGCTAAAGGAATTTAAGGGAAACATTATACTTGGATGTTCACCTACATAGTGACAAAGTACCAAATCACTTGGTGTGTACTGTCATGTGAAAGTTATAAAGGTAGATAGAATGGTTTCACTGACTTAAATTGTGATTTAAGAAAACTAGCTGTTCGGCATGACCTGGCTTCAATCGACATCTCCTATCAGAGATTACAAGCCCAGCTTTGCTGAATATCCTCTCTGATGGGACCGACGTTGCTGGAATAGATAGATATTGTCTGGCGAGAACAGCTAACATAGGAAACTTCATTTGGTGTTTTGACCACCACTCAAACGGAGAGGCAGCTGTGTCAATTACAGGTTCGCATAGGTAAGTATCCATTTCTAATTGGAAATGATCAACAGACTTAGTTTCTTGCCCTTGCTTGGCCAAAACAGTTTTTTTGAATTTTCCCCAAAAATCTCTTTTGTGGGCTCGGCTGATGCTGTCAGACTCAGCATTAGCAGATGATGTGCTAGGTGCTTCTTCATGCTCAAGGTCTGATGACATCGTAGAGTCAATTTTAGAACTTTCTGCAGAGTCATCGGGGACAGGTATAACCGTTTGTCGCATGGCATCAACTAAAGATGCACATGCCCTTGATTTGGAGTCCTCAGAATTGAAAGCATAGTGCTTGAATCGAGGATCAAGCAGAGAAGAGAATCCAAATAGTTCATTATCCTCATAAGCAGGCCATCTATCATTAATGATTTTAATGACTGACGATCCAAAGCAATCGTAATCTGTTGATTTCATCTCATTGCAAAGAGTGTTGATGACCGGAATAACCATTGAGAGTGTAGCATACTTTGTGCCTGACATGATTACGGTGGCATCTTCAAACGGTCTCAGAATATTAATGTAGTCTTCTGCGATTTTCCAGTCATGATCAGACAAGTTGGAAAGCTTTGGGATGGACACTAGGACAGCAGTAAGGGGAACTTTCACTTCCACCATGCGCTCCATCATATAAAATGTGGAATTCCACCTAGTTTCACATTCACCTTTTAACTTCAAGGGTTTCATTTTCATGTTCTCTTGCATACATTTCAACATGTTAGTAGATTTTGCACTGTGATGGAAGTGGTTCACGATGGATTTACACAGAGTTATGACATTTTGAACTTCTCTGAATTGTTTAAGTGAATCCTTGATAACCAACTGGAGTGTATGTGCAAAACAGTTTAGATAGCTGAACTTTTCTGGAAGTAACTTTCCTGCCAATTTAACATTAGAAGCATTGTCAGATACAACATAAATTTTGATCAAATTTGCCTTATCCGGTGACCACTCATCAACGGCCTTAACAATTTCTTCAGCGATATTTTCTCCAGTGTGTGACTGGGGCATATATGCAACCTTCAGACAGTAATCTTTTGGTGAGAAGTCTATCGTCAAGTAATGCGCTGTGATGGCCATGTAAGCGTCATTAGCACGACTTGTCCAATGATCCGTGGTCAAGGAAATGTAATCAGCTTCAACTATTTCAGATTTTATCCGTGATTTTTCTTGCTCGTATAAATTTGGTATCAGCTTCTTTCTCAGTTCTTTTCTTGTGGGAATCTGAAATGCTGGTTGAAGGGCATTTACAAATTTCTTAAAACCAGTATCTTCAACTACAGAAACCGGTTGCATGTCTAAACAGACCATTCTTGTCAACATCTTGGAGGCATGTGTCTGTCTAGGATCACTTGGTGTCCACATGCCAGAGGGCCCATGGGTGAACTGTTTAATTGAAGACTGGGATGATGTACATCCTGCACCACTTTTTTTCTTTTCCTGAAAATATAATGAATGAAAAAATAAGATTAGAAATTTAAAGATTAACTGATTCAGGTACATTTACTGAACTAGGTACCGGTAATGGCAGGTATATTTGCCTGATAAGTGATAATGACCATTTGTGAGTTGTGACCATGTCGTCTATGAAACGTAACTTACGTAAGACTAAGTTGCCAGAAGTATGAAGCCTCTTTGTTACTGTCTGAGGGTTGAATATATGCCACGGTCACACACAAAAAATAACAATGAAAAATTATTAACCCTTTTCTTATTCCTAACGAATCGTCTAGAATCGGTCAGCGTTGTTCATCAAAAGTGTCATTCAATGACAATTTTTAAAACATTCTCATTTTTGCAAAAACAAAACCATGGGTTGTGACCCTTCATTGAAACGAGCATGTCCTATCAGGCTATCAATGGCTATCATATGTGTCACGCTCGTTCCAATGAGGGGTCACAACGTATGTGTTTGAATAAAAAATTAACAGTTTCAATCAAACAATTTTTTTTCATCAGCGTTGTCTGATACGGGTTTGGGTAAAGGGTTAAGGCATTTGATGAATGCTCAATGCTCATCCGATAAGGAATGATAAAATGGAAGGGAAGTTATTTCCAGAAAAGTATTCTATTCAACCTGTTTTGCACATACACTACATTTTGACAGAACACATGACACATCTTGATTGAGGTAATGAAATGACAACGGGGTAAAATATTGATTTCTGGTTGCCAATTCGTAAACGGGAAATTGTGTAATGCATTAATTGGAAAGGGGGTGAGGGGGGGGGGGGGGGGGCTGTCTTAAATGAACTACCGTGCTTTTATTGAGGAAGATATATTTTGTCCTATTGAAAAAAATGACCCGTTTCTTTTTTGCGGACCCGTGGAGAGCTTAAATGTCAACTGGCCTTGATGCGCCTCCACTGAATGCCGCGATCAGTGCAGGTGTGCATAGAAAATGTACACACCGCAATGTGGTTTTCGTTTTCTCTCTTTGGTAACTTTTATTCGTTAAAAGGGAAACATCTGTATTTTATATTTGCATTACCTTTTCTCACCCGAGGGCATATTTAACAATTCTTCCGAGGGTTTCTAAAAAAAAAAAAACATGCGAAAATCAAAAGTGAAAGTACAAACCTCTGTTGACGACTCGTCCAACTTGAGTTCTCTGAACTGCTGCGGGTGTTTCGATTCCAGGTGTTTTCGCAAATTTGATGTATTCCCATGTTCAGCCTTATACACTTTAGAACAGATTGTGCACTGAGAATTTTTCTCGTCGACTTTAATAAAATATTTACGCACAGCAGATATCTTGGTAGCCATTGTCAGTATGGTTATGCGTGTCACGTGTCACAATCTTGCTCTGTACGGTAACATTCCAATAGAAAAGTTCTGTCACTTGACTGTTTTCCTTCGATGACGTAGTGGCTTCCCGAAAACGGCGAGTCAGACAATATTAATACTTAAAATGATTACAAAACCAGTTCTTAGCTTCAGACATGCAAAACCCGATACAAACCCGCAAATCATAACAAGATTTGGTGATTTCGTGTGTTAAAATTGACTTTGCAAGCTGAATAAAACAAGGTTGAAAAGTACTCGGTTCTTTCTCAGGATTCGGTCGGTACTCGGTACTAAAAATAAGAACCGGTACCGATTACTTTTTCGGTACTACCGCCCATCTCTAGCTTACTCTTAAACATCTGTTCACCAAGTTGATGTTATGCAATTACATTGAATACATCTGGAAAAGATCTTTCTTTGTAAACTGAGTCATTTTCTTTATCAGAAAAGGCAAATATATACCTCACATTTATCTATATTGTAAAACATGCTATTGTATTTATTCCTTTACCTCTCAGAGTTAGAAGAGGGAACTAGCTGGATACTTATGTTAGGTAAAGGGTCAAAAGAAACTAGAACAATGAACCTTGATTTCTGTGCCACAGAGGACATGTTGGCACTAACATAGTTGTAGTTCTTGAATATACAGTGGAACTCTGTTAATTGAATAGCAACTTTGCCATCGAAAATTATTCAATTAACAGGAGTATTCAGTTAACAGGGATTGTCACTTCTATATTCTAGAGATAAGCTTAGCATTTATTCTATTATATCTCGTTTGACAGAGCTCCATGAGCTCTGTCAAACAAGATATAATGGATTAAATGCCTGTATTGGATGTACTGAGGCCAAATAGGTCTATAAACAAAGAAAAACTGGGGAGAGGCAGGGTAATTTCTTGACAGGATACAATATTTTTTATTCAATTAACAGGAGTTTACACTATAACCTATATTTAATTAACAGGTCAAATTTGTACTGGGTGTTTGGTCAATGGTTTTGTGTTGGGAAATTATATTCAATTAACAGGGATATACAATTAAGAGATATCCAGTTAAGTTGGCTCCACTGTAATAATGTTTTTCAAAATTCAGTTTTTTTCTGCTTTCTCAATAATTTAATTTCAAATGATGTATTTTTTCATATTTTAGTGTAAAGAACTATATTTTTGTGTCAAAGAATCCATGGAGAAGGCTGCTGCAAGAAACAATGGGAAAATTCCAGGTATGAAAATATACTGATACAGCTCATCTGTCAGAGAATTACTTTAACGAATACATCCAATTGAAACACTATCACTTTCTCATGTACATTAGAGACTTTTCTTCAAACAATGCAATTTATTATTATAAATTTTTATGAAACCAGGTTCCTTATTTCATGAAATTTGAAAGTAAGGCCTAAAAAGGTTTTTAAAAAATTTGTTGCAACAAAGCTTCGCAATGCTTTAGCATCGCAAAGCCTTCTTGCAGTCAAGGGACAAAATACACCATCACCCATGCTATTCTGTAGATTTTGAGGCCTAAAACATAAAACAAACCAAGAACATGAACTTTTGATTGCAAAGAAATAATTACAAAAATCAAAAAGGAAATAAAAAAAATTGCCCGCCCACTTGCAATATTAAAAAAATGGCCTTGAAACAGTAGATCTCATTTGTAGGGCCTAAACTCAATTTTGTACTTCTTTGGGGATGGCCTGTGATCGTTTAGGGTGCCAAACTCTCTTCTCTCAAAATGTGAGTTTTCTTTTAACCCATAGGAGCCCAATTGAAACTTTTTATTAGCTCACCTGACTGCAAGTCAGTGTGAGCTATTGCCATCACTTGGTGTCCATCGTCCGTCATCCATTAACTTTTTGCAAACATGACATCTTCTTCACAACCACTAGGCCAAATTCAAACATATATTGCACAGACCATCTATGGCGTATACCCTTTCTATTTTGTTTAAATGAAGCAGCTGCCATATTCGGGCTCTGGATTATGCCCCAAAAGCTTAAAAACCTTTAAAAATCTTCTTCTCATGAACCACCAGAGGGAATGCCTTGATATTTGGTTTGGAACATCCTTTGGTGTAGAAGATTAAAGTGTGTTCAAGGGAAGTTGATAGGTCAATATCTGGGCTTATACTATATTTGGCATGTAGTATAAGTGGGTCCAAAGTAATTGATTGATGCCCCCCCCCCCCCCCCCCACCCCCACCCCTAAAATAAAAAAATAAAAAAAAATTTTTCTCAGCCCTGTGACAACCCCAGGGGCTAAAAACAGAAAAAAGTCAAAAGCCAATACATCCCAAACCACAAGAAACAGAGAACTGTTATTTGGTATGAAGCATCCTTAGGACCGGAAGAAGGTGGTTAAAAAAAAATTGCCGCCGGTTCAATCAGGGTACCCAGTAGAGGGTATTGAAAAAATGATGAGTCAGCATTTTTGCAGTAGTTTATTCTTAAGGAAAATGTTCATTCACTGAGAACCTTGACTGACAGCTGGAATAACATATTGTTCTTAAATCAACAATGCTGCTAGCTTATCTTATTATAATCTGAAAATTTTGTGGACCTCAGTTTGTTTTCAAAGATTTTATTTCGTGTTGAATATGAACCCTTTTAATATCAAGCTGGAAGCATCTGATTCCTGTATACATGTCTTTAATTTAACCCTCTCAGGACTGCAATGAGGGTTCCAAAGATTTATTGATGCCATGAACAAACCATTTCAATGTATATGGTTCCTTGGAAAAAAATTGATCTGATTCCTGTAAGAATATCTTTAATTTAACCCTCTCATGACCTCAGTGTGTTTTTTCCAAAGATTTTATTTCATGATGAACTCTCATTGCTATGCATTTATGTTTTTTCTGGTTTCTTGGAAACATTTATCTGATTCCTGTATGCATATCTTTAATTTAACCCTCTCAAGACTGCAATGTGGGTTCCAAAATGACTTTAGTGTGTTTTCCAAAGATTTTATTTCATGCTGAACCCTTTAAATTCTGGAAACATTTATCTGATTCCTGTATGCATGTCTTTAATTTAACCCTCTCAAGACTGCAATGTGGGTTCCAAAGATTTTATTGATGCCATGAACAAACCCTTTCAATGCTGTATATGGTTCCTTGGAAAAAAATTGATCTGATTCCTGTATGAATATCTCTAATTTAACCCTCTCATGACTTCAATGTGTTTTCCAAAGATTTTATTTCATGATAATCATTTCACTACTGTGCACATGTATGTTTTTTTCTGGTTTCTTGGAAACATTTATCTGATTCCTGTATGCATATCTTTAATTTAACCCTCTCAAGACTGCAATGTGGGTTCCAAAAATTTTATTGATACCATGATCAAACACTTTCAGTGCTGTCCACATACGTTTTTCTGGTACCTTGGAAAAAAATTGATCTGATTCCTGTATGAATATCTAATTTAGCCCTCTCATGACTTCAGGGTGTTTTCCAAAGATTTTATTTTATGTTGAACCCTTTTAATTCTGTGCACATATGTATTTTCTGGTTTCTTGGAAACAGTTATCTGATTCCAGTAAGGATGTCTTTAATTTAACCCTCTCAAGGCTTCAGTATGGCTTTCAAAGATTTTATTGATGCCTTGATCAAACCTTTTCAATATTGTGCACATATGTTTTTCTGGTTTCATGGAAAATTGTTCTCTAATTCCTGTATGAATATCTTTAATTTAACCCTCTCAAGATTTTTTGGGGAGGGGGGGGTTTGGGGGTGGGGGTGGTAGGAAGAACCAAATTAGTTGAAAATTCACAGAGCTTGCTAGAAAGCTTTCCCAGGACCAGCAGAAATGAATGGCCAAAAAAGTTGCCTTTTGGTTGTGTCGTAGCAAATAAAAAAATTGCTCTTGCTGCTGATCACTTACTGATACACTCATCTCTTTTGACAACTTGAGCCAGGTGAGCGTTTTAGGCTCACTTGAGCCTCTTGTTACTTTTACTTGCAACAATACCAGTGCCCCATCACATGGTCTTTAAGTAAACTTGCAAGTTGCATTCAACAGATCTTGCCTGTTGTTTCTAAGCATGTCTTGGTTGTCTATATAGGCAGCCAAGACTTGAATAGAAGAAACAAGCACAAAGCTGCAGGATGTGGACTGTCAAAGTGTAAAAAAAATGTATACAAATCCCCAGGCCCTTAACCCTTAAAGGCCTCTTTCCAACTTTGATAACCTTTTAATGCAGGAACAGTGCCTCAAAAATGCATTGTTTGGGTAAACTCAAAACTTGTTTTCTAATTAATTTGTCAGTTGTTTCTTGGCAAGTCTTGGCTGCCCCTGTACGCAGCCAATACTTGACTAGAAACAACTGCAAAGCCCCTGGAGGTAGACTTTCAAAGTATAGCGAAAATGTATGAATATCCCTAGGCCCTTAATGGTTAAGGGTTAATGTTTAATTCTTAACCCTTTGAACCTTAAAAAAACGTATTTTTATGTGGTAGAAATTGACTGTCATTGAGTCGAGGACACAAAAACAAATCAGTAGGAATAATGAATAATAAGGTAATATTTCAGCCCAATAGGGCTGTGGGATTAGATTAATTATTAAAATATTTGTTTAGTGCTTTACCCAGTATAAGCTGGGCTCCCAAGTGCTTTTCAAATACTGATTCTAATACTGAGCTTCCTGGAGAATGTGGTGGCTCAGTGGTTATACAGGGTTTCCACTACAATGCATGAGGGTTCGTCAACCGGACCCATTCCCCCTGCCTATCATTGACTGATAAATCATAAAATACACTAGAAAAAACAAGATGACGCCGTAAAATTCTAGGCAAGATACACTCATTCTCCCAATAAAGTTGACACATTTTAGGAGCACCGTTTCTGGAATTAGCATTCTGCAACTTAAGATTATTGAGTGTCATTTGGAAACTAGCACTATTTTCCACAGTTTGCCGATTAGGTAAGATGTCACATGCCGATTGTAGCGAAGAAATGGCGATAGCTGTGGGCGTTTTTCCCTGAAGATTCGACATAATTATTCTCACAAAATTGTTCACACTAAAACATGAATTTTGCCATCTCAGATGCAAGGAAATGGCCTTCCTGCAGTGTTCAATTCTAAATAGCCAGGTGATATGTGATTTTCCCCTCCTATCAGACCTACTAATTTATTCCTAGCAGAAACCCTGGTTATAGCATTGAACTTCAAACTGAAAAGATTGATGGTTCGATCCTGACCAGCAGTAACTGCATTGTTTCCTTCGGCAAGACACTTAACCCTTTACCTAACATGAAAAGTAGACGACACTTGCAAAAAAAATTCTTGAATAACTAATTTGCACTTGCAACAAAAATTTGCACTTGCAAAAAAATTCTTGATTAACGTATTTTTTTCTTTTTTTGTTGCAAAAACATAGGTTATGACCCCTCATTGGAACGAGCTTGACAAGCTCATTCCAATGAGAGGTCATAACCTATGTTTTTGAGAAAAAATCTAAAAATAATGAAAATTGATTGGCGATTTTTTAGAATAGCGCTGGCCGGTTTTGGCTATTATGTTGGGTAAAGGGTTAATTGCAATTAATCACGATTACCCTACGGGAGCATGGTGATGCTGTGTACTAAGGCAGTCGATGGTTCACTTGCCTTCAACTACTGCAAACCCTGCTTGTGCAATGTTAGTGCATTGGGGAGTCTGGCAGTAGCCCGCGATGCTTGGTGGTTATCTCTGGGTACCCTGGCTTCCTCTTCCCATAAAGCTGTCCGACACAATGTAACCCTGGGTGCTGAATGTATCGGTAAAATTACTGTAAAACAGTAGATCAATAAAACTGAGCTTTCTGACAAATGTAAAATGGATTCAACCATTTGCTGTAAACCATATTGTATACAATAACTCCGTTCTGGAATATAGGGTGGAAAGGGTTTACTTTTAATTGTTTTCTTGATTTTCTATAAAATCTAGTCATAGCTGCTTCAGAACAGCCATGACTAAACTTGATTAAGATTTTAACTGGTTGAGTGTTAAAAGCCACTATCAAGGCTCTATTGAAAAGTGCTGAAAGCCACATGAGTGTCCTTACACTGTTTGCTTTACCTTGATGTCAGCTCAGCAGTTCAAGAATTTTTTTATATAACTTTGTTTGGTTGCAATTTTTTGGAGAGTGCCTATTGGCACTCTCCAATAAGTTGTAACAAAACGATTATTTATGAACAGAATCTTGGTAAACTAAAGATTATTGTTGCTTGTTGTGTGGTATCTTTAAAATAATACCCATGTTTCAAATCATCTTTGAAAAATAATTTAGCTCTCAACCAGTTAAGAACACTGAAGTTGAGACATTCTTGTTATCAGAATTGATCCATCAGGGTACCCTTGTCTCCTTTAATTCCTTGAATGCCCTGGAATGTAGAAATCCCTTTCCAAGGACCTAGAAAGACCCTGAGTCTTGGAACCTTCCTTAAAATATGAGAGATCTGACAATCACATCCAGAGAAGATTCTAGTGCTTCACTTCTGACAAAATTCAAATTGAGTTAAAAATAGGACACTTAAAATTATTAAGGTGCACATCTAGGGGGTGCTAAAAATTGCCACTGCTAATGTTCTAGGCAAGTGAATTTGGAGTGTACATGTTATTTTCTTCCTACAAAGTTATTTTACACATGTAAGGCCTAAAAAAAGTTTAAAATCTGTTCATCAGGCCCTCCCACATGGTCCTTCTGGCCGTCGCATGCTCCCATTTTATAACCAGTGTGAACTTAAAAAAATGAAAATTAAATGGTTTATGTCTTGATATTTTACCCAAGCTAAGAAGATTGATACATTTGTCCCTTGAGTGCAACAAAGCTTTGCAAGCTTTAGCATTGCAAAGCCTTCTTGCACTCAAGTGGTAAAATACACCACCACACATGCTATTCTGCAGGTTATGAGGTCTAAAACATAAAACAGACCAAGAACATGAACTTTTGATGTCAAAGAAATAGTTACAAAAATAAAATAAAAAAACACCCGCCCACATGCAATATTACAAAAAAAGTCCCGAGAAACAGAAGATGTACTTTGTGGGGCCTAATAGAAAAGAAATTCCTGATTTGCTTCTGTGTCCGTAGTTGTTATAACATGATGTACATTAATGAAAATAACATGTACGATAATCACATAAACATTTATGATTCCTCCCTCCCCACCCCCACCCCCTCCCCTGGCCTGTGTGCATTCTGAGCTAAGGTTATCATGGTCAGAAAACTGGAATTAATGAATGGGAACAAAACATTACATCCAATTTGTGGCGCCAGTATCTAAAAGTTTCTTGGCCATTCCTCAGGCCTTCCTTGATGTGGCATAGAAATTATTAGATTTTTCCTGCTGCTGATAATTTTGGTGTGCAAGGAAGCACTCAGATTCATTCTACTTGAGTTGAGCAAGGAAGCACTCAAATTCATTTTACTTGAGTTGAGCAAGGAAGCACTCAGATTCATTCTGCTTGAGTTGAACAAGAAAGCACTCAGATTCATTCTACTTGAGTTGAGCAAGGAAGCACTCAAATTCATTCTACTTGAGTTGAATGTTTATCAGAATCTTTATATTTTACAGGTCCTGAATTGGGAGGAGAGTTTCCGGTTCAGGATTTGAAATCAGGTCAAGGGGGTTTACTCCAGGTGTGTATGGAGGGTATTGGCTTATTGCTTGCTAACAGCAAGGTAAGTAGTTTCTTACAATATTCAGTTTAGATGTTGAGCTATTCAGTAAAGTCAGTTCTACAACTTTGACCTTATCATTTTCTCTGGAAATGTTTTCAGCTCAGAGATAGCTGGCTGGATTCAAATATACAGAGTCCATATCATTAGGTTTGACACAGTGCCGATGTGACTCCTTCCTGCAAGATATATTACTCAATTCCATGGAAGTAGCTGTAGAAATGACTTTTCAGCGGTGCTATAGTCAGTAGAGAATGCTTACCCTGTTGTGCTTCATTAGTTTTAGAACTGTATACAGTGTCAAGCCAGAAAATAAGCAGACTGTCATCTGCAAAATGAGGTCCCCAGAGGGTGAATTTAGTGATGCTACCCTGCACAGCAGGGTAGTGTCACTAAATTTACCCTCTGTGAACCTCAGTCTGAATAAGGATTTCAAAACTGAACAGAAAGAGGTACCAAGAGGATAAATTGGCCCACTGTATGGGATAGCATCATCAAATTCACCCTCTGGAGACCTCATTCTGCAAATGTCAGACTGCTTATTTTCAGGCCTGTACAGTATTACGGATTATAAAATCTTACAGAGATTTGTTGTGTTGAAAAAAAAATGATAATGTTTGTTCGATGCATTTAGATCGTCCTTTCATGTGATAGGTCTGCTATTAACTGTTACAATGTTAATTAATTTGGAATGACAGTTTGAAGTGTGAGTATTTCTAGTGTTCAACCGCTTACCAAAAATGGCCGCTGACCGATTACTGGTTATTTGAGCTCACATTCAACCGATTATGATTGTAATACTGTGCACTACTAGACAAGTCGAGGCTCGAAAGAACTACATTAAATGAAGATATTTTACAGTGTTTACAGACTAATGCTTACAATTGAGCATACTTGCGGCAATCGCACGTACCTGTTGAGATTGCCTGTCAAGCGCACCTGGGCGGTACACGTGGCTTTCACACAGAGCCACGTGTACTGCCCAGGAGTGCGCAACTGGTAATTTTACTCCGACCTGAGACAAATGGAGTGCAACCTCCACATTTCTGGTATGAACTTGATTGCCGCAAGTATGCTCAGTTGTAAGTGATACATGTTGTTTAACTTGTATATCCTTAAAAAGATTAGAAATACACATTGTGGTTGTTTCTCAACCTTATTGAATGGTATCATTGACATCATTTTACGTTAACAACCGAACAATTGCAGAAGATAATAAAATGTGGTTTATGAATCATCACAAAATGCTTGGCAACAATCGGTTTGGCCGATGTTCCAGGGGCCATTGCCATTTTTCATCTGATTGCCAACAATCGGCTGATTGTGGTGGCCGATTCCATTCATGTGTTGAACACTAAGTATTTCTTTTGACAATTTCATACTTTTAGAATTGGTCTCTTTCTCGTTAGACTGCAATCCAGTCACCACACACCTCCACCAGTAGGACAAGATTTTCTGAATAAAATACAATGTATTGCAAAATCAAGCCTGAATCAAGAAAAATGAAAGAACCAAGCATTTGAGAATTAATTTTTTTTTTTTATTTTTGTAATTATTTCTTTGCCATCAGAAATTCATGTTCTTGGTTTGTTTTATGTTTTAGATTTCATAATCTACAGAATAGCATGGGTGGTGGTGTATTTCATCCCTTGAGTGCGAAAAGGCTTGCAATGCTAAAGCATTGCAAAGCCTTGTTCTACTCAAGGGACAAATTTATCAATTTTATTAACTTGGGTAGAATATTGGACATAGACTATTTAATTTTTTATTTCAAGTTTGCATTGGTTATAAAAAGAGAGCATGCGACAGCCAAAAGGACCATGCAGGAGGGCCTGAGAAACAGATTTTTAACTTTTTAGGCCTAATGGTGTTTGATAGTAGGACATCAACACAATACAGTTATGACAGTTCAAGTAGTCATTTCCAAATTCATTTGAAAAATTCAATTGTTCTTCCAAAACATAACCATATATTCTTTTAGGAATAAGCTTTTTAAACTTGCTTCAAAGAGGAGAGGTTGTGATCTCCAATCTGAGTAGTATAAATGGATGTTTGGGGTGAATGTGTGTTGGATTTTATTCATTCCTTAAGTAAACGATTCAGAGAAATATATATTTTTATACTGTACCAATGACCCAGACATAGCTGGTGCTAACTCTTAAAATATAGGGCCAAACACAAATTTTGCCCCCCAATCCCCAAAATTTGCATCTAAAACTAAAGAAAACATGTCCTGAAAGGCCCTCCACACATCGCCCCTACTGCGCATGCACAGTGTCAAGGACGTTCCGAAATTGGCGCCATTCATCATTCTAAGTTTGGCCCTTCATCAGTTAACATCTGACTGATCTTTGTGCTTTTAAATCTCAGTTTAAATGATGCCAGACACATAAATATTAGTGAAATGGTGATTCTAAGGAGGATAGAAAAGGAGGAGAGGAAAAGAATGTGTGACAGAATTTTATCAGGGCTGTAACTTAAAATTTTTTAATGAAATTATGTTAAGTTACCTATTTTCAAGGCAGCAGCCATTTTGTTGTCATTCTGATTATTTAGTTACACTGTTTTTCAAGTGTTTTTCCTCTCTCCCTGTCCTTTAAGTTCCCCCTTGCTATTCTCCCATGCTTTTGGCATAGTTTCTGTAATTATTATTACTAAAATTTCTTGGGAGTTTTAGCTGTATAACAGAATGAATTCTGTTCTTTCCCCATATTTACGTCTTCACCTATGGGTGGTTAGGCGTTGTGTTCTGCATCTACCATCTGATGTTCTGCAGTTTCTTCCCTGGAAGTCTCTGTTTTGCATCAGATGGTGTATTTTTGGTAACTGATTTCGGGCCTGGGTGCCTGGAGTCTTATTTTAGTGTTTTTACACTCATTGTTTACATTTACAACAGCCCTCTGTGTGAGGGGGGGATTTCTAAATAATAATATCTTTATGTTATTTTTATCGTAACTAGATACATTATTATTGTTCGTAAGTGTTGAAAAAATTGTTTAAAATATTTTTAAAATTTTTGTCCACACTTAGGCTTGGGATCCATTGGGGCTCAACGTTACTTTTCAGAAACTTGGGCTGTTCTGAAAAAATATTTTTTCAAAATATTTTGATTTCAATTATTTTTTCTATATTAATGGATCATATTATTATTATGTATTTTGATTGCCAGGGGTTAGTGCGAGTACCAGGACTTGTTTTCTTTTCACATTGAAAGGATATTGATCAATTGCTTTAAGAGGAAGTCTTCCTCTGTCCTTATTATCATTCTATATGTGGTCAGTGTACTCGCATTAACTCCTGTTCTGTATCGTATGATTTCGATGACAATATGGGAAGCGTATGTCACGGTATGTTGTTGGGGATTTGGACACTCCGGTCCTTTCCCCGCAGGGTCACTCTACTTTATCAATTTCTATTTCAGACGATCAAGATTAGGGTGATGTATCTGTGATGTCTTCCAACAGTGTGCCTCCGTCGTCACAATTAATGAAGGGCTAGCGGAAAAGTGCTCATGTAATACGCCAATTGCCTAAGAGGACCCTAGTAGGTTCGACGGCCTTTGACGTCCGCTAGCTCGCCCGGTGTTGCGTCCATTCACCGAATGGTTCGGCAGCCGGGTTCGTCCGTTGCGGTCTAGAAGGAATTTTGGGGTGATGCGAGCACTATAAAATTAACTTAATGCACACCCAGTGACGGCGGATCGGAGGGAGAACGGAGGAAGCCTTTTAGTCCGGTTGATAGCTCGTTCCGGTCCATCCAGACGGCAAGCGAGAGAGGCCCCTCTCTCGTTCAACAACATCTGGCCCCAGATGTTGTGGTACAAATGTGTAGTTAGCGGAGCATACGTCCGTCGCTCGGGACGCTCCGTTGTATAGGCAGTCCGCTGAGACTGCTAAGGCTTCCTCTTCTCGTCAGCGCACACGACCGCACCTTGGCTGCGTGACCGCCGATATATTACCAGCTTCGCCGATCAAGGATTCTTCGGCGACCAGGTCACACCATCCGGCAGCCAGGGATTCGAGACCGATGGACTCCGGACGTTCGCATAGGAAAAGTATGCGGGAGCCATCTGATGCGGAGCTGCCCTCGGCGAAGCAGCGATAGACTGCGCCTCCGCAGGTCTCGACGCCGGACATTCTTGTGCACATAGCACAGCTTATCGCAGCATCCCAGCAGCCGACAGAAACGGTGTCGGATCGAGAATTATCCGACAGCGCTGGGTCGGTAGCCGGGGACTCGAGGCCTGCAGACTCCGGACGTTCGCATAGGAAGTGTGCGGGAGTCAACGTACACGGAGCTTCCAGCGGCAATGCATCGTAAGTCCGCTACTGCACAGGCCTCGGGAACGGATGTGCTTTCCTTAATAGCACAGTTTATCGCAGCATCCCAGCATCAACTGAATCTGTCGCATATATTTTATCCGACGATGCTGGGTCGGGACGCTCCGCGGAAGCGGGTACGGACGTCCGAAAGTTTCATCCAGTCCGATGGGATACCGAAAGGGATTCGGTGGATTTTAAGCTTTCCCTTTCGGAACAACATATGCTGCGATGCCGGATAAGAAACTGATAGCGTCGGTGGACTTAGAAATTTTTGGTTCGGTTCAGGGACATCGTCCCTCAGTTCCGACATAGTCCAATAATGTCACACAAACTTTCGAATTATTGAACGACGCTACATATATTATTATTTTATGCTTGCTATCCAAGCATTTCTGGTTTCTTGTTCGAAGAGTTATGGAGATGTCTTTCAAAAGTGTGCCTCTGTCGTCATAGTTAATGAAGAGTTAGCGGCAATAAGTGCTCATGGAATATGTCTATCGCTTACGGAGTGACATTCGCTAGCTCACCCGGTGTAGCGTACATTCATCGAATGGTTCGGCTGCCGGGTTCGTCCGTTGCGGTCTAGGAAGGAGATTTGGGTGATGCGAGCACTTTAATTACTTTAGTACTCACCCAGTGACGGCAGATTGAGGACAGATCGGAGGAAGCCGACAACATAGGGGACCGCATGTTGTGGTTCAGATATTTTACATTCGGAGCATATGTCCGTTGCTCGGGACGCTCCGTTATATTGACAGTCCGAGAGACTGTCTTTAATGCTTCCTCATCCTCACAGCAGGGCACACGACCGCACATTGGCTACGTGACCTCGAGTATCCGATCAGTTTCGGCATTCAGTGATTCCACAGCGAATAGGTCGCGCCATCCGGTAGCCAAGGGACACGAGGCTTATACACTCCGTTCGCTCGCATATTGGAAGTATGCACGGGGTAACGATCTCGGAGCTTCCTGCGGCAATGCATCGTAAGACCGCTGCTCCTCAGGCCTCAGTCACGGACGTGCTATCCGAGTTAGCACAGTTGTTTCGCAGCATCCCAGCAATTGACGGTTTCTCGGTCGAATCAGGAATTATCCGACGGCGCTGCGTCGGTGCGGTCCGCGGTTGCATCAAGCTACGGACGACCGAACGCTTTATAGGGTCCGACAGGATGGCGAAAGGGATTCGAAAGATTTCGAGTTTTCCCTTTAGTAGTATCGGAAGATGCCTTTCATATCTTCTGGCATTTTTTCCAGTGATTATTTTTCGGACTTCATTGCTGCGATCTTGGATAAGAGACTTATAGCGTCATTGGACTCGGATTTTTCGATCGGTACAGGGACTTTGTCCCTGACTTACCGACGCAGTCCAATATTGTCATTACAACATGTGTTTTATTTTTCGACGCTATATATTTATATATATATACAAGCCTGCTACTAAGCATGATAGTTTAGTTTCTTGTCCGCGTGGCTCATTTCTGCCATTTTATCTTTTTTACATATAGTTTATTTTGGCAGAGCAGGGCATACCGAGAGTTCATATGCGTCTAGACGGTGTGATTAAAGACTGCATATATTCTTTTCGCCGTTATGTCTTTTCCAATTTCAATGTTGGGAACGACATTATGTATAGTAGACTTAACTTAGACGCTTTATTATACGTAATCCGCCTTACTGAGGCGTTATCATTACGTCTTCAAAGATTTACGGGATATTATTCTCAATGTAATTTCTTTTGAGGGCAGTAGTTTGTTCACGTATAACTCTGCCCTTCAGTGGCTGATTGGAGTTGGTTAGACGTGATGCAGCCCTAGCTACATCCACGCGTGGATAGTAGGTTAAGAACTCTCTCAGAGTCGCTTCGTTCTCGGAGGAGCTTCTCTTCGACGGCAACTTTCCGGCAATCCATGAATTGCTTGATTTATACATTCTCTTGTCTATCTAGTGTTACAAGAGATTCAGGCTGGGGCAAACATTCGGTGGTTGACTCAGAGAGTGCCGCCGCAGTTGCCGGACCCGAGTGTGGCTGTTATGACGGTTGCCAGTCAAACAGATTGGGATATATACTGATCCCTACGGATTCGAAGTGCCAGGGTCTTTGGGTTCCGCAGTCTTTTAACTATCAGTTTAACTTCCGCGGAATAATGTTTTTTAGGCTTGCTTTATGTCATTGCATGAACATTATTCAGAAACGCATGCCCAAATTCCTGTCCTTTAATTCGACAGTAGTGGCGTATCTCCGGAACCAGGGAGGCACTCTTTCATTTCCGTTATTCAATTTAATGGAAAGAATCCGTCTGCTGGTTATACTACACCAAGTTCAGTTTTGGTCCGTCATATTCTGGGTCGTCTGATTGTTTTATTGCACTCCCGTTCTCTTACGGGTCGCTTGTTGCTGTCAGAATGGACTCTCAACAAACAAGTATTTAATCAGATTTGCTATCTATGGGAGCGCCCAATGATGTTTTATTTATGACACAGCTTGCTAATCAATTGCAGACGTATGTGTTGGCTTGTCCAGATCTCTGAGCTAATACTGTTAACGCTCTATTGATCTATAGGACGGAATGATAGGATACGCGTATCCTCCGGCGCTGTTGTTTTAGTAGGTATTGCTAAGATAAACAACCACAATACATTTCTGTTGATAGCATCTCTATCTTCACAGAGATCATGAGTAATTTACTCTCTTGTCTACTGTGGATCTTAACGTGAAATCTTCCTCTATGTGAGGATCTTTTTTCATTGGGTAAATCGTGCCATCTTTATCACAACCAGCAAGGTCGCAACCTTCATGTATTCCGTTGTGTGGTCCATATTGCATTGTAAGCACTGTACTGGACGAGCTTTGGACGCGATTTCTTACTATAGGAGATCCTCTTCTTCGCTATTCTATGCGACTAAAGTGGAGGCTCTTCCGTCGTGGTGTAGGGATCATTATGTTCATATGGTTGATCCCTCCATACTACTCATTGCTATTTTTTAGTATACTTGTTTCACAAGATCTACTGCAGCCTGTTGTTATTTAGGTTATAGGTTTATGTTACCTCATACCTATGCACTCTACGATAGTTTACATTTGAGTCTTTTGTCTCTTTATCTAAGTCAGTTAGTAACTTTTTGATAAATAGACTTAGAATCTTTAGATTAAATTCCTATACGGATTTTAACTTCGGTTCTTATTTAGCTAAGTAATCATTTGAGCCTCTGGAAACAGTAGTTTTCAAATTCTGACCTTTTAGACAGTAATCCTGTTGGTTTCTCTTTTACTGTAGAGTCAGTGAGTTTCATGCACTATCGATGGATGATTTTCACTTTCATAGTTTCGGAATCAATACTTCCGTTACTATTTAGGTTGGATTGTTGCATAAGAGTTAGGCTCCTATTATCCGGAACCTATTATTTTAAGGTCCTTCCGTCTTCGTATGGGCATAGGCCTTTACTCTTTCCGGGTACAGTTTATGTATTTATAAACAGATATCTGTTTATTACAAGGGCGTAAGCTTCTTCTGTCTTTGATGTCTAGTAGAAGGACATTACGCTCCATTTTATTGTTAATGGATTCTATTAACTAGCGTACTGCTTATGGTATATCATTGACTTAGCAGTTGTGCTTAAGATTTCGGCTCATGAAGTAAGAGTTCTTCTACTTCTTGGGCTTACATTAATAGTGTTGCTATTATAGATTTTTGAAGGCTGCTCATTGCGCTCAGCCATCCATTCATGAATTTTATCTCAGAAATATCGAGTCCATTTCTGGAGGCCTCTATTGTTAGGTCTATTCTCTACTGCTCAGAATGTCATTCACTTAACAGTTGCTACTATAGCTAGGTAGGCTGTCTGTTTCGGCAGTGTCTCCGTTCGGCTGCCCTCTTCGCTCTGGGCTATTTGACCCAGGGCAAGAAAAAGGGGGGGGGGGGAGGGTGTTCCCTTGGGTCACCTGTTTTTTACTATGAAAACAAGGGGATACCTCCTCCGGAGTTAGTAATTCTGAGCTGTTATTGGGATGGTTGTTTAGTGAGAAGTTTAAGTTATAAAATTCATTCAAGTCTTAGTTTTTAAAGTATAGCTTTTGAATATTGCATATGTCAACGGACATGATTATGCAATTCTCACACACTTTTAGGAGTATAAGAGTCTCTATTCTCTAGACTTACTTTATTATTGGCTTACTTTAAAAATTATTAGTATAAGGATTATTGGATATTAATAGAGTACATGGATGTATGAAGCTCAATTTTTGGAAGGTGTTGTATCTTTCTAATTTATCATAAATAAGAAAGATACATGTAAGGCCTATTACTTCTTTCCCCTACAGGGGATGACTCTATTTTATTTTATTGAGCGTATTCCATTTTGCTCTATGTCCTTGGCCCTCCAGCCTTTTTACTATTCAGCTATGTCTGGGTCATTGGTACAGTATAAAAATGTTAAAAAATTTATAGTAATTTATATATTTTTTATACTTACCAATGACCCAGACGGGGATGGCCCTCCCAGGAGTTGGGAACTCTTGCCTCCCCGCTGAGTACATAGCGCTTACCAGGCACTGGTTATTAGAATGATAAATGGCGCCAATTTCGGAACGTCCTTGACACTGCGCATGCGCAGTAGGGGCGATGTGTGGAGGGCCTTTCAGGACATGTTTTCTTTAGTTTTAGATGCAAATTTTGGGGATTGGGGGGCAAAATTTGTGTTTGGCCCTATATTTTAAGAGTTAGCACCAGCTATGTCTGGGTCATTGGTAAGTATAAAAAATATATAAATTACTATAAATTTTTTAACTTTCTAAGAACAAATCAGTGAAATTCAATATGTTGACTTATCAGTAAACAGTAATTTTCACTTAAAATGACAACCTGATATATATTGCAACAAATATAAAACATTGAAAATGTTTTTTGGATCAAGAATAGACTATTATTGTGCAAATTTTGTACCCAAAAGAATATGAATTAACTAAAAATCTGTCAAGAGATTGAGAGATTATAAATAAATGAGAAACATTTAGTATACCTTGGTAGACTTTGTTTTTATATATTTCATTGGTGGAACATTTTGTGTTGTAACTAGTGTTAGATCTGTGTATTCTGTTTAGATAGACTTTCTGCATTCTGCTGCAAACCCAAATAACTTGCTAATTTTATTCTGCCAGTGATCAATACAACACAAAAAATTAAAATAAACTGTTAAGCCCATAGATCATTGGAAGCATGTTCATTTAAAAGTTATTTTCCAGTTAACTTACATGTCTCATGAATCAAATCATATTTCTTGGAGTACGCCCATTTATATTATTATACATGTACCCCCCACAAACAAAGTTTGGGGGGGGGGGGGTATATAGGAATCACCCTGTCCATCAGTCCGTCCGTCCGTCCGGCTGTCCATCCTTGTAAGCGCAACTCCTCCTAAACCGTTCGAAGAATTTTCATGAAACTGTACACAATGGAAGAACTCCATATGAAGATGTGCATGAAGCAATATAATTCCATTCTGACATTTCCAAGGGGAGATAATCTAACTTATACCGTCTGTCCATCCTTGTAAGCGCAACTCCTAAACCGTTTGAAGAATTTTCATGAAACTTTACACAATGGAAGAACTCCATATGAAGATGTGCATGAAGCAGTATAATTCCGTTCTGACATTTCCAAGGGGAGATAATCTAACTTATAGCGTCTGTCCATCCTTGTAAGCGCAACTCTTAAACCGTTTGAAGAATTTTCATGAAACTTTACATAATGGAAGAACTCCATATGAAGATGTGCATGAAGCAATATAATTCCGTTCTGACATTTCCAAGAGGAGATAATCTAACTTATACATATCAGGTGCGGGGGGATCACTTTGTGAGTTTGCTCACAGTACCTCTAGTTTTCCGATTAAATTACATGTTGTCTCATGAATCAAGTGAGAATTACTGATAAGAATAGCTTATCAAATCCAAGACTTGTATTTTTTTCTTATTTTTAAGCTGAAAAAAATTACCAGCCGTGCATTGATGTCAAAATATCAACATTTCAACCTGCAAATTTTTCTCATAATGCATCTAATTATTTAACCAGTTCAATACTGCTTGCGCTGGATAACTGGTAGAGTGCTGAGGTTTTTGGTTGTCAAAATTTTGTTCACATGTTATTGCCTTGTTACAATTTATGGTAGAGTGCCTATGGGTCTAAATTGTAACAGGGCAAATCCAACCAGAGTAAATAATATAAAATCTAAATTAATTGAAACACATCTACAGAATATGAAGTCTTTAAGCTGTGGTACTCGCAATTCAGGATAAAGACCAAAAATGGGCTTTCAGCAGTCAACCAGTTAAGTCTTTAATTGCAATTTCAGAAAAAAATGTTCTTTTTGAAATATCACAAGTTTGGAATCAGCCTGCAGAGAGTTATTCAAATTGCCCCAAAATAATGAAGTTACATCTTTAGCTGAGTGAAGCGCAAGAGGAGCTTTAGTGATCACTTTTCATCCATTGTCCATCCACATGTCCATCTGATGTCTATCAGCCATCATGAACTTTGCACTATCAACTTCTCATAAACTACAGAACTGAATTGAACCAAATTTGATATGTATATTCACTGTATATCAATTCAAGCTGCCATGCCCTCTGGGGCTCCATACAGCCATAACTCCGTTAGCATCCATAATTTTTTTTTTTTAAGTAATAAAATTTTCAGAACTTCTAATTATTCTTTTGATACTTGGTATGTAATATCCTTAAGGACTGGGCAGATTCAAGTTTGTTTAAATCAAGTCCCTGGATTTATATTTTGGGTGTCAGATTCAAGATTCTCTTTTTTTCAAATCAAGTCTCTGGATTCATATTTGAACTTTTTATGGGAGCCCATTTTTAACTTAATGCAATGTGAAGAATATACTTTAACCCTTTACCTACCAAGTTTTTAAAAAAAATAAATTATATTTCACATTTTTCACAAACAAATTGCACAATTTTCAATAAAACCATACAAATACGGATATCATTAGAACCAGCTCAACGAGCTGGTTCTAATGATATCTATAGTTGTATGTTTTTATTGAGAAACTTCCAAGATATTTTAGGCTGTGGTAGGCTTATTCTGGTGGTTAATTTTCTGGCTGTTTTGGCCGCTATGTTAAGTAAAGGGTTAAAAATATTCTTCTTCAGAAGTACCAATCAAAATCTTTTAATATTTGGTATACAGCATCCTTGGGTGGGGGGGAGGGGGTGGGGCGGGAATAAATTACAATTTGTTCAAATCAAGTCCCTGGCTTCATATTTTGGCTCCTTATGGGAGCCCAAATTCCAACGTAATGCAACATGAGAAAAATTCTTCAACAATCTCTTCAGATCTACCTAGCAGAATTTTTTTACATTTGGCGTATGCCGCATCCTTGGGTGGTTCGCGTATGGAAAGGTGCCACATTCAAGCTCGTTTAAATCAAGTGCTTGGGTCCATGTTTGGGCTCTGTAATGTTAACTAGCCATAGATGCTGAATAACAGACTATCCATCAGCCCAATCAGTCGATAACAACTGGGGGAAATCTTTCCCAACAACAAAATACTTCTGTTCCTGACAATGATAAGCTTGTAAACTTCAGGGACTGTTTATGCAGTCTCAAAGCCCTTGTTCCTGTCCTCTCATCTTCCTTAACCTATGACACCACCACATCTACCACCTCATTAAGTGGATTATTGGCACATAGGAGATTATGATAAGGCAACCGATTACGTTTTCTCACTGCTAAATATCCTGACAGTTGCTCACTGCTGCTCGGTGGTTCTCTTTGGGTAACCCTGCTTCCTCCACCCATAAAACTGTAGGATACAATGTGACTCTGACTGTTGAAAGTATTGTTAACCCTTTACCCAACGAAGACGATATCAAAATTTATTGTTTTAAATATCATTTTTTCAAATTTTTTAAAAATTTCAACAAAACCATATCATGTGACCCCTGGTTGGAACGAGCTGGGTGAGCTCGTTCCAACGAGGGATCACATGATATGGTTTTGTTGAAATTTTTTGAAACATAATATTTTTTCAACTGCTGAATTTGCATATTACGTGGGCAGATGCGGCCAATTCGTTGGGTAAAGGGTTAAACCACACTAAACAAACACTCCTTTTGAGATTTAGGAATTTTTAATTTTCCTCTCCCTCAAATTGAAAGGGGCAACTTGATAATCCCCATATATCTGTGGATAGAATTGGGTAAGTATTTGAAACAATTGGTGATTCCTGAATCTGGATTGCCAGGGAATCATATGGAGATGACTATGGTTTGCCTCATTAAAGATGGAATTTTTTTCAGAATTTTACTCCACGAAATGCAATTTCCTTGCCTCAGAGGATAAATTTTTGTGTACTTAGTTTGTTGGTAGTGTCAATGCCCAACCCAAAATTTCTTTGAAAATGCGCAGAGTCCAATTTTGAATACAAGTGGTTAATTCATAATTTCAAAACATGACAGAGTATTTGCATAACTCAAATGACCTGTCAAAATAGAAAATTTGGAAGAAATGTGGTACAGTGCTCCTAGAAAAGGAGTGACTGGATAGACTGGTTGTAGGTATTTTCTAATGTCACAAGAAACTTGCAAAACAATGTTCTTGACATCTGTGATTCTTCCCAACAAACAGGCTCATATTTGGGGGTGGGGAGGTTGATTTGAAAGCCTCAATCCTATCAAGTAAAATAGTAGTGCTTGGCTACCAATGCTTGCCTTTCTGATCTCTTTAATTGCATTTGTTGTGTTTTATTTATTTTTTTGCTCCAATTCTCTGAAAATAAACAGTATTCTGGACATGACTTTTTAGTCATCTGTAGATGATGGAAGAAACATAACTTTTCAATTTATTCACTTCGCCAACCCCCTTAGTGATTAAACATGCTTTACATCTTAGAAGTAAACTATAATTTTCTACAAATCATTTTTTCCGTACTTCATAAATAATATGCCTTTATTCCAAGTTAAAACAGAATTGTATGGAAGAATATATGTTCTGTTTCTGTGGTAGAAGTGTTTCATACACCTATAACCCTTTACCTAACATGAAAAGCAGACGGCACTTGCAAACACAATTCTTGAATAACTATTACTTTTTTCATTTTTTGTCTCAAAAACATAGGTTATGACGCCTCTTTGGAACGAGCTCAACGAGCTCGTTCCAAAGAGGGGTCATAACCTATGTTTTTGAGACAAAAATGAAAATTAATTGGCGATTTTTGTGAATAGCGCTGTCCGGTTTTGGTCGTTATATTGGGTAAAGGGTTAATCATGCATCAGGTATTATGTTATCAACAGGTACGCAAGTATGAAATAGAGTCGGCATTATTTTAGCAGAAGGTCCTGGAATATGCGTGGAAAAAGTCCTGGAATTTTGATTTCTGAAGGGGGTATGAACCCTGTCTTTGGTTCAGGTTCATATTATCAGGATTTGTGTTTTAACTCTCAAGGGCGTGGACAAACTTCTTGAACCCCCTCTAGACCACCGCCTGCACATTACCAGTAGCTAAGCAATGATTTCTTGTCAAGTCATTGCTGCCCATTTAGGTAGCGAAGACATGGCTAGACACCACCTCCAAGGTACTATGTCTATTTTTAGAAGGATCTCCTCATGATTGCATGTTAAGGGTACCTGTTCTGAGGTCGTAAAACTCGGAAGTGGGTCTTTAAAGGTTAAATGAAGACAAGCATTGAACTTGTGTTCTATATTTGTAGGCCAGGGATATTCCATATAATATGTCCCAGTGGTCTGCTTTGCCTGACAGTTATCATACTGGATGTCCCATATACAATGGTAGTGGTTTGATGTTAGTCAAGAAAAGTGTGAAAAAATGTTGAAGCAACTAAATCTGCACAAATCCACTAAATACTATAAATAAAAGACCTCTAACAATGTTTTTTTTTTTTAACTTCTAAAATATGATTCCATAGTCAAACGTAATTGTATAGTCTTTCCATTTTAAGTACGGAGGCTGTGTTTTGAAAAATAAACAGAAATGTTCCTTGCATTTTGATACTGGTATTGAGGGTTCTTTTTGAAATGTGTGCTGAATATAGAAGAGTTTTTGTTAACTTTTTACTACCTAAAATGTCTAGAGACAACTATTGTATACAGATTTTCTTGAATAATTAAAACACTTCAGTTTTAGCTAAAAAAAAATACATCTTAGGCTTAATAAAATTAAAAATCTGTTTCTCAGACCCTCCCACATGGTCCTTTTGGCTGCCGCATGCTCCCTTTTTATGACCAATGCAAACTTGAAAAAATAAAAATTAAATGGTTTATGTCTGATATTTTACACAAGTTAATAAAATTGATAAATTTGTCCTTTGAGTGCAACAAGGCTTTGCAATGCTTTAGCATTGCAAAACCTTGTTGCACCCAAGGTACGAAATACACCACCACCCTTGCTATTCTGTAGATTATGAGGCCTAAAACATAAAATAAACCTAGAATATGAACTTCTGATGGCAAAGAAATAATTACAAAAATAAAATATAAAATAAAAAACCGCCCACCCGCATGCAATTTTACAAAACTTGGCCTGAGAAACAGAACATCTACTTTGTATGGCCTTGGGTTCTTTAAAAAAAGAATGATTGTTTCTCAGGCAATGTTCCCCACATTTTTTTTGATGGGGTAGAGAGAGATTTTTGATGGGATAGAGAGGGATTTTTTTTGATGGGGTAAAGAGGGATTTTTTTCTTTTCTGTCACTGAAAACAGTGTCTCGTAAATTTGAAATTTTGACTTTCCTGCGAATCACTAGTCATTCTCATAGTTGTTTTTTTTGCAATTGGGAGTCTTTGTCATACTTATTCCAAATCAAGGTTTGAAAAGAATCGGCTTCAATCAGTGAAGATTTTAAAAATAAGACCTGATGATGTGGTAGGTATGTCTTGTAGAAGTTTAATAAAGAAAGAGAAACAAGAGTTTTTAATTGCCTCAAGATTCATCATTCAGTGAAGGATCATGAGCTATGTTTTTAACACCAAAATTGAAAACGGTAGTAAAATGTGATTTTGCATTTTTTATAATAGTTGGTAAGACAAAAATTCAAAATAATTACTTTCTCTCCTCTAAAAAAACTTCTATTAATTCATGGTGATGCTAATTACAACTTTGGGGTTCCTATTCATTATTGAAGGGAGAACTGCCTGTCACTTGATTTCTTCCAGATCCTGTGAAATGCAGTTGAAGAAAAAAAAAGCAAATTGTTTGGGTGTTCTTTTAAATGTGTGTATGCAGTGTGATTTAATTGTCTGTCAATGTTTTGTGAGATGTGCGGGTAAGAGCTGTGTATTGATGTTTTTAACAGAATGGTTATCTTATTATCTCGGATAAGTATGCATTTGGTTGAAGAACAAACATATTTTCTAATGCATGAACTTTGGCCCTTTTCAGCTTATTAGTTACCTTAAATTTTCAGTATTCTGTCTGATATTTTTTTCTTGTTGAGGGGTTCAGAGATTTATATTTTAAACCTTAAGGTGTACTGTTATGAGACTTCAGTTATGTGACCAGTGCATTATCAGTCACCAGTCCATTATGATCGGAAT
Organism: Pictodentalium vernedei; assembly: GCA_031216915.1. Taxonomy (NCBI): domain Eukaryota; kingdom Metazoa; phylum Mollusca; class Scaphopoda; order Dentaliida; family Dentaliidae; genus Pictodentalium; species Pictodentalium vernedei. The sequence continues at coordinate 426,073,984 of CM062289.1, read as the reverse complement.
GTTTAATCCTTCTTACACTTACCACTTAATTGATATAGTGCTAAAGAAAAGATTGTTAACCCTTTACCCAACGAACCGCCCGCATCCGCCCGCGTAATATGCAAATTCAGCAGTTGAAAAAATATTATTTTTCAAAATTTCAACAAAACCATATCATGTGACCCCTCATTGGAACGAGCTCGTCGAGCTTGTTCCATCGAGGGGTCACATGATATGGTTTTGTTGAAATTTTTTGAAAAATTAAAAAAAATGCTATTTAAAATAATAAATTTTGATATCGTCTGCATTGGGTAAAGGGTTAACTGGTTGAGGGCTAGATTATTTTTGATGTCTGAATTTGTTATTCTTAAACTTTTATTATAAATTATTGGAGTGGCCACAAGCACTCTCCAATATGTTGTAATAAAGCAAATTTATATGAATAAAACAAATTGTGGCATTTGACTGAATATGAAACATGAGCAAGAAGATATTGGCTTTGGTTCTGGTACCCTCATTTGTTTTTTGAAATCCCTGATGGTTATTTATTTATTTATCAGTGTTTAAGGTCATATACTTATGCACAATGGCTAATCATGACCGTAACAGTTTTACAGGTGGAGGAAGCCGGAGTACCCAGAGAGAGTCCGAATTGATTGCTCAGACGGTCACTCATCCAAGGATTAACCAGGCTCGACGTTGCTCAACTTCGGTGATCTGACGAGAACTAGTTACCTCAATGCCTCTGCGCACCCACCCCCAAGCCCTGATGGTGGCTTCTAGCACTCAACCAGTTGATCCTCTGCACACTGATGTCAAAATGGCAAAGTTTTCAGCAGCAAATATTTCCCATAATGCAGTTTAATATTTAACCAAATATACCTTGTTTGACAGAGCTCACTGAGCTCTCTCAAACAAGGTATAATTGGTTAAATTCGTAGTTATACAAGAGAAAAACAGAGTGATCAGTAGAGCTGTAGGTTAACCGAAACCGAACCAAGGTTTTTAGTTTTTTAAAAACCGAAACCGTCGACATCCCGTAATCTAAGGTTTTTGGGGGTTTTTTTTTATTAAATACTCTCTTGCTGCAGAAATTTACAGAATGTAGCCATCCCAGAGTAGTGAGAGTACCCAGACACTGCCAATGGCAGTGTCTGGGTACTCTCACTACTCTGGGAAGGCTACATTCTGTGAATTCTGACATTTCAGTTTACTTGTGTTTGCAGCTTTCCTCAAGTTGTGTGTAGGTGTCGGACCTCGAAAAATGGCCAAGCACAATAAAAGTTCTGTATATTTAGGTAATTATTATATTGGCCTTCCTGATTCTTCTTGTATTATATAGCTTATTTCGGGCATTCATTGAGTTTCACTCAATTACACTACAATTCAGTTATGATTCCGGACATAAGAATGAGTTTTATTGAATTTTACTTGGCCTCATGAACAAACCGAAAACCGAACCGAACCGAGGTTTTACTCCATCTGAAAAACCAAAACCGAAACCGAAGAAGAAATTTAAAAACCTACAGCTCTAGTGATCATTGAAAATTCTATTGCATGACCAGAGTGAAAATTCTGTTGCACGACCAGAGTGCTAGCGGTTAATGAAAATTTGAAATTGTAATAATTCTGTATGAGTTAAATTTACTATAAAAGTCCTTGATTTCAGAAATAATTTTTCAAAGCCTTTGACAATGGCTTCTATGCCACAAAGGTTCTCGGAAAGTGCTTGAAAAGTATTTTAAAGATTGTTTATGTACATGACCTTTTTGCTAAGTTTAGTAGCTCCGATTGCATTGTTGTTGAAAAATCTGCTTCATTCCAATAAGGAACTCCCTGATAGTTCTGAAATGGTTTTCCGAATAACCGGTTTATAAATGGTCAGCAACCTAACCAGTTGGATAAGCAGTCAGTTGGTTGACCTCAGTGTTAATAACAATCAGCATTCCATTTGTAATACCAATTTTCCTTTTGTCTTTAAGTTGCCAGACCCACAGATTACTCATCAATCTAGTAATGAAAACTGCATTAAAATTCTGCTGAATTACTTGGTTTATTCTACAACACATTAAATCTACATGCTAATTTCACAGTCATTTGCTACATGGTCCCTTTGGCAGTATTGCATCTAGGAGTGTTGACATCATGTAAGGTGTTCGTGAGTATTGAGTGTTACAGCCAGCAGTTGGCCGGTGATGAAAATGTGTCAACCGTTTAAGCACTACTTCCCAGATGACTGACCCTTTTGATGATGACTTTATTGTTTCCAACTTTGACCTTCTGGTCTCATCCAAACCCCTCGCATCTCTGCAGGAAGTGAGGGATATAGAGAGTAATCGCTTGACTGGACTGGTTACGTGAAATAATTCATGAGAGGTGAGGGATGTTGTACTATTTACAATATAGTCCCTCGCCTCAAAAGAATTATTTCATGCAACCAGTCCAGTCAAGCGATTACTCTGTTTATTACTTTTCACTATTAACGATAATTATTTTATTTAACCCTTTACCCAACGTAAAACCAGCCAGCGCTATTATAAAAAATCGGCAATTAATTTTCATTATTTTTTCATTTTTTGTCTCTAAGACATAGGTTATGACCCCTCGTTCCAATGAGGGGTCATAACCTATGTTTTTGAGAAAAATTGAAAATAATAGTTATTCAAGAATTTTTTTTTGCAAGTGTCGTCTGCTTTTCATATTAGGTAAAGGATTATAAAAAGCCAAAAAAAACAATGAAGTCCCCATTACAAAGCTTCTTCATTTGCCCGCCCGGATACATGACACAATAGTTGGTTGCATAATTCATTTGTGAAGTTATCGTTAAATATCAAACCCTGAAATTCCAGTAAATCACACTTTGGAAAGTAATAAATAGTAACAACCAGAAAGTCGTAGTGTTGCGACAATTAGAAAATTTTTATAGCCAATAGTATTTAGTCGCCAATTAACTGGTTTAATGCTAAATTATGTTTCAAAGATAATTTGTAATGCAAGTATTTTTTCAGAGATGCCATGCAACAAGCAAAGGAAGCCTTAGTTTAAAAAGATTTTGTTCATGAACAATTGTTTTGTTACAAATTATTTGAGAGTACCTGTTTGCATTTATCTTCTGCTGCTGAGAAAACAAGCGTAATATGCAAATTTAGCAGCTGAAAAAAATATTTTAAAAAAAATTTCATCAAAACCATAATCATATGACCCCTCTTTGGAACGAGCTCATTGAGGTTGTTCCAGTGAGGGTCACCTGATATGATTTTGTTGAAATTTTTTTAAAAGGACACCCACATAGTTTGAAGCCTCTTAATTAATGTGCCTGCCCTTTAGAGTAAAGCCCAAATATGGGCTTCCGGCATTCAAACGGTTAATATTACAGAATTACAATTCATTTAGGTGCTAGAATTAAAATATGGTCTGCCATGTACAAAGAGTTAAATTTTAAACCGAAATAAATGTTCAGTGATATGATCTTCACATCTGGAAAATTATTCCTAATTAGTATTATATTGTAATGACATTGTTAATATATTCTTTTCAGAACACGCTCAGGAAATTCCGTTTTTGATAGAAAGAACATAAAAACCAGTTATACTGGTGAAAGTGACCATTACACACAGAAGACTGTTGTTTTCTGTTGACACAACCCAGAAAATAATATGAAGTAAAGGGAGATAACTACATTAGATAATATTTTAAATTGTTTATGATGTATACTAAATTTAAATTTAATTGTGCATAGAAGAAACACATCTGTAATCAGATAGAATAAATTTTTGTTTACGAAATAAAGCATTGGTTGGTATCAAATTATTCAGTTAATTTTTTGGTCTCAGAGAGGATATTTGTCTCAACTTTTTACATCCCCATTGTCCCCATTGGTTCTGAGATTTTTTTTCTGATAACTTTTCATCTCAGCTGTCTGAAACAGACATGTCAAATTTGAGTTATTATTGACCTCAACACAAAGAGAATTTACTTCTTGAATATAAAATGTTAGATTTCCTGAAATATTAGTTTTATCACAAGAAAGTGATATTTTATTATGAAGGTCTGTTCACCAGTTGGGGGTTCGCTAGCAAACCTGTTGAAAAATATATAGTTTCATCATCTACATTGCATTTTCCCAATATTTCTCAGCTCGAAAACTAAAGTACTCATGAATTTTTTATCATTCAGAAGTTCTTTGTGTTCACAGTTTTTACATTATTAGCATTATAACTTTCAGTAGTTTGATTCTGCCATTGGTTTTAGGTTGTAATCCTTGAGGGCTTGGGCATTTTACAAAAAAACTATAACAGGCCACACTCTTCAGGCAGCCAGTATATTTTTTTTTTAATGGACAGCCAATACTTGCCCAAAAGTCACTGCACAAATGCATGGAGTGTCATCTGCAGTTTAATAACCCCTAGGACTCTGGTGGTTGAACAGAATTTTTTCCAATCACTCTGTTTTTCTCTTGTTTAACTATGAACTGAACCAGTTATATCTTGTTTGACAGAGCTCACTGAGCTCTGTCAAACAAGGTATATTTGGTTAAATATCAAACTGCCTTATGGGAAATATTTGCTGCTGAATGCTTTGCTTTTTGACATTAGAGTGCACATGGTTGAGGAAGTTCACAAGTTGGGCCTCTGAAAATTGACCACTGTGAGCTAGACCCTTAATAGTTTCTACAGTTTTGGCTACGGTTTGTGCAGCCAAGGCCTGCTTATACTCTTGGGGGAGGTGGGAGGGTCAACATAGTACAGTTTTCTGTGCTATTAGAGTAAATTATTCAATGAATTAATTAGATATTTCCCCCTAAAAAGGGATATCATTTCACATTCCCTGAAAAGAATCTTTTTTCAACTAAGGCTAAATGCCAAAAATAAAATATGTTCCAGTAAGACTACAATCGTCACCCTCTGATTGGAAGAAACCTTGCTTAGTTTTTTCTATGTTTATGCTTCCAGTGGCATATGTTATCGTCTGACATCACCAAGTAAAATATTTCAAAATATGATAACAATGGGAGGAGATTCAAAGTGCATACTGCCTATAAAATTGTATTTTTCGAGGCCTGTGATCATTCTATGAATGTATGTATACTCACAACTCACTTATAAAAAGGTCAAGGTTACTCCATCTCAGTTCAAATCATGAACTCATTCGAACATATACATGATTGCAATGAATTTGCGTCTTGGTTGAACATAAGCTCTGAGCCACAAACTTCAGACCATGCTATCGTCAACTTATCACAATAACTTACAATGTTCTTTAAATGGAGCATGAGATCATGTCCCTTGTCAACAACCGAAATATATATTTATTCCATTAGTGTATTTCTAGAATGAATTTTGATTCCTAATATTCAGTGGGGTGTATAATAGTGAAGTATTCTGAATGTACTTTATTGTGAATGACTAATGAAATCATCTACTGCTGTGAACCCTTCTTTATTCCCCCGTCTATTGCCATGAATCCTAGGAAGAGAGCAATGCTTTTAAAGTTCAATAAATTCTTTACGAATTTCTCAAATTACTGTCTCAAAATTTTAGTCTATGTAGTTATCTCTCTTTATGTCAGACTTGTTTAATTATTGTTTTGAGATTTTGAAGATTCCCCAAGTTGGCTAGAAATTAAATATTAGTTAATAAACTTGTCTAATTACCTCAGTTATTATTTTATCATCATTTTTGCAAACCTATTGAAATTGACCATTCAATTAGCCAGTCACGATGAGATACATATTCTTTGTAAAATGCTTACACTGTCCGGGCCTGGCAATCTAGAAAATCAAAACAATTGCCCTCCTCAGATTGCTTGGGAATGCAATTACACCAGAAATTTTCAATGCAAAATCTTTTCTATTTGGGTTATATTTACTTCAAGGTATTAATATTGTGACTGCAAAATTGTGCTACATTCAGCTACATGGTGGAAAAATTGGCAGATCTTCTCATTATTCAAAATGTTGCATTCAAATCTTATGTGACTGCTTTCAACTCCCAAAATGTATCGAAATGAGACACCAAATGGGTTATGAATTATTGCGAATCAATTCAACCTTGACAAATCGCCCCCGGAGTTCCAATGTGTTCTATGTGCCAGTAGGCACATAGAACACATTGGAACTCAGGGGACAAAAAAATAATATATTTTAAAGGCAGTCCCAAACAGGCCTGGCATTCCAGAAAATGATGGGGGCAAAAAATTGCCCTCCTCAATTTTTTTCTAGGCGTGCAGTAAGCATGAAGCACTCCTGTGCTCCTAAAGAATGCCAGGCCTGGCTTACACCATTTGGCAGTTTCCACTCCTGGTAGCTTACCACTTGTTGGGAAAATTTTATTTTGGGGAGAATTCAACAAGGTTCATCCTTTTATTTTTATCCGATAGACTGCTAGATCAGTAGTTAGAATTGATCCATACAGGTTTGTTTTATAACAATTTATTGGACAATGCCTACAGTTCTGTGACAAGACAAATCCACATTAACCCTTTATCCAACATAGATAGTAGATGACAGTTACCATAAAAATTTTTGAATAACTAAAATTTTTCATTTTTTTGACTCTACAACATAGCTTATGACCCTCATTGAAACAATATCAGTGAGCTCATACCAATGAGGGTCATAAGCTGTGGTTTTGATACTAAAAATGAAAAAGTAAAAAATGTGAAGGATGATCTTTGTGAATAGTGCTTTCCAGTTTTGGCTAATACATTAGTGAATAGTTAGCCGTGTTGCCTTCAGTACTGTCCATCACAGTGCTGCTGAAGTAATTGGATCAAGTTGATTCTGGAGCCTATAGACCATTCAAAGTCGGATGAATTCATAATTAGTGAATTTCGTTGCCAACTGAACAAGTCATTAATTAAGTCCCAGAATTCATTACCAATATCAGTTTTGGTTTAAAATTACCTCTACCAGACAAATAGATGGTGGAGGCAGCAATTAAAAAACTCTTAAGGTGGGTGGATACTTCCTGTTATATTATGAATTTGCACGAGCAATAGAGAACGAAAGCAAGGGTGATCTGCTGCCCCAAACAGTCAGGCTTGTCATACAAAGACTATTGATATGGTTTATTATTTATCTTGTGTCTATTCACATTATGGATTTCCACTTCCATTAGGGAGTTATGCAAGGCTCCTGTTGCACCTTGAATTCCTTAAAATTAGTCCTGAAATTTAGAAATCCTGCCAAGAACCTGAAAGGCCAGTCTTCCCTGAAAACCCTTCATAATTTAGATATTGGTTGATCAGAGGAGATTCATTCCAGCAATATTCAGTTTGATTCACACCAAAGATGTAACTACAGTACAAGTCAAAATAAGTTGTAGGATAACCACTGTAAACTATGTATCTTTCTCTTCCTACACTGATAAGACCAGAAGCTGACATTATTTTCTGGAAAGTTCTCACTGAGAGCTTTCCAGAAAATGATGTGGGATTCTGATCTTATAAGTTCAGGAGCAGCAGTATACTTAGTTTATTGCGGTTATGCTACAACTTATTTTGACTTGTACTGTATGTGTTGCTCTTCGAGAGGAGCTTTTAAAGGAACAATAAGCTGCTAATTTGAAAAACATATTGACACTCAGATTTTGTTTGTACGCGAAAGAGCATATAAAAAAAACATTATATGCAAAGTGTAAGACATCTGAAGCAACTCAGATTGACTTAAATCTAAGGGCCTGAGCAAGTGTCCTGAATTCCTAGCATCCCACAACCTCTATATGTCAGGTGGCTTAGCAGAAATTTCCAATAGGCAGCCAAGACTTGACTAGAAAACACTCCCTGGGTAATCTGTCTATTTTCAGCAGGACCTCCTCCTGATAGCATGTTAAGGGCACTCGTTCCAAGGTTTGAAAAGTCGGAAATAGGCCTTCAGGGTTAATGACGACAAATTTTCAGAATATACAACGTTGCCTGAAGATAAATGGAGTTCCATTTAACCCTTAACCCTTTACCCAACGCAGACGATATCAAAATATATTATTTTAAATATCATTTTTTTAAATTTTTCATAAAATTTCAACAAAACCATATCATGTGACCCCTTGTTGGAACAAGCTAGACGAGCTCGTTCCAACGAGGGGTCACATGATATGGTTTTGTTAAAAAAAGTTTTGAAAAAGAATTTTTTTTCAACTGCTGAGTTTGCATATTACGCGGGCGGATGCGGGCAATTCATTGGGTAAAGGGTTAAAGGCCTGGAGATTTTTCATGCATTTTTGCCACACTGTGACATTTAATGCTCTGTGACTTGGCAGTTGTGTCTATGCACATCTTGGCTGATTATTTAGGTATCCAAGACTTGCCTAGAAACAACTGTCAGTGTACTTTGAGTGTACCTTGCAAGTTTACCCAAACACATGTTGGAGCACCTGTTCTATAACAGTAAAATTTGACCAAAGTCAGAAATAGGTCCCTCAGGAGAATTCTCACCAAGTAAGCACAACAACGCTACATATGAATACTTATGGAAATAATTTTACCTTCTCTGCTGTCTGAATGAATGACCCCTATGAATAACAACTGTGCATTATTTTAGCAATAATTGGGAATTATTAGATCAATAACCTTGTATTATTAGAAAAGAAGCACAGTTATACTTTCAGTTGTAGCACATGCATTGTCAATGACAATCCAAAATCAAATTACGTGGATGCATATGCTATAAATAGAACATGTGAACTATCTTCACATTTGTCCTGAGAAAGCAAATTACAAAGAATATCGAAAATGATATTTCCGTGAGTGATTGGGTAACTTGATCAGGATTGATGAGAGCTGCATGCCTTTCTTGAAAAAGCCTGTAAATTTTTGCCTTCATGACGAGAGGAAGAACCTTTTTACTTTGGATCCCCCAGGGGGACACAACAATTTCCAAGGTATTCATTTCCACTCTTCAATTAACATTCTGCTGGGCCAATCGAAACCAAACTTTATAAATGGGTTGAGTATGATAAGAGGAAGAACTGTATTTATTTTGTAATCATTGTGCCAAAGGTCAAGGTCACAGTAACATTTAACGTACAGATTTTCCTGATTGCCGCTCACTAGTTCAAGTTGTGCGTGACTGACATAAACAGAATTTGACAGCTAAGTTGGGAATGGTTAGTGAACGAACCCTATATATTTTGGGGTCATTGTGCCAAAAGTCAAGGTCATAATAACCTTCAACTTACAAATTTTTCTGGTTTCTGCTCTCTAATAAAAGTACCGTTGAGCTGATCAAAACCAATCTTAACATGTGGTTTGGGTATGATGAGAAGAAGAACCCTATTTTATTTTGAGGTCATTGTGTGGAAGTTCAAAGTCACAGAGACCTTTAACTTACAAATTTCTCTGGTTTCCACTTTAAGTATCTGGGCATTTTTTTTCAGGGAGATTTGCCCCCCCCCCCCCCCCCCCCCCCTCCTCCAGGCAGCCAGCTCTCTTTCAGATTACCAGTTTATTGTTCCTTCAAGTTATGTTTTACTGGTGTACATTTGCACAAGGACCTGGTAGCCAATGCCGGCAGTATGAATCCTCGAATGCCTGTAACATAGCAATTGGCTAAACATGAATTTATAGCAGTGCTGTGATCCTGATATTTCCAGGGATGATGAAAGTGACCTTAAACCCTAATAAACAGACAAACCAAGGATCATAAACCCTTTTTTAAAACATATTTATTTTTTTTAGAATAATTTAACACTTTCATTATAAAGTTAATTTTGGATTTACCAAATATTCTTCAGGATTGGGCCATTACAAGTGTATAGCTTTTTCACTCTAATTGAATATCGAATCAAGTTGGCTCCCAAAAGTTTCAAATCAGATAGGCTCCTAAAAGTTTTGAATTGAATATGGATGATCTCATGTATTCTGTTCAGGTCCCAAGCCGCATAAGTATTGAGGAACGGAAATCTTTGACAGACTATTTTTAAATAGAAGCAAGATTCCACTGGAATCTTCTACAAATCGTGTAACTCAGTTACAAATTGAATCGCGAGCGATAGCTGAAAATCATCCCCTGGGTTCCAATGTGTTCTATGTGCCAGCAGGCACATAGAACACATTGGAACTCAGGGGACGAAATAGTAAAACGGGTTCCCCTCACAAATTTGGTTGGCAATAAAATGTGTTGTTTTTGTTGATAGTTGTCAAATGAATTGCTTAGTGTCCTTCTAATAATTGGGGCTTTTTTTTATAGACATGGAGGCAGTAATGAACACAGAAGGACACACGCATGTGAATGAGTTAATCGATATGGCACCTGTGCCATCACAGAAGGATAAAACTTGAGGCCTGCAGCCCCTCATTTTATCCTTCCAGGATGTCACTCATGTCATATCGATTAACCCAATCACACGCGTTTGTGTGTTTGTTTGAATTGGGATGGTTCAAAATATTCCAACAGCATCATCATTGCATGTCTTCATCGAAGACATGTCTTCGTGATGTAGTTCGAATATTAGTAAGTCAGAATTATAGTTTAAAAACTTTGTGACTTTCTGCATTGCTTTCGTTAATGATATTCGAAAATTCCATATTTGGCCGTCCGATTTTTACTCAAATTTCGACTTGGATATGCATTTTGAATTGAATTATTTTTTGAATATCGAATATTCATAGGACTACAATTGCCAAGTACCTTACCGGTACCACCCTGTGCATCCTGTAGGATAAATTCAAGTTATTAGTTAAATGTTTCAAAGCATGCTGGGCGTTGAACATTACTTCATTGTACTAGAGAAATGTATCTGTTGTGTCAATGAAGTGGAGATATCTTGATGTAAAAAATGCTCTTACAGTTCGTAATCTTTTGCAAGAACTTTTGAGATGGTCTAATCAAAATGGTGATTGGTTGCCTTGATGCCAACACATACCACTGGTATCGGTGTCTATGGTGACAGTGTTATGCTAACATGTTTCTATTCTTTCCTTTTTTTCTGCTATACTTGATGCTGGGTGAAGGATTTTGAGGTAAACGTCATTTAGACTAGCTTTAGAACACATGAGTATAGTGGCCATCTCTCAAGTTCTTTTGTTGTGGCTTAAGTCAGTAATGCTTTCCATGTTTTTTTTTTATTTTCTTCTACCTTTTTTCCATCTATTTTTTAACACTGTCAGGGTTCAAAATTAACTATTTTCATATTATCTTTTCCTATGATGCTATCTGCAAATTCTTTAATATTTTTTAGATGTACACATTTCTATATTGAAGCTGAATTTCAGTGTGAGACCAGTTCTAACTTCGTATTATTGTAATGAACCCACTGTCCTGGAGTGAATTCGGCACCAACTAAAATCTGAATCTGTCTTCCGTATACATTGCTTGAATGCATATTTGGTGCTCTTTTCAATACTGATCCATAATTTGATATGGTATCGTCCCTTGAGTGGAACAAGGTGTCATCTGCAATGCTAAAGCATTGCAGATGACACCTTGTTTCATTCATGGGATGATCTACACCTTGCAACTGAATAGTTGAATTGATGGTAAAACCTTCCTGGTAGTGAACAGGGTTAGTCTCTCCAACTGATGCAAGTCAAGAATTGCCCATATGTCATGTTTGTTATATGAGGCAGATTCTGAGTGTTTATTGATTTCCCAATGAGAGCTGGGAGCGCGTTGGCTCAGTAGTTAGAGCATTGAACTTCGAACTGTAAGGTCAATGGTGTAATGCTGACCAACGGTAACTGTGTTGAGTCCTTGGGCAAGCAAGACACTTAATCCTGATTGCCCACACAGTGGCACTGAGTAAGAAGGCATACTGCACATCAAAGGTGCACTTGCCTTAACTGCTGGTAATTCTGCTTGTGCAGAGTTAGTAAGTTTTAAAGTCTGACAGTTGTTCGGTGGTTCTCTCCGGTCACTCCGGCTTCTTCTACCTGTAAAGCTGTCTGACATGATATGACCCCGACTGTTGAAAGTGTCATTAACCCCCAATAAACAAATGACATTAGCTATTCCGTGAACTTTAGATTGGTGAGAAGAAATTTGCCCTATTAATATTCATGGATTCATCTCATTTTTAGAGAACAGAATTTCTAACTACCATCACTTAGAAACTTGTAATGAGAAGTTTTATATAACACTTCAGATGCTTGTACAATTCACTTCTAGCCCTCTGCATGGTCTTATAATAATGTAGATTTCTTTGCTACCTCCTCTTGGAAACCTTAGGCATGTAGTAGACAGATTATGTAATACCGTTAGAGTAGGGCCTAGTAGCCCTGGTTGTATTAATTACCAGGGATTTCTTTTATTAACTGGTAGAGTGCTAGAAGCCACTATCAGGGCTTTAATATGAAGAGCAGGTACCCCAGCCTGAAGGTGTCATATTCTGTGGATGTGCTTCACATTATCTTAGAAGCAAAATTACTTAGTCTATATGGGTTTGCCTTGTTACAATTTATGGGAGAGTGCCTCTTGGCACTCTCCCATAAATTGTAACAAGGCAAAGACACATGAACAAATTTTGATAACCAAAAATAACTTAGCACTGTACTAGTTAACAGTTAACTGTGGCTGACCTGGAATACACACATCACAAATGAGTTGAATGTAATGATTTTTGACTTTAATGTTTATCTTAGCTTAAGAACTGTCATTCACAGATTCTTCTGCCCTCTTTTGGAAATGGTCTGGGGCCTATACCTTTGGGATAATTTGCGACATAGGGGCTCCAATTGGAAATTTTTTTTCATCAGAGATGAAACATACGAAGGCTTAAGAAATTTTAAATTGAATTGAGCAGAGAACATTAAGACTGATATCGAAGCGACTGCATGTATATTACAAGTAAGTGTTAAAACAAACAGTCATATGGAATCTTAAAACAAACAGTCATATGGAATCAGACACTTCGTTAGGTGAGCAATTTAAAGGTAATGAACAATTGGTGTCCTGAACTGGCTGTTCATAACACCTCAGAAAGGCGTTCTCAGAAAACCAACGACAGTTTTCTGAGTCCCTGTGACAACACAGTCCTGGACACTAATTGTGTGTTAATTTTTTGTTTTAGTGGGAACAGAGCTTGGAAATTTGGGGAAATAGATCTAGAGGAAAAGTCTGTAATGGAGTGTCAGGTTTGATAAGCTTGTTCCAGTGAGGAGGTGTAAGCAACGTAATGTAAATGTTAATCTTTAGCTTAACTTGACAAAGTCGAGATAAGCTGTTTCCCTCAAATGTGCGCAAGTCTGTGAGTCTACAAGTCTGTGAGTCTATTCACATTTCTTTAGCACAGGCTACACCTTGTCCAATCATCACGAAATTACATATGCAGGTTCAAGGTCATGTCTAGATGAGAACGTCCCCTTTTGGCCATGATCGATCAACCATGATGGATGCGTGGGCCTGAGACCCTAAACATTTAGCACAGTCTACAGGTTGTGTTTATGAAGGGATTTCATTGTAACTTGGTAGGATGACTCGGTTTATTGTCTAGATGAGAACGTCCTATTTTGGCCATGATCGGTAAACTGTGACGGCTGCACAGGCACTTGACCTAGACTTTTTTAGCACAGTCTACAGTTCATTAACTCACCTGACTGAAAGTCAGGATGAGCTATAGTGATCACTCACCATCCATCGTCCATGAACATGGTGTTTGCACCTGCCCCTCCTTAACCGCTGAACCAATTTTACTTATATTTGAGGTGATTGCTTGTTCTGACATCGCATTTTGTTTTTTTTCCAAATTGATTTGCCCAGCCTCATAGGGAGGGAGTGGGGGAAAATTCACCAAAATTCTTTAAAAATCTTCTCATGAACCAATGGGTACAATGACTTGATATTTGGTATGGAGCTTCCTCTTGGGGTATAGAATCAAGTTTGTTCAAACAAAGTGCGTGGATTAATATTTGCCCTCTTAATGGGAGGGGCAAGATATTTGGCCCCACCCAAAATTTATATTTACTGAACCGTTGGTCCTATTTGAAACAAATTTGATATTTGGTATTATTGAGTCATAAGTACTTGATTCATGCAAAAAAAAAATTTCCTGTGTGGAACCATAAGAGCTAAAAATAGAAGTATTTTCAAATGAACATATTTCCCAAACCACACGGAACAGAGAACTGTTTTTTGGATGAAGCATCCTTAGGACCAGTAGAATTGAATGATTAAAAATATTGCCATCGGCTGTGTCAGGGTTTTCGATGGCTGGCATCGAAAAAATGCTGAGTCAGCATATTTGCAAACGTTTAAGAAAAAAAAAAATTCTCCACAACCACTGTGATAAGAATCTTTTGATATTTGGTGTACAGCATCCATAGGGGGTCAGATACAAGTATCTTGAAATGAACTTCCTTGGTTCATATTTGGGCTCAATACAGGAGCTCAAATATTTTTAACTTAGGGCAATATGGGGAATGATCTTTAAAAATAGTCCTCTTCAGATCCACCAGTCAGAATGCTTTGATATTTGGTATGCAACTTCTTTGGTGGGGTGGGGGTGGGGGGGGGGGGTAGGTGCCAGATTCAAAGTCAATCAAATCGAGTGTCTGGGTTAATATTTGGGCTCCCCATGGCAGCACGAATTTTAACTTAGTGCAATATGACTGAATTTCTTTAAAAATCTTTTTCTTCGGACCCACCAGTCAGAATGCTTTCTTATTTGGTATACATTATCTCGGGGGAGGGGGGATTCAAGTTTGTTCAAATCTAGTGCCTGGGTTAATATTTGGGCTCCCTATGGTAGCCTGAATTTTAAGTTCGTGCAGTATGAAGGAATTTCTTTAAAAATCTTCTTCTGATCCACCAGTCAGTATGCTTTCACATTTGGTATACAACATCTCTAGGGGGTGAGATTCAAGTTTGTTCAAATCATGTCCCTAGGTTAATATTTGGGCTCCCTATAGTAGCCCAAATTTTCACTTTCTGCTACACGAGAAAATTTCTTTAAAAAATCTTCTTCTTCAGATCCACTAGTCAGAATGCTTTCATATTTGGTATACTACATCTCTAGGGTGATCGCATTCTAATTTATTAAAATCAAATCCCTGGGTTCATATTTGGGCTTCCTATGTGAGCCCAAATTTTAACTTGATGCAATATGAGGGAATTTCTTTAAAAATATTCTTCTTCAGATTCATCAGTTGGAATCCTTTCATATTTGGTATACAACATCTCCAGGTGTGTCAGCTTCAAGTTTGTTCAAATTGAGTCCTTGGATTAATATTTGGGCTCCCTATGGGAGCCCGACTTTTAACTTAGTGCAATATGAGGGAATTTCTTTAAAAGTCTTTTTCTCCAGAACCATATCTTAGAATATTTTGGTATTTGGTATACATCTCTAAGGGGGGGGGGGGGGGGGGGGGGGGGGGGGGGGGAGGGGGGGGGGTCAGATTCAAGTTTGTCCAAATCGAGTCCCTGAGTTAATATTTGGGCTTTTTATGGGAGCTTGAATTTTACCTTTGTGCAATATGAGGGAATTTCTTTAAAAATCATCTTCTGCAGATTCACCAGCCAGAATGCTTTTGTATTCGGGGGGTGAGATTCAAGTTTGTTCAAATCAAGTTATTTGAGGGATTTTTGTCAATTCGTGTTTCTGATAGACAGATGAAAAATCTGCTAATTAGTAATTATTAATTATCTGAAAGGTCCCATGCCCATCATCTAATTTCTAAAGTAATCTGATTTTGCAAATGCCTCAATATCCGAACTTTCAATTTTGGAACTATTAAAAGCCAAAATGTGAAATTTGTTTAACCCTTTACGCAACGTAACGGCCAAAATCGGCTAGCACTATTCACAAAATTCACCATTCATTTTTTATTACTTTTTCATTTTTGTCACAAAAACATAGCTTATGACCCCTCATTGGAACGAGCTCATTCAAGATTAGTGCTTCAAGAATTTTATTTGCAAGTGTCATCTGCTTTTCGTGTTAGGTAAAGGGTTAAAATTCTACCACAGTCCAGATTTTGTCCTGCAGGCCATAAAATAATTTTTAGGTATTGTACATCTATGGACATACCATATCAAAATAGTATTTTATGGCTTTAGAGTCCACAGTTTATTTAATATTTTGTTTGTAATCACTGCTTATAAATACAGTAGTTCACACACGCACATGGAAACATGCGATATTCACATCTACTCAGTTACATTCAGAACACCATCATCAAATCTGCCATAAACGAAACACCATAGTCAATAGTAGGTCACAGTTTGATGATTACTGTTAGGATCAACGGCATTCCATGGCTTGGCACTGCTCAGTGGTTCTCTCCAAGCTTTCTCCAGCTGTAAAACTGTGCAATATGAGGTGACCCTGACTGTTGAAAGTGTCACTGAACCCCAATAAATGAATAAATATTTCAGTATTAAAGTGTTGAGTTGTGTTTTGACCTCATTGATCCACCTTTGGTTTTGACTTTTTTGGTCATTAACCCTTTACCTAACATGAAAAGCAGACGACACATGCAAAAAAAATTTTTGAATAACTAATTTTTTTCATTTTTTGTCTCAAAAACATAGGTTATGACCCCTCGTTGGAACGAGCTCGACGAGCTCGTTCCAACGAGGGGTCATAACCTATGTTTTTGAGACAAAAAATGAAAATATTTTGAAAATTAATTGGTGATTTTTGAGAATAGCGCTGGCCGGTTTTGGCCGTTACGTTGGGTAAAGGGTTAAGACTGTTGGGATGTTAAGAACTTTCTAAGGACTGATCCTTCACCAGCATTGGTCTTCATATCTCATGTTCATTTTTTTTTTCATGAGTGTGAACAGAGAAATAGATACACACTTACATGTGAATGCTACTGAAAGCTCTACACAAACTCAACTTTTGCAGATAACCTATTTACCATTCTTCTGGATATAATAAAGAGGGCAAATTACAGTACAGCCATTGTGGACAGATCAAAATCTATGGGTGGGCATTTTCCCACTCATATAGTTCAGAGATGATCTGCTATGACACCTAGCGAAATGCCCACCAATGAAGAACCGGGGTAATCCCGGCGCTGCATTGGTGGAAATTTTGCTGGGTGTCATAGCGGATCATCTCTGAATTATATGCATGGAAAAAATGACAACCCATGGATTTTAACCCATCCATGATGGCCCTACTTATGACAGTTCACAGATTTTGAAAATATCTGTGGCAAGCACAGGGGGCATCAGGTGTCTTGGGAAGTTTGAGCATTGAGGAGAGAGGTCTTCCCACAGGAACATTTTAAAACAGTGCTATCAAATAAGGTGATAAGACACAACTTTTTGACAAACTGTTTGTAGTTCCAAACGAACTACTTTTCGGTTATCTGTTTTTTTCCATTTAGATAATCACCAGAAGAAAGCTAAAATCGTTCGTCTCAAATTTTATTCCCTGCTTTTTTTTTTGGTGTGGAAAAAAGTGAAAAATAGGAATAAGATGTTTCATATCAAGAGTCAGATAATTCGTCCATTTCAAGGTGGCAGGCTTGGCATTCTTAAAAAAAAAAAATTGCCCCCTCACATGACCTGGGGGAGAGATTAGCTCTCATCAAGCTTGCAAAAGCTAAAGTTGCAAAATGAAGTTTTACTATCACTGCATTCTGCCTAGTGGGCTTTGTGCATTTTAGTTGGTGCTACTAACAAGGTAGTCTCTGTGAGACAGCTGAACTGTCCTTTCTACACCTCTGGGCCTCGGCAAGGCCTGGGGGCGTGGGAGGGGCAGTATGGTCATCTTACAAAGATCCTAACATAGCAGAGATCTGAAAACGTGGGTTTCAGGAAATGGCTGTTATGATAATCATTTTTTTAAGGCCAGGAGGGCTAGTTTTAGCCCTCCTTAATATTTTTAAGGCGAGCAGTAGACGAGCGAATAAGTCGCTCTCCTGAAAATTCCAGGCCTGAGATGGCAAGTGAGTAATTCCAAAACAGGTGACAAACCTGCGTGTATGTGTTGATGTTCATTTTCAGCAACTGTGTTTACCTAAATATAATAAAAGTACATAGCTAAATATTTATTTTTCTAACTTTCATATAAAATTTATGTTCAAATACAATTGCAGAAAATTTGTCTTTCTTGCCTTAGAACTGTACCTACATCTTTTCTGCCTAGAGGACAGATGTAAAGTACAAACTGAAGTTGATAATTATTAAATTTTTTTTTTGCACATGCAACACTGAAAAAGAACTTTAGTTAATTTTGAGCCCTGCACTAATTCTGTCTTTAACCCTTTACCCAACAACGCACATGATAAGCAAAATTTATTATTTTAATTATTGTTTTTTAAAATTTAAAAAAAAATTTCAGCAAAACCATATCGTTGAGCTCGTTCCAACGAGGGGTCACATAATATGGCTTTGTTGAAATAGTTTGACAAATATATTTTTTTCAATTGCTTAATTTGTAAATTATGCGGGCAGATGTTGCCAATTCGTTAGGTAAAGGGTTAATGCCACTTGTGGGTGAAGCTTGATTGATTATTATTATTATAGTGTGATATATTTTCATTGTATAATGGTTTCGATAACTCTTTCAGTGTTGGGCATGATTCTTTTGGTTATTTTACAACTCAATCTTTCCCTGAGGATGTGGGCTGAGAATTGCAGTTGTACTTTAACCCCTAGCACTCTGGAAGTGCAATAGGATTTTTTACAATCATTCTGTTTTTCTCTTGTTGAATTATAAATTTAACCAATTATATTTTGTTTGACAGAGCTCTCTGAGCTCTGTCAAACAAGATATATTTAGTTAAATATCATACTGCATTATGGGAAATATTTGCTGCTGAAAACTTGCCATTTTGACCTCAGAGTGCAGAGGGTAAAGTGGTGATGGTATTTTAATCACCCATATGTTCAGAATAATAACAGATGATCTGTGGTAGAGCTGGGAGGGAGGTTCAGGGGCATTGCATTCCTCCTTACTGATAACTGCTGTAACTTGGACGGTTCCTTTTGAAAGCTCTCACTTTTGCTGAAATTGCCATTTTTAAAGACATACAGGATGCTTATGTACGTACCAGAAGTATCTCAACAGTGATTGCCAGGAATTAAACATTTTCAAGAGCAGCTAAAAGCCGTGAGTGAAAACTTAGATTTCCTTGCAGTCATGAATGAGATAATTTTGATACCTTGGTCACAAAGAAATAGGTATTCTTAAGCTCATTCCAGTGAGGTGTAAGCCATGTTCTGGAGGCCAAATATATTTTTTGTTAGTGTTGTCTTCCTGTTAAATCAGATGAAGGGTTAAAATTTAGACCTGAATTGACTTCAGATACGTAGCACTCAGCTAGTTAATATGACTCGACTCCATTTTTAGCTTAACTTGACAAAGTCAAGATAAGCTATTGCTATCATGCGTGTGGAAGTCTGTTAGTCTGTAAGTCTGTTCACATTTTCTTTAGCACAGGCTACACCCCGTAGTTCTTGTCCGATCATCACAAAAGTTGATATGCAAATGGTTCTAGGTCATGTCTAAATGAGCGTGTCCTATTTTGGGCATAATCGGTCAACTGTGTGTCAGCTGCCCGAAACCCAAAAACCTTTAGCACAGTCAACAGGTCATATTTATGAATGGATTTCATTGTAACTTGGTAGGATGACTGTATAATGTCGAGATGAGAATGTCCTATTTTGGTCGGGTTCAGTCAACCATGACGGTTCGCAAGGGCACGTTACCTAGACTCCTTTAGCACAGTCTAGTTGCATTTATGAAGGGATTTCATTGTACATTGGTAGGATGATTCGGTATAATCTCTAGATGAGAACATCCTATTTTGGCTGTGATTAGTCTACCATGCGTGGGCACATAATCTAGAATCCTTTAGCACTGTCTACAGCTTGTTTTATGAAGGGATTTCATAGTAACTTGGTAGGATTACTCTATATGATATCTAAATGAGACTTTCCTATTTTTGTTGCAGTTGGTCAGCCGTGACCTCGATTCCTTTAACAAAGTCTACAAGTCATATTTATGAAGGGATTTCACTATAACTTGTTAAGATGACTTGTTTTGGAATGATTTTCCTGTAACTTGGTAACTTTGAGGGCCACATCACCCCAGGCTTCAGTTCTTTAGTACAGTCTACACCTCAAATTATTCTTGTTGAAAACATGCCATGTAGGGTACAGAACTTTACATGTTCTCATTTTTCACAATTCTTGTCTTATTTCATAATCCTTTCATAAACATTGAACATTATCCTTTTCATCAAACACTACACACAGTCAAGTTAAGCTGCAGTGTCATTGACACTTTCATTGATATATCTGCACTCTCATTAGTAC
This sequence comes from Pictodentalium vernedei, assembly GCA_031216915.1. Taxonomy (NCBI): domain Eukaryota; kingdom Metazoa; phylum Mollusca; class Scaphopoda; order Dentaliida; family Dentaliidae; genus Pictodentalium; species Pictodentalium vernedei. The sequence continues at coordinate 426,053,799 of CM062289.1, read as the reverse complement.
TGATCCTCATGCTTGCAATGATATTCCTTTGTAGATTATTTTTCACAGTACATCAGGAAAGAAGTGCATCTGATGGCACTTTCTGAATATTAGTTACCATTGAAAATTAATTTAGCTTTTGAACAGTTAACCCTTTACCTAACAAATCGGCCACAACCGCATAATTTCAAAATTGAGCAGTTGAAAAAAATTATATTTAAAAAAAAATTCAACAAAACCATATCATGTGACTCCTCATTGTAACAAGCCTGTCATGACTGTTCCAATGAGAGGTCACATTATATGGTTTTGCTGAACATTTTTTTAAAAATTTAAAAAATAATACAGTGGAGCCCACTTAATTGGATATCTCTTAATTGTATAGCCCTGTTCATTGAATATAATTTCCCAACACAAAACCATTTACCATACCTCCAGTACAAATTTGACCTGTTAATTGAATATAGGTTATAGAGTAAACTCCTGTTAATTGAATAACAAATCTTGTAACCTGTCGAGAAATTACCCTGACTCTCCTTAGTTTTCCTTTGTTTATAGACCTATGTGGCCTCAGTACATCCAATACTGGCATTTAATCTATTATCTATTATATCTTGTTTGACAGAACTCATTCTCTAGAATACAGGAAAGTGACACAATCCCTGTTAATTGAATACTCTTGTTAATTGAATAATTTTCATGAGCAATGTGGCTATTCAATTAACAGGGTTCCACTGTATTTAAAATAATAAATTTTGTTATTGTCTGCATTGGGTAAAGGGTTAATGACAGTACCACACACTGTAGACTTTTTCTGTTATGCATTGATTGTCAATAAATGTGTTATATGGGTAATCATTCCAGACACTGAAAGAGTTGAATATGTATATATAAGCATTAACCCATATATGCAAATCATATGCATATTGTGCAGCAGAACCTTTTCCAAAGTGACATTTCTGACTTGATAAAATAATGATTTCTACTCATATTTACCTTAATATTTTTCACTTTTTTTGTAAGAAGCTTTTTTATTTTTAAAAAGGAGAGAAAAAGCAAAAATTTAAATTACTTCAACCTTATTTTAATAAAAGTTCCTTTGTTTAACAGTTTGTACCCCTATCAGAACCTCAGGAAGTGGAGCAGGGCATGCTCACTGCAGTAAACACATTCTCTTTACTGGTAAGATAGGACCAGGTCCCTCGTGGGAACCTTGTGAAGTGATGCAGTGCTTGTTTACTGTGGTAAACAAGTTGTGTTTTACTGGTTAAAATAGGACCCGGTCACTAATGCTTGGGGTGGAAGTCCTCTAAAATGGGTAACATTAGAATAAATGAATGACTGAACTTGACTTTATATCCATGTTGTCGTGATGGTTAGACATTGTGCAGAAATATATTGACCATAACCCTTTACCCAATGAATCGGTCGCATCCGCCCACGTAATATGCAAATTCAGTACAGTAGTTGAAAAAAGTGTTATTTTTCAAAAAATTTCAACAAAACTATCATGTGACCCCTCGTTGAACGAGCTCGTTCCATTTTAAATATAATTTTTTCAAATTTTTCAAAAAATTTCTACAAAACCATATCATGTGTGACCCCTCGTTGGAACAAGCTCATTCCAACGAGGGGTCACACATGATATGGTTTTGTAGAAATTTTTTGAAAAATTTGAAAAAATTATATTTAAAATAATAAATTTTGATATTGTCTGTGTTGTGCAAAGGGTTAAACTCCAATCAATAAATAAATAAAATAGGACAGTTGGCCAATGCCTGGGGGTTGAAGTATCTGAATTGAGCAGCTCATGTACAAACAAGACTAAACTTGTCTTTATACTTGTGGACATGTTACAGCTAGTTGTCTCTAACTACCTGTGTTAGTGATCAAGATTCACAAACCATTGACACGGCAGTTTGATTGTCTGTTGCCCTTCTCCATGTTTGTATATTTTGTAGGAGAGAGGCTTAAGTTTTGAGGTCTCAATCCACATGAAACCCCCACTGAATGTTCAGAAATGGTGGTTTAATTTGTTAACCCTACCAGGTATACCCAAATGTAATGGTCAAAACCGGCCAAAACTATTCACAAAAATCACCATTCAATTTTCATTATTTTTTTTTTTATTTTTTCATCTCAAAGCATAGCTTATTACCCCTCATTGAAACAAGCTCATTGAGCTTGTTCCAATGAGGGTTCTTAACCCTTTACCCAATGAATCGCCTGCATCCACCCGTGTAATATGCAAATTCAGCAGTTGAAAAAATATTATTTTTCAAAAAATTTCAACAAAACCATATAATGTGACCCCCTTGTTGGAACGAGCTCGTTGAGCTCGTTCCAACGAGGGGTCACATGATATGGGTTTTTTTAAATTTTTTTGAAATATTAAAAAAAATGATATTTAAAATAATAAATTTTGTTATCGTCTGCGTTTGGTAAAGGGTTAAGCTATGTTTTTGATGCATCCAATGAAACGATGTAGTTATTCACAAATTTGAAAATGTCTACTTTTCGTGTTAGGTAAAGGCTTCAAGAAGATGTGCCTTATTGGCAAAATGGGAATAAATGATTGGTGAACCTTGACATTATAGTCATATTTCTCTTACAACAAGAACGTATTTCCCCCCAACACAAGTAAAAACGTCTAGACAAAATACAAATCTGTATTGAAGGTAGCGAGCGCATGTGCAATCATCCGATTCAGAAAGAGAATATTTTTACCTGCACTCAATAATTTGGCATTTAGTTATTAAATATTTTGAGGCCAGCTTTATGATAACAGTAATTAAATGATGAATAAATAAAAAGGTCATCGAAATAAATTTGACAAGGTAGCATTTTTCCATTTTTCCATGATCATATTTATACCCCCCCCCCCCCTCCCCGCAGACACAAAGTTTGGGGGGGGGGGGGGGGGGTATATAGGAATTACCCTGTCCATCCGTCTGTCCGTCCGGGCCAACATTGGGGGTTTAGGGGATATTATTATTAGGGGATACTTCCAAATTAAGGTAGGGTTAGGGGTGGGGTTAGGGTTAGCCCCAGAGTATTGCTTAAGGTTGGGGAGGGTTAGGTCCTGGGGGGGGGGGGGGTTAGGGTTGGGGTCAGGGGTGGGGTTTTAGTTTTAGTAGCCCCTAAACCGAAAAATAGCTCATAATCCTATTGGTTTGGCTAGGGTGGGGTTGGGTCAGGGGTGGGGATGAGGTGGGGTGTTGGGTTAGGGGTAGCCCCAGAGTAGGGCTTAAGGTTGGGGGGTGGTTAGGTCCCGGGGTGGGTGGGGGTTAGGGTCAAGGGTGGGCTTTTAGGGTTAGGGTTGGATAGGGTTAGGGTGTGGTTTTTGGGTGGAGGGGTGGGGTTAGGGTTAAATATAAGTTCTAGGGTGGAGGGGGGTGGGGGTACTGGGTAAAATAAGGTTTTGGACATACAAAATGGTTTTTTGGTAGCCCATAAACCCGAAATGTTGGAGCGTCCATCTGTCCACCCTTATAAGCGCAACTCCTCCTAAACCATTTGAAGAATTTTCATGAAACTTTAGACAATGGAAGAACTCCATATGAAGATGTGCATGAAGCAATATAATTCCGTTCTGACATTTCCAAGGGGAGATAATCCGGAGGTCCATTTTCTGAAACATTGCTTGTGTTTTTGTCCATATGCATAAAATTTGAAAGTTACAGTTTGGGTGGTAACTCCACTCCACATGTGATTTACTTACAATCCACTCTCCACGTACTGTACATGATGTTCTTACACATAAATTTGTACTGAAGATTTTGTGAATGGTCTGGTTTCTGAAAATTTTTCTTTAGTTATGCAGTTAAATGGGACAGTGGTATTTTCATAAATGATTTATTCAGGTGAAGGACTATAGTCACTTCATGATTTGACCATCCAACAAATAGGGGATTATTATATTAGCCCCCACGCGAACCCAGGGAAGTGAAGCAGTACTTTTTGTCTATGGTAAACAAGCTCTGTTTCACTGGTAAAGGAGGACCCAGTCACTTATGCTTGTGGTGTGAGTCCTCTAAAATAGGCAACATGGGGTATAAATGATTGACTGATCTTGGCTTCATCGCTATGTTGTGGTCATGATTAGCCGTTGTGCAGAAGTATGTAACCTTAAACACAAATAAATAAATAATTATATGAGGTATGTTAACCCTTTACCAAATATTATAAGTAGAGGACACTTGACAACAAAATCTTTAAATAACTAATGGTCAAAAACATAGCTTATGACCCCTCATTGGAATGAACTCAATAAGCATGTTCCCATGAGGGCTCATAAGCTATGTTTTTGAGACAAAAAAGTTTTAAAAAATAATGAAAAGTGGATGATGATTTTTGTGATGTGATGATTATGTTGAGGAAAGGATTACCGGTAACATGGGTAACCAATTAAGTTACCTCAGTTTGTGAACTTGAGCAATTATAACAAGTACATGTGCTTATTTATATTCACTATGTCATGTGAATGTGATTGAAGAATGGCAACCATTCACTGCCCATATATGTTCAGTGTTATCAGGTGTTTTTATTGAGAATACACCTCTAGTCGGCACACTAAATGAAATTACATGGAGTGGCCAGGTGCAAATTCCAGGTTATTAATCCTCTGCACACGGAATGATGTCAAAATATAAAAAATTCAAGCCACAAGTTTTTCTAATAATTCAACTTGGAATTTAACCAGTGTGGTCTTGCTCCATGACTGAATTGATCAAACTCCTACAGTTCAGTCGCTGTGGACTGGTCGTAATCCACATGTGGGCAGTAATGTCTACGCATGCGTTTACCAGGTAATAAGGGGCGCAGTGGCTCAGTAGGTAGAGGTGCAGGCCGAGAGGTCCTTGGTTCGAATCCCACCTGCCTCAACTGCATTGTGTCCTTGGGCAAGACACTTCATCTCCATTGCCCGCGTGGTGGCACGATGATGCCATGTACTAAGGCGTACTGCATGTCGATGGTACGCATGTCTTCAACCAATCTAACCCTGCCTGTGCTGCAGTGCGGAGTTGCGATGTCGTGGTGCTGGCAGCTGCTCATCATTGCTCAGTGGTTCTCTCCGGGTACTCCGGCTTCCTCCACCCATAAAACTGTCACGGTCATGATTAGCCATTGTGCATAAATATGTGACCTTAAACATCAATAAACAAATAAATAAATAACCAGGTAATACAAATTATTATTAGCAACTTTGCTACTTGAAATTTTGGGGAGTTTCAGCATCTGTGTGCAGAGGGTTGGTTCACATGGCATTCCACATTGAATTTTCAAATGGGCTATGTTGATTACATGTAGCAAATTTTCTTGGTTAAAAGCAAGCTAACCTGGGAATCCAGTGAGGTGGGAGTGCAGTGGCTCAGACTGTTGGACTTCTTTGCTAGAGGTCCCGAGTTCGATCTGGAACGACCCGCGTTATGTCCTTGGGCATGTCACTTTATCCCGGTTGCCCACATGGGGGCACGATGACGCTGTGTACTGCACTTCAGTGGTGCACATGTCTTCAATTGCTGTAACCCTGCTTGAGCGGAGCTTGAACAGAGTTAGAATGTTGAGCATTTGACAGTTACTCGTCGATGCTTGTTGGTTCTCTCTGGGTACTCCGGCTTCCTTCACTCATAAAACTGTCATGGTCATGATTAGCCAATGTGCTTTAGTATGTGATCTTAAAACACTAATCAATCAATCAATAAATCCAGTCAGCGGTGGCGCCAGGGATTTCTTGACAGGGGGGGGGGGGGGGGGGGGGGGGCCTGACCTCTCCGACAGGGGGGCTATAACATTTGACCTCCCAAACGAAGGAAAATGAGTGAAAATTGGTAAATTGTAGAACCAAAATAGAAGCAAATTGATTATGTTTGTTGATTATTTAACCCTTTACCTATAACCTGAAAAGCAGACGACACTTGCAAAAATAATTCTTGAATAACTAATTTTTTTTCATTTTTTGTCTCAAAAACATAGGTTATGACACCTCGTTGGAACGAGCTCAACAAGCTCGTTCCAACAACGGGTCATAACCTATGTTATTGAGACAAAAAATGAAAAAAATAATGAAAATTAATTGGCGATTTTTTAGAATAGCACTGGCCGGTTTTGGCCGTTACCTTAGGTAAAGGGTTAAAGTAAACATATAATAAGGTCGGGAAATATTTCATCTATAAAGCCAGTTTGACGAACGACATTAAGGAATTTCGTGAAAATCACTATTCTCTTTCAAAGTTCCAGTGCTGCACGGGTTCGAGACTGACAAGACGAGATATCTACATTCGATTGTCGGAAATTTCTCATGAAATTGGGTTTACGAGCCATTCACCCCCCCCCACCCCCCCCACCCCCCCCCCCCCCCCCCCCCCCCCACCCCCCCTTAGCGCCACCACTGAATCCAGTGAGGTTGAAGCTGAATTGAGCTGACAAACTTGTCATGTAACTGAAAATTAATATTTTTAGTCTTTATTTTAATGCAGATGCAGTGTAGCTCAGATAACTGAGGTAGCTCATATAATATTCTTGAGATGCAGTGTAGCTCAGATAAATGAGGTAGCTCGTATAATATTCTTGAGATGCAGTGTAGCTCAGATAACTGAGGTAGCTCATATAATATTCTTGAGATGCAGTGTAGCTCAGATAACTGAGGAAGCTCATATAATATTCTTGAGATGCAGTGTAGCTCAGATAACTGAGGTAGCTCATGTAATCATCGTGATAATTAGTTTACAAATTTTACCACCTGTATGAAATTATCACAGAGAAGATTCTGCTGCACATTGTAAATGCTGATGTGTTTTAGCTAGCAATCCTGTTTTTTATTTATTTTGTTGGATTCTCTCACAAGTGGTAGCCTTAGAATTGTTGTCGTTAAGTTGCTCTTCACGTTTTCGTTTCAGTTATTTATTCAGCTAAGTCGTATCAAGAAATGTTTCACACAGAAAGGCGGTATATTTGTTCTTGAAGAATTTGGTAAGAAACTCCAGAAAAACTGTTCGATAACAATGGTCGCTTATAATCTCTTTGTTTTTTGACAAACTATTTCCAGTGAATTCTGTATTTTCACATCGATTACAATAATATTCTATGTTTGTAAACACTTGTTTTATAGCAGAGAGGAAGGTAACAATTTATTTCAGGTCTTAAATCATGATTCTCGTACAGAAGAGCTTGACATATTTACAAGTGCACCTTCTAGTGTCATTTTTTCTACACTAGGTACAACTGCATTTATTTTTAAAAGTTGAACCTTTCTGCCTCTGCAGTAATATTTATTGATTTTCATATGACCAGAGCTTTTTTTTAACTGAAATAATAATTTTATTTAAGTTAACTGTCTCTTTATTTTTGTTTCCTTTTTTTGTCATTCCTCAATGAAATATTTACTCTGTTAAATAAAGGTAAATTGAAAAAAAAAGAAAAAAATTATTGCCCAAAAAAGGAATCGAAATAGAAAATCAAATTGATCTATGAATAAATTAAGGTTATTTTCTTCATTCAAAAGCAGATTCTAAAATATATGAAAGTTAGAAATTTAATATGGAATTTGTTGGTATTTTTTTAAATTAAAAATTTCCTGGTCAAATTGGAAATTATTAATCTGAATTGAAACTGAACTGAGAAAAATGTGGTGCTATTGTATCCAAGTTTTCGGGGTTCGGTGGCCTTGCAGTAAACGGTTCTCATCAGATCACCAAAGTTAAGCAACGTGAAGCCTGGTTTGTCCTTGGATGGGTGACCGTCTGAGGGATCGATTCGGACTCCTGCATTGTGTCCTTGGGCAAGGCACTTAACCCTGATTGTTCACATGGGGGCACAATGACACTGTGTACTAAGGCATACTGCACGTCGATGGTGCGCATGTCTTCAACCAATCTAACCCTGCCTGTGCTGCAGTACGGAGTTCCGATGTTGGAGAGCTGGCCACATCTCGTCATTGCTCGGTGGTTCTCTCCGAGTACTCCGACTTCCTCCACCCATAAAACTGTCACGACACGGTATGACCTTGGCTATTAAAGTGTCGTTAAACCCTAATAAATATATAAGTATCCAAGTTTTCACAGGTTGATAAGTTCATCATCAGCACAGGGTGGTAGCTCACCTATCAGGTTTTATGGTAATTAGTGAAACTGAATGAGAAGCATTCATGTCTGTATGGTTATAAATTAATTGAAAATACACTAGTTTTATCAAATTTTTATTAAATCTTTATCTAACATAATGGGAAAAACTGTCAGTGCTGTTCACAAAAATTAGTATTTGAAATTTGCCATATTTTTCACTTCTTGTTTCCAAAATGCAGCTTATGGTCCCTCATTGGAACGATGGCCTTCCAATGAGGAGTCATAAGCTGTATGTTGAGCTCATTCCAATGAAGGGTCATAGCTACGTTATTGAGAATAATAAAATTCATGTTAATCCCAAAAATATTTATACAGTTGTCTTCTTTTCTTGTTTGGTGAAGGATTAACCCTTAACCTACCAAGTATTTTTTTTTATATTTTTCATCAAATCTTGTCATGGCTGCTGTGAAGCAGCCATGACTAGATTTGATGAAAAATTCATATAAATTTGTCACAAATTATTGGTCAAATATATGATCCAATATATAAGGGAGAATTTTGATAAAAGTGTTCAAATTATACGTATTTCAGTGGCCAGTATTCCCTGTCCTGGGCAGGAATATCTGCCAGTAGCATGCAAGGAGTTAATTTAGAAAATAAATATTGATGTTTGTCTCTTAAGTGGCTTGAGTGGAAAATACTCATATACAAGTTTCTCTGTGATTGTTGTTATTTTCTTCTTGACTTTGATTTATGGTTTTCCTGCAGTTGTGGTCACAGTAAATTGCTTCGTAAAACCTTTTATTGATTTCATACTGGTCTGAAGCTTTCTTAAGGAATTTACAAAATGAACTGTTAAAAAATATTTAGTTTTCAAATTTAAAAAACAACAAAAAAAATATCATGTTACCCCCCTCATCGAGCTCGCTCCAATGAGGGATCACATGCTATGGTTTTGTTTGAAACATTTTGAAAAATCTGAAAAATAATATTTAAATTAATAAATTTTTATATCTTCTACATTGGGTAAAGGTTTAAATAAATAGGTCATTTTCTTTTCGTAGTTTATTATGAGATGTACTCCATATCTGGCTTTGGTCCAGTGTAGGTTTTGATTGAATAACAACCCACAAGTGGTTACTTGAATGGATAACTATGCTAGTCACGCAAACCCAGAAGTCCTGAATTTGGTCATAAATTGGGAAGATTCCAAACCATGGGTGTCTGCAGAGGGGTGGGGTGGGATCTAGGGGCTTTTGCCTCTCCATTATTTGACAACAGTAACTGCTTTTTCTTTTGAAATCTGAAATATTAATTGACTTGAAACACAGGATTGCCATATTTCATCTGGAGGTTTGGTCCCCCTGGAAAATTCCATCAGACAGCAATATTCTAAACTCACCAGACACTCTTCTGTTGGTCTTAAAGAGGCTTTATTATTAGTTGTAGGATATCAAAACTTCCGCACTACACCCTGTAAAATTGATCCTTGGAAACTTTCGTAGTGTTTCCATAGACCATGATGATAATGGCTCGATATTATGTGATCATATCTGTTCACATGGAGTTTGGATGGGCAGGTGGGTGACCTTTTGGGCAGGCTGGTATTCATATGGGTGGTGTATAGATACTATTGCTGTTATTCTTGAATTTGGATATTTTTTGGACTTTTTACTCATAACCTGCAGAAAAAGTTTTAAAATATTTTTCGCCAAATCTAGTCATGGCTGCTGTGACTAGACTTGATGAAATCGTTTCTCGTCATTTCACCAAAGTTAAGCAACATCGAGCTCGGTTAGTCCTAGGATGGGTGACCGTCTGAGTGATCGATTTGGACTCCTACATTGTGTCCTTGGGCAAGGCACTTAACCCTGATTGTCCACATGGGGGCACAATGACGCTGTGTACTAAGGCATACTGCATGTCGATGGTGCGCATGTCTTCAACCAATCTAACCCTGCCTGTGCTGCAGTGCAGAGTGACAATGTTGTGGAGCTGGCAGCTGCTCGTCGTTGCTCGGTGGTTCTCTCCGGGTACTCCGGCTTCCTCCACCGTAAAACTGTCACCGACACAATATGACCTTGACTGTTAAAATGTTGTTAAACCTTAATAAATAATTAAATAACTAGGGTTTCCTCCTCCCATAAAATTGTTGACACGATACAACCTTGGCTGTTGAAAGTGTCAAAATCTTAATAATTGTTTTTATTATAAGTCAAAAAAATTCTGGTAATTTAATTGGCTGAAACACTCGTCAGAAGTGTTGAAAGACTCCAGCATTGCTGATCTATTCTATTTTTATCGAAATTGAGTTGATGTTTCACTGCTCTGCCATTTTTGTCTATAAATGGTGCAGATAGGTAGATATAATGATTCCAAATACCTCCTTTGCCCGCGTGGGGGCACGATGACGCCGTGTACTAAGGCGTACTGCACGTCAATGGTACGCATGTCTTCAACCAATCTAACCCTGCCTGTGCTGCAGTGTGGAGTTACGATGTTGGGGAGCTGGCAGCTGCTCGTCGTTGCTCGGTGGTTCTCTCCGGGTACTCCGGCTTCCTCCACCCGTAAAACTGCCGCGGTCATGATTAGCCCTTGTGCATAAATATGTGACCTTAAACATCAATAAATAATAAATAATATGATTCCAAATACCTGTTTGCGATAAAAATAGAAATGGTATTTCCAACTTGCTCCTTCCTTTAGTTTCCCTGTTCCAATGTTTCGGAACTGTTCAAATATAACCATTAACTACAACATGAACAAACAAGTTAACGCGCATTGCTTCTTATATATATATGTTGAAAGTATATTTATATTGTTGCATACGAATATACTGTTTTCTTCAAAAAATATGTAATAAAGCAAGGAATTTGCAAACGATTTTTTCTGTCATAATAATAAAACAATAATTGACTTTCCTTGAGGTTGGTACATGGAATTATCAACCCGAGAAAATTAATATTCACCATGACCATATGTCTGAATGGGATCAGAGTGAAGGTGGGTTGGTGAGTGTGAGTCATATCATGGTAAGTCAGGCCTAGCATTTTTAAAAATGCAGGAGGGCTAAAAATCGCTGTCCTCACATGACCTAGGGGAGCGATTAGTTCTCCTGAAGCTTACAAAAGCTAAAAGTCGCAAAATAAAGTTGTACTATTAATGAATTCTTCCTAGTGGGCTTTGTACATTTTATTTGGTGCCGCTAACAAGGTAGTCTCTGTGAGGTGGCTACACAGCCCCTCCCACACCTCCAGGCCTTGACAAGGCCTGGAGGTGTGGGAGGGGCAATGTGGCCATCTTGCAGACAGCACTAACATAGCAGAGATATGAAAACCTGTGGGTTTTAGGAATAGGCTGTGGTGGTCATCATTATTTACTAAGGCTAGGAGGGCTATTTTTTGCCCTCCTCAAATTTTTTTTAAGGTGAGCAGTAGGAGAGCGAATAAACCGCTCTACTGAAAATGCCAGGCCTGGTTAGTGCAGGAGATTTATGAAGTGGGAATCTGATTTGCATCTTCAGGGTCCTCACGCAAAACTCTTCACCCTACATGTTGTAATTGCTCCCACTGCTGTAGTGTGTAATGCAATTGGCGTGTTGATACTACACTGGCTTTACTAAGCACATCCTGGTCTAAACACTACTTATATAGAGCAAGTAAGTTGCAAAGAGTGACAACTACTTGCCTCCACTGAGTGGTTCTTAATGTTACTATTACTTTCTGCACGTAAATCTGTCGGTGTCCTATAACCCTGGTTGTTGAAAGTGTTGGAAAAACCTTATCAAACAGATAAATGTGACAGATTTAAAACACTGTGTTAACCCTTTACTTAACGTAATGACCAGCACTATTCTCAAAACTCACCAATTAATTTTCATTATTTTTTGTCTCTAAAACATAGGTTATGACCCCGCATTGGAACGAGATCGTTCCAATGAGGGGTCATAACCTATGTTTTTGAGACAAAAAATGAAAATAATAGTTATTCAAGAATTGTTTTTGCAAGTGTCGTCTGCTTTTCATGTTAGGTAAAGGGTTAATAACCCTGGAGTCAAGTAAAACTTTGGGTATGTGTTGCAATAAGATTGTAACACTAATGACTTCATGAAATCCCCAATAAAGTTTTTTTGTGTGCAGTTACTGGGTATCAAAATGTTATTGATAAAAAAAATGAAATTTTTGCTGGGTTTCATAAAACCCTAGAACCAAATGAACTTTCCATCTTTACAATTGACTGATGTAAATTTGGATTTGTACCATGAAAGCTGTTTCTCTGATAAACACCTGGTAATGTTAGTGCTCTTTGAATGTTGATGATGAACTCATTCCAATGAGAAATGTTTGGAAGCAAAAAATTACTTATTTGCTTTGGATATCCGTTGCAATAAGATTGTGAAACTTGCGACTTGATGAAATCTCAAATAAAATTGTTTTTGTAGTTACTGTTTATCAAAATTGTTCAGATCAAAACCATGAAATCATTTCAGTAATTCATAAAACCCTTGAACCAAATAAACTTCCAATTTTCACAACTGACTGATAACAAATTTGCTTTTGAACTATGAAACCTGTTTCTCTAAAAAATAATGTTAGGATTTTTCAGAGTATATTTCATTTAAATTTGGGAGAATCCATTTGGATTCTCGCTAATGTCGTTGCGAGAATCCATACCTACTATGGGTGTCCCAGGATCCCATGAGGCCAAAATTGGTTGAACCCCTGTTGTATACTGATAACACATGTTAACTCTTTACCCAACACATCTGTTCAATTTTTAAAACATAAACTGAGTTTTTAAAAAAATAAACAGTATTTCCCAGTAAAACCTCACAAATATGGATGTCATTGGAACCAGCTCATTGAGCTGGTTCCAATGACAGCCATATTTGTACAATTTTATTGACAAAGTGTCGGGCTATTTCAGGTCATGTTAGCCTTGTTTTGGTTAATTTGCTGCTGCTATGTTAGGTAAAGGGTTAAATTGACTCAATTGTTTTCATGCAATCCTAGCATAGGTGCAGCGAGAATCTACATGGATTCTTGCTGGTTTTGTTGCGCGAATCATTTCTCATATTCTCGTCGAAATATAAGCCTTGTTTTTTTTAATGTTGATGATGAACACATTTCATTGAGGGGTAATAAACTATGTTGGAGAGTAAAAAATTAGTTATCCAAGAAAAGGTTTTTGAAAGTGTCGTCCATAAGTTGTGTTGGGTGAAAGGTTATATATATATATATGAATGGGGTATAAAAATCACCCAGAAATTCAAGCTTTAATTATCTCTCTTGATATGCATTTCAACTAAAAAGTTACCATTGTGTGAGCAGGGCTTCCCATTATGAGCCAGATGGACCAGCTAGTAATAGAATAAATACCTCTATTTGATGGTTCAAAACCAAATAGATCGATAAACTTACAAAATTCAGTGGGATTAGAATAAAATAATGTTATATTCCACAATGTTTTATTCAATTAACAAGAGTTTTCTCTATAACTTATATACAGCTACCAAGACAAATTTGTACTGAAAAGATGGTAAATACAGATTATCATGATTATGTACATGTCCTGTGGTTTGTATCAGATTCGAGGTAGTGTCCAGAATGGGATCTCAACGAGCTGGCTTTGCCGGCGAGTTGTGATCCCATTTTTGGACACCACTGAGAATCTGATGCAAATCACAGGACATGCACATTATCATGATAATTCATTTATCTAACAAAGTCACATGAATAGATGAAATCTTAAATTATTAATACAGTTTTGGGACAAAATGTTTGGAGAGAAAAAGTTTTTTAAAAAACATATTTTATGAAACTCTGACAAAAAATGAATGAGTAACACAGTCACCGCAATTTTCAAAGTTGTGTTGTCAAATTATTTGCTCTCAGTGTCACGTCCTATGATGATCCACTTGAATTTATGAGTTTGCAACATGGGTCCATCCTCAGGAAACGTGTAGGTGTAATATTGATTTGTGCAGTTTCTATTTATTGTAAAAAATTTAGCCATTCGCCCATAACTGTCGCTGTCACATTACCGGAAATGAATCGTCTATATGATACGGAATCAGAATGAGTTACCTATATGATACGGAATCGGAACACATTATATGATACGTACCGTTTCTCATGATTTTCAAGCAAAAATCTGTATGATTGTTAGATAAAGGGTTTGGAAATGAGCTTCAATCACCAGGGTTGTAAAATTAATTAAATGGGCTCCCTTGTAGTGGCTTTTTCATTCTTTTCCTAATAGAACCTACTGTCCTTGTCTTGTTTCAGAATACTATAAGATCAATCAACAGACTCCAGAAACTATAAATGTTTACAGATTTTAACTAACAGCCAAACTTTTGATAAAAACTACATCAACCTTTAACTACCAATTTTATTAATTTGACAGTATAAAATAAATTTAAAAAATTCGTAATTTCTAATTTTTATAAAACAACGAGATTATAAGCCTTTTAACACAGATGAATCATCAGTGTTTTGACCATTGTTATCACTCCTTTTATCTTTATAATTTTATCTCAATTGCTTTTCATTGGCTTTGTTGTCTCCTGTCGCTTTCTTGTGAGACCTAATATACCATTGTTGATGGTTTTATTTCTTACAGTAACAAGAACCGAACAGTTAGTTGTACATAGGTACAAACATCTTTTAACACTGGCTTTGTTAATCTGTGCTGCTACTTTTTCAACTGGTGATTGTTTTATGCAATGTTGTATTTTACATTTTATAGTTTTATATTAAAGTATTTTTGTTGTTAAAACAGTGAAGGAATGCATGATCCTCATCCCCCCCCATCCTATAGATTGCATGCCACCAGGGTATTAATAACATAACAGTAATAATTAGTTTTCAGTTCAAAATTTAAACCAGAAAGCTGTTTAGTACTTAACCCTTTACCCAACGAATCGCCTGCATCCACCCGCGTCATATGCAAATTCAGCAGTTGAAAAAATATTATTTTTCAAAAAATTTCAACAAAACCATATCATGTGACCCCTCGTTGGAACGAGCTCGCCGAGCTCGTTCCAACGAGGGGTCACATGATATGGTTTTGTTGAATTTTTTTGAAAAATTTGAAAAAATGATATTTAAAATAATAAATTTTGATATCGTCGGCGTTGGGTAAAGGGTTAAAAGATGTTGGGCTAAAGGTGACCAGTCTGACATTTGCAGTTTCTATATCAGGATTTTTGTGGCTTCTTTGGGATTGGGGATGGTGCCCCTACATTTGTGGAAAATTATTGCCTTTGGCAAGAAATTGTAAATACTGAAAAATTCGAAAAGTTACTTTTTCGTTTCCTTTTTTTTATCATTCATGACTGTTTGTCATTACTGCCTAACCCTTTACCCAATTAATCGCCCACATCTGCCTGTGTAATATGCAAATTCAGCAGCTGAAAAATATTATTTTTCAAAAAATTTTAATGAAACCATATTTGACCACTCTTAAGAACGAGGTCGTTGAGCTCATTCCAATCAAGGGGTCATATGGTTTGGTTGAAATTTTTTAAAAATGATATTTAAAATAATACATTTTGATATCATCTGTTGGGTAAAGGGTTAACGTTGCAAGTTGGAGACATTGGCAAGAAATTGAATACCAGTATTGAAATTTTGAAAAGTTATTATTCAAGTTCCTGGTTTTTTTTTCTTTTCTTTCATTGATGACAATTTGTTGAGCCTACTCAATATCATTGCAAGTTGGGATAATGGGAATTAGTGTCTAGAAATTGTGACAAAAGTAGAATTAATCGCATTTGGAATGAGTTTCATAACCACACCCTTTTGACTACTCAGAAAATCACTGTTATATAAGAAGACAGAACACACTGAGGATGGTGTATGGGGAACTGTAATCAATGACCCGATTTGGAGTTTTACCCATATTTCATGTGCACCAAACGTACGTGTGAAATATAGGAAAAATGCCAACAAGGGTCGTTGATTGCCGTCCCCCGTAGTCTACCTGAGTTGTGTTCTGTATTGATACTACGACTAAACTTGAATTAACCCTTTACCTAATGAATCAGTCACATTTACCCGCGTAATTTGCAAATTGAGCAGTTGAAAAATATAAATTTTGAAACATATTTCAATAAAACCATATCATGTGACCCCTCATTGGAACGAGCTCATCGACATCGTTCCAATGACGGGTCACATGATATGGTTTTGTTGATTTGTTTTGAAAATTTTTTAAAAATAGTAATTAAAATAATAAATTTTAATATTCCCTGATGTGGGTAAAGGGTTAACCCTTTACCTAACGAATCGCCCTCATCTGCCCGCGTAATTTGTAAATTGAGATGTTGACAAAAATTAATTTTTCAAAATATTTCAACAAAACTATATCATGTGACTACTCATTGGAACGAGCTCATTGAGCTCGTTCCAATGAGGGGTCACATGATATGGTTTTATTGAAATTTTTTGAATTTTTTTAAAAAATAGTAATTAAAATAATAAATTTTGATATTCTCTACGTTGGGTAAAGGGTTAAGTGATTGAAGCTGATATTTTTAAAGAGACATTTCACCTTTGACGCTTCTTTGACTTTCTTGCTTGACACTTTTTTGTGTCGAAACATTTCTTTTTTGTCATAACATCACTGAGATGCTTAACGACCAATCGGATGCATTCTTACATGACTTTCTTACTTGTAGGCCGGTTTCCATGTGGTGTATCTATCCTATTTCTCAATGTCTGTTTTGTATTGAATCCAAACCACAATCGTGGTATAATTGCTTTTATAATCAGAGTGTGTTTATTATACAGTGGAACTCTGTAAATTGAATAACCACTGTTCAATTAACAGGTAATTTTTCTGTATTCTAGTGATAAATTGGGAATTTATTCTATTGTATCTCCTTTGACAGAGCTTAAGATCACAAGATTTTTTATTCAGTCATCAGGAATTTACTTAATAACATGTACAGGGAGCGCTGTGGTTTAGTAGATAGGTATTGGACTTCATACCGAAAGGCCTACTGTTTTGATCCCCACCAGATATAACTGCATTGTGTCCTTGAGCAAGGCACTTAGTCCCGATTGCCCAGGTGGGCGGCATGGTGGCGCTATGTACTGAGGTGTACTACATGTGAATGGTGTGCTTGTCTTAACCCTTTAACTGACATGAAAAGCAGACGACACTCAGCGACACTTGCAAAAAAAATTCTTGAATAACTATTTTTTTTCATTTTATGTCGCAAAAACATAGCTTATGACCCCTCGTTGGAACAAGCTCGATGAGCTTGTTCCAACGAGGGGTCATAACCTATGTTTTTGAGACAAAAAAATGATAATGTATTTAAAATTAATTGGCGATTTTTATGTTGGGTGAAGGGTTAAACCAATGCTAACCCTGCTTGTGCTGAGTAAGTACATTTGGGAGTCTGACAGTTGCTCACTGTGTACTCTTGCTTTCTCAACCAGTAAAATTGTCTGACATGAGGCGACCATGGCTGTCAAAAGTGTCATTAAACCCCAATAAACAATTCAGTCAACAAGAATCTAATTAATAACCTGTATGCTGGTATTGTAAATGATTTTTGTGTTTGAAAATTATATGCAGTGGACATGTTTATTCTTTTAAGAAATATCAAATTGAATGGGCTTCACTGTACTTGGTAATTTAACTCTTTGCTAGGGGTCCCGAGTTTGATCCGCGTCCAGGATGACCCGCATTGTGTCCTTGGGCAAGGCACTTTATCCCAGTTTCCTTCATGGGAGCACGGTGACGCTGTGTACTAAGGCATACTGTACGTCGATGGTACACATGTCTTCAACCGCTGTAACCCAGCTTGAGCAGAGCTTGATGATATTTAAAAGAACACATTTTGATATCGTCAACGTTGGGTAAAGGGTTAACTGGCATTAAAACTCCCAAGGCTGTGGCTTGACAATAATTCCCAATGAAACTCGGTACCTGAACAGCGTTAATTGGTTACATGTTGCATAGGGTGCAGGGTTCAAGCAACTAATGGAAATACTTATACAGTAGAATCCTCTTAATTGAATATCCATTTTGCCAGTGAAATTGATTCAATTAACAGGAGTATACAACTAACAGGGATTTGGTCAGTTCCTGTGTTTTGGAGGTAAACTGAGCATTTATTCTATTATATCTTGTTTGACAGAGCTCATAGAGCTCTGTCAAACAAGATATAATAGAATAAATGCCTGTATTGGATGTAGTGAGGCCAAAAAGGTTGATAAATAAGGGGAATTTGGTGCGTGTCACAGTAATTTTTTTGACATATTACTAAAATTTATATACAATTAACAGGAGTTTACTCTACAACCCATATGCAATTAACAGATCAAATTTGTACTGATGGTATGGTAAATGGTTTTGTGTTTGAAAATTATATTCAATTAACAGGGATATACAATTAAGAGATATCCAATTAAGCAGGCTCCACTGTAATGGATTGTGGAACTATATTTAATGTGAATTCCAAAAATGAAAACATTCTGTTTTCAATTAACCCTTTAACCAATGCAGACGATTTCAAAATTTATTATTCTAAATATCGTTTTTTAAATTTTTAAAAAAAATTTTACCAAAACCATATCATGTGACCCCTCTTTGGAACGAGCTCAATGAGCTCGTTCCAAAGAGGGGTCACATGATATGGTTTTGATGAAATTTTTCGAAAAATAATATTTCTTCAGCTGCTGAATTTGCATATCACGCAGGCGGATGCGGCCGATTCGTTGGGTAAAGGGTTAATAGCCTGTTGATACCTCTCTAACAAAGGTTAGTTTGTTTTTTATTATACTGAATTATCATAGAAAGATAAAAAAAATTCCATAGTGTTTTCATAAAGGACATCTTCAAACACCACCTTCCTGTTGTTAACTGATCTGAGATGAGACTATACTTAAGAAATGATGGTGGAGATATATGTTCAGTCATTCTTGAAATTTTACCAACTTAACCCAGTTGCCTATCCCCTTATTATCTCTCGGGTGAAAAAGAGGGCAACTTTTGGAGAATCTTAAGGAAAAACCTTTCAGAGACTTTTAAAATAGTCAAAGGACAAACTTTAAGCCAAACCAGGTGCCGTTTGTGCATGGTGCACAAAATCTGATGACCTGTATCCTGTAGAGAACAGTCACCTATTGTACAATTCCTGCCAGACATGTGCAAAGTCAATTTCCTCTTTTTCACAAACAATGGAGAAACCTCTGATTTTTCTCTCTGTAAAAATTTTTTTTAAAACCCCAGCAGTTTCGGAGGATTTCTGGAAATGTTTTGGATGTCTCAGTGCTGCTAAAGATGTTTTAGAAGAGCCTACATGAAGATCGCTGAGGATTTCTTTCAGGATAGTGCTTTTGAAAAATCTTAGTCTGAAATGGAAACATAATGATTTTTTGTCAGGTATTTTTTTGTGCTATTGTTTTTTTAGTCCTAAAATGATTTTTATCTTAACTTTGACCTAAGTGAAATTTGAGCTTATGCTATGGCCAGTCGTCCGTCTGGCCGTCTGTTTGTCGTCCGTCTGTCCGTCAACAATTCGTTACGGCTCGGGCTAGAGGCCGTATTTATGAACTGATCTTTACGAAACTTCTTGGGTACCTTTGTTATGACCGTGGTACGAGAACGAGTGTTTTTGGGTCCGATCCGAAATTCAAGTTGGCTGCTGGCAGCCATTTAGTACAAAATTAGGGGCAGTCAGATTTTTGCGCAGAACTTCCAATTGAAAGCTCTGATTTGAATAATTTTTTGTATGAATGTTCAGTACCATGGGATACATCACATATAATACAGGTTTTTTTCTTGTGCGTAAATTATGCAAATTAGACTAACTTTGATGTATTTAGTGTTACTTTCAGCACTGTAAGTGCAAATGCCAATACGGCTCGGGCTAGAGGCTGTATTTATAAACCAATCTTTAAGAAACTTCTTGCGTACCTTTGGTATCACCGTGGGACGAGAACGAGTGTTTTGGGGTCCGGTCCGAAATTCAAGATGGCCGATGGCAGCCATTTTGTACAAAATTAGGGGCAATCAGATTTTTGCGCAGAACTTCCATATGAAAGTGCTGATTTGAATAATATTTTGTGTGAATGTTTAGTACCATGGGATACATCACATATAATACGGTTTTTTTTCTTGTGCAGAAATTATGCAAATTAGATGAACTTTGATTTTTTCAGTGCTACTTACACACAGTAAGTACACATTTCAATACGGCTCGGGCTAGAGTCTGTATTTATGAACCAATTTTCACGAAACATCTTGGGTACCTTTGATATCACCTTGGGACGAGATCGAGTGTTTCTGGGTGCGGTTCAAAATTCAAGACGGCCGCCAGTTGCCAGTTTGTACCGAAATTAGGTCTAATCAGTTTTTTGTACACAACTTCTATATGGCTCAGGCTAGAGGCCGTATTTATGAACCAATCTTTACGAAACTTCTTGGGTACCTTTGTTATCACCAGGGGATAAGAACGAGGGTTTTTGGGTGTGGTCTGAAATTCAAGATGGCCATTTTGTACCAAAATTAATGCAATCAGTTTTTTGTACAGAACTTCTGAATGAAAGTTCTGAGTTGAATAAATTTTTGTATGAATGTTTAGTAACATGGAATACATCACATATAGTACAGGTTTTTTTCTCATGCAGAAATTATGCAAATTAGACGAACTTTGATTTATTCAGTGCTACTTGTACACAGTAAGTGCACATGTCAATACGGCTCAGGTTAGAGGCTGTATTTATGAACCGATCTTCACAAAACTTCTTGGGTACCTTTGTTATCACCTTGGGACGAGAACAAGTGTTTCTGGGTGGGGTCCAAAATTCAAGATGGCTGCCCGTGTCCATTTTATACCGAAATTAGGTCCAATCAGTTTTTTGTCACAACTTCTATTCGGCTCGTATTTATGAACTGATCTTCACGAAACTTCTTGGATACCTTTGTTATCACCTTGGGACAGGAACGAGTGTGTTTTGGGGTGCCTTTCTTATCACTGTGCTATGAGAACAAATATTTTGGGGTTCAGTCAGACCCACTCTGGGACTCAAAGATTTTTTTCTAGTTTTGCATCTGACTGTCACCCACCTTTACAATACTTTACCTATACATTTGTTACAGGTTACGGTCAGTATTTATGTACAGACCATTACAATACTTTATATGTACCTTTGTTATCAGGTCATTACCTAGATGTTTGTCTTTGCTGTGTCACATACTATAAATGTACATGTCTTAACAAGTTGAGCTGCAGTGTCATTGACACTTTCATTTCACTAAGTATGAGTACTTTTACTCATTTGTATACATTTATTTTGGTGACAAACTGCTTTCGTGTAAATTTTCTCCCCTCGTCCTTCTTCCATCACATGTGTTTTTCAAACATATACAATTTCACCATCTGTTTTCTCCATACCATGGCAGTAGAGCATATGCCTACAACACAGCATGGTCATTGCTGATGGTGAGATTCGTGGAGGCTTAATTTTACCTTCTAGCCAATTTAACCCTTTACCTAACGAATCGCCCGCATCCGCCTGTGTAATATGCAAATTGAGCAGTTGAAAAAATTAAATGTTTCAAAATATTTCAACAAAACCATATCATGTGACCCCTCATTGGAACAAGCTCATTGAGCTCATTCCAATGAGGGGTCACATGATATGGTTTTGTTGAAATGTTTTGAAAAAATTAAAAAAATGATTTTTAAAATAATAAATTTTGATATCGTCTGCATTGGGTAAAGGGTTAAAATCCACGTCTTTTGGTATAACTCATACTAACCCCACCCCCCCCCCCCCCACTCCCCAAAGAAGGAGCTGTTGGTTGGTTTAAGGTACCATTTATACATATTCAGATTATTATTACTGTTTCTCAAATGTGCATTTGTATATTATTCTCCATTTCATTTTTGTCACTAGGATTTCGATCATAATGTCCGATTTTTAGGTCACTTCTGGCCTTGGAAAGTTTCAGTTAGTAGACCACCTTGGCAGCGCTTGGTTTGTTGTCCAGATGTTGTAAGTGAGTTGGTTAAGGTTACATCAATTATATTGCCTTTTGATATTGATACCGCTGTTATTCTAGATCAATTAAAATCCTGTATTTTCAGGCTTTCAGTGAATTTGATCATCATTTCATCTTTGTTTCACGTGTAACCTAATTTTTGGTATTGATATTTTTTAGGTTACTGTGTTGAATATGTCTTTAGTTGCTATCTGTGACAAATGCAATCGGAAGAAGCACATTGAGAATGATCATTCTGAGTTTGATGACTCAAGACTTCATGCAGATAGATTTACAAGATGTTTCTAGTGCTATTGGAGTCGAGAGGGTCCATCAGGCCTTCCTTGAATGGCTCCAGATCTGAGTGGGTTCAGAATATAGACCCTGTAGCACTAACAACAGTAGACTTGATATTCAAGGATATCAGACATTCTGCATCCTTAACAGGGATCATAGCTAATGTGAGCCTACCAGTCCCTGTCTGAAGTCTACAGACTTCAAAGGTGAGCATTGTGTCAGGTAATGACACAACACATTGGGGTGTTATCTGTTCCAGTATGTTTAGAAACACCTGTCCATTTCGCTCACATAATGAGGTTGATAGTAGTGAG
This sequence comes from Pictodentalium vernedei, assembly GCA_031216915.1. NCBI lineage: Eukaryota > Metazoa > Mollusca > Scaphopoda > Dentaliida > Dentaliidae > Pictodentalium > Pictodentalium vernedei. The sequence continues at coordinate 426,031,139 of CM062289.1, read as the reverse complement.
CTTTATGTGAGGTAAGAACACAACACATTGGGGTGTTATCTGTTCCAATATGATGGTTAGAAACACCCTTCCATTTCGCTCACACAATGAGGTTATTAGTAATGAGCATTGTGTTGGGTAAGGACACAACACATGGGAGTGTTATCTGTTCCAATATGTTTAGAAACACCCATCCATTTCACTCACACAGTGAGGTTGATAGTAATGAGCATTGTGTTGGGTAAGGACACAACACATGGGGGTGTTATCTGTTCCAATATGTTTAGAAACACCCATCCATTTCACTCACACAGTGAGGTTGATAGTAATGAGCATTGTGTTGGGGAAGGACACAACACATGGGGGTGTTATCTGTTCCAATATGTTTAGAAACACCCATCCATTTCACTCACACAGTGAGGTTGATAGTAATGAGCATTGTGTTGGGTAAGGACACAACACATGGGGGTGTTATCTGTCCCAAAATGATAGTTAGAAACACCTGCCCATTTCGCTCACATAATGAGGTTGTTATGAGCATTGTCAGGTGAGGACAGAACACATGGGGTGTTATCTGTTCCAGAATGTTTAGAAAAACCCATCCATTTCGGTCACAAAATGAGGTTGATATAGTGAGTGTTATGTGAGGTAAGGACACAACACATAGGGGTGTTATCTGTTCCAATAGGATGATTAAAAACACTCATCCATTTCGCTCACACAGTGAGGTTGATAGTAATGAGCATTGTGTTGGGTAAGGACACAACACATGGGGGTGTTATCTGTCCCAAAATGATAGTTAGAAACACCTGCCCATTTCGCTCACATAATGAGGTTATTATGAGCATTGTCAGGTGAGGACAGAACACATGGGGTGTTATCTGTTCCAGTATGTTTAGAAAAACCCATCCATTTCAGTCACAAAATGAGGTTGATAGTAACGAGCATTGTGTTGGGTAAGGACACAACACATGGGGGTGTTATCTGTTCCAATATGATGATTAGAAATACCTGTCCATTTCGCGCACATATTGAGGTTGTTTGTTATGAGTATTGTGTCAAGTAAGGACGCAATACATAGGAGTGTTATTTGTTCAAATACAATGTTTAGAAACACCCGTCCATGTCGCTCACATACTAATGTTGATAGTCGATCTACTGTCGATAAAGGCCAGACTTAAGGTAGATTGGCAAGGTTATTCTGACTTTCATCAACATCAGTACACCGTAAGCTCTTTTAGTATTGAGTATTATCCCTCAGAAATACTGTCCACAACATGCATTAGGCCATACAAAGTAGATCTTCTGTTTCTCTGGCCATTATTTGTAAAATTGCATGTGAGCTTTTCACATCACTTGGCGTCCGCCGCCGTCCATCCTCCGGCATCCGTAAACTTCTTCTCTATAACCGCTGATCCAGTGTGAACCAAACTTGGCAGGAATGGTCTATGAGATGTTCACTACAAATGATCCTCATTTTGTTCCCATCGGATGAAAAACATGGCTTCCAGATGCATTCTTTGATTCTGGTTGGTGGATTTTCAAAAATCTTCTCCTCTGAAACCTCCAGGCCAAATGTTATGAAACATCACATAAAAGATGTCTGGGACCCCCTCTACCAAAGTTCCTCATTTAATGTTGATTGTGTTGCAAACATGGCCGCAATTGCGGCTTATAATTACTATAGAAACCCTATGTGAATCACATTTTCATCTTCTCTCTGGAACTACTGAGCCGACAGGAACCAAACTTGGCAGGAATGGTCCATAGGAGGCCCTCTACAAATGCTCCTCTTTTTGTTCCCGTTGGTTGGAAAATATGGCCATGAGAGGCTTTCTCTGATTTGTTTTCCCCCCCCCCCCCCCCCGACTCGACCACGTCTGGTGTGAGTTTGACCCCCTCCGTGGAGGATGTGCAGCTCCTCCCGCTCCCGCGGGGGGTGGTGAACGCTATCGTTTCGGGTCGCCCGATTCGACCATGTCTGATGAGAATTGCTCCCCCTCCATGGGGGATGTGCAGCTCCTCCCGCACCAGCGGGGGGTGGGGACCGCTGTCGTTTCGGGGCTTTCTCGATTCGACCATGTCTGGTGAGAGTTATTCCCCTTCCGTGGGGAATGTGCAGTGTTTTACCGTGGTGGATACTGCGGGCGCTGTTGGTTTTCTGGTGTAGAGATGCCTGGTTCCGGGACTATGTGCCCTCTCCAGTCGACATCTGAGGCTGTCACTAGTGTCCTTTTGGAGGCCGAGCTTGGTGGCTCTCTCCGCTTTTCCGCCAGTTCCAACAGCTCCCGTCGTATCTGCTGCTACTGCTGTTCCGTCTACAACGTCATTGGGCACCGTTTTTAGCCGGCCTCGGCTTCTCCCTGCCAGGGTCTGCAGGGATGTCTGTAGTGTGGTTGTGGGGTTTCGGCCTCAGACTTCCACTCGGCGAAGTCAAATGGGGCTGCCGACTGACCCCCCCCCCCCCCCCCTACTGTGTCCTCTCAACCATTGAGCACAGTAGTTTTATACCTGCAGTGGTCTGCTGCGGTGTCTGGTTGTGTAGACGTGGGGGTATCGGCCTCAGCCTTCCCTGACTTCAACTCGGCGAAGTTGGAAGTGGCTGCTGGCCGGACCCTCTCCTGTGGTCTCTGCGTCGTCGAGCACCACAGTTGTCATTGGATTCAGTTGTTCTTAGTGGGACACTATGAACTCTGTGGCGTTTCTGTCCACTCATTCTGGCCACATGACCAGTTTTGGGGGTCCAACCTCTTTTGTGCAGCCTGGACTTTCTGCCCTGCAGAGGTCAGCAGTGACTCTCATGAGTTCCTGCTATGTTGATCCTCGGGGTGTGTCACACCCCTATACACGACTGCCTTCAGATGTTTTCGGCTGCTGCCCGTCGTCCCACGTCGGGTCTTTTGGAGGATCGTGACCCTTCGCTGGTTAAGAGGGTCAGAGGTGAAGCCACTTTGCCGGTTCGTTCCCCTGTCGAACCGGCCAGTACGGGCAGTGAGCTTAGGGAGGCCCTCTCCTTACTCACTCAGGTTCTGTCAAAGAGCCTTCCCGTTGCTTCCAGCGTGGCAGCGAGTGGTTTCCAGGCACCCCCTATGGCGCCACCTCCCGGGATTGGAAACAGGCTGCTTTCTGATCCCCCTGGTGTTCCGACACCATGGGATGCGTCGGCTTGTTTGCCCACGATAGGCTATGTGTCTTCCGACTCAGGGGAAGAGTCAGACATGCTTGATGTTGAGAGCCAGCAGTCTTCGGACTTGGGGGCAGCTCTTGATTTCGTGTTTGGGTTCCTTCCGGATCTCAAACCATCTAACCAGTCGACAGTGTCAGCCAGGCCGCGATCATCGGTCGCGCGCCAACAGTCTATGGAGCAACCTGCTTCTGGGCGTCTTTGACTGTGCCCATCGGTACAGTTGGTTGAAGCATTTTCAGCCTTGGACTCCAAGCTAAGTTCCAAGGCTATGAAGGCTCCGTTCTTCACCAGGGTTGACACCTTTTTGCCTCTGGCGCGTTATCGTTCCTACGATTCCGCCAATCCGTCAGTCTACCAGACTTTAACGGTTTTGGATCAGGGCTCCAATTCCCTCGGGCTTTCCAAGTCCAAGTCTGCCGTCATTCTGATGACGACTCTGGAGTCCACATTGGGCTTATCGAGAGAGATGCTTGGTATGCTTTCTCTCTCCGATCACGTCGTCTCAGCTTTAGCTGCTTATCTGCCTTCAGATAAGTTTGACGAGGTACAGGTACAGAAGGATGGCCGACTCCGACCGATTCTCGATCTGAGTTTCCTGAACCAGTCTATCATTGCTCCCAAGTTCAGCATGGAGACTGGTCCCATGGCCAGTGTTGTGTGACTAACGCTTTTTGTGCAGCCTGGACCTTCTGTCCCGCAAAGGTCTGCGACGACTTTCCTGAGTTTCCGCTCTGTTGATCCTTGGGGTATGTGATACTCCACTACACATCTGCCTTCAGATGTTTTCGGCTGCAGCCCGTCGCCCCGCATCAGGTGTATTTGAGGATTGTGACCCTTCACTGGTAAATGGATCAGGAGTGAAGCCACTTTGTCGGTTCGTTCCCACGTCGTTCCATTCCGACAGTCAGTGAGCTTAGGGAGGCCCTTTCCTTGCTCATTTAGGTTCTGTCCAAGAGCCTTTTCCGTTGCTTCCAGCGAGGCTACGAGTGGTTTCCGGGCATCCCCTGTGGCGCCACCTCCGGGGATTGGAAACAGATCACTTTCTGATCCCCTGGTGTGCCCACACCATGGAAGGCGTTGGCTGGTTTGCCCATGATGGTCTATGTGTCATCCGACTCATGGGATGAGTCTGACATTCCTGACATCGAGAGCCAACAGTCTTTTGATTTGGGGCAGCTCTTGACTTTGTGTTTCGGTTCCTTCCAGGTCTCAAACTGTCAAACCAGCTGACATTGTCAGCCTGGCTGGGATCATCAGTCGCATGCCTACAGCCTGTGGAGCAACATGCTTCTGGGCACCTACGACCGTGCCTGTCGGTACAGGTGGTTGAAGCATTTACCGCTTGGGACTCTAAGCTGAGTTCCAAGGCTATGAAGACGTCGTTCTTCATCAAGGTTGACATTTTTTGCCTCTTGTGCGTTATCGTTCCTACGATTTCGCCAATCCATCAGTCTGCCAGACTGTGATGGTCTTGGATCGGGACTCCAACTCCTTAGCCATATGGAGACTCTGGAGTCCAGGTTGGGCTTATTGAGAGGGATGCTGGAATGCATTCTCTCTTCGATCACGTCATCTCTGCTTTGCTGCTTATCTGCTCCCAGATGTGTTTGACGACAGGTTTTTGTTTTGTGTGTGCTGTTCAAGGTGCTCATGCATCTTCTCACACACATGCCTGTTACGCGGCTAGCTTGGAATTAGTTCGCAGATACGCTGTGCTGGACACAAGACATCCCCTTCTTGAGGGGCAGTGCGCTGCTCTTCGATCTGCCTCTTTCGGCGGGTCTGCGACTATTCCATGGTTCCGTGGCGACGGTCCGGGATGGCTCCATTTGTCATTCCATTGATCTGCTGTTGCTTAGTCAGCTTGATCGGCCTTCTGTTGGAGGCAGGCGCCGTCCAAAGCCTAACAAGTATCCTTCTGCTTCCTCTGCGAAGCTAAGGGCTGATCCTCCTATCGCCACTTCTCCTCACTCACAGGGTGGGGTAGGCATCGGCAGTAGTCACCTCGATTTCATCCCAGGTTGAGGCACCCCACTAAGTAGAGAGTGCCTCTTCCAACATGAGTCCCTTTCGACGTTACATGTTGGGAACTTTTGACCACGGAGATAGGCCATTTCCTGTCAAAGGGGACAATCGAGGTCATCAAGAACTTTCTTTCAGTGGGATTTTGTTCCTGCATGTTCTTGGTGCCGAAGAAGGACAGCCGACTCAGATAGGTTATCGATCTGAGTATTCTGACGCAGTCTATCATTGCACCTCAGTTCAGAACTTTCAGGTCAGTTCGTCTCTCCATTCCCCAGGATGTTTTCCAGTTCAAGGCCATTCCCTTTAGCCTTGGCCTGGATCCTTGGGCCTTCACCTGTTTGATGTTGCATGTGTTAATGTTACATTGCACACAGTCCAAGGTGTCTTCTTTGGCTTGTCTAGTTGATATCCTCCAGAGGCAATCTAATGCTGCTTTTCTGGAGTCTGATGTCGTCACACTGTTGAGCCTACTCACGTCACCAGGGTTCAGAGTCAACGGAGAGAAGTCGGACCTGGTCCCTTCTCCGTCTTGTCATCTGGGATGGACTTCATCAGCTCTGAGTCTTTCCTGACTGCTTGGTCTCTGCGTTTCGGTGACGGATCTCATTCCTCTAGGTCAACTGCATGCCTGACCTCTCCAACACTTTTTGCTCAGTCGTTGGAGGCCGAATGTCTGTCCTCTGGTTCTGGTGCTTCTGTTACCAGGGTCTCTTCCTCGTCACCTTCTCCCCTGACAGATGTTCAGTGGATTATGCAGGGAGTTCCGTTGGACTTCCCCACGTCCGATCGTGTTCTGACGGTAATCGCCAGCGATCTCGGAGGGGGTGTGACGTTGGATCCTCTTGGTCTTTTCCTTCACGGGTCATGGGACCAGGATCTAGCAGCTCTTCATGTCACCCAGAAGGAGCTTCTTGCTCTTCTTCTGTGTTTCCGACAGTGGATCCCCCGCTTTTTGAATTGTCAGGTCCTTCTGTGATCTGACAATTCTACGATGGTTGTTTACAATTGGAACCAGGGCAGAACGCATCATGTTCCCATGTATGATTTGGTTCGGGATCTTCTACTGCTCGTTCAGGATGTCAATGCCGGAGTGGTGGTTCATCACATTCCCGGTTGTCTGAACGTTCTAGCCGACTCCCTGCCCTGATGGGGCAGGTTCTTTTCCACCGAGTGGATGCTCCACATTGCGGTGATCCAGTCTCTTTGTGATCTCTGGGGTCCTCCCCACATCGATCTCTTTGCGACTCGTTGGAACCATCAGGGGGACACTTTCGTGTCCCCGTGTTTAGATGCTCTGGCTTTCGCCGTGGACGCTCTGGCCCTCCTTTGGGATGGTCTTGTTGGCTACGCCTTCCTGCCGGTTCCGATTTTGCCTCAGGTTCTAGCCCAGATATGAACCTGCAGTTGTCGAATCCTTTCGATCACACCCCTGTCTCCTCGGTGTGTGTGGATCAATCTGCTCCGCTCTCTGTTAGCGGCGGTTCTGGCATGTCACCCTCTACATCGCGACTTTCTTTGCCAAAGTCGCCCGACGAGGTTTCAGGTTGACCCGACTTCATTGTGCCTTCGTGCATGTCTTTTATCGGGTCCTGTCTCCTCCGTAGTAGTTTTTAGAGACGAGTAGTGGAGTTGCTTTTCTTCTTCAAGGAGGCACTCACTCCACTGCTTTGGCCTCTGTGGCTAAGTAGAAGGTTCATCTGTTGATGGTGTGCAATCACTCTGTTGCTTCTGTCACTCCTTCGATCACACGGATTGCGGAGTTTCTGGTATATATTTGTTTCTGGAGGTCTCCAGCAATGGGTACAAGTCCATGCTTCGGAGACCTTTTTCAAATGTACCGCATCGTTTCGGCACTCATCCTTGCTTCTCCAAACTTGTTCAGCTCTTTTCCTTGAGAAGGCCTAGGACTTTGCAGTTTACTCCAAGATGGACACTTTCTTGGGAGCTGCTCTGCCTGGGGTGGTGGGGGGGGGCAATATTCGTTTTCTCACATGCCAAATCTCTCCTGAATCCATTTCTTGATGGATTTGTCTTGCTATTCGTGCAGCTTCCGATCATCTAGCTACTGGTGATTGTATTTACAAATCGTTTTTCTGCCACGAGGTGCGTGCATTGTCTTCCTCTCAGGGTTTATACTAACTGTGTCATGTTGTCGGATGTTATGCTAGCAGCCTACTGGAGAAATGCTACCTTCTCCATTTATCTGCAACAGTTGCAGGAGCAGACAGAGGACCTTTGTCCTACGGGCTCTCTTTCTTCTGCTGAGGCTGTTGTCTATCCCTGCCATTCAGCTTCTTACAGGGTCAATTCCATCTCCGTGCTGTTACTGCCCTTTCTGTCTGTGCGTCGCACATCACCATACGCCTCATCTTTCATTGTCTTTTACCAATGTTTGTGATGCTATGGTTTGATAGGACTAGGGATCTCTTCCTCTGTCCACGGTTCCAGTGCAGTTGAGTTATGTGTGGGTTGGTTATGTGATTCCCTCCATCCTATTGTCTATTCAGCCTGTAGTAAACAGTTGTAAGGTAGGTTGATAAGAAATTTAAATTTTTATAGTAAATTTCCTTTCTAATTATACCTACCGCAATTGTTTACATGGAGGCCTTCCCGTCTTCTTATTTGGGTAAGAATCCTTCCTCCCCGCTGATCACATAACTCCTATGTTGGCAGACTCAAAAGAATGGTTTGATGACTGCTTGCGCACTGGTTAACGGAAGTCGTGAATTGTACTAAGAGAAGAGCGTCCCCTACTGGGTGTGCGCGGCGCTCAACCCAGTTTTGGCTTATTTTTTCGTGGTGTTTTTACACCACTTTTCTTTCCCAAATCTCTTGGGAAAGATTAAAATAGAGAGTATTTTATCCGAGTTAGGGTCTTTCACTGTAGTGCAAGCCTATAGAAAACAATTGCGGTAGGAAAAATAAGAACGGAAATTTACTATAAAATTTGTATTTCATTTTTATTTTTTTTTTTTAAAGTTTACATTGGTTATAAAAAGAGAGCATGCAGCAGCCAAAAGGACCATGTGTGATGGCCTGAGAAACATATTTTTAATTTTTTTAGGCCTTAACTGGTTAAGTGCTAAATTACCTTTCAAAGGTGAATTGAAACATAGGTACTTTTTTCAAAGATACGATGCTACCAGCGTGAGCTGTCTAAGTTTAGCAAGATTTTGTCATAAATAATTGTTTTGCTACAATATATTGGAGTGTGCTGAGGGCATTCTCCAATAAATTGCAACCAAACCATTTTATATAAATTTTCTTTTACTGCTGAGCAAACAGACTAATGCATACTGTGTAAAGCCACTAAAGTGGATTACAGCACCTTTCAATAGAGCCATGATAGGCGCTCCTAGCACTGAACCAGTTGATACTCAGATTTTACAGGGATTGTAGGAAAGCTGACAGTTTAGTGCTAGTCCTGGTACTTCACATGCAACTTACCCCATGCTTTCTGTGGATTTTGTAGACCTGATACATTGTCTACCCCTCCGTATGTGTCATGTCCCCAAGAAAATATCGCACTTTATACCAGATCATGGTATGTCCATTATGATCTGTTGTTTTTTGCTCATGATTTTTTTTATTCTTCTCCATGTAGTAAGCATCAATCATTAGATTACAGGAGTGATTACAGATCAACTTGTGCATTAGTCAAATCTGTAATTTTGTTACTAGAAACTCCCATTAAAGCTATTAAATACATACAGTTCTTTTTCATTCAGGTTGCCTATGTTTGTTAGTCCTTAATATATTTACAGATAGCTGGCTCAAGCATTCTCTCCTCTGTAGAGACGTCACTTCAGTAGAAGAAGCTGGCTAAATACTCAATTTCACCTACACCTAAACGGAGTCATGACTCTTTGCATTCCGACAGTTATATGCCCACCTCCTCTATGACGCTGATTATGTTACTAATTGACAAAGACTCTGATGGTGAAAAATGTATTGATAAACAATTTGACAACATTAAATCTTCTGATTTTGCAAGCTCCTCAGATTTTATTTTTGACCATGCACTTGAGGTCAGAGCTGATTCTGTTAAGGTGTCATAGGTCTATCGTGGAGAGAAGATCTGCTGCTAATCCTTGACAAACTTCCTCTTTATCGAGACTGTGGCAATTTTCTTTAGTGAATGATGCCTTTTTGGCCGTCTATGCACAGATTTTGGTTAAGAGCCAAAATCTGCCTTCTTCAACCGCTCTGACACTTCACTTCCGTCAGTGTGTTTCAGACGTTTTGATAGCTCTGTTGAGTATTTGTCGTCTTCACCGCTACCTCTTGAAAAGATGCATCTGCGCTTTTACTTTCATTCCAAGCCCATTAGGTTTCCATGTTGATTTAGGAATCGTTAATGGGTCATTCCACAGAACTTATAATCGCCTTGTGGCTGCTTTAGCGCCAGAATTTCTCAGTTCAAAGAACTTGATGACATGGCCACTTCACTCTGATCATTGTCTTGTATTTTGTATGCTATCAATGTTTCAGCAGTAACATCTCAATTCTAGTACTCCTCAGCTGGATGCTACTCTTCTCACCAATACATCCCTAGCTGATCCGCATTTTATGCTTATGTGACAACTGGCAGTGGGCTATCGCAGTTCTTCTGGGTGGGGTATAGGATCCCAAAGCCAACCGTACTACCCGAGATTCTCTAACCCCAGCAGGTCTCCAGCTTCCTCTCAGTCTTTCACGTGCTCTTGCAGAGCTGGAGGAAAAGCTAGATGTAGAGGAGGATGTTTCTTTTCCAATCGGCCTCGCCAGGCCAGGAAGTGAAAGTTGTCACCTCGACTCACTTCTGGTAGGGTGGCGCATTGTCTTCTGTTGAACCACATACTTATTCAACTATTTGACAGTAGTTGCATTCATAAGGAATCAGGAAGGCACTCATTTATTTCTTATGTTTCAAATGATCAGAGATCTTCTTTTACTAGCATATTAGATCCCTATTCCCAGGCTAGTCTTTCTCTCCATGGTCTCCTAATGCTTAACTGGTAGAGTGCTGAAAGCCCATATTTGGTATTATTCTTTATTCTGAAGTGCAGGTACTGCAACTTAAAGGCTTCAAATTCAGTGGCTGTGCTTCATATTATCTTTGAAGTGATATTATTTACTCTGTCAGGTTTTGCCTTGTTACAATTTATAGGAGAGTGCCCACAGGCACTCTCCTATAAATTATAACAAGGCAAAGACATGTGAACAAATTTGGGTGGCCAAAAATAATTTAGCACTCTACCAGTTAACTGATGCTATAGATATGTTATTTCGCTAGGTTCTCATTCTTTTATCAGACATCTTGAGCCTGGAAATTCTCACCCGATGGATTAATTTATCATGTATCACCATGTGTTTTCATCCTTCCTTTCCCGTAGCTGGTACAATTCTTCTTGATTCCATCTACTAACTCTTTCCTTTGGTGTGGAATCCATTGTGCTTCAGATCATGGTTCAGGTCTTACCATAGATAGGATTCTCTCGCCTGTGACTTCTCGGTTGGCAGCCTTATTTCGGTGATAGGATGACTGCCATTATCCTTGTCTGCATCAAAATCTTCGTATTCTTTGGGAACTGTTTTTTTTCAATTGGTGCATCCGGTCTGTCATATTCAGTTTTGATCTTTATTTTCTGACCTGAATTATATATAAAGATTAACAACTGGTATTTTTTTTCTTACGAGATTGTAGCCTGTTATTCTGGGGTCTATTTTGGCTCTTTTTATAGGCTATTTTAGGCACTAGCTTATGTAATAATGATAAATTATTGTCTCAAGAATAAATTTTTTGCAGTTTTTATCTGTCAATGCCGAAGTGATTCTTCGGTTAATTATGACAATTCTGTTCTATCCAGATTCATGACCGTCCTTTTAGAATTGTTTTCTACTGCACAGTTGTTACCGTTTGGGCTGGTTTGTTCTTTTTTCATTGATTATGCAGTTACCTTTAATTCAGATGCATCTTATCTTCAAAAAGAGAAGAATTCCAGCCGGGAAAAGCTTTTGTTACACTTTTAGGCTCTTCGTTCTTGCTTCTCCAAATGTAAGACTTTCTCTGTCACCTGCTTTGACCTATATCATTTCTTATCTGATGTCACTGTGTTCATCTTGCCCTAGTTTCTTGTCCAGCTTGATACATTTTCAATCAATTCTTTCCTTCTCTTATCGATTTGGTGTCAATTCTCTTCTTTTTTCTTTATTTCTGTCTATTTCATCTTCTTGTTTTTCGTTATTAGAAACAAAAGAAGTGATATACAGAAGTTAGTACTATATTATATGCTGTTTAACTGGTATAGTGCTAAATTATTTTTGGTCCTTAAAATTTCTTTGTGCATCATTGTCTTGTTTCAATTTATGGGAGAGTGCCATAAGGCACTCTCCCATAAATTGTAACAAGGCAATCCTAGCAGATAAAATAATATCACTTCGAAGATAATCTGAAGCACATCCACAGAATATGAAGCCTTTAAATTGCGGTACCAGTACTTCAGAATAAAGCCCAAATATGGGCTTCCAGCACTCTACCAGTTAACATATAGCTTCTATCTTCTTTAGCTGGCTGGTTTTTCTTTTGGAAGATTTGGGGGTGGGGGGGGGGGGGGGAGCTGTATGTGAATATAATATCCCTCTGTTTTATACACATCACACTCCTGGTATGGTTAAAAGTTTTCTACAGAAATTCTCTTGCAATTTTTTAGCCTATGTAAGGCTCACTCAAGTGGACAGGATTTTTAATAATATCAGTGATCTCAATTTAGAACCCCGTCTTCTTCACAAGCATTAGATTATATGTCATTTAATTTTGAGCGTTATTCTTTCCCTTTTTGTCTTGTATATACTTTTGTGTTTGGAAGACTCTTTTTTCTTTACAACCTTCATCATGGGATTGATAATTACAATAATGTTAGTTGGTGGAAATTATAACTCTTGTGTTGGCACTATTTCCTGGTACATCTTGTTAACCCTTTACCTAACCTGAAAAGCAGATGACACTTGCAAAAATAATTCTTGAATAAGTAATTTTTTCATTTTTTGTCTCAAAAACATAGGTTATGACCCCTTGTTGGAACGAGCTCGACGAGATCGTTCCAACGAGGGGTCATAACATATGTTTTTGAGACAAAAAATGAAAAAAATAATGAAAATTAATTGGCGATTTTTGAGAATAGCGCTGGCCGGTTTAGACCGTTACGTTAGGTAAAGGGTTAACAAAGTATATTTGATTTACTGCTGTATATCTTTGTATGAGATCAATCCTTTGTTTGGAGCCTAGTAGATCTTGACATAGTTACAAGGTGTTTATATTTGATTGGTTACTTCCTCACCCCCAGCTTGTTTCAATACTTTTTTTCTTTGAGAACAGGTACTATGAAGCCTGCCATGTTTATTGTTGATTACAATAATAATTGTTTGTGGGAATTGAATAATTGCATTCACATATATTGTGTTCTGGCTGCATGTTCATGTTGTATTTTCATCATTTTCCTATGTAATCCTATTCTTGGAAAATGCTGAATTATCTTATACTATTGTCACTATAGCACTAATCCCTCTCAATCATAAATATGACCTCCATTATATCTATTAATCAGACACAATATGCATTCTACTCCCCCTGCCAATTGTTCATTCGGCAATTGTGTTACTTTGGTAAGATTTAAAGAAATTAAAATTTTATACCAAGTTTTATTTCTTATTATACTTAACAAAGTAAAACAAGAATATTGCCCTTCCGGCAATATAAACTGTCATTTATATGTGCTTGCCTCCCCGCTCACATGTGTAAATGCATAATTGTCTTTTGAAAATTTGGAAATTGACTTTGTGCATGACCAGCCGGAATTGTACAATAGGTTACAGTTCTGAACAGGATACAGGTCATCAGGTTTTGTTCACCATGCACAAACGGGAGCCTGGTCAGACCGGTTTAGCTTAATTTTTTTGTCTTCTGACTATTTTAAAGCCTTGTAAGGGTTTTTCCTTAGGATTCTCCAAAATTTGCCCTCTTTTTCATCCGAGAGATAATTTTGGTTCTTAAAGATTATAGACATTTAAATGACTTTCAAATGAATGAAACTGTTTTCTGTACCAAGACCTGCTTGTTCTCATAATATGATCTTGGCTGCCGAGCATATTGTAAACAAAAAAAGGTAAGTGATGATATTGTGACTGCTGTTCTATTTAGCAAAGCCTTGGCTATAGTTTTTGATGGTACCTTTTTGGCTAGATTTGTGATCAGCTCTCAATGCTATTGCATCAATGGTATGAGGAATTCAAACCACATTATAGGAATATGCTATAAGAAGATGGTACAGGTGGTGTCATACAGGGTGTTCTATGAAAACCTTGGCTTTCAGTGCAGTTTCTTGTCAGTGTGTTGGAAGGAGCAGATCAACAAGAACTTCCAAAATATAGTATCACTGGGGCTCATTTAAATGGATATCGTTTCATTGAATAATCCTCTTATTGAATATAACTTCCAAACACAAAACCGTTTACCAAACCTGTAGTACAAATTTGTCATGTTAACCCTATTCCCAACACAGACAATTTCAAAATTTATTATTTTAAATATAATTTTTTAAATTTTTTCAAACAATTTCAACAAAACCATATTTTGTAACCCCTCTTTGGAATGGGCGTGACAAGCTCTTTCCAAAGAGGGATCACATGATATGGTTTTGTTGAAATTTTTCAAAAAATAATATTTTCTCAGCTTCTGAATTTGCATATTATCCGGGTGATTTGTTGGGTAAAGGGTTAAGTACATATAGGTGACAACGTAAAGTCCTTTTAATTGAATAAAAAATTCTGTAATATGTCCAAGAAATTACTCTGACAATCACCAAATTCTCGATAGACTTATTTGATCTTAGTACATCCAATACAGGCAAATAATTTTTTATATCTTGTTTTGGCCAACTCTGTGAGCTCTGTCAAACAAGATGTAATAGAATAAACGCTTAGTTTATCTCCAGAATACAGAAAAAGGACCAAATTCTGTTAATTGAATTCTCCTGTTGACCCTTTACCCAATGCAGATGATATCAAAATTTATTAATTTAAATGTCGTTTTTTAATTTTTTTTCGAAAAATTTCAACAAAACCATATCATGTGACCCCTCATTGGAACGAGCTCATTCCAAAGAGGGGTCACATGATATGGTTTTGTTGAAATTTTTCGAAAAATCATATTTTTTCAGCTGCTGAATCTGCATATTACGCAGGCGGATGCGGGCGATTCGTTGGGTAAAGGGTTAACCCTTTATCTAACGAATTGGCCTCATCCGCCCACCTAATTTACAAATTAAGTAGTTGAAAAAACTGAGGGGGTCATACAATGTTTTTTTGTGAAATTTTTTGATATCCTGTGTGTTAGGTAAAGGGTTAATTGAATAATTTTCATTGAATTTGTGGATATTCAATTAACAGGGTTCTACTGTGTATTGAAAAAAAAGAAAACCCTGATGAATTTTATACTTGTTCTTGCAGCGTCTTTTTTTGAACTGACACCTAATTTTTTTCTTAAACCTTTTCTAATTGCATTGAGCCATTATAAGCCAGAATGTGTCATCTGACATAGTTACTGTGAATTAGTTATTGCCTTTTATTTTGGCTGAAAATCTGTTAATACGTTAGAAGCATGGCTAGTGTAGTAAAAAGAAGAAGACGGAAAAGTATCACAACACTTTGTTTCCTTAAAGTAACCACCATGTAATAGTGTAACCTGCTAACAGGTTACGATACGATGTAAGCTCTTTTTTCTAGGTGTGGAACAAGAAGTAGGAAACCTTGTTGCAAACCGAACCTTGCCTTGAAGGATAAGCTTTGACTCTGTCACTAACTTAATTCCTTTCATGCTGCCGGCAGATATTCCTGCCCGGGACAGGATTTCTCTTGCCACTGAAATAAATATAATTTGGGCACAATAATTAAATTTTTGGTAAATTGAATGGACTTTTTGACCAATGGGGGTGCGGTGGATTTGCGGTAACCGGTTCTCGCCAGATCACCGAAGTTAAGCAATATCGAGCCCAGTTAGCCCTTCGATGGGTGACCTCAGTGATCGATTCGGACTCTCACGTTGTGTCCTTGGGCAAGGCACTTAACCCTGATTGGCCACATGAGGGCACATTGACGCTGTGTACTAATGCATACTGCATGTCAGTGGTGCACATGTCTTCAACCAATGTAACCCTGCTTGTGCCACAGTGCGGAGTTACGATGTTGAGAGCTGGCAGCTGCTTGTTAGTTCTCTCCAGGTACTCCATCTGTCACCGACACGATATGACATTGGCTGTTAAAGTGTCATTAAACCTTAATAAATAAATAATAAATTTGACCAATGATTTCTTAATTTAAGTATGGATAAATTTTCATTAAATCTTGTCATGGCTGCTTTACAGCAACCATGACTAGATTTGATAAAAAATATTTTGAAAATACTCAGCGGGTTAAGAGTTAAAACTTCGAATTTCGAAGAAATGGTAATAGCATTGGAATTTAGAGTAGTCCGACCCTAGGGGACCCTGACTGTCGAAAGTGTCATTAAATCGCAATAAATAAATTTAGAGTAGTGATTACGTGATCATAGCAAGATCCTTGAAATGTGCAGTATAGATACAAATAATTGGCTAACATGGTTGTGTACTAAGGAAGTGGTTGAAATTTGCCCACCCTTGCAAAAAAGGCACCTTAAACCTAAATAATTATAAAAAAAACTTATCATGGCTCATTGTTTTTGTGTTTTATTGTATTCTTTTTAATAACAGCTTTATATTTCTTTAAATGTTTGTCTTTATCATCCTGTAACTTTCAGTCTTGTGAAGAAGTAATGTTAGTTTTTATCTGGAGTCAAACTAATATTTTGAATGACAAGTACAAATATCCCCCTTTCCATGGTAGTAAAACTGTCTTCACTGACTTCCACAATACAAGTAAAAAATTGCTGATAATTTCCAAGAAAAACTTTGTCATGTATTTTTTTTTTTATTTACAATAGCAGCCTTTGAGACAGGTTCTTGGAAAGTTTCTTGAGCATGACTGGTACAAAACCTCTACTTGTTGAACCCTAGTTATTGTATTATGTTACCAGCTCAAATTCATCTGCAGCCACAGGATGGTAATTTTGTGGGAGAAATGCAAGGAAAGCTCTCAGCTGTTATTTTTGTTATCACTTAACCCTTTACCCAATGCAGGCGATATCAAAATTTATTACTTTAAATACCATTTTCTAAATTTTTTCAAAAAATTTCAACAAAACCATGTCATGTGACCCCTCATTGGAACGAGCTCGTTCCAAAGAGGGGTCACATGATATGGTTTTGTTGAAATTTTTGGAAAAATGGTGTTTTTTCTGCTGCTGAATTTGCATGTTACGTGGGCGGATGTGTCGATTCGCTGGTTAAAGGGTTAAAGGCTTGGAGATTTTTATTCATTTTTTCTACTCTTTGTCATTCTGTATCCTGTGGCTTTCCAGTTGTTTGTAGCCTCGTCTTGGCTGCCAGTATAGGCAGCCAAGACTTGCCTAGAAAGAACTACCCTGGTACTTGACTTTTAAGGAGCACTATGGCTCAGTGGTTAGAGCATCAACTTCAAACAGAAAGGTTGATGATTCGATCCTGACTAACGGTAACTGAGTTGTGTCCTTGGACAAGACACTTCATCCTGTTTGCCCTTGTGGTACCATGGTGGTGCTGTGTGCTAAGGCATACTACATGGCAGTGGTGCACTTCCCCTCACCTGCTGCTAACTCTGGTTGTGCAGAGCTAGTGCATTGGGGACTTTGACAGTTGCTCGCCCCTGCTCGATGGTTCTCTCCACCTTTAAAACTGTCTGACATGATGTTACTCTGGCTGTTGAAATTGTCATTAACCCTTTACCCAACATAACGGCCAAAATCGACCAGTGCTATTCTCAAAAATCGCCAATTAATTTTTAAAATATTTTTATTTTTTGTCTCAAAAACATAGGTTATGACCCCTCGTTAGAACGAGCTCGTTCCAACGAGGGGTCATAACCTATGTTTTTGAGACAAAAAATGAAAAAATTTAGTTATTCAAGAATTTTTTTTGCAAGTGTCGTCTGCTTTTCATGTTAGGTAAAGGGTTAAACCCCAATCAAACAAACAAACTTAAATTGTAACTTGAAAGTTTTAACTATTTTGTTGAAGTACAGTGTGATCTAAGTCGGAATTAAGCTGTTAAGGTTTAAATCATAATACCAACCTCTCATGTGAATTCTTGGAAAGCTCTTACTTAGAACTCCCCTAAATTACAGCATTTAAAATTTGGAGTGATTTTCATCAATGGAGACAGAATTAGCAGGAAATGTGTATTGCCTTTCTTCTCCAACAATTTTTTCTGTGTTCTGTTGATTCATTCAATTTTAAAGTATCATGCATTGAAGTCATATGGTGAGATTTGACACCTCACTTTACTGCATATTTATAGTACCCCCTGCAACCGAGTTGTAGAGGAGTGTATTGGTTTCCAGGCCTGAAAATAAGCAGTCTGACATTTGCAGAATGAGGTGCCCAGAGGGTGAATTTGATGATGCTATCCCATACAGTGGGACAATTTATCCTCTGGGTACCTCTTTCTATTGATTCTTGAGACCCGGATTCAGATTGAGGTTCACAGGGGGTAAATTTAGTGATGCTGCCCTGCTATGCAGGGTAGCATCACTAAATTCACCTCCTGGGGACCTCATTTTGCAGATGACAGCCTGCTTATTATACTCCCCGCAAACAAAGTTTGGGGGGGGGGGGTATATAGGAATCACCCTGTCTGTCTGTCTGTCCGTCTGTCCACCCTTATAGCGCAACTCCTCCTAAACCGTTTAAAGAATTTTCATGAAACTTTACACAATGGAAGAACTCCAAATGAAGATGTGCATGAAGCAATATAATTCTGTTCTGACATTTCCATGAGGAGATAATCTAAATTATACATTTCAATTGCTACATCATATGGTTGTGTCCTCGTAAGCACAACAACTGAGGCGCGGGGGGTATCACTTTTTGAGCTTGCTCACAGTACCTCTAGTTTTCTGGCTTGTTGGTTTCATTCTGTCCATATGTCTCCATCCATCTGTAGACATAATGCTTTCTGCACTCTAAGTCAAGAAGTGTTTCACCTAGGGAGATGCAATTATACATGGATATTCTTAATGGCATAAGGACAACCACTGTTGATTTTGAATGAAGGTCAAAGGTCTCAGGTAATTTTCCATCTATCTGCCGGTGTTTTGCCACATCTGCAGAGACCATACTTTGTGCACTGAAGTCAGGAAGTGTTTCACCTCAGAACATTTCCACTATCAGGGCTTTAAAATAAATGAGGGCACCAGGGCAAAAGCCAAGATTTTCCTTTCTCATGTTTTATATTCAGTCAAACGCAAATACTATTTTGTTTATTATGTCTCCCCTTCCCAGAAGGGAGACATATTGTTTTAGTGCATATTCTTCTTCTTCTTCTTCTTCTTCTTCTTCTTCTTCTTCTTCTTCTTCTTCTTATACAAACTTTGTCCGGGCCATAACTTTTTTGTCTTTTGACCTACACCTTAGATACTTGGCATGTGGATGTATCACCAAGAGCCGGTGTGCAGTGTATCATAGTGACCTTCATGTGACCTTGACCTTTGACCTGAAGGTCAGATTTATGTGTTTTTTTAAGGGAAACATCACACAAACGTTGTCCGGACCATAACTTGTTTGTCTTTTGACCTACCCCTTAGATACTTGGCATGTGGACCTCAAGGTCAAATTTATGTACTTTAAATAGGGAGTAATTGTCCAGACCAGAATTTTTTTTTTGACATGTGGATGTGTCACCATGAAACCGCATGTCCGCTACCTTGATGAACTGCATGTGACCTTGACCTCTGACCTCAAAAGGAAGGGGAGACATATGTTTTAGTGTGCTAAAACACTTTCTAGTATAAATATGTTTTATCACAAATTGTTGGAGAGTGCAAATTATATTTTCTAAATATAGGTTTCATTTGTTATATTTTATTGACGAATACCTACAGACATTCCCTCATAAAATTTACAAACTATTTCTTGATAAACATGACATATATGGGCTTCCAAAAGGTATCTCCCATATTGACACAAAACACTATTTCACAAATTCGGAATCTACAGGTCTGTTTACATAAAATGTACAAGAACAGATGCAATTGATCTGTGAAAATTGTGTTTTGGGGTCCAAGATGTTCACATATACCGTATTTACTCTATGTATTGGGACAGCTAAAAATAATTATTTTCACTGGTGTCCCAATTCTTAGAAAATGGGAAAAGAACACAGCCTGGTCTTGATTTGATGTTGAATAAAGTTGTTGTGTGTGATTCATTTTCCATCACTATATACGAAAATCACCGTCCATTTTTGTTTATATTTTCATTTTCTGCTTCCAAAACATAGCTTATGATCCCTCATTGGAACGTGCGCATTGCGCTCGTTCCAATGAGGGATCATAAGCTATGTTTTGGAAGCAAAAAATGAAAATTTTTAATTACTCAAGAATTTTTTTTATGAGTGTCGTCTGCTACTAGCAACGGGTCAACTGGAAACAAATCTCCTGAATGTCCCAAACTTTAGAGCATAAAAAAAATATAGTTTTCTGGAAAAATGTGTGTCCCAAATCATAGAGTGTCCCAATACATAGAGTAAACACAATAAACTGTAAATGTTATCTGAAACAACAAATGTGGCTTTCTGTTCCAGAAAGTTTCTGTTACTCTGTTCTCTGTTCCATTTTTTGTCTCTCCTGAGAAGTTCGAAAATTTGAGATATGTCATTGTAGAAGTGCACCAACGATATTCTGGCTTCAAAAAGAAATCAAGAAGTCTACGAGTTAATCTTTACTCAACATAATGGCCTTAATTGGCCAGTGCTAATCACAAAAACACCAGTCAAATTTTTTTTTTTATTTTTCTTAGAAAGCATAGCTTATGACCCTTCATTGGAATGAGCTCATTGAGCTCATTCCAATTTGGGGTCTTAAGCTATAGTTCTAAGCGAAAAAATGAAATTTTTAGTTATTTGAGGAAATTTTCATCTACTATTTATGTAAGATAAAGGGTTAAACTCTAAATCGGTAAGTCACTTAATCATGGTAATGTCTTTTATTTCAATAACATTTCATTTTTTTTCTGCAGATTCCAAAACTGGGAAAGTAATTCAACATAAATTTAAATCTAGTATGGTAAGTATTCTTCCATAATAAATTGTCTATTTCTTTCTCTCTCTCTCTCTCTCTCTCTCTCTCTCTCTCTCTCTCTCTTATTTACACTTTCACTCAGTGGTTTTCCAATTTGTCACCTAATATTCAGCTTAAGCATGAATTAACTAGGATTTAATCCTGGGAACTGAAATTTTCTGATTCTCATTTTTGAAAGTCAGTCACGATACCGGGATGTTTTTGGTTCTCGTTTCTGAATATCAGTCCCGATACCCGGGAAGTTCATAGGACAGAACTGAGAATCAAAAGTTGCTTTCCGTCACCTTGGATTCCCTTTTCTAGTTTACGTATTTCCTGGGCATTACCATTGATTTTCAGAACCGGTAACTGGGAAATTCCCATTCCTGAGATTAAACCACAGCTCCATTGGCAATGCGGGTCTCGGAATCGCAGTCTCATAAACTATCATATGCAATCATTGATACCATAGTCTATGAATTTCTCGGGTATTGTGATTGACTCTCAGAACTGGGAGCCGCAGAGCCGTGAATTTCCTGTTCCCGATATTAAACTTTAGAATTAACTGATTGAAAGGTAATTATTTTTATAGGTGATAATTTATTCATAAGGAATTGTTTTACATTCAGTTGGAGAGTGCCATTGGATACTCTTCAATAAATGATAACGAGAGAAACAAAACTATAATCATAAGTGATAAGGCCACACAAAGTAGATCTGTTTCTCAGGCCATTTTTAAAAATTTTCATGCGGGTGAGCTGTTTTTTATTTTATTTTTTCTGTAATTATTTCTTTTCTATCAAAAGTTTGTGTTCTTGGTTTATGTTTTAGGCCTCATAATCTATGGAATAGCATGGGTGGTGGTGTATTTTATCCCTTGAGAGCAAGAAGGCTTTGCACTGCTAAAGCATTGCAAAGCCTTCTTGCACTCAAGGGACAAATTTATCAGTTTTTTTAATTTGGGTAAAATATCAGACATAAACCATTTAATTTTATTTTTTTTAAGTTTACATTGGTTATAAAAAGAGAGCTTGCGGCAGCCAAAATGTCCATGAGGGAGGGCCTGAGAACCAGATTTTTTATATTTTTAGGCATAATTTATTCATGTTTATTACTTTCCAAAAGTGTGATTTACTGGGATTTCCGGGTTTGATTTTTAACGATAACTTAACAAGTGAATTATGCAATCAACAAGTGGGTCATGTATCCGTGCGTGCAAACAAAGACACTTTGTCGTGGGTGTAGTGGGGACTTCATTGTTTTTGTTTTTTTAAAATAATTTTATTAACGTTAATAATGAAAATAATTACGTGAAATAATTAATTTGAGGCAAGGGACTATATTGTAAAACACTCGTGTGCATTCGCACACTCGTGTTTATACAACATCCCTCGCCTCTCATGAATTATTTCACGTAATCAGTCCAGTCAAGCAATTACTCTCTATTTATTCGTAAGGAATGATTTTACAATCTGTTGGAGAGTTTCTATGGACAATCCAATAAATAGTTACAGAACCATTTCAAATGAACATTATATTTTTTCTATATGAAGCACATCTACAGAATATCTTTTAACCCTTTACCCAACGCAGACGATATCAAAATTTATTATTTTAAATATCATTTTTTCAAATGTTTCCAAGAATTTCAACAAAACCGTATCATGTGACCCCTCGTTGGAACGAGCTCGTTCCAACGAGGGGTCACCTGATATGGTTTTGTGGAAATTTTTGGAAAAATAATATTTTTTCAACTGCTGAATTTGCATATTACGCGGGCGGATGCGGGCGATTCATTAGGTAAAGGGTTAATATCTGTTCATTGGAACAAGCTTGATGAGCTCATTCCTCCAATGAGGTGCCATAAGCGATGTTTTCAAGGCAAAGTTGAAAAAATAATAAAATTTGATTATTTTTGTGAATAGTGCAGTTCAGTTTAGTTGTTAATTATTTATTTATTTGTTAAGGTTTAATGACACTTTAACAGCCAAGGTCATATCATGTCGGTGGCAGTTTTATGGGTGAAGGAAGCTGCAGTACCTGAGAGAACCACCGAGCAATGACGAGCAGCTGCCAGCACCCCAACGTCGTAACTCTGCACTGCAATACAGGTAGGGTTAGATTGGTTGAAGACATGCACACCACTGGCGTGCAGTACACCTTAGTACACTGCGTCATCGTGCCCCCATGTGGACAATCAAGGGTAAGTGCATTGCCCAAGGACACAAAGCAGGAGTCCAAATTGATCACTCAGATGGTCACCCATCCAAGGACTAGCCGGGCTCGACGTTGCTTAACTTCGGTGATCTGACGGGAACCGGTCACCGGACCTCCAGTTGTTACATTAGGTAAAAGGTTAAATTACACATTGTGATAAAAAGAATCTCAAGTTTATCACGATTTGACATGATATTTCTGAACCTTGTCTCAAGTCGGTACAGAAATTTCTTATGAAATCGTGACTCATTAAAGATCTTCTCTTTCTTTGCTGGGGGCGCGGTGGCTCAGTAGGTAGAGGTGCAGGCTGCAAGCCGAGAGGTCCTCGGTTCGAATCCCACATGCGGCAACCGCGTTGTGTCCTTGGGCAAGACACTTCACCCCCATTGCCCACGTGGGGGCACGGTGACGTTGTGTACTAAGGCGTACTGCATGTTGATGGTGCACCCGTCTTCAACCAATGCTAACCCTGCTTGTGTGGAGTTCGTATGTTGTGGAGCTGACAGTTGCTTGCCGTTGCTCGGTGGTTCTCTCTGGGTACTCCAGCTTCGTCCACCCGTAAAACTGTCGCGGTCATGATTAGCCATTGTGCAGAAATAAGTGACCTTTAAACACCAATAAATAAATAAATATAAATTTCTTTGCTGATTTCTATATTACAATTCAGACTTCCAAAAATATGGAATACTGAGGTTCTGAATTTTAGGATGACTGTAGGAATATTTCTCTCATATATTTTCTTCATTCCTATAACTTCCTCGTGGGAACTTTGGGAATTGAAGCAGTAAACAAGCTCTGGCTGTTGTACAGTGGAACCCTGTTAATTGAATAGCCACATTGCCAATGAAAATTATTCAATTAACAGGAGTATTCAATTAACAGGGATTGTCACATTCCTGTATTCTAGAGATAAACTTAGCATTTATTCTATTATATCCATGTTTGAGAGAGCTCCATGAGCTCTGTCAAACAACATATAATAGATTAAATACCTGTATTGAATGAACTGAGACCAAATAGGTCTATAAACAAAGGAAAACTTGGGAAAGTCAGGGTAATTTCTCGACAGGTTACAAGACTTTTTATTCAATTAACAGGAGTTTACTCTATAACCTATATTCAATTAACAGGTCAAATTTGTACTGGAGGTATGGTAAATGGTTTTGTGTTGGGGAAATTATATTCATTTAACAGGGATATACAATTAAGAGATATCCAGTTAAGTGGGCTCTACTGTAACAGGTTTTCGTGTAAGGTAAATGTCATGATGTTTGAAAGTAAAAGCTAGTACGCTGTGACGTAACGGCTTTCACTTCATCAAACGTCATTCCCCATGGGAACCCTGGGAAATTAAGCAGTGCTTGTTTACTGTGGTAAACAAGCTCTGGTTTGCTGGTAAAATAGGACTCGGTCACTAATGCTTGGGGTGGAAGTCCTCTTAAATGGGCAACGGGAATAAATGATTGACTGGTCTTGACTTTATATCCATACTGTGGTCACAATTAGCTATTGTGCATAAATAAACACCAATAAATAAATAAATTCCTGTGACTAACCCTGATTTGGATTCTTGAAAAGCTCTTTAAGGTTACTTTCCTAAAATCTGTCAGGGCTAGAAGTGACAATAAGGTTACAAATACTACAGAGATTTCTAGTTGTTATTGTATAACTTATTTTGACTGGTTCAGTATAATTTGGAGCAACGTCGGGGATTCTTTTGGGTGTTTGCAGGGGCCGATTATGGTTGTTATGTCGGTTGTTTCTGGGCATGTCTTGGCTGCCTATATAGGCAACCAAGACTTGCCTAGACACAACTGCAAAGCTACAGTGTAGGCTGTCAAGGTGTTTCAAGGTCTTTTTGAAGGTAATATTTCTTATTTTTATACCCACACTCTCGAAGAGAATGTGGCGGGGTATACTGGATTACATGTGGCTGGCCATATGCCTGTGCTATCCATCCATCCGTAGCGATATCTTACCAGTGAGTGGATGGATTTTGGTATGGGGGATCCTTATGACAAGCCAGTCCTGCATATGTTTTAAAAAACTTGCTCACATTTTTTCAACAGAGTTATGGTTCATACTTTGTTTTTTAATTTGTTTGTGCTTCATTGGTCCAGCACTGCAGTAGGGTTTTAATTATTGCTTTAAGCAATAGTTCATGTTTTGTGTTTCTTTTCATCAAAAAGTATTTCCCAGTTGTAGTCTTCATGGTGCAAATTTCCCAGTTGCATGGACCCCACACCCTTTCCCAAAGAATCCCTGAACTTGCACATACACACCTTTCCTGTTCCACACACACTTTTTGCATGAGTGTGTTGCATGATTAATAACACGCATAGAGAAATATAATATACCTCTTGATCAGTATTGTGTTGTGAACATCTCCAGTGGTGTGTCACTCTTGTTATCATAAAATCTTGTCCCTATATCCCAATAAATTCTGTCTTTTGATTGGTCGGAATGCCTTGGACAAATAGCCATGGCAAAGGGTGCACCCATCATCCAAGGTATATGAGAGTGTGCAACATCCAGAGTATAAGCGCACTTGAAACATCTGTGTGTGGGGGGGGGGGGGGGGGGGGGAGTATATTGTTTCAATGAAAGCTTTTCGCTTCTGCTCGCTTCATTGTAAAACTCGAACCAAAAAACCTGAAATAGTCACAACACAAATATCATCAGATTTCCGACAATACAATCATAAAAATAAAATGAGAGGAAATAATTCGTACCAATGTGTTCTATGCCAGTAGGCACATAGAACACATTGGAACTCAGTAGATGATATGTCAACATAATACTGTTTACTCGTTTCTTTAACAACCCAAGGGATGTAACTCTATCTGATGTCTTCTGCGATTATAAAAAAAAAATATCACGAATTTGGTCAAAATAATTGTGGAGCTGAGAAATGCATCCTCAAATTTATTTCCACTAAGTGTTCAAACGGGACAAAAACATTATCTCCGCCAACATGTATGGTATATGGAGATTTAATACCTCATTTAAACACCTTGCCTGCGGCACGGTGTTTAAAAACCGACATCCAGGTATTAAATCTCCATATACCACACATGTTGGGAGAGATAACTTATAATGTACAGTATTCAGATCATGTATTCTACACCACAAATGTGGACTCATTATGTACAAATAGAAAAGTGAAACTAGAGAAACAGAATTTACTGTAATCAGTAAATTTGAGTCTGTGTGAAAATAGTGAAAGCCTCAGAAAAAAACTTTATGGAAAGAGATTTTATGGAGACTTATTTTTCGGGATTGAAAATATCTTTTTAGAAATCAGAAATGTTTTTTTTGTTAGAGCATTTAAAAATTTTCATCCAGGAATCAGATAAAATTTTTCATGAAACCAGAAATACCGTATTTACTCTATGTATTGGGACACTCTATAATTTGGGACACACATTTTTTCCAGAAAACTATATTTTTTTATGCTCTAAAGTTTGGGACATTCAGGAGATTTGTTTCCAGTTGACCCGCCGCTTGTAGCAGACGACACTCATAAAAAACATTCTTGAGTAACTAAAAATTTTCAGTTTTTGCTTCCAAAACATAGCTTATGATCCCTCATTGCGATTTTTGTATATAGTGATGGAAAATGAATCACACAATACTTTATTCAGCATCGAATCAAGACCAGGCTGTGTTCTTTTCCCATTTTCTAAGAATTGGGACACCTGTGAAAATAATTATTTTTAGCTGTCCCGATACATAGAGTAAATACAGTAACTTCTGCGCACACCATTTAACATGTTCTATAAAGGAAACAGAAATGGATATTGAGGAAATGGGTAATGTTTTGTTGTATACTCTATTTGAAGAGTTTCATACAAAAAACACAAATGATTCACAAAATTCATTTTCTGCAAAGAGTAGAGATGGGCAATATACTGCAAAATCAAACCGATACTGATATCATGGGGATACCGAAAAAACGAACTGAACCAATTGTTGAATACCGATACCATCTGAAATTTCAAATTTTCCTGCATTTTCTATTTATAAGTTCCTGTTGAGGCTTGATAACAGTTGAAAGGTTCATTTTCCTGAAAGATGTAACTGATTTTCTTTTCAGTTTTGTTAACCCTCAATGGAATTGAGCAGCTGTCCTGAATTCCCACTAGACGACAACCTGTACATGTACAACTGCTTAGCAGTAATTTTTAGTCAAGTCTTGGCTGTCTGTTAAAGCAGCCAAGACCTGACTGAAAATAACTGTAACAGGCAGCCAAGACCTGACTAAAAACACCTGGCCTAGGTGTTTTGTCTATTGTCAGCAGGCCCTCCTAAATATGACATGCTCTGAGATCACAAAAGCCTAAAATAGGTTTTTAAACATTAATGTGCTTCACAAAATTACTGTAGATATGATCTGTGGTTGTAATAAAATGCCTCTTTTGAGCTCACTGGCAGTCTCATTTATAGCGAATGATGCTACAACAGCTTATTCTGTTTTTCCTAATGTGAATTCCTCTATGGTACTACCAGCAAATCTCAGTCAAGTCAGATACCAAATACCGAACCGATACAGAGGTATAGTGCCCTAAAAATAACTCAAACCAATACCAAACTCAAAATTCCAATATCACCCATCTCTAGCAAAGAGTGCCCCCCCCTCTTCTCCCTTCATATTTCAATCCTTGTATTGGACCACAGGTCAATATGTCTGATACGCAAGTGTGTCTTGCATATAAATTTAAATATGAACTTTACAAATGCATTAGAGGGTCAAAATTGTGATTGCCAATATCTTGGCAGTATGCAGTTTATAACCAGAGGGTGACTCAAAAGCCTGTACATATTTGGAACCTCTGATAAGTTTCAACTTGAATTTCAAAGGTTCCAAGTGAATAATGTCATACTATGCTTGACCAGCTTTCAAAATATATGGTTTTATTTTTTGTGCCCCCGAAAAAAAATTTTGTGGGGCATATAGTGTTTGTCATTTCCATCCACCCATCCATCTGTCCATCCGTCAGGAAGATTTTCGTGTCTGCTCCATAACTCTGAAATGCATTGTTGGATTTTGTTGAAACTTGGTATACATGTTGCTTATGGGGAGACGCTGTGCCACCCACAAAATTGTTTTGGGTTCGATGGAGGTCAAGGTCAAAGATCAAGGTCAAAGTTCAGGGGCATCCATGGCTGTGCGGTTACTGTTAGTCTTGTTTGAGCCTTAGATTATACCATGCTTGAAAAAATGGGCCAAATATTTTGAAGGTGGCTGATGAAATGCATCTGTGAACTTCAGAAATGCATTAGAGGGTTATAAATGCAATTTCCAGCAATTATAAAAAATGCACTGGTTTGCCCCAGTAACCTTCCCTCATATTTTGAATATGCAGTGCATTTTGACTCAGTTGCTGGTGGTCCCGGAGCCATAGGTCATTCAGTGCTTGAACTATGAGTGTAACCCACTTTCAAAATTTTTTGCCCCCGTCTTTTTTATACCCTCACAAAACAAAGTTTAGGGGGGTATATAGGAGTCAACTTGTCCGTTGATCGGTCTGTCGTTGTCATCGTCTTCTGCCCATTGCACATTTAAACTTGTGGAGCGAACTACTTCCACAGTTTTATCTGCATTTTCATGAAACTTCACAAAAATGATCGACATGATGAGGGGAAGTGAGTGACATAATTTTTTTCCTGCTCAGTTTCAAGATGGCCGACTGGTGGCCGTATTGGATTTTTTTTTTTTTACTTAAAAAAATTGAATGCAGTCACCCACACTAGGCGGTATGCCTCAGTGGGGGTATACCGGGCGACAGACCTCTAGTTGAGTGTAAAAATACATGTATGAACTTTGGGAATGCATTAAGGAGTGATCAAATGCAATTTCCAGCAATTCTGAAAAATACGCTCAATGACATCTTGGTGACCCTAGTAATCTTGACCTGTATTTTGTACCTCCTTTGATTTATGACTCGTTTGTGTTGGTCCTAGATCCATAGGTCATACTATGCTTAACATATGAACTTGACCAACTTTAAAAAATTTTGGCCCGTACTCACTTTTTTTAAAGTGTAAAAATACATGTTTGAATTTCTCGAATGCATTAGAGGGTCATAAAATGTGGTTTCTGACAGGTCTGAAAAATACACTCATTGACCCATCAGTGACCTCAGTGACCTTCACCCATATTTGGAACCACCATTGGATGTCGACTCATTTGGTGATTGTCCCAGGCCCATAGATCATACCATGGTCGAAATATGAGCATGACCCACTTTCAAAATGTTTGCCCCTACCCACTTATTGGAGTGATGAAATACACCTGCTCCCTTTTTGGAGTTTAGAAAAGAATGTATGAACTTAGGAAATGTGTTTGAGGATCATAAAATGCAGTTTCCTGCAGTTCTGAAAAAAATGCACCCAATGACCCCTGGGGGGGGGGGGGGGGGGGCTTGACCCATATTTTGAACCTTCATTGAATTTTGACTTTTGGTATTGATCCCAGGCACCTACAGTTAAAACTAGAAGTCCTGTCATGAAATGCTCACAAATAGCACGTCAATCTGCGCGTTTGACTCTTTTGGTATTGATCCTAGGTACCTACAGTTAAAACTAGAAATCCTGTCATGAAATGCGCACAAATAGCACGTCGATCTGCACATTAATCTATGCGTTATGACCATAGTAAGGCTATCAGATTATGTACATATGGCCTGTGCACACGCAATGTTTCAGCCAATGGACCTGTGGGTAACCCGGAGGTCCATTGGCAGAAACATTGCCTGTGTTTGCTATGAGTAACCAGGAGAACCTGCCTTGCTTTGGATGCCTTTCGATATGGCAATTGTGCGCAATACCTATGCGCAATTAAGCCTAGATAAGTGCTCAGTTCATGACAGGACTTTTAGTTTTAACTGTAGGTCATATCATGTTTCCAATATGAGCATGACCCATCAGGTTTTTGAGTGTAGAAATACATGTATGAATTAGGAGGGTGGGGTGGGCTTGAAATGTGATTTCCTGCAATTCTGTTACAATTTTCTTTTGTCACTGTGAAGACTATAATTTTGTACAGTAGAATCCTCTTCATTGAATATACATTTTGCCAGTGAAAATTATTCAGTTAACAGGAGTATACAATTAACAGGGATTTGGTCAGTTTCCTGTGTTCTGGAGGTAAACTGAGCATTTATTCTATTATATCTTGTTTGACAGAGCTCTTAGAGCTCTGTCAAACAAGATATAATAGAATAAATGTCTGTATTGGATGTATGAGGCCAAAAAGGTTGATAAATAAGGGGAATTTGGTGCATGTCACAGCAATTTTTTCGACGTATTACAAAAATTTATATACAATTAACAGGAGTTTACTCTACAACCCATATGCAATTAACAGATCAAATTTGTACTGAAAGTATGGTAAATGGTTTTGTGTTTGAAAATTATATTCAATTAACAGGGATATACAATTAAGAGATATCCAATTAAGTGGGCTCCACTGTATTCTGATTTACATTCATGTTTTGTCTTGCAGAAATAGAATTATTTATATAGATAATTATAATTAATGTGTTTTTTCTATAGGCGAATCAGTGTGT
Organism: Pictodentalium vernedei; assembly: GCA_031216915.1. Classification (NCBI taxonomy): domain Eukaryota; kingdom Metazoa; phylum Mollusca; class Scaphopoda; order Dentaliida; family Dentaliidae; genus Pictodentalium; species Pictodentalium vernedei. The sequence continues at coordinate 426,000,956 of CM062289.1, read as the reverse complement.
TTACATGTTCCATCGGATCCTTGCAGTTCAAATGGCCAAAATCTCCAGACAAATGTTGACAGATATTTTAACAAAGAGTATGATGCCCACCATATATGAATTTGGCTTTACACACTTACGCTAATACCATTTCTTTCATGCTATATTTGACATGATACTGAAAACTAGAATATCTTAATCCTTGTGGCACTCCAGACCTATTCACATCTTTGCACATTTGCGGCTGCACATTTGATTCTCAAGAAGTTGACAATTTTTTTTTAGTTTGACTATTTTCTTATACATGTATATCCTTCAGAAAACAGATGCGAATAAGACGTTTTTTTTTTTTTTAAAAACATTGATCATGACCTTCAATTGATTTGAGCACACAATTTATTTTGAAGAACCAAAAATAAAGATATTGAGGGAATATTTTTACCAAATAGCATTGTCTAAAAAGGATCAGTGCATTTTTTACTGTGAATACAGTGAAGGGGTGCCAAATTACAAGAACATATTTCTGCCATGCTGAAGTGTTTTTCAAAGTTTTCAATGTTCATCATATCAACATGAAGTCTTTACCACTGTTGAGAAAATGATCTCATCAAACCTTTAAAATGTCTTTCCGACCTCTGAATACTCATCACATCTTTCAAACCTTTGAAATGTCTTTCAAACATCTAAATACTCTCCTCATCTTTTGAACCTTTGAAATGTCTATATCTACATACATTACCTTTGTTTCCAAAACAAATCACACGTGGATATCTGGGCTGTAACTAACAAAAATTTGTTGGTGGGAGGGGGGTGGTGGTGTAGGATATTGGTGCCTGATGGCTCAGTCATGTCGCCCAACTATTTGGAACATACCTAATTGCTTTTTAACTTATATGCAACAAATATACTTCCCATTCATAAAATACTGCATTTTAACCCTTTACCCAACGCAGACGATATCAAAATTTATTATTTTAAATATCATTTTTTCAATTTAAAAAAAAAAAAGCAACAAAACCATATCATGTGACCCCTCATTGGAACGAGCTCGTCGAGCTCGTTCCAATGAGGGGTCACATGATATGGTTTTGTTGAAATTCTTTGAAAAATAATCTTTTTACAACTGCTGAATTTGTATATTACGTGGGCGGATGCGGGCGATTCGTTGGGTAAAGGGTTAAACATACAACAGGTGAGATAATTGTAAAGAACAGTACCAGTGACGAATGTGAGCAAAATGGAAGTGAGTGGTAAATCGCTCCTCTCAAATAAAGTTTGCCAGAGTGAAAAAAGAGAGGAGAGTGATGTTGATTTATTTCGCAGTTTCTATTGACAAGCATTCTTCAAAACGAATGTATGAATACAACTGAAAACAGATAGAATTTTGACGGTGAAAATATATATAACCCTTTAAAATTAGCTCTGATTTTAAATAACAGATTATTAAAATCGCGGAAAATGGATGCGTAAATTCCAAATCGGGCACATTAATTCGTGTCAATGGTGAATTGGAGCGACAGGTGTCACGAGTATAAATGAAAATAAGGAACGGGGCAACATTCCGCATGTCTTTGATAAAATAAAAAATACGGATGTATTAAAACGTTTCTCAGATCTCAGAATGACCACCGCTTTTTTTTATCTGAACATGAGTGTTTTGTGGCGGGAGTAAGCTCTGGGCGAGTTGTCATTGTACAACCCTCTTACTGTTAGCGTGTCGTGTGCATGTCATGTTAATAACAACGGAAGGAAATTGTTTGGAACTGTACTTTAAACGCTTCCAATTGTGAGTGATTCTTAAAAATTTCCAATATCAAAACTTAATTGAATGTTTCTGTTGACACAACTCAAAAGGTTGAAAACACTCCCAAGAATAGAGGCAAGCGATTATTCACGCCCCTTGGACAATTTTTTGCGTGAGCGATGGTGCGCGAGAGCGATCGCGTGCATTTCATATGCATCTCTGCAGTACCCTCCTTCACTCTATTGAAATCAGTTGGCTTAAAAATCAACCCAAACCACTGGGTTGAGTGAATATTCACACAACCGAAATGATTTCGATAAAATTTTAATGAAAACTGCAATTTAGGTGTTTGTCATGTTTGTTTACCTATATATTGAGTTGGGCATTTATTGCACTTGACGAGCTCGTTCCAAAGAGGGGTCATAACCTATGTTTTTGAGACAAAAAATGAAAAAATAATGAAAATTAATTGGCGATTTTTGTGAAGAGCGGTGGCCGGTTTTGGCCGTTACGTTGGGTAAAGGGTTGAAATTAACTTTTATGCAGCCATCATGGACTGGAAAAACCCACTTGCAATGAATAAGAACTAATTACGTGGTTTAGGACTACACTGTAAATTACTAATGTAGATTTTATTGTTTGATATATGTATCATAATTACAGTGCAGCCAATAAAGGAGTAGTAGAAAAATTATAATGACTGCTCTATGGGGAGTTTCATTTTGGAAAAGGTTGCTTACATTGTGGGTGGTGTGAAAAAATGCCTGCACAGCCTAAACTGTGCCCATACTGAGGACACAGGACAAGCTATACCAGTGCAATGAATTGACGAAGGTGTGGGTAGGGGAGGTGGGTGGGATTTTGATTGGAAATTCACCACCTGACCCAGTCGCTTCGATGCACAGACTGACTGATCACAAATACACAGCAAGAAATCAAGCACACTTGTCCAGAGTTCTGTCATAATTAACTTGTGCAAACCAACCCAATCTGAAATGACAGTGAGGTCATTGAAATAACTGAAGGATGACAAAAAGACAGATCTGTTGATAATTAACCCTAAACTAACCATATAAATGTAATATGATTGCTGCCTAAAAACTACCATAATTCATCTGGTATTGTTTTTATAGTAAGTATCAATTTTAATATTATTAACCCTTTACCCAACATAACGGCCAAAACCTGCCAGCGCTATTCTCAAAAATCGCCAATTCATTTTCAAAATATTTTCATTTTTTGTCTCAAAAACATAGGTTATGACCCCTCGTTGGAACGAGCTCGTCCAGCTCGTTCCAACGAGGGGTCATAACCTATGTTTTTGAGACAAAAAATGAAAAAAATGAGTTTTTCAAGAATTTTTTTTGCAAGTGTCGTCTGCTTTTCAGGTTAGGTAAAGGGTTAATAATATGGTAAATCTGAGTATAAAACAAAACTTGGGTTAACTCTTTACCTAACACAGTATTTTTAAAAAATAAATTAAATTTCACACTTTTCAAAAACAAATTTCACAATTTTTTCAATAAAACAATATGAATATGGATATCATTAGAATGAGCTCTACAAGCTCATTCTAATGATATCCATATTTGTATGGTTTTGTTGAAAAATTTCCGAGATATTTTAGGCTGTGGTAGACTTATTCTGGTTAATTTTCTGGCAGTTTTTGTAAACTATGTTAGGTAAAGGGTTAAGAACACATTCAAATGTCACTGTGTACATTCTGAATCGAGTTGCATATCTTTGTTGCTTTGCAAAATGAAACTGAGCTACCATTTCAAAAGTTCAGCATTCAAGTACATTGATATAAATAAAGTATTGTCAATGCCTGTGTCACAGCAGTTTACATAGTTGAGTTATACGAAAGGAAATGAGTGACATATGAAACAATTGACCATAAACGACATTGCTTACTCCATAATTTGTGCCACACGTGTTTATTGTTTTGGAAACAAATGTGATGTGTACTCTCCTCACATGATTCAATATGGGGAATGCTGATAAAGTCTATACTCTTCTTTTCTTTCAAACCTTCAAAATGTATATCAGACCTCTGTGTTAATCTTACGAAATGTTTCCTCTTGAGAAGACTCATTTAAAACACTACCATGTTTATCGATTGTATGAATACTGTTTCAGCTATCAAAAATATTTTCTACATATAAATTTCTGTATTTTTGCATCTTTGGAGATCATAGTACTCACAAATATAATATCTCACAAAAGGTTTATATCTTCATCCCATGTCAGTTGTTTTTTCTCTGAAATGAAAATGGTATTCATTACTTCTTGAATTCAATACCCTAATCATTTTAATCCCATGGAATATTTTTAGCGTAAAGCAAAAATCTTTTGAGAAAAGCCACCATTCAAATTTTTTCTTCTTCAATTTTTGCCTCCAAAATATAGCTTATAACCCCTAACTGGAATGAGCTCATTGGAATGAGAGGTCATAAATTGTCTTTTGGTTGCAAAAAATTAAAATTTCCAGTAATTTAAGAAAAATGTTTTACAAATTTTCTTTTCTCGTCATGTTGAGGTAAAGGGTTATTTATTTTCTATACATCCTTGTGAGATCCATGGGAAGTGGAACCTGGTGTGTAATAGTCACAATTTCTCCACAGATGAGGAAAGTGTCCTTAAACCCCAATAAACTAAGAAATAAACTCATCCAATTGATTTAATATAAAAATTATGTGACCTTAAACACCAATAAATGATAATAATAATAAAAAAAATATATAACGTATGCAAATATTCGGGAGGAATAATAGGTGAGGAACATTAATTAGGTCTGTAGACTTTTTGGAGGTAATTAACCCTTTACCTAACACAAAAGTTAAAGGAAACTAAATTCTTGAATAACTAATTTTTTTCATTTTTTGCCTCAAAAACATAGCTTATGACTCCTCATTGGAACGATCTCAATGAGCTCGTTCCAATGAGGGGTCATATTCTGTTTTTGAGACAAAAAAATTTATTAAAATAATGAAAATTGAATGGTGATTTTTGTGAACAGCGTGGGCTGGTTTTGGCCATTATGTTGCGTAAAGGGTTATAGACTTAATTGGTTTGATGAAAAATTTATTAGAAAAAAATTTTGAAAAATTTGTAATGAGTATAGCAGAAATATACTTTTCTATTAAGTGGATTTATGTGCTTTTTGTTTGTTTCGAAATAATCTACTGACATTTTGCTTACAGGCATTTACTAAATGCAATTATGATTTTGTTGATGAAATATGTTTGAAATAACATGCCTAACAGTTATTGAATTCTAGTATTTTTTCTAACATTTAATATGGGAGACCTGGATCATTAGCAGTTATATTTGTTTGGTGTGTATGTTGGGAAATACAAATTATTACCTTCACCACTACCTGTAGTACAAAATTACTATTTGAGCTGGTAAACAGGAAATTAATTCAGTGCCAAGACATTCAACTGACAAAAATAAAATTCCCGAAAAAAGTTGCTACACTTCTAAACTTATTTTTCCTTTTAACTAGCACTTCTTTTTACTTTTAAATAATACTAACTTGTTGCTAGGACCACCATTTGGGCTCCACTAAACCATACTGAAAACAGTTTCTTGTAGGTTTTCTTTCTTTTTAATGAATTTGATACAAGGTTTTTCTTCCTTTTTAGTGAATTTGCTGCTACAAGTCAAGGTCAGGGTTCTGAGAAATAGCGTTTGGAACTGACATGGTAGCTTTCCTGGGAACCCCGGGAAGTTGAGCAGTGTTTGTTTTGTGAAAAGGTTCTTGTGTACTGGTTGGTAAAATAGGTTTCAGTAACCACCACCTTGTGTGGAAGTCCTCTAAAGTGAGCTGCATAGGTGTATACAATTGTACACACATTTGGCTGAACTTGACGTCCCACAGTACTAGTCAAAATAAGTTGTAGGATAACCACTATAAACTATGTATCTTTATTTTCCTACTCTGATAAGACCAGAAACTGACTTCATTTTCTGGAAAGCTCTCACTGAGAGCTTTCCAGAAAATGATGTCATATTCTGATCTTATCAGTGCAGGAGCAGCAGTATACTTAGTTTATTGTGGTTATGCCACAACTTATTTTGACTTGTACTGTATCTATGTTGTAGTCAAAGTTGCTGAAATTGACCTTAAACAGCAATAAATAACTTTCCTAATTTTTTAATCAACTCTCTAGCAAAATGTAATCCAGGTCTACACTGTTGTAGTCAAAGTTCCTGAAATTGACCGTAAACAGCAATAAATAACTTTCCTAATTTTTTAATCAACTCTCTAGCAAAATGTAATCCAGGTCTACACTGAAAAGTTCTGGATTTGTCCTGGTACAGTTTATTGTGGAATACCTTCTTGCACCCCCCAAAAATTGAAACTATTGAAAAAGTGAGTAAGAAATACACCTGGAAAAAATTAAGCACCCTCCCCTCACCATAATCCCCTAAAATTTTTCAGTGAGCTTCGGAACAAGAACTGTAATGAAAATACTGAAAACATTAGCTTGGGAGGGAGTGGGCGGGGAAGACCCTCAGCAGCGAGAGGTTGACAGGTAAAGTTGTAAGTAAACTCATGATCTGCTCGGACGATGGCTTCCGCCCTGTATCTCACCCTTGTAAAATATAATCAGATGTTGAATTAGCTGTTGGGGCAACTGCATCCATATCTGGCAACTTTTGTAGAGCAGTAACCAGAGTCTGTTTGTGATGTCCAACGATGTCCCTGTGAGCTCTGGAAGATTAAGATCCAGCCTTGTGGAAAGTCAAGGCAGAGTGGTCACAGTGGTCTGGACGTAGGCTGTTACTACCAAGTGATGATATGATAGATATCATATGGTGTTGTATTCCATGTACAGAAGCCTTGGGGTGAGTGAGTGTCCAGATGGGGGACAACATCTGAATCCAGGATTTCTTATCAACCTACCCTACAGTTGTTTACTACAGGCTTGCACTGCAGTGGAAGTCCCCAACTCAGAAAATATACTCTCTATTTTGATCTTTCCCAAGGGATTTGGGAAAGAAAAGTGGTGCAAAAGCACCAAGAAAAAAATAAGCCAAAACGGAGTCGAGTGCTACCTGTGCACACCCAGTAGGGGACGCTCTTCTCCTAGTACATATCCACGACTTCTGGTACCAGTGCGCAGTCAGTAACTAATGAATCATTCTTTTTTCTACCGCCGTCCTGGAATGACATGTGGCCATTTGTATTACGAAACAGTGATAATTCAACTCGTTGATAATGGTTACCTGTGACAAGAATTATGAATCTGAGTATCATATAATAACAGGACTGTGTTTTATATATTCTCATTATTAATTTCAACCACATTTTCATTGTATTTTGTATATTCTGCGTGTTCGCGCGTGACTTTCGTGTTCCGTGCAGTTCGGACATATAATTTTTTGGTTAATTTATGTTATCCTTTTGGGTATTATTATTATTATTGGAGTTAGGTGTCGGTGGAGGGCTGTGTGGACAGGATTTCTCCTCTATTGAGGGCAGAATTTCTGTTTTTTGGGGTCCCTGTCGGCTGTCGGTCCTTTATTTTCTGCCACCTTTCTCTCGTGGTTGGGGGTGTTCTACTTTCTACATCTGTTGAGTTCACCTTTTCTTCTACTGCTCTCACCTCTGTTATGCCCAGGAGGGCAATGCCTTTTGCCCAAGCATGTGGTGCATTCTCATGGCCGTTCCTCCCACACCCACAGGGAAGGGGAACGGTGTTGTTCGGGGCCTCCCGAACTGACCACATCTGGTGAGAGTTATACCCCCTCCATGGGGATGAGCAGTCTTTTCCTGTGGTGGATACTGAGAGAGCTGTTGAGTTGTCTGGTGAAGAGATGCTTGGTTCTGGGACTGTGGTCCCTCTCCAGTCGACATCTGAGGCTGTCACTAGGGTTGTGACTCCTCCTTTGGAGCCGAACTCGGTTGCTCTCTCCACTTTTCCATCAGTGTCAACAGCTCCCGTTGTATCTGCTGCTACTGCTGTTCCGTCTGCAACGTCATCGGTCACCGTTTCAGCTGGCCTCGGCTTGTCCCCCAAGGGTCTGCAGAGCTGTCTGGTAGTATAGACATGGTATATTGGCCTCAGCCTTCCCTGACTTCAACTCGGCAAAGTCGGAAGGGGCTGCCGGCCGAACCCTCTTCTGTGGTCTCTCAGCTGTCAAGCCCGGCACCCTTCTCTTTGGATTAGGATGTTCCTGGTGGGATCACCATAGACTCTGTTGCATTTCTGTCCATGCACTCTGGTCCGACGCTTTTTGTGCAGCATGGACCTTCTGTCCCTCAGAGGTCCGCGGTGACTCTATTGAGTTCCCGCATTGTTCATCCTCAGGGTCTGGTATACCCCTATCAGCATCTGCCTGCAGATGTTTATGTGCCGCCCGTCACCCCGCACCGGGTGTTCTGGAGGATCGTTGACCCTTCGCTGGTTCAGGCGAGCAGGAGTGAAGCCACTTTGCCGGTTCGTTCCCACGCCAAACAGGCTGCCACGGGCCGTGAGCTTAGGGAGCCCCTCTCCTTGCTCACTTCGGTTCTTTCCAAGGGCCTTCCCTTTGCCTCCAGTGAGGCTACTAGTGGTTTCCAGGCACCCCTTGTGGCGCCGCCTCCCGGGATTGGAAGCAGGTTGCTTTCTGATCTTCCTGGTGTGCGTACACCATTGTAGGCATCTTTTGGTTTGCCCGTGATTGGCTATGTGTCTTCTGACTCAGAGGATGGGTCAGACATACCTGATGTTGAGGGCCAACAGTCTTCTGACTTGGGGGCAGCTCTTAACTTTGTGTTGAGTTCCTTCTGGGTCTCAAACCGTCAAACCAGCCAACGGTGTCAGACAGGCCGCGATCATCAGTCACACGCTTTCAGCCTGTGGATCAACCTGCTTCTGGGTGCCTTCGACCGTGCCAGTTGGTACAGGTGGTTGAAGCGTTTGCAACTTTGGACTCTAAGCTCAGTTCCAAGGCTATGAAAACTTCATTCTTCACCAGGGCTAGCGCCTCTTTGCCTCCAGTGTGTTATCGTTCCTATGATTTCACCAATCCGTCAGTCTGCCAGACTTTGACGGTCTTGGATCAGGACTCCTCCTCCCTCGGACTTTCCAAGTCGGCTGTTATTCCTATGGCATCTCTGGAGTCCCTGTTGGGCTTATCGAGAGAGATGCTGGGCATACTTTCTCAGATCACGTCGTCTTTGCTTTGGCTGCTTATCTGCCTCCAGATTGGTTTGACAACATACAGGCTCCTTTGCGTGTGATTTCCAAGGTGCTCATGCATCTTACACGCATGCCTGAAACACGGCTAAATTGGAATTAGTTCGCCGGGACGCTGTGTTGGACACAAGCCGTTCCCTTCCTGAGGGGCAGTGCACTGCTCTTCGATCCGCTTCTTTGGCGGGTCCGCGACTTTTCCATGGTTCCGTGGCGATGGTCCGAGATGACGTCCTGTGTCATTCCAAAGATCAGATGCTGCTCCGCCAGCTTGATCAGCCTTCTGTTGGAGGCAGGGGCCGTTCTAAGCCTAACAATCGCCCTTCTGCTTCCTCTGCGAAGGCAAGGGCTGATCCTCTTGCCGCTTCTACTTCTTACTCATGTGGTTAGGGTAAGCGTCGTCAGACCAGAGGGAGGATTCAGGATCATTCATCTAATAGAGGAGGTGGTGTCTCCTCTCGTGGGCCTCGAGGGACTCATCTCGATTTGTTCCATGTTGGAGGAAGGATATCATGGTTTGCAGACCATTGGGCCACAATCACATCCGATCCTTGGATGTTAGATGTTGTTCGGTCCAGGCTGCGAATATCCTTCCGGAGGCACCCCACTCTGTCGGAGTGCCTCTTCCAACAAAAGTTCCTTCAGACCTTTCACGTCGGGAGCTTTTGATCATGGAGATGGACAAGGGGGCGATTGAGGTCATCAAGAACATTCATTTAGTGGGATTTTATTCCCGCCTGTTCTTGGTGCCGAAGACGGACGACCGACTCTGACCAGTTATCGTTCCGAGTATCTTGAACCAGTTTATCATTGCTCCCAAGTTCAGCATGGAGACTTTCAGATCGGTTCGCCGCTCCATTCACCAGGGAGTGTTCGCTTCCAGCATCGACCTTGGAGATGCTTACTTTCATGTTCCGATTCACTGGACTTCGCAAAAGTATCTCAGGTTCACTTTTCTGGGGTGAGTTTACCAATTGAAGGCCATGCCTTTCGGCCTCAACCTGGCTCCTTGGGCCTTCACCTGACTGATGTTGCATGTGATAGCCTTCCATCGCACACAGTCCAGGGTGACTACTTTGGCATATCTGGATGATATCCTCCAGAGGTACTCCAATACTGCTCTTCTGGAGTCAGATGTCGATACATTGTTGAGCTTGCTCACGTCGATAGGGTTCAGAGTCAACGAGGAGAAGTCGAACCTGGTCTCTTCTCAGTTGATTTGTGTTATCTGGGGATGTTCTTCCGTACTCAACTGAATATGGTGGCAGTTCTCCGGGCAAGGCCTGTGATTCTCACTGCTTTCGCCCTGACTCTGTCCCAGTCCACGTCCACGACAGCTTAGAGTATTCTTCAGCTGCTTGGTCTCTGCAGTTCGGTGACGGATCTCATTCCTCTCAGTCGGCTGCATGTCATACCTCTCCAACACTTTCTGCTCAGTTGTTGGAGGCCAAATGTCGATCCTCTGGACCTGGTGCTTCAGTTACCAGACTCTCTTCATTGTCACCTTCTTCCCTGGATGGATGTTCAATGGATTATGCAAGGAGTTAGTTTGGACTTGCCCATGTCCGATCGTGTTCTGATGGCAGATGCCAGCGATCTTGCATGGGGTGCGACGCCGGATCCTCGAGGTCTTTCCCTTCACAGTGTATGTGTCCAGGATCAAGCAGCTCTTCACATCAACCAGAATGAGCTTCTTGCTCTTCTTCTGAGTTTCTGGCAGTGGATCCCCAACATTTTGATTTGTCAGGTCCTTCTGTTGTCCAACAATTTGACAGTGGTCGCTTACATTCGGAACCAGTGTGGCTCGCACTCAGTTCCCATGTGCGAATTGGCTCAGGATCTTCTACTGCTAGCTTAGGATGTCAACACTGGAGTGGTTGTTCATCACTTTCCTGGTCGTCTGTACGTCCTAGTCGACTCCCTGTCCCGATGGGGCAGGGTCATTTCCACCGAGTGGATGCCTCACAGAGCAGTGTTCCAGTCGCTTTGTGATCTCTGGGGTCATCCCCACATCGATATCTTTGCGACCCATTGGAACATCATCTGGACACTTTCGTATCCCTGTGTCCAGATCCTCTGGCTTTCGCTGTGGATGCTCTGTCACTCGATTGGAACGGTCTAGTCAGCTATGCCTTCCCACCAGTTTCTGATTCTGCCTCAGGTTTTTGCCAAGATCAGAACCTGCAGTTGTCTAATCATTCTGATCGCTCCCCTGTCGCCTCAACGGGAGTGGATCAATCAGCTCTGCTCTCTGTTGGCGGCGGTTCCGGCATGTCTCCCTTTACGTTGTGACCTTCTTTGCCAAGGTCACCTGAGGAGGTTTCACATCGACCCAACATCATTGTACCTTCACGCATATCTTTTGTCAGGTCCTGTCTCCTCCGTAAAGGTTTTTCGAGTCGATCAGTGGAGTGCATTTCTTCTTCAAGGTGGCACTCCATTGGTTTAGCCTATGTGGCTAAGTGGAAGGTTTTCTGTCAATGGTGTGCTGAACACTCTGTTGATTATGCCAATCCTTCGATAACACAGATTGCAGAGTTTTTGGTATATCTGTTTGATTCTTGTGACCTCCAGCATGTTGCCATCAAAAGGTACAGGTCCATGCTTTCAGAGACCTTTTCATATGTGGGAAAGCATCGTATCGGCACTAATCCATACCTCTCAAAGCTTTTTCAGCACTTTCCTTTGAAAAGGCCTCGCACTTTACCCCAAGATGGAATCTTTCTTGGGTGCTGCTTTGCTTGGGGGGGGGGGGGGGGGGGGGGGAGGGGCAGGTCGAACCTTTCTCCCAGGTGGATATGCATTTTCTCACATACAAGATGGCTTTTCTGATGGCTTTTGCCTCAGCCAGACGGGTTAGTGAGCTTCACGCCCTCTCTCCGTTGATCGGCCTTTTTCAGGAGCTCTGCCAACAGTGTTACTTTTCCCCACTGATTGCTCCTTTCTGGCCAAGAATCAGATACCAGGAACAACTTCACCTCCTATCTGTATCAGGGCTCTTCTTTCAGCTGAGGGTAATCGCCCTTTGCTCTGTCAGGTTCGTGCACTTCCCATTTATCTCAACCAGATGCAGTTCATTAGGAAAGGCAGGAAACAATTCTTTCTGTCTCTTATTCCTGGTCGACAGAAGATCTCTCCTCAATCCATTTCTCGATGGATTTGTCTTGCTATTTGTGCGGCTTATGCTCGTCTAGCGACTGATGATTGTATTACCAATCATATTTCTGCCCACGAGGTGCGTGCCTTGTCTACCTCCTGGGCTTATGCTAACTCGGTGAAGTTGTCGGATGTTATGCAGGCAGTGTACTGGAGAAATTCTTCTACTTTCTCCACCTTCTATCTGCATCAGTTGCAGGAGCAGTCTGAGGACCTTTTTTCGTTGGGCCCTCTTTCTTCTGCTCAGGCTGTTGTCTACCCTAGCTATTAGGCTACAAGGTCAGTTAGCTCTGTGCTGTTTTACTGTCCTTTCTGTCTGCGTCACGCAGTGCCATATGCCTCATCTCTCATTGTCTTTTACTAATGTTTGTGATGCTATGGTTTGATAAGCCTTGGGGACTCTTCTTCTGTCCATGGTTCCAGTGCAGTCGGGTTATGTGGGGGTTGGTTATGTGATTCCCTCCTCCTATTGTCTATTCAGCCTGTAGTAAACAATTGTAGGTAGGCTGATAAGAAAGCTAAATTTTATAGTAAATTTCCTTTCTTATTATACCTACCACAATTGTTTACATGGAGGCCCTCCTGTCTTCTTATTCGTGTAAGAATTCTTCCTCCTGCTGATGAAATGAATGATTCATTAGTTACTGACTGCGCACTGGTACCAGAAGCCATGGATCTGTACTCGGAGAAGAGCGTCCCCTACTGGGTGTGCTCCAGCAGCACTCGACCCAGTTTTGGTTTATTTTTTCTTGGTGTTTTTGCACCACTTTTCTTTCCCAAATCCCTTGGGAAAGATCAAAATAAAGAGTATATTTTCTGTGTTAGGGATTTCCACTGTAGTGCAAACCTGTAGTAAACTATTGTAAGGTAGGTATAATAAGAAAGAAAATTTACTAAAAAATTTAGATATCTTGAATGTAATGTTCACCTGTGAGGTTGCCTTCGATTGTGACCAAGTCCAGCTAACAATCATGTGAGACACATCCCCAGACCTCCCCCACCCCTCCCAGAACTGTAGGCCTGATGTTCACGCCCCTTTTGATAAAATATCATTCAGTTCATCACTGCCGTTGAATTGCAGTTGATCGTTAAGGCGACATGCTATATTTCATTATCTCAAGGATGGTGTGTGTGTGGGAGGAGGAGAGAATTGGAGGGGAGGTGTGTCTTAACTTTTTTCCTGATGTCATAACCCATTACCTAACGTAATGGCCAAAACCAGCCAGCGCTATTCTCAAAAATCGCCAATTAATTTTCATTATTTTTTTCATTTTTTGTCTCAAAAACATAGGTTATGACCCCTCATTGGAACGAGCTCGATGAGCTCGTTCCAACGAGGGGTCATAACCTATGTTTTTGAGACAAAAAATGAAAAAAATTAGTTATTCAAGAATTATTTTTGCAAGTGTCGTCTGCTTTTCAGGTTAGGTAAAGGGTTAACTTTTTTCCTGATGTATAATTTTGCTTCCAACAACATAGGAACTACTTTTAAAGAATGCAAAGTCTTACTCACAATACCAGCACTTGGGAGCATGGTTGCTCAATGGTAGACTATTGGACTTCTATGCTAGAGGTGCCAAGTTCGATTTCCATCTGGGATGACCCACATTGTGTCCTTGGGCAAGGCACTTTATCCCGGTTGCCTACATGGGGCACCATTGGGCAGAAATATGTGACCTTAAACACCAATAAATAAATAAAAAAATAACTAAATAAGCAAGAGAAAATTCTGTTACACTACCTGTGTGTCATGTCATAAAGAAGATCCCTGTTAGAGTGGAACAGTTCTTGTTTACTGTTGTAAGCTAGTTCTGTTTTACTGGTATAATAAGATGTGGTAACCATTGCCTGGGGTGATTTACTGGTATAATAAGATGTATTATATGTATTACTTTCCAAAGTGTGATTTACTGGGATTTCCCGGTTTGATTATAAATGATAACTTCACAAGTGAATTATGCCATCAACAATTGGGTCATGTATCCGTGTGCGCAAATGAAGACACTTTGCCATGGGTGTAATGGGGACTTCATTGTTTTTATCCCCGCATTTTAAAAAATGCGAGGATATTGTCATGATCTCCGTCCGTACGTCCGTACGGCCATACTTCCGTACGTCCGGTTTTGTAATTCGAAACGCTGTAACTTTCTACAGTTGTTCGATAGGGTCTGTGCAACCCAAAAATACAACTTTTAAATTTTTGTGCCACCAGGTGGCTTCTGTTGAGCCACTTAAAAAATGCGTTATTTTTTCACTTTTTTGCTGAATAGTCCCAACCTATGTAATTCGGAGTTCTAAAATTACACTAGGGTGTTGCTAAATGATCTGTAGATATGTAGGAAGGTTTCGGATTTTTCGGGTGCCACGTGGCTGTGCCACCGTAGCCACTTTTGTGTTTTCTTAGACCGTTTCCGGCAAAAGGCTCGTAGGATATGTAATTCGAAATGCTAAATCCATGCTCAGATGTTGCAGTAGGGTCTATAGATGCGCAGGAAGGTTTCGGATTTTTCGGGTGCCACGTGGCTGTGCCACTGTAGCCACTTTTGTGTTTTCTTGAACCGTTTCCGGCGAAAAGCTCGTAGGGTATGTAATTCAAAATGCTAAAACCATGCTCATATGTTGCAGTAGGGTCTATAGATGCACACGAAGGTTTCAGATTTTTCGGGTGCCACGTGGCTGTGCCACCGTAGCCACTTTCGTGTTTTCTTAGATCGTTTCCGGCGAAAGGCTCGTAGGGAATGTAATTCGAAATGCTAAAACCATGCTCATATCTTGCAGTAGGGACTATAGATGCGCACAAAGGTTTCAGATTTTTCGGGTGCCATGTGGCTGTGCCACCGTAGCCACTTTCGTGTTTTCTTAGACCGTTTCCGGCGAAAGGCTCCTAGGGTATGTAATTCGAAACGCTAAAACCATGCTCAAATGTTGCAGTGAGGTCTGTAGATGCGCACAAAGGTTTCGGATTTTTCAGGTGCCACGTGGCTTTGCCACCGTTGCCACTTTTATGTTTTCTTAGACCGTTTCCGGCGAAAGGCTCCTAGGGTATGTAATTCGAAACGCTAAAACCATGCTCAAATGTTGCAGTAGGGTCTGTAGATGTGCACGAAGGTTTCAGATTTTTTAGGTGCCACGTGGCTGTGCCACCGTTGCCACTTTTATGTTTTCTTAGACCGTTTCTGGCAAAAGGCTCCTAGGGTATGTAATTCGAAACGCTAAAACCATGCTCAAATGTTGCAGTGGGGTCTGTAGATGCGCACGAAGGTTTCGGATTTTTCAGGTGCCACGTGGCTATGCCACCGTTGCCACTTTTGTGTTTTCTTAGACCGTTTCCGGCGAAAGGCTCCTAGGGTATGTAATTCGAAACGCTAAAACCATGCTCAAATGTTTCAGTGGGGTTTGTAGATGTGCACGAAGGTTTCAGATTTTTCAGTTGCCTTGTTGCTGTGCTGTTGCCACTTTCACGTTTTCTTAGACCGTTTCCGGCAAAAGGCTCCTAGGGTATGTAATTCGAAATCCTAAAACCATGCTCAAATGTTGCAGTAGGGTCTGTAGATGCGCACAAAGGTTTTGGATTTTTGGGGTGCCACGTGGCTGTGTTACCGTTGCCTCTTTCATGTTCTCTTAGATCATTTCCGGTGAAAGGCTCCTACAGTATGTATTTCGAAATGGTAAAACCATGCTCAAATGTTACAGTAGGGTCTGTAGATGTGCACAAAGATTTCGGATTTTTCAGGTGTCACGTGGCTGTGCCACCATAGCCACTTTTGTGTTTTCTTAGACCGTTTCCGGCGAAAGGCTCCTAGAGTATGTAATTCGAAATGCTAAAACAATGCTGAGATGTTGCAGTAGAGTCTGTAAATGCGTAGGAAGGTTTTGGATTTTTTTGGTGCTAAGTGGCTGTGTCACCGTTGCCACTTTTGTGTTTTCTTAGACCGTTTCTGGCGAAAGGCTCCTAGGGTATGTAATTTGAAATGCTAAACGCATGCTCAAATGTTGCAGTAAGGTCTGTAGATGCATACAAAGGTTTCAGATTTTTCAGATGCCATGTGGCGGTGCCACCGTTTTTCTTTTTCGTGTTTTCTTAGATCATTTCCGGCGAAAAGCTCCCAGAGTATGTAATTTGAAATGCTAAAACTATGCTCAAAAGTTGCAGTAGGGTCTGTAGATGTGCACGAAGGTTTCGGATTTTTGGGGTGCCACTGTTGCCACTTTCATGTTTTCTTAGACCGTTTCCGGCGAAAGGCTCCCAGGGTACATGTATGTAATTCGAAACGCTAAAACCATGCCCAAATGTTGCAGTGGAGTCTGTAGGTGCGCACGAAGCTGTGTCACCTGTGCCACTCATTATGATTTTAGTGTGTCATATAATACATTTCATCTTTGTATCAAGCATTCATACAAAGTCAAGGATGCAAATGCGGGGATACACTATAGTGTGCTTTGCACACAAGTGACACCGCCTAGTTTGTTTTTTGGTAACCCTTTACCTAACATGAAAAGCAGATGACACTTGAAAAAAAGTATTCTTGAATAACTATTATTTTCATTTTTTGTCTCAAAAACATAGGTTATGACCCCTCATTGGAACAAGCTCGATGAGCTTGTTCCAATGAGGGGTCATAACCTCTGTTTTAGAGACAATAAATGAAAGAATAATGAAAATTAATTGGCGATTTTTTAGAATTGCACTGGCCGGTTTTGGCCGTTACGTGAGGTAAAGGGTTAAATAATATAATTATCATTAATAATGAAAAGTAATAAACAGATTAATCACTTGACTGGACTGGTTACGTGAAATAATTCAATCAAGGCAAGGGACTTTATTGTAAAACACTCATGCGCATTCGCGCACTCAGGTTTGTACATCATCCCTCACCTCTCATGAATTATTTCACGTAACCAGTCCAGTCAAGCGATTACTCTCTATGTAACCATTGTCTGGGGTGCGCAGTATAGATATGAACAATATACTAAATATAACTTCATAATTGTGTAGGCCTGGAAATAAGCAGTCTGACATTTGCAGAATGAGGTCCCCAGAGGGTGAATTTGATGGTGCTATCCCATACAGTGGGCCAATTTATCCTCTGGGTTCCTCTTTCTGTTTAGTTTTGAGAACCTGATTCAGATTGAGGTTCACAGAGGGTAAATTTAGTGATGCTACCCTGCTATGCAGGGTAGCATCACTAAATTCACCCTCTGGGGACCTCATTTTGCAGATGACAGTCTGCTTATTTTCTGGCTTGATTGTGTTGTGGTCAAAATGTTGCCATACATGCTAAAAGTAACCTTAAGCATTAATGAATAAATAAATATGTTGAAAAAATTTTTCAGTTAGGAATGAATGGCTTAGCTTCATCATATCATTTTCTTCTCTGCTTTGTCTGAATATATATCACTCTGTATCTTTAAACTCTTTACCTAAGTATCGTCCATATCCAGCCAGCACTATTCACAGAAATTCCGATTTTTGTTTGGTTATAAATATGTTTTTGAGGCAAAAAATGAAAATTTATAATATTTTTTTAGAAATATTTTCACACAAGTGCTATCTGTTTAGACAAAGGGTTAACCCTTTACATAACAAACCAGCAACATCTGCCTGTGTAAATTTACAAATTGAGCATTTGAAAAAATTAATTTTTCAAAAAATTTTGTGAAAACCATATCATGTGACCCCCTGAATGGGATGGCGTAACATAAATTGGTTTTATTTAAATATTATGAAAAAATTTTTAAACATAGTTAAAATAACAAATTTTGATATGTTGTACATTAGGTAAAAGGTTAAAAGATTTTCAACTCCTAAACTGAACTGAAGAAATAGATCTTCCACTGTTATGTGCTAAGACCTAAATAATCTTACCATGAATTTCTCATCTCAACAACTAGCTTCAGTTGCATCTTAGCATATATAGGCAGCGAAAAACTTACTAGCAGCCATTGTCTTTGCATTATGACTTGTTCATCAGTTGTAATACTGTGTTCTTTTCAAAACACTTCAGTGGGACAAATGATTATTTTATATTTCGACGGACAGTTTTGGTAATCAAAGAGGAGAGATTTCTGGATTTATGTCGGTGAATACCTTCTTGCAATATTTTTTAAGTTTGAAATTATCATCTATGCTCTCTTGTCCCTATATACCGATAAAATCTGTCTTTTGATTGGTCAGAATGCCTTGGACAAATAGCCATGGCAAAGGATGCACCCAGCATCCAAGGTATATGAGACCGTGCAACATCCAGGGTATAAGCGCACACGAAACATCGGGGGTATATGGTTTAAACAAAACCTTTTCGCTTTTGCTTGCCTCGAAATGAAAATCGAACCAAAAAATCTGAAAATAGTCACAAATATCAGATTTTCGACAATTCAATCATAAAAATAAAATAAGAGCAAATAATTCGTCCCCTGAATACCAATGTGTTCTATGTGCCAGCAGGCACATAGAACACATTGTAACTCAGGGGACGATATGTCAACAAAATACTGTTTACTCATTTCCTTAATAACCCAAGGGATGTTACTCTATCTGTTGTCTTCTGCGATTATAAAAACAAAATTATTATCACGAATTTGGTCCAAATAATTGTGGAGCTGAGAAATGCATCCACAAATTTATTTCCACTAAGTTGTATTGTGTTTCAAACGGGACAAAAACGTTATCTCCACCAATAAATATGGTATATGGAGATTTAATACCTGGATGTCTCATTTAAACACCTTGCCTATGGCTCGGTGTTTAAAAACTGACATCCAGGTATTAAATCTCCATATACCATCCATGTTGGCGGAGTTAACTTTTTATAATATCACATTCTTTTCTTACATCAATAAAGTTATGGAGTTGGTACTTCGACCTTTACATCCATGAAATGACCAAACTGTTTTGAACTTTGAATTGACCCATCGCACATAGTTGGGTTGGGTGGGAAGTGATGTTACTTAAAAAAATGAGGAAAAAAAATGATAAATTTTACTTTCGTTTAAAAACTCCTTGATAATGTTTTGTTTTACTTTTTACTGGTAAAATAATGCCAGAAACCAATACCTGGGGCTTGGTTCATTTTGGTCCTTGAAAACCCTGAAAGTCCTCAAATTGAAAAATGAGTTTTCAAGGACTTGAAAATACTTGGAATTTGTTGTGCATTAGCATTAAAATTAATTGTGTATCTCTCCCCAACATGATGTTTTGTGTTGGATCTATCAATGGGGTCCATCCGTCCGTCTGTAACAACTTTAGACGATCTCTGTATCTAGGTCAGTGCATGTCAGATTTGAATGATCTTTGCTATGCTGATGGACCATTAGGGGGAGAGTATGTTCACAAACAACAGTTTTTCTAGAGTTATGGGCATTTTTCAATTTTTAATTTTTATGGAGAAATTGCTCTTTTTATAGCTTTTGGCCAAAGGCCTTCATCAGTTTTTCTAGCTTCAGAAAATACTACATTCTCGTTTGAAAGCAAATTTCACAATGAAATTGTGTATGTAGTATTTTCTGAAGCTAGCAAAACTGATGAAGGTCTTCGGCCAAAAGCTATTAATAGAGCAATTTCTCAATTTAATACTTTGGTCTCTTTATCTGGACCTAATGGAACAAATCAATTTTTTATGGTTTCTGGATGATAACTTTAGTAATGTATATATCATTGGTGTGCTGATGGACCACCAACCCCTAACAACTTTATCCCCTCTTTAGTAAACCACTTTTCAGAAGGGGTCACTGGTGGCGTTGCACCTTGTTTTTAACTGGTAAAGTGCTAAACTATTTTTGGTTAGCAAGATTTGTTCACACATCATTGCCTTGTTAAAATTTTTGGGAGAGTGCCCATAGGCACTCTCCCATAAATTGCAACAAGGCAAATCCTCATAGTCTTAATGATTTCACTTCAAAGGCTTCTAAGATAATACGAAGCACATCCACAAAATGTGAAGTCTTTAACTTGTGGTACCCGCACTTCAGAGTAAAGCCCAAATTTGGGCTTCCAGCACTCCATCAGTTAAGGATGCTTCAAAGGTTTAACTCATACAATTTCAGAAATAAGATAGAATTAACTGAACATCATACCGTATCATGACTTATGTCGTAGCAGATATTTTTAGTAATGTATATTCTGCTGCTCAAGAAGTCCCTGGTGTACAACATTGAAGGTGACCAGACTCAACTTTTGTGTGTTAAGTAATATCTGTAATCAGAATCAGGTGTCTTAGTCAAAAATATATGCATATTGCTTTGAGAAGTGTTAAATATAAAAAAAAATTCTAAAAGGGCCGTGAAAATGTCTCAGGAGTGTGTGTGTGTGTGTGTGTGTGTGTGTGTGTGTGTGTGTGTGGGGGGGGGGGGGGTAGTCTTTGAACGTCCTTGAATTGAACTTACCCTCAAGTTATTGTGATGAATTGATGGTTACATAGTCTGTGAGGTTTACAGATTGGAGTTTACGTTCAATCAAGATGCGGAGCGTTGAGATTGAACATAAGCTCCAAGCCACAAACCTCAGACCATGTTGCTGTCACTTCCAGAATGTTATTGAATGATCATGTTTTACTGTTCTTGACGTTTGAGTTTAACCCTTTACCTAATGAAATGGCCACATCCGTCCGTGTAATTTATAAATTAAGCAGTTGAAAAATAATATATTTTTCACAAAATTTCAACAAAACCATATCACATGACCCCCGCATTAAAATGAGCTTGTTGGGCTCACTTCAAAGAGGGGTCACATGATATGGCTTCGTTAAAATTTTGTGAAAAATTTGAAAAAATAATAATTTTGATATTGTCAGTTTTGGGTAAAGGGTTAATTGACGGAAATGAGATGGATCCAAGTTATAAATACTTTCAGATAATATGCAAAATGCCAGTGATATGGCTCCAGGCACTGAAAGATGGCAAGGAGACAGGTTATTGACCCTTTACCTAACATGTGGGTGGCATAGATATCTACATAGTATTGACATTGTCCAGTCGAATAAAAATTATTTTTAAAAACATTTTTAACAAAGCCATACAATGTGACTGCGCCCCTCCCCCCCCCCCCCCCCAAATGGAACGGGCTCATTGATTTCATTCCAATGTGGGGTTACATAATATGGTTTTGTTGAAATTTTGAGAAAAATTTGTATAAAAATAATCAAAATAACAAATTTTGATATCAAGTTTTATTGGGGTTTAATGACACTTTCAACAACCGGCGCCACCTCGCAATGCAACAGTATTGCTTGAAGACAAGTGCACCATCAATGTGCAGTATGCCTAAGTACACATCACCACCGTGCCCCCAGGTGAGCAGTTAGTATTAAGTGCCTTACCTAAGGACACAATACAGTTATCCCTGGAGGGGATCATACCATTTATTTATTTATTGGTGTTTTAAGGTCACATACTTATGCACAACGGCTAATCGTGACCGTGACAGTTTTACGGGTGGAGGAAGCCGGAGAACCCGGAGAGAACCACCGAGCAACGACGAGCAGCTGTCAGCTCTCCAACATCGTAACTCTGAACTCTGCGCCGCAGCACAGGCAGGGTTAGATTGGTTGAAGACATGCGCACCATCGACGTGCAGTACGCCTCAGCACACAGCGTCATCGTGCCCCATGTAGGCAATCGGGGTGAAGTGTCTTGCCCAAGGACACAACGCGGTTGCCGCAGGTGGGATTCGAACCGAGGACCTCTTGGCTTGCAGCCTGCACCTCTACCAACTTAGCCACCGCGCCCCCGATCATACCATTGACCATTCAGTTTGAAGCCAAGTGTCGTAACCACTGGGCCACCGTCTACCCTTTGATACCAAGTCCATTGGGTAAAGGGTTAAATCTGATACACTGAACTTTATTTTTCGGAAATATTAATCAGTTGGGTTTTTTTTATAATTTTAATAAGTTGTGCAACTGTGGTTTTTTTCTCGGAGATGTCAGATATTAAAAGGCAGAAATTAACCAGAGATATTATACTTTATTTTTCAGGCTGAACAAATATGTTATGCTGTCCTCTGTGTCTTTTCTTATGTTGCTGCTGGAATAGAACAAAACCGGAACCAAACTTGACAAACAGAATGATAGTAAACTGTCAAAATTACTTCTTCCATCCGTTCCACAGGTGCTCGCTATAGTAGACAGCAGTTCGTGGCACAAAAAGAAATGAGAATATCTACTGGCTCTAGTTACTTGTTGGGTATCGGTTATTGAAAGCAAACTTGTTTTTATTTGGATATGTTTCCCTCAGGAAGTACCGCAGTGCTTGTTTACTGTGGTAAACAATCACTGGTTTACTGGTAAAATAGGACCCAGTAATCAATGTCTGAGATAGAAGACCTCAAGAATGGGCATTGATGCATCTAATTTGGAAACTTGTAACCTAATTTTCCTCTGCCAGTGTCTTGACTATATTTTTTTAGTTGAATTTTGATGAATTTTCCATCAAATATAGTCATGGCTGCTTCACAGCAGCAATGACAGGATTTGATGTAAATCTTGGTTAAAATACTCAGTGGGTTGACAGTTAATCATACATTGCATAATTGTCAAATTTCAAATCCCTTATTTTATCTTGAATACAACTTGTTCTTATTTGCACGTAAGTTGCAAAGTAAATCCCTGTTAATTGAATAACAATGATTATGGATCAAAACTTTATGCAAAACACCATAGAATTATTTTGCTTTGCAGACTTCTCAGTCCCCAGCACCTCCAATGTGTGTAGTTCTTGTGGGGCTTTGTCAATTGGGTCCAGTGGAATAAATTTGCTCTGATACTTTCATCTTAGGAAATATAACATCTTTGATGTGGTGAATTACAATTGTTCTTGTTTTTTTTCTTTATGTTAAATGTTAAATATATCCCTCAGTCATATCATGGAGCCCTAGAGGTCAGCACTATGGACAAGCATGGAAATAAGCAATCTGTCATTTGCAGAATGAGGTCCTCAGAGGGTGTATTTGCTTATGTTATCCCATACAGTGGGCTAATTTATCCTCTGGGTACCACTCTGTTTATGCTTGAGACTTTTATTCAGATTCAGGTTCACAGAGGGTAAATTTAGTGATGCTACCCTGCTATTAACTTCTATAAATTAGTCGAATAGTTTCATCTAAAACTTATTTCTTGTCATGCAACAGCATACGTGATATGGTACTTTATGTAACAATCATACAGATTTTGTCCTGAAACCCACGAGAAACGGTACATATCACATAATGTGTTCCGATTCCGCATCATTTTGACGACTTTTTCCGATTCCATATCATATAGATTCAACTTCCGGTAAACACCACGCTATGACAAATAATATCCTTCTATGCATTGTTATTACACATAAAATATGAAATTCAAAATTTTGACCAATTCCAACCCAATTTAAACTGAAAAACGGGGAAAACGGGCTTCATGCAACGGGATTGTTAGATAAATGTATTATCATGACCAAATGCATGTCCTGTAATTTGTATCAGATTCTCGGTCGTGTTTACAATCGGATCACAACTTGCCCTAACAGGCTCGTTGCGATCTGATTGTAAACACGACCTCGAATCTGATACAAATTACAGGACATGCACATGGTCATGATAATGTATATGTCCACAACTATAGTTTCTAAAGAATGAACGTCGTCACGTAATTCCTTTCTTGAGATGAGGTGTATTAGATATTGATAATAATTATTATTAGATGACAGAGAAATCTGTTAATTTAATTGGCTAAAACACTCATCAGAAGAATTGATATACTCCAGTATTGCTGATCTATTCTATTTTTATTGAAATCGCGTCGGTATTTCACTGCTGGTAGTACAGGTAGGTTGATATAATGATTCTGATTACCTGTTTGCGATAAAAGTAGAAATGGTATTTCCAGCTTGCTCCTTCCTTTAATTTCCCTGTTCCAATGTTTAGGAACTGTTCAGATATAACAATTGACTACAATATGACCAAATAAGTTAATGCACATTGCTTCTTTTTGATATATATGTTGAAATTAAATTTATTTTGTTGCATATGAATATGCTGTTTTTCTTTGAAAAATATGTAATAAAGCAAGGAATTTGCAAACGATTTTTTCTGTCATAAAAATAGAACAATAATTGACTTTCTTTGAGGTTGATACAAGGAATTTGCAACCCAAGAAAAGTAATATTCACCGAGACTGTAGGTCGAGGTGAATAATACTTTTCAAGGATTGATAATTCCTTCTAATTGACTTTCTTTGAGGTTGATACAAGGAATTAGCAACCCAAGAAAAGTAATATTCACTGAGGCTGTAGGTCAAGGTGAATAATACTTTTCAAGGATTGATAATTCCTTCTAATTGACTTTCTTTGAGGTTGATACAAGGAATTAGCAACCCAAGAAAAGTAATATTCACTGAGGCTGTAGGTCGAGGTGAATAATACTTTTCAAGGATTGATAATTCCTTCTATCAACCTCAAGGATAGTCAATAATATATAAATATCAAAGGATAGAGAACTATATTGTCCCTTGAGTGCAGCAAGGTGGCATCTGATTTGCTTCTCGATTGCTGCTGGCACCTAGCTACACTTAAGGTATGATATTATATGCTGATGATGATAAAAATAGGAATACAATCTGGTTTAACCCTTTACCCAACGAATCGCCCGCATCCGTCCGCGTAATATATTCAAATTCAGCAGTTGAAAAAGTATTATTTTTCAAAAAATTTCAACAAAACCATATCATGTGACCCCTCATTGGAACATAACGAGGGGTCACAGGATATGGTTTTGTTGAAATTTTTTGAAAAAATTAAAAAAAGGATATTTAAAATAATAAATTTTTATATCGTCTGCATTGGGTCATCAAAATATTTAGTCAAAATAGAAAAGGTAAAAATTATTGGTCGGATTGTGGATTCTCATTTCTTTTTGTGCCAGTCTGTTTATTATGGAGTGTTACGTGTAATGATGAGGCGTTTCGTTGTCACAGGAGCGGTGTTGTCACAAGCCTTAACCTCTGATTTATCTTGGTGAGTTACATTCCAGAAATTGTTCAGTGCAATTCAGGTAACACAAATGGAGGTTAGTGATGTGGTTTGGCTCCAAGGCAACCATTCATACAATCAAATCTTTTATTATCACTTTGATTACAGGTGTGATCTGTATTGTTGTATCCATGTTTTTGTTGTTGGGTGTTTATGATTTGTCTCACATATAGTTGTTCTTGGAATAAAAGATACAGCTGCATAACCACGTGGGGATTGGGGATAGCTTTGTGTACAACTTCGGATTACGAGAACATATTAGATAACCCTTAAACCAAGTTAAAAACCAAAACCGGCCAGCGCTATTCACAAAAATCACCATTCAATTTTTATTATTTTTTTAAATTTTTTTGTCTCAAAAACATAGCTTATGACCCCTTATGAGAGGTCATAAGCTATGTTTTTGACACAAAAATGTAAAAAAAAAATAATTGCTCAATAATTTTATTTGCATGTTTCATTTGCCTTTCGTGTCAAGTATAGGGTTAAAACCTAGAAATTTAAGGTTGAGTCTGTTCACAATCAATTTTTTGTTGTTGTATGACAACACCTTTGACAGCAAGGATTATGTGTCAGACAGTTTTACTGGAGGACGAAGCTGGAGTACCCAGAGAGAACCACCAAGCAGCAGTGAGCAACTGTCAGATTCCCCATTGTACTAATTCTGCACAAAAAGGGTTAGCATTGTTAGAAAGCAAGTGCTACACCAGTGTGCAGTATGTCTCAATACACAGTGCTACACTTCCCCAACAGGGGCAATCAGCATTAATTGCCTTGCCCAAGGACACAATACAGTTAACATTGGCACTCGACAATCAAACTGTGAACCAGTTTGAAGTCCAACACACTGAACATTGAGCCACTGTGCACCCCTTCTCGACTTCGATGTTGTACATGTGGAATTTGTACTAACATGTTACTAATACTGAACAAGAAAAGTTGTATAAGGCCACACAAAGTAGATCTTCTATTTCTCAGGCCATTATTTGTGAAATTGCATGCAGGCGAGCGGTTTTTTATTTTATTTTTTATTTCAGTAATTACTTCTTAACCATCAAAAGTTCATGTTCTTGGTTCAAGTTTTAAGCCTCATAATCTACAGAATACCAAGGGTGGTGGTGTATTTCATCCCTTGATCTGATCACCCACCCCACCACCCCCCCCCCCCCCCACCCCCACTCCCTCCCCTACACGTTTTCAGAAAAAAATGTCATCCTTATATGCATTTATGCTTGAAATCCCTAAAACTTGTTTATGTTTTCGCACCCTGATACTTAGGGTACTCCAATGTGTATGAAAATTTAATTAATTTTTTTTCTTCAGGAGGATCTTGAGCTTGCACATGTGGTCAATACTTGCTGATTACCCAGGATTAAGTGAAATGAAAAAGGGGAAAAATTTTTTTCTGATGCATCGGCAGCAAAAAACTATTTTGTCCCACCCCTTCATTTAGCCTGCATATTCCCATGAAACAGAAAATGACCATTGTAAGGCTGATCATGCCAGAGTCTGCATCATTTCACAGATATCATTCGAGTATTTTTAGTTTAGAAATCTTTGAAGGAAGGCCAATTTTCTTGATGTTGTAGAAAGTCTTTTATTCTTAGAACAACTGTGTGGATTTGTTAGTCTTTCATACAGAAAATTTAAGTTTAGGATTTGTAAAAAATATGTTGTGATCACCCCAAAGGATTTGATTGTACAAATTAGGTAACCTTTGAGGGCCTGCAAGGTGCTACATAGACCATGGCTAAAGAAAGATATCTTCCCTTGTTCAAGACTGTTCTTATTTTCTTCCTTATTCTTCTTTTCACTTGAGGGTATCTAATATTTTGTGAGTCTGTTTGCTTAAACCCCTGCACACTGATGTCAAAATATCCAGATTTGAAGTAGCCATTTTTCCCATAATACAACTGGGAATTTAACCAATTCAATCTTGTTTGACAGAGCTCATTGAGCTCTGTCAAACAAGATTGAATTGGTTAAATTTCCAGTTGCATTATGGGAAATATTTGCACCCTGAACTTTAGATATTTCAACATCAGTGTGCAGAGGGTTAAAGTATCCAATTCTGGCTTCAATCTAGGGGATTTTTTTGGTCTCTTGATTGAAGGTCCATCAAAGGACCTTTGTGCCATTGAAGCTTCATTCGTCCATCAGTCTGCCATCCACAGTTTCTGCGTTTTTTATGCAAACTATCTGACAGATTTCTTCCAAATTTTGTGAGGAAGTATCTCTGTGGTATGATCAGTTAGTGGCACAGTAGAACCCTGTTCATTGAATAGCCACTTGGCTTCTGAGAATTCAGTCAGTCAGTAGGAGTATTCAGTTAACATGGATTTGATCACTTTCCTGTATTCTTGACATAAACTAAGCATTTATTTTGTTATACAGTGGAACCCTGTTAATTGAATAGCCACTTTGCCAATGAAAATTATTCAATTAACATGAGTATTCATTTAACAGGGATTGTCACTTTCCTGTATTCTAGAGATAAACTTAGCATTTATTCTATTATATCTTGTTTGACAGAGCTCCACGAGCTCTGTCAAACAAGATATAATAGATTAAATGCCTGTATTGAATGTACTGAGGTCAAATAGGTCTATAAACAAAGGAAAACTGGGGAGAGTCAGGGTAATTTCTCGACAGGTTACAAGATTTTTTATTTAATTAACAGGAGTTTACTCTATAACCTATATTCAATTAACAGGTCGTATTTTGTACTGTACGTATGGTAAATGGTTTTGTGTTGGGAAATTATATTCAATTAACAGGGATATACAATTAAGAGATATCCAGTTAAGTGGGCTCCACTGAATCTTGTTTGGAAGAGCTCAGAGAACTCTGCCAAACAATATATAATATAGATTTAATGTCTGTATTGAATGTACTAAGGCTAAATTGGGCAATATACAAAGGTAATCCGGTGAGTGTCAGAGTAATTTTGTGACATATTACAATATTTTTTTATTCAGTTAACAGGAGATCAGCAGTTAACTGGTGAAATTTGTACTGAAGGTATGGTAAATAGTTTAGTTTTTGGAAATTATGTTCAGTTAACAGGGATATTCGATAAAATGATATTCTGTTAAGTGAGCATAATTTTTAACGAATGAGGTGTATTAACCCTAAAGGCCTGGAGATTTTTCATACACTTTTGCTCCACTATGACAGTTGATGTTCTGTGACTTTGAAGTTGTGTCTAGGCAAGTCTTGGCAGCCTATATAGGCAGCCAAGACTTGTCTAGAAACAATTTTAAATGTGCTTAGAATGCACCTTACATGTGTCCCCAAAGACAGCATGTTAGGACACTTGTTCTATGGTGGTAAAACTTGACCAAAGTCAGACAGTAGCAGAATTTACAATGACATAATGCCCATTCTTTTTCTATTGTTCAGAAATAAATTTGCGAGAATCCTTACGAAAATCAGATTATCTGATTCTCTTCGAAATTTTGCCCCTGTCGGGTTTAGGCTTTCGAAGGTTAAGCATGATATTTACCGACAGCCAGTAGGAACGTGTAGAAAGCCCATATAATGCTATAATGGCACCCACACATTATTTAATTAACTGGGCCAAGCTATAACTCTCTGAATGATTCAGTTATGCTGGTTTATTTCACTATTTTCTATTAATATGTTCATGTGGGTATATCATACACCAATTGGCATGGAAAGATGTCATTCAATTCCTCACTGCTTATACTTGTTTTTTCCTAACAGCAGTTGATTTGATCATTAATGGAATGCTTGTGGCAACTTTGTTAACTCCACTGCACACTGTTGTCAAAATATCAATATTTCAACCTGCAAATGTCACCCCATACTGCAGCCAGAAATTTAACCAAGTCTGTCTTGTTTGACAGAGCTCATTATTGAGCTCTCTCAAACAAGACTGAATTGGTTAAATTGCTTGTGGCATTATGATAAAAATTTGCTACCTGAAATTTTGGGATTTTGATGTTTGTGTACAGAGGGTTAATTTCTGCGAAGAACTATAAGCCTAAAACAAAAACATAAATCACTGAATATATTAGTAGGCAACTTAACTTAACCCACTCGATACTGATTTTGAAACATCAAAATTTCAACTAGCAACTTTTCCCATAATGCAGTTAGGAATTTAACCAATTCAGGCTTG
This sequence comes from Pictodentalium vernedei, assembly GCA_031216915.1. Classification (NCBI taxonomy): domain Eukaryota; kingdom Metazoa; phylum Mollusca; class Scaphopoda; order Dentaliida; family Dentaliidae; genus Pictodentalium; species Pictodentalium vernedei. The sequence continues at coordinate 425,971,747 of CM062289.1, read as the reverse complement.
TTTGACAAAGTCCAGTGAGATCTGTCAAGACTGAAATGCTTAAATTCCTAGCTGCATCATGTGTAAAATTTTCTTCTTACAATTTTCCTATTTTAACATCAGTGTGGAGGGGGGTTAATTATTTAATTCAAGTAAACAAAAAAAAATATGCCTGATGCTTTATTGTCAAAGCAATGTATTTTAAAATGCACATGTTCATTCACACTTTTTACTGCAACATGCATGTACAGTCAAAGAAGTAAACTGATACACAGTGAAGCCCACTTAATTGTATATCTCTTAATTGTATATCCCTGTTAATTGAATATAATTTTCAAACACAAAACCATTTACCATACCTTTAGTACAAATTTGATCAGTTAATTGCATATGGGTTGTAGAGTAAACTCCTGTTAATTGTATATAAATTTTTGTAATAAGTCAAAAAAATTTCTGTGACACGCACCAAATTCCTCTTATTTATCAACCTTTTTGGACTCACTACATCCAATACAGGCATTTATTCTATTATATCTTGTTTGACAGAGCTCTATGAGCTCTGTCAAACAAGATATAATAGAATAAATGCTCAGTTTACCCCCAGAACACAGAAACTGACCAAATCCCTGTTAATTGTATACTCCTGTTAATTGAATATTTTTCACTGGCAAAATGGCTATTCAATTAAGAGGATTCTACTGTATTTTAAAGGTGTCCCGTTAAATTGAAAAATCCCCCCCCCCTCCCCAGTCTGAAACTTGGATGTCAAAATTGGTCAGCAATCATGGAACATATTTAACTAAACCTGACTAGCCTAAAATAACAGTCCTTTACTTCTCATACGAAAAATGATAAGCCAAACAAGATGTAAAGGGAGTCTATTTCTATTCAAGGTGAAGTGCATTCCAAATATACATGAAAGAATTTGATATAACGTCCCCTGAGTTCCAATGTGTTCTATGTGCTAGTAGGTACATAGAACACATTGGAACTCAGGGGACGATAAGTCTGCTGAGAGTTATCGGACTTGTCCTTTGTTTTGATATAAGATATTTGAGAACTTCAAAATTATCTTTACTAGTTCATTTCTGTTACATCAGTATTTTTTAGTGCTGGTGATCTTTAGATTTTCAGTACAGTCTTGAATATTGATTTGGAAGATGTGGAGGTTTTATGCACATTTTATGTGCAGTTTTGTTCTGTTTAGCCTCTCTCTGGTCAAAGGTCCTCAAAGGTTATTTTCGACCAATGGTGCTCAATTCTATCAAGAAACTGTTCATAGCTTTCACAATGAGCAATTTTATAAAATTTACTCTGTTCTTTATTCATTCACATTTTAAATAAAGAGATTATAAAAATGAAATTTATTATATGGTACCTTATATGATAATGGGAAATGTCTTGCCTCTTTTATTTTATTTTAACCCTCTACTTAACGAATCGGCTGAAACCGCCCGCGTAATTACAAAATTAAGCAGTTGAAAAAAGAAAATTTTTCAACAAAACCATATCATGTGACCCCTCATTGGAATGAGCATGTTGAGCTCATTCCAATGCGTGGTCACGTGATAGGGATTTTTTTGGAAAAATTTGAAAAAACAAAAATTAAAATTATAAATTTTGATATCAACTGTGTTGGTTAAAGGGTTAAGGGCCTGTAAGGACTTGGAGATTTTTTAATCATTTTTGCTGTACTTTATCAGTCATCAGGTGGCTTTACAGTTGTTTCTAGGTAAGTCTCGGCTGCCTAATAAGGCAGCCAAGACTTGCCTAGAATCAACTGCCAATTGAAATCAAATCGAATTGTGTGGACTTTCAAATCAAATTTCGAAGTTTCGCAGGACCCCGTTTGGTATCCCACTTTTATATCTGAATAAAATAAATTTCTGAAAATGGGGCCGTTTGGAATTGTCCTAGTGCCATTTGCAGGGGGCGCAGTGGCTCAGTTGGTAGAGGTGCAGGCTGCAAGCCGAGAGGTCCTCGGTTTGAATCCCACCTGCGGCAACCGCATTGTGTCCTTGGGCAAGACACTTCACCCCGATTGCCTACATGGGGGCACGATGACGCTGTGTACTGAGGCGTACTGCATGTCGATGGTGCGCATGTCTTCAACCACTCTAACCCTGCCTGTGCTGTGGTGCAGAGTTCAGAGTTACTATGTTGGAGAGCTGACAGCTGCTCGTCGTTGCTCGGTGGTTCTCTCCGGGTACTCCGGCTTCCTCCACCTGTAAAACTGTCACGGTCACGATTAGCCATTGTGCATAAGTATGTGACCTTAAACACCAATAAATAATAATAATAATAGTGCCATTTGCATTCTTGTTTTCACAAACTGGCAAAGATGGAAGGCATTTGTTTCATTAAATCATGCACTGGAAGGTTGAATTTTCGCCGTGACTGGCTGTCAGCTTTTTGAATTGTCACTTCCTAACTTTATACCAAAATGTGAATGAATGAAGATATCAACATATTGTATAGAAATTTTATATATTTTTCTTTATTGGAGGAAAAATATTATTTCAAGAGATTTTATCTATGTATGTACAGCTGAAAATGAAATATTTTTTCTTCTATTTATGTAACTGGGTCTCAGTATGTGTGAAAATATTTTATTTCTTATCCAAATTACATTTGCCTTTTCATGTATTGTTTATTTCTTTAATCCTTTATGCAGTGCAGTTTATGTTGAACTCGTGAGAAAAAAAACCTATTTCTAACTTTTCTGGCATTTTTAGTTTTGCTCATCTATGATTGAGCTCTTTCAGATTGGATTCACATGTTGAAATATTTTACACTTTTCACTACACAGCATATGAACCTGTAGATTTTGAAATTTTGCAGTTATTTCCAGTCATGTCTTGGCTGCCTATATAGGCAGCCAAGACATGACTTGAAATCACTGTCTGGGTAATTTGTTCAGTGTGTATGGGAGACCTCCTCATTATACCCTCCGCAAAGGGGGGGGGGGGGGGGGAGGGGGGGGGATAGGAATCGCCCTGTCCATCCATCTGTCCGTCCGTCCATCCTTGTAAGCGCAACTCCACCTAAACCGTTTGAAGAATTTTCATGAAACTTTACACAATGGAAGAACTCCATATGAAGATGTGCATGAAGCAATATAATTACGTTCTGACATTTCCAAGGGGAGATAATCTAACTTATACCGTCTGTCCATCCTTGTAAGCACAACTCCTCCTAAACCATTTGAAGAATTTTCATGAAACTTTACACAATGGAAGAACTCCATATGAAAATGTGCATGAAGCAATATAATTCCGTTCTGACATTTCCAAGGGGAGATAATCTAACTTATACATTTCAGGCGCGGGGGGTATCACTTTGTGAGTTTGCTCACAGTACCTCTAGTTATTATATGGTGGAGAGCCCTGGGAAGTGGGCTGTCCTTATTCACTGTGGTAAACAAGATATGTTTTACTGGTGAAAGAGGGAGTGTAGTGGCTTAGTGGTTATGGCTTTGAACTTCAAACTGAGAGGTCCAAAGTGCGATTCCTACCAGGGGTAACTGCATTGGGTCCTTGGGCAAGGCACTTAATTCTGATTGCCTATGTGGCGGCATTATGTACTAAGGCATACTGCACATTGATTGTGCACCTGTCTTCAGCCAATGCTAACCCTACATGTGTGGAGCAATGCATTGGGGAGTCTGACAGTTGCTCACCATTGCTTGGTGGTTCTCTCCAGGTACTCCGGCTTCCTCCACCCGTAAAACTGTCCGACATGAGGTGACCCTGGCTGTCGAAAGTGTCGCTAAACTCAAATAACTGTTAAAAGAACCTGGTAACTAACACTCAAATAGAATGTCCTCTTTAGTGGACAGCTCAAGTATAAATGATTGGCTGAAGTTGACTTTATTCTTGTGCTGTGGTCAAGGTATAGCTGCATATGCTGAAAGTGATCTTGATATAAATAATGGTAGTGCACTTGTTCTGAGGCCAAAATGTTTTCAAAAATCAGTATGAGGTATTTTTGCTGCCAGAATCATAGGAATCAGCAGTACACGTTTCCTGTGATTGGTAGTTTACCTAGCAAAACATTGAAAATTGACCAGTACTGTACAAGTCAAAATAAATTGTAGGATAACCACCACTTTAAACTATGTATCTTTCTCTTCCTATACTGATAAGACCAGAAGCTGACATCATTTTCTGGAAAGCTCTCACCGAGAGCTTTCTAGAAAATGATGTCAGATTCTGATCTTATCAGTTCAGGAGCAGCAGTATACTTAGTTTATTGCAGTTATGCTACAACTTATTTTGACTTGTACTATACTGTTCACAAAATCACCTTTCAGATTTTGGTATTTTTTCATTTTTTATTTGCTTATTTATCCCTCATTGGAAAGGTAGTGCTGTGACTCAGTTGTTATAGCACTGGACTTGAAATCGAAAGGTCCACCATTCGATCCCCACCAGCTGTAACTGCATTGTGTCCTTTAGGCAAGGCACTTAATCCAGATTGCCCAAGTGGGGGCATGGTGGCACTGTGTCAAAGGCATAATGCACATCAATGGTGCACTTGTCTTCAACCAATGCTAAACCCTGCTTGTGCAGAGTAAGTGTGTTGGAGAGTCTGACAGTTGCTCACCGATGCTCATTGTTTTCCACGAGTACTTCGTCCTCCTTCATCCATAATACTGTCACACATGAGGTGACCCTGGCTGTCAAAAGTGTCATTAAAGCCCTATAAATAAATAAGAAATACAAACGGTATTGTGATCACAAAAGGGGATGAGAGAATTTCAATCAGACTGTTATAAGTGTGTCACAATCGGATTGCGATCTGATAGCACAAAAGAGTGTTAATGTGATCACAGTATTGTATTAAGCCTTCACCCCAAAGCACATGATATCAAATTATTATTTTTTTCAAATTTTTTAAAAAACCATATAATGTGACCCCTCATTGGAACAAGCTCATGAGCTCATTCCATTGAGGCAGTTACATGATATGGTTTAGTTAAAATTTTCTGAATTTGTTCTTTTTTTCAGCTGCTCAGTTGAAAAAATGATACTTACGTGGGTGGATATGGCCGATTTGTTGGGTTAGGGGCTAACTCTTAATCCGCTGAGTATTTTCAAGATATTTTTCATCAAATCTAGTCTTGGCTGCTTAGAAGCAGCCATGACTAGATTCGATGAAAAAGTAATCGAAATTTAACTCATGAAAGCTGTGGTGCAAAAAAATCCATGTAATTTACAAGGAAAAATTTTTGATTAACCCTTTAACCAACGAATCGCCCACATCCGCCCGCGTAATGTGCAAATTTAGCAGTTCAAATGAAAAAATATTATTTTTCAAAAAATTTCAACAAAATCATATCATGTGACCCCTCATTGGAACGAGCTCGCTGAGCTCGTTCCAGCAAGGGGTCACATGATATGGTTTTGTTGAAATTTTTTGAAAAATTTGAAAAAATGGTATTTAAAATAATAAATTTTGATATCGTCTGCATTGGGTAAAGGGTTAAATATAACTAAATTATACTTATTTCAGTAGCAAGGGAAATCCTCTGTCCTGGCAGGAATATCCACCAGCACCATGCAAGGAGTTAAGTGTGTCTAAAAATTGATTTAAATTATGTGGGTTGCCATAACCTTATTCTCTCTGTAAAGTGCATTGTATAAAGGGTTGAAAGGTAAATCAACCTTTCCTGTCAAGGTGTTTGCAGTTTTTCTTTACCCAGTCTTCGCTGTCAGTATGTACAGGGCATGTAATCTGATTTTAATTACTATTCTGTATGAAAACTATTTCTTTGAAAACTAGTTTTTCTTGAGTCTATTGTCATCAGGTATCAAAGTATATCTTTGTCGAAGAGCGAAAAATATCAACGGTATCAGAAAAAAAACAACTTTTTCACCTTATGAGATTTTACCTGAGGATTTCGGTGAATTACAAAATGTAAAAAAAAATTGATTCGCAGAATAAATATGTAATCAAGCCTAACTTACATTAACTTCCAGCACTTTTAAGGAGAGCCCAAATGTGGGCTTCTGCCACTAAGCCACTTACATCCAACATATTTCGATGTTGGGGTACAAAAAGTGAGTAGGCAATGATATTTCCAAACTCTCTCTGAGGGAACCACAGGAAGTGGACCAGTGCCTGTTTACTGTCATAAACAATTTGGTAAAACTAACCCTGCATGCCAATATATAGATATTTGCAAACACTAAATATGAATTTAAAAGAAGATGGTGTAAAAAAATTAACAGACAAATCTCACAATATTGACAGGAAAGGTAATAATATTTTTATTTTGTGAACAACTTAATTTTAAAATACAAAGTGTTATTTTGTTATGTTGTACAGAATACGCCAGAAGTGCGTTGAACCAGTTATTAATTGAAAATAGAATAGGTTTTCATTTTTCGAATTCACTAAAAAAGAACTTTCCGCAATCCATTCCAATGAGTTACTTTGTGTAAAGAGTTGGTATAGATGAGATTTACAGTCCACTGCAAAGGGTAAATACTTCGTTAATAAGGAATTTTTTATAACCAGAAAGGGTGACTAACCCTGCGCATTGCACAGGGTTAGCCACACTTTCTGGTTATAATTTATTTATTTTATTGGAGTTTAACTACATTTTTTTGAGGGGGGCCCGGTGGCTTCGTAGTAACTGGTCCTCGTCCGATCACCGAAGTTAAGCAACATCAAGCACGGTTAGTAGTTGGATGGGTGACATTTAACCCCTGATACCTACATGGGGGCACGATGACGCTGTGTACTAAAGCGTACTGCATGTCGATGGTGCGCATGTCTTCAACCAATCTAAGCCTGCCTGTGCTGCGGTGCAGAGCTCAGAGTTACGATGTTGGAGAGCTGACAGCTGCTCGTCGTTGCTCGGTGGTTCTCTCCGAGTATGCCGGCTTCTTCCACCTGTGAAACTGTCACCGACATAATATGATACTGGCAGTTAAATTGTCATTATACCCTAATAAATAAATAAATAAATAAATTAACTACATTTTTGACAGCCAGGGTCACCTCGTGTCGGACAGTTTTACAGGTGGAGTATCTGGAGAGAACCACCGAACATCAGCAAACAAATATCAGACTCCTCAACTTACTAAATCCACACAAGCAGGGTTAGCATTGGTTGAAGACAAGTGGTCTATCGACGCGCAGCATGCCTTAGTACACAGCCCCACCCTGCCCCCACGTGGACTTTCTGGTTCTAAAAATTTGTAACTGCCATTTCACACACAACATGAATATATTAACTAGGGTTGTAAAAATGCACAGGGTTAGTTGGTTTTCATAGGGTGCAGGATTCAAGGACCTTACATGGGGTGACAATGTATTCTTGTCCACCACTGATTATGTAGTACCCATTAAGGTGGGGCCTACTTTTCTGAAAAGTCGTGTTTTTCTCTTGTAAGTTGTTTCACTTTTAACAAAATAACACTTTGTATTGAGAAAATTTTAGTTCGACACAACCACTGCTGTTGATATTAGTTTTTCTAATTGTTGGCTGATAAAGCCACTGCTGCTTATATATAGAAGTATTACGTATTTACTTTGCAAATTTTTGACGTCACTTTGCTTTTATTTGACTTTCTATTCCAGTGTGCATTGTATGAGAGGTATTGATGTGAAAGTATTTGTTATTAACTATGTATACGTTCAGCCATCTAGATTCCAAATTACTGTTGAATGCATTGTTGAAATTGTATTGATAAGTTGAAATGTCATGATTGTTTCTATGCTATATAGTGAATATTAACAGTTGATTCAAATGAATAGATCTTTGCATTTTAGCAAGTGTGTCATTTTCTCATCTTACAAATAGAGCTGTAGGTTAACCGAAACCGAACTGAAGTTTTTATTTTTTTTAAAAAAACGAAACTGAAACCGTCGACATCCCGTAATCTATGGTTTTTCGGGGGTTTTTTTTATTAAATACTCTCTTGCTGCAGAAATTTACAGAATGTAGCCATCCCAGAGTAGTGAGAGTACCCAGACACTGTCAAAGGCAGTGTCTGGGTACTCTCACTACTCTGGGAAGGCTACATTCTGGGAATTTCCGACATTTCAGTTTAGTCGTGTTTGCAGCTTTCCTCAAGTTGCATGTAGGTGTCAGACCTCGAAAAATGGCCAAGCACACTAAAAGTTCTGTATATTTAGGTAATTATTATATTGGCCTTCCTGATTCTTCATGTATTATATAGCTTATTTCAGACATTCATTGAGTTTCACTCAATTTCACTACCATTCAGTTATGATTCTGGACATAAGAATGAGTTTTATTGAATTTTACTTGGCCTCATGAACAAACCGAAAACCGAAGCGAACCGAGGTTTTACTCCACCTGAAAAACCAAAACCGAAACCAAACAAGAAATTTAAAAACCTACAGCTCTACTTACAAACCTTATTTTATCTCATGCAAATACATAACACATAACTTTCCCTGTTTCCCCCCTCCCACCCCACCCCTGTGGGATATCAGAAAAAGTTCCCCACGCGAACCCTGGGAAGTGAAGCAGTGCCTGTTCACTGCTGTAAACAGGCTCTGCTTTACTGGTAAAATAGGACCCAGTCACCAAGGCTTGAGAGGTGCAAACCCTCTCTAAAATGGGCAACATGGCTTATTAACGCTCACCCCCTGGTCTTGAGTTGATACTCGTGTTGTGGTCATGATTGGCCATTGTGCAAAAATATGTGACCTTAACCCTTTACCCAATGAATCGCCTGCGTAATATGCAAATTCAGCAGCTGAAAAAATATTGTTTTTCGAAAAAATTTCAACAAAACCATATCATGTGACCCCCTCTTTGGAACGGGCACGTCGAGCTCATTCCAAAGAGGGGTCACATTATATGGTTTTGTTAAAATTTTTTGAAAAAAATTAAAAAATGGTATTTAAAATAATAAATTTTGAAATCGTCTGCGTTGGGTAAAGGGTTAAACACCAATAAATAAATATATCAGAAAAAGTGTGGGATCTCATTGATTGAATAATCCATTTTCAGCAGAAATATTTTTAAAATGAACATTCCATCTCGTCAATTCTTTTTATAGCAATAACAAATCAAGAATTTATTTCAGTATACCTGTTAAAGAAGCTTTAACCCTTTGCCTAATGAATTGTCCTCAGCCACCCACATTATTTACAAACTGAGCAGTTGAAAAACATTATTTTTAAAAAAATTTCAGTAACACTATATCATGTAACCCCTTTCACTGGAAAAAGCTTGTCGAGCGTGTTCCAATGAGGGGGTGCATGATAGGGTTTTGTTGTACATTTTTTAAAAATTTGAAGGAGAAAAATATTTAAAATAACAAATTTTGATTCTTGTGCATTGATAAAGGGTTAATACTTTACCTAACAAATCTAAGGCATCCGCCCACCTAATTTATAAAATAAGGAATTGAAAAAAAAAAATTCAACAAAGCTGCCACTCCCCAACATCATAACTCCATACTGCAGCACAGGCAGGGTTAGGTTGGTTGAAGACATGCGCACCATCAACGTGCAGTACACCTTTGTACACGGCGTCATTGTACCTCCATGTGGACAACTAGGGTTAAGTGCCCTGCCCAAGGACACAACGTGGGAGTCCGAAACGATCGCTCAGACGGTCACCCATCTAAGGACTAACCAGGCTTGACATTGCTGAACTTCGGTGATCTGATGAAAACCGGTTGCCGCAACGCCACCACGCTACAACCATTGTACAGTGGAGCCCACTTAATTGGATATCTCTTAATTGTATATCCCTGTTAATTGAATATAATTTTCAAACACAAAACCATTTACCATACATTCAGTACAAATTTGATCTGTTAATTGCATATGGGTTGTAGAGTAAACTCCTGTTAATTGTATATAAATTTTTGTAATATGTCGAAAAAATTACCGTGACACGCACCAAATTCCCCTTATTTATCAACCTTTTTGGCCTCACTACATCCAATACATGCATTTATTCTATCATATCTTGTTTGACAGAGCTCTATGAGCTCTGTCAAACAAGATATAACAGAATAAATGCTCATTTTACCTCCAGAACACAGGAAACTGGCCAAATCCCTGTTAATTGAATAATTTTCACTAGCAAAATGGATATTCAATTAAGAGGATTCTACTGTACTACCATTTTGTCTGGATCTCAACATCCTAGATCCTAGCCTTTACTGTTTAGACCAGGAAGTGCAGTGGTTAGAGCATTGGACTTTAAACCTTAAGGTCGATGGTTTGATTCTGTTCAGTAGCAACCATGCTGTGTCCTTTGTGGACAAGGTACTTAATTCTGATTGCTCACATGGTTCTTCAAGGCATACAGTTACTGCTTGTCGATGGTGCCCCGGCTGCTTACTCGGAGAGTATGGCACTTGCATGCCATTGGTAGGTAGTTCTCTCTGGGTGCTGATAAATCTGCTTGACACAGTGCCACCCAGACTGGTTAAAGTGTCATTGAATCCCCCTTCCCCAATAAACAAACCTTGCACATTTATGAGTTATGGCACTAGAAGAGGTAAATCTCTGAAAACAGGGTTTGTATGGGTCTTTGAAAGTGCATGAATTTTAACAGTGAAATTCCAGGCTATCGAAAGAGCTCGAAAATCAGAGTTTCTTGGACATGGTCATAGAAATCTATGAAAAATATATTAAGGTATGCGCAATGGCTTTGCTCATTTTGGTAAAAACAAAATGTATATTTAAAAACTGTGGCATTTGTCTTCATTTGTTGCTTGACCTGCACCCAACATTGATCCTGGGCAGCTTTTTGAGTAAGCTTCGAGGATTCCCACGTGGCCTTGAAATCCTGGGGGGGGCCTTAAAAATCCTTGAAAAAATGCTGATGAAGCATGTAATCATAACTATAATATATATGCTTGAGTTTGTCGAGGCATAGTCCTGACTAGGACCTCTGATCATTCCCCCCCCCCCCCCCCACTTCCCTTGAAGGGTAGTGGGAGGAGAGGTTAATGACCCGAGGTCCTAGTTAGGAGTAGTGAAGGCAGGACCTTGAAAATTCTTGAATTTAGCTATTGTAAGGCCTTGGAAAATGCTGAAATATATCGAGAAACAGCCTTGGAATAGCCTTGAATTTTATTAATCCTTGCCTGCAGGATGCTTCAACTTTAACCTCTGCTAACTTTGCTTGTGCCAGATTAGTAAGTTCGAGGGTGCAGCAGTTGCTTGCCACTGCACAGTGGTTCTCTCTGGGTATCTGCCTTCCTCTATACACAAAACTGTCTGACACAATGTGTCCCTGGCTGCTGAAAGTGCCATTAAACCCCATAAACAAACATACATGTATAAACTTTGAGATGATTAAATTAATTTTAGACAAAAGTGCTTGAAAATTCTCGGGAAAAGTCCTTGAAGATTCTGTTTTTTTTCTTCTCTCGGGAGAGTACCGACCCTGAATAAATGAGGTATTGGACCTTAACTGTTTTAACCCTTTAACCAACGAATTGCCCGCATCCGCCCACGTAATAAGCAAATTCAGCAGTTGAAAAAATATTATTTTTCAAAAAATTGCAACAAAACCATATCATGTGACCCCCTCATTGGAACGAGGTCATCAAGCTCATTCCAATGAGGAGTCACATGATATGGTTTTGTTGAAATTTTTTGAAAAATTTGAAAAAATGATATTTAAAATAATAAATTTTGATATCGTCTGTGTTGGGTAAAGGGTTAATGCCATGGCTGAATCGATAGATTAACCCTTTACCTAACATGAAAAGCAGACGACACTTTCAAACAAAATTCTTGAATAACTAATTTTTTAATTTTTTGGTCTCAAAAACATAGGTTATGACCCCTCATTGGAATGAGCTCAACGAGCTCATTTCAAAGAGGGGTCATAGCCTATGTTTTTGAGACAAAAAATTAAAATATAATGAAAATTAATTGGCAGTTTTTGAGAATAGCGCTGGCTGTTTTTGATTGTTATGTTGGGTAAAGGGTTAAGCCCAAATATACTGAAGCATTCTGCTTCTTTTATATTGACTGGTATGTTGCAAAATTATTTTTCAAAAATGATTCACAACAAGGTTCACACAGGACTTCAAAAGTCCTTGAGTTTCACTTTTGTATTAAAAAGTCCTTGAATCCATATTCCATATTTTGCCTTGAAAAGTTCTTGAAAATTGATGTTCAGCCTTGAAAAGTACTTGAATTTCAATAAAATTAATAAAAGTCAGTATGACTTGTGTGTCCAGCTCTTTTATTTATGAAAAAGAAAAAAGAAAGATGTATAAAAAAAAAAACGGGTTTAAAAGTCAAAACTGACCGCGAGCTGAACTAACAATTGTAGTGAAGGACTGTTTTGTACTGTCAATACTTTGGTTTTAATAATAACATGAGTATTCATTTTCTTGCAGGTATCATGCCACCAGCATTGGAAGCCTTAGTTTAGCTAGAGTTTGTGTATTAATAATTGTTTTGTTGCAATTTATTGGCAAGTGTCATCAGTTAATCCTTTGCCCAGCGAATCGCCCGCATCCGCCTGCGTAATATACAAATTCAGCAGTTGAAAAAATATTATTTTTCAAAACATTTCACTCAAAACCATATCATGTGACCCCTCATTGGAACGAGCTCGTCGAGTTCGTTCCAACAAGGGGTCACATGATATGGTTTTGTTGAAATGTTTTGAAAAATTTGAAAAAATGATATTTAACTCCCTTCACTCTGATGTCAAAATAAGCAAATTTCAAGTAGCCATTTTTCCCATAATGCAACTGGGAATTTAACCAATTCAATCTTGTTTGACAGCTCAATGAGCTCTGTCAAACAAGATTGAATTGGTTAAATTTCTAGTTGCATTATGGGAAAAATTTGCACCTTGAACTTTAGATATTTCGACATCAGTGTGCAGGGGGTTAAAATAATAAATTTTGATATCGTCTGCGTTGGGTAAAGGGTTACAGCAATTTTATATTAACATTTTTCTTGCCACTACCCAGTAGACAACCAGCTAATGCACAAAGTGTAAAGCTTTTAAAACAAGCTTTTATTTAAAAATATAATATGTCTTCATTTTTGGAATTCACAAAAAAAAATGTCCACAATATATTCCGATAAGGAGTGATAAGCTGAGTTTGAATGCTTTTTGAGGGTGCGCGGTGGCTCAGTAGGTAGAGGTGCAGGCTGCAAGATGAAAGGTCCTCGGTTCGAATCCCACCTGCGGCAACCGCGTTGTGTCCTTGGGTAAGACACTTTACCCCCAATGCCCACGTGGGGGCACGGTGGCGCTGTGTACTAAGGCGTACTGCATGTCGATGGTGCACTTGTCTTCAACTGATGCTAACCGTGCTTGTGTGGAGTTAGTATGTTGGGGAGCTGACAGTTGCTTGCCGTTGCTCAGTGGTTCTCTCCGGGTACTCCGGCTTCCTCTAACCCGTAAAACTGTCATGGTCATGATTAGCCATTGTGTAGAAATATGTGACCTTAAAAACACCAATAAATAAATAAATAAATAATGCTTTTTGAAAATAGTTCTGGCTGATTTTGACCTTGGATGAAGATTTCATATAGATGAGATTTGTACTAACACTGTACAGTACACAGGGTTAGTTACTCAGTTAATAATGAAAAAGGGGGTCCAGTGGTTCAGTAGATAGAGGTGCAGGCTGCAGGCCAAGAGGTCCTCGGTTCGAATCCCACCTGCGGCAACCGTGTTATGTCCTTGGGCAAGACACTTCATCCCCAATGCCCACATGGGCGTTGTGTACTAAGGCGTACTGCACGTCGATGGTGCACCTGTCTTCAACCAATACTTACCCTGCTTGGGTGGAGTTGGTATGTAGGGGAACTGACAGTTGCTCGCTGGTTTTCTCCAGGTACTCCAGCTTCCTCTACCCATAAAACTGTCATGGTCATGATTAGCCATTGTTCATAAGTATGTGACCTTAAACATCAATAAATAAATACATACACTATCTAACCCTTGCCATGGCTCAGGATTAGTTGATAGGCTGGCACATTACGCACTACATGAAAATATACACTGATTAACCCTTTGCCCAATGCAGAGGTTATTAAAATTTATTATTTTAAATATCATTTTTTTTAAATTTTTCAAAAAATTTCAACAAAACCATATCGTGTGACCCCTCGTTGGAACGAGCTCGTCGAGCTCATTCCAACGAGGGGTCACATGATATGGTTTTGTTGAAATTTTTTGAAAAATATTATTTTTTCAACTGCTCAATTTGCATATTACGTGGGCAGACGTGGCCGATTCGTTGGGTAATGGGTTAAGGCTATAAAATTGTACAGGATTGGTTACATGTTATATAGGGTGCAGAACTAATAGAAATACTTAAACTGGATTGTGGAAATTTTTTAAAAGTGAATTCCAAAAATGAAAACGTATTCCACCTTTTCAATTAACAGCTTGTTTAGAATGGCTTTCAGCACTTTTGAATGAAGCCACAATATTGGCTTCTAGCACTCAACCCATTAAAAAAATGATAATGCTGCTATGTGGTACACTGTTGGAAAGAGACCATGAGATTCCTTTCCAGCAGTAGAGCTCACAGCAGCATTTCATCAGCCAAAGAAAAGATACATAATGTCATTCCTGGCACCAGAAGGGTGAATTCAGTTTGCATTCCATTATTATATCACATTTTTATTTGTTAATGTTAATTTTTGCTTAAAATATAATTTTGTATTATATTTTTTTTTCACAGAAATATATTTATTTCCATTGTTTGTTATTTATGCATCACCATTTATCTAATTTGAATCACTGAAGGGAGATAAATTTCATTTTCTGGTTTCAGTTATGCAGATCTTTTTATTTTTTTTTTTTTAACTTTTGAGTTTTTCACAGAGCATTGTATTTCTGTAGTTGCCAAAGGAACCTTCAAAGTGGGGTTTGTGTTGGTTTTTGAATTCCTTAAAAAGGCAAGTATTTTAAAAACTTTTTTTTTAAAGCAACAGAGATGGGATTAATCATCCATGGCAAAATAGGCCTACTATGGCATCCACCATGGCATTGTCAATTGTCTTGCCAAAATTTCAAAGACTGGTGATTGAATTTGAATTGGAGAGGTGTTTGGAAATCCTTCAATGAATTTCAATATAATTTTCCCAAAGTATGCAGGAGTACTGAAAAGGACATGTGGAAACCTCATGTGACCATTTACCTAACACTTTATCCATATCCAACTCGTGCATTCCACAAAAAAATTGCCATTAGAATTTTTATATTATTTTTTATTTTGCCTTCAAAACATGCCTTGTGACACCTCATTGGAATGAGCTCATCAAGCTCGTTCCAATGAGGTGTCAAAAGTTATGTTTTTGATGCAAATTGTGAAAATATTTTGAGTTGTTCAAGAAATATGTTGTACAAGTGTTGTTTTTAACCCTTTACCCAACGTAACGGCCAAAACCGGCCAGCGCTATTTTCAAAAATTCTCAATTAATTTTCATTATTTTTTTCATTTTTTGTCTCAAAAACATAGGTTATGACACCTCGTTGGAACGAGCTCGACGAGCTCGTTCCAACGAGGGGTCATAACCTATGTTTTTGAGACAAAAAATGAAAAAAATTAGTTATTCAAGAATTTTTTTTGCAAGTGTCGTCTGCTTTTCATGTTAGGTAAAGGGTTAAGCTGTGTTAGGTGAAGAATTAAGAGGTCCAGTAAAGACGTGTGGACATTAAACTGGATCAACCTTTACCTTAACGAATCCGATGCGTCCACTCATGTAATATACAAATTTAGTAGTAGTAAAAAATTATTTAAAAAAAAATTCAACAAAACCATACCATATGACCCCTCATTGGAATGGGATCATCAAGCTTGTTCCACAGAGGTGACATGATATGGTTTTGTTGAAATTTTTGGAAGAATTTGAAAAAAATAATATTTAAAATAAAAAATTTTGATATCCTGTGTGTTGGTTGAAGGGCTAATCGATAAAATACACAGCTAAAATGTAATGGAGTAAATCCTCAGGGTTTAATCCATGGAAACTGGGAAGGGGCCTTTTTGTGGAGTGAGGATTCTCTAAGGTCACCAATACTTGTCAAGCTTGGATGCAAACTTCATAAGTCGAGGGACCCCAAAAGATCAGGAGTGCCTGACAATATATCTGACATAACTGATCTATTGAGATACTTGGAGTTGAGGTACTTTGCAGCCTGGACAAGACATCATTTCTTAACTCTTAACCCTTTACCCAACGAATCGCCCGAATCCATCCGCGTAATATGCAAATTCAGCAGCTGAAAAAATATTACTTTTCGAAAGATTTCAACAAAACCATATCATGTGACCCCTCTTTGGAATGAGCTCGTCGAGCTCATTCCAAAGAGGGGTCACATGATATGGTTTTGTTGAAATTTTTTGAAAAAAATTAAAAAATGATATTTAAAATAATAAATTTTGAAATCATTTGTGTTGGGTAAAGGATTAACCTGCTGAGTAATTTAAAAATATTTTTCATCATATCTAGTCATGACTGCTGTGAAGCAGCCATGACTTGACTTGATAAAAAATTTAGGAAAATTTTATTGAAATCATTGGTGAAAAAGGCTATACAAATTACAGGGGAAAATTTGGTTAAATATATGCTCAAATTTTACGTATTTTAATGGCAAGAGATTTCCTGTACTGGGCAGGAATATCTGCCACCAACATGCAAGGAGTTGAAGCTCTGTTCAATACAAACATGGAATATATTCGGACTCTGTGTTGATTGGCTTGGATTATTTATTGGTAGATGATAGGTCAGTGATAACAATTAGTTCATTTGGGAATTTTACTGCCTATTTCACATTGGGAGTGGGACAGAAAATTACCCCTGCCGTGGGAGTGTGGTGACTCAGTTGTTACAGCATTGGACTTAAACTGAAAGGTTCATGGTTCGATCCCCGCAAGGGGTAACTGCATTGTGTCTTTGGGTAAGGCACTTAAACCCGATTGCCCACTTGGCGGCATAGTGGTGCTGTGAACTGAGGCATACTGCACATCGATAGTGCCCTTGTCTTCAACCAATGCTAACCCTCCTTGTACGGAGTTAGTACATTGGGGAGTCTAATAGTGCGCAGTGGTTCTGTCCAGGTACTCCAGCTTCTTCCACCCTTAAAACTGTCCGACATGAGGAGACACTGATTGTCGAAAAATGTCATTAAACCCCAATAAATAAATACCTCCACCCCAAAGGTCCTGGATTAAACTCTGATACCTTCAGTACCAATATTTTGTTTTTAGCCCTGTCACTCCGTTCTAAGTAATGAAAAAGGGCCCTGCTAGGCTCAGTTTTGGGCTCAAATCAAATCTCAGATTGAATTGGGTGAAGGATATTAAATTGAATTGAATCTCAAATCACATGTTGATAGTGACATTTTGTTATAGGCTAACAACAATGAAATGCTATAACTGTTTACGATCTATCTCCAAATACAGTTAAAACTAGAAGTCCTGTCACGAATTAACTGCAATGGAATTGCACGCAATTGCCATATCGAATGGCATCCAAAGCACGACAGGTTCTCCTGGTTACTCATTGCAAATACAGACAATGTTTCTGCCAATGGACCTCCGGGTTACCCGGAGGTCCATTGGCTGAAACATTGCTTGTGCACAGGCCACATGTACAGAATTTGGTAGCCTGACCATGGTCATAACCGGTAGATTAACGCACAGATCAACGTGCTATTTGTGCGCATTTCATGACAGGACTTTTAGTTTTAACTGCAGCTTCACACCGTTGAACCTTTGCTCTGTGATGAAGTGCTATTATTTTGTAGTGCCAAGTATATCCCATGCTTACCAATCATATTTTAGTTGTTTCCATTTGTATTGTATCAAATAAGATCTGAGAGAATATCAGCTTATCTCCCTTAGTTTCAGTTCTTGTTTATCAGTATAGTTGAATATTATTGCATTTTGAACCCTAATGAAGAGAACTCTTTTTTATTACGTTTGTTTTCTTTCTGTTCCTGACAGTATATGAAAACAAAAATCTTATCACAAGATAACAGGAGAGAGTGCGGTTTGCAGCTAAAACACTGTCAGAATGGATTTTCTGCCCAGCATATTAACAGTTTCTGACAAAAAGTAAAAAAAAAACACAAATTTTCCAGCCATGGAAGTGGCCCATGGCTGGAAATTCTCTTGTGTTTCTTATGTTTTTCTCTCAGAAATTATAATTAACGGTCAGGTCCAAAATCGCCCCCCACCATGTTTTCATGATAATCATTTTTTCCTGTGACATACATAAGCACTGGAAAAATGGTCTGGAAAAATAGCCTGTCCAGCACACTTCATTTGGTGTAAAATGACCTGGCCAGCACCCGTGGTTTGGTGTAAAATGACCTGGCCAGCATGTTTGGTTTCATGAAAATTGACCTGGCCAGCACATATGGTTTGGTGTAAAATGACCTGGCCAGTACACATGGTTTGGTGTAAAATGACCTGGCCAACACACTTGGTTTGGTGTAAAATGACCTGGCCAGTACACGCGGTTTGGTGTAAAATGACCTGGCCAGTACACTTAGTTTGGTTATACTAGTTCATTGCAGTCACGATTAGCCATTGTGCAGAAATATGTGACCTTACATACCAATAAATAAATTTACTAGTATATCCATGTGGTATGTGCAGAATATATTATTTCTGGGCCATTGCATTCCTTAAATTCTCAGGAGTGACCCTACATTAATATTTTGGATTACTTCGAAGAAGGATATTGCTACCCTCATATGAGAATAATGGTCCACGGTGTGCTTAAACTAGTACTCTGGTGAATGTGTGATAATATGTTAATTTATTGAGTAATTAACGGCTCTTCCAGTGGTAAGACAACTCTTTAACCCTTGAGTCCTCAGATTAAATTTATGTAAATTACTACCGTAAATAAATGTTCATGGGTGCAGGAGACTTAACAGTGTTTCAACATCATTGTTGGCTGCCTGTACAGGCAGCCAACAATGATGTAAAACACTGTGAAGATAAACGCATCCTACCAGTAGAGTTCTCAAGAAAGAATACACTTAGGATGACCTTTTTAAAAATTATAAAAGGGACAGTTTATATCTGTACGCCGTACGGGGACCTATGGGTTAATCAGAAGTGAAAACTTTAAGCTTAGAGAACATAATGTGAGACTGTTTTTATGAGTGGAGGGCATCTGAAAAAGATGTAGGACAACAAGTTCTCGAAAAACATTTTTTTTTGAGTCCTGAATATTTTTGGTTGCATATTAATATTTCATTCACTTGAAATGAATCATTTGGAAAACAAAGTTTCTTTCAGTAAGTTTAACTTGAAATTACTCACAAATCAAGTCATGTTGCTTTCTTGAGACATTTTTTTTATGTTGGGGTTGGGGGAGTGGGGAGGTGTGACCAATTCCTAAGTTAGTCATCAGAAATTGTTTACAAAATGCCGCTGAAAGGTGACTCCTTATTTCTTAACAGTTGTTAAAGAAATTTTTTTTAAAATTTCCTCTAATAAGAAACATGATACATGAAAAGACGGGGGTGCAGCGGCGTTGAAATAACCAGTTCTCGTCAGATCACTGAAGTTAAGCATCGTCAAGCCCGGTTAGTCCTTGGATGAGTGACCATCTGAGTGATCGATTCGGACTCCCACGTTGTGTCCTTGGGCAAGGCACTTCACCCCGATTGTCCACATGGGGGCATGATGACTCTGTGCACTAAGCATACTGCACGTCGATGGTGCACATGTCTTCAACCAATCTAACCTTGCCTGTGCTGCAGTGCGAAGTTACGATGTCGGGGTTCTGGCAGCTGCTTGTCGTTGCTCAGTGGTTCTCTCTGGGTACTCTGGCTTCCTCCACTCATAAAACTGTCACTGACATGATATGACCTTGGCTGTTAAAGTGTCGTTAAACCCTAATAAATAAATAAATACACGGAAAAATTATAAGTACAATAAAACTCCCAAGTCTACACAGACTTTTGTCAACATGCACTACTGATCAAAATAAAATATTACAATTATTCCTTTCAAGCTAAAAATTAATTTTGGTTCTATTTGCTCTTCAGTGATAATATCAGCTTTGGAGAGTGATTCTGTTGAATTCCCTCTCAGATTGATTTCCATGATTTAGTGTCTAGGTTAGTAAATTCATTTTTCACTGACAAATTTTATCTATTTTCTGGACACCTTTTCTTCAAGACAGAAAAATCAAAGAGGTCTGAAATCAATAGAACTTCTTTCCGGGAGTTTTTCAGCAGTCATTTTTCACTGTCATATAAACACAGGGATGAGAAATTGCATGATTTCACTCACAAAATTCTGAAATTTGATTTTCTATAAATTTACATGAAAATGGTCTTGCAGACCATTTTCATGTAAATTTTGTCAATTGACAGTTAACTCCTTGCATGCTGCTGGCAGATATTCCTGCCCAGGAAGGAAATCTCTTGCCCGTAAAATAAGTAATATCCGAGCATATTTAACCATCTATTCCCCTACAAATTGTATCAACTTTTTCACAAGCACTTTCTCAAGTCAAAATTTTATTGAATTTTTCATCAAATCTAGTCATGGCTGCTTCACAGCAGCCATGATGAGATTTGAAGGAAAATATTTTAAAATTACTCGGCGGATTAAGAATTAAACAGCAACCTTTTATTTTTTGAAGAAACTTAATTTTAACATTGTTTTCCTCTTAACCGGGAAAATTTCCTTTAATTTCAGTTAATTCAGTTAACTTCCAAACCAGTGATATCCCTATGAGTTTGAAACCTCTGATATGGTTAATGGAGTGGTCTTGTTATTGGAAGAGCTGTATTAGATAAAGATGTACATTAATCTGTTCTGTTCATAGAGATAAATGAAAAATTTTCTGTTACATAAAAAGATTTTTTTATATAAGAGTTCTTTCTTAGTGCAATAAAATTATGTATATTATCTTTGTAGAAGCTGTACACTCAACATATTAAATGTTGACATTATTAAATGGTTTTCTCGTTTTTCTTTAAAAACTTGGAAGTAATATTCCCATCAGTGCTCTCAGATGCTGACATATTTGAGGTTAAAGTATGAGAGGGGGTGCGGTGGCTTTGCGGTAAGGTTCTCGCCAGATCACCAAAGTTATGCAGCATCGAGCCCGGTTAGTCCTTGGATGGGTGATTATCTGAGAGATCGATTCAGACTCCAGCATTGTGTCCTTGGGCAAGGCACTTAACCCCGAATGTGCACATGGGGGCACGATGACGCCGTGTACTAAGGCATACTGCGCGTCGATGGTGTGCATGTCTCCATCCATTCTAACCCTGCCTGTGCTGCAGTACGGAGTTATGAAGTTAGGGAGCTCCAGCAGCTCTTCATTGCTCGGCGGTTCTCTCCAGGTAGTCCGGCTTCCTCCACCCGTAAAATTGTCACGACACGATATGACCTTGGGTGTTAAAGTGTCGTTAAACCTTAATAAATAAATAAATAATAGGGGTATGACTTCTATGCTGTAATGTTGTTGTATATTTGTTTCTTCTGCTGTAGAATTGAAATAATCTTCCCATACTTTCATTACCTTTCGATCTAATACAAACAGCAAGATGACATTTGCTGAAAACATTTCCTGAATGACGTGATATTTTCATTTTTTGTCGCAAAAACATAGCTTGTGACCCTTCATTGGAATGATGAGCCTGTTCCAGTTTTTGAGACAAAAATTTAAAAAAAAATAGTAAAATCTGGATAGCGATTTTTGTGAACAGCACTGGCCAGCTTTAGTCATTACATTCACTAAAAGGTTAAATTACACATCTTATGATAAAAAGAATCTCGAATTCATCGTGATTCGGGGGCGGCGGAACTGGGGGGGGGGGGGGGGGGGCTTCAGCCCCTCCACTTTTTTGCCGGGCCATGTGTTTTTTTGTATGCATATATTTTAACACAACCAATGACTGGTGAAACAAGAGGCGGGTCCACAGCCTCCCCCATATTTTCGCCAACTATGTTTCTCTCGTACTGGTTCAGTTTCGATGGATTTCGGATAATTTTTGCAGGAAGTGGCAGCAAACGCTAAAATGTATACAGTCTGTTAAAAAATCGGTTAACTGAAGTAGATCGTAATCTTCAAGACATACAAGCACCAAATCCACCCCAGACAAGATATTCCACAGACAGTATAATTTCTGTGAACGTCTGGTAAAGCATACAGGTGAGGTCTATTTATATCAGCTTTGGTCGTTACGACCAAAGCTGATAAATAGACCTCACCTGTATGCTTTACCAACGTTTTTTAACGACTCTCAAAGTGTGAAATCTTCCAAATACATCTCCTGAAAAATCTCAAAATATCCACTCAGATGCATGGAAATGGGGATTTTGGGACCCTGGAATTTAAAATTTTCATGACGACCATCCATCGCCCGATTCAGACAACCCCACACTTTGAAAATCGTTCCGCCGCTACTGCGATTTGACAAGAAATTCCTGAACCCTGATTACGGAAATAGATCTGAGCCTTGGTAAACCTCGGCTCAGATCGATTTTAGTGAACTTGCTTAAGAAATTTCGTATTAAATCACGACTCGTTACAGATTCTCTATGTGTGTGTTTGAGGTATGCCAACACGAGGCACATAATATTGGTACAAAGTTGAAGAATTTCTTAATAACAGAGACAAAGGTTCGTGTTTGTTCTCATGATGAGAAAGTTACAGGTAGAAACACAGTGGGTGTTTTATAGTTTCCCCCTCCTTTTACTGTAGTCAATCTCACTTCGTGACAGTTGTTATAAAATCCATTAAGTTGGAGGAACCCTGGGAAGTGAAGCAGTGCTTGTTTACCATGGTAAACAAGCTCTGTTTTACTGGTAAAATAGGACCCAGTCACCAATGCTTGGGGTAGAATTCCTCTAAACTGCGCAACATGGGTATACACGATTGACTAAACTTGGCTTTATCTCCAGGTTATGGTCATGATAAGCCATTGTCCAGAAGTATTTGACCTTAAACACCTATAAATAAATAAATAGTTACCACATTTCTTATCAGTGGAATAATTTTACTAAAAATGGTTGAATGATAGAAGCCCTGATATAGTGGGCTTTATTCTGAAGTTCAGGTATCGTAACTTATTCTTCATGTACTCTTGATGTGCTTTCAAGTCTGAAAATAAACAATCAGAATGAGGTCCCTAGAGGGTAAATTAGCTGATGCAATCCCATACAGTGGGCTCGAATCCCCCAATTTTTCCTCTGGGTACCCCTTTCCAAGCCTGAAAATAAGCAGACTGTCATCTGCAGAATGAGGTTTCCAGAGGGTAGCATCACAACATTTACCTTCTGCGAACCTCAAATCTGCAGAAAGGGGTATCCAGAAGATAAATTGGCCAACTGTATGGGATAGCATTAGCAAATTCACCCTCTGGGTACCTCATTCTGCAAATGACAGATTGCTTATTTTCAGGCTTGCCCCTTTCTATTTAGGCCTGAGACTTTGATTCAGACTGAGGTGTGCAGAGGGTAAATTTGGTCTTCGAAGTAAAATTATTTAGTTGGGTTGGATTTGTCTTGTTATAATTTATGGGGGTGCGTTTTAGGAACTCTTCCCCTAAATTATAACAAAGCAAAGACCTGTGAACGAATTTTGGCAACCAAAAATAACTTTGCACAGTTAAAAGCCATTTATATGGTTTGGAATGGGGCATTCACTGAAACCTTGTGTAACCCCCAAAGATAACACACCTAACTAACTTCTGATTTGCCCCCCTCCCCACCCATTAGAATAAATGCTTCTGCTTCCCCATTACACCCAGACTTCAGTGACCAGAATCTCAATTTAAACAGAAGTGATCTTCCAAGACTTATATCGTCAAAGGGCTCCTTAAATGCTCATTTCCCTTTGTGTTGATACTTTTCGTGATCACAACTCTCCAGTTGTGATAACAGTCCTCCGAGATTCTCCAGAGAAATGGTTTGACCTCGGCCCATGCATCTTTTTAAATCAACACTTTCAATTGGTTAACATCTCTCTCTCTCCTCTTTCTCTCTCTCTCTCTCTCTCTCTCTCTCTCTGAAGGTTGTCAGAAGCAAAGTACCAGAAAATTTCCAGCTCATCGACCACTGGGTTGTACCAAGTAGTCCATGAGCAGAAACTTTTCTGGTGTGCTTTTATTCGGAATTTGTAAAGGAATGGGTGGAAAATTCACCTCACCATATTGTAGCAATAATCTTCTTTCTCTGTACTTAACATATTTATTTTTTTTTTTGGGGGGGGGGGGGGGGGGGGGGAGAGAGACGTCTGTGATAGAAATGAAAAATTAATTTACAAAAGTAATTCAAGTCACGTGCAACTGTAGTACATTTACCACATGGCTGGAGTGCTGCTATATACAAACCAATCCATATAGTTCTAATCATACCGATCATTTGCTCTGTGTAAAGGCCTCGATGTGGGACGGAGTTCCCTTCCCGGAAATTGGGTAGGCATGGCTCATGTACTGTCACATACTAGCCAAGCAATATAGTTCTAAGCATACTGATCATTTGCTCTGTGTAAAAGTCTGGAAGTGGGGCGGTGTTCTTTTACCGGAAATTGGTAGGAATGGGTGATGCGCTGTCATATGCAAGACAATCAATACAGTTCTAATCATACTGGTGCTACTGCATACAGGCTAAATATAGTTCTAATCATACTGGTGATTTGCTCTGTGTAAAGGCATGGAAGTGGGGCGGAGTCCCCTTGCCGACAATTGGGTAGGAATGGGTGATGCGCTGCCATTTCAGGGCAATCAATACAGCTCTTGTCATACTGGTGATTTGCTCTGTTCAAGTGCCTGGAAGTGGGACGGTGATCCCATGAAAGATGGGTAGTCGTAGCTGATGTGCTGCTGCATACAAGCCAAATATAGTTCTAACCATACTGATTTGCTGTGTGAAAATGCCCCAAAACCCGGGAGGCGAAGCAGGCTTATTTACTGTGGTAAAAAGGCTCTGTTTTACTGGTAAAATAGGACCCAGTCACCAATGCTTGAGATGAAAGTCCTCTAAAATAGGCAACATTGGTATAAAAGATTGACTAAACTTGACTATCCATGTTGCAGTCACGATTAGCCATTGTGCAGAAATATGTCATCGAAAACACCAATAAAGAAATGAGGGGGTCGGGGCAGTGTTCCATTGCCGGGTAGTGTCTCTCTACTGTTGTAGACTCGTTCTTCAATAGAATCCAGGAGTGGTACTATACTTTTGCAGAGTTCTTGGAATTAACTGCACAGGTTCCTTTCTGGGAAGCTGAGCAGTGCTTGTTTACCGTTGAAAACAAGTTCTGCTTTACTGGATGCACATTATTTTTGACAGCTAACTAGGTAATGTAACCACACAAAGGTTGCCTATGGAGATAGGCATCAAGCGGTGGTCTATCCTTTCGCCGATTCTTTCTGCATTTTACATCAAAGATTTAGGAAATGAACTTCTACAGGCATAGCAACGACGGGATATCACTTGGAGGCCTGAAAATACTTTTATTATTGTGTAGGGACATATGGGAACAATTAGAGGGCATGGAGGCTCGAACTGAATGAAAACAAAAGCAAGTGGGTCGTAAGGAGGAGCCTACTCGAAGATGGAGAGTTGGGGAGTTTTCTGTTCCAGAAAGAGACAGCAAACTTCTTAGTGGGGAGGGGGGGGGGGGGGTGAGGGGGGAGAGAGTATTCGGGGGTAGATATAAACATCACGAGATGAGGCATCTTCCAAAACAACACAAACTGAGTATGAAAGGTACAAATATTTTTAGGGAGAAATGCATTCAAGTTGGTTTTTGTTGAGAAAACTATTTGGAAAATGTTGGATGTCCCAAGTAGAAATACACGGCACGGAAGAGATACCTCAATTATAAACAAAAAGGTTGCAAAAACTTTGAAATACAATGATGCGGGCAGATGGATAACAGGGCCGAGCAATGCAGCAGCACTTGAACCAGTCGGGGGGGGGGGGGGGGCTTGGGGGTTGGGGGTGGGGGTGAAAATCAAAGACAGGATATACTTGATGAAACTGTGTTGCCTGAACTATTTGGTTAATTTCCCTGACAGTCGATTGTGTAAACTACCGTTTCAAAATATTTGGGATTCTAATACCAAGACTAGTGGGCGCGGTGGCGTTGCGGTAACCGAAATTAAGCAACGAGCCCGGTTAGTCCTTGAATGGCTGACCGTCTGAGCGATCGATTCGGACTCCCGCGTTGTTTCCTTGGACAAGACACTTAACCCCGATTGTCCACATATGGGCACGATGACGCCGTGTAATAAGGCGTACTACACGTCGATGGTGCGCATGTCTTTAACCAATCTAACCCTGCCTATGCTGCAGTGCGGAGTTACGATGTTGGGGAGCTGGCAGCTTCTCGTCGTTGCTCGGTGGTTCTCTCCGGGTACTCCGGCTTTCTCCACCCGTAAAACTATCACGGCCATGATTAGCCATTGTGCATAAATATGTGAACTTAAAACACCAATAAATAAATAAATAAATAAATAAATAATACCAAGACTGGGTAGGTTGGGCAGGTTCAGAAGTATTAATTACTTTTATTTTTTATTGTTTATTGTTTATTGGGGGTTTAAAAACACTTTGTGGAGGAAGCCAGAGTACCGGAGAGACTCCTCAGGGTACTAACTCCACACAAACAGAGTTAGTATTGGTTGACGTCAAGTCGTCCGATGTGTTCTATGTGCCTACTGGCACATAGAACACATTGGAATTAATGGGACGAAGTGCACACCGACGTGCAGTACGCTTTTAGTGCACTGTGCCAATGCACCCCAACGTGAAAAATCAGTATTATGTGCCCAGCCCAGAAACACAAGCAGTTACCACTGGTCAGGATCAAACTGTGGACCTTTTAGTTTGAGGTTCAAAGCTCTAACTACTGAGCCGCTTCTCTCAATTGAAAGAGTTATCAGAAAACTATTCGATAGGAACCCCCGGACCTGGAAGTGGGGACAGCCCAAGGTAAAGACTGGTCATGGGGAAATCTGAGAGGTATGTAACCGAAATAGGTGCGAAGGGTCAGAGGAAAGAGGTCTTTGTGCGACTATACGTGGTAATGAGAAGCCAGTATGTAAGGAGTAGGTCAACCAAAATGGCGCCATTGGGGGTGGGTCGGTGCTGTTCAGACTGAGGTCAAGGTCCCTACAGTTTAGGGGGAAATGAGAAAGACAGTGACCTGGAATGCCAAATGTGTGATTTGGGAATAGTGGATACCCTGGAGGACAATGTCCAAAACATCAGTGTGACAGAACAGCGTTCACTAGGACTATAATAAGGAAATGGGATGGGGAACGAAAGAAAGGTGGTAAGTGGGTGATACAAAGGTGAAGGTTGTGTGACGACCAGTGGAATTGGGAAGAAAGAAGGGCGCGAGATAACATTAAACAGTACATTTCTGCGTGTTGGATGAGAGGTGGCCGCATTTGAGTGCAGGGGCAATCAAGTCCTTTTTATATGAGAACCGTGACAAATCAGTGGATGGCCGAAGAGTGATTATTATTACCCACGGATGGCGTCGGGGGAGCCCTTATCGGGGAGGATACCCCCCCCCCCCCAACCTCCCGGTCGGGGAAATCTGCCAAATTCGTCAGGGGAGATAAAATTATGCAAACATCGCAAAGATAGGGATAATACTCCCTGAGACCTGATACACATCCACATTTGGAATAACCAGATGGGCATATAATCACTGTGGTACATTTAATTACATTTCGAGAGTTCCATTTTTGTCCGATACCAAAGACCTTCTTCTACACAGTCATGGCCGACATACATCTAGTCTCATTTGTGAGTTATATTATACTTTCTTTCTTTAAATACTGCTGCACACCCCTTGCGGGTATTATGAGCAGGAAAAGGTGCAACGTCGGGGAGTTAGTGCGAAAAGAGATGAAAATAAGAATAGTAAGGTCTGAAAAAAAGATGATAGACTAGTATTTTATTAACAGTGTTTAAAAAGATAAAATCAGGTTAAAAAATACTTATAAAATGTGTGGCTAGTGAAGTTAGAGTATCAAAAACAGGTGCCATGGCGAATCGCCATGACACCTGTTTTTGATACTCAAGTTCCACGAGCCAATTTTTTTCTTCTTTTTTTTTTGCGTTTCGATCTGACTCTCTCAAAGTCTCTAGAATAACGGTTATTGCGACTTTTTCCCAATTAAAACACAAATTTCTCACATCGGGCCAAACCACTGTCGGTCCGATGGGTCCGGGGACTCAATAACCCACTCCCCCTCCCTCCGCCCATGTCGGGGAAATCCTGGAGCCCATCCTGTTGTTAGTTTAAACAGTATTTATTTCAAATATCTGTATTATGAAACTGTATTAAGCATTGATGTTAGTCTACAATCCCATTCTGGCATAAGTTTATCCAATTTTGTTTCTTCTTTTTTTTTTTGCGTTTCGATCTGACTCTATCAAAGCCTCCAGAATAACGGATATTGCGACTTCTTCCCAATTTAACCCTTTACCAGTGGCTAGATAAAGGGGCGGGGGGCGGAGGCCCCCCCCCCCCCCCCCCCCCCACCAGAAGTTTTGTCGGAAATTTTTGGGGACCATTTTTAGGAGAATTTATGCCTAATAACATTAAAATGCTGGCTTTGGGGGATAAAAACATGCCATTTTGGGTAAATTTGGGGTAAAAAAGACCAATTTTGAGTACATTTGCAGTAAACAACAGATTCTTTCTGTTTGTTTGGGTTTTTGTTGTTGTTACACTGTCGAAAAATTTTCGGTCTGTCGGAAAAGTTTGGGCTTGCCCCTCCGCCAGCGAAAAGCTATCTACGCCACTGCCCTTTACCCAACGCAACGGCCAAAACCGGCCAGCGCTATTCACAAAAATCTGTTAATTTTTATTATTTTTTTCACGTTTTGTCTGAAAAACATATGTTATGACCCCTCTTTGGAAAGAGCTCATCGAGATCGTTCCAAAGAGGGGTCATAACCTATGTTTTTTGAGACAAAGAATGAAAAAAAATTAGTTATTCAAGACGTTTGTTTGCAAGTGTCGTCTGCTTTTCATGTTAGGTAAAGAGTTAAACACAAATTTCTCACACCGGGCCAAACAATTGACGGCCTGATGGGTCCGCAGGCTCTCTAGCCACCTCCATCACCCACCGCCCATGTTGGGGAAATCCTGGAGCCCGTCCTGTTATTAGTTTAAACAGTACGGTAATTATTTCAAATATCTATATGATACGAAATTCAACAAATTAAGCATTGATATCAGGCTACTATCCCAATCTGGCATAAGTCTACCCAAGAAATTCAATCATTTATATAGGCTCCAGCTCCCAGTTTAAAATGTGGAAGACAAATCGCCCAGATCCCTCGCCCCGAAGCGTTTGAACAGGATAGTTAACTCGGGTTATGGGATAGAACACCCCCATCTCCCAAAGAAAATTATTGCATCACACACCAGACATGTAAACATACTGTAGTTTCGATCATTTTCGATCAACAACTTGCTTGACGGAACGTTTGACATTTCAAACCTATCCCTTTACCCAACAAATCGTCCGCATCCGCCCGCGTAATATGCAAATTCAGCAGTTGAAAAAGTATTATTTTTTCAAACAATTTCAACAAAACCATATCATATGACCCCTCGTTGGAACGAGCTCGTCGAGCTCGTTCCAACGAGGGTTCACATGATATGGTTTTGTTGAAATTTTTTTAAAAATTTTAAAAAATTATATTTAAAATAATAAATTTTGATATCGTCTGCGTTGGGTAAAGGGTTTTAAAACGTACTTAGTTTCTAGATTAATTCAATTTTTGCCACATGTTATTCAATCCTCCAGAAATATGGTATTTTATCTTCTTATTCTGTCAAATGCCTGCGTGCATTGTCATGCTTTGAGACAACATTTTTGATGAATGAGCACGTGCATCACCGACTTTAGTAGGTGCTCACATCGAATATATCAATTCTCACACACTGAAAGAGCACACCATTCAGTCAAATGCAATCAGAGACGATCGAATAATCATTTGTAAAAAATGTTTATTAATTGAAACGTTTTCAGTCTTTTGTTTGTTTGTTTGTTTTATTCAAAATTATTTGTGTTCTTTCTGGATGAACTTCAATATTCTTTGTGGAGGCATGCACGGTGAAACAAAACTCATCGCATCATGCATTTATTGCAAGCGGATGTCGTGAGTGGTAGGCATATATAGGTATGGTTATAATTATATTGTCCTTACTATTGACCCTAATAAGTACGTCATGCACGTGGATTGGAGAGTGATGTGTGTGCTTCTTGGTTGAAGGGCGCGACCCACTTAATTACATAATTTCCTCGCATGTCTGTCTGCATGTACGCACTACACCTTGTCACGTAATATATGATTCGCCTGAGGGTGTTTGTTCTTCAAACCACTAAACAGTGCCTCAATTGTTATTCGAACCACTAAACAGTGCCTCAATGTCAGTCAATCAAGGGATCAACGTGCGTGGGTGAGGGGGGTGGGGTGGGGTGGGGGGGGGGGGTAATTAAACTTATACATTGAGAGCATAAACGGGCGAAAGGCTCGGATTAATATTGACCCGAGCTAGCTTGTCTGTTCACGCGGAGACTGCATTGCAGGTATATTGTTACTCACAGTTGGGTACCAGCGGGAGGAATGGACAAATTCCTAACGAGTTTATCAAAAAAGGGGTAGAGGAACTCTGGGAAAGCCTAACTGCCCATTCAATTTGGCCATAGAAAAATAAGAGGTCCCAAAAGAGTGGAGAGAAAGCAAAGTGACATTTATTCACAAAAAGGGGGAATAAAAGACGTTTTGGATAATTATCGAGGGATCTCTGTCAGTAACAACATTGGAAAAGTTTTCTGTAAAGTCCTGTATAGGAGATTAGAGGAGGTGATTGAGGAGAAGGGATTTTTGGGAGAGATTCAGAATGGCTTCAGGAAGGGAAGGAGAGTCACTGATCATTTTTGCACGCTATCCCAAATGATAGAATCCGCGAAAGCAAAAAAGGATGAGCTCGTTCCAATGAGGGGCCACATGATGACATAGCTTGTTGAATTTTTTTTCAAATGCTTACTTTTTTAAAATTACGCCCGAGGGTGCGGTTATTTATTTATTTATTTATTTATTTATTTATTTATTTATTTATTTATTTATTTGAGTTTAACGACACTCTCGAAAGCCAGTGTCACCTCGTGTCGGACGGTTTTACGGGTGGAGGAAGCTGGAGTACCCGGAGAGAACTACCACGCAACGGCGAACAACTGTCAGACTCCCCAACGTACTGACTCTACACAAACATGGTTAGCAATGGTTGGAGACAGGTGCACCATCGACGTGATGTACGCATTGGAACACAGCGCCACCGTACCCCCGCGTGGGCAATTGCGATTTAGTGCCTTGCCCAAGGACGCAGTCGATTCGTTTGGTAACGGGGTAATTCTTGGAACATCTGGTAGCTTACCGGTCGTCCATGAAGTGAAAAATTCCTTTTGGGCTCCTGACGTTTCTACAAGTCTAGCAGGTAAGGGGAGACCAAGGCACATGCAGTTCCACCATATTCACACCAGTAGCAACCCGCAACCTACATTTTGTACACACGTGCATGACGTCAATATCAGGATCATTAGCGGGGTCAGTCAAACGTACCACACACCTACCTATATACTAGACTACGCCCCTATAGCTTGTCTCTGAAGTTCTGATTGAAGAACTCTCACATTTACTTCAAATCACAATGAGATCAAAATGACCTCCGAAGTTTTCTCTATCAATGTAGTACTCTGACGACCCGGCAGTTACATACTTTCAGCAATAACTAAATATTTTCATTGTTTGCCTTAAACACACAGCGTTCCAATAAGCTTTGTTTTTAAGGCAAATTTTTTTTTTAAATTTTCAGATTTGAATGGCGACTTTTGTAAACCGCGCTGGTCAGATCAGGTTGTTACGTTAGATTTGAGAGAAAAATCCCCGATCTCTTGTCCAGGAACTCATATCAGGCTATGGTATAACAGTGTAGCCAATTTACTTACCACAGCTGGACAACAAACCAAGTACGTGGAGCCCACTTAATTGGATATCTCTTAACTGAAAAACCCTGTTAATTGAATATAATTTCCCAACACAAAACCATTTACCGTACATCAAGTACAAAATTTGACCTGTTAATTGAATCTTGCTTATAGAGTAAACTCCTGTTAATTGAATAAAAAATCTTGTAACCTGTCGAGAAATTACCCTGACTCTCCCCAGTTTTCCTTTGTTTATAGACCTATTTGGCCTCAGTACTTCCAATACAGACATTTAATCTATTATATCTTGTTTGACAGAGCTCATGGAGCTCTGTCAAGCAAGATATAATAGAATAAATTCCAAGTTTATCTCTAGAATACAGGAAAGTGACACAGTTAATTAAATATTCCTGTTAATTGAATAGTTTTCATTGGCAAAGTGGCTATTCAATTAACATGGTTCCACTGTATTAAACGTGTTTCGAGGTGCGATAAAATTTTCATTAACGAATTGTCATCTCTGTTTGCTATTTTGACATAATGTTCTGTCTGTAATAAAAACAAACATAAATTTCGATTAACCCTTTACCCATCGAATCGTCCGCATCCGCCCGCGTAATATGCAAATTCAGCAGTTGAAAACACATTATTTTTTAAAACATTTCAACAAACCCATATCATGTGACCCCTCGTTGGAACGAGCTCGTCGAGCCCGTTCCAACGAGGGGTCACATGATATGGTTTTGTTGAAATTTTTGGAAAAATTTGAAAAAATTATATTTAAAATAATAAATATTGATATCGTCTGCGTTGGGTAAAGGGTTAATCTAAGATTAGTATGTAGGGTGGGGGATAAAATTACTGATTAAAATTAGGGCCCATATCGCAAAGAATTATAATTAGTGACTGTATGCTCCACCGCACTCATCGAACCTTATTCAGTTAACCCTTTACCCAACGCATAGGATATCAAAGTTTATCATTTTAAATATTTTTTAAAAAATCTCAACAAAACCATGTCGTGTCCCATCATTGGAATGAGCTTGCCGAGCCCGTTCCAATGAGGGGACCACATGACATGGTTTTCTTGATATTTTGAAATCCTTCTAATTTGTTAGGTAAAGGGTTGACCGCTCTTAACGCTGAGCTCCTGGTATTATTCTGAAGAATATAATTCACCGCAGATTGGTGGAATCTATTTTGTATTCATATGGAGGTTCAGTCATAATTTAAACCTACGGCCCTATAGGGTTGTTTTGTTAAATTATTACAAAACCTATTTCTCAATTTAATGTATATTTTATGATCTTCTGTCATCAAATGGTACTATTTTCCTCTTGCAAAAGAAATGTGAATAACGTGTTGAATATTGTCTCTGTTCGACAACAAGTCTGGTTTTGAAGACAACATGATGTCGAAATTTACCAATTAAGTAGAAAAAGAGTTCATGACAAAAGTCACATCACTCGCATCGCGCCCATAAGCTATTATTTCCAAAACAGAATCGATCCGTCGGTGTTGAGAGTTCGAACGTATCTCTGCGCCAAGTCACCAGAAGTCGAATTGTCTGATCACATTAACCCCCTTACCCAACGAATCGGCCACATCCGCCCGCGTCATTTGCAAATTCAGCAGCTGAAAAAATATTATTTTTCCAAAAATTTAAACGAAAACATATCATGTGACTCCTTATTGGAACGGGCTCGTCGAGCTCGTTCCAATGAGGGGGTCACTTGATATGGTTTTGTTGAAATGTTTTGAACAATTTGAAAAAATTAATTTTAATATAATAAATTTTGATTTCGTCTGCGTTGGGTAAAGGGTTAACATGATCACACATTTGCAAGTCAACAATCATATTGATTACCGAAAGCCTTAAACGACAATCACAAAAGGTGATATAGTGGGACAGAGTTCAAATCTTCCGATTGATTTTCCTTTCAAAGTTTTACTCGATTTCATACAATGAAACTCGTTTGTGATTATCGAAAAATGTTCAATTTTACGGTCTAAGGGAAATAACTCGAAATCAGTTTGGCAATTTGAACGATGAATTTTCGAATTGTGTGGGAAACTGTTCTGACAGTTGAAGACATGAATGCTTCTCACTGAAGATTTTAGGGAGAATTCCTCTCCGTTTCACCCACCACCTTCTCAGAAAAACTGCTTTGTAGGTACAGCGGGATTTTTACTCAGCAGCACAGGGCAAAAGGGTACTTGGTTAATTTAAAGCCAACATAAGTTTTTGCTAATTTTTTTTTTGCTTGGACTGACGTAAACAATAAACTAAACAGATGTACGTGACGGGAGTCGGTAACACATTCCCAGTCAAAAAGTTACCGTAGTTACGTTTCTTTGTATGGGCAGATACCACCGGGGGGGGGGGGGGGGGGATGACCGTTACGTTCAGATCGCTGAACTAATAACACCGGCTGCTGACGTCATGCTTTGAAAGAGATTTGTGCGAAATGATACCAGAGGCGGGGTTGAAGTTGATCATATTGGGTCCCAACCTCCCGAATCGGGCACCGAACACATTTAATAGTATGACCGAGTGCTCAAGGATCACATCGTGTCAGGCAGTTTTACAAAAGGGGAAGCCACATATACCTTAACCCTTTACCCAACGTAACGGCCAAAACCAGCCAGCGCTATTCTCAAAAATCGCCAATTAATTTTCAAAATATTTTCATTTTTTGTCTCAAAAACATAGGTTATGACCCCCTCGTTCGAACGAGCTCGTCGAGCTCGTTCCAACGAGGGGTCATAACCTATGTTTTTGAGATAAAAAATTAGTTATTCAAGAATTTTTTTGGCAAGTGTCATCTGCTTTTCATGTTAGGTAAAGGGTTAAGGGAACCACCTAGCACCGACGAGTAACTCCCCAACTTACTAACCCGGTTCAAGCGGAGTTAGCTGTGGTTGAAGGCAGGCGCGCCATCGACGTGCAGTACGCCTTTGTGCATAGCGCCACCGTGAGTATTATACGTGGTGCGAGCGTTATGCGCGA
The DNA here is from genome assembly GCA_031216915.1 of Pictodentalium vernedei. Classification (NCBI taxonomy): domain Eukaryota; kingdom Metazoa; phylum Mollusca; class Scaphopoda; order Dentaliida; family Dentaliidae; genus Pictodentalium; species Pictodentalium vernedei. Next base: position 425,936,807 of record CM062289.1, on the reverse strand, counting down.
TGCGATATTTAAAGTGATAATTACCAATATTTCTCCTCGGTTTTCACTTTAAATACTGTGATCCCTCAGATTCGAGCTTTGTTGCAAAAGACAAATATTTGTGTAAACTCAATCATAAAATCGCTAGTTATAATTTTTACACAAGAAGAAATCATTGCATAAAAATTATGTTCAATATTTCTAATTTTTGTGTTCTGTTCTTGTTTGAACATTGGACACAATTCAATTTCTCATTGTCTTTGTTCGACAACAAGGCTCGAATCACGTCCAGAGTGCAATACACTCTTAACTGACAAAGTGCAAAATCATGTCCGTTTCACCCAACGTAATGGTAAAAACCGTTCAGCGCTATTCACAAAAATCATTATTCGTCAATCAAACTGAAGTTTTATTATTATTTCATTTTTAACTAAAAATATAACAATAACATGATTTTGGAGGGCATTATGGTTCATTCGCGGCCCTGCAGCAATGATGAACAGCCCGAGGGTTTATTAAAGGCCCGAGACGAAGTCGAGGGCCGTTAATAAGCCCAAGGGCTGTTCATCATTGCTGCAGAGAAAGGCTCGAGACGAAGTCGAGGACCGTTAATAAGCCCATGGGCTGTTCATCATTGCTGCAGGGCCGCTAATGAATCATGATGCCTGACAACAATCATGTTATTACTATCATTACCACTCCCTGTTACAGCTAACCGCACGAGGGAATTGCTGGAAGAAATAATCACTAAAGTCGGTTCGATATTTCTGTTTCGATCGTGCGTTCGACTTCAGTTCAGAAATACAAAGGGACGTCATCCGAATGGGAGTAATTCATTAGACCATGGAATCTAAAAATACCCGGGCCGCGGGCCGCTAATGGCTATTTATACCATTATCGCCCGCGGCCCGGCTCCGTCGAATGACGTCACTGAAATTATGGAGTATTAACGGGCCTCCAAACTTATGTTAATCAACTAGTAACTTATAGATTGAGTGGCAATAAATAACTTATAACAACTCATTGGGGCGACTCCTTGAGGCAGAAAGTGTAAAAAAATGTTAGTTATTCATGAATTCATGAAATTGGGTTGTTTGTTGACAACACACGTATGGGAATTATCTATATTATTTATGCAGCCCACCTCACAGGACTCCCCTCCCCCCACCCCCTCAGGTGTTGGTTACCAGGTCCTGTTATACCAGTACACCAGAACTTTATTGACTACAGTAAACAAGCACTTCTATACTTCCCATGATTGTCAAAGGGAACCATTCTGTGACACAAGAATTCTTAGTTAACACTTTACCTAACGAATTGGTCACATCTGCAAACAGAGCAGTAAGCCAGTTGAAATTTTTTTTAATTTCAACGAAACCATATCATGTGACCCCCTCATTGGAATGAGGTCACAGAGCTCGTTCCACTGAAGAGTCACATGATGTGATTTTGTTGAATTTTGTGATTTTCTTTTTTAACCCTTTTCCTAACGAATCGCCCGCATCCGCCTGCGTAATATGCAAATTGAGCAGTTGAAAAAATTAAATTTAAAAAAAAAATTAAACAAAACCATATCATGTGACCCCTCATTGGAACGAGCTCATTGAGCTCGTTCCAATGAGGAGTCACATGCTATGGTTTTGTTGAAATTTTTCAAAAATTTTTTAAAAAATGTTATTTAAAATAATAAATTTTTGATATCGTTTGCGTTGGTTAAAGGGTTAAAGCTTGATATAGACAATTATATTTCCTTAACTTTTTTACTCAACGCAGGCGATATCAATTTATTATTTAAAATATTACTTATTCAGATTTAAAAAAAAAACTCCAACAAAACCATATCATGTGATCCCTTATTGAAACGAGCTCGATGAGCTCGTTCCAATGAGAGGTCACATGATATATGTTTTTAAATTTTTTTTTTAAAAAATATGTTTTCCATGGACTCATTTTGTAAATTACGCGGCGGGTGCGGACTATTCATTGGCTAAAGGGTTAACCCATGCATTGCACGAACAGGGCGATAACAAACTTTCAAAAAAATATTGCATAACTGAAAAAGTTTATATTTTCGAATAAAAAAAACAACAAAACATAGCATGTGGCCCCTCACTGGAGCGAGCTCCATGAGCTCGTTTCGTTGAATACCGTACGTCGTCAGCTATGTTTTTTGAAGCAAAAAGAAAAAAAAGAGAGTTGTTGGCTTTTTAGGAGATACAATGTGTTATCAACTCACATTGGGGAGAGGTTATTTTTCAAAGATCTGACAGAATCTGTGAACGCCACTGCCGTTAACATATGTATAGTTTGGTTGATAACTGTACCCGATGTTTGGGCTTTGGGAATAGAATAGAATTTGAGGGCAGATTTTTGTGATACGCGGTGAAAAGATATTCCTATACTTTAGATAAAGGGTTAACGACTCAAAAAAAATAATTTCTCTGATTGCCTTCAATTATTTTTCCTCAAAAATCTCAAAAGTGTTCGTGTCAAACTCATCATTTCATGTCAAGTGTGCTGTCGTGAACAAAGTTCCGCGCGGAAAATCTGTTCACATGTCCAATATCCATCAACACGATAGTTGGATTTGATCAACTTCATCCAGCAAGTTTTGGTTCAGGCTGTGCATCAGTGAGAATGACGGAAATTGGCGAAACTGCTGTCAACGAATCAATCCGAACATTTGCGTGTTGGGGTGAAAAACCGGAACAGTCACTGGAGAAAAGAAACCTTCTGGAAGAAACTGTCTGTCAAATTTGAAACTTGTAATCCGGAAAAAATCTAGTCTCAATTTCGAGAAAATCGTAAGGGGTTGGCCCAGCAAAACCTCGAAAAATCAAACGGGCGGGTAAAATTTCGAAAACAGGCTGGTTTTTACCCGCCCAGCCCGCCTCTGTGGGTAACAACTTAAATATAGGTTCTGGAAATTTCTTCATTGAAGACCCAATAGCTCAGCGGTAACGCGTTGGGCTGGAGATCTCGGGGTCCCGAGATCAAATCCCGCCGGGGGATTTTTGACAGATCAGAAGAAAAAAATTTCATCGAAAAAAATAAATTTTTATTTAATATATACTCCTGTATAGTATTTCGGTGTTTTGTAGGAGTCTTGATTCTTGTTGGGTCACACATGTCACACGTTTTCTTGTTTGTTTTTTGCGTGAGTTTATGGTTTATTACGGTGTTTAGTATTAGTTTTTATGTTTATACCTATTTAGAGTTTAGCGACGGTGGGATTCGAACCCCCGACCTTGTGATTTGCGAGTTTAGCGCATACCCGTTGCACCACGGCGGTGTTGGTAATTAGTGGTCATATAATCCACTGACTTTGAATTTACTATTTGCTTTATTTGAGAACGAAATAGTTACAAAGTGATTGAAAAGACTTCATTCGACTAGCAACGTGGAGCCGGTGGGATTCGATCTCACAATCTCCTGGTCTGAAGACCAAGCGCATACCTACTGCACCACAGTGGAGTTGATAACCTGTCATCTTATAAACTATTGACTTTGAATCTTCGATTTACATTACTTCAGAAAATAAGATAAAAAATCTCTGAAAAAGAGTTTTATCAACATGGAACGGGTGGGATTCGAACTCCCGATCTTCTAATCCGAAAACCAAGCACAATCCCACTGCGCCACAGATCGGTTGATAAAATGTAATTGAATTCAGCATAATAGGAATGACTGTCTAATATCTGATAGAAAAAAAAGACAAGAAAATTTTAAAATGAAGAAACAGCATTTAATTTTAAGACAGCGAGTTTTAGAATCTCAAATCCATTACCCAATGTCTTACCACACACAGCTGAGCGATGTATGGACATCAACGACAGAAACACGATCATCACATGTCTGAAAATCGTCTTCTCAGTCTCAGATGCCGAAGACTGATATTGCCGTGTTTCAGATGAAAGAATCGCATACATTTAATACAAACCGCCCTATCTCCGATAAATAACCTTTTTTGAGACAGAGAACATTCTCCAAAGTTATTTTGCTAAAGTGAAATTACACTTCTCACTTGATCCTTTGACGGGGATCGAACCCTTGAACACAAGATCCGAATTTGAAACAATAATATAACAAAGATATCAGCGCTCATACCGAATGCGCTACTGGATAACGTCGTTCAATGAAATGAGAATATCGTTCTTAAAGCAAGAATATAGCAAATGTACTAGAAACAATTCCCACACACAAAGGATTCGAGGACGTAGAAAACTCAAGTGGAATGCTTTTAATCCTCGACACTGTGAGTGTGATGTAAAAATGGCAAACAAAGTGTTCAGCAGCAACTATTTCCCATAAAACAGTTTGATATTTAACCAAATATATCTTGTTTGACAGAGCTCATTGAGCTCTGTCAAACAAGATATGATTGGTAAAATTCATAATTGAACAAGAGAAATACAGAGTGAATGGAGAAAATTCGATTGAACTACCAGAGTGCAAGGGGTAAGGCCCAAGAGTTGGATAGTTAGCCAAAACAAAAGAAGGACAAATTACTGAAAACGAAAGTGTGTCGTTTAAACATTTCCCCCAAATAAGGTGACCAAACGATTCATTTCTTCCCCCAACCCGTTGCTTTGGCTCCTCATCGCATGAACGAGCTCGAGTTCCAATGATGAGACATAATATAGCTCCAGGGTGGAAGGAGAGGGTGCAGAACTCATGGAATTTCAACGGCACTTTTTATAAACAGAACTGCTCAGTTAGGGTTAACTTGGTGACTGGAGTTTCAGGCGTTGAGTGTTGTCTGAACACAAAAAGCTTTCAACTGATAGAACTGAACGTGAAAATAATTTCCGATATTGGGATTTGAACCACCGACAGGATGACATCTCACATCACCTCATTAACAAGAACACGAAACACACACGCTACCAACTAAGCCAACGGGAACAAATGACCGTGATAGCCTCAATCTTTGTTGTTAACCAGTGAGTTTGCGAACGTCGCTGACCGGAGGTCCAGCAGTAATACTGACATGTTGGTTATATTTACACGGTGTTTAACAGAATACCAAACAAGCCGAATGAAGCATGGACGATACTTTAAGATGATTTCGTCAAAATAATTCACCCTTTCATTCTCGCGTGCATTCATTTCGAAAGAAAGGCAAACAGTCTTCACTAACAGGGCCCCCGTTATAGCAATACAGCCTTTTAGAATTGGGGTGATTGTAGAGCCCAAATGACGGGAATGTTCGAATAATATGAGCGTGTGTGACATTTAGAACTTGGGTGGGGGGGGGGGGGATGCAACGTTCACAGAGAGGCGCCCAACCACTCCCTTATAGAAAAGTACCATGGTAAACCATGGTAAATCCCAAAATACCCTGGTAATACCATGGTATACCATGGTATTACCAGGGTATTTTGGGGTTTACCATGGTTTACCATGGTACTTTTTTTTTATAAGGGCTTGCACACTGATATATATGCTCCTTGGTGACATGGTAGAATGAAAGTGTCAATGACACTGCAGCTTAACTTCACTGTGAGTAGTGTTTGATGAAAAGGATAATGTTCAATGTTTATGAAAGGATTATGAAAAAAGACAAGGAGTGTGATTATTGGAAATATGGTAAGTTTTGTACCCTACATGCTATGTTTTCAACAAGAATAATATGAGGTGTAGACTCTACTATTTATTTATTTATTTATTTATTGGTGTTTAAGGTCATATATTTCTGCACAATGGCTAATCATTACCGCGACAGTTTTACGGGTGGAGGAAGCCGGAGTACCCGGAGAGAACCACCGAGCAACGGCGAGCAACTGTCAGCTCCCCAACATACGAACTCCACAGAAGCAGGGTTAGCATTGGTTGAAGACAGGTGCCCCATCGACGTGCAGTACGCCTTAGTACACAACGTCACCGTGCCCCCACGTAGGCAATGGGGGTGAAGTGTCTTGCCCTAGGACACAACGCGGTTGCCGCAGTAGACTCTACTAAAGAAGTGATGCCAGGGTTGATGAGGCCCTCACAGTTAACGAATGTCAACCAAAGTTACCAAGTTTACAGTAAAATCATTCCAAAACGAGTCATCCTATCAAGTTACAATGAAATCCTTTCATAAATATGACTCATAGAAGACTTTACTAAAGTAATCTAGGTCACGTGCCCGTCCGGCCGTCACGGTTGACCGATCGCGATCAAAATAGGACAGTCTCATCTGGGTATCATACCGCGTTATCCTACCAAGCTACAATGAAAGTCCTTCATAAATACGATCTGTAGACAGTGCCAAATGAATCTAGGTCATGTGTCTAAGCGGCGGTATTGGCTGACCGATCGTGACGAAAATAGGACAGTCTCATCTAGACATCATGCCGAGTCATACTACCAAGTTACAATGAAATTGCTTCATAAATATTCATGAACTGTAGACTGTGCTAAACAAATCTAGGTCACGTGCCCGTGCGGCTGTCACGGCTGCCCGACCAAATAGGACGCTCTAATCTAGACTTCATACCGAGTCATCCTACCAAGTTACAATGTAATCCCTTCATAAATATGAACAGTTGACTGTGCTAAACAAATCGAGGTCACGTACCCCAGCGGCCGTCGCGGTTGACCGAACCGAACCAAAATAAGACGTTCTCATCTAGACATTATACGAAGTCATCCTACCAAGGTACAATGAAATCCCGTCATAAATATGACCTGTAGACAGTGCCAAAGGAATCTAGATCATGTGCCCAATCGGCGGTAACGGCTGACCGATCGTGACCAAAATAGGACAGTCTCATCTAGACATCATACCAAGTTACAATGAAATAGTTTCATAAATATTCATGAACTGTAGACTGTGCTAAACAAATCTAGGTCACGTGGCCGTGCAGCTGCCACGGTTGCCCGATCACGACCACATAGGACGCTCTAATCTAGACTTCATACTGAGTCATCCTACCAAGTTACAATGTAATCCCTTCATAAATATGAACCGCGGACTGTGCTAAACAAATCTAGGTCACGCACCCCTGCGGCCGTCGCGGTTGACCGAACCGAACCAAAATAAAACGTTTTCATCTAGACATTATACGGAGTCATCCTGCCAAGTTACAATGAAATCCCTTAATAAATATGACCTATAGACTGTGCTAATGGTTTTCGGGTTTTGAAACCGCGCAGCCGTCACGGTTGACCGGTTGCGACTAAAATGTGACGTTCTCATCGTCATATGACCTCGAACCAGAACATAAAATTTAGTGATGATCGGACAAGAACTGCGGAGTGTAGTCCGTGATAAAGAAAATGTGAACAGAATTTCAGACTGACAGTCTGACTTTGTCAAGTTATGCTAAAAACAAGACACAGAGTTGTGTTTGGAACTCACACACAGAGAGAAATACACATTTTTGGGCCTATATTTAACAATGGGAAATTTGTTAACCCTTTACCTAACGTAACGGTAAAAACCGATCAGCACGGTTCTCAAAAATCGCCAATTAATTTTTATTATATTTTCATTTTTTGTCTCAAAAACATAGGTTATGACCCCTGTTTGGAGCGAGCTCGTCGATGAGGGGTCATAACATATGTTTTTGAGACAAAAAAAATGAAAAAAAATCAGTTATTCAAAAATTTTTTTACAAGTGTCGTCTGCTTTTCATGTTAGGTAAAGGGTTAAGTATGAACTCCAAAATGTACATTTTTCTCGACATTATATTACACAGAATAGACAAATCATAGGAGGTAATCTTCGGTCACATCTTAAGATGTTTAGAATAAAGAGTCTTCTGCCCAGGAAGGGGTGGGTGCGACGGGTATGCGGAGGGGGGGGGGGGGGGGGTTACTGGTTGGATTTTTTTTCTGTTAATGGTTGGATGGGATCTTACTCGGTTTGGAATTTATGAGTGGCACACATCTGATGGCGCTACAGATGAAACAAAAGTTATATTTTTAATATTGAATATTTATGGACCCATATTTAAAACGTTTCACCTTCGCCCGGTACGGTTGAGCGATTTGTTAATTATGGAGACAAAAATGTTTGACTTTGGAGATCTGTAAGTAAGTTACATTGCATTGAAAAGACACGCTCCGATGGTCACTAAGAAGTTAACCCTTTACCTAACACGAAAAGCAGACGACACCTCGACACAAAAAAATTCTTGAATAACTAATTTTTTTCATTTTTTTGTCTCAAAAACATAGGTTATAACCCCTCATCGATGAGCTCGTTCCAAAGAGGGGGGTCATAACTTATGTTTCTGAGACAAAAAAAAATGAAAATACAATGAAAATTAATTGGCGATTTTTGAGAATAGCGCTGGCCGGTTTTGAGCGTTACGTTGGATAAAGGGTTAAGTAATTGTATTAGGGGCGTTTCCAGTCGCAACTATTATACTACTATTGATTTAGACGCACGTATTATCGTCAAATCTAATTGAATTTCCCGATATGCTTGCGACCGTCTCCTTGCGTTAACTCTCGCTGCTGGGTCCGCTTTGGACATTCTTAACAAAACTGGCAACAGGGATTCCCTAATTAGCATAAAGCGGTATGCGAGCAATAATACCCGAACACATAACCTATGTTTTTGAGACAAAAAATGAAAAAATAATACAACAATAACATGAGTTTGGAGAGCGTTACGGTTTATTAACGACCCGAGAGAAATGAATAACAGCCCGTGGGTTTATTACCGGCACGAGACGAAGTCGAGGGCCGTTAATAAGCCGGAGGGCTGTTATTCATTCCTCGAGGGCCGTTAATAAACCGGGACGCTCGACAAAATCATGTTATTACTATTATTACCATGACCGGAAGCGGACGGTGGGCTGTTAATGAATTTTGTTGTCATTAACGCCCGCGGCTCGCTTCCGGTTGCATGGCGTCATGAATTACTGAGTCTTACCGCCCCGCTAAACTCCGTTAATATACTAGAGAACGCCCGCTAAAGTGGTAATAATGAAAATTAATTGGCGATTTTTGATAATAGCGCTGGTCGGCTTTGGCCGTTACGTTGGGTAAAGAGTTAATGTTGGTACTGATTCATCCCCTTGACCTCTAAGTGTGTTCTTGACTTTGGGGGCTCTACAGGCTGCAGCCCACTCTCTTCTGATGCTGCGCGCGATGCAAGTATCGTCTTGATATTTTATTCCACCCCATTAAATGAAATGCTATGGGCTGGACTTGAAAAAGTTCACGTGTATGTCGATTCGATCATTTGACCCCTATTTATGACTTTAGCCTCGTGGGCTCGGTGTTGAAACTAATCCGTGACACACGGCCTGACGGCAATACACGTATAAGATAAGATTTCTCTAGCCATCACTCTCCATCAAAACTCGCATATCAAATTGGGCTTTAAAAAGTTTACACGCATACGATTCTTTCTTTTGACCTCTGCATGTGACATTGGCCTTGGGAGCTCTCCTTTCACGTTTATACATGATACACCGTCTTGCATAAATACCATCTTGATAGATCACCACATTCTACTGAAATATTATGGACCGGGCATGAACAAAAAAAAAAATAATGTACACTCTTATTCCAACTCTTGAGCTCCGTGACCTTGACCGTCAGCGATAGGGAAAGACGCGACACACTGTCTTATGGTGGTAAATTTTATATAATTTCCACGAACTTTCTTCTTGATATCTCGTCCCATTAAATATTTATGGACCAGACAGAAGACACGTTATTGGTAGACAGGCAGATGGATTGACTTGCTAACTTATTCTCTCCGCGCCAGTTGTCGCATTATAAGGGCCTCAAGTTGGCTGACCAACCCGATCTGTCCTATACTGCTGTATTGGCTGTGTTCCAACTTTTCCACTCTAAATGGTTTCGTTCTCTTTCCATTGTTCTCGGCTAGGTTGTTTTGGCCTTCCTCTTGCTCTTTTCCCTTCTGGTTCCCATCCCAAGACTGTTATGCAATCATGTTCTCCTTCTCTCCCCAAGAAGTGTCCAATCCAATTCCACCTTCTTCTCCTCACATCACAACTAATATCGCTGGTCTTGGTTATGTCTCTTACCTCCGCGTTTGATGTTCACTGTTGCCAACTAATTCTCGATATTCTTCTAAGACACTGGTATTGGAATGTAATCAATTTCTTCTCTTCTGCTTTCAAGTTACTGTCCATGTCTCGCATCCATGTAACAGCAATGGTCTTACAAGTGATTTGAAGAGATGTATCTTGGTCAGGGATGTGGCGACAGGGTGTGTGTGTGTGTGGGGGCGGGGGGGGGGGGGGGTGTCTCACCTCCCAGCTAGTAGTATTTTTTTTCAACAGTTGGAAATTCCGAGGTCAAAAATCAAATAGTTGGAAATTCAATAAATTAACATTGTTCATGATAAATATTAAAATTCCAACTAATGATGAGAAATGTTGATCTTGTATTTCCAACTGGAAACCTGAGTTTCAAATTTCCTACTCTACAATTTTGACTCTGACATCAATCCGGTAAATTTTCTGACCCAGACACATTATAAATGATGCTTTTTCCGTTTCAGGACTAGTGACAATTTTCAGAAGGGTTCATAACCCTTTACCCAACGCAGACGATTTCAAAATTCATTTTTTTAAATATCATTTTTTAAATTTAAAAAAAAAAAATTTCAACAAAACCATATCATGTGACCCCTCTTTGGAATGAGCTCAACGAGTGATACTGAAATTACTGCAGTTGTGCCCCTTGTTATTTTACTGTATCACGGTTACTGAGTGATACAGTAAAATAACAAGGGGCACAACTGCAGTAATTTTTGACTGAAATATCGAAAGGCTGGCTTATCTAGGAAGTTACAAGTTATACGAAATGAACCTGCCAAGTTTCAGAGAAATCGATTAACTACCAGTGTGCTGGAAGCCCATATTTGGGCTTTATTTTGAAGTGCAGGTGCTACACCTTAACACTTATGCCACCAAAAGCGATTATTGTTGCCTCTTTTATGATGATTATCTGTTTGTTCTGGTATGCGCAGATCACATCTATCATCTGATTAATTGTTGGAAAGGGCTCAGAGAGTCCTTTCCAACAATTAATCAGATGATAGAGTTTCAAGTATGTCATAAATTTTTATTAAACCTCCTCGAATACAGGCGTACATAGAGGTCATCCATATATGGATAAAGTGGGCGTGGCAGTAAGAGGGTTAAAGCCTTCATATTCTGTGTATGTGCTTCATATTATCTTCAAAATGAAATTATTTCATCTGTCGGGATTTGCGTCATTACCATTTAAGGAAGAGTGCCCACAGAACAAATTCTAATGACCTGAGGGCGCTCACCTGACAAGGTAGGCTAAATATCAACCCAGGGAATTGATTTCAACAAGTTGCATCTGCCCCTCCTAAGAAAAGCTTATACCAAATATCTAAAGATTCTAACCAGTGGATCTAAAAAAAAAGATTTTTAAAGAATATTCCTTATATTGAACTGTTATAATTCGGGCTCCCATAGGGAGCCCAAATATGAACCCAGGGACTTGGCTTTAACAAACCTGAATCTCCCCCCCCCCCCCTAAGGATGCTGCACACCAAATATCAAAACATTCTGACTGCTGGATCTGAAGAAGATTTTTTAAGAAAATTCCTCATTTTGAACTAAGTTACAATTCAAGCTCCCACAGTGAGCCCAAATATGGCCCTAGGGACATGGCTTGATCAAACTTGAATCTTACCCCCCTAAGGATGCTGAATACCAAATATCAAAAGCATTCTGAAAAGAAAATTCCTCATTTTGAACTAAGTTAGAATTCGGGCTCCCACAGTGAGCCCAAATATGAACCCAGCGACTTGGTTTGAACAAACTTTAATCTCACCTCACTAAGGATGCTGCATGCCAAATATCAAAACATTCCGACTGCTGAATCTGAAGAAGATTTTTAAAGCAAAATTCCTCATATTGAACCAAGTTATAATTCGGGCTCCCACAGGGAGCCCAGATAAGAACCCAGGGACTTGGCTTTGACAAACTTGAATCTCACCCCCCTAAAGATGCTACACACCAAATATCAAAACATTCTGACTGCTGGATCTGAAGAAGATTTTTTAAGAAAATTCCTCATTTTGAACTAAGTTACAATTCAAGCTCCCACAGTGAGCCCAAATATGGCCCTAGGGACATGGCTTGAACAAACTTGAATCTTACCCCCCTAAGGATGCTGAATACCAAATATCAAAGCATTTTGACTGCTAGATCTGAAAAAGAAAATTTTTAAAGAAAATTCCTCATTTTGAACTAAGTTAGAATTCGGGCTCCCACAGTGAGCCCAAATATGAACCCAGGGACTTGGTTCGAACAAACTTTAATCTCACCCCACTAAGGATGCTGCATGCCAAATATCAATACATTCCGACTGCTGAATCTGAAGAAGATTTTTAAAGAAAAATTCCTCATATTGAACTAAGTTATAATTCGGGCTCCCACAGGGAGCCCAAATAAGAACCCAGGGACTTGGCTTTGACAAACTTGAATCTCACCCCCCTAAGGATGCTGCACACCAAATATCAAAATATTCTGACTGCTGGATCTGAAGAAGATTTTTTAAGAAAATTCCTCATTTTGAACTAATTTACAATTCGAGCTCCCACAGTGAGCCCAAATATGGACCTAGGGACATGGCTTCAACAAACTTGAATCTCACCCCCCTAAGGAAGCTGCATACCGAATATCAAAACAATCCGACTGCTGGATCTGAAGAAGAAGATTTTTAAAGAAAATTCCTCATTTTGAACTAAGTTATAATTCGGGCTCCCACAGCGAGCCCAAATATGAACCCAAGGACTTGGCTTGAACAAACTTGAATCTCACCCCCTTAAGCATGCTGCATACCAAATATCAAAAGATTCTGATTCGTAGATCTGAAGAAGAAGATTTTAAAAGAATATTCCTCATACTGCACTAATTTAAACATTTGGGCTCCCATAGAGTGCAGAAATATGGACCCAGGGATTTGATTTCAATAAACCTGTGAAACAATCTTCCAAAGATGTTATATGTGAAATTTGAAAACTTTTGGAGCAGTGGTTTGGGAGAAAAGTAGTCTTTAATGTTTTTCCCATTACCCACAGTGTTACAAAATGCTGACTCAGCACTTTTTCAAAGTCCCAAAAAGTACCCTATGATAAAACCGATAGCAATTTCTTTTTAGCATTCCATTCTGTTGGTCCTAAGAAAGCTTCACGCCAAATAAAAATTCACAGTGCCATGCAGTTTTGGAGATATGGGCGTTTTAAATTTTTTCTATTTTTAGCTCCTGCGGTTCCCATGGGACGACGGGAAAATTTTGTTTTGGCATAAATCAACTACTTATGTCCCAATAAAACCTCATATCAAATTTGGTTCAAATCAGCCTCTCGGTTTGGAAAATAGAAATTTTGGGCGGGGCAAAAATCCTTGCCCCTCCCCTAACGATGGCAAATATAGCCCCTAGAACTTCTCTTGAACAAATCTGAGTCTACACCTCAAAAGGAAGCTGCACACCTAATATCAAGTCTCTGCTACTGCTGGTTCATGAGAAGAAGATTTTTTAAGATTTAGGCTCACTTTTTGGGCGTGACTCTACCAAGGGGCGGGTCAACTTGATTTGAACAAATTTGAATTGACATATGAGAGGGAACATGCACAGCAAATTTTGTTGAATTTGGTCCAGCAGTTCATGAGAAGAAGTCGATAATGTAAAGTTAACGACGGACGACGGAGCCCAGACGACGGATGGACGACAGAAAGTGATCAGTAAAGCTCCCCTTGAGCTTCACTCAGGTGAGCTAAAAATAATTCAGCACCCTATCAGTTAACTGGTAGAGTGCTAAATTATTTTTGGTCATCAAAATTTGTTGACATATCTTTGCCTTGTTAAAATTTATGGGAGAGTGCCCATAGGCACTCTCTCATAAATTGTAACAAGACAAATCCTTGGAGACTGAATAATTTCACTTCAAGGATAATATGAAGTGCATCCACTGAATATAAAGTCTTTAAGATGGACTACCTACACTTCAGATTAAAGCCCAAATATGGGCTTCCAGCACTCTACCAGTTAAAAGTATAGGAATTTATATAATGGTCAAAAAAGGCTATAGACACATGAATGTATAGACACACTGACAGATGAATGCATGCAATGGTATAGCTGGGGGGGGGGGGGGGGGGGGGGGCATGCTGGGGGGAGGGGAGGGGGTTCATCCTCCCCCATTTTTCCTGAAAAATGCCAGCTTTATATACATTCATGCCTGGAATCCCTGAACTTGTTCATGTACTCTCATTCTGGAATGTCTTGGGTCATTTTGCTATAGTTAGTCCTTGACTTTCTGGGGGTTTAAGCCTTCAAGAGGGTGAAAACCAGTCGGCCATCTTGAAACAGAGTGGGAAAAAAAATTATGTCACGCACTTCCCCTCATCATATTGATCATTTTTGTGAAGTTTCATGAAAATGCGGCTAAAACTGTGGAAGTAGTTCGCTCCACAAGTTTACATGTGCAACAGACTGACGACAGACAAATTGGCTCCTATATACCCACCTAAACTTCATTATGTGGGGGTATAATAATTAACCAAATCATATTATATTCTGTATCTCTCACTGGCAAGGGAAATGTACTCCAAAACCACATTGTTCACTTATATATCTACTAGCACTGTATGCCAAATTAATCTTCCAAAAGGGCACCTCTCAAAAATTAAGACCCATATCCTGCCCTTTTGTACTTCTGGCATCCTTGACTAATAATCTACCATTTAGTGATTGTTTTGCCTTTGTTTGATTTCAACCTAACAAATCGGTTGCATCCTCCTGTGTAATTTACAAATTTAGCAGTTGAAACCAAGCCAGAAAATAAGCAGACTGTCATCTGCAAAATGAGGTCCCCAGAGGGTGAATTTAGTGATGCTACCCTGCACAGCAGGGTAGCATCACTAAATTTACCCTCTGTGAACTTCAATCTGAATCAGGGTCTCAAAATTATAAACAGAAAGAGATACCCAGAGAATAAATTGGCCCACTGTATGGGACAGCATCATCAAATTCACCCTCTGGGAACCTCATTTTGCAAATGTCAGACTGCTTATTTTCAGGCCTGGTTGAAACAAGAGGTGTGCATTGGAGATGCAGGCGTCGAGCTGTGGTGGCAGTCAGGGAGAATTGAATGTCCATAACCCGATTATCAATCATATGCCGGTTGTCAAATCTGGAACCTTTGTTGAAGTTATAATGCTAATAAGTTCAGAATTCGTAAAAAATAATGAAGCTCCATAACTCTGTAACAAAAAATGGGCAGGGCTAGTTTTTGAACCCACTTGAGATTTTATTACAAATGATTAATTAAATCTGAGAACGTTTGTTCAAGTAATTGCGCTAACATGCTCAAAATTCGTAAAAATTGACTAATTAAATAGCCCATAAATCTGTAATGAAAAATTGGACCAGACAAGTTTTCAAACTTGCTTAACATATTATTGCAAAAGACCTGTATGGCAAATATAAGTTAAATTGGAGAATGTTTATTCAAGTTATTGCACCAACCAGCTCAAAATTCATAAAATTTACTAATTAAGGCCCATAACTCTGTAACAAAAATTTGGGCCGGGCCAGTTTTCGAACTTGTTTGGGATATTATTGCCAGAGACCTGTGTGGCAAATATTTGTCAAATCAGAGAACGTTTATTCAAGTTATTGCACTAACCAGCTCAAAATTCATAAAATTTACTAATTAAGGCCCATAACTCTGTAACCAAAAATCAGGCCGGACAAGTTTTCGAACTCGCTTGAGATATTATTGCAAAAGACCTGAATGGCAAATATTAGTCAAATCGGAGAACGTTTGTTCAAGTTACTGCGCTAACAGTGCAAGGACACCCAGATGCCTGTCTGCCCACGTGGACGTACACCAACCATTGCCAAAACATAGGTCTCAGTTGTTAACACAACTCGACCAAAAACCAAAAATATTAAAAAAATTTCTACCAAAGCATATCATGTGACCCATCACTGGAACAAGCTCGTTTGGATGAAAGATCGTTAAGCAACGTCGAGCCCGGTTAATCTTTGGATGAGTGACCGTCTGAGCGATCATTTCGGACTCTCGTGTTGTGTCCTTGGGCAAAGCACTTAACCCCAATTGTCCGCATGGGGGCACGATGACGCCATGTACTAAGCCAGTTGAAAATTTTTTAATTTCAACGAAACCATATCATGTGACCCCCTCATTGGAATGAGGTCACAGAGCTCGTTCCACTGACGAGTCACATGATTTGATTTTGTTGAATTTTGTGATTTTCTTTTTTAACCCTTTACCTGACGAATCGCCCGCATCTGCCCACGTAATATGCAAATTAAGCAGTTGAAAAAATCAAATGTTTTCAAAATATTTCAACAAAACCATATCATGTGACCCCTCATTGGAACGAGCTCATTGAGATCGTTCCAATGAGGTGTCACATGATATGGTAAAGTTGAAATTTTTTGAAAAATTAAAAAAAAATGATATTTAAAATAATGAATTTTGATATCGTCTGCGTTGGATAAAGGGTTAATAATTAAAATAATAAATTTTGATATTGTGTGGGTTGGGTAAAGATTGAAGAGGATAATGTAGAACAGATTGATTTGTTTCAAACACCAAAATACATTGAGAAATGCAGCAGTTATTTATTGAGGCTTAATGACACTTTCAACGACACAGTCCAGGGTTCATGGTAGCACAGACTGATAAAAGTCAAATCTTTTCAAGACTGTTTCTAGACATTTTTCAGCCTTTTTCATGGCATGACAAAAGCCAAATTGAAGGATCTTCGAAGCCCTGCCTTCACTAGTACTAAAAAGGAGCCTCTGGTCATTATCCCCAAAGGAAAGTGAGAGGAGGGGGGTAATGGCCAGAGGGCCCTGGTTTGGACTACACCTTCACAAACTCTGGCATATAAAAGTATGTAGTTATGATTATGCAATTCATCAGAATTTTTATTTTGTGGATATTCAAGGCCACCTGGCTCATTTTCAAGGATTTCAAAGACTTGGATGACCCTTAGTCAAAATCAAGGCCATTCCTTGAATCCAAGGCCCTACAGGAATCCTGCAGTCATGCAGGCCTGAAAATAAGCAGACTGTCATCTGCAAAATTAGGTCCCCAGAGGGTGAATTTAGTGATGCTACCCTGCATAGCAGGGTAGCATCACTAAATTTACCCTATCTGAACCTCTTGTTCAGAGAGAATCACCATGAAGCATTGAGTAATTATTATATGATGGAATAAAATCCAGGCCTGGCATTCCTAAAAATGCAGGAGGGCTAAAAATCGCTCTCCCCACATCGCCCAGGAGAGCGATTAGCTCTCCTGAAACTGACAAAAGCTAAAAGTGGCAAAATGAAGTTGTTCTATTAATGAATTCTGCCTAGTGGGATTTGTACATTTTATTTGGTGCTGCTAACAAAGTAGTCTCTGTGAGACGGCTGCACTTCCCCTCCCACATCTCCGGGCCGTGAAGGCCCGGAGGTGTGGGAGGGGCAGTGTGGCCATCTTGCAGAGACCACTAACATAGCAGAGATCTGAAAACCTGTGGGTTTTAGGAGCAGGCTGTTGTGGTAATTATTATTTTCTAAGGCTAGGAGGGCTATTTTTCGCTCTCCTCAATTTTTTTTAAGCCGAGCATTAGGCGAGCGAATAAATCGCTCTCCTGAAAATGCCAGGCCTGAAAATCTGATAATTTAATTGGCTAAAATACTTGTCAGAAGTGTTGAAAGGCTCCAGTATTGCTGATCTATTCTACTTTTATCGAAATCGAGTTCATATTTCGCTGCTCTGTAATTGTTGTCTATAAATAGAACAGATAGGCTGATATAATGATTCCAAATACCTGTTTGTGATAAAAATAGAAATGATATTTCCAACATTCTCCTTCCTGTAGTTTCCCTGTTCCACTGTTTAGGAACTTTTCAAATATAACCATTAACTACAACACAAGCAAATAAGTTAACACGCATTGTTTCTTATATATATATTTATTGTTATTTATTGGGGTTTAAGGTCACATATTTCTGCACAATGGCTAATCATGACCATGACAGTTTTACGGGTGGAGGAAGCCGGAGTACCCGGAGAGAACCACCGAGCAACGGCGAGCAACTGTCAGCTCCCCAACATACCAACTCCACACAAGCAGGGTTAGCATTGGTTGAAGACAGGTGCACCATCGACGTGCAGTTTGCCTTAGTACACAACGCCACCGTGCCCCCACATGGGCAATGGAGGTGAAGTGTCTTGCCCAAGGACACAACGCGGTTGCCGCAGGTAGGATTTGAACCAAGGACCTCTCGGCTTGCAGCCTGCACCTCTACCTACTGAGCCACCGCGCCCCCTTTATATATATATATATATATGTTGAAATTAAATTTATTTTGTTGCATATGAATATGCTGTTTTTCTTCGAAAAATAAAATAAGGAATTTGGATACAATGTTTTCTGTCATAAAAATATAACAATAATTGACTTTCCTTGAGGTTGATACAAGGAATTATCAACCTGAGAAAGTAATATTCACCAAAAAATGAAAAAAAATAGTTATTCAAGAATTTTGATTGCAAGTGTCGTCTGCCCTTCATGTTAGGTAAAAGGTTAAATGGAGAGAGGCATATTTACATTTTCAAATACGGAATGACCTTGAATAAACTGTATTTGAATTTTGAACTGGAAATCTGTTTTAAAAAACAAATGACCAGCTGCAAAAAATAGATCTGCTGTCCATCAGTCTATATTCTATTATACTATACCACACGTGACTTCCTTGCATTCTGATTGGCTGAAAGATGATACCCTATTTCATGTAGTTTGCATCTACAGAACTGACCAGGCACTACACCCAGGCACTACACATTTTCTATATTTAGCACACAACTATATCAGTTTTCTTTTCATCGTGGGCGAATAAAACTTATCAGGCTAAATTTAAATATCGATTCACAGAGGCACGACATCCACAAAACGACCGGAAAGAAATCGTTGTGGAAAAATGTATCGCTTTTCCATTGTTGAAGTCACATTTTCCGAGCCGTTCATTTTATTCCTTTAGAAGATTATCCTTATCTCGTTTCGAAGACAATGATCCATACCTGGGTACAACTTTCATGAGAACGTGTCCGGATATGAAAAATCGTTTGGTTCGCTGCTCATATTATTTCGCTATTTAATTGTATGTTTTGGACAGTAAACGAATAAATAATGGAATTCATTTGAATCTTTGGAGTTTTGTATCCCGTACTGACCCATTCGGTAATGTATATGTGTGACAAATGTGTGGAAATTATCAAACTGCATTGTCAAATTCTGAAAATTTTAGCTTTCATTCGCTAGTTGCGCGATTCTAAAATACACAGTTCCGTTTGGGGGAAATGTTTTGTTTACCCTTGCTGACTGATTCAAAATTTGTCTTCTTCTCATATCAATAATCCAAGTTAGCGTTTCATTCCTAGAATGACAGCTTCAAATTGTGATTTAAACTACAATCGATTTGGCGATGATGAGCAAGAGGAGTTTATTGAGCAAAATTTGCTGAGTAAAAAAACGAAGGAAACAACAAAATTTTTCAATGAGTGTGTTATTCTCCTTCCAATGAGGGGTCATAAGCTGTGTTTTGGAAGAAGAAAATGTTTTTTGAAAACTACATGGTATTTTTTTCTATATAACGCTGGTTGGTAGAGCTGCTACCTTGGTAATAGATTAACAAATCGGACAGATGTTTTTCTTAATGGGTGTTCGATATTATGTAAGGATTAGTGCATGTCTTGTCATTGACTATGCCCATATAGTGCCCATTGAGGTGGTGTAGTTCCCTCCGCTTCGCGTCGGGAACTACACCACCTCACTGGGCACTATATGGGCATAGTCAACTCCAAGCCATGCACTATTCCTTAAATAATTCTTTCACATCACCTCCTCCAGTAGAACAAATGCATGTGGACTGTGTGGGATTCAGCACAAACAAACAATTCTATTAAAAGTCTTTCAAATTCTTCATTTCCATAATATCACAATCATTACATAATAAATTAAAGTAAAACATACAAACGTTGAGATAACTGAACAATAATTTACACACAAAACTTCTTTGACATATATATATATCACATAGAAGACAATTCAAAGCAGCATAGCACCTGTAATGTGATCCAGTTTTATTGAAATTTTTATCTGATAACATTTACCCTTAAGAGGGCTCGCCTTGAGTAAAATGGTCGGGGCCTAAAAAAAGTGCCCCACATATTGAGGTCGGGGCCTTTTCGGGGCTGATTTTCCATTTTGTCCATTATTGTTAGTGCTTTTTGTGGAAAATGTCGGGGCTTGAAAAAAAGCCCCCAGCAAGTGCTCCTCGGGGCTGATCTCGGGGCCTGGGCTGATCAGCCCCGACTCAAGGCAATCCCTGCCTTAACTCTGATAACATTCACTCCCTTAACTAATGAAACAGCTATTTTTATCTGATAGCACTTTACTCCTTCACAAAATGCACACAGGAGATATCAAAATTTATTACAGTAGAGCCCACTTAATTGGATATCTCTTAACTTTATAACCCTGTTAATTGAATATAATTTCCCAACACAAAACTGTTTACCATACCTCCAGTACAAATTTGACCTGTTAATTGAATATAGGTTATAGAGTAAACTCCTGTTAATTGAATAAAAAAAATTGTAACCTGTCAAGAAATTACCCTGACTCGCCCCAGTTTTCCTTTATTTATAGATCTATTTGGCCTCTGTACATCCAATATAGGCATTTAATCTATTATATCTTGTTTGACAGAGCTCATGGAGCTCTGTCAAACAAGATATAATAGAATAAATGCTAAGTTTATCTCCAAATTACAGGAAAGTGACACAATCCCTGTTAATTGAATACTGTTAATTGAATAATTTTCATTGGCAAAGTGGCTATTCAATTAACAGGATTCCACTGTATTTTAATTACTGTCTTTCAAATTTTTCCAAAAAATTCAACAAACCGGGTTCATTCAGGCCTTGTGGTATGTTTTTCCATAGCTTTACCATAGTTTTTCCATAGCTGGCACTACAAATTTTCCATAGCCCTATACCCATTAAACTACAACATGCACAGGGAAACAAAGGGTGGAGAACTACCTGTAGCTTAACTTTTATAATCAATAGTGATGGGGATCCAACAAGCAAATCTGCTAGTCATCGACCACCGGGTATTTTACCCGGTGGTCCATGATTAGCAGATTAGTTTGTTAAGTCATCTAGTTTCTACAGATCTGTAGCTGTTAAGGATACAGGTATATTTGACCACATGCCATTTGAAATAGAACTAAATGGTAGGATGGCTGCTCAAGAATTCTTATTGTGGTCAATAACAACACAAAATCCTTTGTACATGTATTTATTTATTTATTTATTTATTTATTTATTTATTTATTTATTTATTTATTGGTGTTTAAGATCACATATTTCTGCACAATGGCTAATCATGACCATGACAGTTTTACGGGTGGAGGAAGCCGGAGTACCCGGAGAGAACCACTGAGCAACGGCGAGCAACTGCCAGCTCCCAAACATACAAATTCCACACAAGCAGGGTTAGCATTGGTTGAAGACAGGTGCACCATCGATGTGCAGTACGCCTTAGTACACAGCGTCACTGTGCCCCCACATGGGCAATGGGAGTGAAGTGTCTTGCCCAAGGACACAACGCGGTTGCCGCAGGTGGGATTCGAACCGAGGACCTCTCGGCTTGCAGTCTGCACCTCTACCAACTGAGCCACCGCACCCCCTCCTTTGTACATACAGAATCCCTTCCAGAGCTTTCATAAAATATCACTGGTTGTAATTCAGTGATTTGGGACATACTACATGTAAAACACCAACATAAAATGTGAATTTCCACAGCCTGATAAAAATACTTCTGATTTTCCACAACTTTCCAGCTCCTGGAAAATGAAATTTCACTTTTCCATAACTTTCCATAGCCTGTGTGAACCTTGAACAAAACCATATCCTATGACCTCTCATTGGGATTGGATGGATGAGCTAAATCCAAAGAGAGGCTACACGATATGATTTTGTTGAAATTGTTTGAATTTATTTATTTATTGACGTTGAAGGTCACATATTTATGCACAATGGCTAATCATGACCGTGACAGTTTTACGGGCGGAGGAAGCCGGAGTACCCAGAGAGAACCACTGAGCAACGACGAGCAGCTGCCAGCTCCCCAACATCGTAACTCTGCACTGCAGCACAGGCAGAGTTAGATTGGTTGAAGACATGCGCACCATTGACATGCAGTACGCCTTAGTACATGGCGTCATCGTGCCCCCACACGGGCAATGGAAATTGTTTGAATTTTTTCTTCTTTTCTCAATTGCTTAATTTGTAAATTACATGGGTGGATATTGCTGGTTTGTTAGGTAAAGGGTTAACCCTCACATAATGTTCAGCAATGACTAACCAGGGATGTTCACAAAAATCGCCATTAACTCTTAACCTGCTGAGTATTTTTAAAATATTTTTTATCAAATCTAGTCATAGCTGCTTCACAGCAGCCATGACCCGATTTGCTAAAAAATTCATCAACAGTAGACTGGAGACATTATTGTTCAAAAAGCTGATACAATTTGCAGGGAGAAATTGGGTTAAATGTGCTCAAATTTCACTTATTTTAGTGACAAGAGATTTTCTGTCCTGGGCAGGAACATCTACGAGTAACAAGCAAGACGTTAAACTTTTGTTAGTTAGGCTATGTAAAAAAAAATATTGTTTCTCTGAGACTTTTTCCAGCATTTTTTTTGGGAGGTTGGATTTTTTTTTCTTTCTTCAAATCCTGAAAAATACTTTGAAAAGTCTCAGAAATTTGAAGCGCTTACTCTCCAGGGAAGTCATTCAACAATTTATTCATTTATTTGGGTTTACCAACACTTCCGATAGCCAGGGTCACCTTGTGTCGGACAGTTTTACAGTACCTCTTAGTAGACAGTGCCACCGTTCCCCCAAGTGGGCAATTGGGATGAAGTTCCTTGCCCAAGGGCACAATGCAGTTACCCCTGGCAGGGATTGAACTGTGAACTTTCAGTTTGAAGTTCAATGCCGTAACCATTGAGCCACCACGCTCCCCATTCAACAGTTATTTATTTATTTATTGGTGTTTACGGTCATATATTTCTGCATAATGTCTCATCATGATCACAACAAGGATATAAAGTCAAGTTCAGCCAATCATTTATACCCAGGTTGCCCATTTTAACCCTTTACCCAATGAATCACCCGCATCCGCCCATGTAATATGCAAATTCAGCAGTTGAAAAAATATTATTTTTCAAAATATTTCAACGAAACCATATCATGTGACCCCTCGTTGGAACGAGCTCATTGAGCTCGTTCCAACGAGGGGTCACATGATGTGGTTTTGTTGAATTTTTTGGAAAATTTTTAAAAAACGATATTCAAAATAATAAATTTTGATATCGTCTGCATTGGGTAAAGGGTTAAAGGACTTCCACTCCAAGCATTGGTGAGTGGGTCCTATTTTACTAGTAAAACAGAGCTTGTTTACCCCATAAACAAGAACAGTTGATTTTTGCGTCAGAATTTCCTTAATATTTATTACACATCAAAAGTTTGAAAAGAACCAGTTTTTACTCAGTATAGATTTTGAATGGCTGAAAATAAAAAAAAACGTTGAAAAAAATTTTTTGCACAACTTTAATGATGACGAAGGTGCCGGAGAAACAATTCTTTTTAACACTTTACCTAACATGAAAAGCAGATGACACTTGCAAAAAAAATTCTAGAATAACCAATTTTTTTCATTTTTTGACTCAAAAACATAGGTTATGACCCCTCGATGAGCTCATTCCAATGAGGGGTCATAACCTGTGTTGTTTAGACAAAAAATGAAAAAAATAATGAAAATTAATTGGTGATTTTTGAGAATAGCACTGGCCAGTTTTGACCGTTACGCGGGGGGGGGGGGGGGGGGGGGGGGGAGGGGGGGGGGGGGAAAGGGTTATATACAATGTAGCCTTATAAAATTGTTCCCTTAAAACACAGCTTATGACCCCTCAATGGAATGAGCTCTTTAAAACCATTTTAATAAGAGTTGAGACAACAAAATGGAAAATTTAATCATTCGAGAAGCTTTTTGCAAGTGTCGTCTTTTAATTATGTTAGATAAAGGGTTAACTATGCAAAACCATGGAATCACATTTACAAAGATTTAAAACAAATTTCATCCAATATTTAAAAATAAAAAACCCAAATACATATGCAATAACTTATCTTGGTTTAGTTGCGCAGACCTATACAAATTGGGAAAGCAAGTGTTTTGTTTGCCTTAAAAATAATATAGCAATCTGGAATTTAGACAAACACGATAAACATGTTATAAGTTATTGTGATGAATTGACAGTAATGTGGTCTGTGGCTTGGAATTTATGTTCTACCGAGATGCGGAGCATAAGCTCCAAGCCACAAACCTCGGACTATATTACCATCGTTTCATCACATAAAACGTATATGTTCCAAGAAGACCCTACCACCCATGGCCAAA
This sequence comes from Pictodentalium vernedei, assembly GCA_031216915.1. Taxonomy (NCBI): domain Eukaryota; kingdom Metazoa; phylum Mollusca; class Scaphopoda; order Dentaliida; family Dentaliidae; genus Pictodentalium; species Pictodentalium vernedei. The sequence goes on along the minus strand of CM062289.1, from coordinate 425,912,313 downwards.
AACCCACATCATGAAATGAACAAGACAACTTTTAACAATAAAAAGTTTAGTAAATAAACCTCTCCTGTTCCCATGACAAATAATAAAAAAAAATCAACTAAAGGTCGAGGTAACTTCATCTTAGTTCAAATTGTAAACTGATTTGTTATTTAAACAGCACTTCATTTGGAATATCATCTGCCACACATGTGAAAAATCTAGAATAATGAGTTGGTTATTTTTCTTTTTGTACCCCTGGGCCGTAACTTCACCCATCATTGGAACAAGTTCAAAAAGCTCAGTATCTATGTTTTGGTGCCAAAAATAATAGCGTTTCATTATTAAAAAATCCAGCAAGAGGATCACAGATCCAGAAGTCGAGTTTTGACATTAAATTCTGAAGAAATAAGCTATTTACAGTAACAGTAACCTTGACCTTGGAGTCCCAGACTCCAAAATCAATAGGTGTCTTCTCTTCCTATAAGGTAACCTCTGGTATAAGTTTGGTAAAGGTGCGTCAAATAGAACTAAAGTTATTGCCCGGAAACCAATTTGTCACAAAATATTCTATTGATAGTAACAGTGACCTTGACCTTGGGGCCTCAGACTCCAAAATCGATAGGAGTTTTCCCTTCCTATGGGGTAACCTGTGGTATAAGTTTGGTGAAGATACACAGAATAGAACTAAAGTTATTGCCCGGAAACCAATTTGTCACAAAATATTCTATTGATAGTAACAGTGACCTTGACCTTGGGGCCTCAGACTCCAAAATCGATAGGAGTCTTTCCTTCCTATAGGGTAACCTGTGGTATAAGTTTGGTGAAGATACACAGAATAGAACTAAAGTTATTGCCCGGAAACCAATTTGTCACAAAATATTCTATTTATAGTAACAGTGACCTTGACCTTGAAGTCCCAGACTCCGAAATCAATAGGTGTCTTCCCTTCCTATAGGGTAACCTCTGGTATAAGTTTGGTAAATGTGCGTCAAATAGAACTAAAGTTATTGCCCGGAAACCAATTTGTCACAAAATATTCGATTTATAGTAAGTGACCTTGACCTTGGGGCACAAGACTCTTAAATAGATAGGTGTCTTCCTTTCCTATAGGGTAACCTCTGGTATAATTTTGGTAAAGGTGCATCAAATAGAACTAAAGTTATTGAAACCAATTGTTTACGCCCGCTGCCCGCCCGCCACTTCATCAAACTATAAGTCGAGTTTGACTTCGTCAAAACTCGACTAAAAATATTTTTGTGTTGCCTGCTAGTCATGTAAGGTTAACAAGTATCTGATTAACTCTTATAAGCTGGGTAATCAGAAAGAATTTATTTAACATGACATACCGCGAAAAACTAACAGTAAAGCAGGTGCTTCTAGTCGAGTGTCGTCTGCCTATTCAGTGTTTAGTTCTCCCCCAGCCCAAAGACAGCCGAACCGTCACAGCCAGATTACCTGCCATATTACATCACAGGCAAGAAAACTTGACTCCCGGCTCCTAAGAGTTGAGTATGATCTGCTAATTTACATTATGTTATAGAGTGGAACCCTGTTAATAGAATAGCCATTTTACAGTGAAAATTATTCAGTTAACAACAGTATTCAGTTAACCCAATACCTAACATAATGTCCAAAACCCGCCACTGCTATTCACAAAAATCACCGATGAGTTCTCATTACCGGTATTTTAATAATTTTTTTTGTCTCAAAAGCATAGCTTATGGCCCTTTCTTGAAACGAGCTAAATGAGCTCGTTCCAATGAGGGGGTAATAAGCTATGTTTTTGATGTCAAAAAATGAAGTTATTCAAGAATTTTGTTTGCAAGAGTCGCTTGCCTTTCGTGTTAGGGAAAGGGTTAACAAGAATTTGGTCACTTTTCTTCATTCCAGAGATAAATTGAGTATTTATTAAATTAAACTTTGTTTGACAGAGCTCATGGAGCTCTGTCAAACAAGATATAATGAATTAAATGCCTGTAATTGAATGTAGTGAACCCAAATAAGTCTATAAACGAGGGGTAATTTCTCAACATATTTTTTATTCAGTTAATTAACAGGAGTTTACGCATTAACCTAAATGCTATTAACTCATACAAGCCTGGAGTCGAGTTTTCTCGCCTGTGAATGTAATGCAGCAGGTAATCTGGATGTGACAGTCTGACTGTCTTTGGGCTGGGGGAGACGTAAACTCTGAGCAAGTGCTTTTAGTCAAGTGTCATCTGCCTGAACAGGCAGATGACACTTGACAAGAAGAGCCTGTTTTACTCTAAGTCTTTATGGTATGTGATGTTTAATAAATTAATTCTTATTTCCCCGGCTTATAATAGTTATCAGGTCAAATTTGTAATGAAGGAATAGTAAGTGGTTTGGTGTTTGAAAATTGTATTCAATTAACAAGATTATTCAATTAAGATATATCACATTAAATGGGCTCCTCTGTACTATCATCTTAACAAGAGAAACTTGTGGTACAAGCAGCATTACTTTCGTTCAATCATCTTAGCATTTGAACAGACATGGGTAAGCATATCGAGGAAGTAACTGAGAGGGGGGAGGCCACACAGAGAGAGAGAGAGATTAGGCCAACATTATCCTAATCAATCTATTTTTACACATTAACCCTTTGAGACTTTAATTATCCTGACGTTCAAACGTCACTGGGAATTCGGTTTCTTCAACGTTTTTCAAAAGAGACGTCAAACGTCAGAAAGTGCAAATAATGAGATATTTTTCACATTAGTGATTGTCTGGTTGAGGGCTAGATTATTTTTGGTGGTCTGAATTTGTTATTTAAAACTTGTCTTATTACAAATTATTGGAGAGTGCCCAGAGGCACTCTCCAATAATTTGTAATAAAACAAATTTATAGAAAGAAAATATTACTTATGTTTGACTGAATATGAAATATAAACAAGGAAAGTGTTGGCTTTTGCTCTGGTATCCTCATTTTTTTAAAGCCCTGATAGTGGCTTCTAGCACTCAACCAGTTAACCCTTTACCCAACGTAACGGCCAAAACCGGCCAGCGCTATTCTCAAAAATCGCCAATTAATTTTCACTATTTTTTTCATTTTTTGTCTCAAAAACATAGGTTATGACCCCTCGTTGGAACGAGCTCGTCGAGCTCGTTCCAACGAGGTGTCATAACCTATGTTTTTGAGACAAAAAATGAAAAAAATTAGTTATTCAAGAATTTTTTTTGCAAGTGTCGTCTGCTTTTCACGTTAGGTAAAGGGTTAATAAGTCTTGATAGCAGGATTATATTTGTATTTTAAGCTGTGATAACTTTTGGCTCAACGGTTGTCAACGAGCACTATTTGGGAGAAAATGGGACTTGGGGTTAAAACTTTAAAAAATCGAAAAATAATAACAAAACAAATGACCACAAAGTATCAACGCGTGGTTTGATTTCGTACGTCATAAGACGTACAAAAGTATCAAAGGGTTAATACAACCACCAGAGAATCAGGCAGGAGGGGGATCACAACCCTGATCCAGTCACTTGAAACTTCAGTTTCTCTTTTGAATCCCATCATATAGCAATCTTATTTGCAAATAGAAGCGAGAGGATGAACAGACTCTTTAATCTTAAGATATGACCAAAGATGTCCTCATTTAATTTGTCCTTCTAAGTCTTTAAAGTTGAAAGCAAATCACCGTTTTGATTTGATATTTAATTAGTTTTTGGGGAAATTTATTAAATATAGAGTTTCCTCATGAAAAGTTGCCCACTTCTCTACACCTGATTGTAAGAATGAACTGCACATTGCAATAACTCACGATTGATCTGGACTGCATACTGCAATTAGGTCCGAGATGGTTATGAAATTTCATGATTGACTTTTGAAGAAGAATAAGCGATTAACCCTTTACCTAACGAATCGCCCGCATCCGAATGCATAATATGCAAAAAGAGCAGTTGAAAAAATTAAATTTTTCAAAATATTTCAACAAAACCATATCATGTGACCCCTCATTGGAACAAGCTCATTGAGCTCGTTCCAATGAGGAGTCACATGATATGGTTTTGCTGAAATTTTTTGAAAAATTTAAAAAAATTATATTTAGAATAATAAATTTTGATATCGTCTGCGTTGGGTAAAGGGTTAACCCTTTGAACACTGGTGGTATCTTCCATGCCAGTTAAATGGCAGAAATTGGAAGAGTCCATATCCATTATTTGGGGGTAGAGCAATTAATATTTTCAACGTGCAGCCTGAAGGCTTCTACCACACACTTTCACTTAGTAGCCGTCCTAATTAATGAAATTATGATGTATCATGTTCCTGAACCGGTAAAGCGTCCTCTCATGTTGAAAGAGTTAAAGTCAAAACTATACACCTGGAACTTAATTAAGCACCCCGTTTTTTTTGCATTGGTGTTAATAGAAACTGTCATTACTTTCATGCTATCTTTTAGATAGCCAAAAGTGATTGTTTGCGGAAAGAATGGTCTTTTGACAAATGAAAGACAACACAATGATATATATAATATGCAGTATTTTAATCACGCTAATTACACATATCTGTCACTAATGTTTTTGATGGGAAAATGTTCTCTCGACAAGTAGTGCTGGAAGGGTCCATGATGAAACAATGCTGGTACTTACTGACAAAAATTGTAACTTGTGATCTCCTGAACACAATAGCAGTGTCTGACGTCAGTAGCGAGTGTATCTACCACAACAGCAGTGTCAGACGTCAGTAGCGAGTGTATCTACCACGTGCCCGGATGACAGCCTGAAACCTCCTCCTAATGCTACCAGTGAGCCTTCTGATACAGACCACAGGCAACTGTTGCCACTCCTTATGCCATACAACTTTCAAATCGGCCCGATTCTGTCCAGGCGAATCCCTTGCTTGCACACAATGACCAAGAAAGTCCCAGATGTGTTATAAGGGATTCAAATCGGGGCTCATTGCAGACAAAGGTAGTGTTGTAATAGCGTTGTTCTGAAGGAATGCCCTCACAGCATGGGAACGATGTGACATTGTCGTCCATGAGTACAGGGCGAGTACCCAATGGGTGATTGTCAAAATGAGGCACGAGAACCGGATTGAGAATGTCCTGGATGTACTGGTGACCACTGAGATTTCAACGTACAGTCACAATATCAATCCAATTTATAATCATGAAAGAGGCATCCCCAGATCATTACTGATCCTCCACCATAAGGAACAGTAGGTCTGATGTTCCTGGGCAGGTAAGAAGTATTTCTATGCCTCCACACTCTCATGCGACCATCTGTGATGTGAAGTAGGAACCTACTCTCATCTGACCAATGGACTCTCCTCCATGTCCTGTGATTCAAATGCTGTTGTGCCATACACCACTCCAAACGTCATCTTTGATGCTGATCAGAATGAGCCTGATGCTTGATGACCCTTCTGGACCTCATACCCAGTGCTTTGAAACGGTTTCGGACAGTTCTGTTGCACAAACACCTGTTGGGGAGCCAAAGGCATTTCAAAACCCAACTTGAAGCAAAGGGTTCACCGAGGCATGCCAGACTCAGAGCTTTCTGAGGAGAGGTCTTTCAGGGTTGTCCAGGATTTGGTCGCTTCTTAACATTGTTGATTTGTTGATTTTTTCGGACAAGTCTGCTGATGACAGAATGACTATAGCCAAGTTGCCTTCCAATAGCTTTGTTTGATATGCTTGTTCCATGCATGAAAATGATTTATCATTTTAGTGCCTCAGACAGTCTCCACCTTGCCATGTCACATTTAACATTTATTGATAAAAGAAGTGACAAATTTTCTTGTTTGCTATCCAGATATTGCATGTGGATGATAAGTGTTTTTTGTGACATGCTTCATGTGGACAAGGGGAGGTGTATTGGGTATGCTATCAAACAGAAACATCATGTTTTATTAGATGAAATGTACTGCAAGACATAGCAATCATTAAAACATAATAATCAGTAACAGCAACTTCACTGTCATGAAACATTTCAGCGGGTGCTTAATTAAGTCCCAGGTGTATATATAGAAAACAATATTTTCGGTCATTAGTTTAACCCTTTACCTAACGTAACGGCCAAAACCGGCCAGCGCCATTCTCAAAAATCGCCAATTAATTTTCATTATTTTTTTCATTTTTTGTCTCAAAAACATAGGTTATGACCCCTCGTAGGAACAAGCTCGTCGAGCTCGTTCCAACGAGGGGTCATAACCTATGTTTTTGTGACAAAAAATGAAAAAAATTAGTTATTCAAGAATAATTTTTGCAAGTGTCGTCTGCTTTTCAGGTTAGGTAAAGGGTTAACAGGCTGAACATTCTGTATGCACAAAGGCATACTTACTGCTCCAAGACAAATTCCGACACCTGACCATCTCAGGCCCAAACCTGAGCCTAGGCTCAGGTTTTGACCTGAGGAGGTCAAGAGTCTAATAATAGACGCATTGAGATTTAAGAAGGCAATTGAACTCCTTGGCAAACTGTGAAGCACAATTATTTGTACTTCCAAACTTTCTAGAATTCCAGACCTGGTGTGATGTGTTGTATCTGTATACTTCTTTCCCATATCAATTACAGTAAAGCCCACTTAATTGGATATCTCTTAATTGTATATCCCTGTTAATTGAATATAATTTCCCAACACAAAACCATTTGCCATACCTCCAGTACAAATTTGACCTGTTAATTGAATATAGGTTATAGAGTAAACTCCTGTTCATTGAATAAAAAATCTTGCAACCTTTCGAGAAATTACCCTGACTCTCCCCAGTTTTCCTTTATTTATAGACCTATTTGGTCTCAGTTCATTCAATACAGGTATTTAATCTATTATATCTTGTTTGACAGAGCTCATGGAGCTCTGTCAAACAAGATATAATAGAATAAATTCTAAGTTTATCTCTAGAGTACAGGAATGTGACAATCCCTGTTAACTGAATACTCCTGTTAATTGAATAATTTTCATTGGCAATGTGGCTATTCAATTAACAGGGTTCCACTGTACAATGTATTTTGATATTCTTCAGCTTCTGACACTTTTTATGAACATGATGAGGAGGAGAGTAATAACGAATCATTTATCAGTAAAGGAGGGGTGATGAATACACATAATCGTCAACTTTGAAACTGTATTTGATTATAGGTGTTTCTGATGATTACTTGACTTCTCGATTAATCATGACAGGCCTAATTACAACTAGAGGTACTGTGAGCAAGCTCACAAAGTGATACCCCCCGTGCCTGAAATGTATAAGTTAGATTATCTCCCGTTGGAAATGTCAGAACGGAATTATATTGCTTCATGCACATCTGCATATGGAGTTCTTCCATTGTGTAAAGTTTCATGAAAATTCTTCAAACGGTTTAGGAGGAGTTGTGCTTACAAGGATGGCTGAAATGTATAAGTCAGATTATCTCCCCTTGGAAATGTTAGAACGGAATTATATTGCTTCATGCACATCTGCATATAGAGTTCTTCCATTGTGTAAAGTTTCATGAAAATTCTTCAAACGGTTTAGGAGGAGTTGCGCTTACAAGGATGGCTGAAATGTATAAGTCAGATTATCTCTCCTTGGAAATGTCAGAACGGAATTATATTGCTTCATGCACATCTGCATATGGAGTTCTTCCATTGTGTAAAGTTCATGAAAATTCTTCAAACGGTTTAGGAGGAGTTACGCTTACAAGGATGGACAGACGGACAGATGGACGGACAGGGTGATTCCTATATACCGCCCCAAACTTTGTTTACGGGGGGTATAATAACTGCAAATGCAGTGAGGTACAACTGAAACTATTTTCAGGTTTTTTTAATTTGGCTGTGTCAAACATGATATAATGGATAAATACTTACCGGTAGACTGAAAAAGATGAAGATAGGAGGAAGGTTTGTAAATATATATTTAATGTGTATATGTAATGTTTTGATGTATCACACAGTTTTCTATTCAATTAAAGCAATTTACACCATCATCCTTATTTGATAAATATGTAAACTTTGCATGGAAGGTACAGTAAATGGTATGGTGTTTGAAACTTATATGCACTCAACAGGTTTGACTGATTAACATTTAACCCTTTACCCAACGCAGACGATATCAAAATTTATTATTTTAAATATCACTTTTTCAAATTTTTCAAAAAATTTCAACAAAACCATATCATGTGACCCCTCATTGGAACGAGTTCGTTCCAACGAGGGGTCACATGATATGGTTTTGTTGAAATGTTTTGAAATATAATATTTTTTCAACTGCTGAATTTGCATATTACGTGGACGGATGCGGCCGATTCGTTGGGTAAAGGGGTAACCCGATTCACAGGATATCAAAATCTATTATTTTAATTATTGTCTTTTTTAATTTTACAAAAAATTCCATCAAAACCATACCATGTGATATTGAGCTCATTCAAATAAGGGGTCACATGATATGATTTTATGGAAATTTTTTGAAAAATATATATTTTTTCAACTACTTAATTTGTAGATTATGTGAATGGATGTGGCCCATTCATTAGGTAAAGGGTTAAGAAAATGCAATTACCAGGATATCACTGTATGTATAATTGCTGTGAAAAAGGACAAGAAGGCCAAGCAAACTTTTGGCAATTGGACATTAGGCGTAAGGTTTCTGCAGTCTTCATGCACTTTTATCAAATATGAAAAAAATGTCAGGTGGGTTAACCCTTTACCTAACATGAAAAGCAGACGACACTTGGCAAAAAAATTCTTGAATAACTAAATTTTTCCATTTTTTGTTTCAAAAACATAGGTTATGACCCCTCGTTGGAACGAGCTCGTTGAGCTCGTTCCAACGAGGGGTCATAACCTATGTTTTTGAGACAAAAAATGAAAAAATAATGAAAATTAATTGGCGATTTTTGAGAATAGCGCTGGCCGGTATTGGCCGTTACGTTGGGTAAAGGGTTAATAGCAATTTAGTGTACCCATAGTGAAAGAGAAAATTGATGTTTTGTTGGTCAAAGGCTTAAAAAAATCCTAACCTGTATTGAAATGATTACCTCTGTACATTATGATGAAGTGAATTCAGGGATTCTTCTTCCATCTTTGGGAAAGGGTTTGGGGCCCATGCCATTTGAGAAATTTGTGACAAGGTAGCTCCAATTGAGAATTTGTTTTAAAGAGGAAAAATCGTGACATCGACGCCGTAGCTGCGACGGGTGGTGCAATTTCACAAAATTCTGAGTTCATCAAGGGCCATAACTCCCAGAAAAATATTTGGAACAACAGATGCATTGAACAGTGGCTAGACATCAATCAGATACACTTACATGCCAAATATAAAGTCATTCCATCATGTATTTCAAAAGTTATTGAGTTTTGAAACTCATTGTTCACAGACAGACCAACCGACATTCTAAGTTCATCAAGAGCCATAACTCCAAGAAAAATATTTGGAACAACACATGCATTGAACAGTGGCTAGACATCAATAAGATACACTTACATGCCAAATATAAAGTCATTCCATCAAGTATTTTAAAAGTTATTGAGTTTTGAAACTCGTTGGTCACAGACAAACTCATTGGTCACAGACAGACCGACCGACCGACAGACAGACCGACAGACTGACATTGCCACTTATAGAGCTGCTAGTCTCAGCTAAAAATTCATACAAAGACTAAGAAATTTTACATTCAAATTGTGTAACCAATTTAAATTTGATGCATAATTGGTGTCCTGAACTGTGTGGTTATAAGGCCTCAGAAAACCAATGCTTTTCTGAGGCCTTAACCCTTTACCCAACGAATCGCCTGCATCCGTCCGCGTAATATGCAAATTCAGCAGTTGAAAAAGTATTATTTTTTCAAACAATTTCAACAAAACCATGTCATGTGACCCCTCGTTGGAACGAGCTTGTCAAGCTCGTTCCACTGAGGGGTCACATGATATGGTTTTGTTGAAATTTTTTGAAAAATTTTAAACAAGCAATATTTTTCAAGTTATTGAATGCCAAAGGGATTGGAGAAATTTTCAATTTGAAGGATAAAGGGTTAATATCTCAGGATCAAAATAACAGATTTACACCAAAAACTATACAGCTCGGCACATCAGTAACCTGAACACAAATATAAAGTAACTTGACAATCCAAGTAATATTTTTCAAGTTATCGAATGCCAAAGGGATTGGAGGAATTTTCAATTTGAAGGATAAAGGGTTAATATCTCAGGATCAAAATAACACATTTACACCAAAAACTATACAGCTTGGCACATCAGTAACCTGAGCACAAATATAAAGTAACTTGACAATCCAAGTAATATTTTTCAAGTTACCGAATGCCAAAGGGATTGGAGGAATTTTCAATTTGAAGGATAAAGGGTTAATATCTCGGGATCAAATTATCCGATTTACACCAAAAACTATACAGCTCGACACATCAGTAACCTGAACACAAATATAAAGTAACTTGACAATCCAAGCAATATTTTTTAAGTTATCGAATGCCAAAGAAATGGATACGGACGCCGGACAGATGGATGGACAGACAGACGGACGGACAAAGGATGGACGAATGGCGGATGGTCACCCCGGATGCCGGCGTTATGTGTACCATACATAGTATGGGTACACATAAAAATTATATTTAAAATAATAAATTTTGATATCGTCTGCGTTGGGTAAAGGGTTAAGACTACCCAGTTCAGGGCACCAGTTGTGCAGTAAATTTTTGTTAGAATGGATGAAAATTTGGGGTTAAAAATTGGAAAAAAATCATGCCCAAATGTCATTGGGAAAGGATCCCATAAACAGCCCTTGTAGATACCCAAAAAATCCCTGGAATTTGATATCATCTTTATGTAATGGGGTGAATTACAGCAAAAAGAACATTTTATCATACTTAAAGGATGAAGTGAACTGTTCTGATCATTTTGATTCCTGTAAAAAAAATTCCCTTAACTGAACACAATTACTGGACACACATTAGCATTTACAATGCTAATGTATCTTTGATAAATTTCCTCATCGTTGTCCCGACAGATGATTGTGATGGTCCTGTTAGCTGATGTGAAATCTGAAAACAAAAAAAAAAAAGGGATATTGAGAATTGCAGTGTCGATATCGTACAAGTTCTTGTATACTGCGGACATCATTGATAAGCAAAAACAGGGGCATACTAAAGTGGTTTAGGGGGTGTGGCATCCCCAATAATTTTTCCAGTTGGGACATTTTCATCTGGATTGGAGTCAAAGGTATCAGTTTGCTCTTACAGGAATTCTTCCGCCCTCTTTGGGAAAGGGTCTGCGGACCTGCAATTGGGAAATTCTCATCACAACGCCTCCAACCGGAGGAAAAGAAACACATAAAATATGTGTAAGAAATATTATGTTTAAACTGAACTGAGAACATTCTGACAGTCTACATTCTATGGCTTTGCAGTTGGGTAAAGGCATGTCTTGGCTGCCTCTATAGGCAGCCAAGACATGCCCAGAAACAACTGACAAGGTTCTTAGAATGTAACTTGCATGTTTTCTGAAAACTGCATGCTGGGACACCTGTTTTGTTGCAGAAAAAAAGTGATCAAAATCATAATAGTCCTTTTAGTGTTAACCCTTTACCTAATGAAGTGGCCACATCTGCCCGTGTAATATGCAGTTGAAAAAATATTATTTCTTAACAAATTTTAACAAAACCATATCATGTGACCCCCTCATTGGAACAAGCTCATTGAGCTCATTCCAATGAGGGGTCACATGATATGGTTTTGTTGAAATTTTTGAAAAAAAAAAATATTTAAAAATACGAAATTTTGATATCGTCTCTGTTGGGTAAAGGATTATTTATTTATTTATTTATTGCTGTTTAAGGTCACATATTTCTGCACAATGGCTAACCATGACCGTGACCGTGACAGTTTTACGGGTGGAGGAAGCCGGAGTACTCAGAGAGAACCACCAAGCAATGGCGAGCAACTGTCAGCTCCCCAGCATACCAACTCCACACATGCAGGGTTAGCATTGGTTGAATACAGGTGCACCATCGACGTGCAGTACGCCTTAGTACACAATGTCACCATGCCCCCACGTGGGCAATGGGGGTGAAGTGTCTTGCCCAAGGACACAACGGGGTTGATGCAGATGGGATTTGAACCGAGGACCTCTCGGCTTGCAGCCTGCACCTCTACCAACTGAGCCACCGCACCCCCTGGGTAAAGGATTAAAGAAGAACCTGTTGTTTGCCTTTGAATTGAGACACTTCCTGTACTTCCTTAGGTTCGCAATTATTGGTTTTCTGAGGGCTTATGACTGCTCAGTTCAGGACACCAATTGTGAAATAAAGCTTTGTTTGAACGGGGACTGAGATTGGGAAATGTTTGGTTTGAATTGGGAAGAATCATTCCCAAATGGTAATGGAAAAGATTCCCATATTTGGCCCTGTAGACAACTAAAAGAATCCCTATCTTGCTAGTAATTAGGCCCCGCAGAGTAAATATTCTGTTTCTCAGGCCATTTTTTGTAAAATTGCATGTGGGCAGGCGTTTTTTTTATTTTATTATATGCTAGCCTGTGAATTATTGCAAATTATCCAAAAGATATTTCTTGATATCTTTCGACTCAATAGATATTGAGAACTATTCTTCAGTAGCTTCCTAAATGATGTCAAGCTACACCGCATTACGTCACCTTGAAGGAACGATCAGCTGATCTTTTTTATTGTTTTGAAAAGTACGCATTTCTTGTCAAATTGGGCTGAATATTGTGCAATAAACTGCCTCGTAGCATATAATAAAAAAAAATCTCTATTTTAGTCAGTATCTGGAATTATCTCATTCGTGTGGACCTGCAAATATTATTTTTCACTCGCGCAAGCACTCGTAAAAAATAAAACTTTCAGGTTCACACTCGTGAGATAATTCCCGATATTCACTAAAACAGCATATATATCCTCTATTTATTAATTATTTCTCTGGTTCTCTCTGGGTACTCCGGCTTCCTCCACAAGCCTGGAAATAAGCAATCTGTAATTTGCAAAATGTGGTCCTCAGTGGGTGAATTTGCTGATGCTATCCCATACAGTGACCTAGAATCTCCCAATATATCGTCTGGGTACCTCTTTCTGTTTAGGCCTGAGACCTTGATTCAGATTGAGGTTCACAGAGGATACATTTCAGGTAGCATCATCAAATTCACCCTTGGGGGACATCATTCTGCAGATGGCAGTTATTTTCAGGATTGTTCCTCCACCCGTAAAACTGTCCAATACAAGGTGACCCTTGTTGTCGAAAGTGTCATTAAATCCCAATAAATAAATAATTATTACTTTTCAAGCAAAAGTTTATGTTCTTGGATTGTATATGATTTAGGCCTCATAATCTACAGAATAGCATGGGCAGAGGTGGAATCTGACCCTTGAGTGCAAGAAGGCTTTGCAATGTGAAAGCATTGCAAAGACTTCCTGCACTCAAGGGATAAATTTATCAGTTTTATCAACTTGGGTAAAATATCAAACATAAGGCCACATAAAGTAGATCTTCTGTTTCTCGGGCCATTATTTGTGAAATTGCATGCGGGCGAACGTTTTTTTATCTAATTTTTTATTTCAGTAATTACTTCTTTGCCATCAAAAGTTCAAGTTCTTGGTTCAAGTTTTAGGCCTCATAATCTACAGAATAGCATGGGTGGTGGTGTATTTCATCCCTTGAGTGCACGAAGGCTTTGCAATGCTAAAGCATTGCAAAGCCTTCTTGCACTCGAGGGACAAATTCATCAATTTTTTTAACTTGGGTAAAATATCAGACATAAACCATTTAATTTTAAATTTTTTTTAAGTTTAAATTGGTTATAAAAAAAAGAGCATGCGGCAGCCAAAAGGACCATGCGGGAGGGCCTGAGAAACAGATTTTTTTATTTTTTTAGGAGTAAACCATTTAATTTTTATTTTTTCAAGTTCGCATTGATTATAAAAAGAGAGAATACGGCAATCAAAATGACCATGCAGGAGGGCCTGAGAAACAGATTTTTAAATTTTTTAGGCCTTATGTACTTTCTTACGAGATTAGATTAGATACATGGTCTTATGCCACACACAAAGTCAGTCATACAAATTAAAATCTATACTACCTGAATCAGGCTGTTGGGAGACCAATATGACCAATTTGGAATAATGTTAAGGTACGTTTTAATTAAACAAGATGTTGCATCCCTACTACACTGGAACCCTGTTAATTGAATAGCTGTTCGCCAATGAAAATTATTCAATTAACAGGAGTATTCAATCAACAGGGATTGTGTCACTTTCCTGTATTCTGGAGATAAACCTAGCATTTATTCTATTTTATCTTGTTTGACAGAGCTCCATGAGCTCTGTCAAACAAGATATAATAGATTAAATGCCTGTATTGGATGTACTGAGACCAAATAGGTCTATACGTAAAGGAAAACTGGGGAGAGTCACAGTAATTTCTTGACAGATTATAACCTATATTCAATTAAAGGGTTAAATTTGTATTGTAGGTATGGTAAATGGTTTTGTGTTGGGAAATTATATTTAATTAACAGGGTTATTCAGTTAAGAGAAATACAATTAAGTGGCCTCCCCTGTACTACATGTATATTTTCTATATTAAAGGCTAAATTTCAAAGAAGTTTTTTTTTAACTATAATCCTACTAACTACATCATCAAGGCATATTTTGATGATGTGGTCGGAATATTTGAACTGTTGAGACCTAAGCCATCAGTGGGTACAAACCAGGTTTTTACACCCTGCCCCCCACACCCAATTGATCATTCTTGTGACACACCTGAGCACAATCCTAATACAGTATTTATTTATGTAATGGGGTTTAATGACACTTTCAACAGCCAGGGTCACCTTGTGTCAGACAGTTTTACAGGTGGAGGAAGCTGGAATACCTGGTGCGAACCACCAATCAGCAGCAAGCAACTGTCAGACTCGCCAACACACTAACTTCACACAAGCAAGCATTGGTTGAAGACAAGCGCAAAAGTATTTGAACTGTTGAGACCTAAGCCATCAGTGGGTACAAACCAGGTTTTTACACCCTGCCCCCCCACACCCAATTGATCATTCTTGTGACACACCTGAGCACAATCCTAATACAGTATTTATTTATGTAATGGGGTTTACTGACACTTTCAACAGCCAGGGTCACCTCGTGTCAGACAGTTTTACAGGTGGAGGAAGCTGGAATACCTGGTGCGAACCACCAATCAGCAGCAAGCAACTGTCAGACTCGCCAACACACTAACTTCACACAAGCAGGTTCAGCATTGGTTGAAGACAAGTGCATCATCAACATATGCCTTAGTAGACTCAGTTCACATCACCACCGTGCCCACACCGTGCCCACACTTGGGGAATCGGGATTCAGGGCCTTGCCCAAATACACAATGCAGTTACCCATGGTGAGGATCGGACTGTGTACCTTTCGGTTTGATGTCCAATACCACACTCCCAATTCTAACACAGATCCCCCATGGAAAAGTATTATCAGTGAAAATGAATAAAGACTCAAGGCCCCCACCCTCACACCACCCCCACCCCCTTTCTAAAAATGGTTTTGCTTTGATAATCTGGACCCCAAAATTATTCTTCCCTTTTACCCCATGTAAACTCTTTAACTGAATACCCCGGTTGGGGAAAGTTCTCGAGGTGTCCGAACACTCTCTGTCAGCATCAATTGTGGGGTTGATGCTGTCACAGCGTACCGTCCTATTGGTTGGGACCGTAAAATGGCTGTAAAGCAGCCATGACTATATTTGATGAAAAATTCATCTAAATTTAACTCAAGAATTCATTGGTCAAAAAGTACATTCTATTTACAGCGGAAAATGTGATTAAATCTGCCAAAATTATACTTATTTCAGTAATGAGAGATTTTGTGTTCTGGGCAGGAATATTCACCAGCAGCATGCAAGGAGTTAAAAATAAGCAGACTGACATCTGCAAAATGAGGTCCCCAGGGGGTGAATTTAGTGATGCTACCCTGCACAGCGGGGTAGCATCACTAAATGTACCCTCTGTGAACCTCAACCTGAATCAGGGTCTCATAACTAAGCAGAAAGAGGTACCCAGAGGATAAAGTGGCCCACTGTATGGGATAGCATCATCAAATTCACCCTCTGGGGACCTCATTCTGCAAATGTCAGACTGCTTATTTTCAGGCCTGCCTATTACAAGGACTGACTGACTTTTAATTATTTAAAAGCTGCGAAAGATCCATTACTGTGTGCTACTTTTTACGCAGCCTTGAACAAACATGTGACATCATTGTACTCTATTTCAAATACTGGGAATTTTTAATTGTTCTGTGGGTTTTTGTGTTTCCTCAGTTTTGGTTAACCCTAACATTAGAGCTGAAAGGTTATGAAATTTTACCTTGGTTTTGGTGTCAAAAGTTTTTTTTACAGAAAGGTCAGGTTACATTTCAGTTTTTCATATTAAGTTTTATGGTTTCAGTTTTTCATATTAAGTTTTAAGATGTAGGGAAGTTCAGCCCTCCCTCCCCCCCCCCCCCCCCCCCACTCCCGATCTAGAAAATGTAATTTCATTTTTAGACAATGCAGTGGATAATATAATATAATGGAAAATATAATATAATAACACTTTGGCTGGCTGCGGATTTGTCGAGGTTCTTAGGTGTGAAGGCCTTGATCAGCCCCCTTCTCCCAAATGCCTTCTTATCCCCCTTTTCTCTCCTCCCAACACTCTGAGATGAACTGCTTGATGGCATCCCTTAACCCATTCTTCCTAATCTCTCAGTAAGCATACTAACCCTATCCTTTGTATCCCCCATTAACTACATGTCCTTCATTCTCCCATCTCACTTCCACACCATACTCTCCATGAATCTTATTAGGCTGGTATTTTGGACATTTGGATAGAAAGGATTCCAGGGTCTGCACAATGCCTAAATAACACGTTTGGCACTCCTTTATTGTCTTTCACAGTTTTCCCCCTTAAGCACCACTGCTCCCGACCTCTTCTTGAACAATAGCGACCCAACAAAGCTGCCATCAAGGTACTCCTCAAAACCTGGCTTCTCTTTATCATGCAGGCCACCCAAAGACCTCTTTGCTTTGACCACCGCCACCCCCTCGCCAATTCAGATTACAACCTGCCTGGATCTGAGCAAGGGGCTAATGGTATAGTATTATTGTCAGGGCACACTTGTGCAAGAGGAGGGCAATTAACTGTTGAATTTCAGAGCAAAGTCATATTCACCACAATCGCCAGCAAATTGCCTTTTTTCTGCAGCAGTTATGCCCCCTCCCCCTGCACAACAGCTTGTAACAAAGAATAATTAGAGTTTGTTGAAACAGCTCAAAAATTTAAAACATGGCCAAGTATTTACAATATTGAAAGGAAACTAACTCTACTTTGTGTTCCGATTAAAAAATCAGGAACAGTGCCTAATAGGCTCTGTCAAACAAGATTGAATTGGTTGAATGTCTAATTGCATTATAGAAAAAAATATTCATTCTGAATTGCAGACAATTTGACATCAATTGGCAGGGTGTTAAAAGGGCCAGGTACAGTGGAGGCCACTTAATTGTATATCTCTCAACACTTTACCTAACGAATCTGCCACATCCGCCCACGTAGAAGTTGAAAAAAATATAAATTTTCAGAAAATTACAAAACTTTATCATGTGACCACTCACTGGAATGAGCTCATTGAGCTCATTTTAATGAGGGGGCATATGATATGGTTTTGTTGAAAAACTTTGAAAAAATAATAAATTTTGATATCGGTTGCATTGGGTAAAGGGTTAATTGAATAACCCTGTTAATTGAATAAAATTTTCAAACACCTACCATTTACCATACTTTCAGTACAAATTTGACCTCTTAATTGAATATGGGTTATAGAGCAAACTCCTGTTAATTGAATAAAAAAATACTGTAATGTGTCGAGAAATTATAGTGACAATCACCAAATACCCAATGTTTCGAGTCCTATTTCACATAAATGCATCTACCGGTAATATAGGCATTTATTCTATTATGTGTTATGATTCTATTATGTGCTCTGTCAAACAAGATATAATAGAATAAATGCTCAGTTTATCTCTAAAATACAGGAAAGTGACCAAATCTCTGTTAACCCTTTACCCAATGAATCGGCCACATCCGCCCGCGTAATATGCAAATTCAGCAGTTAAAAAAATATTATTTTTAAAACAATTTGAACAAAACCATATCATGTGACCCCCTCCTTGGAACGAGCTCATTGAGCTCGTTCCAACGAGGGGTCACATGATATGGTTTTGTTGAAATTGTTTGAAAAATTTAAAAAAATGATATTTAAAATAATAAATTTTGATGTCGTCTGCGTTGGGTAAAGGGTTAATTGAATACTCCTGTTAATTGAATAATCCTCACTGGCAAAGTGGCTATTCAATTAACAGGGTTTCACTGTATTATATTACTTCTGCAACGTATAACTTGGCACCATATTTTTACACTGAGGAAATAGTGAAAATCGATAGAACAACTAAAAAATTTACTTCATACTTACACGAAACAAATAAGGCTGTACATCTGATATATTTGTATCGAAGACCAAATCTAGCTCAGACTCATTTGGAATTTTTGGAACATACTCATGTTTGTTCATATATTCTGCTAAGTACATTACCTTCTCGGCTATCATTTCTCCAACTTTTTCTCGACATATTTGCCTCTCTGAAAAGTAATATGAAAACTGATAATTTTCATTCAGACAGGGCCATATCCGAGACATTTTTTAGTATCAGATATACTGATTTGGGCACCCAAACTAAAAAAATTCAGCAAAAATTATACACGACTAAAACCAACAAGAAACTAATCCCTTGAATCTTAAACTAGGATACTTTAGCTGGCTAAAAATACGCCTGATGAGGCAACAGCACTTTGATAAAAAAAAAAAAAAATGCACGGAACAGATATGCAGAAACTTGCCAAAAAGCACAGAGAGGGATTACGGTAATTTCAACTTTTGTGCATTTTAAAAACATTGCATTCAGTACAGTAATCCTACTTTCAGTTTCCATCTCTACCGCCTACAGCCTTCAGTTATACCTGCGGCATATCTGGACAGGTGTCCCCAAATTATCCCTGGATATGGCCAAATAAGCAGACTGTCATCTACAGAGTGAGGTCCTCCAGACTTCAACCTGGAAAATTACATGAAAAAATGCCGATACCAGTAATTTTCAGCCACCCAGCAGCCTCAAAAGCAGAAGTTTCCCACTACCACCACTTACCTAACCCTGGAGCATATGTCCGACTGTTTTTAAAATGAGAAAAAAAATTATATGTTTCTGTCTCATTTTCTGTTACATGCCTGATAAGAACTATGTGTACAAATGACATTTTAAACAAGAGGCCACATGGGGCCTTAATTGCTCACCTGCCAAAGTGATTCAAAGAACTATTTGGGGGGTCACATTCAGTTAGACATGGTTCATCAACACTACAAAAGAATGAAGTCATGACATTTTAGGCAAAAACACTTAGGAATGGATTTGAACAAACCTGAACCTAACATGCCCCCCCCCCCCCCCCCACCTGCCACCACCACCCCCACCCTTAGAGAGCCCAAATATTAAGCCAGAGACTCAAAATGAACAAACTTGAATCTGATCCCTGTTGAGATGTTAGATACCAAATATGAAAGAATTCTGACTGGTGGATCTGAAGAAGGTTTTTAAAGAAATGTCCTCACATTGCACTCAGTTAAACTTTGGGCTCAAATAGGGAGCCAAAATATTAACCCAGGGACCCGATTTGAACAAACTTGAATCTGACCCACCTAGAGATGTTGTATACCAAATATGAAAGGGTTCTGACTGGTGGATCTGAAGTCTTCTTAAACAAGTTGTTCAAAGAAGTATTTTGGATCACATTCAGCTAATCATGCCTCATGAACACTTCAGAGGAATGAAGTCATGAAATTATTATAGGGGTCCTTTTTTCACATCAATTCACTCTAATTCCTTCAAAACACATTTTGTAGCAATTTTTTTTCCTCTGTTTAATTGACCCCCGGGGATGGGGAGTGGGGAGTGGGGTTAGTGGTCATAGGTTTTTTTGGGGGGGGGGGGGGTTAAATCTTTCAAAATATTTTTTGCAGCCAAACATTTTGTTACATCTAACTGCCTGCCCTCCCCCCTCCCCCCCCCCCCAATAAGGAAGGAAAGGGAGGACATAGGGTGAAAACATTTTCGTATTAAAGGCACTCTAATTCATCCAGGAACTCGAGTTTGAAAAGAACCGGACCCAAAATTTGCAGGATAAATTTTTTTTTCGTCTCAAAATTGAACAAAACGCATAAAAAACTTATCGGACCCATATTTTTTTTTGTATTTTATGGGTGCTATCAGAGTTATGCCTCTTGTGGTGCCCCTGTGTGTGACTACTTTATTTGAATAAACTTGAATTGAGATATGATAGGGAACATGCGCACCAGATTTGGTTTAATTTGGTGGAGTAGTTTGTGAAAAGTCGATAATGTAAAGTTAATGCCAGATGATGGATCGATGGACGGACGATGGACAGAAAGTGATTAATAAAGCTCTCCTTGAACTTCGCTCAGGTGGGCTAAAAAAAAAAATAGTCAATTCACTGTTTCCCATAATTCCTCGGATAATTTACCCCGATGAATTAGATCCCAACTCTGTGACAAAAACTTCAAATTCTCTTGTCCAACAATTAGCCTAATGTAATAAAAAATCTGATACTAAAATATATCTTCAATTTATATGGCATTAGTTTCAATATATGCCCTATGTTTAGAATTTTACCCCGTGTAACAATGTGAAGCTGTAGAGAAACAAAAAAAACTGTATATCAATAGATGTTATAAAAGAGTTTTCCAACACGATGAAGTGCATGCTTTTGTATAAACAAGATATGCATTTCTATTATCGTTTTCTAAACATGATTTGAAAGGGAGTGACATGAGAAATAATTGAACAAATACAGTAATACAATTCATTCATGTTTTATTTCAAACACAACATACAAAAAATTAATCTCATATAACTATACACAACTATGTGCATTGACATTTACCACTCAATGATATGCCTCTCCCAATTCAGCAACTTCAAGTCCTGCATGTGGCTTTCAACTAAGCTTAATCCTTTACCCAACGAATCTGCCGCATCCGCCCGCGTATTGTACAAATTCAGTAGCTGAAAAAATATTATTTTTCAAAAGATTTCAACAAAACTATATCATGTGACCCCTCATTGGAACGAGCTCGTTCCAACAGGGGGTCACATGATATGGTTTTGTTGGAATTTTTTGAAAAATGTAAAAAAGTTAAAAAATTTATAGTAATTTATATATTTTTTATACTTACCAATGACCCAGACTTAGCTGATGCTAACTCTAACAAAACCAGGGCCAAACACAAATTTTGCCCCCCAATCCCCAAAATTTGCATCCAAAACAAAAAGAAATCATGTCCTAAAGGACCTCCATACTACGCCTCTACTGCGCATGCGCAGTGACGCAGACGTCCCGAAATTGGCGCCAATTATCATTCTTACTGGCAGTGCCTGGACAGCGCTATGTACTCAGTGGGGAGGCAAGAGTTCCCAACTCCAGGGAGGGCCATCCCCGTCTGGGTCATTGGTAAGTATAAAAAATATATAAATTACTATAAATTTTTTAACAGTTTTATACTGTACCAATGACCCAGACTTAGCTGAATAGTAAACAGGCTGGAGGGCCGAGGACATGGAGGAAAATCCAATAAGCTCAACTATATAGTAAAGAGGTAACCCCTTAAAGAGAAAAGGAGTATTAGGCTTTACATGTATCTTTCTTATTTAATATTAAATTTAGAAAGATACACTACCCTTAATAATTGAGCACAATAACATTCATGTTCTCTATTAACATCCAGTATAACCCTTATACTAATTACTTTTAAAGCAAGCCAATAAATAAAGTAGTCCAGAGAATTGAGACTCTTTATAGTCATTTAAAAGTGTCCGAGTATTGTATATTAAAGCCCGTTTGACACTTGACATATACAAATGCTTCACACCGAGCTACACTTTAAAAATAAGACATGAATGAATTTTAACATTAATATTACACTTTAAAACCATCCCGGAAGCGACTCAGAAATACTGACTTGGAGGAGGCATTCCCTTGCTTTTCACTATAAAGCAGGTGACCTAAGGGAACACCCGCCCCCCCCCCCCCCCCCTCCCCTCCCCTTCCCCTTGCCCTGGGTCAAATAGCCCAGAGCGAAGAGGGCAGCCGGATGGAGTCACTGCCGGAACAGAAAGCCTGCATAACTATAGTTGCAACTGTTTAGTGGACGACATTCTGAGCAACAGATAATGGACCTAAACAATGCAGGTCTCCAGAAATGGACTCAATATTTCTGAGATAAAAATTCGTAAATGTGGATGGCTGAGACCAATAAGCAGCCTTCATTAAATCTGTAATAGCAACACTATTAGCATAAGCCCAGGAAGTAGAAAGAGCTCTTACTTCATGAGCAGAAATCTTAAGCACAGACTGCTGAGAAGAAGATAAATCTTCATAAGCAGTACGGATAGTTAATTGAATCCATCTAGCAATAGAATGGACTGAAATGTCCTTTCTATTAGGCATCAAAGACAGAAAGAAACGTTTCCGTCCCTTTCTGATAAACTGAGATCTCTGTTTATAGATACGTAATGCTCTAACAGGACAGAGTAAAGGCCTACGCCCGTCTGAAGACGGAAGAGCCTTAATAACAATAGGTTCCGGATATTTATTAGGAGCCTGATTCTTAGCTAAAAAACCCACATTAGTAGTGAAGGTGATAGTGTTCCCAACACTACGATAATGAGAATCATCCACCGATAGTGCATGAAGCTCACTGACTCTTCTAGCAGAAGAGAAAGCTAAGAGAAAAGCTGTCTTATAAGATAAGAATTTGAAATCTACTGTCCCAAGAGGTTCAAATGGCTTTTCCTTCAATTTAAGAAGAACCCAAGCTAAATTCCACTTAGGAATTAATCTAAGAGTTCTGGGTCTATTTATCGAAAAGTTTCTAACCAACTTAGATAAAGAGACATTAGATCCAATTTGTAAACTATCATGATGTGTATAGGTATCAGATAACATAGATCTATAACCCTTTATAGTAACAGGCTGCAGTTTGATTTCGTCAAACAAGTATACTAGAAAGTTTGCAATGTCTGGTATAGAGGGATCGAATATATCTACAGAATGATCCCTACACCAACGACGAAAAACCTTCCACTTAGCCGCATAGTTTAGCGAAGAGGAGGTCCTCCTACAGTTAGAAATCGCGTCCACTGCTCGTCCTGTAAAGTGCTTGCCATGCAAGAAGGACCGCACAACGGAAAAACGTGAAGGTTGAGACCTTGCGGGTTGTGATGGAGTTGGCGTGATTTCGCCTGCGAAAGAAGATCCTCCCGTGGAGGAAGCTTCCGCGGTAGGTCCCACAACAGACACCTGAGTAGATTTATCCACGGTCTCTGTGGCGACAGAGATGCTACCAACAGAATCTTGCATTGAGATTGTTTTATCTTTAGCAATACTTGTTGAATTAACGGCGCTGTAGGATACGCATATCCTATCATTCCGTCCCAAGGGATCGACAGAGCGTCTACTGCAAATGCTCTTGGATCCGGACACGGAGACACATACGTCTGCAACTGATTGTTGAGATGTGTCGCAAATAAGTCTATCATTGGCCATTCCCATTGGTAGCAAATCTGATTGAATACTTGTTTGTTGAGAGTCCACTCCGACGGCAACAAGCAACCCTTTCGTGAAAGGGAGTCTGCTAGCACATTCAGACGACCCGGTATGTGACGGACCGAAAGAAGAACGTGATGTTCTAGCGCAAACAGAAGGATTCTTTCCGTTAGATTGAACAACGGAACTGAATGAGTGCCTCCCTGATTCCGTATATACGCCACTACTGTCGTATTGTCGGATAGGATTTGGACATGAGCATCGTGAATAATGTCCATCCAGTGACGTAACGCAAGCCAAATTGACATCATTTCCTTGATGTTTATGTGCTTACACAGGAATTGCGGATCCCAAAGACCCTGGCATCTCGAATCCGTTGGGATTAATGATGCACCCCAACCTGTTTGACTGGCATCCGTCATAACGGTAAAACTCAGATCCGGCAACTGCAGCGGAACTCCCTGAGTTAACCACTGAATGTTTGCCCAAGCCTGAATCTCTTGTTTCACTTGATCTGACAAGAGAACATCTACATCGAGCGAATGAATTTTCACACTCCAATTTTGAGTCAAGAAAATTTGAAGAGGACGTGTGCGTAACCGCCCCATCGGAATGAGATCCGCGGCGGCTCCGCACAGACCTATCAGTCTCATAAATTCTCTCGCCGTGACTTTGTCTGCGTGCAGACAATAGCGAGCGTAACAACTGACTAATTTCGCTCTGGTTAACGGCAGACGAACGAGATTGTTGTGCGTCTCGAAGCTCATTCCCAGATGAGTGAATGACTTGGACGGCACCAGATCCGACTTCTCCTCGTTTACTATAAAACCGAGACGTCGGAGCAATAGAAGAAGATTCTGAACATCGTTCTGAAGCGTTAACTCGTTGCCGTACCTCTGAAGAATGTCGTCCAGGTAGGCCGACGTTACCGCAGACGAATGAGCTCGGAAGTAGATCATTACCGAGTTCATTACCCGAGTGAAAGCCCAGGGTGCTAGATTCAATCCGAAGCACATCGCCCAGAACTGATACACCACTCCTAGGACTGCGAAGCGTAGATACTTTCGGAATGTCGGATGTACCATGACGTGAAAGTACGCATCTTTGAGATCTATGCTCGTTGCATAATCGTTCACCCGAATACTCGCTCTGACCGATCGAATCGTCTCCATATAAAACTTCGGAGCGACGATCAGCTTGTTTATCCAGCTCAAATCTATGACTGGACGGAACGAGCCGTCTGGTTTCGGAACCAGAAACAGATGGCTGTAGAATCCCGGAGATTCCTGGTTTTCTACAACCTCTACCGCGTTCTTCATTAAAAGAGACTGCACCTCTGATAACAGAGCGTCTCTTTTCTGCGGATTTGACGGAAGATGAGTCCACTTTGGACTTCGAGTTAATGGAGGCTTTCGTTTGAAGGATATCTTTAGACCTTCCGAAGTCACTCCTCTCACCCAAGGGTCGTCCGTAATCGACGCCCATTCTTGTGAAAAGCTCGACAACCTTCCGCCAACCGGAACGCGATAGAGGTTTAAGCCATCACCTCCTGGACCTGCGAGGTCTGCGGTAGGAGAAACCACGTCTTCCACGGCCCGCACCTCGCCCCGTCGACCTCGGGGCGTCCGACCGATTGTCCCGGCCTGAAGGACGTCCCGAACGAGAGTCGCTATCCTGACAGTCTCTCGAATAAGACCAAGAGGACGCACCGGAACCTCTATAGGAACCTCTCTTGGGCGCATTAGACCCAGAAGTGCCTGTCTTATTCGTGTCTGCTGTATCCGACTTCTTAGGAGCAGATTTGAACAACAGAGAATCCTTAGCTTTCTTTGTAATTTTATCATAAATAGCGGAAAGCTTGCCGTCAAAGAGAAGTTCTCCTGAGACCGAAGCGACTCTAAGAGAGTTCTTCACCTTAGAATCCACTAGTGTGGATGTAGCTAGGGCTGCGTCACGTCTAACCAACTCCAGATTTGCCACTGAAAGGGCGGAGTTACACGTGGAATAAGCTACTGCCCTTGAAAGAAGTCTTAAAGAGGATTGTATATCCTGAAACTCTTTCCCCTGAAGGCGCAGTGATAACGCCTTAGTAAGGTGATCTGCGTAAGATAAGGCATCTAAATTGGCTCTGTTAGACGCAATAACTGTTTCCAACACCGCGGTTGGAATAGAAGCCGACGACGGTAATGATAGCTCTAAGTCTTCCGCCTCGTCGTCCATACGCAGAGGAACTCTCGGTATACCCTGTCCTGCCGTATCGAATTTATTCCTTGCATTAATGAAAGGCAGGTTGAGAGTATTAGCGGACAAGAAACCTGCTTTCCCCGTCCTGGAAGCAAGTTTAAATATAGCGTCGTTCAATAGTTCAAATGTTCTTGCAACATTATTGGACTGCGACGGAAACTCGGGAGCGATGTCCCTGAACCGCTCAAAAAATTCAGAGTCCAATGACGCTATAATTCTCTTGTCCGGAAGAGCAGCAGTCTGGCCCGACGGAACAACTTGAGGGAGAAAGTGCCGAATGAAGTCCACGGCAGCTTTATGTTGTTCTGAAAGGGATAGCTCCAAGTCATCCGTATCCCTTTCACCATCCGGTCGGACCTCATGATGTTCCCGGTCGTCCGCCCCCGATGCTTCGGCGGAGCATACCGACCCAGCGCCGTCGGATAATTCTCGATCCGACACCGTTTCTGTCGGCTGCTGGGATGCTGCGATAAGCTGTGCTATCTGCACAAGAATGTTTGGCGTCGAGACCTGCGGAGGCGCAGTCTTTCGCTGCTTCGCCGAGGGCAGCTCCGCATCAGATGGCTCCCGCATACTTTTCCTATGCGAACGTCCGGAGTCCATCGGTCTCGAATCCCTGGCTGCCGGATGGTGTGACCTGGTCGCCGAAGAATCCTTGATCGGCGAAGCTGGTAATATATCGGCGGTCACGCAGCCAAGGTGCGGTCGTGTGCGCTGACGAGAAGAGGAAGCCTTAACAGTCTCTGCGGACTGCTTATACAACGGAGCGTCCCGAGCGACGGACGTATGCTCCGCTAAAGACACATTTTGTACCACAACATCTGGTCCCAGATGTTGTTGTACGAGAGAGGGGCCTCTCTCGCTCGCGGCCCGGCTGGACCTGGACGAGCTAGGAACCGGACTCAAAGGCTTCCTCCGTTCTCGCTTACTATCCGCCGTCACTGGGTGTGCATCTATTATGTTTATAGTGCTCGCATCACCCAAAACTTCTTCTTGGACCGCATCGGACGAACCCGGCTGCCGAACCATTCGGTGAATGGACGCTACACCGGGCGAGCTAGCGGACGACATTTGTCTAATCTCCATGAGCACTTTTGCCGCTAGCTCTGAATTCATTTGTGACGACGGACGCACACTTGTAGAAGATAACATGGAAACATCACCCTGTTCTGGTTCCTCTGAAATAGAAACTGAGAGAGTAGAGTGACCTTGCGGAGAAAGAGCCGGCATCGCCCTTTCTCCAGAAACAACATATCGTGACACACGTTTCCAATGTTTCTCATCCCAATATTCACATATAGGACAGGGATTAGTGCGAGAACACTGACTACAATTAATACAATGATCATGAAAGTCAGAGGAAGATTTCTTCCTATTACAATTTGAACAACGTCCCTTCATTGTGAAAGAACAACAATAAGTCCTAGTTACTCGCAAAAACCCCTGACACAAAGATACATAATAACATGATCCATTAATAAATGAAAAAACAATTGCAAATCAAAATAATTTTGAAAAAATATTTTTTCAGCGAAGCCCAAGTTGCTGAAAAGTAACGTTGAGCCCCGATGGATCCGATGGCAAAGTGTGGCCAAAAATTTTAAATTTATATTAAATAATTAATGAGACACTTACGGACGGATAATATAAATGTATCTTATAGTGAGATAAACTACAGCAAAGGCAAACAGCCCCCCTCAAAAAAGGCTGTTGCCAATGTAAACAAACAGTGTAAAAACACCAGAAAACATGACTCCAGGCACTGAAAAAACTGGCCCGGAATCAGTCATCAAATTACACTCTATCTGATGCAAAACAGAGACTCCCAGGGGAGAATCTGCAGAACATCAGATGGAAGATGCAGAACACAAACGTTATACACCCATGGGTGAAAACGTAACTATGGGGAAAATAACAGAAAACATTCTGTAACCAAGCAACTCTCCCAGGAAATTTTAGAAATGAAATTTCTCAAAAATATGCCAAAAGCATGGGAGAATTGCAAGGGGGGACTTTAGAAGGCTAGGGGAGAGGAAACACTGAATAAGCAGTGCAACATTTAGCAAGAATGACAACAAGAGGCCCATGCCTCGAAAATAGGCAACTTAACATAATTTCATCAAAAAATTTTAAGTACAGCCCTGATTATTTTTTGTCACTTCTTTTTCCTCTCCTCCTTCTATCCTCCTTAGAATCACATTTTCTCCAAAAATTATGTGTCTGGCATCCATTTACAAGCACAAAGATCAGTGAGATGTTGACTGATGAAGGGCCAAACAGTGAATGATAATTGGCGCCAATTTTGGGACGTCTGCGTCACTGCGCATGCGCAGTAGAGGCGTAGTATGGAGGTCCTTTAGGACATGATTTCTTTTTGTTTTGGATGCAAATTTTGGGGATTGGGGGGCAAAATTTGTGTTTGGCCCTGGTTTTGTTAGAGTTAGCACCAGCTAAGTCTGGGTCATTGGTACAGTATAAAAATATGATATTTAAAATAATGAATTTTGATATTGACTGTGTTGGGTAAAAAGTTAATCAATCCCCTGTAATTTCTCAAAATCTTTTATCTGTGTCTCCTATTATGGTCTTACTGACAGGTCGATATGGTAGGTTATAATATACTTTATCTATAACCACATTTCTATTGGCTGGATCTTATACATGTGACTGGTACTCAAAAATCCATGTACACCAGTTTTCCAGTGAATATCAACTTTCTAAATATAGCTTTTGAAAATCCATTCTCTAGTTCTATTTCAATCGACGTAATCTCTATAACATTGTTTATTTTTATGTTATTCTGCAGATGATAACTATTTTATTGTTAAATAAAGTATTTCTGGTTGATATAATTAAACTTTTAATTCACAAATAGAAGATTGTTTTTTTGAGGATGGTCTATATAATAAAACAGTTATGGACTTTGTGGTGGTAAATATAATGTGATATGAACCTAAACAAGAGGCCACAGGGGGCCTGAGGGCACTCACCTGACATGGTAGCCTAAATATCAACCCAGAGAATTGATTTCAACAAGTTGCATCTGCTCCTCCTAAGAAAAGCTTATACCAAATATCCAAAGATTCTGACCAGTGGATCTAAAAAAAAGATTTTTAAAGAATATTCCTCATATTGAACTAAGTTATAATTTGGGCTCCCACAGGGAGCCCATATATAAATCCAGGGACTTGGCTTTAACAAACCTGAATCTCACACCCCTAAGGATGCTGCACACCAAATATCAAAACATTCCGACTGCTGGATCTGAAGAAGAAGATTTTTAAAGAAAATTTCTCATTTTGAACCAAGTTACAATTCGAGCTCCCACAATCAGCCCAAATATGGACCTAGGGACATGGCTTGAACAAACTTGAATCTTACCCCCCTAAGGATGCTGCATAAAAAATATCAAAAGCATTCATCTGCTGGATCTGAAGAAGATTTTTAAAGAAAATTCCTCATTTTGAACTAAGTTGTCATTTGGGCTCCCATAGTGAGCCCAAATATGAACCAAGGGACTTGGCTTGAACAAATTTGAATCTCAGCCCCCTAAGGTTGCTCCATGCCAAATATCAAAACATTCCGACTGCTGAATCTGAAGAAGATTTTTAAAGAAAAATTCCTCATATTGACTAAGTTATAATTCGGGCTCCAACAGGGAGCCCAAATATGGACCCATGGACTTGGCTTTAACAAACTTGAATCCCCCCCCCCCCCCACCCCCAAGGATGCTACACACCACATATCAAAACATTCCGACTGCTGGATCTGAAGAAGATTTTTTAAGAAAATTCCTCATTTCGAACTAAGTTACAATTCAAGCTCCCACAGTGAGCCCAAATATGGACCTAGGGACATGGCTTGAACAAACATGAATCTCCCCCCCTAAGGATGCTGCATACCAAATATCAAAACATTCCGACTGCTGGATCTGAAGAAGAAGATTTTTAAAGAAAATTCCTCATTTTGAACTAAGTTATCATTCGGGCTCCCACAGTGAGCCCAAATACGAACCCAGGGACTTGGCTTGAACAAAATTGAATCTCCCCCCCCCTCCCAAGCACGGTGCATACCCAATATCAAAAGATTCTGCCTGCTGGATCTTGAGAAGAAGAATTTCAAAGAAATTTGCCTGAAATGCACTAAGTTCAAATTTGGGCTCCTATACTGAGCCCAAATATAAACCTAGGGGCCGATTTGAACAAACTGGAATCAGATCCACCCCACAATGTTGCATACCAAATATCAAAAGATTCTGCCTGCTGGATCTTGAGAAGAAGATTTTTAAAGAAATTTGCCTGAAATGCACTAAGTTCGAAATCGGGCTTCTATACTGAGCCCAAATATGAACCCAAGGGGACAATTTGGACAAACTTGAATCAGATCCACCCTACAATGTTGCATACCAAATATCAAAAGATTCTGCCTGCTGGATCTGGAGAAGATTTTTTAATGTTTTTCCCATTGTCTACAGTGTTAAAAAGTGCTGACCACACTTTTTCAAAGTCCCGAAACTGTCCCCTATGATAAAACTGATGGCAATTTCTTTTTACCAATTCTTTCAGTTGGTCCTAAGGAAGCTTCACACCAAATAAAAATTCTCGTTGCAGTGCAGTTTTGGAGATATGGGCGTTTTAATTTTTTTCTATTTTTAGCTCCTGCGGTTCCCACAGGGCTAAAAAAAAATTCGGCATAAATTAGGTACTTATGACCCAATAAGCCCTCACATAAAATTTGGTTCAAATCAGCCTCTCGGTTCGGAAAATAGAAATTTTGGGCGGTGGCAAAAATTTTGCCCCTCCCATAACACCAAATGAAGCCCATCAAACTTCTCTTGAACAAATCTGAGTCTACACCTCAAAAGGAAGCTGCACACCAAATATCAAGTCTCTGCTACTGCTGGTTCATGAGAAGAAAATTTTTTAAGATTTCAGCACACTTTTTGGGTGTGGCCCTACCAAGGGGCGAGGCAACTTGATTTGAACAAAATCAAATTGCAATGTCATAACAAACTATTATCTCAAATATCAATTGAATTGGTTCAGCAGTTTGGGAGGGGCATCAAACACCATGTTCACGGACGACGACAGACGGTGAGTGATCACTATAGCTCTCCTAACTGAAAGTCAGGCGAGCTAAAAACTTATATTGACTGAGGATAACGCCTCAGTCAATATAAGATTTTTAGGTTCATATCACATCATATTCAACACTACAAAAGTCCTTAATTGCATATTATTACATGCCTATTACTTTTCCTCCAGTTCCATAGTTACACGTGTTCCATTTCCACTAACAGATTATTTTTCCACCTGATGTCATGGATCTATCAGATTTATTTATTGGTGTTTATGGTCACATACTTATGCACAATGGCTAATCACGACCGTGACAGTTTTACGGGTGGAGGGAGCTGGAGTACCCTGAAAGAACCACCAAGCAACGACAAGCAGCTGCCAGCTCCCCAACATCGTAACTCCGCACTGCGGCACAGGCAGGGTTAGTTTGGTTGAAGACATGCGCACCATCGATGTGCAGTACGCCTCAGTACATGGCGTCTCTGTGCCCCGATGTGGACAATCAGGGTGAAGTGCCTTGCCCATGGACACAATGCATGGATCCATCAAAAGTACTGAACTATACCCTTTTTCAAATAATATGAGACCATTATATTACTGCTTGTCATAATTTTGGCTCATTTGGTTGTCCCAGTGAGGTCAAATATGGTACTAGGTGAAGAAAGCTTTTTATAATTAGAACATTATGACTCCCCCCCCCTCTTTTCCCTCTGTTGTTCCCTAAAAGCTTTCCTAGAAATGGTGTCAAGGACATGGATGGACACTATTAAGAAAGGAAAAATGAACAAAATGCAGCCAAACATTTTGTTACATCTAACTGGTAGAGTGTGCAATTATTTTTCTGGAGTGTAGAGGCTAGGGTTACATGGTATATCGGTTAACTGGTAGAGTGCTGGAAGCCCATATTTGGGCTTTATTCTGAGGTGCAGGTACTGCAGTTTAAAGGGTTTCAAATTCAGTAGCTGTGCTTCATATTATCTTTGAAGTGATCTTATTTAGTCTGTTAGGATTTGCCTTGTTTCAATTTATAGGAGAGTGCCCACGGGCACTCTCCTATAAATTGTAACAAGGCAAAGACATGTGAACAATTGTTATGGCCAAAAATAATTTAGCACTCTCCCAGTTAACCGGTAATTACTAGTATGAGAATGATACAGGATGAATACCGGTATTGTTTTAAAAGTATCAGTGTGTCGTAAGAAATGGTACTGTTTCAAATTATTGAAGTTGAAGTCAATATATTATTGGGTGAAAAAAACAGTCACTGTATTCTATCATGTCAGTCATACCCCAAATGTCAATCATAGAAAACAGATGAATACTATTTGAAACTCCTCCCAGACTGACAATTCCTGTTCTGAAGTCCATGTCAATCAAACTTCATTTCACCAATGAGAACACAGTTTGCAGCGTACCTGAGCTGCGTAAATTACAAAATTAAGTATATACCCTTACCAGCAATTTGAAACTGAAACTGACTGAATATTCTGGGAGTGCGTCGAATTCAGGGAATGAATATTATGACACATTTGTGTATGTAATCTCACATTTCCCCGTGTGGATAATAAAATTACTCATAAAATCATTATGAGTAGTGTTTGTTATATTCACTCTATCTCTCTCATATGCTGCTAAAACCTGAAGCCACTTATATTTCCCTCAACTTTGACATTGTGAACTTTGAACTTATGAATATTAATAAGCCATTCATTGACAATGAAGATGTGGGTTAGACGTCACTGTCACTTTTCCCAGTTTTAAAACAATGAAAACGAGCAACTAAAGCTTAACTAATTTTTTGTAACTTCAAATATTATTTTTTAACAGATGTTATCCCAGAAATTAATAATGAATTCAAATAAACCTAATATTTATATCTTTACCTAACATGAAAAGCAGACGACACTTGCAAAAAAAATTCTTGAATAACTAATTTTTTTCAGTTTTTGTCTCAAAAACATAGGCTATGACCCCTCGTTGGAACGAGCTCGATGAGCTCGTTCCAACGAGGGGTCATAACCTATGTTTTTGAGACAAAAAATGAAAAAAATAATGAAACTTAATTGGTGATTTTTGAGAATAGCGCTGGCCGGTTTTGGCCGTTACGTTGGGTAAAGGGTTAATAACTGTGATAACCATGCATCACATCTGGTGCAGTTTAGGGGGTAGGTGTAGGTAAGTGCATGGTGCAGAAATAGAAACAAAGGGAAGCCTGCACAATAATTATCCATTCAGACATCAATATGGCCGCTTACGTGAACATTAATTACAGTGGAGCCCCCTTAATTGGATATCTCTTAACTGTATATCCCTGTTAATTGGATATAATTTTCCAACACAAAATCATTTACTATACCTCAGTACAAATTTAACCTGGTAATTGAATATAGGTTATAGAGTAAACTCCTGTTAATTGAATAAAAAATCTTGTAACCTGTCAAAAAATTACCCTGACTTTCCCCAGGTTTCCTTTATTTATAAACCTATTTGGCCTCAGTACATCCAATACAGGCATTTAATCTATTATATCTTGTTTGACAGTGAATACCGATTCTGGTATTGAAATTTGAATACCGTGCAGCCCTAGCAGTGGCTCAGTGGACTTCAAACCGAAAAGCTGACAGTTTGAT
Source organism: Pictodentalium vernedei (assembly GCA_031216915.1). Classification (NCBI taxonomy): domain Eukaryota; kingdom Metazoa; phylum Mollusca; class Scaphopoda; order Dentaliida; family Dentaliidae; genus Pictodentalium; species Pictodentalium vernedei. The sequence goes on along the minus strand of CM062289.1, from coordinate 425,878,715 downwards.
CCCAACCACTGTTAACTGCATTGTGTTCTTAGGCAAGGCACGTCAACTCGATTCCCCATGTGGGGAATCTGAGAAGCACTGAAGATTGTGGTGCACTTGTCTTCAACAACTGCAAACTCTGCTTGTGCAGAATTAGTTTGTGTGTGTGTGTGTGTGTGTGGGGGGGGGGGGGGGGGGTCTGACAGTTGCTTTCATTGCTCATTGGTTCTCTCCAGCTTCCTCCACCTATAAAACTGTTCAACACAAAGTGGTCCTGGTTGTTGAAAGTGTCATTAAACCCCAATTAACAAATAACTAATTTTTCAAGGGTGATTTGTAATATGTATATTTTTTTTCAAAGATAGCATGCCATCAGTGAGAGGATCACTAGTTTAGCAAGATTTGGTGGACATAAGACATAAATAACTTGGGGGGGGGGGGGGGGGGGGGGTCATTAGCTATATTCTGCAGGCAAACATTTTGTTTAAGTAAGGAAGACAACTGTTTTGCAAGTGTTATTTATCAGCTGTGTGAGGTAAGAAGCAAATGTAACAGTTGGTTTCTATTAACTCAGCAAAAAGTTTGAATAAGCTCTTTATTAGGGGACCAATGAACTACATCAAGGTAGAGTGGAATTCAATAAATTAAAAGTGAATGATGTCAGAAAAATCAGAGTACAGTGGAGACCAGTTAATTGCATATATCTTAATTTAAATAGCCCTGTTAACTGAATATAAATATTCAAACACAAAACCATTTACCATACCTTTAGTACAAATTTGACCTGCTAATGGAATGTGGGTTTTGAGTAAAGTCCTGTTGACGGAATAAAAAAATCATGAAATATGTTGAAAAGTTAAAAAATTTATAGTAATTTATATATTTTTTATACTTACCAATGACCCAGACTTAGCTGGTGCTAACTCCACAAAAACCAGGGCCAAACACAAATTTTGCCCCCCAATCCCCAAAATTTGCATCCAAAACAAAAAGAAATCATGTCCTAAAGGACCTCCATAGTACGACTCTACTGCGCATGCGCAGTGACGCAGTCGTCCCGAAATTGGCGCCAAATATCATTCTTACTGGCAGTGCCTGGTCAGCGCTATGTACTCAGCGGGGAGGCAAGAGTTCCCAACTCAGGGAGGGCCATCCCCGTCTGGGTCATTGGTAAGTATAAAAAATATATAAATTACTATAAATTTTTTAACATTTTTATACTGTACCAATGACCCAGACTTAGCTGAATAGTAAACAGGCTGGAGGGCCTAGGACATAGAGGAAAATCCAATAAGCTCAATTATAAAATAAAGAGGTAACCCCTTAAGGAGAAAAGGAGTATTAGGCTTTACATGTATCTTTCTTATTTAATATTTAAATTAGAAAGATACACTACCCTTAATAATTGAGCACAATAACATTCATGTTCTCTATTAACATCCAGTATAACCTTTATACTAATTATTTTTAAAACAAGCCAATAAATAAAGTAGTCCAGAGAATTGAGACTCTTTATAATCATTTAAAAGTGTCCGAGTATTGTATATTAAAGCCCGTTTGACACTTGACATATACAAATGCTTCACACCGAGCTACACTTTAAAAATAAGACATGAATGAAATTAAACATTAATATTACACTTTAAAACCATCCCGGAAGCGACTCAGAAATACTGTCTTGGAGGAGGCATTCCCTTGCTTTTCACTATAAAGCAGGTGACCTAAGGGAACACCCGCCCCCCCCTTCCCCTTGCCCTGGGTCAAATAGCCCAGAGCGAAGAGGGCAGCCGGACGGAGTCACTGCCGGAACAGAAAGCCTGCATAACTATAGTTGCAACTGTTTAGTGGACGACATTCTGAGCAACAGATAACGGACCTAAACAATGCAGGTCTCCAGAAATGGACTCAATATTTCTGAGATAAAAATTAGTAAATGTGGATGGCTGAGACCAATAAGCAGCCTTCATTAAATCTGTAATAGCAACACTATTAGCATAAGCCCAGGAAGTAGAAAGAGCTCTTACTTCATGAGCAGAAATCTTAAGCACAGACTGCTGAGAAGAAGATAAATCTTCATACGCAGTACGGATAGTTAACTGAATCCATCTAGCAATAGAATGGACTGAAATGTCCTTTCTATTAGGCATCAAAGACAGAAAGAAACGTTTCCGTCCCTTTCTGATGAACTGAGATCTCTGTTTATAGATACGTAGTGCTCTAACAGGACAGAGTAAAGGCCTACGCCCGTCTGAAGACGGAAGAGCCTTAATAACAATAGGTTCCGGATATTTATTAGGAGCCTGATTCTTAGCTAAAAAACCGACGTTAGTAGTGAAGGTGATAGTGTTCCCAACACTACGATAATGAGAATCATCCACCGATAGTGCATGAAGCTCACTGACTCTTCTGGCAGAAGAGAAAGCTAAGAGAAAAGCTGTCTTATAAGATAAGAATTTGAAATCTACTGTCCCAAGAGGTTCAAATGGCTTTTCCTTCAATTTAAGGAGAACCCAAGCTAAATTCCACTTAGGAATTAATCTAAGAGTTCTGGGTCTATTTATCGAAAAGTTTCTAACCAATTTCGATAAAGAGACATTAGATCCAATTTGTAAACTATCATGATGTGCATAGGTATCAGATAACATAGATCTATAACCCTTTATAGTAACCGGTTGCAGTTTGATTTCGTCAAACAAGTATACTAGAAAGTTAGCAATGTCTGGTATAGAGGGATCAAATATATCAACAGAATGATCCCTACACCAACGACGGAAAACCTTCCACTTAGCCGCATAGTTTAGCGAAGAGGAGGTCCTCCTACAGTTAGAAATCGCGTCCACTGCTCGTCCTGTAAAGTGCTTGCCATGCAAGAAGGACCGCACAACGGAAAAACGTGAAGGTTGAGACCTTGCGGGTTGTGATGCAGTTGGCGCGATTTCCCCTGCCAAAGAAGATCCTCTTGTGGAGGGAGCTTCCGCGGTAGGTCCCACAACAGACACCTGAGTAGATTTATCCACGGTCTCTGTGGCGACAGAGATGCTACCAACAGAATCTTGCATTGAGATTGTTTTATCTTTAGCAATACTTGTTGAATTAACGGCGCTGGATGATACGCATATCCTATCATTCCGTCCCAAGGGATCGATAGAGCGTCTACAGCAAATGCTCTTGGATCCGGACACGGGGACACATACGTCTGCAACTGATTGTTGAGATGTGTCGCAAATAAGTCTATCATTGGCCGTTCCCATTGGTAGCAAATCTGATTGAATACTTGTTTGTTGAGAGTCCACTCCGACGGCAACAAGCGACCCTTTCGAGAAAGGGAGTCTGCTAGCACATTCAGACGACCCGGTATGTGACGGACCGAAAGAAGAACGTGATGTTCCAACGCAAACAGAAGGATTCTTTCCGTTAGATTGAACAACGGAACTGAATGAGTGCCTCCCTGATTCCGTATATACGCCACTACTGTCGTATTGTCGGATAGGATTTGGACATGAGCATCGTGAATAATGTCCATCCAGTGACGTAACGCAAGCCAAATTGACATCATTTCCTTGATGTTTATGTGCTTGCACAGGAATTGCGGATCCCAAAGACCCTGGCATCTCGAATCCGTTGGGATTAATGATGCACCCCAACCTGTTTGACTGGCATCCGTCATAATGGTAAAACTCGGATCCGGCAACTGCAGCGGAACTCCTTGAGTTAACCACTGAATGTTTGCCCAAGTCTGAATCTCTTGTTTCACTTGATCTGACAAGAGAACGTCTACATCGAGCGAATGAATTTTCACACTCCAATTCTGAGTCAAGAAAATTTGAAGAGGCCGTGTGCGTAGCCGTCCCATCGGAATGAGATCCGCAGCGGCTCCGCACAGACCTATCAGTCTCATAAATTCTCTCGCTGTGACTTTGTCTGTATTTAGACAATAGCGAGCGTAACAACTGACTAATTTCGCTCTGGTTAATGGCAGACGAACGAGATTGTTGTGCGTCTCGAAGCTCATTCCCAGATGAGTGAATGACTTAGACGGCACCAGATCCGACTTCTCCTCGTTTACTATGAAACCGAGACGTCGGAGCAATAGAAGAAGATTCTGAACATCGTTCTGAAGCGTTAACTCGTTGCCGTACCTCTGAAGAATGTCGTCCAGGTAGGCCGACGTTACCGCAGACGAATGAGCTCGGAAGTAGATCATTACCGAGTTCATTACCCGAGTGAAAGCCCAGGGTGCTAGATTCAATCCGAAGCACATGGCCCGGAACTGATACACCACTCCTAGGACTGCGAAGCGTAGATACTTTCGGAATGTCGGATGTACCATGACGTGAAAGTACGCATCTTTGAGATCTATGCTGGTTGCATAATCGTTCACCCGAATACTCGCTCTGACCGATCGAATCGTCTCCATATAAAACTTCGGAGCGATGATCAGCTTGTTTATCCAGCTCAAATCTATGACTGGACGGAACGAGCCGTCTGGTTTCGGAACCAGAAACAGATGGCTGTAGAATCCCAGCGATTCCTGGTTTTCTACGACCTCTACCGCGTTCTTCATTAAAAGAGACTGCACCTCTGATAGCAGAGCGTCTCTTTTCTGAGGGTTTGACGGAAGATGAGTCCACTTTGGACTTCGAGTTAATGGAGGCTTTCGTTTGAAGGATATCTTTAGACCTTCCGAAGTCACTCCTCTCACCCACGGATCGTCCGTAATCGACGCCCACTCTTGAGAAAAACTCGACAACCTTCCGCCAACCGGAACGCGATAGAGGTTTGAGCCATCACCTCCTGGATCTGCGAGGCCTGCGGTAGGAGAAACCACGTCTTCCACGACCCGCACCTCGCCTCGTCGACCTCGGGGCGTCCGACCGATTGTCCCGGCCTGAAGGACGTCCCGAACGAGAGTCGCTATCCTGACGGTCTCTCGAATAAGAGCTAGAGGACGCACCGGAACCTCTATAGGAACCTCTCTTGGGCGGATAAGACCCAGAAGTGCCCGCCTTATTCGTGTCTGCTGAATCCGACCTTTTAGGAGCGGATCTAAACAACAGAGAATCACTAGCTTTCTTTTTAATATTATCATAAATAGCGGAAAGCTTGCCGTCAAAGAGAAGATCTCCTGAGACCGAAGCGACTCTAAGAGAGTTCTTCACCTTAGAATCCACTAGTGTGGATGTAGACAGGGCTGCGTCACGTCTAACCAACTCCAGATTTGCCACTGAAAGGGCGGAGTTACACGTGGAATAAGCTACTGCCCTTGAAAGAAGTCTTAAGGAGGATTGTATATCCTGAAACTCTTCCCCTTGAAGACGCAGTGATAACGCCTTCGTAAGGTGATCTGCGTAAGATAAGGCATCTAAATTGGCTCTGTTAGACGCAATAGCTGTTTCCAACACTGCGGTTGGAATAGAAGCTGACGACGGTAATGATAGCTCTAAGTCTTCCGCCTCGTCGTCCATACGCAGAGGAACTCTCGGTATACCCTGACCTGCCGTGTCGAATTTATTCCTTGCATTAATGAAAGGCAGGTTGAGAGTATTTGCGGACAAGAAGCCTGCTTTCCCTGTCCTGGAAGCAAGTTTAAAAATAGCGTCGTTCAATAATTCAAATGTTCTTGCAACATTATTGGACTGCGACGGAAACTCGGGAGCGATGTCCCTGAACCGCTCGAAAAAATCAGAGTCCAATGACGCTATAATTCTCCTGTCCGGAAGCGCAGCAGTCTGGCCCGACGGAACAACTTGAGGAAGAAAGTGCCGGATGAAGTCTACGGCAGCTTTGTGTTGTTCCGAAAGGGATAGCTCCAATTCATCCGTATCCCTTTCACCATCCGGTCGGACCTCCCGATGTTCCCGGTCGTCCGCCCCCGATGCTTCGGCGGAGCGTACCGACCCAGCGCCGTCGGATAATTCTCGATCCGACACCGTCTCTGTCGGCTGCTGGGATGCTGCGATAAGCTGTGCTATCTGCACTAGAATGTCCGACGTCGAGACCTGCGGAGGAGCGGTCTTTCGCTGCTTTGCCGAGGGCAGCTCCGCATCAGATGGCTCCCGCATACTTTTCCTATGCGAACGTCCGGAGTCCATCGGTCTCGAATCCCTGGCTGCCGGATGGTGTGACCTGGTCGCCGAATAATCCTTCATCGGCGAAGCTGGCAAGATATCGGAGGTCACGCAGCCAAGGTGCGGTCGTGTGCGCCGGCGAGAAGAGGAAGCCTTAACAGTCTCTGCGGACTGCTTATACAACGGAGCGTCCCGAGCGACGGACGTATGCTCCGCTAAAGACACATTTTGTACCACAACATCTGGTCCCAGATGTTGTTGTACGAGAGAGGGGCCTCTCTCGCTCGCGGCCCGGCTGGACCTGGACGAGCTAGGAACCGGACTAAAAGGCTTCCTCCGTTCTCGTTCACTATCCGCCGTCACTGGGTGTGCATCTATTATTTTTATAGTGCTCGCATCACCCAAAATTTCCTCTTGGACCGCATCGGACGAACCCGGCTGCCGAACCATTCGGTGAATGGACGCTACACCGGGCGAGCTAGCGGACGACATTTGTCTAATCTCCATGAGCACTTTTGCCGCTAGCTCTGTATTTAATTGTGACGACGGACGCACACTTGAAGAAGATAACATGGAAACATCACCCTGTTCTGGTTCCTCTGAAATAGAAACTGAGAGAGTAGAGTGACCTTGTGGAGAAAGAGCCGGCATCGCTCTTTCTCCAGAAACAACATATCGTGACACACGTTTCCAATGTTTCTCATCCCAATGTTCACATATAGGACAGGGATTAATGCGAGAACACTGACTACAATTTATGCAATAATCATGAAAGTCAGAGGAAGATTTCTTCCTATTACAATTTGAACAAGTTCCTTTCATTGTGAAGGAACAACAATAAGTCCTAGTTACTCGCAAAAACCCCTGACACAAAGATACATAATAACATGATCCATTAATAAATGAAAAAACAATTGCAAAACAAAATAATTTTGAAAAAATATTTTTTCAGAGAAGCCCAAGTTGCTGAAAAGTAACGTTGAGCCCCGATGGATCCGATGGCAAAGTGTGGTCAAAAATTTTAAAATTATATAAAATAATTAATGAGACACTTTCGGATAATATAAATGTATCTTATAATGAGATAAACTACCTCAAAGGCAAACAGCCCCCCTCAAAAAAGGCTGTTGCCAATGAAAACAAACAGTGTAAACACAGAAGAAAACATGACTCCAGGCACTGAAAAAACTGGCCCGGAATCAGTCCTCAATTACACTCTATCTGATGCAAAACAGAGACTCCCAGGGGAGAATCTGCAGAACATCAGATGGAAGATGCAGAACACAAACGTTATACACCCATGGGTGAAAACGTAACTATGGGGAAAATAACAGAAAACATTCTGTAACCAAGCAACTCTCCCAGGGAATTTTTAGAAATGAAACTTCTCAAAAATATGCCAAAAGCATGGGAGAATTGCAAGGGGGGACTTTAGAAGGTTAGGGGAGAGGAAACACTGAATAAGCAGTGCAACAATTAGCAAGAATGACAACAAGAGGCGTTTGCCTCGAAAATAGGCAACTTAACATAATTTTAACAAAAAATTTTAAGTACAGCCCTGATTATTTTTTGCCACTTCTTTTTTCCTCTCCTCCTTCTATCCTCCTTAGAATCACATTTTCTCCAAGAATTACGTGTCTGGCATCCTTTAAACTGAGAATTACAAGCACAAAGATCAGTGAGATGTTGACTGATGAAGGGCCAAACAGAGAATGATATTTGGCGCCAATTTCGGGACGACTGCGTCACTGCGCATGCGCAGTAGAGTCGTACTATGGAGGTCCTTTAGGACATGATTTCTTTTTGTTTTGGATGCAAATTTTGGGGATTGGGGGGCAAAATTTGTGTTTGGCCCTGGTTTTTGTGGAGTTAGCACCAGCTAAGTCTGGGTCATTGGTACAGTATAAAAATATTGCCCCGACAATCACTGAATTATCCTTGTTTATATACCAATGTGGCCTCAGTTCATCCAGGCATTTTATCTTTTATATCTTGTTATATACAAGATATAATACATTAAATGCTGTTTACAGTAGTACAGTAGAATCCTCTTAATTGAATATCCATTTTGCCAGTGAAAATTATTCATTTAACAGGAGTATACAATTAACAGGGATTTGGTCAGTTTCCTGTGTTCTGGAGGTAAACTGAGCATTTATTCTATTATATCTTGTTTGACAGAGCTCATAGAGCTCTGTCAAACACGATATAATAGAATAAAGGCCTGTATTGGATGTAGTGAGGTCAATAAGGTTGATAAATAAGGGGAATTTGGTGCGTGTCACAGTAATTTTTTCGACATATTACAAAAATTTATTTACAATTAACAGGAGTTTACTCTACAACCCATATGCAATTAACAGATCAAATTTGTACTGAAGGTATGGTAAATGGTTTTGTGTTTGAAAATTATATTCAATTAACAGGGATATACAATTAAGAGATATCCAATTAAGTGGGCTCCACTGTACCTGTCTTGTAAGACCGCCCTTTGGGCCACACAAAAGTGGTCTCTCAAGACAAGTGGTCTCTCATAACAGGTTTCAGGTTTTCTCAAGTCTGTGAATAACCAACCACAAAATTCAGAAATGGAGAAGAATGGATTTTTGTAATTACTTTGTAGTTGTTCTTTTTTATGAAGTTTTTGTAACAAATTGAAATGGACTGTTATAAAAAAGAAAAATTTATACCAATTTTAATATTTTTAATACTTACCAATGGCCCAGACTAGCTAGCTGGTGCAAGCCAATTTATTACCAGGGCCAAACACAAATTTTGAATCCCCAAACCCCCCCAAAATTTGCCAAAAAATGCAAAAACGAGAAGACCAGTATGGTCCTCCATACTTTTGCGCAATGCGCAACTTGTTGTCAAGGACAACAATAGGCCACCGCCATCATGTCATTCTTTATTGTTGTGCCTGTTAAATGTTATTAAGAACTGTAATATATAACACAGCGGGGAGGAAGGAGTGTCTACTCCAGGGAGAGCCATCCCCGTCTGGGCCATTGGTAAGTATTAAAAATATTAAAATTGGTATAAATTTTTCATATTTTTCCACTACACCAATGGCCCAGACTAGCTGAGAATAGTAAACAGGCAGGCGGGCCCAGTACTTGATATTCATTGCTCTTATTACAGAAAAAAACAATGAAAATATAGGTGTAACTCTATTTAAGGCCTAGCATAACCCATTATGCTAATTTGATAAAGGAAGCCAAAATATAAAGAAGTCCAGAGAAATGAGACTCTTTATAAATCATTAAAAGTGTCCGAGTATTGTATAGTAAAGCTCGTCTTGACACATGACATATAAAAGAACGCTTCACATCGAGCTACACATTAAAAGCATATAATACATTGAAAATTGCTTCATACCAAGCTACACATTAAAACTACCATAGCACTGACCCCAGGATACTATCACTGAAGGAGGTATGTCCATACTTTTCACTATAAAGCCAGATGACTATTTGGAAATACCATCCCCCCCTTCCCCTTGTTTTGAAAGTAACTGCACCTCAAAACGAAGAGGGTAGCAGACTGGAGACAGTGCTAGAGCAGAATGAAAATCCTAATTAGAATGGACGACATTCTGAGCTACCGATAACGGTCCTAAAGATCTGAGATCATCAGAAATTGATTCTAAATCTCGAAGATAAAATTTGGTAAAGTCGTCTGTTGTGTCCAGTAAGCAGCTTGCATCAAATCCTTCAAAGAAGTACTACTAGCATAAGCCCAAGAAGAAGCTAAAGCTCTAACTTCGTGAGCTGAAATCTTATAAGCTATTCTCTGATTCACAGACAAAGCATTATAAGCCGACCGAATAGCCAATTGAATCCATCTAGATATGGAATGAACAGAAATATCATTTCTGTTAGGAAGAAGAGAAAGAAATAACCTCTACCTACCTCTTCTAATAAAACTAGAACGCTCCTTATAAATCCTAAGCGCTCTTACTGGACACAACAAAGGTCTTTGACCATCTGAAGACGGTAATGCTTTAATAAGAATAGGACTAGGCCGTTTGTCCGGAACCTGATTCTTAGCTAAGAATCCCACTTTCATAGTGAGAGTAATAGAATTACCAACACTACGATAATGAGAGTCTTCAACCGACAAAGCATGAAGCTCACTAACTCTTCTAGCTGACGCAAATGCTAAGAGAAAAACCATTTTATAAGTAAGAAATTTAAACTCAACAGTATTTAACGGTTCAAAAGGTGCTTCCTGAAGTTTCAGAAGAACCCAAGCTAAATTCCACTTAGGGACTAGTCTCAAGGTGCGAGGTCTATTCACAGAGAAGTCCCTCATTAATTTATTTAAAGATAAATCTGACCCAATGTTTAATTTCCCTTGGTGTGCATAGGTGTCAGAAAGCATAGACCTATAGCCCTTAATAGTGACTGGCTGTAGCTTAACTTCATCAAAAAGATAAATAAAAAAGTTAGCTAATTGAGGAAAAGATGGGTTAAAAAAGTCAATCAATTGTGATTCACACCAACGAACAAAAACCTTCCACTTCGCTTCATAATTTAATGAAGAGGAGGTCCTCCTACAGTTAGAAATTGCGTCCATTGCTCGTCTGGAAAACTGTTTTCCGTGCATGAAGGACCGCACAACGAAAAAACGTGAAGGTTGAGGCGTTCCGGATTGTGATGAAGCCGACGGAGTTTCCACTGTGTCAGAAGATCCCGGAGAGGTGGTAACTTCCGTGGAACGTCCCAAAGAAGTTCCCGGAGAAGATTTATCCATGGTCTGTGAGCCGACAGATTTGCAACCAGAAGAATCTTGCAAGAAGACTGTTTTATCTTTAGCAAGATCTGTTGAATGAGGGGAGCTGGAGGATAAGCATACCCTATTATCCCGTTCCAAGAAATTGACAGAGCGTCTACTGCATAAGCCTTAGGGTTCGGGCATGGAGACACAAACGTCTGTAACTGATTGTTCAGACTCGTGGCAAAAAGATCGATCATTGGACGTTCCCACTGGAAGCAAATCTGATTGAAGACAGATTTTTTTAAAATCCATTCTGAAGGTAGCAGGCGATCCTTTCTCGATAGAGAGTCTGCTATTACACTGAGACGACCTGGAATATGACAAATCGATATCAGAATCTGATTCTCTTGAGAGAAAAGAAGAATCTTTTCGGTGAGATTCATCAGCTGGTCGGAATGAGTACCTCCCTGATTCCGAAAATAGGCTACTACTGTTGAATTGTCCGACAGAATTTGAACATGTGAGTTTATTACTTGACTGACCCAATGATTTAGAGCTAACCAAATTGCCCTCATTTCTTTGTAGTTTATATGGGATACAAGAAACTGACTCTCCCATAAACCGTGACACACTTGATCGCCCGGAATCAGAGAAGCACCCCAACCCTCTTGACTGGCATCCGTCATGATTATGAATGACGGCTCCTGAATCTGAAGCAGTATTCCCTGGGATAACCACTGGATATCTGCCCAAATTTGAAGATGATGTTTTACTGACTGTGTTAAAACAATCAGACTGTCCAACAACTGACGTTTTACGCTCCAATTTTGAATTAGATAAATTTGAAGTGGACGAGTGCGCAAACGACCTAGCAGAATTAACTCCTCGGCGGCGCCGCAAAGTCCTAACAGCTGCATAAACTCTCTTGCAGTAATGACTTGTGCGTTTATGCAGTATTTTGCGTAAAGCGAAACTAATTTTGCTCTTGCTACCGGCAAACTGACCCGATTGTTTTGAGTATCGAAACTCATTCCCAGATGAACAAACGACCTCGTCGGCATTAAATCCGACTTGTCGACATTGATTATAAAACCTAGGCATCGTAGCAGCAATATCAGACTTTGAACGTCGCTTTGGAGTGCATGAAAATTTTCGTACCTTTGAAGTATGTCGTCCAGATATGCCGATGTCATCGAAGCCGAATGTGCTCTGAAATGGCTCATTACCACATTCATCACCCGAGTGAACGCCCACGGAGCAAGGTTCAGGCCAAAACACATTGCTCTGAACTGGTATACCTTTCCTTGAACCGCGAAACGGAGGTATTTCCGAAAAGCCGGATGAATCATGATGTGAAAATACGCGTCCTTCAAATCTATACTTGCGGCGTAATCGTTCACTCGGATGCTGCCTCTCGCCGATCGAATTGTCTCCATATAAAATCTTGGAGCAACAATTATTAGCTTGTTTATCCAACTGAGATCGATGACCGGTCTGTACGAGCCGTCTGGCTTCGGCACAAGAAAAAGATGACTGTAGAATCCCTTTGAATTGGGATTCTCTACGACCTCTACTGCCTCCTCTTGTAGGAGAGAGTCTACTGCTGAAATCAAAGCCTCTCTCTTTGCTATATTTTGTGGAAGGCTCACAAATTGCGGAATCTGCATTAATGGAGGTTTTCTCCGGAACGAAATACGTAGACCATTAGTCACAACGTCTCGAACCCAAAGATCCTGAGTTATTTTGTTCCAGTTGCTTGCGAATTTTGAAAGCCTTCCGCCAACCGGAGAACAGTAGAGGTCGAAATCTTCATTTGTAGGACTTACGAGGCTTATACGAGGAGAAACCTCGTGAAGCTCTCGCACCCCTCTGTGACGTCGGTGTGGGGTTACGCGTTTCGTTATTATCCGACTGCGCCATCCCCTTTTTGAAATCGTTCCCCTGTTTCAAGCCACCACGCCCACGATTAACTTTAGAAGCAGCACGGGCTGAGCCTCTCTTGGAGAAAAATTTACCTCTCCGAGGAGTACCACTTGTGGAAGGCTGAGGTTGTGAAGCTGAGCGCAACAAAAGCTGACTTGTAGCTTTCTTAGAAGCATCTTCAAATACAGCTTTTAGCTTATCATTAAATAATGAAGAGCCCGAAACGGGAGCGGCCCTTAGACAGCTCTTAACACTGTCGTCAATAAATGACGTAGATTTAAGGGCAGCATCGCACCTGACCAACTCTAAATTCGCTACTGAAAGAGCAGAGTGGGATGTTGTATACATGATGGCACGAGAGAGCACTCTCAAAGGAGATAACAACTCCTGTAAGCTCTCAGATTCCAGGTAGCGTCCAAAATACTTCTGCTAGATTCAATGCAAGTATCTATAACAAAAGAACTGACGCTACACGATGACGGAAGAGACATACCTAAGTCCCTAGCTCCGTCATCCAATCGCAGAGGAGCTCTTGGAATCTTATTCTCGCCTACCGTATTTAAGAAGGTATTGCCTCTAAACGGTAGGTCAAGCTTCTTTTCCGAAAGGAAAGAACTTTTTCTAGCCTGAGCCAGGTCAGCAATAGCCTCGTCACAACAATCAAACGCATCTAACGCTTGGACTGATTGAGACGGATACAGAAGGATACTTTCCTTCGACTTAATGACCTCCCTGTCTGAAGAAGACAGGTGCTTGGCTCTAGAAGGCGCAGAACTCTTGACCAGAAGGAATTAATTTAGGTGAAAAATCCTGCAGGAACCTCATAGTTTCCATATGCTGCTCAGCCAAAGATGTAGTGTCCTGGTCTGGTCTATTATCGGCATACTGATTATTTGAGGAAACCCTTCTTTCTGCCGATCCAGCACCGTCCGAATCATCCGAAGCGGAGATCGATGACAGACGCATATTATGCTGCTGGGAGTCTGCAATTAGCTGGGCAATTGCTCCAGCAATTCCGTATTCGAGGCTATGTTCACCCCCGTTCTACGCCTTTTAGGCTCCGGAAGGTGATCTGACACAGCGCCCTGTGACCGTCTTTTTGAAAAAGACGTTTGTCTCGAAATGCTAGCCTTAGAGAGCCGGATCCTGGCTCTGACTCTCTACCTCTGGATCTTGCCGGCTAGCATGCGGTCTACTGTGCTGAGTCCTGGAAATGGACGAAGAAGAGGCTCTTATATCAAAATTATTGCCAGCCGCACTGGCAGAGAAAGGTACATCAGAAAAAACTGGCTCCGAAGCATTTTCTACCGGACTACCAGCGGAACTGGCAACAAAAGTCGAATCTTTCTGTTTTGTCCCCAAAACAGAAGAATGCTTCGCTACTGATGCACCTTTCAATTTGACTGGCCTCTTCCCCTTACGTGCCATCGTCTGAACAGAGGACTGTCTTCCATCCTCCGTATCCTGGACCGCTACGGATTTTCCCGGTATTGAAGCACTAATTAAAGGCTCTGTTACACCGGTCGAGCTAGTTGACCGTCTGCTTGCCCGAGGTACCGAGTATTCTGCGATACCTCGTAAGTCAACATGCTCTGTATCTGAAGACGACGGCAGCACAGAACTTGATGTTATACCATAACCAATACCATGTTCTTGTTCCTCTGAAATGGAAACTAAATTTTGATTAGTTACCTTAGGCGAAAGCACCGAAATCGGTGCTTTGCCAACACATACATAAGTAGAGAGAGAATTCCATCGCTTGGAATCCCAAGAACTGCAAGTTGCACAGGTAACATCTTTCGAGCAACGAGTGCAAGCTAAACATGAAGAATGAGAATTAAGAGAGGACGTCTTCCTCTTACATTTCGAACATGAGGACTTCATAATACCCACACGCCCGAGGCAAAAAGTTTAAACTGAATAGGAGCCGGTAACCAAGTCCAAAACAGGCACAACAAAGGCCCAGGTAAGACAACTGGTATCCCAATAATACCCTTAACAATAGAGAAACTTCACAGAAGATTCCCCACAGAGAAGGGTAAAGGCAAACAGACACATCCGACTAAGTCAAAAATAACCGGTACGCGACAAAGGGGGTACGAATAATCCACATTCCGTAAATTATCTAATATTTTTAAGAAGAATTTTAATTAATAACAAATTCGCTAACAACAATTAGTTCTTAAAAATCTAATGAGAGGATTCAAGGGGAAAAAGGTGAACATTGAACACACACATATGATAAACAAAGAATGAACAAATCAGGTGCATATCCCGAAAACGGGAAGAACAAGAAATATTATTTTAATTTCAATAAAGTTATAGCCCTGATGTTCAAAAACTCAATGTCTATAATCAGCTGCATTCTGCTGCAATTATTCCACCATTCCACTTCAAAATCGTGTCTGGCTACATTATACTGTAGGATTTTATAGCACAAAAGTCAGGATACGTGTTGATCTGACATGGGCCAAACAACAGAATGACATGATGGCGGTAGCCTATTGTTGTCCTTGACAACAAGTTGCGCATTGCGCAAAAGTATGGAGGACCATACTGGTCTTCTCGTTTTTGCGTTTTTTGGCAAATTTTGGGGGGTTTGGGGATTCAAAATTTGTGTTTGGCCCTGGTAATAAATTGGGTTGCACCAGCTAGCTAGTCTGGGCCATTGGTATAGTGGAAAAATATTATAAAAATAAATTAGTGTTGAAAATCTTCACTGAAGATTTTCAACACTAATTTATTTTTATAATTTTTATAACAGTCCATTTCAATTTGTTACAAAAAGATTTTCAACACAAATTTATTTTGTTTCCTATCTCACATTTCTGGTATGTATGAAATTGTTTATTCAGCAATAATCCTAATCTTTTCACAGGGGTCTTATAAAAACATCTCAATCTTTAATGAGTTAGTAACTGAAACCCAATTAAGAGCTTTTAATACTTTTAATTATGTTAGTATAACCACAATGGATTTTCCAATTCCAGAACAGGTAAAAAGTTTTTGTCATGGTTTCAGTCTTCAAAGGGGCAGTCTCTCAAGACAGGTCCATTATGGCATAAAAATACAAGTTGGTACCAGGTCACAGTGGTCTCTCAAGACAGGTGGTCTCTCAAGACAGGTGGTGTCCCATAGCAGGTCCATTATAGAGTAAAACCAATCGGTGCCTGGTAGATGTGGTCTCTCAAGACAGGTGGTCTCTCAAGACAGTGGTCTCTCAAGACAGGTTTTACTGTATCTCCAGAAAACTACATTGACCATATCCCTGCAAGCCTGGAAATTAGCAGACTGTCATCTGCAGAATGAGGTCCCCATAGGGCGAATTTGGTAATGCCACCCTGCACAGCAGGGTAGCATTACTAAATTTACCCTCTGTGAACCTTAATCTGAATGAAAGTCTCAGGCCTAAACACATAGAGGTACCCAGAGGATAAATTGGGAGTTTCTAGCCCACTGTATAGGATAGCATCAGCAGATTCACACTCTGGGGACCTCAATCTAGAAATGACAGCTTGCTTATTTCTAGTCTTGTATCCTTATTAACTGAGTACTCCTGACAGAGTCTATTCAATTAATAGGGTTTCACAGTACTAATAAGGTGGTACTTTCACACAAACATGAATGAATTAATTTCGAATTTATTTCCTATTCTCTACTTACCATGTTCATTAGACAAATTTATAATATCAAGCTTCAGTGTCCATACTTCCCATGGAATACATTCTGAATGAAATGGCCATCTTGCTCGTTTTTTCTGATAAAATTCTAATGAGATCTGCAACAAAGAAAAACAAATTCACACTCAAATTGCTGGTTTTGACCTCACAGAATTTGACACAATCTCAAAGGATGGAACAGAAGAGTAAGGTAGGATGGAAGTTAGGGATAATACACCGATACCTGAGCTAGGAGTCTGGTTCTCAAACACACTTTTCAATTCCCTCCTCATCCCCTTCTGGTATTAAAAAACTACAACATTTGGGCAGAGACTACTCCTGGTTAGGGCTGGCAAGATTATGAAATTTTATGATCGATTTTTGAAGAAGAATAATTGACAAAAAGTTCACTTTAATTGAAATCTGTGATCTCTAGAAACAACTGTACAGTACAGTCGCCGTGGATTGGTCATAATCCACACATGGGCAGTTATGTCCACACATGTGTTTACAAGGTAATAAAATCATCAGCAAAATTTTAATTAATGAAGCACCTGGTTGTACCTGGTGATTCATTAATTAAATTTTGATGATCATTCCTGTAATTAGTGTTTGGAATCTAATATTATTGCGTCCATGGAAATATTGCCCAACCGTGGAAAGTGACCAGTCCATGGTGACTGTACTGTATAGAAAACCATATTTTTGGTCGGACATTCTTTAAGACATGCTGCATGCCTACTGCTCTCCGGGGAAATAATAGCTGCACTGAGAAGAAGACAATTGCACTCTTTAGAAAACTGAGATGGGCAATTATATGTACTCCCATACTTTCTATAACACCATACCTGAGTTCTCAGCTCTCTGTTACGTGTGGTTTGGGAAATATGGGCGTTTGAAAATATTTCTATTTTTAGCTCCCAGGGTTCCCATGGGGATGCAGGAATTTTTTTTTTTTCATGGGTCAAGTACTTATGACCCAATAATACCACAAACCAAATTTGGTTCATACCGGACCATCAGTTCAGAAAACAGAAATTTTGGGCGGCGCCAAAAATCTTACCCTTCCTATTACAAAGCCAAATATTACTTCACGAACTTCGTTTGAACAAACTTGATTCTGCACCTCATATGGAAGCTCCATAGCAAATATCAAGTCATTGTACACACTGGTTCTTGAGAAGATTTTAAAAATATTTTGGAGAATTTTCCCCCACTCCCTCCCTATGGGGCTGGGCATGTTGAGTTGAACAAAAATAAAATGCCCCTTTGGGACCATCATTTACACAAACTTTCACTTGAATTGGCCCAGTGGATTTGAAGAAGAAGACCAAAACATGGCGTTGACGGACGACGGACGGAGAGCGATGAGATTAGATCAGCTTGACTTTGTCAAGATGAGCTAAAAATGAGTTATTCAGGAATTTTTTTTGCAAGTGTCATCTGCTTTTCATGTTAGGTAAAGGGTTAATTTTGATGCTTTTCCAGGCCCTACTATCATGCAACATGAATTCTTAGTAACATTATGTGAAAAAATTACAACTTGAAACAGCGAGAGTTTGCCATTAAGTGTGGAGATTGTTAACTGGTAGAGTGCTAAATTATTTTTCAAAAGTCATTTGTAACAAGTGAATTTTTTCAAAGATATACTATCAGTAAGGGGAGCCTTAGTTTTGCAAGATTTTGTTCTTAAAGAATTGTTTTGTTAATTATTGGCAAGCCAGAAAATAAGCAGGCTGAAATCTACAAAGTGACATCCCCAGAGGGTGAATTTAGTGATGCTACCCTGCACAGCAGGGTAGCATCACTAAATTTACCCTCTGTGAACCTCAATCTGAATCAGGATCTCAAAACTAAAAAGAAAGAGGTTCCCAGAGGATTTATTTATTTATTGGTGTTTAAGGTCACATATTTATGCACAATGACTAATCATGACCGTGACAGTTTTACGGGTGGAGAAAGCCGGAGTACCCAGAGAGAACCAGCAAGCAACAGCGAGCAACTGTCAGCTCCCCAACATACTAACTCCACACAAGCAGGGTTAGCATTGGTTGAAGACAAGTGCACTATCGACGTGCAGTACACCTTAGTACACAATGCCACCGTGCCCCCACGCGGGTAATGGAGATGAAGTGTCTTGCCCAAGGACACAACGCGGCAGCCGCAGATGGGATTCGAACCGAGGACCTCTCGACTTGCAGCCTGCACCTCTACCTACTGAGCCACCACGCTCCCTTCCCAGAGGATAAATTGGCCCACTGTATAGATTGCATCATCAGATTTTCCCTCTGGGGACCTCATTTTGCAAATGTCAGACTGCTTATTTTCAAGCCTGTTTATTGGAGAGAGCCTGACAGCACTCTCCAATAAACAGTAATAAAACAATTTTACATATAGATTTTTATCTATTGCTGGACAGAAAACAAAATAATGCATATAGTGTAAAGCCACTTTTGTGGCTTTGAGCACTTTTCAGTAGAGCCATGATAGTGGCTTCTAGCACTCTACCAGTTAATGACTGGCAATATCTCCACAAGTGTGAAGAAGATAAAGTGTTCGAATTTCACCTTACCCTGCCATTTATAGATTTTGTTATTTTCTTTCAACATTATTTTTTTGATGAATAATAATTTAACCCTTTACCCAACGCAGACGATATCAAAATTTATTATTTTAAATATCATTTCTTTAAATTTTTCAAAAAATTTCAACATGGAACGAGGGGTCACATGATATGGTTTTGTTAAAATTTTTTAAAAAATATTTTTTCAACTGCTGAATTTTCATATTACGCGGGCGGATGCGGCCGATTCATTGGGTAAAGGGTTAAATCCCAAAATGGTACTCTATGGCTGTTCAAAATTGCAAAATGCCTTTTGGAAATGATATGTTTTAATAACCGAATTGAATGATTCTAGTAAATCTGTTTCTTTTAGTTTGTAAATGGATTAGGAGTAGATTAGAGTTTCTTGCTGTGAGTTGGTTGGGGGTAGGGTCAAGCCACCAGCAGCCATGCTAGTCTCTGTTCTGGGGGTTGGGGGGGGGGGGGGGGGGGTTGAACATAGTTTAGACTGTTTGTCGCTATTGTCAATCCATGTCCTTTCTAGAGTGAGTGTATGTGTGTGCTTGTTGTTTTTTTGAAGTTGATGTTGTCGGAGTGTTCGTGGGTGTAGTGTGATTTTGCAATGTGGTTCTTATAAGTACACACCTGTCCTGCTTTGTTTCCATCATTGTTTCTCATAGTATCTCGAAAGGAAGAAATTTCTTTTCTAATAATTTTATCCAGTTCCTCGGAGCCAACTCTGACCTAGAATGGAAATATAAATGATGTAAATCCAGCTAAGATTGATGGATCATATTCAGTAAGTGTCAATATATTTTCAAACTTTGTTGCATCTGTTTTAACCCTTTACCCAAACGTAAGGGCCAAAACCGGCACACTCTATTCACAAAAATCGCCAATTAATTCTTATTATTTTTTTCATTTTTTGTCTCAAAAACATAGGTTATGACCCCTCTTTGGAACGAGCTCACTGAGCTCGTTCCAATGAGGGTCATAACTTATGTTTTTGAGACAAAGAATGAAAAAAATCCAGCAAGAGGATCACAGATCCAGAAGTCGAGTTTTGACATTAAATTCTGAAGAAATGAGCTATTTGTAGCAACAGTGACCTTGACCAACAGTGATGACTTCAGTGTTTGTGCATGAAACTCTACCCATGGCAACAAATCAAACAATGAAATTTACTTTTCTAAAGAGGTTAGCAATTTAAAATGTGAAGTCTGCAGCCTCTACATCAGCAGATTTAATATTTTCAATTGTTCACCCTTTTGATCAGATAATGGACTTTTCCCAACAGCAGCTGTGTACATGGATGGATCTGACCATTCAAAATCTCCAGTAGTGAAAGAGTTAAAATGGCAGTAAAAGTTCATGGATACAAAAGTTGCAGTCTGCTTTCTTAATTGGTAGAATTATCTGTACACAGTTAACCTGTTCTGGACTACACAAGCAATACAGGCAACTTTTGTCCAGGCTTATGTGGAACCTTAATTTTTACTCAAGTAAGCAATAAAAATATTCTATTTATAGTAACAGTGACCTTGACCTTGGAGTCCCAGACTCCGAAATCAATAAGTGTCATCCCTTCCTATAGGGTAACCTCTGGTATAAGTTTGGTAAATGTGCGTCAAATAGAAAGAACTAAAGTTATTGCCCGGAAACCTATTTGTCATAAAATATTCTATTTATAGTAACAGTGACCTTGACCTTGGAGTCCCAGACTCCGAAATCTATAGGTGTCTTCCCTTCCTATAGGGTAACCTCTGGTATAAGCTTGGTAAAAGTGTGTCAAACAGAACTAAAGTTATTGCCCAGAAACCAATTTGCCACAAAATATTCTATTTATAGTAACAGTGACCTTGACCTTGGGGCACAAGACTCTGAAATCGATAGGTGTCTTCCTTTCCTATAGGGTAATCTCTGGTATAATTTTGGTAAAGGTGCATCAAAACTCGACTAAAAAATAGTTTTTCAATAATTTTGTTTGCAAGTGTCGTCTGCTTTTTATGTTAGGTAAAGGGTTAAAAGATATTGAATTGTCACCTATGTTATTGGTCAATCCCTTAATAGCACAATTTGAGACCTTAAAAAAAGAGCTCACCTATGCCATTTTGAGGAATTCTTGCAATGGTTTCAATTAATCCTGCAGCGGTTTCAAGTCAAGTTTGGTTTACATACACAATTGTACTGCACATCAATGGTGCACTTGTCTTTAAAAAATGCTAACCCTACTTGAACAGAGTTGGTGCATTGGGAGTCTGATAGTTGCAGTGGTTCTCTTCAGGTACCCCAGGTTCCTCCACTTCCAGGCAAAATGATATGGACATGTTTACCTGTGAAAAGGCAGAGATGAGCAACCCAGAATATGGTTGGTTATTTTAGTGAATTTTTCCATTACGCTGATTATACGCTGCGATGTAATATTTATTTATTTATTAGTGTTTAAGGTCTCATTTTTCAGCAGAATGGCTAATCATGACTGCAGCATGGAGATAAAGTCAAGTTTAGTCAATCGTTTGTATCCATGTTACCCTTTTTAGAGGACTTCAACTGCAAATATTAGTGGCTGGGGCCTATTTTACCAGTAAAACAGAGCTTGTTTACTTAAGAAATAAGTGTTGTTTTCCTTCGGTTTATGCGATATAAACCGAAAATTTTCAGCACAAGCTTCATAACTCGCATAGCGAGTTATGATTAAGCTTGCGCTGAAAATTTTCGGTTTATATCGCATAAACCGAAGGAAAACAACAGTTATTTCTTATAATTTAATCCGGCTGTAATATTAAAATATAAAAACTATGTGTACGTATACGAAAAGCTTTTAATTTTCGCAAAAGACAACAGTCAAACTCAGGAAAGTGTGCCACAAACAGGTCACATCAATCATTGTCAAATTGTTTCTTGTTTTGATTTTCAATCGCAGACGACAGATATTTAGCAAGTCACGTAACAATATCATTAAAGACATTTTTTTAAGTTCCCCCAAAACCATGTTTGGATGTATGATCTTTTATTCGTCTCCCACTTCGGTATATTTTATTAAATTCAATTGTTCCCGAGAAATTATCCTTATATTCTCGCTTACTGGAGGCGATGAAAAATCGATCATTGATCTTTGTTTACAAGCTTGTTATCCATCTATCAGTCTGTCGTCACGCCCTCACGGCGACAACTGGATTGAGTGGGTGGGGCTTCCAATGTGTAGACATTCCAAATCATTATGTGATTTGGTTTATACAATTTTGACGACTTTCACGCTGTATGCTTTCAACCAATCAAACACAGAGGCGGGGCAAATGATTAAATTATTACAGTATGTATATAACCCCTATATAACAGATTAGAATGTAAGCTCTTTATTTCCAGACCTGTAAATTTGCTATAATTATTGCTAACTCGCTTCATCAATCCAAAATCATTTAACTCATTAGTAAAACAAGACAAACGGTGACTGCCCGACCATTGATGTCCCCAATTGCTTATTTTCTAAAACAAAATGATAAGGCCTCACAAAGTAGATCTTCTGTTTCTCAGGCCATTTTTTGTAGAATCGCATGCGGGCGAGCAGTTTTTTATTTTATTTTTTGTTTTTGTAATTATTTCTTTGCCAACAAAAGTTCATGTTCTCAGCTTGTTTTATGTTTTAGGCCTCATAATCTACAGAATAGCAAGGGTGGTGGTGTATTTCATCCCTTGAGTGAAAGAAGGCTTTGCAATGCTAAAGCATTGCAAAGCCTTGTTGCACTCAAGGGACAATTTTATTAACTTGGGTAAAATATCAGACATAAACCATTTGATTTTGATTTTTTTAAGTTTGGATTGGTTATAAAAAGAGAACATGCGGCATCCAAAAGGACCATGCAGGAGGGCCTGAGAAACAGATTTTTAAATTATTTTGTCCTAACATTTCTTGATTTAGTTGCTCAAAAACTAAACAAATCTCAGAAAATGATTTTAACTTTTGCACATATGCAAACAACATGGAAATAAGTGAAATTTACTATTCAATAGAAAATTCTAAAATTTGAGTTTTCATAATCCTGTGACCTTGACCTTTGTCATTGGACCTGGTGGTGCTGCACAACACATCTTCCCATTATCCTTCATCCTTGTGAGAAGTTTTGTGAAATTAAGCCTTGCAATTATAGAGTTATGACTAAGAAAAACTTTCCAGACATACAGACACACTTTGGACAAATGACCCAGATGTTCCCTTTGTGGCACAGATGGACAATATACCAAAAAAGTACCGATATCATGGGGATACCAAAAAAACGAACCAAACTAATCATTGGATAACCGAAACCATCTATATTTTCATATTTCCTATATTTACGACTTATAAGGCCTTGTTGAGGCTTGATGGCCGTTGAAGGGTCCATTTTCATGAAAGAAATGAGCGATTTTGTTTTTAGTTTTGTTAACCGTTAACGGCCTGGGAAATTCTCATGAATCCCCACAAGACTATAAACTGTACATGTCAAATTGTTTAGGAGAGATTTCTAGTCAGGTTGTATCTGCCTTAACCCTTTACCCAACAAATCGCCCGCAACCATCCGAAAATATGCAAATTGAGCAGTTGAAACAAGAGCTGGACTTTCGTCCAGTGCATACCCCCACGTGGTGTACTGCCTAGTGTGGGCATACCTATGACCAACAAATATTATTTATGAATATTCTCGTACGGACTGACGGAAGGATGCACAGATGGACGGATGCAATCCAGTATACCCCCCCCCCCCCCCACCTTCCATTTTGTTCGAAAGTTTTCAACAATTTCTAAGTCAAAAGGTATGGTAAATTGTTTGATGTTTGGAAGTTTTATGCAATGAGGCAGAGACCTTTGTCATAGGCAAACTGCATGCCATATTTCACTGAAATCCGATAACCCCAATCCAGTATCCCCCCCCCCCCCCTCCCATTTTCTTCGAAAGTTTTCAACAATTTCCAACAATATGGTAAATTGTTTGGTATTGAAGTTTTATGCAATGAGGCAGAAGCCTTTGTCATAGGCAAACTGCATGCCATATTTCACTGAAATCCGATAACCCATACCTGAGATACAGGCTGAACAGACAAATAATGTCTATTTCCTACAATTTCTAAGTCAAAAAAGGAGGATAACTCTAAAAAGGAGAATGTGAGAAATATCGTTGAATCCCTTTTTTAAAGCCTATATCATAAGCAGTGTTCATGGCAAATTTCATTGCAATAGAACATTCAATACCCGAGATACAGGCTGAACAGACAAAATTTGGCTCAGACGGACACAATTTCTAAGTGAACAAGTAATAATAAAAAAAAATAACTAGTGTCGGCATACCTCTGACCAACAAATATTATAAAAAATAATAATTTACTTAAGTTATGAATATTCTCGGACGGACTCACACATGGACGCACAGATGGACGGACGGATGGACGGACGCATGTAATCCAGTATACCCCCATTTTCTTCGAAAGTGGGGGTATAAAAATAAAATTTTTCAAAATATTTCAACAAAACCATATCATGTGACCCCTCATTGGAACGAGCTCATTGAGCTCGTTCCAATGAGGGGTCACATGATATGGTTTTGTTGAAATTTTTTGAAAAATTTTAAAAATTTATATTTCAAATAATAAATTTTGATATCGTCTGCATTGGGTAAAGGGTTAACAGGCAGCCAAGACTTGATTAAAAATCACAGCTCAGGTGATTTATTTACTTCCAGCAGGACCTCTTAATGATGGCATGTAAAGGGCACATGCTCGGAGATTGCAAAAGCATGAAATAGGCCTTTGAAAGTTAGGGTGTGTAATGTTTAGAACAAGTCACAAAACTACTGTAGATATAATTTAGGTTGACAAAAGAATGCCACTGTTGAGCATGTTCGGCATCAGCATTTGTGGTGCTGAGGTAGAATGATACAAGTACAGTGGAGTCCACTTAATTGGATATCTCTTAATTGTATATCCCTGTTAATTGAATATAATTTTCAAACACAAAACCATTTACCATACCTTCAGTACAAATTTGATCTGTTAATTGCATGTGGGTTGTAGAGAAACTCCTGTTAATTGTATATAAATTTTTGTAATATGTTGAAAAAATTACTGTGACACGCACCAAATTCCCCTTATTTATCAACCTCTTTTTGGCTCACTACATCCAATACAGGCATTTATTCTATTATATCTTGTTTGACAGAGCTCTATGAGCTCTGTCAAACAAGATATAATAGAATAAATGCTCAGTTTACCTCCAGAACACAGGAAACTGACCAAATCCCTGTTAATTGTATACTCCTGTTAATTGAATAATTTTCACTGGCAAAATGGATATTCAATTAAGAGGATTCTACTGTACAACTTATTCTGTATTTTCCTGGTTTGGATTCCCCTTTCGTACTGTAAGCAAATACAGTGAAACCCTGTTAATTGAATAGCCACTTTGCCAATGAAAATTATTCAATTAACAGGAGTATTCAATTAACAGGGATTGTGTCACTTTCCTGTATTCTATAGATAAACCTAGCATGTATTCTATTATATCTTGTTTGACAGAGCTCCATGAGCTCTGCCAAACAAGATATAATAGATTAAATGCCTGTATTGGATGTACTGAGGCCAAATAGGCCTATAAACAAAGGAAAACTGGGGAGAGTCAGGGTAATTTGTTGACAGGTTACAAGATTTGTTATTCAATTAACAAGAGTTTACTCTATAATCTACATTCAATTAACAGGTCAAATTTGTACCTGGAGGTATGGTAAATAGTTTTGTGTTGGGAAATTATATTCAATTAACAGGGTTATTCAGTTAAGAGATATCCAATTAAGTGGGCTGCACTGTACCAGTCAAGTCAGATACTGAAGACTGAACCAATACTGTAGTGTACCTTCATAAAAATACCGAAACCAATACCGGACTCAAAATTCCAATACCACCCATCTAAAACTGAACTAACTATTAAGTTAAGTTTACTTACAAAAGTGAGATCAATAAAATCACAGTCACTATCAACTATCCCAACAGTCCCTATAGAGTAACTTCCCTCTTGTTTATACTGAAACTAAAAGAAAAGCAAAACGTTTACAGTTAAACTAGATGTCCTGTCATAATAAGTGCAGAAAATGCTGGTTAGTTAACCTTTACCCAATGCACACGATTTCAAAATTTATTATTTTAAATATCATTTTTTAATTTTTTCAAAAAATTTCAACCAAACCATATCATGTGACCCCTCTTTGGAACGAGCTCGATGAGCTCGTTCCAAAGAGGGGTCACATGATATGGTTTTGTTGAAATTTTTTCGAAAAATAATACTTTTTCAGCTGCTGAATTTGCATATCACGCGGGCGGATGCTGCCGATTCATTGGGTAAAGGGTTAATGCAATTCTTATTGCAGATGAA
The DNA here is from genome assembly GCA_031216915.1 of Pictodentalium vernedei. Lineage (NCBI taxonomy): Eukaryota > Metazoa > Mollusca > Scaphopoda > Dentaliida > Dentaliidae > Pictodentalium > Pictodentalium vernedei. The sequence continues at coordinate 425,852,408 of CM062289.1, read as the reverse complement.
TGAAGCAAGTCTGAAATACACATACGCTTTTGCACCAGGCCAGAAAATAAGCAGTCTGACATTTGCAGAATGAGGACCCCAGAGGGTGAATTTGATGATGCTATCCCACACAGTGGGTCAGTTTATCCTCTGAGTACCTGTTTAGTTTTGAGACCCTGATTCAGATTGAGGTTCACAGAGGGTAAATTTAGTAATGCTACCCAGCTGTGCAGGGTAGATTCACTAAATTCACCCTCTGGGGACCTCATTTTGCAGATGACAGTTTGCTTATTTTCTGCCTTGTTTTGCACTGTGCAATGCAAAATATAATACACTATTAGCAAGGTCGGTAGTGAAATCATGAAGTGAAGCAATCAAATAGAAAGAAAATATTGAGACAAAAGTATGTGGAGAATGGATTACTACTAAATTGCCAAGGCAGGCCTGGCATTCTTAATAAACAGCTGCACCATGAGTGCATGATACGCCCGTTATTAATTACAAGAGGGAACCACACAATATGAGTATACATGTGTACTTGTCAGGTTACATATACTTGCCACCAAAAAATCATGAAAATTGCTCAAAGTCCAACATGTGGAAAATTGCCTATATTTTGATGAATAAAGTCCCATAACTCTGGAATGACAAATCGGACAGTGACACAAATTGAAAGGGAGATTCCTTCTATCAACATATACTTGCAACCAAAAAATCATGAAAATTGCTCTAAGCATTTTCAAGTTATTGTTCGACATGTGAAAAATAAAGTCCCATAACTCTGGAATAACTAATCGAACAGCAACACCAACTGAAAGGGAGCTTCCTTCCATCAACATAAACCACCTACCAAAAAATCGTGAAAATCTCTCAAAGCGTTCTCGAGTTATCGTACTATGTGTAAATGAAAGTGTCAATGACACTGTAGCTCAACTTGTCAAGACAAAGACATGTACATGTATAGTATGTGGCACAGCAATGACAAACATCTAGGTAATGACCTGATAACAAAGGTACATATAAAGTATTGTAACGGTCTGTACATAAATACTGGCCGTTGCCTGTAACAAATGTATAGGTAAAGTATTGTAAAGGTGGGTGACAGTCAGATGCTAAACTAGAAAAAAATCTTTGAGTCCCAGAGTGGGTCTGACTGAACCCTAAAATATTTGTTATCATAGCACAGTGATAACAAAGGCACCACAAAACACACTCATTCCTGTCCCAAGGTGAAAACAAAGGTACCCAAGAAGTTTCGTGAAGATCAGTTCACAAATATGAGCTGTGTAGAAGTTGTGACAAAAAACTGATTGGACCTAATTTCAGTACAAAATGGCCACTGGCAGCCATCTTGAATTTTGGACCACACTCAGAAACACTCGTTCTCGTCCCAAGGTGATAACAAAGGTACCCAGGAAGTTTTGTGAAGATTGGTTCATAAATACAGCCTCTAGCCCAAGCCGTATTGACATGTGCACTTACAGTGTATAAGTAGCACTAAATAAATCAAAGTTCATCTAATTTGCATAATTTCTGCACGAGAAAAAAACCTGTACTATATGTGATGTATTCCATGTTACTAAACATTCATACAAAACTTTATTCAAATCAGAACTTTCATACAGAAGTTCTGTACAAAAGACTGATTGCACTAATTTTGGTACAAAATGGCTGCTGGTGGCCATCTTGAATTTCGGACCACACCTAAAAACACTCGTTCTCATCCCACGGTGATAACAAAGCAAAGGTACCCAAGAAGTTTTGTAAAGATCGGTTCATAAATACGGCCTCTAGCCTGAGCCGTATAGAAGTTGTGTACAAAAAACTGATTAGACCTAATTTCGGTACAAAATGGCCACTGGCAGCCATCTTGAATTTTGGACCGCATCCAGAAACACTCATTCTCGTCCCAAGGTGATAACAAAGGTACCCAAGACGTTTCGTGAAGATCGGTTCATAAATACAGACTCTAGCCCGAGCCGTATTGACATGTGTACTTACTGTGTGTAAGTAGCACTGAAAAAATCAAAGTTCATCTAATTCGCATAATTTCTGCACGAGAAAAAAACCCGTATTATATGTGATGTATCCCATGGTACTAAACATTCACACAACAAATTATTCAAATCAGCGCTTTCATATGGAAGTTCTGTGCAAAAATCTGATTGCACCAAATTTTGTACAAAATGGCTGCCATCGGCCATCCTGAATTTCGGACCGGACCCCAAAACACTCGTTCTCGTCCCACGGTGATAACAAAGGTACCCAAGGAGTTTCGTAAAGATCGGTTCATAAATACGGCCTCTAGCCCGAGCCGTATTGGCATTTGCACTTACAGTGCTGAAAGTAACACCAAAAAACATCAAAGTTAGTCTAATTTGCATAATTTACGCACGAGAAAAAAACCCGTATTATATGTGATGTATCCCATGGTACTAAACATTCATACAAAAAATTATTCAAATCAGAGCTTTCATATGGAAGTTCTGTACAAAAAAACAGATTTCTGCATCGTTGGTACAAAATGGTGGCTGGCAGCCATCTTGAATTTCGGACTGCACCCAAATACACTCGTTCTCGTCTCACGGTCATAACAAAGATACCCAAGAAGTTTCGTAAAGATCGGTTCATAAATACGGCCTCTAGCCCGAGCCGTATCCAATTGTTGACGGACAGACGGCCAGACGGACGACGGGCCATGGCATAAGCTCAAATTTGGCTTCGCCAAAGTTGAGCTAAAAATCAACAATTTTCTAGGTAATAAAGTCCCATAACTCTGGAATATCTAATCAAACAGCGACACTAAATGAAAGGGAGCTTCCCTCCATCGATATACACCACCTACCCAAAAATCACGAAAATCTCTCAAAGCGTTCTCGAGTTATCGTACGACGTGTAAAAAATCAACAATTTTCTAAATAATACAGTCCCATAACTCTGGAATGACTAATCGAATGGGCAACACTAAATGAAAGGGAGCTTCCCTCCATCGATACACACCACCTACCCAAAAATCATGAAAATCTCTCAAAGCGTTCTTGAGTTATCGTATGACGTGTGACCGGACAGACAGACAGACAGACAGACAGACAGTGGTATACCATAATATGACCCATTTTTTCAAAACGGGCGTATAAAAATGCAGGAGGGCTAAAAGTCGCTCTCCTCACATGGCCTAGGGGAGCGATTAGCTCTCCTCAAGCTTACAAAAGCTTAAAGTGGCAAAATGAAGTTGTAGTATTGATGAATTTTGCCTAGTGGGCTTTGTACATACATTTTATTTGGTGTTGCTAACCAGGTAGTCTCGGTGAGATGGCTACATTGCCTCTCCCACACCTCCGGGCCTTGGTAAGCCCCGGAGGTGTGGGAGGGGCAGTGTAGCCATATTCCAGAGACCACTAACATACCAGAGGTCTGAAAACCTGTAGGTTTGGGGAATAGGCTGTTGTGGTAAGCATTATTTTCTAAGGCTAGGAAGGCTATTTTTCGCCCTCCTCAATTTTTTAAGGTGAGCAGTAGGCGAGCGAATAAATCGCTCTCCTGAAAATGCCCCGCCTGCCGTGGGATAGATTTTTCACTTAGTAATTATTTACACCTTCTGAGGACAAAACAGCACTCACAAACTTTCATCACATGGAGCACCGGGTCAAGTTTGTTGATCTTCAGCAAAGAGAATTTGTGAAAATAAAAACAATACCATTTTCGCTTTAGAATGAACTTTATTTTAATAAAATAAAACCTTTTACCTCATTTTGACATATCAAGACATGCAACAATCCATTTCTTGAACGTTAGATGGAAAAGGAAATCATCACCGTCTTCCGGGTAATGACAACACATTGCTACTCACCTAATTTCATTTCAAAATCACCTGCGAACCGGCAGACTTTTGAAGTTTTCGAAATTGGGGAGTGGGTTTGAACACAGAGAGGGCACCTTGTTTCAGACATGCCAAAGTCTTTTTTAAGAAAAATGGTCAAATATTTGTTCATTCCGGCGATATTCGATATTCAGTCATACCGCGTTATTTTTAAAATACCGAAACTCGATATCGAAAATTGAATACTGTGAAGGCCTAGTCCTGTGAAAACAAAAGCGGTCTCTTTCTCGAACAGAATTCGATCTGGTTAGTGCCTTGTGAATCTCAAATTTTGGGTTCAATCAAATCATGCAGAGAATTTCATATCAAATCACACCTTGAATCGAATTTCATCCCTATGTCAGGTCTCAGATATTGCACCTTACAACTATAAATATTGTTAGTCTCCTCTGTTTGGGTAAGACAATCGGTAGGGCTGCACGATATTCAAAACTGAATACCGGTATCGGTATTCAAAAAAATATCGCGCTATACCGGTATATCGAAAACTGTTCAGATATTTGAACACAAGTACCACTTTGAGACTTGTGGCATCACAGTCGGAATGAATTAGCATGCCTTGATGATGCGGTTCAAAACACCTTTACCCAATGCAGACGATATCAAAATTTATTATTTTCAAATTTAATTTATCAGATTTTTCCCAAAGATTTCAACAAAACTATATCATGTGACCCCTCATTGGAACGAGCCCAATGGGCTCATTCCAATGAGGGGTCACATGATATAGTTTTGTTGAAACTTTTGAAAATTATTTTTTCAACTGCTGAATTTGTATATTACGAGGGCACAAACAGACGATTCCTTGGATAAAGGATAATATTATTCATTCAGGGCTACAGTTAAAAAAAAATCAAGACATCTTGAAAATTAAATTGTGGGTAAATAAACAATGACGATAAACCGATATTTTTGTAATTACATTGGTATTCAATCGATATTGGTTTGAATACCGGTATATATCGGTTTATCGATATACCGTGCAGCCCTACCAATCGGAAAAGCAGAAGAATCCAGTATGAAATCAATGTAGTTTTGGAAGCACAACCTCCCTGAATGCTTCTTCCATAATCAGGTCTCCTGTAAAGGAGACCTAATCATAGAAAATGAGTTCAAGAGGAGACACTTGGTAGAATAATATTGATAACAGCTTGACAATTTTAAAATTTCTGAATCAGTGAAACTCAAATCAATGATAAGGCTGTAATAATTAATTTTGATATGCTTGAACCACGATACATTGCTCATAAATCAACACTATCATTGTTCACTATGTTTTGCGATACGCTAAATATTAACTAGAGGTAATGTGAGCAACATCACAAAGTGATACCCCCACGCCTGAAATGTATAAGTTAGATTATCTCCCCTTAGAAATGTCAGAACGGAATTATATTGCTTCATGCACATCTTCATATGGAGTTCTTTCATTGTGTGAAGTTGCATGAAAATTCTTCAAACGGTTTAGGAGGAGTTGCGCTTATAAGGATGGACAGACGGACGGATGCTTCAACATTTCGGGTTTATGGGCTACCAAAAAAACATTTTGTAAGTCCAAAACCTTATTTTACCCAGAACCCCACTCCCTCCACCCTAGAACTTATATTTAATCCTAACCCCACCCATCCACCCAAAAAACACACCCTAACCCTACCCCACCCTGGCCCTAAACCCTAGAAGTCCACCCCTGACCCTAACCCCCACCCACCCCTGGGACCTAACCCCCAACCTTAAGCCCTACTCTGGGGCTACCCCTAACCCCACCCCACCCGACCCAACCCTACCCTAGCCAAACCAATAGGATTAGGAGCTATTTTTCGGTTATGGGGCTACTAAAACTAAAACCCCACCCCTGACCCCAACCCTAACCCCCCTGGGACCTAACCCTCCCCCAACCTTAAGCACTACTCTGGGGCTACCCCTACCCCTAACCCTAACCCACCCCACTCCTAACCCTAACACTACCTTAATTTGGAGGTAGCCCGAAATAATAATATTCCCTACACCCCCAATGTTGGCCCGGACAGACAGACGGACAGATGGACAGGGTGATTCCTATATACCCCCCAAACTTTGTTTGCAGGGGGTATAATAATATCAGACAAAACAATTTCTTAGATTTTGAAAACTGGTGAAACCCTATTTTAGCATACCACTACATGTATTGACAGTGATATTTATTTATTTACTGATGTTTACGGTCACATATTTCTGCACAATGGCTAATCATGACCACGACAGTTTTATGGGTGGAGAAAGCCGGAGTACCCGGAGAGAACCACCGAGCAATGGCGAGCAACTGTCAGCTCCCCAATATACTAACTCCACACAAGCAGGGTTAGTATTGGTTGAAGACAGGTGCACCATCGATGTGCAGTACGCCTTAGTGCACAGCATCACCGTGCCCCCACATGGGCAATGGGGGTGAAGTGCCTTGCCCAAGGACACAACGCGGTTGCCGCAGGTGGGATTCGAACCGAGGACCACTCGGCTTGCAGCCTGCACCTCTACCAACTGAGCCACTGCGCCCCCATTGACAGTGATAAATATGCCATTAACATTATTATTCAGAAAAACAAATGTTGGGCAATTGCTTCTAATTTGCTAAATATTTATTTGATTAACTGGTTGATTGCTGGAAGCCCATATTTGGGCTTTATTCTAAAGTACAGGTGCCATAACTTAAAAGCATCATAATCGGTGGATATGTTTCATGGTATCTTTGAAATAAAATAATTTACTTTGTATGAATTTGCCTTGTTACAATTTATGGGAGAGTGCCCAAAGGCACTCTCCCATAAATTGTAACAAGGCAAAGACATGTGAAAAAGACGTGATGATCAAAAATAATTTAGCACTCTACCAGTTAATTCATTATATAATGTTTGACAGAGCTCACAGTGCTCTGTCAAAAAAGACATAAGGGATTAAATGGTTTGAACATTTTTTCTGAGAGGACAAAGCACTGAAAAATGGGTCATAAAATCAAAACTTTAAATTAATGAATGCCAATGGTTATCACATTGAGAAGTTATATATATAGTTCAAAAAGTGTATAAAAAAGTTTGTAGTAAAAGGAAGCTACTGGAAATAAATACATGCAGTTCAAAGTATTTGCTAGTTGTACTTGCATGCCATGAGCGATCATGCAGTTGAAAATATGAGACATATTGCAGGGGTTATTTTGGGTGTCTACAGGGGCCAAATATGGGACTCTTTCCCAATGGCATTTTGGCAGGAATTTTCCCAATTCAAGCAAAAAAATTTCCTAATCTCAGTCCTCATTCAATTAAAAGTTTAATTCTTGATGGTCACATTTTAACTTTCACCACTTTTACTGCAACAAAAATAGATGCTGCAGCAGGAAGTTTTTTGATACATTTGAAAGTTACATCCAGGGAACCTTGTCAGTTGTTCCTTGGCAAGTCTTCACTGCCTACATAGGCAACCAAGACTTGTCTAGACACAACTGCATAGCCACAGAATGTAGACTATCACAGAAATATCTTCATCATTGGTGATGAACCGATAATCGGAATCGGCAATCGGAACCGGCCGGTTATGGGGCATCGGCTGATTATGACTTGGCCATTTCAATAAAGTTTCCCCGTTAAAAACGTGTGTAGTGCATAGCAGAAAATTTAGGGATTTGTAGGTCAGAGATATTATGGAATTTACTAACTGCAATCGGTACGATATCGCCACCATTTCCCGAAGATTGTAGAGTTCATGTAAACATTAGAGAAACACAACAAGGGAGGTAGCCAGTTGAAAAAAGAACACTGAATAATACATTGTGACATACATGTAAACCATGCGTCATACGACTTCACAACACACATTAAAATCAAAATTATTATTCATTTAAGAAACAAAGTATGTGTGCTCAGTATACTCCTAGTTAATATTGTATCCTTACACAAAACTGTATTAACACTATTTACTGGAATAAAACACAATCTTCGCAAAAACAATATCATGTGATTGTATCGTAAATTTGCCCACACCCCAACCAAAATGCAAATATTATTTTGCTTAATATTGCCCAGAACTAAATATGCATATTCTGAGAACTTATGTGGTATTAACCCTTTACACAACGCAGACGATATCAAAATTTATAATTTTAAATATCATTTTTTCAAATTTTTCAAAAAATTTCAACAAAACCATATCATGTGATGTCCTCATTGGAACGAGCTTGATAAGCTCATTCCAATGAGGGGGTCACATTATATGTTGTTGTTTTTTTATTTTTTAAAAATATATTTCTTTTTATCTGGATAGCATCTTTTTGTTATTGCTGTTCAAACTGAGGTTGAGGTCGTTGGAGCTTAGGGGGGAAGGAATGCCAAATGTGTAATTTGGGAGTGATGGAGGCCTTGGAACACTTTCTTTTAGAATGTCCAAAATATCAGTCTTACAGAACAAGATTCACCTGGAGTTTACTGATGAAATGCGGTCAAGGAATGTAGGACATGTGGTTATTGGGTGACATAAAAGAGTGGCTATTATGCTGATAAGTGAAATTGGGAAGACAGAGGTATGGGATAGCATTAAACATTTGGTCTCTGGATGTTGGGAGGAGAAAAGGGTGGGGGAACAGCATTTGGGAGCACAGGGATAATCAAGGCCTTCTCATATGAGAACTGCAATAAACAACTGGCCAAAGAGTTATTATTATTATCAACTGGACAGTGGTAGAAAGCTGAGCCCATATGGCACCCATATTTGGACTTTATTACAAAGTGCTGGTACAACAATTCAAAGGCTTCATACTCTGTGGGTGTGCTTCATATTATCTTTGAAGTGAAATTATTTCAACTGTATGGATTTGCCTTGTTGCAATTTATTGGAGAGTGCCTTTTGGCACTCTCCCAAATATTGCAAGGTGGCAAAGACTGGTGAATAAGTTTTAATGACCAGAAAAAATTTAGCACTCTATCAGTTAAACAGAGAGTACTCGCTTGACTGGACTGGTTACATGAAATATATCATGAGAGGTGAGGGACGTACAAACACGAGTGTGGAAATGCGCACTAGTGTTTTACAATATAGTCCCTCGCCTCAAATGAATTATTTCACGTAACCAGTCCAGTCAAGCGATTACTCTGTTTAATACTTTTCATTATTAACGATAATTATATTATTTAACCCTTTACCTAACGTAACGGCAAAAAACGGCCAGCGCTATTCTCAAAACTCGCCAATTAATTTTAATTATATTTTCATTTTTTGTCTCTAAAACATAGGTTATGACCCCTCATTGGAAAGAGCTCATTGAGCTCGTTCCAATGAGGGGTCATAACCTATATTTTTGAGACAAAAAATGAAAATAATAGTTATTCAAGAATTTGTTTTGCAAGTGTTGTCTGCTTTTCATGTTAGGTAAAGGGTTAAAAAAACCCAATGAAGTCCCCATTACTTCCACGGCAAAGCATCTTCGCTTGAGCACATGGATACATGACACAATTGTTGATTGCATAATTCACTTGTGAAGTTATCGTTTATAATCAAACCCGGAAATCTCAGTGAATCAGACTTTGGAAAGTAATAAAAAGAAAATCTACTCTATTTTAGTGAATATCGTGAATTCTCTCATTCGTGTGGACCTGAAAGTATTATTTTTCACTCGCACAAGCGCTCATGAAAAATAAAACATTCAGGTCCACACTCATGAGATAATTCCTGATATTCACTAAAACAGCATATATATCCTCTATTTACTATTATTATTTTTCTTTTCTTTTTTTTATTAGGGTTTAACAACACATTAACAGCCAGGGTCATATCATGTCGGTGACAGTTTTATAGGTGGAGGAAGCTGGAGTACCCGGAGAGAACCACCGAGCAACGACAAGCAGCTGTCAACTCTCCAACACCGTAACTCTGAACTCTGCACCCCGGCACAGGAAGGGTTAGATTGGTTGAAGACGTGCACTTTTGACGTGTAGTATGCCTTAGTACACAGCGTCATCGTGCCCCCATGTTGGCAATCGAGGCTAAGTGTCTTGCCCAAGGACACAACACAGGAGCGCAAATCAATGGCTGAATGAAATGGTCACCAATCCAACTACTAACCGTGCTCAACGTTGCTTAACTTCGGTGATCTGACGAGAACCGGTTACCACAGCGCCTCCATTATTATTATTGGTGGACTGGATGTGCAGGTTGGGAAGACATTTATATTTATTTATTTAATTAGGTTTAAGGTCACTTTCAGCATCTTTTGCTATATCAAGACAGTAACATAGGTATGAAGTCAAGATCAGTCAATTGTTTATACCTATGCTGCCCACTTTAGAAGACTTCCAACCTGGGTGTTGCTTCTGGGGCCTATTTTACTAATAAAGCAGAACTTGAATACCACAGTAAACAAGCACTGCTCTACTTGCCGGAGTTCTCACAGGGGGTTGGAAGGGCATTCTGGTAATTCTAATATAGACCTGGATTTGGAAAAAAATACAGGAGCACAATAATGAAATGTTTAGGTCAGAGCCAAACAGTCAAGCGTGCTCCAGTCAAAAGTGCACAAGCTTCTTGTAAAACGATTGACACAAAATAATGTATACTCACTTTTCCTAGAGTTCTATGCAAAAGCAAGGTGTGGAACAAAGCTGAAAATCAAATATATCATATCATTATTATTACTACTTCTGTTAATTAATATCTTGATTTAAACAAATTGTGTGTATTTATTGTATACATGAAGTAAAGTTAAAACTAGAAGTCCTGTCATGAACTGTACGCTTATCTAGGCTTAATTGCACGTACCGTAGGAATTGTGCGCAATTGCCATATCGAATGGCATCCAAAGCACGACAGGTTCTCCTGGTTACTCAGTGCAAACACAGGCAATGTTTCTGCCAATGGACCTCCGGGTTACCTGGAGGTCCATTGGCTGAAACATTGCTTGTGTACAGGCCACATGTACAGAATTTGATAGCCTTACTATGTTCATAACACGTAGATTAACGTGCATATCGACGTGCTATTTGTGCACATTTCATGACAGGACTTCTAGTTTTAACTGTAGTAATGCATTTTAATTAATTAGGCCATGGTTAGTAAATTTTCAATTTAGCATCATTCCAAATGTCAACGATAGGGTCGTAAAACAATGTTTTGCTGTCCACTAAAATCCAAGTGTATACCAGGGTTGGTGATTTTTTTAATTTAAATTGATTTAGGCCAAAAAAGCAGATATTCTGTTTCTCAGACCATTTTTGTAAAATTGCAGGTCGGGGGACATTTTTTTAAATTATTTCTCTGCCATCAAAAGTTCATGTTCTTGATTTGTTTTAAGTTTTAGGCCTCATAATCTACAGAATGGCATGGGTGGTGGTGTATTTCATTCCTTGAGTGCAAGATGGTTTTGTAATGCTAGAGCATTGAAAGCCTTGTTGCACTCAAGGTACAAACAGGCCTGAAAATGCAGAATGAGGTGCCCAGAGGGTGAATTTGATGATGCTATCCCATACAGTGGGCCAATTTATCCTCTGGAGTACCTCTTTCTGTGTATTCTTGAGACCCTGGTTCAGACTGAGATTCAGAGAGGTTAAATTTAGTGATGCTACCCTGCTATGCAGGGAAGCATCACTAAATACACCCTCTGGGGACCTCATTTTGCAGATGGAAGTCTGCTTATTTTCTGTCTTGGGTACAAATTTATCAATTTTATTAACTTGGGTAAAATATGAGACATAAACCATTTAATTTTTATTTTTGAAGTTTGCATTGATTATAAAAAGAGAGCATGCAGCAGCCAAAAGGACCATGCACAAAGGCCTGAGAAACAGATTTTTAATTTTTTTAGGCCTTATTTGATTTTTATTTCCATACTATAAAATATTCACCAGTGGATACTTTTCCCGACATGATTCTTTTAGATAGAGAAACAGAGTGTATTGGCAGCAGTTTGTATCAAAGGCTACTCAAAGAATGGACACAAATAAATGATACTAAAACATTTACCTGTGATACCCATTTCAGTCTTTGGGGTGGCTTGGAGGGGAAGAATTCAAGAATACATTTGGTGTAGAATAGACAGTATAGATGGAAATAGAGAGGAATCATTGAAACTTATGTTTTGTCATTGTTACAGCATTTCTTGAAGGAAGATGACTTTTTTGCTACTTACAACATTCTTAAATCACTGATCCTTGTCCTCCGAGTTGATTTAATATTTTTGATCGGTTCATTGAAAGATTATCATATATATGGTTTAAAATCTATGTTCACTTTCATAAGATTCTATTAATATTAGCTGAAAATTATATATACTTATAAAACTTATTCAGGAACATTTAATTAACCTCCAGCAAGTTCCACTGGTCAAGACACAGTGGGATGTATATTCCCAACTACTTACAAAATAAAGACTAAAACTCGAGCCTGTTCAAACAATAAGGATGTATGGTTTTCAAGACAAAGATCCAATGTAGTTGACCATCAGGCCTGATTCGTGTGTTTTGGTCGAGGTCAGGGTCAATCGGAAGTACGTCAATAGTATGGAAATCCAAATTGTCGGACGAGTGGTCCGGTTCACTGTAGTGTTTGCTGACCCGTCAGCAAACACTACAATGAGCCGGACCACTCGTCAAAAGAACAAATTGCTCTCCCCACCCCACAGGGGGCAAGGCAATTTGACCTTTTGACCTGGAGGTGATGCACCTGCCCCAGAAGGCTGCATCCCCCCAAATCACCTCAGGATGACCTGGTCATGCCCTCACTTGACCGGGGCATGTCACCCTCTCATGGGGGTATAAAAGGGAATGAGCAACAGTGACCTCTGGATTTCATGCCACTGAAGAAGAACGCAACAGTTTGAAACTAGTTTGGCACGGCAAAGCTCGACTTAGCAATACAATAACCTTTGAACTTAGGCTAACCTCTGTTATATATGTTATATTAAACTTGGATGTATATTCCCACCCTGTAGATCAGTTCTTACTGTCATAAACTATCTAATTACTGTATGTCAACAGTTAATATGCATTCCATCTTGCTTCTGCTCATTTTCCAAATTTGTAAATTTTTGATTTAAATCAATAATTTTTTTCATAAAAATCAATGATTTAAATCGATTGATTAAAATCCGCCAACTCTGGTTTATAAAGTCTTCAAAAATGAACATATACACACAGGGCTTATATTTTGATGAGAATCCGTTCTCACAAAGATTCAGGCAACAAAATCAGCGAGAATCCATATAGATTCTCGCTGCACCTCTGCTAGGATTCATGTGAAAAGAATTGTGTCAATTTAACCCTTGACCTACAGTTAAAAATAGAAGTCCTGTCACGAACTGTGCGCTTACCTGGGCTTAATTGCGCGTAGGAATTGTGCGCAATTGCCATATCGAATGGCATCCAAAGTACATCAGGTTCTCCTGGTTACTCATAGCAAACACAGGCAATGTTTCTGCCAATGGACCTCCGGGTTACCCGGAGGTCCATTGGCTGAAACATTGCTTGTGCACAGGCCATATGTACAGAATTTGACAGCCTTACTATGGTCATAACACGTAAATTAACGTGCAGATCGACGTGCTATTTGTGCGCATTTCATGACAGGACTTCTAGTTTTAAACTGTAACATAGCAGCAGCAAATTAACCAATATAAGGCTAACATGACCTGAAATATCCTGATGCTTTGTCAATAAAAAAGTACAAATATGGCTGCCATTGGAACCAGTTCAATGAGCCGGTTCCAATGACATCCATATTTGTAAGATTTTATTGGTAAAAAATATTTATTTTTTAAAATATTATCAAATTCAGTTGTTTTAAAAATTAAAAAGCTGTGTTGGGCAAATAGTTAACATGTGTTATCAGTATACAACAGGGATTCAACGATGGTGGCCTCATGGGATCCCGAGACACTCGTAGCAGATATGGATTCTCACAATCATCTTCGCGAGAATCAAAATGGATTCTCCCAAATTTAGATGAAATATAAGCCCTGACATAGCACTTAAGACTATACATACCCAATGACACTTCCTCTATTTGTCGACCTTCAACAGACTGAAAATAAAAGATAACATTTGTCAATATTAACTGGTAGAGTGCTGAATTATTTTTGGTCATTAAAATTTGTTCACATATGTTTGCCTTGTTACAATTTATGGGAGAGTGCCAATAGGCAAATCCTTACAGACTAAATAATTTCACTTCAAAGGTGGTATGAACAACATCCACAAAATATGAAGCCTTTAAGTGCTGGTACTGACACTTCAGAGTAAAGCCCAAATATGGGCTTCCAGCACTCTACCAGTTAAATGCTTTCAAAATTGAGTATACCTGGGCTTTTGAGGAGAGATGGGTGAGTGTTGGTGTGTGCCTTCTACACCACAGTGATCGCAAAAGCCATATTTTTCTTGATCAGATCATGATTGGGTAGCAACATACTTACAGTACGGTTAAAACTAGAAGTCCTGTCATGAACCGTGCGCTTATCTAGGCTTAATTGCGCGTAGGAATTGCACGCAGTTGCCATATCGAATGGCATCCAAAGCACAGCAGGTTCTCCTGGTTACTAATAGCAAACACAGGCAATGTTTCAGCCAATGGACCTCAGGGTTACCCGGAGGTCCACTGGCTGAAACACTGCTTGTGCACAGGCCATATGTACAAAATTTGATAGCTTTACTATGGTCATAACATGTAGATTAACGTGCAGATCGACGTGCTATTTGTGTGCGTTTCATGACAGGACTTCTAGTTTTAACTGTACGGCTGTCGTGGACTGGTCCCTTTCCACGGGTAGGAAATATTTCTACGGACGCAATAATATTACTTTCCAGACAATAATTATAGGAATAATCGTTAGAAAAAATTTAATTAATGAAGCACCGGGTATAAAATTTTTTCCTGATCATGATTTTTATTACCTGGTAAATGTATGCAAACTCTCCCCAGTTTTTCTTTGTTTATAGACCTATTTGGCCTCAGTGCATCCAATATGGGCATTCAATCTATTATATTTTGTTTGACAGAGCTCTGTCAAACAAGATATAATAGAATAAATGCTAAGTTTATCTCTAGAATACAGGAAAGTGACCGATCCCTGTTAATTGAATACTCCTGTTAATTGAATAAATGGGGGGCGCAGTGGCTCAGTGGTTGAGTATTGGGCTTCCATGCTAGAGGTCCCGAGTTTGATCCCTGTCCAGGACGACCTGCATTGTGTTCTTGGACAAGGCACTTTATCCCAGTTGCCTACATGGCGGTACGATGACACCAGAAATATCTTTTCTAGGGTAATTTTAAAATATATTGGCTTGCCAATTTTATAAAAAGTAAAACGTGATTAATCATCTTAACTTCACTGTACAGTCATTTAACTTGGTTATCCCTGCGTAGGTGTTAATTTATTTGTTGGTCGATCAGTACGACGAAATTGGAAAAGTGTTTATTTTCTAGGGCTGTTTACGGGGAATGACTCTGTTGATCCAAACTATGTTTTATCCTTTACATATCGAGATTTGTACACTAATACACCCAAACCGGCCTCCAACCAAACAGGCCTCTGACATTTTTACCCAGACTGGCCTCCAATGAACTCAAACTGGCATCCAAAATTTTACCCTAAATGTCTGCCAGTTTTACCCAAACTGGCCTCCAAGAATTTTACCGACGGGAAAAAGAAAAACACAGTCTTTTTAAATTATGGACAAACATTTATTAACCCTTTACCTGACATGAAAAGCAGACAATACCTGCAAAAAAATTCTCGAACAAGTAATTTTTTTCACTTTTCGTCTCAAAAACATAGGTTATGTTTTTGAGACAAAAATGACAAAATAATGAAAATTAACTGACAATTTTTTAGAACAGCGCTAGCCGGTTTTTGCCATTATGTTGGATAAAGGGTTAACACAATAATTTAATGATCAATCTAATTTTTCCTTACAGTAGAACCTGTCTTGAGAGACCGCCCTTTGGGCCACACAAAAGTGGTCTCTCATAACAGGTTTCAGGTTTTCTCAAGTCAGTGAATAACCAACCACAAAATTCAGAAATGGAGAAGAATGGATTTTTGTAATTACTTTGTAGTTGTTCTTTTTTATGAAGTTTTTGTAACAAATTGAAATGGACTGTTAAAAAAATTATAAAAAAAAATTAGTGTTGAAAATCTTCATTGAAGATTTTCAACACAAATTTATTTTTATAATCCCATCTGTCACATTTCAGGTATGTTTGAAATTGTTTATTCAGCATTATTACCACTTCACGGGGCATTCTCTAGCAGATTAAAATGATTTTACCTTTACGGTAAAAGTGTACAATGCGCATTCTCAAACTGGAAGTTGTGTGTTAACCTGGTTAACGGCCCGCCTCCAGATAAATATTTCGAAAACACCTTGGCTCCGGTTATAGTTTATGTAATGTCCATACCAAACCCGCCACTGGTTCCGAGAGATGATGAAACATGCTTAACTGCAGTGAATGTTAAAAAAACATGTGAAATTTGTGTGATTTCCCCATTACTTCGGTGATGAAGCATTCAAATTGTGAAGGTGAGTGTAATTAATTCATTACGGTAGGTTTTTGTTAGTAGATTTCGGGAGAAGGCCAATTTTTCAGGGCAAACAAAAATATTTAAATTAAGCTATCATGTCATTGACCATGTGATGTTTTGTTTATCTAGAAACAGACGACACATGTGTTTTGGTTAAATGTCATTGCGAAAACTCGGGATGTCACAATCAAGTGAACTTGATGAAGAACCTTTGGACATTTTAGAAGTGGTAATAATAGTAATAACAAGATTTTGTTGGGCGTCCCTGTTTATTAACAGCTCTCCAGGAATAATTAACAGCCTTCGGGCCGTTAACAGCCCTCGACTTCATCTCGGGTTGTTAATGGACCCTCTGGCTGTGAATCATTCCTGTCGGGTCATTAATAAACCGTAACGCCCACCAAAATCGTGTTATTGGTATAATAATCCTAATCTTTTCACAGTGGTCTTATAAAAACATCTCAATATTTAATGAGTTATGTAACTGAATAGCAATTGAAACCCAATTAAGAGCTTTTAACACTTTTAATTATATTTGTATAACCACAATGGATTTTCCAATTCCAGAACAGGTAATTTATTTATTTATTTATTGGTGCTTAAGGTCACATACTTATGCACAATGGCTAATCGTGACCATGACAGTTTTACGGGTGGAGGAAGCCGGAGTACCCGGAGTGAACCACCGAGCAACGACGAGCAGCTGTCAGCTCTCCAACATCGTAACTCTGAACTCTGCACCGCAGCACAGGCAGGGTTAGATTGGTTGAAGACATGCGCACCATCGACGTGCAGTACGCCTCAGTACACAGCGTCATCGTGCCCCCACGTAGGCAATCGGGGTGAAGTGTCTTGCCCAAGGACACAACGCGGTTGCCGCAGGTGGGATTCGAACCGAGGACCTCTCGGCTTGCAGCCTGCACCTCTACCAACTGAGCCACCGCGCCCCCTCCAGAACAGGTAAAAAGTTTTTGTCATGGTTTCAGTCTTCAAAGGGGGGGTCCCTCAAGACAGGTCCATTATGGCATAAAAATACAAGTGGGTACCAGGTCACAGTGTTCATACTCTCCCCCATAACGAAAAGCACACACACAGCACAATACCACACAGGGGCTGGGTCCCAAGCACAAGAGTATGTTACTGCTCTTACGAATGTAAAGATTCGTGCATTCCATACTTTCCCCCACACACACAGTAGATACAAGGACACACAACGAAAGAGGTGCTACTTTTATCTTTACAGTTTACATATTCTAATGAAAACTAATTCTACCTTCTTCATTTTAGCAGGTACACAGAAGATGTTTTTTTGACCAGCACCCCAATAACCGCTACAGACAGTCTAACCGTTATGGAAACAGTCACCCCCACGGTTCCTGAACATCCTCCGCTCCATCCCTAAAAGTGGTCAAACACTTTAAGGGAGGCGAGCGTTGGTCCTGCGTCCCGCCTCTGCCCCTTTTTGTAAGCGCATTGCACATCTTTTTTGTCCCAACCCAATAGGATTACAATGGAGGCCTGCCCCCGAACCAGGGAAGTTCGGGTCTTCTTCTTGGTGGTCCCCGAAAGGGGTCGTTGTTGTTTTCCTCCAAAGAGTCCAACTACAACAGAGACAGCCTGAGGCAGATTATACTTGCCAGTGATGGCCATCACTTATAATCATCCTCGAAGCGGCAGACTATACTTGCCTGAAAATCCAGATCGACTGCACCCTCGGGGAGAGGTAGTACCTTTGTGAGAGGACCCAACCTCCCACACTGGTCCTAACCCGAGGGTCCAACCGACATCAGTCAACGAGACCGCCTACCCACAACTGGAGACACCTGCCGAGTACCAGATCCTTTTCCTCCTTCAACACGCCTAGACATGTGACAGCCATCATATACAGCTACCGAGGGTCGAAAGGGGCTTGTCCTCCATACCATCCCTGCGCGCCTTCGGCACGCGAAATCATCATTTCATCGCAGGTCACAGTGGTCTCTCAAGACAAGTGGTCTCTCATAGCAGGTCCTTTACAGAGTAAAACCAATCGGTGCCTGGCAGATGTGGTCTCTCAAGACAGGTGGTCTCTCAAGACAGGTTTTACTGTATTAAAACTGCGAACAGATGACAGAGTTTGTCTTGGATTTTTGTCCATGTTTTTATATAAAAAGTGTAGCTTGAACCATGTTGGAGTGAGGGGTGGTAACATAAAATAGAGAAAAATAGCTTAAAAAACACAACAAAAATGGCTGCCATGCCACCATCTTGAATTTTGAAAAAAAAATATTGAACGTGCATCATCCCCTCCCAACCCTCTATCCATGTGCCAAATATGCAAAGTGTAGCTTGAACCATGTTGGTGGGAGGAGTGGTAACATGAAAATAGAGAAAAAAAAAGCTGAAAAAACACGACAAAAATGGCCGTCATTCCGCCATCTTGGATTTTGAAAAAAAAATTTTGAGCGTGCATCATCCCCTCAGAACCATTTATTCATGTACCAAATATGAAAGGTGTAGTTTAAAGCATGTTGGAGGGAGAGGTGGTAACATAAAAAACAGACAGACGGACGGATGGGTGGACAGACAGACAGACGGACGGAGTGCAATCCTATATTCAACCTCCTCTGTGCAAGTGCAATCGTATTTCCGTTTCTGCATCAATATTTGTTTAGGTGCAACTCCGGGTTATTATTTCATTGCCAATACAGGTGTTCAGTAACATGGACATTATCAAAGCGATCGCTGATGCTTCGTCCGTGTACAAATCTCGATAAGTAAAGGATAAAACATAGTTTGGATCAGTAAACTCTGCACAAATGTAAGGACATACGTGAACTATTGAATGCCGTCGATAATAAGGGCGGAAGCTTGATATATACTATTTTCATGTTTTGCGTTCCCAATAAAACTTACTGGGGACTTTTACAACAAATTTGAATGGGAGGAATCTGAACATAGAGGGGTAGCCACAAATTACACCTATGTCGTCCACTCGCCAAATCGTCTGCAGCAATCACACCAAAGTCGTCCACTGCAATTTTCCCCAAATCATCCGAAACTTGTCCACTGGGGGAAATTTTGAATGTATATTGTACTTTGAATCATTTTTTATTTATTTTGGTTTTATTTTTTTTAATTTTATCATATATTATCTATTGTAATATATCTTAAATTGTTAATGTACAGTTAAAACTAGAAGTCCTGTCACGAACTGTGCGCTTATCTAGGCTTAATTGCGCGTAGGAATGGCGCGCAATTGCCATATCGAATGGCATCCAAAGCATGGCAGGTTCTCCTGGTTACTCATTGCAAACACAGGCAATGTTTCTGTCAATGGACCTCCGGGTTACTCGGAGGTCCATTGGCTGAAACATTGCTTGTGCACAGGCCACATGTACAGAATTTGATAGCCTTACTGTGGCCATAACGCGTAGAATAACGCGCAGATCGACATGCTATTTGTGCGCATTTCTTGACAGGACTTCTAGTTTTAACTGTACCTCCTTAAATTAAAATTTCATAGACATACCAGAACAAAATAAACTACTCAGCCATCTAATTAATTTCGACATTGTTTGAAGTGGCTCTGATTAATGTTAATTGTTATAACTGGCAAATAAATAATCATAAAATTAGTGCACAAATAAGAATTTATGTCAAGAAACATATTTGAAAGATGCGCTGTGTTGCATGTTTAAAATGGGCTATGCTATTTATGGGTTTGTGACATTTCGGCCTTGAGGTGTTTCGGTCAGGATGGTCGGTCCCATAAAAGGCTGAAACGTCCCACTTTAGGAGGCCGCAACATCCCACTTTTTAAACTTTTACGAAGTCATTTCGGCCCCAATAAATAAAAATTTACTTATGAGTCAGTAATTATTTTTAAATATTATTCAACATTTACACCTCTAGAGGTTTTTTTTTCACAGCTCAGTACATAATTAAATACTGTCAGTTGTCACTCATATAGACGTTTCTAGAGTTTGGTTTTCATAACTCAGTTTGTATTGAAAAACACTAAAACAGCAAACCATCATATGTCAAACTTGAAAAATGGCGGAAGGAAGCTTGGAGTAAATGGGAGCATATCACCCCAACCCCACTCTCTTAAATAAATTTCTTGTTGTTTGGCAGTGACTTAAATAAACTACAATTAAGGCCTCACAAAGTAGATACTCTGTTTCTCAGGCCATTTTTTGTAAAATTGCATGCGTGCGGGCGGTTTTTTATTTTATTTTTTATTTTTGGAATTATTTCTTTGCCATTAAAAAGTTCATGTTCTTGGTTTGTTTTATGTTTTAGGCCCCATAATCTACTTAACAGCATGGGTGGTTGTGTATGACGTCCCTTGAGTGCAAGAAGGCTTTGCTAAAGCATTGCAAAGCCTTCTTGCACTTAAGAGACAATTTTATTAATTTGGGTAAAATATCAGACATAGTCAATTCGATTTTGGTTTTTTTAAGTTTGGATAGGCTATAAAAAGAGAGCATGCGGCAGCCAAAAGGAACATATGGGAGGGCCTGAGAAACAGATTTTTATTTTTTTAGGCCTAATAGATTTTTACTGGATCTCATTTAATTTAATAAATTGCCAGATAAGTCTGTAACATTGTTATACATATTTGTCTCCAGTAATTTTGAGTAATTATTCATTGAAATGGCTCCACTTCATCTTTTTCCACGAATGAACACAAAATGATTACATTTTTTACCAGACTGCCTTGAATTTAATAAATTGCCAGATAAATCTGTAACATTAATTGTTATTAAATTATTACATTTTTTACCAGATTTCGTTTAATTTAATAAATTGCAAGATAAGTCTGTAACATTAATTGTTATCTAAATTCACTTCAGCTTTTTCAATGAATAAACGCAAAATTATTACAATTCTATCAGATTTAATATAACAATAACATGAGTTTGGAGAGTGTTACGGTTTATTAACGGCCCGAGAGGAATGAATAACTGCGCGAGGGTTTATTACCGGCACGAGACGAAGTTGAGGGCCATTATTATAATAGGCCAGAGGGCTGTTATTCATTCCCCGAGGGCCGTTAATAAACCAGGACACTTGAGAAAATCATGTTATTACTATTATTACCATGACCAGAAGCGGGTGACGGGCTGTTAATGAATTTTGTTTTCATTAATGCATGCGGCTCACTTCTGGTTGCATGGCATCATGAATTACTGAGTCTTACCGCCCCGCTAAACTCCGTTAATAGAGAACGCCCACTAAAGTGGTAATAATATAATTTAATGCATTGCTAGATAAGATTTTTATATATACATGTATCTGTCACCAATAATATTGTGTTTATTCATTGAAAAGCTCCACTGCAGCATTTTCAACAAATAAATGCAAAATTATTACACTTTTTTCAGATTTAATATTATTTAATAAACTAATTAAACTATTTAATCCACACCATTCGAAGAATGCTCAATTTTGTTGCACAAGTATGTGTATTGTCAGGCAGAAAATCAGTGTACACACATTGTCAGAGCATTCTTCGGCTGAATCTATTTTATTTATGTTGCCTCTCCACCCAGGCCAAAACGTCTCAAAGCCTAAATGCCCCAGGGTCGAAACGTCTCAAGGCCAAAACGTCCCGATCCCCTATTTATATTATATTGTGCTATTTGGTAATAAATAAATATCATTAAAGTTATTTTCCATCCCATGTTTTGATGATTTTCAAACCCTTAGCAGACCATTTGGGTTAAATTGCAACAGTCCTGGTAATTCATCCTTGTTTCCTGGGCAAAAAATTGCTGTGGAAAACTGGTGCTTCTATGGCATTTGCTGTGAAGTCTGTTCGATTGTGTAAAAATCATCAAGGGGCAGGACATAGTCTCAATTGCCATGTACATATCTACATAGTATGCAGTGAAGTGAAAACTTTCAAGTAACTTTAACATGTAAAAGTAGTTCGAGATACATGTGTATATAATCACAGTCAGTGTGCAGAATCCTCCACTCAATCATGAACCATGTGAATGCTGAGATAAAATCATGGAAGTAAGCAGGCGACTTGCTCAATATGTACAGTATGAGTGAAAATAAGATGCAGCATAACCACAAACTAAATATCTCACTGCTTCTATGTTGATAACACCTGAATCTGACATCAGATTCTGGAAAGCTCTTACAGAGCTTTCCAGAATCTGATGTCAGATTCAGGTGTTATCAACATAGAAGAAGCAGAACACTAGTTTCTAGTGGTTATGCTGCATCTTGTACCGTAAAATGTAAGATTAGCAATACAGCGTAGTGCAACCCACATGGTTTGATTCCCTGTGTAATCTGGAAGTTAGATAATTTCTGCCACCACAAGGCATTCTCAAGAAGCCATCCTCGGCAGTATTTTTTGTTTCCTTGTCATTTTCCTTGGCAATGCTGCTTATTTATTTATTGGTGTTTAAGGTCACATACTTATGCACAATGGCTAATCATGACCGTGACAGTTTTATGGGTGGAGGAAGTCAGAGAACCCGGAAAGAATCACCGAGCAACTGTCAGCTCCTCAACATTCTAACTCTGATCAAGCTGCGCTCAAGCAGGGTTACAGCGGTTGAAGACATGTGCAACATCGACATGCAGTATGCCTTAATACACAGCGTTGGCGTGCCCCCATGTAGGCAACCGGGATAAAGTGCCTTGCCCAAGGACACAACGTGGGTCGACCCGGATGGGGATTGAACTCAGGACCTCTACTCTAGCATAGAAGTCCAAGTCTACCACTGAGCTACCACGCGCCCTGGCACTGCTGCTTGCCGAGGGTGAATTACCAGGCTGTTGCAAGCGGACGATTAGCCGCGCTGGCAGACGATTTGGGTAAAATTGCAATCAGATGATTCGGCTGGCGGGCGAAACGTCCGTAGCTACTACGTTCAGATCGCTGTCATATTTTTTGATCATGTAAAAAGTAAAAGATTTCTCATTCTTCAAATAAATTTTAAATTAACTTTGTGATCTGTGCAGTTTCGCTCTTCACTGAGACATTAGTGGCTATCGACATTCATGATCTCGGGTAAAAGAAGGATAGTCGAAAGCAACAACGTAGTACACTTCGAAATTAGGAGACAAGGAATGTCAAAATTTCAAATTAGTCAACAATTGCAGTCACAAGAGTTTTTCTACGGTACAAACAATTCAATACACTCACAAGTTCAAATATTTGTGATCTAGCATTCATTATATGTATTTTTCTCACACGTAACACCAATCATAAATATGAATGTTGATTTTGAAAAAATACAACAACAATGGACAGCGACATATTGGATCTGTAAAAATATTACTTCCGGTTTCTGTCTTTTTAATACAAGTGAAACGTTCTCAGAGTGAAACCACATTCTCTCCCGCCCCAGGTAATTTTTCCTGCAGGTGGTTGGCTTTCTACATTATTTCGAACCTGCCAACCCAGTTGCGGAGCTACACTTTCATTCGTGACAACTTTTACCCATATTTTTACAATTTTATAACCTCAAAAGAATTTTAAAATAGATTTTATATACTATATTTTAGTAATTGTCCTATTTGACATGTGTCTATTTTTATACCGAAAGTATTTTAAATGTATGTAATCGGACGCCGCGAAACTCAGGGACATATCCACTTAATATTAACAAAACCATCAACAAAAAACACCCGAGGCCACAAAACGAGCCACCACAGTTCAACTGCAGAGGGAAGGATATGGTTTAGGTGCCACTGCTAATGCTGTAGAATTTTGAGTCAAACTTGTTAAGCTGCCATACTAGGCGGAAAAAATGTGGACAGAGGACCAAAGATATAAGTTTCATCTTATTAATCTTCGATAGGGGTCATAAAAACGTGTCCTTCCAGCAAATTTGATAACAACCATACGATGTATTTATACCTAACGCCCAGGCAATTTCGGGTAGACAGTAGGAGATCCATCAATTTCTATGGAGGTAGACCTACCCAGAATAAGGCAATACTAAACTAGGGGGTTATAATAATAACACTTTGACCAGCCGCTGATCTGTTGCGGTTCTCGGATCAGAAGGCTTTGGTCACCCCTGTACTCCCAATTGCCTCCCCATTCCCACGCTTCTTCTTCTCTCCTCCCAACACTCGGAGACGAACTGCTTAATGACATCCCTTGCCCCATTCTTCCCAATCTCTCCGATTAACATATTAACCCTCTCCTTTGAGTCTCCCACTAACCACATGTCCTTCACTCTCCCATCCCACTTCCCCATTATGCTCCCAGTGAATCTTGTTCTTTAGACCGGTATTTTGGGCATTCTAGAAGAAAGTGTTCCAGGGGCTCCACCACGCCCAAATTACACATCTGGCACTCCTTTTCACTGTTTTTCTCAATTATTTCCCTAAGATCCAGAGACAGCGACCTCAGTTTGAACAACAGTGACCCCCAAAGGTGCCATCAAAGTACTCTTCAAAACCAGGCTTCTCTTTATCACGCAGGCCACCCAAGACCTCTTTGATTTGACCCCCTCTCGCCAATTACGGTTACAATCCTCCATGACCCTTTCCCTGACAATTTTTTTTTACCCTGGTTTGCCCCAACGTCTAGGTCCGAGATCTCCAATGAGTAGTTCTCTACTAGCTCCCTCATTTGGACCATCCACCCTGTCTTGATATTTGAGTTGAAAATTCCCAGGAACATTACTTTACACCATCGGCTGTCGGGGAGATTAACCAAATAATTAACATAACCGAGTTTCAGTATGTCTATCCTGTCCTTGATCCTCATCCACCCAAGCTCACCCCTGATTGTTTCGAGCGCTGCGGCATTACTCGGCCCGTTATCCATCGGCCTGCGTCGTTCTGCAGGATTTCCAAGCTCTTTACAGCCGTCTGGTTTAGAGGTACCACTTCCGTGCCGTATGTTATACTTGGCAGACCCACCATTTCCCAAATGGCTTTCTTCACGAAAACCTTATTGAAACTGTGTCTTACTATAAGTTTCATTTGGTTAAGGATTCGCTTCCCCTTCAGAATCAATTTATTTGTGTGTTTTCGGTAGATGCCTCTTCCTGTGATGTTTATATTTACCCCAGATACTCGTAGTCACCTGTCTCTCCTACACTAATAAGTTTACTGCTACCTTCCGGAATGCAGACCCCCCCCCCATTCTCCACCTTCGAGTGGGATCCACTTTGCGACCCACAGGTATAACTTTGCTCTTGCTTTCATTAAGTTCGAGTCGCCATTTGTTCCCACATTTCCCAGCATTTTCGCCAGCCCCTCTTCGCTTTCTGACATTAGCACCATATCGTCTGCAAAAATAGCCCTTCGACCTTCAAGCCTCCAACTGATACCCCTTCGTCGTTATGCAGGAGTTCATCTCCTAAACCTTTGATGTACAATGCAAAAAGACCCCTGTTTTAGGCCTACCTCCATAGGCACACGTTTTGTTGTAATGTTTCCCAGGCTAAGTTCACTCTGTACATCTTTATAAAATGCTTTCAGAATTCCAACAAACTCGCCTCCCAAGCCCAGAGCCTCCAGCTTGCGCCACATACCCTCCCTCCATACTCTATCGTATGCCTTTTTAACATCCAAAAACACCATAAACATCTTTTTCTTTTTTGCTTTCGCGGATTCTATCATTTGGGATAGCGTGAAAAGATGGTCAGTGACTCTCCTTCCCTTCCTGAAGCCATTTTGGATTTCTCCCCAAAAACCCTTCTCTTCAATAACCTCCTCTAATCTCCCATATAGGACTTCACAGAAAACTTTTCCAATGTTGCTACTGACAGAGACCCCTCCTTTTTGTGAATAAATGTCACTTTGCTTTCTCTCCACTCCTTTGGGACCTCTTGTTTTTCTATGGCTAAGCTGTATAGGGCAGTTAGGCTTTCCAAGAGTTCTTCTCCCCCTTTTTTGATAAACTCGTTAGGAATTTCATCCATCCCTCCCGCTTTTCCATCCTTTAATTTTGAGATCACCTTTCGCACCTCCTCCGTTTTCATTTCGCTGCATTCGAAGTGCGATAGATTTTTCTAGACCTGGGTCAAAGGTTACACTGTAGACATCAAAGGTCTAAACAAGATCTTGGGGATTCAACTGCAGAATGTGATAAAGTTAATGGTGAAAAAATCAGACATACAGTACGTGGAGAGTGTATTATCATTAAATCACCCGCAGAGTGGAGATTCCACCCGAGCAATAATTGCAAATTTGCTGCAGAACATAACCATCACAAGCAAAGTTTCAGCCAATGGACCTCCGGGTTAAACCCGGAGGTCCATTGGCTGAAACTTTGCTTGTGTTTTTTGCCCATGTGTACAGAATTTGAAACTGATACTCTGGGTGATACTCCACTCCGCGGGTGTTTTAGTTACAATCCACTCTCCACGTACTGTACAGGAAACGTACTCTGGAGAGAAGAGCGGTTATGATCTGGAGACAGAATGCAAAGAAACACGATGGTTCGAGCTGTACAATGCTTGGTGTGCACTACTCAAATTGTCAGAAGCCGATTGATCGAGAAATCGAAAAACTTGAGAGAAAAGGAAGATTTCACACGCAGAAACTGTAACATGAAATTCAAATCCGCGACTGGGAAAGTGTAATGGAAAACACAAAGTTCAAACATCGTTGGGCAGTAAATAACAACGAATCAGCCCCAGTATATGAACTGTCCGACCTTCCAAAACCATAGCTGACAGAATAATCTAATCTCTCAACAAAAACTGACCAAGGAATGTTTCAAGATGTAATAATAACAATGCTTTGGCTTTCCGCTGATTTGCCATGGTCCTCTAACGAGGAAGCCTACATCAACCCCTTCACTTGCGTTGTCACACCCGAATAGGGATCAAAATACTTTTTTATTTGCAACGCGAAATGCTATACATTTTCAAAAAATGAATAGCATTTTTAACAATTTTGTAGCATTTTTATGATTCAAATTCAATATACAATAATGAGTGCATTTGTTCCCTAGAAAACATTTGACACTCAAATACATGTATATTAGTGGTAAGCCTACTTGAAGAAAAACAAATACAGTATAGACATACTGATTTGGTACTCTGCCATCATGTGAGTGGGCATCCATCCCCAATCAACTTTTTTACTAGAGTGCACACTTGAGGACTTGGAGGCAAATCGGCAGTTCATGGACCACCAGGTATTCTACCTGGTGGTCCATAAACTGCTGATTTGCCATTGAGCCATCCTGTTTCTACCAGGCAAGCAGTTACTAGTTAGGACTAATGCCCACCGTCCAGCATGATATAGAACTTGAGAACGTGCATCGCATTTCGCTATGCATATTTAATGATTGAATAGTATTTCCTGAATTTTGCATAGCGAAATGCGATGCGATACCGCTTATATTTATCCCTGCCGAAGTTCCCCACTACCCCCACCCCCCCCCCCCCTCCCCTCAATCTCCCAGCTTTCTGACACAAACTGCTTTATTATTTCTCCCATTAACACTTTCTCAATCTCCACAACTATGATATTGACTTTTCTCTTTATACATCTCCCATCCACTTATCTCTGAGCTTTCATTCCACTGTTCCATAGAAATTATTACCATTATGTGGATGTACAAAATAGGTATCCCTGTTGAGCTCCGGGTTCTAAGGGCAGATCACGACGAGTCGAAGACGAGTAGTGATCTACCCTTAGAACCCGGAGCGAGAATCGGATACATATTTTGTACATCCACATAATGGTAATAATCATTTTATCTTACAATATATTGGGGATAAGTCAAGAATGTAGACGAATATATAACGAACTATTTATTCGTACGCATGAACAAAAAGAAAAAAAATGGAACTCACGCGAAAGGAACGTGCTACGTGCTTGTATCCGGCCCCCCTGATACAAACATCTGTATCAGGGGCAGGCAGTCGGACACACGACAGTTGCGGAGTTAATACAGACAACATACATGTTGATTGTAAGATAAATTAGTTTTCCAAGGAATCTTATTCTTCTAGGCGAGTATTTAGGACATTCTAAAATTATATGTTCCAGAGTCTCCGTTACCCCCAAGGTGCATATTTGGTACCCCTTTTCCCCGGCTTTTCCGTCCCCTCAGCTCCAGTTACTTTGATCGCACCTTGAACAACAATGCCCCCCCCCCCCCCCAACAATCCATCGCGATACTCTTCAGAAAGCTGGTGCATAGTTTTTGTATAATCCTTCCGAAGAGTTCTTTTGCTGATTCTATCAGTCGTGAAAGAGTAAATTGCTGGTCAGTGACTCTTTTTCGCCAGGAATCCCCTCTCTTTCACAACTTCAGCAAGATTTTCACAGAGAACCTTGCAGAGTAGCTTCCCAATATTGCTGCTAACAGATATCCCTCTATAATTAACTAAAACTTCCCTGTCTCCCTTTTCACGAATAAAGGTTATCCTGTCTTTCTCCCACTCGTTGGGGACCTCTTGCTTTCTGATTGCTATGGAAAAATAATGCTATAAGATGGTCATGTAGCAGACCCCACACACTTTGAAAAAAAATCATTTGAAATTTCGTCAATACTCGCTATTTTGCCATTCTTTAACCCTTTACCTAAAATGAAAATCAGACGACACTTGCAAAAAAAATTCTTGAATAACTATTTTTTTGCATTTTTTGTCTCAAAAACATAGGTTATGACCCCTCATTGGAACGAGCTCGATGAGCTCGTTCCGAAGAGGGGTCATAACCCATGTTTTTAAGACAAAAAATGAAAATTAACTGGCGATTTTTGAGAATAGCGCTGGCCGGTTTTTGGCCGTTACGTTGGGTAAAGGTTTAACATGGTGAATGCATTTCGTATTCCCGCACCTCAATTTCACCGCAGAATAATTCGGATAAGTTTTCAGTACTTCCGATATCACATTCAGGAGGAACCCCCCTCCGAAATATTCGGTCATTTACCCTCTACCAATGCTCGACCACTTCTGCTGCAATGCTATCCTGGCCATCATCAGTGCTATTGCCTTCCACCTTAATACCCTTTGCGATATTGCCTTTGTTACTTTTATTTACTTATTTTCAGAATACATTGGAACTTTACACGCCCCCCCCCCCCCCCCCCTCCCGTGAGATTACTGTTCCCAACAAAAACTGACCAAGGAATGTCTCAATATGTGATGTGTGGGATAAATTAACTAAAAACGTTCCACCTGCGCAGATCTATCTGAAGCGTGGCGTTAAAATTCACGACGAATGTATCTTTAGAAGTGGTAGAGAAGACACTTCCTCTATATATCAACAGAATACCCGCCAACGAACTTACTCTCTAAAATCAGTTGGGTTCAAAATGAACCCAAATCAACTGGGTTGAGTGAATATGATTTGGGTTCATATTTAACTCGACTGCTTTTAGAGTGTACTGAACAAAATTCGAGCGATTTATTATTTTTTTATGTTTAAGGTCACATATTTATGCACAGTGGCTAATCATGACCGTGACAGTTTTACGGGTGGAGGAAGCCGGAGTACCCGGAGAGAACCACCGAGCAACGACGAGCAGCTGCCAACTCTCCAACACCGTAACTCCGCACTGACAGGGTGAGATTGATTGGTTGAAGACATGCGTACCATCGACGTGCAGTACGCCTTAGTACACGACGTCATCGTGCCCCCATGCGGGCAATGGAGATGAAGTGTCTTGACAAGGACACAACGCGGTTGCCGCAGGTGGGATTCGAACCGAGGACCTCTCAACTTGCAGCCTGCACCTCTACCTACTGAGCCACCGCGCTCCCACTCGAGCGATACTGCAACAGGTTGATCTAATGTCAACACGACCAACGTCTCTGCACTCGACACAAACGAATGAAAATGCGAACAGAGGACATTCAATAGTGACTGTTACGAACACATTTACCCAAACAGTAACACAATGCAACATTCAAAAGAAATTGACGAAGAATAACATATCGACCTCAATTCAAAACAACTACGAGAGCGTGAACAGAAAATATGAAAGCAAGAGGTGGAGGTAAAATTGAATGAATGCATTGTTCGGGAATTTGACAGCGATAAAATATGGTTCAAAATATGTTTTCATAAGCTGCAGCAGGCCTGGCATTCTGAAAAATGCAGGAGGGCAAAAAATCGCTCCCCTCAATCAGCTTAGGAGAGCAATTAGCTTTACACAGCATTTTAAGTATCCAGTTGAACGAACTCATTGAAACTGAAACCAACAGACTACATCAGTGATTTGATTAACTTTACTAAGGTAAAGCGGAATCTCTTAGACATCTAGATGTCTCACTCAACAACCGAACACACACTTGACAAGACCCGTGTGTGTATCCAAACCTGTTGTCCAAGAAAGTCATACGCCTACCACTACCACCTTCAACCCCCCAAAGGGGGTTGAAGGTGGTAGTGGTAGGCTTATGACTTTCTTGGACAACAGGTCTGCTTGAATCTACAGTCACATCCTGGTGCAAGTGCTTCAAGTGACAGGATAGTAGTAATGGTAGTATATTATAGTGTCAATATTCCTTGAATAATTACCCCTCAAACTGTGATGTCAGTTGTTGAACTTGAAACTGACAGAAAAAAAAATATTGCTGTGACCCATTTTGCTTCAAATGATTACAACTGTGTTTGGGTATGGTTGCAGCCATTAACTTTTAACACTAAACCACTTTCAAAATGAAATTACGTGATGTTATGTGACTTCGAAGTTAAATTACATTTTTGCTTTACAACGAAGATTTAATGTGAGCATAATACATGTAATCTCAATCATCCCAGACCAAAATATTTAGGAGGGCAATTTTTCGCTCTCCTTAATTCTTTCAGGAGGGCAGTAAGGAGAGCTAAAAAATCGCTCTCCTGAAATTGCCAAGCCTGCTGCAGTGAAGCTCAACGAGCTGTCATAAAGAAATGATATACCAAGGAAGTAACTGGCGGCACAAAAAGGCTCTTCGCGTACAGTTGAAAGCAATAACTCTGCTTGCCCTGGCGATACTTCCAACCCAACATAAGATCAAGGACAGGATAGACCTATTGAAAGTCGGTTATCTTAATTATTTGGTAAATCTCCCCGATAGCCGATGGTGTAAAGTAATGTTCCTGAGAACTTTCAACTCAAATATCAAGACGGGGTGGATGGTCCAAGTGAGGGAGCTAGTAGAAAACTACTCATTGGAGATCTCGGACCTTGACGTTGGGGCAACCCAGGACAAAAAGATCGTCAGAGAAAGGGTCGTGGCGGATTGTAACCGTAATTGGCGTGAGGGGGTCAAATCAAAGAGATCTTTGGGTGGCCTGCGTGATAAAGAGAAGCCAGGTTTTGAAGAGTACCTTGATGGCACCTTTGGGGGTCACTGTTGTTCAAGCTGAGGTCGCGGAGCTGAGGGGAAAAATTGGGAAAAACAGTGAAAAGGAGTGCCAGGTGTGTAACTTGGGCGTGGTGGAGACCCTGGAACACTTTCTTATAGAATGCTCAAAATACCAGTCTAAAAGAACAAGATTCACGGGGAGTATAATGGGGAAGTGGGGTGGGAGAATAAAGGACATGTGGTTAGGGGACGTCTCAAAGGAGAGGGTTAATATACTAATCGAAGAGATTGGGAAGAATGGGGCAAGGGATGTTATCAAGCAGTTCGTCTCCGAGTGTTGGGAGGAGAGAAGAAGCGCGGGAATAGGGAGGCAGTTGGTAGAACATGGGTAACCAAGGCCTTCTCATACGAGAGCCGCGACAAATCAGCGGCCGGTCGAAGTGTTATTATATTATTATACAAACATATGTCTCAAATTCAGAGAAGCGCTCGTGAAAAATAAAACTTTCAGGTCCACACGAATGAGATGATTCTCGATATTCACTACAGCATAGATATCCGCTATATAATAATAATAATAATAATAATAATAATAATAATAATAATAATAATAATAATAATAATACACGGACGTTTTTGTGTTCATCGTTACTCGTTTGTCGATCGTTGTCATGCAAAGAATATATGACACACTAACGGGCCAACCCTCCCAGGACGTTTAGCCCCGTCCGCGCAACAAAACATCTTAGTTGCATTGCATATGAAGGGAGATAATCGAAGCTTGAATGTCTATTTGGACTGAATCACAGAATGACATCCTCACTATTTATATAATCGAGAAGGCATTTGTCCAAATGGACATTGTGGTTGCGTCAAATGAACAACTATTTTTTTCAAATTATAGTTCGTGGAGAGTGGATTGTAACTAAATCACCCGCGGAGTGGAGTTATCACCCAAACTATAACTTTCAAATTTTAAACATATGGACAAAAAAACACAAGCAATGTTTCAGCCAATGGACCTCCGGGTTTAACCCGGAGGTCCATTGGTTGAAACTTTGCCTGTGCTTGCTATGCTTTGCAACAAATTTGCAATTATTGCTTGGGTTGAATCTCCACTCTGCGGGTGATTTAGTGATAATACACTCTCCACGTACTGTATAGTGGGTTTAGAGGTTATGTTAACGTTCGAGTGACCAAACAATTTGTCCGACAGGAATTATCCTTCAAGTACCTTAAATTCTTGTTAACCCTTTACCTAACATGAAAAGTAGACGACACTTGCAAACAAAATTCTTGAATATATAATTTTTTTTCTCAAAAACATAGATTATGACCCCTCATTGGAACGAGCTCGATCCAAAGAGGGATCATAACCTATGTTTTGGGGACAAAAAATGATAAAAAATGGCGATTTTTGTGAATAGCACTGGCCGATTTTGGTCGTTACGTTGGGTAAAGAGTTAAAGTCAGTATTAACCCTTTACCCAACGAATCGCCCGCATCAGCCCGCATAATATGCAAATTCAGCAGTTGAAAAAAAAATATTTTTCAAAAAATTTCAACAAAACCATATCATGTGACCCCTCGTTGGAACGAGCTCGTCGAGCTCGTTCCAACGAGGGGTCACATGATATGGTTTCGTTGAAATTTTATGAAAAATTTGAAAAAATGATACTTAAAATAATAAATTTTGATATCGTCTGCGTTTGGTAAAGGGTTAATTGTGTGTGCAGGGACATTGGCTGCTATAGCAAACTCTGCTTTCAGCAGAACAGTGTCAATGTCCAAACTATCCGAATACATTTCAACAAATGGTGCTATCGTCACTTCATAGTCAAAAAAGGCACCTGATGAAAACCTCAGAAGTGAATCGACACCTTTCATAAGCCTTTTTCGAACTGCCATCTTGGATTTTAATCTATGCAAGGTCACGGGTCGCGGGGTGTAAACAAAGTGATACCCATGTTCATCGCGTTGAGTTCTGTGTCAGCCAAATCAGCTAGTTTTGTAAAAGATCAAGAATAAATTCGTAAATCCTATGTCGTCGTTTGAATTAACTGAAGGGGCAACCCTAGACGATGTTAAACGGTGGAACATCGCAGGTTTACTTAGTTTTTTTTTACGGAGGCGAGGACTTTTCTTTGAATGGCAACAAGGACACGTGTTTCTCGGCTTGGGAAATCCCCGGAAGTTGTTAAAAACAGTGGCCGTGGCCACGGAGTAATGACACAGCGTGCATTCAAACACCATTTTTGTCGATTGGAACTCAATTCGAAATCATGGAAGTTTTCATACAATATTGCTATTGCCTTAAACAAATGTCAACCTTGGCTAAATGTTTTTTGAATTCTCACTAATGAACGTAATGGGGTCTGAAGCACTTCACCCGCTCTCTTCTCTCATTGCTCACAACGTGTTTTCTTGAAATATTTACACCTCGCGACCTGTGACCTTGCATAAATTAAAGTCCAAGATGGCAGTTTCGAAAAAGGCTGAATTTGTCCAACTGAATAAACGTGTCAGTTCGTAGATGTTCTGAAACATTTTCTGTGAATGGAATGGTTTCACGCGCCGAAGGCATTTCCTTGCTGATCTCGTTGGCCTGTTATACAATACATTATAC
Source organism: Pictodentalium vernedei (assembly GCA_031216915.1). Lineage (NCBI taxonomy): Eukaryota > Metazoa > Mollusca > Scaphopoda > Dentaliida > Dentaliidae > Pictodentalium > Pictodentalium vernedei. The sequence continues at coordinate 425,818,167 of CM062289.1, read as the reverse complement.
TTATTATACCGGATGTCAAAAAACAATATAAGCATTAAAGTTGTAATATACCCCCCCAACGGACAGCTGGATTAAATTCGTTATTAATGACATTAATTATTTGCATACTCAAGTGCACAAAATTGAATGCGTTACTTTATCCCTCTGGGCCAGCTGGATTGAGTAACGTTATCAGTGACATTAATTCATTGGCATTACATAATAAACCCGACTGACAATAGTTAACTTTATACGGTACAGGTACATACGAACTTCATAAATTTAAATTTTTTTTTAGGATTTTTTTGGGGGGGGGGGAGGCACGTGCCCCCCTGGTTACGTCCTTGCCGACAAACAAAACCATGGTGGACACCCTCCTATCTTCGGGCCTGAAAATGAATGTCACAAGGGGAACGCGGTGCTTCAGTGGACTTCAAACCGAAAGGTCCACAGTTCGATCCCCGCCAGGGGTAACTGCGTTGTGTCCTTGGGTGGTGTGTGTGTGTGTGGGGGGGGGGGGGGGGGGGGGGTACGGAAAAAAAAAACCCTGGGAAAAAACCTCCTTAGGAAAAAAGCCCCTTGGTAAAAAAAAACCCTTGGAAGAAACCCCCTCAAGAAAAGAAAAACCTTGGAAAAAAAAAAACCCTTCATATTGACAACAGAAAAACGTTTTCTTTAGTGACTTTATTTTTGTATGACAACATGTTCATTAGTGAAAAATACATTCACTTATCTGTATGTTCTATAGTACAAAAATATCTGTATGTTCTACAGTAAAAAAAAAAGGTATCCGGACAAAATACCCTCGGACAAAATACCCTTAGGACATAATACCCTAAAAAATACCCTTAGGACATAATACCCTCAATGGGTAGGACAAAATACCCTCAGACAAAATACCCTCAGACCAAATGTATATAAAGTTGGATTTTTATGGCGCTGTGAACTAAGGCGTACTGCACGTCGATGGTGCGTTTGTCTTCAATGAATGCTAACCCTGCTTGTGTGGAGTTGGTACTGGTGTCTGACAGTTACTCCGGCTTCTTCCACACGTAAATATGTCCGACACGAAGTGACCTTGCCTGTCGAGAGTGTCGTTAAGCCCCGATAAAAAAAAGTGACAAGCAGTGAAGTTTAGGTGGAATTTGGTGTTCAAATCAATTGTTTCAGATGCCCTCAGTCGTGTTAGTTAGAGGCTTTGCAGGTATTATATTGAGTGGAACAAAAATCAACAGACATCAGAAAAAATAACCAGTACTTGGATACTATCACCACGCACTAAATATATACCACATTTCTTATTTTATTCTTGTTAACCCTTTACCTAACATGAAAAGCAGACGACACTTGCAAACAAAATTTTTGAATATATAATTTTTTTTCTCATTTTTTGTCTCAAAAACATAGGTTACGACCCCTCATTGGAACGAGCTCGATCCAAAGAGGGATCATAACCTATGTTTTGGGGACAAAAAATAATAAAAATTGTCGATTTTTGTGAATAGCACTGGCCGATTTTGGTCGTTACGTTGGGTAAAGAGTTAAAGTCAGTATTAACCCTTTACCCAACGAATCGCCCGCATCCGCCCGCGTAATATGCAAATTCAGCAGTTGAAAAAAAATTATTTTTCAAAAAATTTCAACAAAACCATATCATGTGACCCCCTCGTTGGAACGAGCTCGTTCCAACGATAGGGTCACATGATATGATTTCGTTGGAATTTTTTGAAAAATTTGAGAAAAATGATATTTAAAATAATAAATTTTGATATCGTCTGCGTCGGGTAAAGGGTTAATTGTGTGTGCAGGCACATTGGCTGCTATAGCAAACTCTGCTTTCATCAGAACAGTGTTAATGTCCAAACTATCCGAATACATTTCAACAAATGGTGCTATCGTCACTTCATAGTCAAAAAAGGCACCTGATATCGGCGTTTCTTGGGGGTGAGCGATATGACAAGTCTATACGATAATGTCGAGGTTATTAGTTCATAGATAACTAATGTAAGCAATCGCGTCAAACAATCGTGTTTACATGGATTTTCCACATGGTCTCCAGAGTACAGACAGAAACGTAACTGTTTGCAGATAGTTGGGGGCATGGACCCATGTTTGCCCGATCATTCCATAAACGTACCCGGCTGTTCTGTCGTACACATACCTGTAAACAAAGGCGGCGGAAGCTCGATAAAAGTTGGGGGCATAAATTTTGCAGGCTACTATGCTTCGACCCAGTGGGAGAAAATTTACAATCGTATATCGGTAAATGTAACATGACTCACTAAAGACTCCCGTTTAGATGAACGTGCCGCAGTAAAAATAACACTTTGGCCGGCCGTTCTCGTATGAGAAGGCCTTGGTTACCCCTGTTCCACCAACTGCCTCCCCATTCCCACGCTTCTTCTCTCCTCCCAACACTCGGAGACGAACTGCTTGATGACATCCCTTGCCTCATTCTCCCCAATCTCTCCGATTAGCATATTAACCCTCTCCTTTGAGTCGCCCCTTAACCACATGTCCTCCATTCTCCCATCCCACTTCCCTATTATACTCCCCGTGAATCTTGTTCTTTTAGACTGGTATTTTGGGAATTCTAGAAGAAAGTGTTCCAGGGGCTCCACCACGCCCAAATTACACGTAAATCTGTCCGACACGAAGTGACCTTGCTTGTCGAGAGTGTCGTTAAGCCCCGATAAAAAAAGTGAAAAGCAGTGAAGTTTCGGTGGAATTTGGTGTTCAAATCAATTGTTTCAGATGCCCTCAGCCATGTTAGTTAGAGGCTTTGAAGATATTATATTGAGTGGAATAAAAATCAATAGACATCTGAGATTTCTTATTTTATCGTAATGATTGGCGTTTCTTGGGGGTGAGCGATATGACAAGTCTATACGATAATGTCGAGGTTATTGATTCATAGATAACTAATCTAAGCAATCGTGTCAAACAATCGTGTTTACGGGGATTTTCCACATGGTCTCCAGAGTCCAGACATTTTTTACTTTATTACGCTCAAACCATATTTATGGTACAGCAAATAAAATATCACCAAACAATTAGAATGAGGACAATGGAGCAGGTAAAGTGTAGAGGGGCACAATGTAAATAAAGGGGTGTCCCTATATTAATGGTACACTGCAAAAAATATGGGTTCTCTTTAGAACCAAAACTGGTTCTAATCTTGTCCCTGAGATGGAACCAGTTCTGTTTAAACAGTATTTATGTCAAATCAAATAAATTTACCAAGATTAGCAATCAATTTTAACAGAATATTACATGAACTGAAGTAGATTCAGCAGTAAACTTGGAGCTTATTCAACGCAGTCGCCAAACATTTTGAAACAAAGGAGATATGAACAGTTGGCATATCGAACCAGTTTTGGTTCTGTATAGAACCAAAACTGGTTCGATATGCCAGCTGTTCATATCTCCTTTGCTTGATAATGATTTGAGACAACCTCGTATGAGCTCTAAACTTACGGCTGAAACCCCCTCAATTTATGTTTAATTCTGTTAATATTTAATGTTAATCTTTATAAATTTATTTGCTTTGAAATAAATACTGTTTAAACAGAACTGGTTCCATCTCAGGGACAAGATTAGAACCAGTTTTGGTTCTAAAGAGAACCTATATTTTTTGCAGTGTATTATTGGTAGGTGAATTATAGTGATGTGGTTTTGGGGTGCGGTCAGAGTTTTACAAACCTATATTCCATGAACGTGGTGTGAATTCCGTGTAGGTAGCAATTCGTCCAATAAGGGCATCAAGGCGCTACCAGCAGTCTCAGACTTCCAGATGTCGTCCCGGTGCACCCAGGGGACGAACTGATTCTGTATGAGGACAGCCTTTTAGTAAATGTCACGACCACTTGTCAGAACCGTAACTGTTTGCAGATAGTTGGGGACATGGACCCATGTTTGCCCGATCATGCCATAAACGTACCCGGCTGTTCTGTCGTACACATACCTATGAACAGAGGCGGCGGAAGCTCGATAAAAGTGGAGGGACATAAATTTTGCAGGCTACTATGCTTCGAATCAGTGGGAGAAAATTTACAATCGTATATCGGTAAATGTAACATGACTCACTACAGACTGAGTCTACCGTTTAGATGAACGTGCCGCAGTCTGGTGAATGTCCTGTCCATTCCTTCTACTTCAATCATCTTCCAACCCGAAGGCTAGCCTTCGGGTTGGAAGATGGTTGAAGAAGAAGAAACGAACCGAAGCGATCGAAGATGGGATTCTTTGGCCAACTTTGGGATTCTTTGGCCAAATGCTGTTTGGATTTGGAAATAATATATTAAGGGAATACCTGTTTATCGACACGTTTGCATGCGCCCATTTTAAGTCATTGTGTAACCGCGCTGCATAGGTGTGGAAAAAAGTGGAGGGGCACGTTCCCCCGTGCTTTCCAGGTTTCGCCAGCCTCTGTCTATGAATTACGACGAGCTATACCGAGAAGGAGGCTGCAATCACAGATATTAACCATGACAATTGATAGATCACTCAAACGACACAAAGATGACTGCGTGAGTGACAATTCAAACTCCGAGTATCCAAACAACCAAGCAATACAAATATTTCCAAGCATAACACACCGATGTTCTAGATGGAAGAGGTTGGGAGGGGGGGGGGGGGCGTGGTCCCTAAAGGGTGAAAATCGTCTTAATAGCAGTGTCGCGTGTCCAGGAATGGAATGGTTTAACGCGTTTAGGCGCGCAGAGACGGTATGGGGAACAAGCCCCTTTCGACCCTCATTGACTGTAAGTGACTAATTTCCACATGTCTACTCGTGTTGAAGGAGGAACAGGTTCAGGTACTCGGCAGGTGTCACCGGTTGCGGCGTCGTGATGGTCTCTTTGACTGATGTCGGTTGAACCCTCGGGTGAGGACCAGTGTGAGAGGTTGGGTCCTCTCACAAAGGTACTACCTCTCCCCGATGGTGCAGTCGGTCTGGATTTTCGGGCAAGTATAGTCTGCCACTTCGGAGATGATGTTGAGTGATGGCCATCACTGGCAAGTATAATCTGCCTCAGGCTGTCTCTGTTAGATAGGATGTCTTTTGAAGGAAACAGCAACGACCCCTTTCGGGGACCACCAAGAAGAAGACCCGAACTTCCCTGGTTCGGGGGCAGGCCTGCATTGTAATCCTATTGGGTTGGGACAAAAAGATGCGCAATGCGCTTACAAAAAGGGGCAGAGGCGGGACGCAGGACCAGCGCTCGCCTCCCTTAAAGTGGTTGACCACTTTTAGGGATGGAGCGGAGGATGTTCAGGAACCGTGGGGGTGACTGTTTCCATAACGGTTAGACTGTCTGTAGCGGTTATTGGGGTGCTGGTAAAAAAAACATCTTCTGTGTACCTGCTTAAAAGAAGAAGGTAGAATTAGTTTTCATTATAATATGTAAACTGTAAAGATAAAAGTAGCACCTCTTTAGTTGCGCGTCCTTGTGGTATCTGCTGTGTATGTGGGGGAGAGTATGAAATGCACGAATCTTTACATTCGTAAGAGCAGTAAACATTCTCTCGTGCTTGGGACCCAGACCCCCCCCCACCCCCCACCCCCCCCCCCCCCCCCCCCCACCCCCCCCCCCCCCCACCCCCCCCCCCCCCCCCCCCCCCGTGTGGTGTTCTGCTGTGTGTGGTGTGTGCTTGTCGCTATGGGGGAGAGTATGAAATGCACGAATCTTTACATTCGTAAGAGCAGTAACATACTCTCGTGCTTGGGACCCCAATCGTTCCCTATTTATTATTTAGTTTTTATAACAGTATTTAATCCTGATGTAACTTTTAGTTGAGTCGGTGAGGACAGCCCTTTCTGGTAGAAGGCCACAGATAAGCTGTTTTTCTGCCTGTTTATTCACATTCTCATTCCCTATTTATTTAGTTTTTAACAATATTTAATCCTGATGTAATTTTACTTGAGTCGGTGAAGGCAGCCCTTCCTGGTAGAAGGCCACAGTTAAGCTGTTTTTCTGCCTGTTAGTTCACCTTCTCGTTCCCTAGTTTTTATTCGAGCGGGCTTAGTTTTGATTGCAATTTTTGGGCTTTTGTCGGCTTTCGCAAATGGTTCCAAGTTCGGAGATTAGTTCGCTGTCGGCTAACCGGTCTTGATTTTTCGCGGCCAGGGTGGCTAGGCGGTCTTTAATGGTGGGGATATCGGCCCTGTCGTGGAGTGTTTTGATGGGTGTGTCCCATGGGGTGCGGAGGGCCACTCTAAGCGCGTGATTTTGGACCTTCTGGAGTTTTCCCATATTAGTTTGATTGAGGTCAGTTAGTATGATTGCACCGTATTCGAGTACTTGGCGCACAAAGGCTTTGTATAGTTTGAGTAGGGTGGACTGGTTGCCCCCCCCCCCCCCCCCCCATGACGTTCCCTTAAGCATTTTCAGTAAGTTAATTCGTTTGGTAGCTTTTTTCGCCATGTCGTCGGTATGTTTGTTGAAGGACAGTTTTTGATCAATGGTGATGCCCAGGAATTTCGCTTCTTTGCATTCCGGGAGGGTGTTATCCGTAAGTTTTAGGTCAAAATCACGTTTATTTTTCTTGCGAGTAAAGGTGATTCGTTGGGTTTAATAATATTTTGTCCATATACAGTGCATGTCAAAATGAGTTGAAGAATAACCACTACCGGTTAAACTATAGATGTAATATTTCCTATACAAATAACAATTAACACATTTGTTTTAAGTGTTTCCCTTTGTGTCACGGTTAGATAATGTATCAAATATAGGAAGCGATACGCACAAAGTAAGTGATGACATCTTTGATGAATAAACTCCTTGCGAAAAGTTCGCATTTCGAAGATATATATCATCATTTAACTTCCCAAATTTCGCCGTAGACTGATCAGACAATAGTCATGTTACCCGGTTTCTAAGTCAACAAATCAGACGATAGTGTCGCTGTTTTTTTTTTCAATTCTAAAACGTCAAACTTCATTTATTTATCTTATTTCCCATATAATTTAATTGTAATGTACCCGATGTACGAAAGTGGCAATAATAGAAATAACATGACTTTGTCGGGCATTACAGTGTATCAACGGCTCAACAGAAATGGTTAACAGCCCTTGAGCTTATTAGCGGCCCTCGACTTCGTCGCGGGCCGCTAATAAACTCTTGGGCTGTTGACCAATTCCGTTGAGCCGTTAATACACTGTAATGCCCTTCAAAATCAGGTTATTGTTATATTAGTCCAGTCAATATGATACTTAACCCACAAGAAATTGCTATACAAAAGATTTTACTTTTAAGCGAAGCATATTTGTCTAAATAACAACATACTAAAAATCCCCCAAAATCCTACAATGGGAAATTATGTTTTTGATGACTTATTTCTTCGCGAGAAAATAAAATTAGTCAAATTATACTTCAACTGCCAAGAAATTGTTAAACAAATCGTCTCTTGAGTTCCAATGTGTTCTATGTGCCTACTGGCACATAGAACACATTGGAACTCAGGGGACGAAATGTTTGTACTGTTTTGGGGCAGGAACTAGTATGAAAAATAACATACGAAATATCCCCAGTAATCCCATCATGGGAAAATTATTATTTTGGGGTGGAAAAATTTAAAAATACAATATTTATTTATTTATTTATTGGTGTTTAAGGTCACATATTTATGCACAATGGCTAATCGTGACCGTGACAGTTTTACGGGTGGAGGAAGCCGGAGTACCCGGAGAGAACCACCCAGCAACGACGAGCAGTGTCAGCTCTCCAACATCGTAACTCTGAACTCTGCCCCGCAGCACAGACAGGATTAGATTGGTTGAAGACATGCGCACCATCGACGTGCAGTACGCCTCAGTACACAGCGTCATCGTGCCCCCATGTAGGCAATCGGGGTGAAGTATCGTGCCCAAGGACACAACGCGGTTGCCGCAGGTGGGATTCGAACCGAGGACCTCTCGGCTTGCAGCCTGCACCTCTACCAACTGAGCCACCGCGCCCCCTTAAAAATACAATAAAATCAGCGAAAATTGGAATTTGCTCAATACTGATTAAAAGAGTTCAAACCACAATCATTTCCGTGGTACTTAGACCAAAATAATCGTGTACAATATTATACTTGAAATCCCAATTACTGAACACAAGAAAATGAGTAGTTTTGAGGTGAAAATTGTGAAAAAGTAAATAAGATATACGAAAATTGGAATTTCACCACTATTCGTTCAAACAGTTCCAAGCACAAACACGGTCATCATATTATACACTAAATCGGTATGATTAATACCTCTCTTAAACTCCAAATCAATGGCAGCAAGAAAAATGTGATTTGGGGGGTAAAATGTTTTAAAAAATAAATTTATACATCAGTGCATATATAAATAATAAATATATAGACAATAAACATATAGTGTGTTTTTATATCTGTGTTATACAACGAGTTGAAATATGGTTTATTTTTTCGAGGCTTCGCCGAGAAAAAATAAACCATATTTCAACGAGTCGTATAACACAGATATAAAAACACACTATATGTTTATTGTTTTTATCTGATAACAAACAGACACCCGTCTCGTGCGTCTACCCGACTTATATATGCTTCCCACGGGCCTCCAAAGAAAACCAGTCTACGAGACAAAAGAAATAGGACAAGACGCATAGAGTTGTGTCCCTTACATTACAAAATCGATGACGGCGATTGTAAAGTGCGATTGCATTTCTTGCATCATGTAACTGCGCTGGAACAAAATAAATTTCAACTATTTTATTAACAGTAACAAAACGGTGTTTCAGTAGAGTTATTCTTTTTTTGACATAGTTCCAGTTTTCTTCCGTGTTTTATGCTGTAGTCCCAATATAACAAATAATTTTGCGTTTGTTTACAATTTTTACGAAGTGTTTTTTTTTCAGGTAGAGCAGACGAACTTTTAATTAGCGCAGTTCCGCGAGTACTTTTGATCGAGGCCGTGACTATAAATAGTTCGCAGTCGCCGCATACTAATTACTATTAACATTCAAGTAATTTCTACAATGTTTTGAAGCAAAATTTTAGGTTGCCTTTATTGAAGCAAAATAAATAAGAAATGACACCATCAGAGGATTTTGACAAAGTGCAATAAGCGTACAATTAAAACCTGCCCTGTGATATAACGATGTTTCATGAATGAATGAATGAAAATGGAATTGAAAGAGGTCAGAGGTCGTTCGCATAAATTATAATTATATACAACACCCGTTGTATATACTTCAAGTATATACAACGGTTGTTATACTCTACGGTTATCAGATAAAAAAAATAATAACTGCTGCAATGTCAATGCTGATAATCTGGAGATCTGATGAATGGTTCTGCCGCTATAAGTGAAATCGGTTTTCCAGATTATCTGCATTGACATTGCAGCAGCTATTATTCTCCTGGCATTTCCCACACACATTTGAACAGGTGAGTTGTTTTTTTTTTTTGCAACTACACCTTGACGTCTCGTAACCTGTGACACAGTTACATCTTATCATCTCTAGCAAGGTCTTTGGTGCACGTGGAAGGTCAGGACTGAGTTGCACAAACTTTCCACCTGGAAGTTTCCATCCCCCCCCCCACACTGACGTATCTGTACTTCTCTCTGAAAGCAGACGACACTTGCAAAAAAAAATCTTGAACAACTAATTTTTTCCATTTTTTGTCTCAAAAACATAGGTTATGACCTCTCATTGGAACGAGCTCGACGAGCTCGTTCCAATGAGGGGTCATAACCTATGTTTTTGAGACAAAAAATGAAAAAGTAATGAAAATTAACTGCCGATTTTTGAAAATAGCGCTGGCCGGTTTTGGCCATTACGTTGGGTAAATGGTTAATGATGTGTTTGCAAACTATAATAATACTTTACAGCAGACTGTGCACTGGTTGGTTTTCAGGCTTAACGAAATATCCAGGCGATGACACTGTATGTCGACAAGTATGGAGATTTTCACATTCTTTCCCTCCGAACACCAACGCCATACCTTTACAGCCCAAACATTCAACTTCTCCCAAATGTCAATGACGGATTGAGAAATTTCCATGTAGTTTCAACGTATTTCTTGTTAATTACGTTTCGGTGGATCACACACGCGCTAAAAGTATTGGTCACATAAAGTTATGCAAAGTCGGCGACTTCAAGGTTTGAACAATGTAACACTTTTCTCAAATAATCATACTAACATAGTAAGTGAAAGAAAGAAAGTTTTTGCCAATCACCACTGTCCTTCCACCTACACCAATAAAGACACCTTGCTGAAGATGATAAGATGTAACTATGTCAGAGGTTGCGAGACGTCAAGATGCAGTTGGCAAAAAAAAAAAAAAAAAAAAAAAAAAGACTCACCTGTTCAAATAATAATAATTCTTCAGCCCTCTACTAAATTGTCGAGGCCCACTAACGAGCAGACCTTCAATAATCCACTTCACTGCCGGGCTATTTCTCCCCCATTCCCCTCCTAGGGGGGGGGGGGGGGCGTGGTGGCTCAGTAGGTAGGGGTGCAGGCTGCAAGCCGAGAGGTCCTCGGTTCGAATCCCACCTGCGGCAACCGCGTTGTGTCCTTGGCAAGACACTTCACCCCCATTGCCCATGTGGGGGCACTGTGACGCTGTGCACTAAGGCGTACTGCACGTCGATGGTGCACCTGTCTTCAACCAATGCTAACCCTGCTTGTGTGGAGTTCATATGTTGAGGAGCTGACAGCTGCTCGCCGTTGCTCGGTGGTTCTCTCCGGGTACTCCGGCTTCCTCCACCCGTAAAACTGCCATTGTGCAGATATATGTGACCTTAAACACCAATAAATAAATATATAATAAATATTCCCCTACTAATCTTCCAGTGTTGAGTCAAAAAATGGTTTTGTAATTCCACGCATCGGTGCTTTCTCAATCTCCCTTACTATAAATCTGACCCTTTCCCTCATGTCCTTCCCCATCCGTTTATCCTCCAGGTTTTCATCCCAGTTTCCCATTAGTATTCTACGGAGTCTTGTTCTACAAGGCAAATATTTGGGGCATTCTAAAATGAAGTGTCCCAGGGTCTCCGTTACACCTAAATTACACATTTGGCACACTCTTTCCTCTCCTTTCCCGATTCTCCCCCTCAACTCCATTGACTTCGATTTCACTTTAACCCTTTGAACCCTCGTTTCCTCGAATGGTATCGCCTTTGTGTACACTTACAGTGTGATGGGTCAGTCCAATATCCATATACAGGCAGGATAAAATAATAACTGCTGTCTGCAGCCGTCTGGCTGCAGACAGCAGTTGTTATTTTATCATCAAGGACCTGTATAGACCTCTTATAATAACACAAAAATGAGACGATATTATGCCCTTGACCGAAAAATCGGTCTTACGGGTTAAACGACAAAGACTCCTCCATAAGATCCATCCACGTGCTTCTCAAAGGCAGGGGCATCTTTTTGCACAACCGTCTAAAGAGCTGTTGGTCCTAATTCCAGCTCGTCGGTTTCTATTGCAATCATTCAGCACTCTTCCCCTGGTAAGGCCACTGCCATGCTTTGTGTCTTCCCACAAGACCAATTCCCCTTAGACAAACTACATAGTGTTTCTGATTAAGGGTTGATTAAGGATAATTAGGAAAACAATTATTTATAAAAATCTGCCCAACATCTATAAAATATCGACAAGCCAGAAAATGAGCAGACTATCATCTGAAAAATGAGGTCCCCCAGAGGGTGAATTTAGTGATGCTACCCTGCACAGCAGGGTAGCATCACTAAATTTACCCTCTGTGAACCTCAACCTGAATCAAGGTCTCAAACATAATCAGAAAGAGGTACCCAGAGGATAAACTGGCCCACTGTATGGGATAGCATCAGGAAATTCCCCCTCTGGGGACCTCATTCTGCAAATGACAGACTGCTTATTTTCAGGCTTGAATATCAATAACATTAAATACATTTATAAATATTTATAAATATATCAAATTATTGATATAGAATTATTTTTAAAGTAGAACCCACCAGTTGGTCTAAGGGGAATTGGTCTTTTGTGAATTGGCCTCGTGGGAGTTGGTCTACAGGGAATTTGGTCTTGTGAGAATGAACCCCATGCTTCAGGCCACTTTCTAAAAAATCTTCAGTCTCCATGTAGTAAATCCCACTTTGTTCCTTAGTCTGGCTTATCCATCCGGTCTGAATGTTATGGTTCCATATATGGCTGAACGTCATTTTACACTATCTGCTGTTTGAGGGGTTTTCCAGATAATTTAGGTAGCATAATTTTCCCCTATCTATTCTATCTTTAAGCGGCATCTACTCAAGTTCTCCTCTGACCGCTTCCAGCACATCTACGCTACTTGGTCCGGTTATCCACCGGCCCGCATCACTGTGTAGAACTTCCAAGTTCCTCACTTCTGTTTGATTTAGAGTGGTCACATCTGTCCCATATGTTATACTTGGTAATCCCACCCTCTTCCCAAACGGTTTTTCCAATGAACACCTGGTTAAGGCTATTACTTTCAAGTAGTTTTAACCCTTTACCCAACGTAACGGCCAAAACCGGCCAGCGCTATTCACAAAAATCCCCAATTAATTTTATAATTTTTTTCATTTTTTGTCTCAAAAACATAGGTTATGACCCCTCATTGGAACGAGCTCGACGAGCTCGTTCCAATGATGGGTCATAACCTATGTTTTTGTGACAAAAAATAAAATAAAATAGTTATTCAAGAATTTTGTTTGCAAGTGTCGTCTGCTTTTCAGGTTAGGTAAAGGGTTAACTGATTGAATATCCTTTTCCCCTTTGTCTTAAGTTTATTTGTGTGGTTTCTGTAATAATAATAACAACATAATAACACTTTGGCCAGCCGCTGATTTGTCGCGGTTCTCGGACGAGAAGGCCTTGCTGACCCCTGTACTCCCAACTGCCTCCCTATTCCCATGCTTCTCCTCTCCTCCCAACACTCGTAGACGAACTGCTTGATGGCGTCCCTTACCCCATTCTTCCCAATCTCTCCGATTACCATATTAACCCTCTCCTTTGAGTCTCCCCCAACAACATGTCCTTCATTCTCCCATCCCACTTCCCCATTATACTCCCAGTGAATCTTATTCTTTTAGACTGGTACTTTGGGCATTCTAGAAGAAAGTGTTCCAGGGTCTCCACCATGCCCACATTACACATCTGGCACTCCCTTTCACTGTCCTTCCCAATTTCCCCCCTCAGCTCCAGGGATCGCGACCTCATCTTGAACAGCAGTGACCCCTGTATGTGCCTCTATCTGTAACACATATATTCACTCGCAAGAATTCATATTCTCCCGCTTCCCCCACTTTTATATCCTTACTTTCCTCTTCACCAATAGAGAATGCGTGTGGGAAATGTCAGGAAAATAACTTCTGCAATGTCAGTGCAGATAATCTAGATATATAGTTTTGACTCTTTGAATGGTGATGTTCATGCATTCTGTAACTTTTTTTTACATATTTTGGGTTTATACACAGCACTTAAGAAAGTTAATTACATTGGAATTTCTATTGCATTAAATTTTCCAATGCATAAAAATTCAAAATGTAATTTATAATGTCCACGAAAGAATATTACTTCGGGAAAACTGATTCTTTTTGCATGACGTAGCTTTGATATGCCAAAAAACCTGATACATGAGTAGGGCTGTCACGATTTTTGAATTTAGGAATCGATTAATCGTCGCAAATATTCGATTATAATCGATTAATCGTACCTAGAGGGCCCCTCTCCCTCTCTTTGAAGTCGTTAAAAATGAAGTTCAAGTCAGTTGACCTACCTGAAGTAAACAACGAAGACGATCCTCTTTTAGTTACATTCAAAGCTTTGATGTTCTGAACTTTTGAACTGTCAGTGTAATAATCAAGACCGGTCGTCAGTTGCGAACTTCGCTAGTTCGCAACTGCCGACCGATCTTGATTATTACACTGACGGTTCAAAAGTTCAGAACATCAAAGCTTTGAATGTTCCTAAAAGACAAATGCTTCTAACGGCTTCTTGAGGTTTAGTGTCGACTTTCTTGACCTTTTACCTTTAGAAACAATAGTTTTTTTTCATCCAATTTTTTAAAAATTATTAAACACCTAAAAGGGGGTAAAAATTTACCGATTCTTTGACAACGAAAAATACTTATCGATTTCAGCGTGACCAATCGACAATCGATTAATCGATTAATCGTGACAGCCCTATAACCATGAGTGGTGGGAATTTACCCTTCTGGTACTGTTAATTTTTTCTCTCAAACATTGGAAAATAGATTGATAAGAATCTCCATAATCCACACACCTCACTGCCCAACCGTTTACCTAGCAAACTGACTGCAACTACACACATAATTCACGAATTTAGCAGATAAAAATGTTTTTAAAACGTTTTACACAAACCACATAATGTGATCTATCATCGGAACAAGATTGTTCCCCCGGGGGTCACATGATTCGATTTTGATTGAAGCTTTTTGTGTAAGTTTGAAACATTTAAATTGAAATTTCCAGTTTTAATGCTATTTCTGGTTAAAGGTTCAAAAAGTAAAGTACAAAATGTATAGTTTTGCCTTTTTGTGATCACAGTACTGCAATTGTAGATTATTTCAGTATAGGGACGTGGCGACAGGGTTGTGTGTGTGTGTGTGTGTGTGGGGGGGGGGGGGTGGATGGGTAGGTGTCACCCCCAATCCTTGCAAAAATTTGCTATAGTTGGAAATTCAGAGGGCAAGCCATGAGTAATTGGAAATTCCATCTATCTGGATTTTAGAGCCTCTTTGGTGATGCTGATGTCTCCTTTATTTTCCAAAACTCCAACTGGGTTTCATATTCGGCAAAAATTCAAACTGTTACTATTTAAAAACACAGTGTCCGCAATATCGAGCTTCATTAGTATGCATGAACTCAATCGGTACGAGATTTCTATAGTACGCTACTTATCGTAATAAAAAAAAAATAGTCGAAATGCACTTCAAGAAAATCACATATTATTTATTTATTTATTGGTGTTTAAGGTCATATATTTCTGCACAATGGCTAACCATGACCGTGACAGTTTTACGGGTGGAGGAAGCCGGAGTACCCGGAGAGAACCACCGAGCAACGGCGAGCAACTGTCAGCTCCCCAACATACCAACTCCACACAAGCAGGGTTAGCATTGGTTGAAGACAGGTGCACCATCGACGTGCAGTACGCTTTAGTACACAGCGTCACCGTGCCCCCACGTGGGCAATGGGGTTGAAGTGTCTTGCCCAAGGACACAACGCGGTTGCCGCAGGTGGGATTCGAACCGAGGACCTCTCGGCTTGCAGCATGTACCTCTACCAACTGAGCCACCGCGTCTCCAGAAAATCACATAATGTAAAATCGTTATCCTGAGTTACAAAATGATGAAACATCGAAAATTGATCATTCCTGCATAAGATCTGATTTAATGTTAGGACAGTGTGAATTGCTCCAAGTTCTCAGCTTGAGCATTTGTTCAGCACATATTCAATTCCCAGAATAATACCAAATAATAATAACCTGATAATTCTATCATAAATGTGTTGGCATTTCAGTTTCTAGAATCAATGCCCCCTTTCCTGGCTTCATTTTCAAAATGTTTCTCGGTAGTGAATTTCCAGATAGGTGGAGGGACCGGGTGGGTATTTCCCTCCCGGTCCCTCCCCCTAGTTGGAAATTCACTACCCTACACCTCCCAATCGGAAACCTCTAGCTACGTCCCTGCTCCCTCTGCACATGCAACCAAGACTTAACTCGACACCACTACCAAGTTGAAGTGTTACCTCACTTTTCATGAAGTTGCAAAAATATGTAGATTTATTCAGGTCTTCAAGGACCCTTTCATAATCTATGAGAGAACCAAATGGAACATGTTGCGAGAATAAATTTTGATTCACTTTGTTTTCCCTTGCCAGAATCATTTGCGAGAATTGATTCTGATTCTCGCATGAAACTAAGTCCTGATTTTTTTCAAATTCCGAATTTTTCTTCACGCAAAAGGTTATGTAAAACGGCTGTTTATTAAAACACCTGCCCTTCCTGAGATAATAATGTATTATCTTGCTGATCGATATACCTATATAATGTAGATAGAAGGTGGTTAGATCTGAAGCTGGAAATAGATCAGTCTGTTTCCATGTCACAGTGCTCTGTCATGCTCAAGATTTTCCACGAAATCCCAGTTCGTCGCATCCGAGTGTGGTGGAGGACTGCCATGTGTTTCCTGTTGATATTCTGTTTACGAAACACCAACCGAGTAGAAACAAGGGGTTATGGCGGACAAGCAGAAATTCGATAGTGTTTTTCAGTATTCAACATACCGACTGTCTGGATTTCAGTCAGACGACATTTTATTTGTGCTCAATATGAAACGACAACTTGTAAATGTGACGGTAGAAGGTGTGTTGTGAATCTGAGGGTCATTGATCGTGGGGGCAGAAGCTGGAACACAGGTGAGTCGATAAAGAGAAGTATATCACTATTGTCTCATTCATATTTCACATGTTATCGATTGTTATTGAATAAATTAATATATCCCTATTATTGCGTGCACACACACGCGTTGACGTGTAAGATGTTGAATATTTATTTCTGCCTGCATATCGATCGGATGTCACCGAGTCGTTACAACTCTCATATCGGTTTAATTGGTTCTCCGTTTCAGGGTCAGGATTGCGGAAGAATTTCGATAGTGGGTGGAGGGGCTGACTCCAGGGGCGTTACCCCCCCCCCCCCCCAATAATTTTCCAGTCGGGATATTTTCCTTAGGATTGGAGTCTTAAGGGCACTAGCACCGAGAGGGGGCAACTGCCCCGAGATGTTTGGTGTTTTAAAAAAGTGTATTTTCTCGAGGATGCGACAATGCGTGAACAATGCGTTATCTGTTGAGGACCATCTCGCGCATTCCCAAAAGACGGCTTCGGCGTCGGCCATCGCTTTGCGATGCGGGAGGGGTGAGTCGGTGGCGTCTCGGTAACCGGTTCTCGTCAGATCACCGAACTGAAACAACGTCGAACCCGGTTAGTCCTTGGATGGGTGACCGTCTGAGCGATCGATTCGGACTCTCGCGTTCTGTCCCTGGGCAAGGCACTTAACCGCGATTGTCCACTTGGGGCGCGCGATGACGCCGTGCACTAAGGCGTACTGCACGTCGATGGTGCGCATGTCTTCAACCAATCTAACCCAACCTGTATTGCAGTGCGGAGTTACGATGTTGGGGAGCTGGCAGCTGCTTGTCGTTGTTCGGTGGTTATATCCGGGTGCTCCGGCTTCCTCCACCCCTAAAACTGTCACCGACACGATATGGCCTTGGCTGTTAAAGTGTCGTTAAATAAATAAATAAATAAATAAATAAATAAATAAATAAAATAATCGCTTTGCGATGGGTACTTGTAGAGAGCAAGCCTCTATATAAATATTATTTACCTTCTGGTATCTCATCCCATCACCCTCAACTTTCATTTTAAAATATTTCGTCTACCAGGATTATTATTCTATTGAGGTGTTCGGATTTTTGCTGCCTTGATATTCTTCTTGGGGGGGGGGGGGGGGATGATAGGAAGACCGCCAATATGGCTATGCTATTTCCCGCAGTATATGCAACTGGTACATGTATTATTTTTTTGTGCAATATCTGTTACCAAATTATACTACCAATAAAGATATTACTACTACTGCTACCCTCTTCAGGAAATTCTGTATCTGCCATGATACCTAGAGCAGGCCTGGAAATAAAGGCTTTACATAGTAACCCGGTGGCAGGTTACGCTGTATAGCAAAAGTGATAACCAATGGGAAAAGGGCATTGCCATGTTTCTTCGCCTTCTCTGTTTTACTTATAAATATTTTACTGGAATTTAACGACACTTTCGACAGTCAGGGTCCCCTTGTGTCGTACAGTTTTATGGGCGGAGGAAGCCGAAGTACCCGGAGAGAACCACCAGCAACATCGAGCAACTGTCAGGCTCCCCAACATACTAACTCCACACAAGCAAGGTTAACATTGGTTGAAGACAAGTGCACCATCGACGTGCATTACGCGTAAGTACACAACGCCACCATGTCTCCACGTGGGCAATTGGGGGTGAAGTGTCTTGCCCAAGGACACAACGCGATTGACGCAGGTGGGATTCGAACCGATGACCTCTCGGCTTGCAGTCTGCACCTCTACCAACTGAGTCACCACGCCCCCTCTGTTTTATTACGTCAATCGTGCTTTCTTCGTCTTTACGGGATTTCAGCATGTCTAAATATCAACAACTAACGCGCGATCTCGCTTTGGCGAGATCGCGCTTTAGTTGGTGCTATTTAGTTTGGAGGAAGTTTTTTAAGATGAAAACAGCATGCCGTTCTATTCATACGTGGATTATTTATTTATTTATTTATTTATTTATTTATGTATATTTATTTATTTATTTATTGGTGTTTAAGGTCATATACTTTCGCACAATGGCTGATTATGACCGTGACAGTTTTACGGGTAGAGGAAGCCGGAGTACCTGGAGAGAACCACCGAGCAACGACGAGCAGCTGCCAGCTTCCAACATTCATACGCGGATGCAATTACCTTTCAGTCGAGAGAGTTCCGAAATAATGCCAAGTCATTCTGGTGAAACATACGAGATTAGTAATTTATGAAAGTTACTGTTATTTTACTTGTCGTAACCTGTAGCTCGTTTGAGTATTATTATTTATTTATTGGTGTTTAAGGTCACATACTTATGCACAATGGCTAATCGTGACCGTGACAGTTTTACGGGTGAAGGAAGCCGGAGTACCCGGAGAGAACCACCGAGCAACGACGAGCAGCTGTCAGCTCTCCAACATCGTAACTCTGAACTCTGCACCGCAGCACAGGCAGGGTTAGATTGGTTGAAGACATGCGCACCATCGACGTGCAGTACGCCACAGTACACAGCGTCATCGTGCCCCCATGTAGGCAATCGGGGTGAAGTGTCTTGCCCAAGGACACAACGCGGTTGCCGCAGGTGGGATTCGAACCGAGGACCTCTCGGCTTGCAGCCTGCACCTCTACCAACTGAGCCACCGCGCCCCCAGCTCGTTTGAGTATTTTACAAGTGACGTATAACCTAAACGTAACCTAAATGGTCCTTCGCGGGTTATTTCCAGGTCTGTAGAGGTACTAAAAGAACATTGTGTTTTTCTTCCAAGTTCCATGCTGGAGCTTGGTTATTTATTTATTTATTTATTTTTATTTATTTATTAAGGTTTAACGACACATTAACAGCCAAGGTCATAACATGTCGGTGACAGTTTTACGGGTGGAGGAAACCGGAGTACCCGGAGAGAACAACCGAAAAACGAAGAGCAGCTGCCAGCTCCCAACATCCGCACTGCAGCACAGGCAGGGTTAGATGGGTTGAAGACATGCGTACCATCGATGTGCAGTACGCCTTAGTACACGGTGTCATCGTGCTCCTATGTGGACAATCGGGGTGAAGTGCCTTGCCCAAGGACACAACGCGGGAGTCCGAATCGATCGCTCAGACAGTCACCCATCCAAGGAATAACCGGGCTCGACATTGCTTAACTTCGGTGATCTGACGAGATGGAGCTTGGTTATGGAAGGTCAATACCAATTTGATTGTACTTGCAAAAAACCCCACTGACACCTTGTCAAAAACGTGCGGGGGTTAAAGTCCCACCCCAGGGCGCCGTTGAAGTCACTATGAAGTCTCCACTGAGAATTGATGATTGACAGTGGCATACGAAGGCCATAGTCCGAGCGGGTGGGGAGGGACACAAGGGACAACTGATTCTCACACTTTTTCCCAATGACAAGGCTAGGCCAAAAAGAGACCATCGCATTGATATTTTTTGTGCAAGCGTGTTTTTAAAATATCCAAGTCCACGAGATAAAACATCAACCTTTGCGGGTAGTAAAGTGACAGATGAAAGGTTAACTACATTGTGGGAAATACGTTTACGTATATACATATATATATCAAATACCTATCAATTAACCTTGAAATTATTACATGTAATTATAGCGTAAATTAAGAGTGGAAGAAAAAGTGCATTCCAGCTGGTAATGAAATACGTCATAGGTGCGCGAGCACGACGACGCCTTCAAAATTCAAGTAATGTAAATTATTTTCTGTACCTGGATAAAAAAATCACACAAACTATTATTAACCCTGTGAACAGCAATGGCATCTTCCATATCAATGCAATAGCGTCCAGGAATGCCGGGAGATCGGCGGTGGGGGGGGGGGGGGGGGGTCTTATAGTATAGGGGGCAGCTGCCCTCCTTGCCTTCGGACTACGGGTGCGAGAGGGGCAGGCAATGCCATTCCAGGTTCGTCACTCAATTTATTTCGATGATTTATTCTCAAAGTAAAGCTAAAATACACCCCAAATCCGTTTTGGGAGCTTTCAGAATTCAATGGGGAGTTTGGAAGGAGGTGCCCCTCTCTCGATGGGAGGGGGGACACCTCTCAAACTCCCCATCTCGGTCGGTCGGTCGGTCGGTCGGTCGGTCGCTCTTCGAGACATGCATGCTTAGACATGTCAGGGCGGAGCTGCTAGTTCGGGTAAATGCCCTTTTCCCAGGGTCTGCCCCCCCCCCCCTGTCCTGAAGTGCTTCCGGCGTCCCTGATGGCATCCATTGGAAGACTTCCTATTCATTATATTTTGAGGTAGATCAGTCAATATTTTCAACGTGCAGCCCAAATATTAACCCTTTACCTTACATGAAAAGCAGACGACACTTGAAACAAAATTTTTGAATAACCAATTTTTTAAAAAATTTTCATTTTTTGTCTCAAAAACATAGGTTATGACCCCTCTTTGGAACGAGCTCGACGAGCTCGTTCCAAAGAGGAGTCATAACCTATGTTTTTGAGTTACGTTGGGTAAAGGGTCAATTGCACTACCCCGCAAATTCACTGAGCAGCCACTTACCCTAACGAATTATACTCCCATTGGGAACCCTGGGGAGTTATTTATTTATTTACTGTTGTTTACGGTCACATACTTATGCACAATGGCTAATCATGACCGTGGCAGTTTTACGGGTGGAGGGAGCCGGAGTACCCGGAGAGAACCACCGAGCAACGGCGAGTACTCGACAACGTTCGTTTGTATACATACTACGGAATAGTTTCTGCGATTACTCAGTTCTCACGGAAATTGCCGATCTTTAAAGAAGTCTTGAATGCCAAAGTCGATTATTTCTCAATATACACAACGCGGCTTCGGTGTGTCATCTATCACAAATGAGAAGCGGTTGATTTACTACGTTTTAACCATGGAGAGACGATCACTATAGATATTTCGGATAGGCGGTTGACGGTTTTTCTTATCGGTTAGGTAGGTAACTGGTTTCAAACCGGTTATCCGGTTTACCACTTCAGTACTAAAACGCACTAAGTCCAACAACCCTGAATTTTATGAAAAATTGAACAAAATCACATCCCTGGAAATATGCACACCTTCGGTATATGTATAAATACCCTGTAAAATTAAAAAGGTTCTAGCTTAAAAATTGTAGTGGGATTTAGCTGGACAAACCGTGTACCCTATATTCGAAATTAGGGCTATCACGATTTATCGAATAATCGATTGTCAATCGTTCACGCCGAAATCGATTAGTATTTTTCGTTGTCGAAGAATCGGTAAATTTTACCCCGTTTTAGACGTTTAATAATTAAAAAAAAAATGGATAAAAAACTACTGTTTCTGAAGGTAAAAGGTCACGAACGTCGACTTTAAACTCCAAGAAGCCATTAGAAGCATTAAATTTTTGACTTTTAGGTACGTTCAAAGCTTTGATGTTCTGAACTTTTGAACCGTCAGTGTAATAATCAAGACCGGTCGGCAGTTGCGAACTTCGCAACTGACGACCGGTCTTGATTATTACACTGACGGTTCAAAGGTTCAGAACATCAAAGCTTTGAATGTATCTGAAAGAGGATCGTCTTCGTTGTTTACTTGAGGTAGGTCAACTGACTTCAACTTCATTTTAACGACTTCAAAGAAAGGGAGAGGGAGGGGTCATCTAGGTACGATTAATCGATTACTATCGATTATTTGCGACGATTAATCGATTCCCAAATTAAAAAATCGTGACAGCCCTATTCGAAATATCAGAAAAATTTACTATGTTCAACAACCCGTAATTGAATTGGGTTCATATTCACTCAACACAGCTGATTTGGGTTGATTTTTAACTCTACTGATTTTAGAGTGCAATCTCACCGGGCTCTCCCGTGAATGGGTTCGAAGAATGCTCTTGGCGAAAAGAAAACAATTGTTCGACCTATCATGCACTTAAATTTTCGCCGTGTCCAACTTTGTTTAAATAATAGCCATATTAAATCCTGGTTTTGTTTGTACTGTGTGAAAGATAACATGTCCCTGTATTTAGTCTCACTCGACTGACTTCAAGCTTGAATGCGTGAACGGTCACAAATATGCATTGGCAGTAATTATAAATTACATTTAGTTTTTGCCAGATTGAATGCACTTCATGTTTACTCTTCGTGCAAGAGAGCTGAGGTGAGTGGTAGTCGATTAATCACGGTACTGGAAATATAACTTCGCGCGCAGCTTGGAATTTGTGTTATGGGGAGCTGTGGGCACATGGGGAGGGGGCGGGGCGGGGCAAGCATTTTTATGCCGTGGGAATATCACGAAGATCGAAATCTTGAGTTTGGGAAAAGTATCAATGTGGAGTCCCTCTTACATTGTTGGGGCCGCGAGGGGACAAAATGTTCTTTTAAATTCCGGAGCACTTCATTCACAATGACCGGGAAGTGGCTAACATAATTCAGGTTGTTTTTTCCTCAATAATTTCCCCAGTTTTTACAAACAAGGGGTGAATGTTAATTTGGCATGGTTCTGTCATAACCCCCATAACTAAAACAATTGTAAATAAAAATCAAATTTACACAGCAGCATAACACCCTGACTCCCATTCTGGGCAAGTATTGATTCACAATACTTGGAGGGGCGGTAGCTCAGTGGTTAAAGCATTGAACATCAAACCGAAAGGTCCACGGCTCGATCCCCGCCAGGGGTAACTGCGTTGTGTCCTTGGGCAAGGCACTTAATCCAGATTGTCCAGGCGGGGCACAGTGGCGCTGTGAACTAAGGCGAACCGCACATCGATGATGCACTTGTCTTCAACCAATGCTAACCCTGCTTGTGTGGGTTTAGTACGTTGGGGAGTCTGACAGTTGCTCGGTGGTGCACTCCGGCCTCATCCACCCTTAAAACTGTCCGGCATGAGGTGACCCTGGCTGGTGTCGTTAAACCTCAATAAATAAAAAGAATACTTGGGTAGTAGCTAAAATAATCAATGCTGAACTTATTCTTTCATTAATTTTGTTAATTCTTACAAATGAAAGCTGAATGTTAATTTAGTATAATTCTACCATAGAACACGCAGCTGACACTGACCCCTGGAAAACTCTTCAACAAACCCATCCTCGAGACACCCCTGAGCATGTTGTGTGTTCCCCCGTACATACCTTCAATATCACGCCCTCTCTGCATGTAGCATGTTTTTTTTTTCTTTTTCATTTACTTTGCCAATACAAAGTCAAACATTTGGGACGAGTGGCCATTTCACCCATTCAACCTTATGTGGCCCTATGAGGGCTGGGAGAAACTAATTCACCCATTACTATACCCATGTAAGACAGAAAAAAAAACTAACCAAAGAGCTCAGCTATTCGCGCCAGTCCCGAAGCAAGAGTCTGCCAGGATGAAGGCCCAACTCCTGTCTGGCCTAATTATCGGACTTTTCAATGAGGTTCAACTTCTGACTGAGCAATCATATCTGGCTTAATTAATATTTCGACTTTTTGCACACTCTAAAATTAGTCAACTGGGTTAAGTGAATATGGACCCAAATCAACTGGGTTGAGTGAATATGAACCCAATTGGGTTCATATTCACTCAACCCAGCTGATTTGGGTTACTTTTTAACACAACTGACTTTAGAGTGCAAGCCCACCGAGCTCTCCTCGACTGGACTCGAAGAATGTATTTGGCGAAAAGAAAACAATTGTACGACCTATCATGCACTTAATTTTTCGCCGATTCCAACTTTGTTTAAATAATAGCCGTAATCTTGGCTTTGTTTGTATTGTGTGAGAGCCGATATTTTCGGTTCTTTGTCTCACTGGTTCCCTAAATGGGGGCAGGATGACGCAGTGTACTAAGGCGTACTGCACGTCGATGGTGCACATGTCTTCAGCCGCTGTAATCCTGCTTGAGCGGAGCATGAACAAAGTTAGAATGTTGAAGAGCTGCCAGTTGCTCGTCGATGCTGGGTGATTCTCTCCGAGTACTCCGGCTTCCTCCACCTGTAAAACTGTCACGATCACGATTAGCCATTGTGCAAAGGTATGTGACCCTGAACACAAATAAATAAATAAATAAATAAATAAATAAATAAATAAATAAATTCTTAGCCTCACTCGACTGACTTATAGCTTAACTGGGTGAACAGTTAAAAATATACATTGGCACCAATTACCAAGTACATTTAGCTTTTACCAGATTAAATGAACACTTCATGTTTTCTCTTCGTACAGGAAAGCTGAGGTAAGTGTTAGTGCTATAGTCGATAAATATTGGAAGTATAACTACCCGCATATCTAGGAATTTACATGGGCGGGGGGGGGGGGGGGGTCCGGGGTGCATGTGAGGGAGGGGCAAGCATTTTTATGCCGTAGGCATATCACGAAGATCGAAGTCTTGAGTTTGTGAAAAGTATCAAGGCGGAGTCAGTCCCTGTTATGCTGCTGGAGCCGGGAGGGAAGCATACATTTATCTTAAATTCCGGAGAAATTCTGAAAAATATTGCCCAAATGGTTTATTCTGAGACTCAAAAAAAAAAAAAAAAAAAACGTTGCGCGTGATACGTCATCTGTAATTTCATTAGTTGACGTTCCGTGAACGTCGCAGAATTTAGATTTTTTTGTATTTATTTATTTATTTATTTATTTATTTATTTTTTTTTTTTTGGGGGGGGGGGGGATTAGGGGTAGTGGGCGTTATCTCAGCACCAACTGGCTATACCACAAGGCATAACTGCAGTTCTATCATAGGCTGAACCGGTTTTTGTGAGAATGTGTTAAACATTCTTGACGTAGAATCACTTTTTTCGGTGGTGGAGCAAGACTGCCAGTTTTCAGGCCAAAAGCAGCGACACACGCGGGAAGTGGGATTAGACAATGTGTTCCCTAAAGTTGAGAATATTCTTTAAAATGGATGTTTAAAGACGTAATTTTCTCAATTATTGCCAGTAGAAGGATTCATTGTTTCGTCTCTTTTGCGTGAAATGACTATTGCATGAGGATGAGGAAAGAAGTCCGACAGGGGTTTTCCGACAAAATTTTGGTCGGGTCAGAGATCACCGTAGAAGAAAGAACGAAAGATGGCTTCCTGGTGATAAAAATCCCAACCAACCAACGAACAAACAGGAAAAAAATTAACCCTTTACCCAACGAATCGTCCGCAACGAATCGTCCGCACCCACCCGCGTAATATGCAAATACAGCAGTTGAAAAAATATTACTTTTCGAAACATTTCAACAAAACCATATCATGTGACCCCTCTTTGGAACGAATGTCACGGTGCGCAACCTGTTGACCTAATGAACAGAAAAAAAGTTAAGGAACCTCAAAAGATGGTGAAAACGTCATTCTCTTATGTTTAAATGGGCTTAACCCTTTACCCAACGAAGACGATTTCAAAATTTATTATTTTAAATAGCATTTTTTAAATTTAAAAAAAAAAATTCAACAAAACCATATCATGTGACCCCTCTTTGGAACGAGCTCGACGAGCTCGTTCCAAAGAGGGGTCACATGATATGGTTTTGTTGAAATTTTTCGAAAAATAATATTTTTTCAGCTGCTGAATTTGCATATTACGCGGGCGGATGCGGGCGATTCGTTGGGTAAAGGCTTAAACAGAGAATAATAGTTAAACATTCAAACTGAGTGGGGAAACATTTGTAAAAAATATTCTTAATACTTAAAATGCTTAAAATAAAATCATACTTCAAAGACTACTACACAGCCATATTTTATATACTAAAGCTAAAACTGAAAATTATTATCAAAACAACTCCTTTGAAAACAAAATTGATAAAAGATCAACTTTGTTTCAAGTGAGAAATTAATGTCTAAAGTGTCATCATACCCATTCATATCATAACCTTTAAATCAAGGAAATAATCAAGAGCCAAAAATTTTCCAAATTATTTATCCCTTTGAACGCTGATGGTATGTTCCGTGTCAGTTATGTATTTATGGGTGTTTATATTTATTTATTTATTTATTTATTTATTTATTGGTGTTTAAGGTCACATACTTATGCACAATGGCTAATCGTGACCGTGACAGTTTTACGGGTGGAGGAAGCCGGAGTACCCGGAGAGAACCACCGAGCAACGACGAGCAGCTGTCAGCTCTCCAACATCGTAACTCTGAACTCTGCACCGCAACACAGGCAGGGTTAGACTGGTTGAAAACATGCGCACCATCGACGTGCAGTATGCATCAGCACACAGCGCCATCGTGCGCCCATGTAGGCAATCGGCGTGAAGTGTCTTGCCCAAGGACACAACGCGGTTGCCGCAGGTGGGATTCGAACCGAGGACCTCTCGGCTTGCAGCATGCACCTCTACCAACTGAGCTACCGCGCCCCCTATTATGAGTGTTTAATGTCACATACTTATGCACAATGGCTAATCGTGGCCGTGACAGTTTTACGGGTGGAGGAAGCCAGAGTACCCGGAGAGAATCACCGTGCATCGACGAGCAACTGTCAGCTCCCCAACATTCTATCTCTGACCAAGCTCCGCTTAAGCAGGGTTACAGCGGTTGAAGACATGCATGTGCAGTACGCATTAGTACACGGCGTCATCGTGCCCCTAGATAGGCAACTGGGATAGAGTGCCCTGCCCAAAGACACAGCACGGGTCTTCCCGAATGGGGATCAAACTCGGGACCTCTAGCATAGAAGTCCAACAGTCTTCCACTGAGCCACCGCACTCCACTCCATGTCAGTTCAAATGCAGCAATTAGAAGAGTCCATTTTCATTATTTGGGGGTAGGCCTATCAATATTTTCAACGTTGAAAATATTGATTGGCCTACCCCACACATGTACTTGGCAGACATCCTCCTTAATGAAAATATGGCGTATCATGTGCCCGGGCCGGAAAAGCGGCCTCTCGTGTTCAAAGGGTTACATCAAAAAGAAAGAACGAGAAGAGTCAATCCAGTTGGAATGCTCCAAACAAAAGAGTACCTCATGCCGAGCAACTCTAACTGTAGATCGAAATATAAGTATCTGTTTGTAACCATTCTTTAGAACATTAATTGGTAGAATGCCAGAGTGATTAGCCATAAGAGTGCTGGAGTACTTTTGGAGGGATGTCAAAGAATCAAAGTTGGGGGCTGTGTAATAAGCAACGCTAAAAACACTATATGATCAGTTTGACTCTCTTCAAAGCATTGGATATTGAATAATGTTTTCAGTTAAAAACATGTGTTTAAGTTGCGTTATTTATTATCCCCCGCCAAAACGAAGTTTGCGGGAGATATAGAAACGGGGTCCGTCCGCCCGTTTGTTCGTTCATTCGACTGTTCGTCCTTCCACAACAACTTTGGACCTTCATATCTCAGTCAGTGGATGTTGGATTTAAATGATCTTTGGTATGCTGATAGACCACCATAGGGGAAAGGATATTCACAAGTGACAGGTTTTGTTCATTTTGTTTTCAAAAGTTATGGGCCTTTCCCGCTTTTTTTCAACTTAGAAACCCTTCCACTTAGAAACCATTGGCGGGGGATACCGGTGGCGTTGCACCTTGTTTTCTTTAATATGCATATACATTTTAACACCCGGGACAGATGTCTGAGCTGCATTTCTGACAGGGGCAGTTGTCATATCTGACCATTTCACTGGAGGTAGGCGAAGATGTCTGATTGTCCATTTTGGACTGGAACAGTTGTCTGGGGCGGGGGCACCTATCTGGAATAGGGTTTAATCCCGGGAACAGGAATTTCCGGTTCGGAAAGCCGGCCCCGAAACCCGGGAAATCTATAACAGGGAATCGTGAATCAAGTGTGGCACTGTTTGTTTGTTAACTGAAGTTACCTGAATTGAAAAACTGCCTCAATGTGACTTTGTAAGATTTCGTCAGACCATCCGCGCCTGAACGTTTCACAGTCCTGATTCCTGACGAATCTCTTTCACCAAATAACCTCAGCTATCAACCAGCTTAAGAGGACTCCCCTCTTGAACAGCAAGAGATCTCCACCCACTTCAAAAATTTCAAACTCGTCTTCATTTTCAGCATCACAAGTATCACTATTCAGTCCCTCATTCAACATCACCCCTTCTTCACTACCGTCACCAGGCTCCCCACCTTCAAACAGAGGAGACTGGTGATGGCAGTGAAGAGGGTGTTAATGATGGAGGAGGTAGTGGTGATAATAGTAGTGAATCTGAAAATGAAGACGAGATTGAAGCGGATTTGGGTTTTCATACTTCTCTTGGGAAAATAACTTTTCCGTTTCGAGATGGAAGACTGCCAATAAAATGTATTCATTTCATGAAAATAAGCACGTCTTGTTACTACTCTCGTAAATTTGTTTTATATTACCGGGGAAATTTCCCGCTTCCAATATATTAAACCCTAGTCTGGCTACCGCTGTTTCATTGTTCATTCGGGTCTCATATTAACCCCATTTAGGTATATTTTAAAACATTTTTCCGGGGACAAGAAATATACTCCCGCCGGCCTCACCAACGCGTGAAGGACACCACTTTGACACCTTTCCCAACTCAAAACTTCGACCTTCGAGATAAGCCTACGGCATAAAAATACTTGGACTCGCCAAAAGAAACATGCCCCCCCCCCCCCCCCCCCATGTGGATACCTGGCTACGCGCTTGATTCCACCGAGTTGACAAGACCAAGGGCCAATACTATGAAACCTTTACAAATGTATTTTCTAGAATTGTATTTTCTAGTTATGACGTTAAATGGTTTGAAAAGAACTATTAGCATTTTCAAAGATATGGCATTTTGTCAGCACATTAGCATTTGAAATGATATGGCAATTTGCCAGCTCATTAGCATTTGAAATGATATGGCAATTTGCCAGCTGGCAAATTGCCATATCATTTCAAATGCTAATGATTCTTTTTAGTCAGTAAAATTAATAGGTAGAAGGGAGCGCGGTGGCTCAGTAGGTAGAGATGCAGGCTGCAAGCCGAGAGGTCCTCGGTTCGAATCCCACCTGCGGCAACCGCGTTGTGTCCATGGGCAAGACACTTCATCTCCATTGCCCACGTGGGGGCACGGTGGCGTTGTGTACTAAGGCGTACTGCACGTCGATGGTGCACTTGTCTTCAACCAATGCTAACCCTGCTTGTGTGGAGTTAGTATGTTGGGGAGCTGACAGTTGCTCGGCGTTGTGTCTTCAACCAATGCTAACCCTGCTTGTGTGGAGTTAGTATGTTGGGGAGCTGACAGTTGCTCGGTGGTTCTCTCCGGGTACTCCGGCTTCCTCCACCCGTAAAACTGTCACGGTCATGATTAGCCAGTGTGCATAAATATGTGACCTTAAACACCAATAAATAAATAAATAAATAATAGGTAGAAAATATAATTATAAAAAATACAGTTGGAAAAGTTTTATAGCATTGGCTCTGATCAGTCACATGAAACAAGAGACCGTAGGTGTCGTGTTTGATCTGGTTGGTTTGGTCTCGTCAACTCAATATGACGACCCAGATTGATTGAATGTTACAAAAAAAAAAAAATGTATATTACATGACAATGAGTATTTAACAATTCAGTACGAGAACTGGAATGTAAACAAAAGGGAAGTTTTGACAGCGTGTATTTAACAAATGTGTAAGAGACCCGGAATGTGAATAAAGATGAAATGATGAAAACTATATCCGGAATACTCAGCACAAAGGCACGCGAGTTGTTATTTTGCGTTTTTTTTAAAATTGTCACTTCGAAAATCACAGCACGTAAATATTGTTGGTACAGAACCCTCTGTGAGAAAATCATTAAAATTCACATCTCACAGAAAACTGATTGGTTCATTCCCACTAGACCAATTCCCTTTAGACCAATTCCCACGAGGCCAATTCCCAAAAGACCAAATGATGTGTTCTACTTTTAAAATAATTCTATATCAATAATTTGATATATATATAAATATTTATAAATGTATTTAATGTTATTGATATTCAAGCCTGAAAATAAGAAGTCTGTCATTTGCAGAATGAGGTCCCCAGAGGGTGAATTTGCTGATGCTATCCCATATAGTGGGCAAGTTTATCCTCTGGGTACCTTTTTCTGTTTATGTTTGAGACCTTGATTCAGATTGAGGTTCACAGAGGGTAAATTTAGTGATGCTACCCTGCTGTGCAGGGTAGCATCAGCAAATTCACCCTCTGGGGACCTCATTTTTTGTAAAATGTTATATGTACTGAGCTATGCTGAAGTGTTATAAACCTATATTTTTGGTATGTTATGCATATAAATATTTTTTTTATCAAATAAAGTGCTTATCAGTAAATAAATGTTTTCTTAATTATCCTTAATCAACCCTTAATCAATAACAGTATGTAGTTGGTCTGCGGGGAATTGGTCTAAAGGGAATTGGTCTAGTTGGAAGACACCAACTTATTGATGATTGAATGCTTTCATATACTATTCAAAAAAGTAGGGGATATCCAAATTGAAGTTGATATTTTCGGAAAATGGTATTGTATACACGTAAATAGACACATCAGTGTGTTACCAAGTTTAGTGTGGATCATGAATGCCATCGGCCCACGAAAACTCCGCGCAGGTTTTTCGCATGAGCTCCGCGTTAATGTCTGTGGGGTACGTTTTGAAATTTTCATTTGTACTGGACGGGCTTTTTCGGAGGTCCCATCGTTCTTTTCTTGGTATAAACTCGTCCACCAATAGTTTCTGGTCGAAACGTAACTTTTGAGGTATGCGAAGACTGACACGAGACGGACGTTTACGTGCCGTTGGCATGCTAGAAGCTGGCAACAGAGTGCGGTGGTTCAAATTCTCAACGTTACTCAATCGGTGATTAGCAGGTTGTGGTCACGCTACCGTCAGAAGGCAATGTTGATGACAGACGTCGGTCATGTCGCCCAAGGGTGACAACTGCTAACCTGGATCGTTTCATCCGAACCACAACAGTACGTAACCGCCGTCAAAGTGACCCAGAAATGGACAGCAGCTGAACCGAGCGACAGATGTGCGAGTCAGTGGTCAGACTATCCGAAATCGCCTACACAGCTGGAATTTGTACGCTCGATGACCTCGAATAATTCCACGTTTGATTGAACGTCATATCGCAGCAAGGCGTAAGTAGTGTGGAGCACGGCAGCGCTGGGACAATCGTCGGTGGAGCAACGTCATGTTTTCCGATGAATCGAAGTTCACTCTCGACTTCCGCGAAAGGCGAAACAGAGTGTTGCTGCGGAATGAACGATACCATGACGTAACCGTTAGACAGCACGATCGTTTTGATGGTGGATCGGTTATAGCGTGGGGAAGCATAACCATGACAAGCAGAACAGCATTACATGTCATCCAAGGGCTTGTCACAGGGCAACACTGCCGTGACCACACGTTATCAGCTAACGCGGTGCCATTTGCGCGACATCACGGCTGTCGATTCATTTTCCAAGATGACAATGCAAAAGCACACAGGGCCCGTGTCGCTGCATAGTTCCTCCAGGAGCAGAACATCACTACACTGCCTTGGCCAGCACTAAGTCCAGACCTTTCACCAATCCAGCACGTCTGGGATATGCCTGGCAGGCGCCTACGACAACGCCCACAGCCCCTTCGTCGAGCTCGTTCCAATGAGGTGCACAAGTTATGTCTTCGAGGCAAAAATTAGAAGAAAAAATCCCAGTTGTTTGGTGGCGATTTTGTGAACAGCGATGGGCCAGTTTTAGTCGTTACGTTTGGTAAAAGGTTACGTTACACATTACACATGATAAGAATAATCTCAAATTCGTCACGAATAGTTTCCGACGTTGTTTGTTGGGTTTTTGGTTGAGTTGTGTTAACCCTTTACCCAACGTAACGGCCAAAACCGGCCAGCGCAATTCTCAAAAATCGCCAATTAATTTGAATTATTTTTTTTCTCATTTTTTGTCTCAAAAACATAGGTTATGACCCCTCGTTGGAACGAGCTCGGCGAGCTCGTTCCAACGAGGGGTCATAACCTATGTTTTTGAGACGAAAAATGAAAAAAATTAGCTGTTCAAGAATTTTTTTTGCAAGTGTCGTCTGCTTTCCATGTTAGGTAATGGGTTAATAACCGAGACCTGTGGTGAGGCGACGGTCGGTGTACGTCCGGGCGGGCGTCATCGCACTTTTAGCGCAATAATTTGAACGAAATCTCTCCAATTTGACTCACAGGTACTCAACACAAGCTGGGAAATCGAAAGAAAAATGATATTTGATACCATTTTTGAATCTACGCTGACGTGCCCCGGTTAATATTTGAATCTGCCCTCCATAGACAATGGGACCTCGAATTATTTATAATAAATCGGATAATTGTCGTTCGTAAACCTCATTTCACTGTGCACTTTCTTGTCCGACTAAATGTTTTTCTGCCTTTTCTGCGACTTCTCCCAGTTATCATGAACAACCCAAGAACACCCAACGGTCATGTAATACACCACTGTAAAGCTTATTCATCCCCCTTTCCACTGATACTGGGTATTGTTGGATACGTTATGTGAATCAAATTTGAGGGGAGTATAACGAATCTGAGTGCTATCGTTTTCGAAAAGCGAGTTGTTTACCTTGTTAATATTTTGTCCCCTGAGTTCCAATGTGTTCTATGTGCCAGTAGGCACATAGGACACATTGGAACTCAGGGGACGATTTAGTTTAAACAATATTTATTGAATAACTGATAAGTATATACACTTCACAAGAACAATTAACAAGAAAGATCTGAGCAACACAAGATACAGTAGTATACACGAAACAAGTGAAAACTAGATGAATGCTTAATGCGTAAGAGAGGGATTCGACAGAAAGCTTAAAGCTTATGTAAGTCGTCTCCCTGACAAAATATAAAAATTACTCCTGTGTGTGATGCATATCAGTGGAGAAGCTCACACATCGCGACCAGGAGGCTGAGACTCTCACTCTATTGGATATAAAAATAGTTTAGTTCCTGTGGTTGTTGATCAGTACAAGTACGTGTGCACAATCAGTCCCAATCACCAAGACCCAGTCCCCAGAATTAGCGCAACACAATATGGTTGGATGATCAATAGCATTCAGGTACGGAGTATAGAAAGCCTCAACTGCCAGGCAACGATGTGGGAGATTGTTTAAACATCAAACTGAATTGGAAAGAAAAGGAAAAGAAGGTAGAACAGCAGCACTGATAGGAGAAAAAAGATAGAAAAATAGAAACAGCTTGAATATATCATACATCGATCGAACACTCAAGAGTCAAGGAATCTGGCATTGGCAGCTTGTTTCGTTATTTTATTTTGTAGAGTGTTAGGCGTGAATAATTGTTGGTAGTGTTGAACGATGAAATTCATGAAAAGGTATTCGACCTCAGGCATTGGTCGCTCGGTCCTATTGTACCAGCTAAGCAGAAATTATTTCCTGCAGTGAACAATCACAGCTTCAATATCTTGATTCCCACAAGAAGTGAGAATGACGGCATAGTATCGAGTTTCAAATCGTTGTTTATTTAATTTATACACCATTACAGGGGCACGTCAGCATAGATTCAAAAATGGTATCAAATATCATTTTTCTTTCGATTTCCCACCTTGTGCCGAGTACCTGTGATTTGACTAATATTTACCATACAGGTCAGAAAACTGGCCCGGTCCGATTTTTTGTTGCGAAGTTATGGGCCTTAATTAGTCATTTTTTTACGAATTTTGAGCTCGTTAGCGCAATAACACGAACAACGTTTTCCGATATGACTAATATTTCCCATAGAGGTCTTTTGCAATAATATCTCAAGCCGCTTCGAAAACTAGCCAAGCCCATTTTTTCGTTACAGAGTTATGGGCCTTGATTAATTTTTACGAATTCTGAACTTATTAGCATTATACCTTGAACAAAGTTTCGAGATTTGACAACCGGCATATGATTGATAATCGGGTTATGGACATGCAACACTCTCCGTTTACCACCACAACTCGACGCCTGCATCTCCGGTGCGTACCTCCTGTTTGTTTTTGTTTTGTGTACCGGTTGTACGTTGGGTATTTCCGACTATACCGATAGTAACGATGCCAAGTTATGGACATCTGGTATTCGTGTACTTGCGATAATCCCAGAGATCCCACTGATTTTCATATTAATTATTAACAGGTTATTAATAGATAAATAGCAAGGTTGTTTGCTGGCACAGATATGCTCTGGAAATCAATTTAAAATATGTCGGTAGAAAAAATACAGTAATCGATAGAGAGAGAGAATGAGAGAAAGCTGATGACCAGCCAGTTATTTGTGCTGTAAAGGTATCACTGAACTAAATATATGGATTAGAAATACCCGCCTTGAAATGGAAGTGATGCAATCTCTAAAAATAAACAGCTTGAGCCTTGGGAAAATAAATCGTTTCAATAAACTTTTGAAGCATTCTATTGACACCTTGCATTATTAATGAATATTCCAGATAAAAAGAGGGCGATTTGATGACTTTTGGACCTAAAAAATACAATTTACATTTGGTGTGTTTTTGTAGGGTATTCCCTGAAAAATATGTGCACGTGACCGGTACTTCCCTTGCTGTCAATTTTTCTCTCTTATTTGTTGCATGGCCCCCTGTCTTGGGGGTCAGAAAAAGTTGCCTGAAGAGCTATACCTGACAAAGATATTTGAATGCCAGAATTAAAGTATCATATTTTTTTGCCTGAGCGTTATAATGGTCGCATATGTGAAAATATTTAGTTCCGTGATACCTAATACATCGACTTACACTTGTTGGCAACCATAACAATAAATCAGTAAATAACTCATCACATTGTGGCCATTGCCCTGTTGACTGGCGAAAGTTCCTGTACAATAAAATATTCATTGCATTATTTCTATCATTACGTGTACAGTACCCATATGAGACTGGTCAATTAATACCCCAGTTATTGATGCTATTTATTTATTGATGCTTTACGCCACATCAGCAGCTCAGGCTATATCGTGGCGATCAAAGTGTGTTTCTTAAAAAGACCATCTTCAATGAAGTAATCTAAAAACTTCGTTAAAAAAATGAAATGAAGGAATATTTATTTATTTATTTATTTATTGTTGCTTAACGCCACATCAGCAGCTAAGGCTATATCGTGGCGAGAAAACTTCATAAATCACAAGTGTCAAATATGAAATAAAAGCAATTGAATAAAATATGAAATAATCACAACAAAACTTAAAACCAGTTATTGATGCTAAATTTAGATTAGTGCTGTCTATTTATAGAAGAACTATTTATGACGAATACGCCCAAACCGGCATCCGAAATTTTTGCCCTAACCGGCCTCCACTTAACCCAAACCGGCCTCCACATTTCTACCCAAACCGGCCTCCAATATTTTCATCGTCGGCGACGGTTAAGCATTGATCATCCAAACCGGCCCACACTTTTTCACCCAAACCGGCCTCCATTATTTTAATTGGCTGCCTGCGTTAAACATTGATCACTCAATCCGTCCTCCACAATTGCATTTTGGGGCGTCTCTAATACATCAATATACTCAAATAGATCTTCCCCTGAGTTCCAATGTGTTCTATGTGTCGGTAGGCACATAGAACACATTGGAACTCGGGAACGAGATGTCTTACAGCCGCAAAGAATGCAACTGGTTGATTGATTGAAGAATAGTTTCGCGCGCCGAAGGCACGCTGGGACGATATGG
The DNA here is from genome assembly GCA_031216915.1 of Pictodentalium vernedei. Taxonomy (NCBI): domain Eukaryota; kingdom Metazoa; phylum Mollusca; class Scaphopoda; order Dentaliida; family Dentaliidae; genus Pictodentalium; species Pictodentalium vernedei. The sequence continues at coordinate 425,782,287 of CM062289.1, read as the reverse complement.
GGCACGCCCTTTCGACCCTCAGTTACTGTATATTATGGTTTCGTTAATTTTGAGACAGCATCACCCGCATCATGTTCAGTCGGTGTAAAGGAGGAAGAGGATTGGAGTTGATGATTCCGGTTGTTGTTCTTCAGGCAAGTATAGTCTGCCGCTTGTGATTTGGAGTTGAAGATAGGCCTTCATCGGCAAGTATTGTCTGCCTTGGGCTCTTGGCTGGCGTGTATGGTTTCGGCGATTGACAATTGAAAGAAACAAAACGGACCTTAATAAGGTGCCATCAACCTGAACATTCCTGGTTCAGGTAACAGGCCTGCTATTATCATCGGGTCGGGACATGCTGTGCGCTATAGGAGCGCTTTACAAAAAAGAGGCCAAGAAGTCGGGGGCGCAGAATGCAACTGCAAAAGAAAAATAGCTTACATAAGCGAACTTTCCCCGAATGGAATGCATGGTTTAACGCGCCGAAGGCGCGCAGGGACGGTATGGGGAACAAGCCCCTTTTGACCCTCATTGGCTGTAAATGATTAATTTCCACATGTCTACTTGTGTTGAAGGAGGAACAGGTTCAGGTACTCGTCAGGTGTCACCGGTTGCGGCGTGATGGTCTCTTTGACTGAGGTCGGTTGAACCCTCGGGTGAGGACCAGTGTGAGAGGTTTCCCCAGGAAATTGGTGTAATCTATGGAATTTTAAAAGAAAAACAACACTGAGTTTCGAAATAATAGCTTTAATAATCAATCGAACTCGTATATCAAATGACAAAACAAACATTTAAAACGTCAAGCTGACTGTTGAATACTGTAAAAACAACCGTTTGTACCAGTTTAGTATGAGATGAGTACGACATGTTGTTTTGATAATGATTCCAACCACGCTAGCATTTCTCAACTGGGACCCAACAGCTTTCTTGAACAGAGCCATCCAATCAGCATTCAATTTGGAATGCTTGTTTGAATAAGGACATCCAATGGGCATTCAGTTTGGATGGCAGCAGACCGTCTATCTGGAAACATCTTTCACAACTGTCAGAGATTTGGAACCAACAGGTTGTGTAAGATTTCGTATAGGGTACAAAGATTTTTATCACTTTTTAATTGGAGGATATCACTTTCTGTAAAATGAGGTAGGCAAAGAAATGGGTATGAATAAAATTGTAGAAAATTTAAAAAAAATAAATCTGGCGGAGGCCGGTTTGGGTGTATTTGTGGAGGCCGGTTTGGGCGAAATTGTGGAGGCCGGTTTGGGTGTAATTCATCTATGAGTGGGCGTGAACAATTAATTAATTATCTCAATTAACAACAGAGCAACAATAACAAGAACATTGACATTTATTTCATTCAAGTGTTTCAACTTTTAACAAGCGATAAACCAATAAAATGCTGTAGAATTAACTTGTCGTACTTTTCCGCAAATAACTGGAAAATAATTCCTAGATATTTCACAATAAAAGTGATGTTCTGTTCCTGGAGGAACGCTGCAGCGACACGGGCCCTGTGTGCTCTTGCATTGTTATCTTGGAAAATGAATCGACGTCGCGCAAATGGCACCACATGAGCTGCTAACATGTTCTCACTGTAGTTCTGCCCCGTGACACGCCCTTGGGTGACATGTAGCTGTTCTGCTTGTCATGGTTATGCCCCCCCCCCCACACCATAACAGATCCACCACCAAAACGATCGTGCTACCAAACAGTTACGTCATGCATGGTATCGTTCGTTCCGCCGCCGCCGCCACGCTCCGTTTCGCCTGTCGTGGAAGTCGAGAGTGAACCTCGATTCATCGGAAAACATGACGTTGCTCCCCCAACGATTGTCCCAGCGCTGTCGTGCTCCACACCAAATACGCCTTGCTGCGATGTGAAGTTCAGACAAACGTGGAATTATTCGAGGTCGTCGAGCGTACAAATTAGGCGATTGCGGATAGTCTGACCACTGACTCATACACCTGTTGCTTGGTGCAGCTGCTGTCCAATTTCTGGGGCACTTTGATGGCGGTCACGTAATGCTGTGGTTCGGATGAAACGATCCTGGTCAGCAGTTGTCGCCCTTGGACGACCTGACCGACGTCTGTCATCAACATTGCCTGTCTGATGGTAGCGTGACCACAACCTGCTAATCACCGACTGAGTTACGTTGAGAATTTGAGCTACTGCAGTCTGTCTGTTGCCAGCGTCCAACTTGCTAACGGCACGTTAAATGTTCGTCACGTGTCAGTCTTCACATACTTCAAAAGTTACGTTTCGACCAGAAACTATTGACGAACGAGTTTATACCAAGACAAGAACGATTAGACCTCCTAAAAAGTCCGTCCAGTACAAATGAAAATTTCAAAACGTCTCCCCCCCCCCCCCCCCCCCCCCCCAGACATTAACGCGGCGCTCGTGCGAAAAACCTGCACGAAGTTTTCGTGGGCCGATGACATTCATGATCCACTCTAAACTTGATAAGACATTGATGTGCCCAAATCACGCGTATCCAATACCATTTTCCGAAAATATCAACATCAGTTTGGATATCCCCTAATTTTTTTAACAGTATATATCGCCCCTAATACAAAAATCTTTGGTCGTTTTCACACTTTATACAAAAAAAATTCGGTAAGTACATGTACTTTCTACACTTAAAGCACTTAAAGTCTCATCATACCGAAATTTTAAAAATGTCGGTCTGATGAGACTTTAAGTGTCGAAAGTATTTACCGATTTTTTTGTATGTAGTGTAAAAATCAGTGGCGGCACCAGAGTTACAGAAGTGAGGGAGTTCAGTTGGGTATTGTCCGCCGCGCGTAAATTTTAAATTTTTTTTTTCAACTTCGGGAGGGGACACCCCTCCCGAAGTTGAGAAAAATTCATTTTTAACGGAAGAACGCGCTGTAAAGTGCGAGCATAAAGCACTAACGACACTCAAATCGAAAATGAAAGTTGGCTGCATTCCAAACGGATGCGTTGCTCGCTCTCGATTCTAGCATTCCTCGAATACTCTTAAGCGGTATGTTTCAGACCGTTTTGAACGCGGCACGCCTTGTTGCAGTTTGGGCCCCTCGACTCTTGTTTGTTGTTTGCAGCTAATGTGTGTGTGTGTGGGGGGGGGGGGGGGGGGGGGGGGGGGGGCACACACAAACATAATTTAAAAAACTTCTCTGACTTAGTGGACTTGGGAATATGGAATTAAGCATACCCACCATTACACCGCAACGTTCAAAACAAAAATTAAAATGATAGTATTTTTTTACTACGCTTGGCGACAAAGGTGGAGGGGGTAAGTTCCCCCCCCATACCCCCCTCCCCCCATGGCGCCGCCACTGGTAAAAATGACACAATTTTGTATTCTGTGTAAATGTGGATCACAACGAATAATATAGATATATAAAGAATTGTTTGAAACTGGTATCTTTTTAAAATCTTTAACGTATATGATATACTTCAGTGGACAAACTTTTGTTCAAAATATATATCGTCCATTAAATGGGGCAAGGAGACATTAAAAAAACCCTTAAAGTCAAATAAATATATTTCGTCCATTAAATGGGACAAGGAGACATTAAAAAGCCATTAAAGTCAAATAAAGCTTTAGAACTCGCGTATTGTATACCTTCTTTGGTGACTATATTATATCTGTAATTATACCCGACACCTCACCCTCCCTCCCTCCGGCACATGTAAAGTACGTTAGAAACGAATTCTCGAGAATTTCTTATAGTTCTCGGAAAGTAAAGTATTTTCCACTGGTGCATTTCTGGCGAAAAACGGCACGCGCTGCCCGCTTGCTCCCATAATCGCAGGGAAAGGGGGTGGCTCCCCCATCCCCGCTTCCGGTGCCCTCGCACAAGTCCAAGTAGCAAAGAAAATTTGTGATTACTATAGCAAGACCGATTCGATATCTATAAGATTCCAATGCAGACAAAATTGTCCCGACTGGAAAATTATTGGGGATGCACCCCCGCCCTTCAGGTACGCCCCTGAGTTTTTCCGTGAATAAAAACTAATACGTTCCATTCGTTTTCAGCAGTAGCAGCTAGCAGAAAGAACACAGACAGGTACATGATGAATGCTGATGAAGCAGAGTCGGTACATGTTATTCTGAAACCTTTTCTCCATCAGGTAGCCGGGCACAATCCATTGCTCACAATTGGTGACTCTATCATTTGTAAACCGACAAATCAGCTTGAGAAACAATTTTACCACGATCCACCGGACGAACTAACAGGGTACATTCCAGTTTACAAAGGTAAATCTGTTCGTTCACGTATCGAATCTACATTTCCATTCTTAATCTTATTGGTGTGGTACCAGTGGCCGCGCCAGAGTTACAGAAGTGAGGGGGTACAATTGGGTATTGCCCGCTGCGCGTAAGTTTTAAATTTTTTTAAAACTTACGTTGTAAATGGTGTTCTCCGGAGCATTCTCAGACAATTAAATTAAAACAGTTTTATCCTTTTGAAACTTATTGGTTAGGTCTTTCAGTTATAGAGAACGTCGAACATGGTGACATTTTAACGGAAGAACGCTGTTGCAAAGTGCGAGCACAAAGCACCAAACGACACTCAAATCGAAAATGAAAGTAGGCTGCATTCCAAACGGATGCGTTGCACGTTCTCGATTCTAGCATTCCTCGAATACTCTTAAGCGGTATGTTTCAGACCGTTTGAACGCGGCGCGCCATGTTGCAGTTTGGGACCTCGACTCTTGTTTGTTGTTTACAGCTAATGTGTGTGTGTGTGTGGAGGGGGGGGGGGGGGGGCGCGCACACACAAACTTAATTTAAAAACTTCTCTGGTTTAGTGCACTTGGGAATATGGATATAATCATACCCACCATTACTCCGCAACGTTCAATACAAAAATTAAAATGATAGTATTTATTACTACGCTTGGCGAAAAAGTGGAGGGCTAAGTACCCCCTCCCCCCCACCCCATGGCGCCACCACTGTGTGGTACTCTTTAAAAACAAGCAGGTATACAGAAAAGAGAATTCAGAATTGCACGACCAACGTATTGCACGCCATTCGCTTAAAGGTGAAAGCAGATATAAGATATTTATTTATTTATTAAGGTTTAACGGCACTTGAACAGCCAAGGACATATCGTGTCGATGAGTTTTACGGGTGGAGGAAGCCTGTGTACCCGGAGAGAACCACCGAGCGACGACGAGCAGCTGGCAACATCGTAACTCCGCACTGCAGCACAGGCAGGGTTAGATTGGTTGAAGACATGGGCACCATCGACGTACAGGACGCCTTAGTACACGGCGGCATCCTGCCTCCATGTGGACAATCGGGATTAAGTGCCTTGCCCAAGGACACGACGCGGGAGTCCGAATCGATCGCTCAGACGGTCACCCATCCAAGGATTAACCGGGCTCGACGTTGCTAATCTTCGGTGATCTGACGAGAACCGGTTATCGCAACACCACCGCGTCCCATGTTTTAAGATAAACTGAATAATTGACATGTAATAAATTCATACAACAGTGTGTTGAAAAGTATGACATTTACTCATATAGCTGCTCGACGAATTTGCTGCTTTGGACACCGTCAAGCTGCCCCCCCCCTCCCCCCTGCCAAAAAAAACCCCAAAGAAAAAACAAATACCACCCGTGAGGTTGTAACTACCGACCAAGCCCCATAATACATTGCTCTAAAGTGTGTACTGCCCATGATACCAAAGAAATCAACGACAATAAATGGTGGACAGCAGCACTTGATACCATGTGCACATGCGTACCAACATCACCATGATAAAAGCATCACAACATAGCCGCCGGCTACCATGACAGCCAACGTGACACCAGCATGCTTTGCGGTATAGCGCAACTCTCTACTCAGTAAGTTGTTCCAAAAGAAGAGGAAATAAAAGCACACCATATACTACTTTTGTACACGTTCATCTTATGTTCACTCTATTTATCATCTAAGTAATTGTTCCCAACGGGAGCACGGTGGCTCAGTAGGTAGAAATGTAGGCTGCAAGCCGAGAGGTCCTCGGCTCGAATCCCACCTGCGGCAACCGCTTTGTGTCCTTTCGTCTCCGAATGTTGGGAGGAGAGGAGAAGCGTGGGAACAGGGAGGCAGTTGGGAGTTCAGGGGTAACCAAGGCCTTCTCGTTCGAGAACCGCGACAAATCAGCGGCTGGCCAAAGTGTTATTATTATTATTATGGGCAAGATACAACATACAATTTCCCAGGTGGGGGCACGGTGGCGGTGTGTACCAACGCATACTTCACGTCGATGGCGCATTTGTCTTCAACCAAAGCTAAGCCTGCTTGTGTGGAGTTAGTACGTTGGGGAGTCTGGCGATTGCTTGCCGTTACACTATGGTTCTCTCTTGGTAGCGCGGCTTCCTCCACCCGTAAAACTGTCCGACACGAGGTGACCATGGCTATCGAAAGTGTCGTTAAACTCAAACAAATAAATAAATAAATAAATAAATAAATAAATAAATAAATAAATAAATAAATAAATGATCACCTGAAGTGGTAGTAGTTATTGCTGTTATCGAAATCGCTTGGACAGCAGCAGAGCTGGTGGTAGTAGTCGTACAGTAGGCCACGCGAACCCCAAATTTCGGGTCGAATTCGATTCTCGACATGTACACTTACAGTGTATAAGTAGTACTGAATAAATCAAAGTTCATCTAATTTGCATAATTTCTGAACGAGAAAAAAACCCTGTATTATATGTTATGTATTCCAATATTACAAAACATTCATACAAAAAAAAATTATTCAAATCAGAGCTTTCATACAGAAGTTCTGTATAAAAAACTGATTTCTCTAATTTTGGTACAAAATGGCTGCTGGCGGCCATATTTAATTTTGGACTCCACCACATAACACTCGTTCTCGTCCCACGATGATAACAAAGGTACCCAAGAAGTTTTGTAAAGATCGGTTCATAAATACAGCCTCTAGCCTGAGCCGTATAGAAGTTGTGTACAAAAAACTGATTGCACCTAATTTCGGTACAAAATGGCCACTGGCAGCCATCTCGAATTTTGGATAGCACCCAGAAACACTCGTTCTCGTCCTAAGGTGATAACAAAGGTACCTAAGTAGTTTCGTGAAGATCGGTTCATAAATACAGACTCTAGCCCAAGCCGTATTGACATGTTGTTCTATGATGTATGGGGACTGTCGCTCGATGGGATATGGAGAGGTATGTGTAAACTGTCAGGAAATCCTCCGCCTACTTGAGACAATTGTTAAGTTTGAGGGGGAGATTGCTGAGCTGAAGGGAAGACTTGGTAGGGCGGGGCTGTCTGGAGTTACGCCTGTGAAAGTGGCTTTCCGAGAAGGATGGAAGGTTGTAGGTGGTTCCAAGAGGAAACATGGGGGTAGAACCTTTGATGTGAATGAGGTAGGTGATGAGGTGGGGGCTGCTAGAAAAGTACGTAGGACAGATGAGGGGGGCCCAGGCCGGAGCAATGCTGTAAAGCGTTTGGCGTGGACTACCAAAAGTGGTAGGAAAGGGGGGGGCAGAGAAGCAGGTAGATAGGGGTGTAAAGTCCAAAGGCAGTGGGGAGTGCAGCACCAGAAACAGATTTGATGTGCTCGATTCGGAAGAGACAGAGGAGGAGATGGAGGTAGTTGCAACAGATAGTAGCTTGGGGTCTAGGCCAGGAAAAAGGAGGAGGGATCCGGGGGAAGACCAGGGGAGTAGTCCAGGTAGCTCAGGGCCTGGAAAGAGACGGAGGGACAAGGATAGGAGTAATCCTAGGTCAAAGATACCGATACCGATATTGAGTCCGAGGGGGGCTGTTGGAGAGGAAGAGGACGCTGTAAACAATAGGAGACTAGAGGAGATAAATAGGGCGAGGTCCAAAAGTAAGTTGGTGGTTGCGGGAAGTAGCATAGTTCGGGGGATCGACAAGGTTGTCTGTGGTCCGGACAGTAAAAATAGAACAGTTCTGTGCTTTCCGGGGGCTAAAGTGGAGGACCTGAGGGATAGAGTGGACGGTATTGTAGCTGGGTCGGGGCCTGATCCGGTAGTGGTATTACATGTGGGGTCCAATAACATCAGGGAGAGGAAATCAGTTCGTTTGGTGGACACATACAAGGACCTAATTAGTAAGCTACTTAGCAGGAATGCTCGGATCATCGTTTCAGGGGTGCTCCCCGTTATGGGTGGTGGAAATGAGAGGAACTCGCGGATTATGGCACTAAACGAGGAGCTGGAAGAGCACTGCAAAGACTTGGGAGTACATTTCATTGACCACTGGGATTCATTCTGGGGACAAGGAGAGTTGTATGGGCGAGACGGATTGCATTTAAGTAGGATGGGTACAGACCTGTTGGGCCAAAAAATCTTACAGGTGGCTGGGCCTTTTTTGGAGAAAAGGGGGGTAGGGGACCACAGCCGGTAACCCAGAGTGGCACAAATGCTGGGAACATGGGAAGAACAACAAACATGCACAATACAGGGACATACCAGGGTTATAATAATGTGCCAGTGATGACAAAAAAACAAAGATTCATTAAGTTTGGGTACTGCAACATCCAGGGTCTGCACAAGAAAGTAAGCGAAATATCAACAATGATGGACGAAGGAGACTTCGATATAATGGGTCTAAGTGAGACGTGGATACGACGGGATGAGCGGGTTGATCAGATGAAGGGTTGCGTGTGGATAGGAGCTGGGCGAACTGAGGGTCAGAAACGGGGTGGGGGTGTTGGCATCTACGCTAAAGAGGAATTACAGCCCTCATTGATTACAGATCTCACAGAAGCAAGGACTCAGATTCCAGTATCCAACGAAATAGTCTGGGCAAAAATCAAGTTAGGAAACAGGAGTGTTGCCGTTGGTGTTGTATACTTAGCAGTGGAGGGAAGTAAGCCCGAGTGGAATGATTCAATATATACAACTCTTAGATCGAATATCACAGAGCTTGGGAGCAGAGGGTTCAGTATTGTCCTAATGGGGGACTTCAATGGGCACATCGGGGATAAGGAGGAGGGCATACAGGGAGGTGATAGGAAAATTAACACGAATGGGAGGAAGATGTTGGACCTATCAAAAGAGCTTGGTTTAAAGATCCTGAACAGGGATGCGAAATGTAAAGGTAAATGGACCTGGGAGAGGAACGATAAGAAAACAATAATTGATTATATACTCACTGACATTAGCGTATGGAGGGAGGTTATAGATGTAGAAATAGATGACGAGGGAAAAAATGACTTGGGTAGTGATCACAACCTGATAACAGTTAAGATTATGGGCAAAAAGACGAATAAAGACAGAAATACCTTCAAGGAAGTTTGGGGACTAAAACAAGGAGCCGACTGGAAGCAGTTTCGGGAAAAACTAAAACCAAATCTTGAATGTATACCTAGGGATGCAAATGTCCAGAGTATTTCAGATGGCATAGTAAATAGCCTAACAGAGGCAGGGAAGGAGTGTATAGGAAGGGTGAGGGTCCCAACGAGAGAGCTTGGATACAGGGTTAACGAGGGACTGAAAAAGGCTATAAAAGAAAGGAAGGTAAAATGCGCTGCTTACAGAAGAAGTAGGAAGCTTAAAGGGGTGGATAACAATGACACGAGACTAATGAAAGGAGAATATGAACTGGCACGGAAAAAGGTGAATGAGATAAAGAATAATAATAGGAAGGAGCGCAATTGCAGTCTTGCCAGAACAATAAAGAAAACGGGGGGTTCGAGCTCAAACGTATTTTGGAACTGGGTAAATAAACGGGGGAAAAGTAGTGTGCAGAGTATCAAAGTGGATGGGGAAAGTACAGAAGATAAAGGCCGTATCGCTTCAGAGTTAGTCAAGCACTGGGAAAAGATAAACGATAGGCGATGGGGCAGTGGGTCCCCACCAAAAAGAAATACACTGGTGGAGGAGAACCTATCCAATCGTGTATGTAGCGAAATAACGGCAGAAGAAGTGCGGAACGTGGTCTCGAAATTAAAAAATGGTAAAGCGGGAGGGACTGATGAAATTCCGAACGAATTCCTCAAAAATGGAGGGGAGGCACTTATTGAAGTCCTGACAAACCTTTTCAACCTGGCTCTGCGAAAGCAAGAGGTCCCCAGAGAGTGGAGGGAAAGTAAGGTGTCGTTCATACACAAAAAGGGGGATAAGGAAGTTCTAGATAACTATAGGGGGATATCAGTTAGTAGTAACATCGGAAAAGTATTCTGTAAGGTCATATACGGTAGACTAGAGGAAGTTATTGAAGAGAAAGGTTTTTTAGGAGAAATTCAAAATGGTTTCAGGAAAGGACGAAGAGTCACTGATCACCTATTTACACTCACCCAACTGATAGAATCAACAAAGGCTGAAAAGAAAAAGATGTTTCTGGCATTTCTAGATGTGAAAAAAGCGTACGACCGAGTGTGGAGGGAAGGTATGTGGCGAAAGCTCGAGGGCATCGGACTGGGGGGTGACTTTGTGGGAATCATGAAAGCACTGTATACAGATGTGCAAAGCCAACTCAGTCTAGGGAGTATCACTACAAAACGAGTCCCTATGGATATAGGCCTCAAGCAGGGGTGTATCTTTTCACCGATTTTGTTTGCATTGTATGTTAAAGATTTAGGGGACGAACTAATTCAGAGTGCGGAGGGGGTAAATGTTGGAGACATAAAGATACCAGGCTTATTCTTTGCGGACGACATGGTGTTAATGTCTAGAACTGAACAGGGGCTAGAGAAACTGCTGGAAATTGTTGGTAGATATGGGAACACTTGGCGGCTAGAACTAAATGAAAATAAAAGCAAGGTAATACCCGTTGGACGCAAGGTAGATATGACGAAGAGATGGAGAGTGGGGGAGTTCTCAATCCCCGAAGGGGAAAGCAAACAAATCACTGTAGGAGAAACGGGAGAGTATGAGTATCTAGGGGTAAGCATAAATATAACGGGAAGAGGGGTGTACAGAAATTACTCAGCCAAACTGATTCTGAAGGGGAAAAGAATTCTGAACCAACTAAAACTTTTAGGGAAAAATAGTTTCAACAAGGTCTTTGTGGGGAAAACACTGTGGGAGAGGGTGGGTTTACCAAGTATAACGTATGGCACGGACGTGATTCCATTAAACCAAACCGTTATTAAGAAGTTGGAAAATACTCAAAATGATGCCGGCAGATGGATAACAGGGTCGAGTACTGCTGCAGCTTTGGAAGCAGTAAGGGGGGAGCTTGGGTGGATGAAAATCAAGGACAGGGTAGATTTGGGAAAACTGTGTTACTTTAACTACTTGAGAAACCTGCCTGACAACCGGTGGTGCAAATTGGTGCTCGATACCATTTGGAATTCTAATATAGAAACGGGGTGGTCAAAACATGTGAGGGAACTAATGGACAATTACTCTATAGAGGTCACAAACATAGAAGTAGGAATGAAAGAAGGCAAAAGGTTTGTCAAAGAGAGAGTCATGGAAGACTGCAATCGAAACTGGCGAGCAGGGGTTAGCGTGAAAAGATCACTGCAGGGGTTACAATATAAAGAAAAGCCAGCTTTTGAGAAGTACCTAGATGGCACCTTTGGAGGGTCACTGCTGTTCAAACTGAGATCAAGATCACTGGAGCTTCGGGGAAAAATTGGGAGAGATGGGGAAAAGGGATGCCAAATGTGCCACTCTGGAGTAGTGGAGACCCTGGAACATTTTCTCTTGGAATGCCCACAGTATATACCTCATAGAATAAAATTTACTGGAAGAATAATGCAGAAGTGGGGTGAAGAAACAAAGGATAGATGGCTGAAGGGGGACACGAGGGAGAGGGTAGGAATGCTTATTGAAGAAATTGAAAAAGAGGAAGTGAGGGACACTATTAAGCAGTTTATATCTGAATGCTGGGAGGAGAGGAGGGGAAGAGGGGGTGGGGTGCAGGGGGAATGATGGCCTTCTCTTATGAGGACCGCGACAAATCAGCGGCTGGCCAAAGAGTTATTATTATTATGTGTTCTTACGGTGTAAAAGTAGCACTGAATAAATCAAAGTTCATCTAATTTGCATAATTTTCGCACGAGAAAAAAACCCGTATTATATGTGATGTATTCCATGTTACTAAACATTCATACAAACATTTATTCAAATCAGAACTTTCATACAGAAGTTCTGTACAAAAAACTGATTGCACTAACTAAAGTACAAAATGGCTGCTGGTGGCCTTCTTGAATTTCGAACCGCAACCAAAACCACTCGTTCTCGTCCCACGGTGATAACAAAGGTACCCAGGAAGTTCCGTAAAGCCCGAGCCGTATTGGCATTTGCACTTACAGTGCTGGAAGTAACACTAACTAAATCAAAGTTAGTCTAATTTGCATAATTTACGCACGAGAAAAAAAAAAACCGTATTATATGTGATGTATTCCATGGCACTAAACATTCATACAAAAAATTTATTCAAATCAGAGCTTTCATATGGAAGTTCTGTGCAAAATCTGATTGCACCTAATTTTGTACAAAATGGCTGCCAGCGGCCGTCTTGAATTTCGGATCGGACTCCAAAACACTCGTTCTCGTCTCACGGTGACAACAAAGGTACCCAAGAAGTTTCGTAAAGATCGGTTCATAAATACGGCCTCTAGCCCGAGCCATGTGTACGGCGCGACGGACGGACAGCCAGATGGACGACGGGCCATGATAATACCTCAAATTGGCTTCGCCAAAGTTGAACTGAAAATGAAAATATAATGAAAATTAACTGGCGATTTTTAAGAATTGCCTAACCTGAAAACAGACGACACTTGCAAACAAAATTCTTGTATAACCAATTTTTCTCTTTTTTTTTTGTCTCAAAAACGTAGGCTATGACCGCTCATTGGAACGAGCTCGACGAGCTGTGTTTTTGCACCTTAGATAATATATGCGGAGACCTTAAATGAAAGTTTCACTGACACTGTAACTTAACTTGACTGCGTGTTGTGTTCAATGAAAAGGATAATGTTCAATGTTTATGACAGCACCATGAAATACAAGAATTTTGATAATTGAGAATATGTTAATTTCTCTTCCCTGTATGCTATGTTTTCAATAAAAAATACTTTGAGGTGTAGACTGTACTAAAGAATTGAGGGGTGAGTTAATACAGTTAATGTATGTCAACGAAACTTACCAAGTTACAGTGAAATTATTCCAAAACGAGTCATCCTATCAAGTTACAATGAAATTCCTTCATAAATACAGCCTGTAGACTGTGCTAAAGGTTTTCGGGTTTTGGGCTCGGGCAGCCATCACGGTTGACCTGAACGCGACCCAAAGGGGACGTTCTCATCTAGACATGACATCAAGCGTGCATATGAAATTTCGTGACGATCGGACAAGAACTATGTATATGGGGTGCAGCCTGTGCTAAAGAAAAATGTGAACAGACTTCCGCACGCGCGATGGCAATAGCTTTTCTTGACTTTGTCAAGTTAAGCTAAAACTTATTTTATAATTTAAATAGTTGATAATCTAATTTTTAAAGAGCATTTTTTCGAGGTAGTTATTCTCATTGTTGTACAATCCACCATTTCCAAAAAGTATACTTGCTGTACTGACAGTTCTGTCTTTTTCCAGTGTATATGATGGTAAATTTGTTTGGTTACCAGTTTTAGCCTTAGGTGCTGGTACAAAAGTTAAACCGCCATCTAAAAGAGATTTCTCTTGGGTTGTTAGGTCATTGGTGCCAGACAGGTTAACCACATTAGTTCCTAATCCCACATCTGTTAGGCGGCTGTTACCTTTGCCTTTACTTAGTTTAAATTCAGGTGGTTCAACCAGTGATCGTACATAATATTGGCGGTTCTCGTGGTCAGTGGATTAAATCCTGAGCAACATCAAACATCGCGTCATCAATATTTTTGGTATGACGTTAACGTCCTTCACTTTCCGAATGGTTTCGTTGATGATGTTCAGGGTTCTCCTCTCAGCCTGAGGGAGTTTTTGCGAAAAGTTTAGTTCAGGGAAATAAATTTTTGCAGATCTAAACTTGACCCTGATATCGTTAAGCATATTCCGCAACTGCTTAACTACGAGATCAGAATTATCATTCCGAGAATTCACGCCAATATTTAATAATATTTTTGGGGGACTGGACTGGACTCTGTGCCCTTTAACCCTTTACCCAACGAAGACGATTTCCAAATTTATTATTTTAAATATCATTTTTTAAATTTAAAAAAAATTTCAACAAAACCATATCATGTGACCCCTCTTTGGAACGAGCTCGACGAGATCGTTCCAAAGAGGGGTCACATGATTTGGTTTTGTTGCAATTTTTCGAAAAATAATATTTTTTCAGCTGCTGATTTTGCATATTACGCGGGCGGATGCGGGCGATTCGTTGGGTAAAGGGTTAAACATAGGGCGAAAATGAATGGATTTGGCGCCGGGGTAACACTCCACCTGGATGTCCGGATGGGGATGTATATGAGCTGAGAACTGGAATTTGATATATTGTATCATGAAAGAAATATGACTTTTTCTGTAAATATGCAAATGAGTCATGAGTCAAGCAGTCACATAATACAAGTGCACTAAGGGTGCATACTAAACTAGGAATAAAAAGAAATTCCACAACACAATTTTCGCCAACTTGTTTCTGTTTATTTTCCCCTTAATATTTTCAAGGTGCAGCTTTGGGGCAGCATGTTGAAAATATTGAATGGTCTACACCACACGTTCACAGGGGCGGACTGGACCAAAACAAAGTTGCCTGGAAATGTACCAATGACTTCCACATAGAGGGCATTTCGATGGAGGGCCTATTTTTGTATCATATTTGTGACCATTGGCAAGAATGGTTGCACCATAAAATGGCCCCGGACTCAACGCCCCGATCATACTTTGGCCCAGTGGGAGAAAATTTTGATTTTTGAACCGAAAGAACGCTGTTTGCTTGCATCTGGCCAATCAATGACAGACTAGACTGGTGGTATATCGAAAAGCCCTCTATGTGGACTTCCAATGGCAGCCCACAAAAATGGCATTTCGATAAACCGACAGTCTATGCAATCAGATCCACTTCGCCTTTTGGTCACTTTCACAAAATTTCATTCACAAACAGGTGCAGTGAGTGCTGCATCAATTTGGAGAGGGGGGAGAGTCTGGGGTCTCCCAATAGGGAAGCCCATCGGAAAGTTTCCCGGTGGATCATACGGCCCATCTGCTACTGCGCTTTCACTTTCACAGCCATTCCGCTTTATGAAATGATAACGTTTATCATGTTCCTGGTCCGGAGAAGTGACCTTTCGGGTTGAAAGGGTTAAGTAATCCAGAATTTAACGAGCCAAAGGGCCGTATTATTCATAAAGCTGACTAGGCTGGAGCCTAGGGGCCCACAAGGACAGGAGGCCCGCCATTTTTTGAGGCACTGTTACCAGCGCTTTATGGCTCCAATGGCTAACCCTTTACTAATATGAAAATCAGACGACACTTGCAAATAAAATTTTTGAATAACTAATTTTTTTCATTTTTTGTCTAAAAACATAGGTTATGACCCTCATTAGAACGAGCGCGACGAACTCTTTCCAGAGGGGTCACTACCTATATTTTTGAGACAAAAAATGAAAAAATAATGAAAATTAATTGCCGATTTTTGTGAATAGCGCTGGCCGGTTTTGGCCGTTATGTTGGTTAAAGGGTTAAAGACACTTTGCGCTGTAGCGGTACATGTACATATGTATTTATCCATATATATACCCTCATAAGTATACTATATATATATTATGCAGCGAGGACACTCGCCAAACATTTCTTCAATAATTAATTTTTTCATTTTTTGTCTCAAAAACATAGATCATGACCCCTCGTTCCAACGAGGGGTCATAACCTATGTTTTTGAGACAAAAAATGAAAAAATAATGAAAATTAATTGGAGATTTTTGAGAATAGCGCTGGCCGGTTTTGGCCGTTATGTTGGGTAAAGGGTTAAATAATATGTCAAGTTGTGAGTAGAATTCTTAAGGAGACCCGCAAAATGGATAAAGGGCCATGTACTGTGGCATAGTGCCTACCGTACCAGGGTCAGCTGTAGTATGGTGAAAGATTGAAGTGCCGAAGGGGGCCCCGAGGCCGAAGTACCTAAAAGCCTGGGGGCCTGGCCATGGGCTAATACAGCACTGACCAGCCCAATATGGTGATAAATTGCGCGTTCAGTCTATTAAATCTTGTGTGACATGATACCCATGGGCTCTTTTTCTATTGAACTGTTTTATTATTTTTCAGGTAAAATTGAAGTCACCTGCACATACACAGAATGCGGCAATCCCGAATTATCAGCACTTGTGCCTCGCTCAATTGTTGAAGACAAAGAAAACCTTTTTGAAAAAGACCATATGCCACTGGGGAGCAGTCCGTGAGTTTAAATATTACCTCAGGTGCGCGGAGAAGCTCCGTCAGACCCAATATATGTTGTACCAACAGGCTATCAAATTTGGAGTTTATTGCCGAAATTTCACTGTTATTTTCGAAATCCATCTATTCGTTCCGTAATTTTATCTGTGTACAAATCCTGGATCAAAACTTACATTCTCACTCCTCCCTTTCACACTTTCGCCGCCGAAAGCGACTCTTGTCACCCATTGTATGATGCTTATCTGTACGTTCTAGTCAAGATCAAACATACCATCTGATTAAATCTTTGATACTTTTGTACGTGTTATTACGAACGAAATCTTTTGTTTAATTTAACCCTTTGATACTTTTGTAAGTGTAATTGCATTCGAAATCAAACAGCACGTTGATACGTTGTGGTCATTTGTTTTGTTATTATTTTTCGATTTTTTAAAGTTTTAACCTCAAATGGTGCTCCCTAATAGTGCTTAGTTGAGCCAAATGTTATCGCAGCTTAAAATGTTAACATAATCCTGCTGTCAAGACTTCTTAACTGGTTGAGTGCTGGAAGCCCATTTTTGGGCTTTATCCTGAATTGTGGGTACAACATCTTAAAGACTTCATATTCTGTAGATGTGCTTCAATTAATTTTGATTTTATAGTATTTAGTCTAAGTGGATTTGCCCTGTTACAGTTTATGGGAGAGTGCCTATGGGCACTCTCCCATAAATTGTAACAAGGCAATAACATGTGAACAAAATTTTGACAACCAAAAAAACTCAGCACTCTACCAGTTAACTGGTTGAGTGCTAGAAGCCACTATCAGGGTTTTCAAAAAATGAGGATACCAGAGCAAAAGCCCACACTTTACTTGCTGATATTTCATATTCAGTCAAACACAAATAATATTTTGTTTATATAAATTTGTTTTATTACAAAGTATTGGAGAGTGCCGTGGGCACTCTCCAATAATTTGTAATAAAATAAGTTTTGAATGACAAATTCAGACCACCTAAAATAATCTAGCCCTAGTTAATCACCAATGTGAAAAATATCTTGTTATTTGTACTTTCCGGCGTTTGACGTCGCCTTTTGAATGCAATGTTGAAAAATGTTGAAGAAACTGAATTCCCAGTGACGTTTGAACGTCAGCATAATTAAAGTCTCAAAGGGTTAATTGTTGGAAAGGGCTCAGATAGCTTTTTCCAACAATTTATCAAATGATAGAGTTTCAAGTACGTGATAATATTATTAAACTTCCTCGCATAAAGGAGTACATAGAGGTCCTCCATATATGGCTGAAGTGGGCGTGGCAGTGAAAGAGTTTAACATTTGAAGGTGTAACACATGGTGTACTGGACTAAGGAAACAGACGCATACACTCATACGTGCCGAGAGGTCCTCGGTTCGAATCCCACCTACGGCAACCGCGTTGCGTCCTTGGGAAAGACACTTCACCCCCATTGCCCACGTGGTGGCACGGTGGCGAAGTGTACTAAGGCGTACTGTACGTCGATGTTGCACCTGTCTTCAACCAATGCTTACCCTGCTTGTGTGGAGTTAATATGTTGGGGAGCTGACGGTTGCTCAGTATGTTGGGGAGCTGACAGTTGCTCACCGTCGCTCGGTGGTTCTCTCAGGCTTCCTTCACCCGTAAAACTGTCGTGGTCATGATTAGCCATTGTGAAGAAATATGTGACCTTAAACACCAATAAATAAATAAATAAATAAATAAATAAATAAATAAATAAATAAATAAATAAATAAATAAATAAATATACACTCACACTTAACTGATGCAGCAATTCAATAATTTCATAACACGCTTTTTGGGTTTTATTGGGGTTTAATGACACTGCAGGAGAGCACAGTGGCTCGGGCAATGGACTTAAAACCGAAAGATCCACGGTTCGATCCCGACCAACAATAATTGCGTTATATCCTTGAGTGGGGCACTTAATCCAGATTGCCCATGTGGGGGCACGACTGCGCTGTTTACTAAGGCGTACTGCAAGTCAATGCGGGGCACATACTGTCAACTGATTGTCCCCTGAATTCCAATGTGTTCTATGTGCCTACTGGCAGCCTACTGGCGTGCCTACTGTACTGGCGTGCCTTCTGGCAGCCTACTGGCACATAGAACACATTGAAACTCAGAGGACGAAATGCTAACCCAGCGTGTGCGATGTTGGTACCTTGGAGAGTCATACAGTTGCTCGGTGGTTCTCTTCGGCTTCATTTACTCATAAAAATGTCCGACACGAGGCGACTTTGGCTGTCGAAAGTGTCGTTAACCCTGATAAATAAATAAATAATTGTGCGTGAGCAATCAGGATCTAGGGTCTTTCCCATGGACACGGCGCAGACGACGAGGGGCAGAAACGAACTATGGACTTTTCAGCTTAAATTCCAATGCTTTAACCAATGAGCCACCCCGCTCCCCCGTGCACCACCATTGTTTTGACGTGTGACCATTAAATTGATTTATCATCAATCTGCGGTATTTTTTGGATGTAAATATAACTGGTACTTGGCTATTGGCTAACTCAGACCTTCCTTGTTTACCCATTATCTAACACCGTTAGAGGGCGACACTGAGGATTTTGTCGCAAAAAACCTAAACAATTTCATTTTTTGTAGGGCCTTAGCTGCGAATCTTAATTTTCAGGCCGCATCGAATCGATTCGAATCAGGGAAAGCATTTCGAATCGAATCGAATCTCGCAGCTTTTTAAGTAGTCAAACATCTTGCTATTGCAACTTCTTACAACCAAGGAATATTGCCAGTACAGTACGTAGAGAGTGGATTGTAACAAAATCACCCGTAGAGTGGAGTTATCACCCAAAATATCACTTTCAGATTCTGCTCATATGGACAAAATACACAATGTTTCAGCCGATGGACCTCCGGATTTAACCCGGAATAATGTTAAGTTAATAACTACTGTAATACAGATTCTTTTGCATGAATATCAACATGGACCGTTTATGGGACCCTTTCCCAATGACATTTGGGCTTGATTTTTACCCCAATTCTTAACCCCAATTTACTAAAATTTCAATATAAGTCAGGGATGTTTACCAGGAAAAGAGTTTGTTTACCACAATGAACTGGCACTATCTTACTCCCAGAAGTTCCTACAGGGACTCTACCCTATGAGAAAACTAAATTTTCCCTCGAGGCTCAGGCTTATTGCACCAGAAGTTACCTTGACTTTCCACGAGTAGAGGGAGCGTCGCTAAGGGCGGTTTAGAGGTGTGACCCACCAGCCCCAATATTTCAATCGGGACATTTTCGGCTGTATTGAAGCCTTAGAGGTCGATTGGCTCTTGCTGGGTGTCGTGTAGTTTCTAAACGGACAGGATTTGATACTTAAGATTAACTCCCTGCACACTGATGTCGAAATATCTAAAGTTCAGGGTGCAAATATTTTCCATTATGCAACTAGTAATTTAACCAATTCAATCTTGTTTGACAGAGCTCAATGAGCTCTGTCAAACAAGATTGAATTGGTTAAATTCCCAGTTGCATTATGGGAAAAATGGATACTTCACATCTGGATATTTTGACATCAGTGTGCAGGGGGTTAACTCTTTGCATGCTGCTGGCAGATATTCTTGCCAGGAATAGAATTTCTCTTGCTACAGAAATAAGTATAATTTGGGTATATTTAGGCTAAAGGAAATTAATCTTTTGATTCTCGGGCACCGGCGCATTCGTTTTTTCGGCCCGCGTTCGTCATTTTTATTTCGGAGGCAAAATTCAAAATGTACAAAACTACCGCTGAACTAGCCCCCCCCCCCCCACCCCCCTAGATATTACTCTTGCCCCTTAACTTTGATATTCTGGCTACGCGCCTGTACAAATTGAAGGTCGGTGGAACCCAATTTCGGCTTTTGGGGGCGCATCATGACAAATTCGCTGGGATACGATACGTGTTAAACAAGAAGCCTGAAATACATCTTGGGGTTTTGAACTATAATCCCGACCAAGGCTGGAAATAAGCAGACTGTCATCTG
Source organism: Pictodentalium vernedei (assembly GCA_031216915.1). Taxonomy (NCBI): domain Eukaryota; kingdom Metazoa; phylum Mollusca; class Scaphopoda; order Dentaliida; family Dentaliidae; genus Pictodentalium; species Pictodentalium vernedei. The sequence continues at coordinate 425,762,009 of CM062289.1, read as the reverse complement.
CAGAATGAGTTCCCCAGAGGGTGAATTTGGTGATGCTACCCTGCACAGCAGGGTAGCATTACTAAATTTACTCTCTGTGAACCTCAATCTGAATCACTGTCTCAGGTCTAAACAGAAAGAGGTACCTGAAGGATAAATTGGCAGATTCTAACCCACTGTATGGGATAGCATCAGCAAATTCACCCTCAGGGAGCCTTCACCCTCTGGGGGCCTCAATTTGAGAATGACGGATTGCTTATTTCCAGGCTTCATCTCGACTGATTAACTGGTGGGTGCTTTAAGCCCATATTTGGACTTTATTCTGAAATGCAGGTCTGTAACTTAACCCTTTACCTAACCTGAAAAGCAGACGACACTTGCAAAAATAATTCTTGATTAACTAATTTTTTTCATTTTTTGTTTCAAAAACATAGGATATGACCCCTCGTTAGAACGAGCTCGTTCCAAGTAGGGGTCATAACCTATGTTTTTGAGACAAAAAATGAAAAAAATAAAGAAAATTAATTGGCGATTTTTGAGAATAGCGCTGGCCGGTTTTGGCCGTTACGTTAGGAAAAGGGTTAAAGGTTTCAAATTCAGTGGCTGTGCTTCATATTATCTTTGAAGTGATATTATTTAGTCTGGGCTTTCTCCTCTAAATTGTAACAAGGCAAAGACATGTGAAAAGATTTTGATAGCCAAAAATAATTTAGCACTCCACCAGTTAATATTCCAACTGCCTAATCATGGCATGCCTTCGATGAACACGTTCCTTGAAGGTACAATTGGATTATTTATCAGTCGAGACTTGAACCACCACGGTCGGGACAAATTGAGTTTACACCGCCCCCCTCCCCATCGGCCATTTTCGCAACGCCCCTGCATAGGCCTGTATTTTGGGCCCTCTGATGCCAACCATTCTCCAGCCAGTCCTCACTTCGCTATACGTTTTCCTTTATAGGGTTAGGCCCATATTACGCTACAATCCCATCCCAGTGGGTTCTACACGGGTTAACACTGAAACCAACCGCTGCACCGTTACACCATTCTCAAAGCCTTCATAACTTTTCAAACAAGAGTGGAGTTTTTTTTGTAAACGGAGAAACCATGCATGATTTGCAACTTGAGTTAGGTAAATGGTTAAAACACAATTAATTTTGTTTTTGCAGGAAGGAAAACGGTGTTATAACAAGTGAGGACTCGACAATGTTTATAAAAAGATTGATTGAAAAGAAAGGTTTTTGGACCACATCAGGGACAGAAGGTTAGTGAAAGGGGAAGCTTCTCAGCGGCGTAACCACGGGGGAGATATTTCCTGAAAAAATGTCAACCTTATTACATTTATGCTTGAATTGGATTCGTACTCTGGGGATGGGGGCTGGTTTTTCCTGCGGACTACTATTCCTCTTTCGCCATGTCGGGAAGTGGTGCACTGTACTTTGGCTCGATGCACCATGCAGTGCCATCTAGATATTGAGATCTAAGGATATAGACCCGTTAAGATACAACTGAGGCATTAGAGGGACAGCTATCAAGACTGCTGGCAACACTGACGTCTGTATATAGACGATATCTCAATCAAAATAGCACAGACATTATTATTATTGTTATTTTGTGTTTTTTATGAGCTTTACGTGTAATTTGTTCATGCAAGTACTGTATCACATAGGGTATGCCTGTTTTAATACCAAACCTATTCTAGAGAAATAAAGTACTGTTAAAAAAAAAATTATGCTTGAAATCCATAAACTGGTTTATGTGCTCACAGCCTCACATTTCTTGCCCCCGGACCTTCACCTGTGGGCGATACAAACACACTGTTAAACCAGCACGAGGTAAAATGAAGTGTGTGTGTGTGTGTGGAGGGGGGTATTTTGCCCCCACACTTCATTTAGCCTGTCCATGACCCCCACCCCACCGAAGCAACGAAATGAAAGATGGTTGAGTCTCTTTCGCCAAAGAATATATTGTGACCTCATAAAATGTTAATAAAATCTTCAAAAAGAAAAAAAAGATTTACTCTCATATATTTTAGGGTTCAGCGACGGGAGCAATTTTAGTGACTGGGGTGGGCGTGAGAGTTGCGCTTCAAGTGTCAAAGATGAGTATCTTGGTTTCTCCTATATATTAGGTGCACTGAGCAAGATTTACATGGTCATTTTTGCCTTTGCCTCCATTAAAAGCTTATGCTGTTTCGCAGGGGTGCCGGAAACACTTCAGGGCAGGGGGAGGGGTCAGACCCCGGGAAAGGGGCATTTACTCGCACTAGCAGCCCCATCATGATATGCCGAAGCATTCATGTCTCGAAGGCCGGAAGCACGAGATGGGGGTTGTTTGTGAGGTGTCCTCTCCCACCGGAAGGGGGCGCACTTCCTTACAAACTCCCCCCCCCCCCCCATTGAATTTTGAAACCTCATCGAACGGATTTGCTGTGTATTTTAGCTTTACTGCGCGAATAAATCATTGATAAAATTGAGTGACGAACCTGGGAAGGGCATTGTCTGCCCCCTCTCGCAGGGAGGGCAGTTGCAGCCTCTACGCCGTGCTTCCGGCGTTCCCTGCTGTTTCGTGCATGGACATTCTTCGTTAACTTATCTGTTTAGCCCGTTTTGTGAGTTCAAATCGGATTTGGGGTCTGAGCTGGGTATTATAATTCAGTCATCGAACATGAGGCAAAAATATCAGCCGACGTCCATAGCAGCGAGTTTGAGACGAACACATGAGAGGGGCATCCCTCTATCGTTGACGGAGTCCGGGAAATATTTAGGAAAATGGAAGGTCAGTGTGGTCCTTCGGTGGCTTCTTTTTGTATATGACCACGATGTTTTCTAGCTAAAGTATTCTGCAATTTTAAATAGACACTCAAATTCTGAATAGGTAATCAATTTATAAACGCTCACAAGAGATCGGCACAAGAGCTTTCGCTGTAGACACCGGGTACTGTAGCGAATGTCTTCATCTTATCGTGGTTAATAAGTCTGTGTACTCTGATCTCGGTGCTTGTGAAAAAAATGAGTTAACGAAAAATAGAGACATGAGCTTACCCACCCCTCCTTCATTTCTCGATATGCTCGTGAAAACGAGAAAAAAAAATTCAGTTTCCGAAAACATACTCCTCCCATCGTGCTCGGAAGAAGTGTCAGAGGCAAAAAATACATTGCAATTGATATGAGAAAGAAGTATAAAGACACAACACATGACACCAGGTCTGACATTCTAGACTGATTTATGGGAGTACAAATAATTGCCCTTCTCAGTTTGCCAAAGAGTACAATTGCCTTAAATCTCAATGCTGCTATTATTAGACTCTTGACCACCCCAGGCCCAAACCTCAGCCTAGGCTCAGGTTTGGGCCTGAGATGGTCATTAGTCCTGAATTTTCCTCGGCGAATAATGGGCGAACTGCATACCTAAAGAATGCCCGGCCTGGGGAACTAACGCCCCAAAATATTGTTTTCTATATAGCTGTTTTCTGGAGAACACACAGTACAATAAAAGCAGTGTGCAAAATTTTAAAAATGACTTTAACCGACTGACCGTTCACATGGTTTGGAGATGGCTAACCAAACGCTCGGCTACATAAAAATTCTTGGGAAACTGCCTTTTTATCATTAACAAGTATTCATATATTGCGTGGAATCGAACTATATATAGCATCTCAATGCAAAGGTCTAAAAATCTATCAAAGACACAAGAAAGACTGGTTAACTGTAGAGTGCTAGAAGCCCAAATTTGGGCTTTATGCAGGTACTTAAAGTTAAAGGCTTCATATTCGGTGGACTTCCTTCATATTATCTTGGAAGTAAAATTACTTCATTTCCATCAATTTGCATTGTTACAATTAAAGGGAGAGTGCCTAAAGGCACTATCCTATTAATTGCAACAAGACAAAAATGTGTGAACAAATCTCGAGGCTGAGAAAAAATTTAGCACTCTACCAGTTAAGTTACTCAGACTTTACCATGTAAGATGTAACTTTGGCTAACCGGTCATCCGTTCGCGTAGATTTAAATTTGCGTAACCACAACGCAAACGAACCGAGCGTCTCGTCAAATTTTGTACACTGTAAAAGTAGACTAGAATCAATAATTTTTCTTCTAAAGTCGATCACAGAATATCAAAATCGAGCCAGCTCTAAATCAGATCAGATGATTATTGTATATTTCTTTCCACCCTTTTTTGTCGAACGAAACGAACACATACGTTTGTGTATACAAGCCTTCGAGTGAAAATGTCACTGTTTGGGCTTTATTTCTGAGTATACATGCACTGAATGACGTCCTTTTTCGAGAGATCTTGTCGGTTAGCTCAACGTTTGTAGGTATTTTTCATCTTCTGCTTCGCACTCTAATATCGACAGAAATGCATCTCTGTATGATTTTTTTTATTGGTGTTTAAGGTCACATACTTATGCACAATGGCTAATCGTGACCGTGACAATATTTCGGGTGGAGGAAGCCGGAGTACCCGGAGAGAACCACCGAGCATCGACGAGCAACTGTCTCTTCAACTTCTAACTCGGTTTAAGCTCCGCTCAAGCAGAGTTACAGCGGTTGATGACATGTGCACCATCGAGGTGCAGTCCGCCTTAGTACACGGCGTCATCGTGCCCCATGTAGGCGACCGGGATAAAGTGCCTTGCCCAAGGACACAACTCGGGTCGTCCCGGACGGGGATCGAACTCGGGACCTCTTGCATAGAAGTCCAACAGTCTACCACTGAGCTCCCATGCATCTATGTACAATATCAGTTCAGCAATCTGAACGTAGCAAACTACCTCCACGTATTAGAGCCGCTACGTTCAGATCGTTGGACTGTATATAGTCGTGTGTCAACTGACACATCTGAACATTGATCGCTGATTGGATCCGGCTTGATCTGTCCAGAAATAGTGTCTCACTTCACACATTCTGCGTATAACTGTACTCCCGCTGTCTCGCCGCACGGTTGAGTACTATCAAAATTGGTGTTGTGTGTGGCTCTGGTCCACGGAGTTGTGTGTAACATCATAGGGTTTATATTGTTCACTAACCGGCTTTATTATAGAACATTGTGACACTCGGGGCTGGATCAAAGTACCTCGGGTAAATACTACACGTGGTTGGAACAAAGGAACACACACTATAGCCAGTGCTTCTAATTCTAGATCCCCTTTCAAATTACCCGAGATTATCTTTATTTAGATGGGTTCCGTTCGTGTGCCGAGTTCACCGTGTTCTAAAATTAAGCCACACAAGCTTAAGTCCAACGGTGATAAGATACATACTTGTAATTAATTTAATCCCAATATATTCTTGGTGGAATTCGGTTCAGTACTTAGGCAAAACTTACCCACCCCACCATGTCTCCCCTCACCACCAACCTCCGCCCATCAACCCTGTTGACTGTAACTGGTTATAATAATGTTAATGCCCACGAGAGAGAGAGAGAGAGAGAGAGAGAGAGAGAGGATTTATGACTACCACAGCCATGTATGTTATTTAACCCTTTACCTAACATGAAAAGCAGACGACACCTTGCAAACAATTTTTTGAATGACAAATTCTTTTCATTTTTTGTCTCAAACGACGAGCTCGTTCCAACGAGGGGTCATAACATATGTTTTTGAGACAGAAAATGAAATAATAATGTAAATTAATTGGAGATTTTTGAGAATTGCGCTGGCCGGTTTTAGCCGTTACGTTGGGTCAAGGGTTGATGTAAAACATGTTACTTTTTATACCTTATTCGAGGTGAAAATTAGAAATAAATCAAATCAAATCTCCTTATATACGTTCCATGCTATTCACAGTCTCGACGGTAATAAAAAATAAAATAAAATCCTCCCTCCTTCCCTCCCTCCCTCACTGATTGGAAAAAAACGTTCTCTGAGAATCAAAACTACTTTTTGGCCTCAAGTCATCATTTTAATTCTGTTACGCTTTTTCTGGTTCAAAACATTGTTTACGAATTTATTCATCGGTGAGTGTGTACATAAGAAGTGGTTCTTCACAAAGATACTGAAGTTGTTTCCGCATGTTGACTCATTCATTCGTTGGTGTGAATTTACCTACAAAGAGCATCTTCATTAAGACTCGAGAGCTGCTTCCGCAGGATACAACTACTTGTGTTTCACAAAGAGGTGAGTGTCGAAATCCTTCCCACGCTTGTGAATATGCGCGCAGCCTCCTCACAACTGAAATACCACCAGAAGTACGGGGAAAGCAGTCAGGCATAACAAGCAGATGTCGGCCAGGACGAATAAAGTATTTCGAACTTGGCGAGGAGGGGGTACCGTCAGGGGCGCTGGATGCACTTCAGGGCAGGGAGGGGAGACGGGTTAATTGAATAAAAAATCATGTATCCTGTCGAGAAATTAGCCTGACTCTCCCCAGTTTTCCTTTGTTTATAGATCTATTTGGCCTCGATACATTCAATACAGGCATTTAATCTATTATATCTTGTTTGACAGAGCTCATGGGGCTCTGTCAAACAAGATATAATAGAATAAACGCTAAGTTTATCTCTAGAATACAGGAATGTGACAATCCCTGTTAATTGGATAATTTTCATTGGCAAAGTGGCTATTCAATTAACAAGGTTCCACTGTAAAGGCATGTGGACCAGATAGATTGCCAGCATTCCGATAATGTACTACATAACGAATTTTCTTTTATTTCTTGCAATCTCGAAACGTTTTGGCTTCCATTTTTTGGGTACAGAAGACAATGAAAGTGTCAAGGACACTGTAGCTTAACTTGTCTGTGTGTTGTGTTTGATGAATAGGATAATGTTCAATGTTTATGAAAGGATTATGAAATTAGACAAGAATTGTAATAATTGAGAATATGTCAATTTCTCTTCCCTGTATGCTATGTTTTCACTAAAAATAATATGAGGTGTAGGATGTACTAAAGAACTAATGTGGCCCTCACAGTTAATGTATGTGGCCCTCACAGTTAATGTATGTCAACGAAATGTACCAAGTTACAGTGAAATTATTCAAAAAGGGGGTAATCCTATCAAGTTACAATGAAATCCCTTCATAAATACGGCCTGTAGACTGTGGTAAAGGTTTTCCAGCTTCGGGCCTGTGTTGCCATCACGGTTGACCGATCGCAACCAAAATGGGACGTCCTCATCTGGACATTATACCGAGTCATCCTACCAAGTTACAATGAAATCCCTTCATAAATTCGACCTTTAGTCTGTGCTGAAGCTTCTCGGGGTTTGGGCTCGGGCAGCCGTCATGGTCGAATGATCGCGACCAAAAGGGGACGTTCTCATCTAAGCATTATCTGGAGTTATCCTACCAAGTTACAATGAAATCCCTTCATAAATATGACCTGTGGACTGTGCTAAATGTTTTCGGGCTTCGGGCCCCTGTAGCCGTCACAGTTGACCAATCACGACCAAAACGGGACGTTCTCATCTCGACATTATATGGAGTCAACCTACCAAGTTACATTGACATCTCCCCATAAATACGACCTGTAGACTGTGCTAAAGGTTTTCGGGTTTGGGGCTCGAGCAGTCGTCACAGTTGACAGATCGCGACCAAATAGGTAAGTTCTCATCTAGACATCTTACAGAGTCATCCCAAGTTACAATGAAATCCTTCCATATTAAATATGACCTGTAGACTGTGCTAAAAAAATTTGGGTTTTGGGCTTAGGCAGCCGTCATGGATGACATATCATGACGAAAAGGGGACGTTCTCATCTCGGCATTATACAGAGGCATCCTACAGTTACAATGAAATCCCTTCCTAAATACGACCTGTAGACTGTGCTAAAGGTTCCCGGGTTTTGGGCTCGGGCAGCCATCACGGTTGACCGATCGCGACCAAAAGGAGACGTTCTCCCCTGGACATGACCTCAAACCTGCATATGAAATTTCGTGACGATCGGACAAGAACTACGAGGTGTAGTCTGTGCTAAAGGAAAATGTGAACAGACTAACAGACCAACAGACTTTCGCACGCGTGATGGCAATAGCGTATCTTGACTTTGTCAAGTTAAGCTAAAAATCGGCCGAACTGGACCAGTGTCAGATATAGAAATTCTTATCACAACGTCCAGCTGGAAAATCCAAAATTATCTCCCTTGATATGCAATGGGCTAGTTTTTCGTCGCAGGGCTTCCTCACAGGTACTCGGCACAAGCTGGGAAATCGAAAAGAAAAATGATATTTGATACCATTTTTGAATCCATGCTGACGTGCCCCTGTAATGGTATATAAATATTAACAAGGTAAACAACTCGCTTTTCGAAAACGATAGCACTCATCTTCGTTTTTCCCCCCTCAAATTTGATTCACACAACGTATCCAACAACACCCGGTATCAATGGAAAGGGGAATGAACAAGCTTTACAGTGGTGTATTACATGACCGTTGGGTGTTCTTGGGTTGTTCATGATAACTGGGAGACGTCGCAGAAAAGGCCGAAAAACATTTAGTCGGACAAGAAAGTGCACAGTGAAATGAGGTTTTCGAGCGACAATTATCCGATTTATTACAAATAATTCGAGGTCGCATTGCACATGAAGGGCAGATTCAAATATTAACCGTATACCTTTATCAATTACTAATCTCGGATCCACATTTATTAATTTCTGGAGTTCACATTTAACGTTTATACACTTTTTAGCCGTAACTTTGACATCTTTTGACAAGTTGACCTGAGTAGACCGCGTCCTTAGATACGCGACTTGCGCAAAAGCTTTCCCCATTCTCCCATTGGCTTATTTTCATCGATGATTCTCTCGGCATAAATAGTAGCCAATGGGATGTCATTGTGCTTCTATTGATGCCTCTAGCTTGTTTTATTCCAAGGGAAGGTTAAAAAAATGTATAAACGGCAAATGTGATCGCCAGAAATGAATAAATGTGGATCCGATATTAGTAATTGATAAAGGCATACGGTTAATATTTGAATCTGCCCTCCATAGACAATGGGACCTCGAATTATTTATAATACATCGGATAATTGTCGCTCGTAAACCGCATTTCACTGTGCACTTTCTTGTCCGACTAAATGTTTTCGGCCTTTTCTGCGACTTCTCCCAGTTATCATGAACAACCCAACCGACATGTAGTACACCACTGTAAAGCTTATTCATTCCCCTTTCCATTGATACTGGGTATTGTTGGATACGTTATGTGAATCAAATTTGAGGGGGGGGGGGGGGGGAACGAAGATGAGTGCTATCGTTTTCGAAAAGCGAGTTGTTTACCTTGTTAATATTTATATACCATTACAGGGGCACGTCAGCATGGATTCAAAAATGGTATCAAATATCATTTTTCTTTCGATTTCCCAGCTTGTGTCGAGTACCTGTGGGCTTCCTGTCCTGGGACGGGTTGGTCCGCTAGTTAAAATATGTATGGATTCGTTGTGTCAGTAAAGTGATTTCATATAAATTTCAACCAGTGCACACTGGTCTCTTATCGCTAGGTACCGGTATATTTTGTCCCTTGAGTGCAACAAGGTGCCATCTGCAATGCTGGGGGCGCGGTGGCGTCGTGGTAACCGGTTCTCGTCAGATCACCGAAGTTAAGCAACGTCGAACGGGGTTAGTAGTTGGATGGTTGACCATTTCAGCGACTGATTCGCGCTCCCGCGTTGTGTCATTTGGCAAAGTACTTAACCCCGACTGCCTACATAGGGGCACGATGACGCTGTGTACCAAGGCGCACTGCACGTCGGTGGTGCGCATGTCTTCAACCAATCTAACCCTGCCTGTGCCGCGGTGCAGAGTTCAGAGTTACGATATTGGAGAGCTACAGCTGCTCGCCGTTGCTCGGTGGTTCTCTTCGGCTTCCAAACTGTCACCGACATGATATGACCCTGGCTGCTAATGTGTCGTTAAATCCTAACAAAAAAAAAAAAAAAAAAAAAAAAATCTGCAATGCTAAAACCTTGTTGCACCCCAGGGACGATGTGTTTGTTGTATTGTGTGGCTCACATTGAGGCATCACACCAGGCAGAAATTACAAAATAGGGTGACACTTGGGGTTTTATTAATTCATTGCAACGCTAGAAATATTCACATCGCATGTTGTGTGAACAAATGCCTTTAGTACAACATGGTCTACGGTGTAAATAGAACAATTTTCTGAGAAAATAAAATTCGAAGAAAAAGTAAAAGGGAGCACCGGCAAAATGTCAACAAATCGATCACCGGGTCCAGAGACGTAGAAAGCATTTCGATCTCGGGTGGGTGTGTGATGGCGGGTACAGCCGAAAAAGGGAACCTGCGATATTTTTGTTCCTTGGTGATATTGCAGAAATACAATGCACAAAGCTATGTTAGGAACTACCGCTCCTCAAAGCATTGCGAGAAATGCACGCTTTTAGCCCCATATTTAACAAATTGCCCCCCAATGTCTCGGCCCAACGAGGAAATTGGTTAAATATGGAGACAGAAGGCACATTTTTCTCGACTTTGAAGAACGCAGAAAAGATATATCATTGGGGCGAATCTCAGTAAGTTAATTCTCAACAGGATTGCAATGGCAGGAACTCAAATGGGGGATACAATTTTCAGATAACTGCATTTGAATTGTGATGGACCCCTCTTCCCCTTCCCCGAATCTCTGGATGTGGGATTATGGTGTAAATACACGCTAAAAACTAAAGTGTTAAAAGCTACACTTGAAGTGCTGTATTTAACACTTACTAAGTGCTGAACTAGCACTTTGTTCAAGTACAGATATCCCAGAACTTGACAGGTGTTACAATAATACCACTTGACAAGTGTAATGTCGCGACACTTAAAAGGAAACAACGCAGATGACGCGGATCAGGCTCGAACTCTCGAGCCTGATCCGTGTCATCTGCGTTGTGTGCTTTTAATTATGTACCCACCAAGCGCAAATCAAATTATGGACGATTCTGGAAGAACCACCAATGCTAGACACATGGGAAGTGCCATCCATTCAAGTTTCAGATGTCTGACGATTGTAATGTCTAAGTGCTTAAAGCATTGCACTTTGAATGTTAAAATCAAACCCTAAGAGTTAGAATGGGTTTAACACCTTGAAAGTGTCAGTTTTAACACTTTAGTTTTTAGTGTGTAAGTATTGATAAAGGTAATGTTGGACGAATCTATTTCTCTCTCTCAACTATTTCGGAAAAAATGCTGGAGGAGGGGGCACGTGCCATAGGAAACATCCCAATGTCTGCCATAGGAAATGTCACTTGTGCGTTTTACAATAATTATATAGATTTACGGTTTTGTTGCATACACTAATCGGTTGGAATTGAACATATTCAGTTTAGAAGATATTAACACTGATGTCAAAATACGGAAATTTCAAGTAGCAGATTTCCCCAAAATGCAACCGGGGATCGGTCCTCGGTCGGGGAAAGTTCTCGCGGTGTCCGAACTCTCTCTCTGTCAGCACCAATTGTGGGGTTGATGTCACAGCGCACCACCCTATCGGGCGGGGACGTACAATGGCTGTCCTCTATGCGGAGAGAGACACCGTCCGTGCTGGCTAAAGATCCCGTCGTAGAAGAGCGAGGCCACGAAGTTGCACGAGGGTCACCCCCACACACCGACGCCTTTGGGTCAAGGAGAGGCGTTAATGTAAGTTACATAACTTGCTCGGCCAATCGGTGCAAAATCAAATTATATTTATTGGTGTTTAAGGTCACATACTTATGCACACTGGGGGAAGCCGGAGTACCCGGAGAGAACACCGAGCATCGACGAGCAACTATCAGCTCCTCAACATTCTAACTCTGTTCAAGCGTCTTTCAAGCAGGGTTACAGCGATTGAAGACATGTACACCATCGATGAGCAGTACGCCTTAGTACACGGCGTCATCGTGCCGGCAACCGGGTGAAAGTGCCTTGCTAAAGGACACAGCGCAGGTTGTCCTGGGCGGGGATCGAACTCGGGACCTCTAGCATAGAAGTCCAACAGGCTACCACTGAGCCACCGCGCAAAATCAATAAGCTTAAAACTAGGAATTTAAATTCCTAATTGCATCAAAGAAACTGCAGATTGAAATATTGTTTTTTTTTTTTTGTTTTTTTTTTTTAAATCTTATTTGTTTTACAAGGATTAGCGAACAAGTTATGCAACTTCTATTAACCCTTTGAGACATTAATTATCCTGACGTTCAAACGTCACTGGAAATTCAGTTTCTTCAACGTTTTTCAAATGCGACGTCAAACGTCGGAAAGTACAAATAAGATATTTTTAACATCAGTGATTATCTGATTGAGGGCTAGATTATTTTTGGTGGTCTGAATTTGTTATTCAAAACTTGTTTTATTACAAATTATTGGAGAGTGCCCACAGGCACTCTCCAATAATTTGTAATACAACAAATTTATATAAACAAAATATTATTTGTGCTTCACTGAATATGAAATATAAGCAAGGGAAGTGTTGGCTGTTACTCTGGTATCCTCATTGTTTGAAAGCCCTTATAGTGGCTTCTAGCACTCAACCAGTTAAGAAGTCTTGATAGCAGGATTAAATTTGCATTTTAAGCTGCGATAACATTTGGCTCAACGGTTGTCACTCAGCACTATTCGGGGGAAAATAGGAATTGAGGCTAAAACTTAAAAAAATCGAAAAATAATAACAAAAGAAATGACTGCAAAGTATCAAGGCGCTGTTTGATTTCGTTCGTCATGAGACGTACAAAAGTATCAACGCGCCGTTTGATTTCGTACGTCATGAGACGTACAAAAGTATCAACGCGCTGTTTGATTTCGTACGTCATGAGACGTACAAAAGTATCAACGCGCTGTTTGATTTCGTACGTCATGAGACGTACAAAAGTATCAAAGGGTTAACGTCTCTCCTTGGTCCAATGGCGCAGGTGTGTGGGATGACCTTTGTAGCGACACTCTTCTCGAATACTACTCTTTAGCCTGTACGAAGTGTGTCTCTCTCCGCACAGAGGACAGACATTTTACGTCCTCACCCGATAGGACGGTACGCTGTGACAGCATCAACCCCACACATGAAATATTGGTGTTTTCAACATCAGAGTCCCCGCGGGACCCCCCGGGAAGTGAAGCATTGCCTGTTCACTGGGGTAAACAGGCTCTGTTTTACTGGTAAAATAGTACCCAGTCACCAATGCTTGGGAGGTGCAAACCCTCTCTAAAATGGGCAACATGGCTTATTAACGCTCACGCCTGGTCTTGAGTTGATACTCATGTTGAGGTCATGATTAGCCATTGTGCAAAAATATGTGACCTTAAACACCAATAAATAAATAAATAAATAAATAATTCAACATCAGAGTGCAGAGAATCAATAAAACTTCCCATTGTTCCCAGAAGGGTATATTTTAACCCTTTACCTAACCTTGAAAAGCAGACGACACTTCCAAACAAAATTCTTGAATAACTAATTTTCATTATTTTTTGTCTAAAAAACATAGGTTTTGACCCCTCATTGGAACGAGATCGTTCCAAAGAGGGGTCATAACCTATGTTTTTGAGACAAAAAATGAAAATATTATGAAAATTAATTGGCCATTTTTTGAGAACAGCGCTGGCCGATTTTGTTCGTTACGTTGGGTAAAGGGTTAAAGACCTTTTCTCGGTTTTCTCAAGGGAACATGTTCCCAATCAAATATCAACTTACTTTCATCTGGCACTGCCTGACCAATCGCAATTTCCTTCCGTTTCTCGGAATCAAAGGCGAAAGGAAGGGGGTCTTCAAAACAAGAGGGGCAGGAACAAAATGAAAAAACGCGTCTAAAGAGTGTCTTGGGTGATGAGCTTCCTGCATTCGCAAGTTATTCTGAGTGCATTTTCCAATTACGGGCACGGCCTGCGAGAGGACGGGCAGTCGGGGGTAGATCAGGTAACAGATGCCTGTTGGGGTGGGGCTCGAGTTTGGCCCAGGACTATAGGAACAGAACAGGATCCGTCAGTTATTTACATACGAAATTTGCAGGTCCCGTGATGACGCTGTCTGTTTTCTATTCCACTCATTTCGTGCAGGAATTCGACGAAAAGGCTTTCGTATTTCAAATCCGGTAAATTTCACATCCCAGGAGATTTTCCGAATTTGGACTGTAAAGATCCGGAGGGTTCACCCTGTCCCCAGTTACTCCGTTTAATAATGAATGAAATACTCCCCCGGACCCTCTCGTCGCGTTGAATCTCGGGTCATGTGTTTGACACCGTGGGCTTGAAACTATGAAAGGGTCAGGGCCGCGTAACACAGTTCATCCCGGGCCCGAAATTCCTCTCGCTGGTCCCGACTGATAGAGAAAGCCCCCCCCCCCCCCCCCCCCCTCCAAAGCGCTTAACCAGTTTCTGAATTCTCGGGCTATTCTGACATTTTCTGCTTGAAGATCTGGAACTATGCTACCACGGAAAACAGGGCCGGATTTAGCTTATGAGGTGTGGGGGGACGAACCCTTTCACGAAATTGCGAATGTTTCTGAAATGTGCCCTAGGAGTGGAGTGGGGTGTAATGGGAGTTGGTGAATTTTTTGAACTGTATAATTAAGGGTGCGTACATGCAAAATGGTCCCATATTTTGTAACTTTTGTAGTAAATTTATGTTAGAGAATTTTCCATTTTTTTATAACTATCATTACAAATTGACATTAAAACATACAGACCAAGACAATCACTCAGAGTGGTAAATGTTCGTTACCGTAACACACATAATCGAAGTTGTAAAATTCAATAATATGACCACACGTGGAGGTTTAACTGGTTGAACTGTGGAAATTATAATCACACACACACACACACACACACTGAATTGCCATTTGTTTGGTGACCATGGAAATAATGATTATAAGCTGGTGCCTTCGTTGATTAATGGAACATTTTCTTAGCCAGGCTAAGTACTTCAACCATGTATTCACGGTGCTCTATAAAAAAATAAGTCCCGCAACAACCATTAGAAATTGATGGTAAAATATTTTGGGTCCCTAATGTGTGTGTGTGTGGGGGTGGGGTGGGGGAGGTGGATAACCTTAAATCCAGCACTGATGGAAAGTTGTAAATTCTGGAGGCGATGTCCAGTATTACTCCTTTCATTCTCAGTGTAAGTTTGCTGCAGTTTCACCCCCCCCCCCACTCCCCCGTGAGAGGGGGAAAGAGGAGTGAGTTCCGCCCGTCCTTCACCATTTCTTGTCATCACATTTAAAAGAGAACCGTCAAAGATTATTTCCAAATTTAATATACAGCTTTTTGATGATAATATCATGAGTGTGATAGCGAACTATGTACAAGTATTTCATCGAGTTATTGCTATTGGTGGTCTTAGCATTTCTTGTCATCACATCTCCATTTCTTGTCTTGGCCATTCCATGACGTTACGCTTGTTCTCATTGGTGGGGAAGGTGGCGTTAAAGAGCAAGCTGGCACGGCAATTTTCAAGATTATTTTCGGTATTATATCCAAGAAATTGTCTGAACACCATCCCATTTTTAAGGTGGCATGATCCCACGCACTGAAAAGGGCTTGGGAGAATGGTTTTCAACAAACCTTCACTTCAGTTGTAAATTAGTTTAACGTTAATCCTCTGCACTGTGATGTCAAAATGGCAAGTTTTCAGCAGCAAATATTTCCCATAATACAGTTCGGTGAGCTCTGTCAAACACGATTTAAGATTTTAAAGAGAGGTGATCCCTCACTGGAACGACCTCATTGAGCTCGTTCCAATGAGGGAGGGGGGGGGGGGGGGGGGTCACATGATATGGTTTTGTAGAAATTTTTTGAAAAATTTAATTTTTTCAACTGCTCAATTTGCATATTACGCGGGCGGGTGCGTCGATTCGTTAGGTAAAGGGTTAAAAAGTGTATAGGACACGGTTTGGGCTAATTTTCCCACAAGGGAACACACGTAGAAAACTCTGCTTCCCCGTATGGTGTAAAGAGAGGGACTATAAAGAGTGGCAGGGTAGATACGTAGAAAAAAAAACAAACAGGACAAAACATCAAAACAAAACATTGACAACATGGTGGTAAAATAAAGTAAAGCTAAGACAAGTAAAGAACACGCACAGTAACGTTAGTGATATCCCGTTGTAACTAATTTGTCCATATCATTTGTTCGTTTACTGGGGGGTTAACGACGCCTTCAACAACCAGGGTCACATTGTGGGGACACCTCCTCTCAAACTCCCCCATTTTGGGCCCTCGGGACATGCATGCTTCGAAATGTCATGGTGGGACTGCTAGTGCGAGTAAATGCTTTTTTTCCCGGAGTCCCCCCTGTACCGAAGTGCTTCTGGCAGTACGAATAAGTACACAGCATCACCGTGCCTCCACGCTGACAATCGAGATTAAGTGACTTATCCAAAGGCACAACGCAACAACGCAGATGATGCGGGACAGGATTGAACCATCCACCTTTCGATTTAAAGTCCAGGCTTTATTCACACTAAACGGGGGCCCCAACAATCGGGGGCACTAAAAACTGCAAAAATGATTGTTAACGTCCCCAATTGTCAATGTACCCAATTGTTACGGATAGGGAACTTGTCAACAATATTTCGTAAAAAAGCACGAGTGTGTCCATATAGTGTACGTGCGTGCATGCATGTGTTAGTCACGGGCCGATACAAACTACAAACCTAGGTAAGGATACCGTGAGTGATTAACCCTTTACCAAACGTAACAGCCAAAACCGGCAAGCGCTATTCTCAAAAATCGCGAATTAATTTTCATTATTTTTTTTTTGTCTCAAAAATATCGGTTACGACCCTTCATTGGAACGAGCTCGTTCCAATGAGGGGTCATAACCTATGTTTTTGAGACAAAAAATGAAAAAAATTAGTTATTCAAGACTGATTTTTTGCAAGTGTCGTCTGTTTTTCATGTTAGGTAAAGGGTTAAAAACAAGCGTCCTTTGAACATTGCAACACCTGAAATTGAAAGTGATTGTATCGTAATCCTGTTCACTTATTTGATGATATGGGCGCTATCAAATCTACACGAAAGGGCACGGATGTCCCCCGCCTAGGGGGGAGAGAGCGAGCCCCCTCACCCCCACCGCCGATAACTTCTTTACCATAATTACTTATATTATTAGCTTTATTTAAAATTCGCTTTTTTTTCTCCACAGAATTCATCTTGCTTGAGAATATCGTAGCGGGATTCCACTACCCATGCATTCTCGACATCAAACTTGGGACAAGTAATCTGATGGGAACGGAAGATGACGAAAAACGAAACTTGTTACTCCATCGTATGCACACTACAACATCCATTTCTCATGGTCTACGTTTGCATGGAATGCATGTGAGTAACTTTGTACTTAAAGCTTCTTCTCATTACCTAGTCCAAACGTAGCACCCACCGGGAGTTATATACCCCCCCCCTCCCCGGAAAATGGGTTGAAAATTATATAGAAGGGAAAAGTCTGGACTACTCATTACCGTGCTTGTGAGTGTTAGTGGAAGAAACTTTGGGTGATGGGCAGCGTATGGGATTGCACAAAGTAATACACGGGGCAGCAGATCCACAGTACATGGAAGAGGGCAAAATCGTTGTGAAACACATTGCTACTACAGTCATGAAACTTGTATCCTGCTAGAATAAAGGTTTGATTCTTTCCTCGCTTTTTCCGATTCTCCCCCTCAACTCCAGACTTCGATCTCACTTTAAATGCCGCCCCCCACCCCACAAATGCTGCATCCAGTTACTCCTCCAAAGCTAGCACATCCTTCTATATATCACCCATCTGAAGACCTCTTGGTCGAAATCCAGCTCGCCAGTTTCTATTAGAATTCTCGAGCACCCTTCCCCTTATAAAGCTACTCCCATGCTTCCACCCCCTTCTAGATCTTCAGTCTCTATAGAGTAATTCTCCATTAGCTACCCCCCCCCCCCCCCCCCACCTCCCCCGAGTGGTGTCATAAAAGGGTAGGTAAATCTCTTGGAGGCATAACCAAAATCAAAAGGAAGCTTCCTCTAAACACCAATAATGCATAACCGAAAAATGAAACTGATTCAAGTCAGTATTTATTTGTTATTGGACGAAAACCAAATTCAAGATGGCCACCATGGAAGTCGCAATAAATTGGCCACTGGTGGCCATCTTGGTTCAGCTGACCAACATTGAAAGGAAGCTTCCTCTACACAGCAACAATGCATAATTTCAAAATAAAAATGATTCAAGTCAGCATTTGTTAGTTATTGGTCAGAAACCAAATTCAATATGGCCACCATGGTGGCCATATTGAATTGGCTAGCTCATCCCAAAACTGGTCCAACATTGAAAGGAAGATTTCTATAAAATGCCAACAATGCATAATTCAAAGGTAAAAATGATTTAGGTCAGCAACCATTAGTTATTGGATGAAAACCAAATTCAATATGGCGGGCATGGTGACCATATTGAATTGGTGGAATTGGTTAGCTGATCCAATATCAAAAGGAAGCTTCCTCTAGACACCAATAATGCATAACCAGAACAAGAGCACTGCCTAGCGAGGCAACATACGCCTGTCAAAATTGGAACATGCACAAGTTTCTCTGGGGTAAAGTTTGAAATTTTTGTTGACGCGACTATGTCTGACCCCCCCCTCCATTCATTGCCGCCCCACCCCCTCCATTCATTGCCCATTCCCCTGCCCTGTCTGGGGTAAAGGGTAATTCACCTCTTTTCACATTTTCATATTAATCGATCTGTGGTCTTCACAAAATAAAAACGAGGCTGCTGTAGAAGATTCTCCTCGCCGTTTACAATGGTAGTGTCAATTCATTGACAGGTTAACTTAATTGATAACGATTGACGATAGGTGGCGCCAAGGTAAAGGACATTTTGAGGATCATAATAGCTATAAATGGCGAGGATTCTCGTCGTTTAAAAATGAAATGGTGTTTTCTGCTCCTGTCACATGCACAACGACAATTGATGATCAACATGGGTGCAAAGTTTGAACAATAGTAAAATGGTAGCGTAGGCAACACAATAGTGTAATGTTTCAAGTACTAAAAGTGGGCATAACTCTGGAAATACAACAGAGTTACCTGCTCTTGTCACATGCACAATGGCAATTGGTGGTCAACATGTGTGCAAAGTTTGAACAATATAGCATGTAAAATGTTGAAGGAGAAGGCGACACAATACTGTAATGTTTTAAGTACTAAAAGGGGCATAACTCTGGAAATACAAAATGGAGTTACCTGCTCTTGTCACATGCACAATGGCAATTACTGATCAACATGTGTGCTAAGTTTGAACAATGTAGCATGTAAACTTTTGGAGGAGTAGGTGACACAAAAATTGTTTACGGACAGACAGACAGACAGACAGACAACACCATAACACAATACATCCATACATCCGTCAAAAAATGACGGGCGTATAAAAACTGAAATTGATTTAAGTCAGTATTCATTAGTTATTAGGCAGAAACCAAATTCAAGATGGCTGCCATAATGAATTGACTACTGGTGGCCATCTGGGTTCTGCTCACTGGTCCAAAATCGAAAGGAAGCTTCCTCTAAACACCAACAACGCATGATCAAAAAATAATGAAAGTGTCAATGACACTGTACCTCAACTTAAATATGACAGGAATTAGTACTTGCTGTCAACAAAAATGAATATGACAGGAATTAGTATTTGCTGTGACCAAGTCAACAATAATGAATATGACAGGAATTAGAACTTGCAGTGACCAAGTCAACAATAATGAATATGACAGGAATTAGTATTTGCTGTGACCAAGTCAACAATAATAACAGAATTACAAAGTGACTGCCATCTTGAATTTTGGACTGCAACCAAAAACACTCGTTCTCGACCCACAGTGATAACAAAGGTACCTAAGAAGTTTCATGAAGATCGGTTCATAAATACGACTTCTTGCCTGAGCCATATTGACATGTGCACAAATTGTATATAAGTAGCACCAAATAAATCAAAGTTTCTCTAATTTGCATAATATATGCACGAGAAAAAAAAAAGTAATATATGTGATGTACTCCATGTTACTAAACATTCGTACAAAACTTTATCCATATCAGATCTTTCATATACAAGTTCTGTACAAAAAACTGATTGCACCTAATTTCAGTACAAAATGGCCACCAGCGGCCATCTTGAATTTCGGACCGGACCCAAAAACACTCGTTCTAGTCCCACGGTGATAACAAAGGTACCCAAGAAGTTTCGTCTAGCCCGAGCTGTGTTGACAGCACAACGAACGGACAACGGACCATGACAATACCTCAAATTTGGCTTACTTACTCCTGGCTTCAACTCCCCCTTCATTGCCATCACCAGTCTCCTCTGCTTGAACTTGAAGCAGAGAAGATTCAATTCCGTCAGTGAAAGACTTAATTAACATAGGTAGTGAATATTGAGTGATACTTGTGATTTCGAAATTGAAGACAAGTTTGAACTTTGAAGTGAGTGATGATCTTGCTGTTGAAGAGAGGAGTCCTCCGGAACTGATAGCTGATTGGTGAAAAAGGTTCTTCAGGAAGCAGGATTGTAAAAAGTTCAGGCGTGGAAAGGCTGACAAAATCTTACAAAGTTGCGTTGGGGCAGTTTTTCGATTTTGAAAACTTCAGTTCAACACAATCAACACATCCGATCTTGGGAATTCCCATTTCCAGAATTAAATCCTATACCAAAGACCGGTATACCAAAAAGGTAAGGGATTAACATAAACAGTATCACCGGGGTCGTGGCTGGAGAGTCTTGGTTTGGGGGTGACCTCCTCTAAATTCTCAATTGTACAGTACATGAAGATCACTAAAACACTCGTGGAGTGAAGTTTCCACACAGACAATAACAGTCGATTCCTGTGGTAGTGCATGAAGAGGGCAAGCACAGTTTTAGACAAGGGATCTCCGGGTTCTACCCAGAGGTCCCTTGGCTGAAACTTTGTCATTCTAATGCTTTTTCCCAGACAAGGAATTTCTGTCTGAGTGGACACCCCACCCCATGAATGATTTAGTAACAATCCACTCTCCATGTACTGTAAACCTCCCCACCCCAACCCCACTTGAGTGAGAATTTCCAACTCATACCGGTGAATATCCAATGCTGAAGAAACGCGAATGTACCCTCTCCTATTGAGTTTGAAATATATGACCCTGGGGTTCTAAGAGTTGGAAATTGTCTCTTGAGAGCAACAAGGCACCATCTTCAATGCTTTGACATTGCTGATGGCACATTACTGCACTCAGGGGGTGAAATATTAACTCGAGTTGAACTTGAAGTATCCCATGAAAGAGGTTAAAAAATCACTACAGTCTGTTAGAAAAGGTCGCAGCCATTGACAAAATGCCCCAAAATCTACTACCATGTGGTATGAAGTTTCCAGCTGTTGATGGTTTGAGGCTTAAAACTTCTGACTATTGAAAATTTTGGTCAGGATTGGGGAGTGGGACATCTCCTTAACCCCTCCCCATAACCACATCTCTGGGTATAACCATCATTTGTCTAACATAAATGTCACCGTCGTTATACATATTAGGTCTGAAAAGTTAAAAAATCTGTTTCTCAGCACCCCCCCCCCCCCCCCCCCCCCTATAGTGGTTTATGTCCGATATTTTACCCAAGTTAATAAAATTGCTAATTTTGTCCCTGGAGTGGACGATGGCTTTGCAATTTTTTAGCATTGCAAAGCCTTCTTGCACTGAAGGGACAGAATACACCACCACCCATGCTATTCGGTAGATTATGCAACCTAAAAAAAAAAAACAAGAACATGAACCTTTTTGATGGCAAAGAAATAATTACAAAAATAAAATAGAAAACCGTCTGCCCACATGCAATTTTTTCTTCATTTTCTTTCACAGGTCATAAAGTATCCACAATGCCAATATGAAACACAGAAAAAAGATTGGGGACGTGAATTTTCAAAATCAGAAGAAACTTTCAAACAAGCCTTACAAACTTACCTTCACAATGGTGTAAGATTCAGAGGATGTATGTATGTAAAGCATTGAGTAGAAAACTGAGAGATCTACAAACAAGAGGATTAACTCAGAGAAAATACAAGCTGTATGCATGTTCATTGCTAATATTGTATGAAGGAGAGGATAGGAACATTATTTCTCCTCAGGATTTGTATGAAAACATAGGAACTCATGAAAATGGCCCCCGAGTTGTGGTAACATTAATAGACTTCGCAAAAACCGAAACTAGTGATATTGGTGAGCAGAATGACATAGGTGGTATCACGTTCGGGATAGAGAATGCTGTCCGCATTTTAGAAAACCTGACATCTTGATAAGAGAATGTTTTGGCCACTATAAAGAAGTTGCTAAATTTTCTTCCACATTTTTCAAGTGTGGTGGGCGATAAATGTTTCATTTTATAATAATATAAATATTGTAATGCAAAATCAGGGGCTCCAAATCAACCGATAGATTGGCTGATCATTGTTTAGTGCCTATATAGTCTGTTAGCCTGCATTACGTCACAACAGAATGACACCATTAGGAAAGGACCATTACTAATTAATATGGGATATGAAGGGTGCCATATAAGTCTATAAAAATAGTGGTTAATAATTGTGACAATTTTAACTTATTCTTTTTATGCAAGGAGCCTTCAACCATTCAAGATGGATGTCTTTTGATTTATTCTTTTCTGTTGGCAAGCGTTTGGCCCTTCAAGTGGTTAAGGAAGGGCAATGCCTTCCTTAACCACTCAAAGGGCCAAAAGCCAAAAGCTTGCCAAAGAAAAAAAAATAAGCCAACAATATTGCTTATTTAGCTAACAGGATGCAATAGATAGTATCAGGGGCATAGCCACGATTTTCAATCAAGGGGGGTACATGTCCCACTGGGGGGGGGGGGGGGGGGGGGGGGGGGGGGGGGGCTAGAATGACGTGCCATAGGCATGTCCCGAAGGCCATAGGGCCTGAGAAGGGGTAAGTTTGAGAGGGGATACTCTACTCTGAGTGGTGGGGGGTGCAGAGGATCTCCCACAGGAAACGTTTTCAATTTATTAACCCCGGAGCTTGAATCTGATTCCTTCTGCATACTCCAATTGAGCAAATTTATCGTGAAGAAAACACAATTTTTTAAAATGACAAACAACAGGTTTTTCCCGAGTATCGCGCTTCACCAATGAAGAATGTTATCACATATACATGACTGAATTCCTAGAAGACATGAATATTTTGAACACCCTCTGTTTATGAAATCGAATCAGACAGAAATTGACCATTTTGGTCAGATTTGCACAAACATTTTCTCAAGGAAAATTTGGTTTGTTTTCTTGTTTTCTACGCGGTACCCCTGACAAAAATGGCATGTGAAATTACATGTTGAAAAGGGCTTTCAGCGAGATCATGATTAGAAATTTTGGGGGTGGGGGTGGGGGGGCACAGCCTAGAGTTAGGGGGGGGGCCAGGCCCCCCATGACTACACCACAGGATAATATAAATAAAAATTTTTAAGGCAGACTGGAAAAAACTGGGATGGGGAGGGATGAAAATCTAGCAATTTCTTTTATTGTGGCCATAGGTGGCATTACTATGAGTAACGATACCACAGTCTCACTTCCAAGAGTTTTTGCTCAAAGTTTCATAAGTTCATATTCTTCACAACTGGAGAAAGATCATTCATTTGGTGTGCTCAAAGTTGCATAAATTCCATATTCTACATTATTGGTGAGAGATCATATTGTTCCTCCCATCATTCCCATGATGTCAAAACCACATAATTTTCAGGTGAATGGTCAAATTATATTCTTTTATGGTAATTAGTGATTAAATCAACTCACATAGATGTCAGCTCCTCCCAAAACTTATTTCAATGTTTTAACTCTTTTACCTAACATGAAAGGCAGACAACACTTGCAAACAAAATTCTTGAATAACTAAATTTTGGCATCAAACACATAGCTTATGACCCCTCATTGGAACAAGCTCAATGAGCTCGTTCCAATGAGGGGTCGGTCATAAGCTCTATTTTTGAGACAAATAAAGAAAATTGAATGGTATTTTTTTGTGACTAGCACTGTCTGGTTTTGGCCATTATATTGGGTAAAGGGTTAACCCTTTACCTAACCTGAAAAGCAGACGACACTTGCAAAAATAATTCTCGAATAACTAATTTTTTTCATTTTTTGTCTCAAAAACATAGGTTATGACCCCTTGTTGGAACGAGCTCGTTCCAACGAGGGGTCATAACCTATGTTTTTGAGACAAAAAATGAAAAAATAATGAAAATTTAATTGGCGATTTTTGAGAATAGCACTGACTGGTTTTAGCCATTATATTGGGTAAAGGGTTAATATACCATTTCACCATATCCTGAAGAATTTGTGAAAGGTGTCTTCCCATGGCTAATCAATATATTTAAAATTTATTAATTTTCCCTTTCAAACAAAAGTTTATGACCCCTCATTGGGGGTGCAGTTGCCCATTGGTACAAGCATTGGACTTCCTGCTTGTGTGTGGTTAGTAAGTTGGAAAGTCTGGCAGTTACTCATTGCTGCTTGGTGGTTCTCTCTGGGTACTCCAGCTTCCTTCATCCATAAAATTGTCCAACATGATATGACCCTGGCTGTTGAAAGTGTCATTAGAACCCCAATAAATAAATACCTCCCACTGTAATGGGCTTATTGAGGTAATTCCAGCAAGGGGCCACAATCCATGGTTTAACCCTTTACCTAATGTAACCGCAATATCCAGCTGGTACCATTCACAAAATTCGCCATTCAAATTTAATTATTGTTTCATTATTTGGCTCAAAAACAGCTTATGACCCATACTTGGAATGAGCTTGTTGCGCATGTTACAATGAGGGGTTTTAAGCTGTGTTTTTGAGTGAAAAATGAAAATGTTTAGTTGTCCAAGAATTTGTTGGAGGATTGATAAATTATCGACATTACAGGTTCATGTCTGGAGATGTTGTTCTGTTCTTATTGGGGTTTCATGACACTTCCAACACCTCGTGTTACTGCTGGAGGAAGCCAGAGTACTCAGCAAGAACCATGGAGCAGTGGCAAGCAACTGACAGAATACACACAGGCAGGGTTTGCATTGGTTGAAGACAAGTGCACCATTGATGTGCAGTACGCCTTAACACACAGTGCCACCGTGACCCCACATGGCAAATTGAGATGACGTGCCTTGCTCAAGGACACAACATAGACAGCCCTGGTGGGGATGGAACTGTTGACCTTTTGGTTTGAAGTCCAGTGCTGCAACCACTGAGATGTCTGGAGATAAAAAAAACAATATCTTACCTCCCGCAAGTATCTGGGAATTTCATTGGTTCAAAGACGTCACATGCAAACTTCATATAAAACCATATAATGCTTGTCAACATCAATATACGCTGACAGCTATGGGTAATCTCCTCTTTGTTCATTGATTATTCAAAATGGCGGCAGCCGATAAATGCTTCAAGTTGAAAGATTGATTGTAGGAAGCCCATATTTGGTCTGAAGTGCACGTTAGGCAACTTAAAAGGCTTCATATTCTGTGGATGTGTGTCATGTTACCTTCGAAATGAAACTGGTATGTATCAATTTGCCTAGTTACAACTTATGGGAGAGTGCCTGTAGGCACTCTCCCATAAATTGTAACAAGGCAAAGACACGTGAACACATTGTGAGAATTCTCTCATTTAATTTTGATCGCTGTTGTTATTAGTTCTGTCCATCGATGCAGCAGTCGGTAAGATGTATTCGTTACACAGTTTGTTGGTGGCCTAATATGGTATATATGGTGTCAGTTCATTCAAGCTTCGCTCTCGTCCAAAATGAAATTAACTGACACAGTATAAACCATATTGGGCCATCAACAAACTGTGTAACTA
The DNA here is from genome assembly GCA_031216915.1 of Pictodentalium vernedei. Taxonomy (NCBI): domain Eukaryota; kingdom Metazoa; phylum Mollusca; class Scaphopoda; order Dentaliida; family Dentaliidae; genus Pictodentalium; species Pictodentalium vernedei. The sequence continues at coordinate 425,736,303 of CM062289.1, read as the reverse complement.
ATAATATCACCGACTCATCACCAAAAGGTGGGTGTGTCCCACTTATCTCTATACAACAAGATTGGTGGAACACTCATTGATCACAAACAGAAAAGTAACTGACCTGATGCCATTTTGAGCTTGTTCCAATGAGGGGTCACATGATACGGTTTTGCTGAATTTTTTTTTAAATTTTTGAAAAAATAGTATTTAAAATAATAAATTTTGATATCATTTGTGTTGGGTAAAGGGTTAAGAGAACTCACACCCTTGGCACTGGTATCCAGGTCCTATGACACCGATGTAACATGACTTGTTTACCACAGATATCCTGGAGTTAACAAGGGTAATATGTCATGTTATACGGCGCTCCAGATAAGATTTGGTATATAGGCAATGTAGTCTTTTGCATTCAATCATTACCTTTGGAAGTACAGTGGAACCCTGTTAACTGAATGGCCACATTACTAATGAAAATTCACGGATTCTCTTCCCAGGGTTCCTATGAGAGAGGCGTTTTATTTCTGTTATGTTAGGTCACTGTACTCATTCCAATGAGGAATAATAACCTTTTTATGGCAAAAATTTAAACAAGAGACCTGCATCGCAAAGTGCTGCTAATGCCCCCGACTGCAAAAAATTCAGTCAAAAGAGTGAAAAAGGGCCAAAACTCCAGAAAAAATGTGTGGAAGAAACTCTCGGTATCATTCCCCCATGACGCTCCGTTGCAACACCAAATATCATTCAAATCAGACAGCACTGGATGAGATACAAGGGAAAATGTTGGTACAGACAGATGAATGTATTGATGAATGGATGGACGGAGGTCTTCACTAGATACCCCTTCAACTTTTCAAGTCGGGGGCATAAAAATAAGAGAATCTGAATAGTGATTCTTTTGTGAATAGCACTTTGAAATAAATCTGGGCTGTAGGATTAAATTTGACCAAACCTCTCCATGAATACTCACTCATGTTGCTGTATACAGTCATGGGTAGGACGATACCATTCAGGGTATCAGTGAAAGGGTTATGGTCAATTTCAGCATTTATGGCTTTATCAAGACTTTCAAGTCAAGTTTGGCTGTTCATTTATATCTGTATCCAGGATTTCCGCTAGGGTAAAAATGTTGGGGCCAGTTATTTGGGGAAAATGGTGCAACCAAGAGCCGGCACTACCACAGGCCGACCATGGTTCGACTTGTAGGTTTCCACATTCCGAAAGCCGGTAATTGCAGAAGAATAAGGACCAATGAAATTCAGGTGAAAAATTATTCATACAGATTACAGAACTTACCGACAATACCGGTTCATGGCATGGATGATCCAGTACAACAATGATTTCGTGTATGGGTGCGTCAACAACCACTATATGTCATAACAGTTTACTCCGAAGCAATCACATGGAAATAAAAAAGTATGCAGTTGTGATGTCAGTTACTGATTGACTTGAAGTTTGTCGACACACTATACACTATTGCAGGACCTGCACGGGGTGTCTACGAACTCAGAGAGTGTCATTGATTGATCTCGGACCAACATTCATGTATCATTTTACAATGCTTTTGCTGCTCCTGTTTGGTGTAACTTGTGATCATTACCGTCAAATGCATGGTGTTGGTAGCATGAGAGTTTTATTTCACATTTTCTCTGATGTCAAACTTCTTGTAGCAATTTATATCAACTATGGAATGCACGGTTACGGGAATTTAAAGCAAGGGAAATGGGACTGCTCAGGGGATCCCAGGAAACCCTGCTGTACCATTCCACACCTTACAGGACTTCCATCCAGCCGCTAGTTACCAGATCCTATTTTACCAGTAAAATGTAGCTTGTTTACCACTGTAAACACGCACTGCTTCATTCCCCAGAGTTCTCATGCAAAGCATTTTTGCTTAAAGTTAACATGTTTAAATCTTTCATCCAATGTAACTACCAAATACGGCCAGCCTAATTCACAAAAACCACCATTCATTTTTTATTATGTTTTCAGTTTTTCTTCAAAACATGGGTGGTGTCAAGGGGACTACAATTCCCCCTTCCTGTCAGTTAGGTCTAGCCCCCTGTCTGGGGAACTGCCTCTTATTATGGGCTTGTCAAAAATTGGGAGAAATTTCTGTTCTGCCCCTACCACAAAAACATAGCTTATGATCTCTCACTTAAAAAACTCATCAAGCTCTTTCCAATGAGGAGTCATAAGATATGTTTCTGAGACAAAAAATGAAAAGTGGTTAGGCCCAAAAAAGTTAAAAATCTGTTTCTCAGGCCATCTCGCATGCTCCTTTTGGCTGCCGCATGCTCTCTTTTTATAACCAATGCAAACTTGAAAAAAATAAAAATTAAATGGCTTACATCTGATATTTTATACAAGTTAATAAGATTTAATAAATTTGACCGTTGAGTGCAACAAGGCTTTGCAATGCTAAAGCATTTAACCCTTTACCCAACGCAGACAATATCAAAATTTATTATTTTAAATATCATTTTTTAAAATTTTTCAAAATATTTCAACAAAACCATATCATGTGACCCCTCAATGGAACGAGCTCACTGAGCTCGTTCCAGTGAGGGGTCACAGGATATGGTTTTGTTGAAATATTTTGAAGAATTTAATTTTTTCAACTGCTCAATTTGCATATTACGGGCAGATGCGGCGATTCGTTGGGTAAAGGGTTAAGCCTTGTTGCACTCAAAGATCTAATTTATCAAATCTTGTTAACTTGTGTAAAATAAATACACCATCACCATGCTATTTTCTGTAGATTATCGGGCCTTAGACATAAAACAAACCAAGAATATGAACATATTTGGTGGCAAAGAAATTACAAAAATAAAAAATAAAATAAAAACCGCCTGCCCACATGCAGTTTTACAAAACATTTCATGAGAAACAGAAGATGTACTTTGTTGGTCCTTATTGAAGAAATTTTTTTGGAAGTGTGGTTTTCTCTTTAAGGTGAAGGGTTAATGCCCATACACAACTATATACTTTTTTTTCAAAGCTCAACATTGTTGAAAAAGCTTGCTGTGATGTTCAAGCTCTATTCTGTAACATTTTCAGACAAATTCATGGGTATTAACTCTCAGCACTCTGCATCTCAAATTTTTTGTCACTGTCCCCATATTGCTCATACAGCATGAATAATTTAATATATAATTTATGAAATTCTCAGTTGCATTGTGGGAAACATTTATTGCTGAAATCTTTGGTATATTCATACTCTTTTACAATCCAAATGTTTGCATGTTTCTGTGAAATGGGTTGTGACTGGGTTATCTTCCTTTACTCTGCAGCCAGACTGGGTTATCTTCCTTTACTCTGCAGCCAAACTCCAAAACCCATAATTTATTTACTGGTGTTTAAGGTCACATATTTCTATACAATGGCTAACTGTGACCACAACATGGATATAAAGTCCAATTGTTTATACCAATGTTGCCTTTTTCGAGGACTTCCACCCACAAGCATTGGTGACTGGGTCCTATTTTATTAGTAAAACAGAGCTTATTTAGCACAGTAAACAAGTACTGTTTCATTTCCTGGAGTACTAGTACCTACAGGGATGCCAAACCCATTAACAGCCACGTTAAGCCTAAATATTAAATATGTAACCCATCAAAACCAGTTTGACAGAACTCTGAGCGCTCGGTCAAACAAGATATGATGGGTTATATACCGGGGATGTAAGTGGACAAATGTAAAAAAAAACCTGAAAGTGATGGGAGTGGCAAGTCGAGTCCAATTAGCTGAGCCTGCTTAACCCTTTACCTAACCGGACTTCTCTTTGACAATTTGACATCATCTTCTTTAACCCTCTGCACTCTAATGTCAAAATACCAAAGTTTTGAGCATCACATTTTTCCCACAATGCAGCTGAGAATTTTAAAAATTATATTTGGTTTGACAGAGCTCATTGAGCTCTGTCAGTATGGAGTTAATGACGAAAAGTTTGAAATACTACCAGAGTGCTGGGAGTTAAAATAACAATTTTCTTTTTTTTTTTAATTCTAAATCATAGCCCATCATGCTCTTTCCAGTGAGGAATAATAAGCTATGGTTTGGAAGAAAATAAATGGAAACTTCAGTTAAAATATATGGCGATTTTGAATTTTAACGCAGACCAATTTGTGATGTTAGTTTGGTAAAGCATTAAGACTCTATTATTTTGCGGTTTCAGTTGTCTGGGAATAAATCTACTGTATTTTAGTTATTTTGAATTAAAAAGCGGATGGCAAATCGACAAAAACTCGGAACAACCCTGAACAGGCTGCAATTTTTATGAAATCCCTGAAATCAGGGAAAATCAGGAAAACTTACACCCCTGTATATACCCAGACACACAAGCCTGAAAATAAGCAATATGTCATTTGCAGAATGGGGTCCCACAGTGTGGATTTGCTGATGCTATCCCATACAGTGGCCAATTTATCCTCGGGGTACCTCTTTCTGTTTAGGATTGAGACCTTGATTCAGCTTGTGCAGGGTAGCATCACAAAATGCACCCTCTGGGGACCTCTTTCTGCAGATGACCGTCTGCTTTTTGCAGATCTCTTCAAGACTTTTTTAATTCAATATGAGTGGACATGACATTAGTGAGCAGGAAGTTAGATGACAAAAATAAAATAGTGGACTAATGCCTGTGATATAAATTACTGCATATCCCAACATGGTTGAAAATTGATACGAAAACCCCATATTGTTTGAACTCATCTTTTGAAAATATAAATTATCTATATTTTTGTGTAATTATTTTTATTCCTGTAGGCTGGAGACATGCTGAGTGAACGTGGACTGTCAGCCTGAAATATGTACAGGGATGTCTTTTTTTGACAAAAAATTGTTATGAGAATCCTATTTATGGAGTTGTGTTTTATCTTTGAAAGATTTAATAAATTCAGTCATATTTTTAAGCTTTTTTTCATTACTCATCTTTTCCTTCCATCATACAACTCAAATATTTTTCCAACCATTAACCCTTTACCTAACATGAAAAGCAGACGACACTTGCAAAAAAAAATTCTTGAATAACTATTACTTTCATTTTTTGTCTCAAAAACATAGGTTATGACCCCACATTCATAACCTATCATAACCTATGTTTTAGAGACAAAAAATGAAAAAATGATGAAAATTAATTGGCGACTTTTGAGAATAGCGCTGGCCGGTTTGGGACGTTACATTAGGTAAAGGGTTATCCATTTACCTAATGCAAACAATATCAAAATTTATTAATTTAAATATTGTTTTTTCAAATTTTTCAAAAAATTTCAACAAAACCACATCACGCGACCCATCACTGGAATGAGCTTGATAAGCTCATTCAAATGAGGGCAGCATGATATGGTTTTGTTGAAATTTTTTGAAACCAACTATGTTTTCAACTGCTCAATTTGTATATTGTGTCGATGCCCCTGATTATTTAAATAAAGGGTTAACCTTGTACTTTACAAATCGTCCAACTGCCCTTTACCTCAACACTTTTAACACTTACAATGTACTTCTAAGATTCACCCTCCACTCCTTCCCACACCCTCCATCTCCATTTCCTCTTTGAAGCTCCAACCACTTTTCACCCTTAATTACTTCAGTTGGCATAACGACCTAAAGACCCACCCTCCCTAGTTTTAGATTCAACTCGTCCATCTCTTCCTCAAACCTGACAGTAATGTTTAATACTCATGCTGCCGAAAGCATCTATTGCCACCAATTTTACAATAATTATCTGTACATTCTGGTATGTGCAGATCAAACCTACCATCTGATGTGCAGATCAAACCTACCATCTGATTAATTGTTGGAAAGGGCTCAGAGAGTCCTTTCCAACAATTTGTCAGATGATAAGAGTTTCAAGTATTAATTTTTATTAAGCTTCCTCACATACAGAAATACATGCTGGTCATCCATATATAGATAAGGCCTAAAAAAATAAAAAAATCTGTTTCTCAGGCCCTCCTGCATGGTCCTTTTGGCTGCCGCATGCTCTCTTTTATAACCAATTTAAACTTAAAAAAAATTAAAATTAAATGGTTTATGTCTGATATTTTACCCAAGTTAAAAAAATTGATGAATTTGTTCCTTGAGTGCAAGAAGGCTTTGCAATGCTTTAGCATTGCAAAGCCTTCTTGCACTCAAAGGATGAAATACACCACCACCCAGGCTATTCTGTAGATTAGGAGGCCTAAAACTTGAACCAAGAACATGAACTTTTGATGGCAAAGAAGTAATTACTGAAATAAAAAATAAAATAAAAAAACGCTCGCCCGCATGCAATTTCACAAATAATGGCCTGAGAAACAGAAGATCTACTTTGTGTGGCCTAAAGTGGCCTGGCAGTAAAAGGGTTAACAACCTAAACTCCCTTGACAATTACCACACACCCTTTCACTCATTGACAATCCCTGTACATCATATCACTCTGTCTATACGCATTGAAACCAAACTTCTGTACTTGAACCTCCCGAATTATACTTATTCACCCCAGGATCTGGAACCTCCTGCTAATGCCACTCCTCACAATACTAACCTCTGTTTGTACATAATTACTTACCTTATCCATGAAAAAATGTACACAAAACTGATCCCAAGTAAACAAAATTTGTTCTTATTGGCACATTATTTTTTGGGGTTTAACAACACTTTTGACAGCCAGGCTCACCTTGTGTCAGACAGTTTTACAGGAGGAGGAAGTGCGAGTACCCGGAGAGAACCACTGAGCAATGGCAAGCAACTATCAGACTCCCCAATGTACTAACTCCACACAAGCAGGGTTAGCACTGGCTGCAGACAAGTGCACCATCGACGTGCAGTATGACTTAGTACACAATGCTACCATACCCCACATGGGCAATTGGGATTAAGTACTGTGGCCAAGGGCACAAGGTGGTTGCCACAGGTGAGATTATTGGCACATAACAATTTATGTGCTAGTTACTTTAGTAAAGTAATTTAGGGAAGAAAGTCCAAAACATACATGACTGATAGCAGTTATCTCTTGATTACCCACTTGATTCTGCTGATGCACAGTAAATCTGGCAACACATTCAAGCCTGGAAATAAACAGACTGTCATCTGCAGAATGAGGACCCCCAGAGGGTGAATTTGGTGATGCAACCCTACACAGCACGGTAGCATTATTAAATTTACCCACTGTGAACCTCAATCTGAATCAAGGTCTTAGGCCTAAACAGGAAGAGGTAGCCAGGGGATAAATTGGGGAATTCTCTCCGACTGTATGAGATAGTATCAGCAAATTCACCCTCTGGGACGTCATTCTGTAAATGACAGATTGCTTATTTCCAGGATTCTACACATTAGGCTCCACCTTGATGTGGACAAAGCTTTATACAATCTGCATTATTGACCTTCACGATCTTGTTTGATTTCTGTTATTGACTTTAAAATCCTCTGGAACTATTTAGTAATCAGTTTCTTTAATTTCTCTAGTTTTATGGAAGAATGCATTGCTAAACCATGAACAAAATATTTTCCTAACTATGTTAAAAAAAACAGTATGTTTATATTAGTAACATGGATTTCTTCTATTACCAATAGGCACATAAGAGGGCAGTTTTTCATTCAAGTAAAAATTGCAAGTTTGCCAAGCTGTGTTGGACGGTAAAAATGAAACAAATTCCAAGTCAATAAAGGGCAATAACTCAAGACAAAAATACTCCAAATAATGCCTGCATTGAACATGAGGCTAGACATCAATAAGATACACTTGCTTGTGTACGAAATATGGAGCCATTTCATCAATTATTTTAAAAACTATTGAATTTAAAAACTTTGGTTCAACTATTGAGCTGCTTAAGTCTTAAAACATAGTTCAGTGGAATTTGATGATGGCTTGAGAGATGTGGTGATGGGGATGGGGGGGGGGGGTTAAACACCCCCCCCCCCCCCCCCCCCCCCCCAATGCTGGCAAAAATGTCGTATAGTTAACAAGTGCACCACCAGGCAGTGTATCAATATACGGCTGCCTATGAAGAAATTGTGCTTGTGGAGAAATTTTTAATTGATAAAAAGGTCAATAATTCCATCAAAAATAATTGTACATTCCTGGCTTATGACCCATTAAAGTTGAATATATTGTTTTCAAGTTATTGCTTGGAGAATCAAAAGTCACCAAAACCTCCAGATGGTTGCCATGGTGGCCATACTGGACATGCCAGAATGCTGATTATCGAAAGGAACCATCCTCTAGTCATGACTAATCAACCATAAAAAAACAGTATCTGTTGGATGTATTGTTTTCAAGTTATCACATGGACAAATAAAAGTTAATGGATGGATGGATGGACAGACAGATGGATGGACGGATGGACATTGATGCTGGTTATTGAAAGGAACCATCCTCTAGTCATGATTAATCAACCATAAAAAAACAGTATCTATTGGATTATCACATGTACAATGAAAAGTCCCTGAAAATCCAAGATGGCTGCCATGGCATCCATATTGGATATGCCAGAATGCTGGTTATTGAAAGGAACCATCCTCTAGTCATGATTAATCAACCATGAAAAAGCAGTATCTGTTGGATGTATAGTTTTCAAGTTATTGCGTGGACAATCAAAAGTCCCTGAAAATCCAAGATGGCTGCCATGGTGGTCATATTGCTTTGCCAGAATGCTGGTTATTGAAAGGAACCATCCTCTTTTCATGACTAATCAACCATAAAAAACAGTATCTGTTGGATGTATTGTTTTCAAGTTATCACATGGACAAACAAAAGTTAATGGATGGATGGACAGACAGATGGATGGACAGACAGACAGCCAGATGGATGGATGAATGGGCACTGCCATACCATATGGACAGACAGACAGACAGACAGACAGACAGACAGACAGACAGACAGACAGACAGACAGACAGACAGACAGACAGACAGACAGACAGACAGACAGACAGACAGACAGACAGACAATGTCATACCATAATACGTCCCGCTCATAATATGAGAGGCCGTATAAAAATTGGGAGGGAAAGTCATGAGTAGTTGGAAATTCCATCTATCTGGATTTTAGAGTTTCTTTGGTGATGCTGATGTCTCCTTTACTTCACAAAATTCCATCTCAGTTTCAAATCGCCAAAAATTCCAAATGTTACTATTTACAACTACAGTGTATGCAATATCGAACTTCATAAGTACGCATGATATCAATCGGTATGAGATTTCTATAGTACGTTTACTTATCATAATGAAAAAAATCCTCGAAATGCAAGAAAATTACATCATGTAAAATTGTTATCCTGAGTTAATTCCATCATTCACAGTTACAAAATGATGTAACGTCGAAAACTGATCATTCCTGCATAAGATCTTATTTAATGTTAGAGGGTGTGAATTGCTCAAAGTTCTCAGCTTGAGCATTTGGTTAGCACATATTTAATTCCCAGAATAATACCAAATAATAACAACCTGATAATTCTATCATAAATGTGTTGGCATTTCAGTTACCAGAATCTATTTTATGCCCCCCTTTCATGGCTTCATTTTCAAAATTTTTCTCGGTAGTGAATTTCCAACTGGGGGAGGGATTGGGAGGGGGTTTCCCCCTCCCAGTCCCTCCCCCAGTTGGAAATTCACTACACTACACCCCCCCCCCCCCCCCCCCCCAATCAGAAACCTCTAGCCAGGTCCCTGCTCCCTCTGCATATGTAACCAAGACTTCACTTGCTTCATGCGTAAAATTTTGTCCGACATGAGGTGACTCTGGCTGTCGAAAGTGTCATTAAACCCCTTTCTGACTTACATTATTATCCCGTATCATAGGCGAACACACCCTTTGATCACCCGATGACATTTTCAGCTCAACTCAACGAAGCATACTGCCAGTGCTTCACAGACAGGTACTCCGGCAAGCGCCTCAACAGGTCCCAGTTTTACACCAAAGTAAGGTGAGGATTGCATAGTATTGGTGAACATTCCCAACGTCCACAGCTGGCTTGAGAATCAACGTCGCAGAGTCACACACTCAAACTTCACTGATCTCACACCACCCACTACTATGGGAAGCACCCGAATTAATCGCTCAGTGGTCACCTATCCAAGGATTAACCGGGTTCGACGTTGCTTAACTTCGGTGATCTAACGAAAACCAGTGTCACTTCACCAGTCAATATGTAACTAGGAGAGTGCTCGATTCATTAGCTCAACTTTGGCGAAGCCAAATTTGAGCTTATGCCATGGCCCGTCGTCCGTCTGTCCATCAACAATTGGATACGGCTCGGGCTAGAGGCCGTATTTATGAACCGATCTTTACGAAACTTCTTGGGTACCTTTGTTATGACCGTGGGACTAGAACGAGTGTTTTTGGGTGCGGTCCGAAATTTAAGATGGTTGCCAGCCGCCATTTTGTACCAACGATGCAGAAACCTGTTTTTTTGTACAGAACTTCCATATGAAAGCTCTGATTTGAATAATTTTTTGTATGAATGTTTAGTACCATGGGATACATCACATATAATACGGGTTTTTTTCTCGTGCGTAAATTATGCAAATTAGACTAACTTTGATGTTTTTTGGTGTTACTTTCAGCACTGTAAGTGCAAATGCCAATACGGCTCTGGCTAGAGGCCGTATTTATGAACCGATCTTTACAAAACTCCTTGGGTACCTTTGTTATCACCGTGGGACGAGAACGAGTGTTTTGGGGTCCGGTCCGAAATTCAAGATGGCCGATGGCAGCCATTTTGTACAAAATTTGGTGCAATCAGATTTTTGCACAGAACTTCCATACGAAAGCGCTGATTTGAATAATTTTTTGTGTGAATGTTTAGTACCATGGGATACATCACATATAATACGTTTTTTTTTCTCGTGCAAAAATTATGCAAATTAGATGAACTTTGATTTTTTCAGTGCTACTTACACACAGTAAGTACACATGTCAATACGGCTCCGGCTAGAGTCTGTATTTATGAACTGATCTTCACGAAACGTCTTGGGTACCTTTGTTATCACCTTGGGACGAGAACAAGTGATTCTGGGTGCGGTCCAAAATTCAAGATGGCTGCCAGTGGCCATTTTGTACCGAAATTAGGTCTAATCAGTTTTTTGTACACAACTTCTATACGGCTCAGGCTAGAGGCCGTATTTATGAACCGATCTTTACGAAACTTCTTGGGTACCTTTGTTATCACCGTGGGATGAGAACGAGTGTTTTTGGGTGTGGTCCGAAATTCAAGATGGCCACCAGCAGCCATTTTGTACCAAAATTAGTGCAATCAGTCTTTTGTACAGAACTTCTGTATGAAAGTTCTGATTTGAATAAATTTTTGTATGAAGGTTTAGTAACATGGAATACATCACATATAGTACAGGTTTTTTTCTCGTGCAGAAATTATGCAAATTAGACTATCTTTGATGTTTTTGGGTGTTACTTTCAGCACTGTAAGTGCAAATGCCAATACGGCTCGGGCTAGAGGCCGCATTTATGAACCGATCTTTATGAAACTCCTTGGGTACCTTTGTTATCACCGTGGGACGAGAACGAGTGTTTTGGGGTCCGGTCCAAAATTCAAGATGGCCGATGGCAGCCATTTTGTACAAAATTTGGTGCAATCAGATTTTTGCACAGAACTTCCATATGAAAGAGCTGATTTGAATAATTTTTTGTGTGAATGTTTAGTACCATGGGATACATCACATATAATACAAGTTTTTTTCTCATGCAGAAATTATGCAAATTAGATGAACTTTGATTTTTTCAGTGCTACTTACACACAGTAAGTACACATGTCAATACGGCTCGGGCTAGAGTCTGTATTTATGAACCGATCTTCACGAAACATCTTGGGTACCTTTGTTATCACCTTGGGACGAGAACGAGTGTTTCTGGGTGCGGTCCAAAATTCAAGATGGCTGCCAGTGGCCATTTTGTACCGAAAGTTAAAAAATTTATAGTAATTTATATATTTTTTATACTTACCAATGACCCAGACTTAGCTGGTGCTAACTCCACAAAAACCAGGGCCAAACACAAATTTTGCCCCCCAATCCCCAAAATTTGCATCCAAAACAAAAAGAAATCATGTCCTAAAGGACCTCCATAGTACGACTCTACTGCGCATGCGCAGTGACGCAGTCGTCCCGAAATTGGCGCCAAATATCATTCTTACTGGCAGTGCCTGGTCAGCGCTATGTACTCAGCGGGGAGGCAAGAGTTCCCAACTCAGGGAGGGCCATCCCCGTCTGGGTCATTGGTAAGTATAAAAAATATATAAATTACTATAAATTTTTTAACATTTTTATACTGTACCAATGACCCAGACTTAGCTGAATAGTAAACAGGCTGGAGGGCCTAGGACATAGAGGAAAATCCAATAAGCTCAATTATAAAATAAAGAGATAACCCCTTAAGGAGAAAAGGAGTATTAGGCTTTACATGTATCTTTCTTATTTAATATTTAAATTAGAAAGATACACTACCCTTAATAATTGAGCACAATAACATTCATGTTCTCTATTAATATCCAGTATAACCTTTATACTAATTAATATTAAAACAAGCCAATAAATAAAGTAGTCCAGAGAATTGAGACTCTTTATAATCATTTAAAAGTGTCCGAGTATTGTATATTAAAGCCCGTTTGACACTTGACATATACAAATGCTTCACACCGAGCTACACTTTAAAAATAAGACATGAATGAAATTAAACATTAATATTACACTTTAAAACCATCCCGGAAGCGACTCAGAAATACTGTCTTGGAGGAGGCATTCCCTTGCTTTTCACTATAAAGCAGGTGACCTAAGGGAACACCCGCCCCCCCCCCCTTCCCCTTGCCCTGGGTCAAATAGCCCAGAGCGAAGAGGGCAGCCGGACGGAGTCACTGCCGGAACAGAAAGCCTGCATAACTATAGTTGCAACTGTTTAGTGGACGACATTCTGAGCAACAGATAACGGACCTAAACAATGCAGGTCTCCAGAAATGGACTCAATATTTCTGAGATAAAAATTAGTAAAAGTGGATGGCTGAGACCAATAAGCAGCCTTCATTAAATCTGTAATAGCAACACTATTAGCATAAGCCCAGGAAGTAGAAAGAGCTCTTACTTCATGAGCAGAAATCTTAAGCACAGACTGCTGAGAAGAAGATAAATCTTCATACGCAGTACGGATAGTTAACTGAATCCATCTAGCAATAGAATGGACTGAAATGTCCTTTCTATTAGGCATCAAAGACAGAAAGAAACGTTTCCGTCCCTTTCTGATGAACTGAGATCTCTGTTTATAGATACGTAGTGCTCTAACAGGACAGAGTAAAGGCCTACGCCCGTCTGAAGACGGAAGAGCCTTAATAACAATAGGTTCCGGATATTTATTAGGAGCCTGATTCTTAGCTAAAAAACCGACGTTAGTAGTGAAGGTGATAGTGTTCCCAACACTACGATAATGAGAATCATCCACCGATAGTGCATGAAGCTCACTGACTCTTCTGGCAGAAGAGAAAGCTAAGAGAAAAGCTGTCTTATAAGATAAGAATTTGAAATCTACTGTCCCAAGAGGTTCAAATGGCTTTTCCTTCAATTTAAGGAGAACCCAAGCTAAATTCCACTTAGGAATTAATCTAAGAGTTCTGGGTCTATTTATCGAAAAGTTTCTAACCAATTTCGATAAAGAGACATTAGATCCAATTTGTAAACTATCATGATGTGCATAGGTATCAGATAACATAGATCTATAACCCTTTATAGTAACCGGTTGCAGTTTGATTTCGTCAAACAAGTATACTAGAAAGTTAGCAATGTCTGGTATAGAGGGATCAAATATATCAACAGAATGATCCCTACACCAACGACGGAAAACCTTCCACTTAGCCGCATAGTTTAGCGAAGAGGAGGTCCTCCTACAGTTAGAAATCGCGTCCACTGCTCGTCCTGTAAAGTGCTTGCCATGCAAGAAGGACCGCACAACGGAAAAACGTGAAGGTTGAGACCTTGCGGGTTGTGATGCAGTTGGCGCGATTTCCCCTGCCAAAGAAGATCCTCTCGTGGAGGGAGCTTCCGCGGTAGGTCCCACAACAGACACCTGAGTAGATTTATCCACGGTCTCTGTGGCGACAGAGATGCTACCAACAGAATCTTGCATTGAGATTGTTTTATCTTTAGCAATACTTGTTGAATTAACGGCGCTGGAGGATACGCATATCCTATCATTCCGTCCCAAGGGATCGATAGAGCGTCTACAGCAAATGCTCTTGGATCCGGACACGGGGACACATACGTCTGCAGCTGATTGTTGAGATGTGTCGCAAATAAGTCTATCATTGGCCGTTCCCATTGGTAGCAAATCTGATTGAATACTTGTTTGTTGAGAGTCCACTCCGACGGCAACAAGCGACCCTTTCGAGAAAGGGAGTCTGCTAGCACATTCAGACGACCCGGTATGTGACGGACCGAAAGAAGAACGTGATGTTCCAACGCAAACAGAAGGATTCTTTCCGTTAGATTGAACAACGGAACTGAATGAGTGCCTCCCTGATTCCGTATATACGCCACTACTGTCGTATTGTCGGATAGGATTTGGACATGAGCATCGTGAATAATGTCCATCCAGTGACGTAACGCAAGCCAGATTGACATCATTTCCTTGATGTTTATGTGCTTGCACAGGAATTGCGGATCCCAAAGACCCTGGCATCTCGAATCCGTTGGGATTAATGATGCACCCCAACCTGTTTGACTGGCATCCGTCATAATGGTAAAACTCGGATCCGGCAACTGCAGCGGAACTCCTTGAGTTAACCACTGAATGTTTGCCCAAGTCTGAATCTCTTGTTTCACTTGATCTGACAAGAGAACGTCTACATCGAGCGAATGAATTTTCACACTCCAATTCTGAGTCAAGAAAATTTGAAGAGGCCGTGTGCGTAGCCGTCCCATCGGAATGAGATCCGCAGCGGCTCCGCACAGACCTATCAGTCTCATAAATTCTCTCGCTGTGACTTTGTCTGTATTTAGACAATAGCGAGCGTAACAACTGACTAATTTCGCTCTGGTTAACGGCAGACGAACGAGATTGTTGTGCGTCTCGAAGCTCATTCCCAGATGAGTGAATGACTTGGACGGCACCAGATCCGACTTCTCCTCGTTTACTATGAAACCGAGACGTCGGAGCAATAGAAGAAGATTCTGAACATCGTTCTGAAGCGTTAACTCGTTGCCGTACCTCTGAAGAATGTCGTCCAGGTAGGCCGACGTTACCGCAGACGAATGAGCTCGGAAGTAAATCATTACCGAGTTCATTACTCGAGTGAAAGCCCAGGGTGCTAGATTCAATCCGAAGCACATGGCCCGGAACTGATACACCACTCCTAGGACTGCGAAGCGTAGATACTTTCGGAATGTCGGATGTACCATGACGTGAAAGTACGCATCTTTGAGATCTATGCTCGTTGCATAATCGTTCACCCGAATACTCGCTCTGACCGATCGAATCGTCTCCATATAAAACTTCGGAGCGATGATCAGCTTGTTTATCCAGCTCAAATCTATGACTGGACGGAACGAGCCGTCTGGTTTCGGAACCAGAAACAGATGGCTGTAGAATCCCAGCGATTCCTGGTTTTCTACGACCTCTACCGCGTTCTTCATTAAAAGAGACTGCACCTCTGATAGCAGAGTGTCTCTTTTCTGAGGGTTTGACGGAAGATGAGTCCACTTTGGACTTCGAGTTAATGGAGGCTTTCGTTTGAAGGATATCTTTAGACCTTCCGAAGTCACTCCTCTCACCCAAGGGTCGTCCGTAATCGACGCCCACTCTTGAGAAAAACTCGACAACCTTCCGCCAACCGGAACGCGATAGAGGTTTGAGCCATCACCTCCTGGATCTGCGAGGCCTGCGGTAGGAGAAACCACGTCTTCCACGACCCGCACCTCGCCTCGTCGACCTCGGGGCGTCCGACCGATTGTCCCGGCCTGAAGGACGTCCCGAACGAGAGTCGCTATCCTGACGGTCTCTCGAATAAGAGCTAGAGGACGCACCGGAACCTCTATAGGAACCTCTCTTGGGCGGATAAGACCCAGAAGTGCCCGCCTTATTCGTGTCTGCTGAATCCGACCTTTTAGGAGCGGATCTAAACAACAGAGAATCACTAGCTTTCTTTTTAATATTATCATAAATAGCGGAAAGCTTGCCGTCAAAGAGAAGATCTCCTGAGACCGAAGCGACTCTAAGAGAGTTCTTCACCTTAGAATCCACTAGTGTGGATGTAGACAGGGCTGCGTCACGTCTAACCAACTCCAGATTAGCCACTGAAAGGGCGGAGTTACACGTGGAATAAGCTACTGCCCTTGAAAGAAGTCTTAAGGAGGATTGTATATCCTGAAACTCTTCCCCTTGAAGACGCAGTGATAACGCCTTCGTAAGGTGATCTGCGTAAGATAAGGCATCTAAATTGGCTCTGTTAGACGCAATAGCTGTTTCCAACACTGCGGTTGGAATAGAAGCTGACGACGGTAATGATAGCTCTAAGTCTTCCGCCTCGTCGTCCATACGCAGAGGAACTCTCGGTATACCCTGACCTGCCGTGTCGAATTTATTCCTTGCATTAATGAAAGGCAGGTTGAGAGTATTTGCGGACAAGAAGCCTGCTTTCCCTGTCCTGGAAGCAAGTTTAAAAATAGCGTCGTTCAATAATTCAAATGTTCTTGCAACATTATTGGACTGCGACGGAAACTCGGGAGCGATGTCCCTGAACCGCTCGAAAAAATCAGAGTCCAATGACGCTATAATTCTCCTGTCCGGAAGCGCAGCAGTCTGGCCCGACGGAACAACTTGAGGAAGAAAGTGCCGGATGAAGTCTACGGCAGCTTTGTGTTGTTCCGAAAGGGATAGCTCCAATTCATCCGTATCCCTTTCACCATCCGGTCGGACCTCCCGATGTTCCCGGTCGTCCGCCCCCGATGCTTCGGCGGAGCGTACCGACCCAGCGCCGTCGGATAATTCTCGATCCGACACCGTCTCTGTCGGCTGCTGGGATGCTGCGATAAGCTGTGCTATCTGCACTAGAATGTCCGACGTCGAGACCTGCGGAGGAGCGGTCTTTCGCTGCTTTGCCGAGGGCAGCTCCGCATCGGATGGCTCCCGCATACTTTTCCTATGCGAACGTCCGGAGTCCATCGGTCTCGAGTCCCTGGCTGCCGGATGGTGTGACCTGGTCGCCGAATAATCCTTCCTCGGCGAAGCTGGCAAGATATCGGAGGTCACGCAGCCAAGGTGCGGTCGTGTGCGCCGGCGAGAAGAGGAAGCCTTAACAGTCTCTGCGGACTGCTTATACAACGGAGCGTCCCGAGCGACGGACGTATGCTCCGCTAAAGACACATTTTGTACCACAACATCTGGTCCCAGATGTTGTTGTACGAGAGAGGGGCCTCTCTCGCTCGCGGCCCGGCTGGACCTGGACGAGCTAGGAACCGGACTAAAAGGCTTCCTCCGTTCTCGTTCACTATCCGCCGTCACTGGGTGTGCATCTATTATATTTATAGTGCTCGCATCACCCAAAATTTCCTCTTGGACCGCATCGGACGAACCCGGCTGCCGAACCATTCGGTGAATGGACGCTACACCGGGCGAGCTAGCGGACGACATTTGTCTAATCTCCATGAGCACTTTTGCCGCTAGCTCTGTATTTAATTGTGACGACGGACGCACACTTGAAGAAGATAACATGGAAACATCACCCTGTTCTGGTTCCTCTGAAATAGAAACTGAGAGAGTAGAGTGACCTTGTGGAGAAAGAGCCGGCATCGCTCTTTCTCCAGAAACAACATATCGTGACACACGTTTCCAATGTTTCTCATCCCAATGTTCACATACAGGACAGGGATTAATGCGAGAACACTGACTACAATTTATGCAATAATCATGAAAGTCAGAGGAAGATTTCTTCCTATTACAATTTGAACAAGTTCCTTTCATTGTGAAGGAACAACAATAAGTCCTAGTTACTCGCAAAAACCCCTGACACAAAGATACATAATAACATGATCCATTAATAAATGAAAAAACAATTGCAAAACAAAATAATTTTGAAAAAATATTTTTTCAGAGAAGCCCAAGTTGCTGAAAAGTAACGTTGAGCCCCGATGGATCCGATGGCAAAGTGTGGTCAAAAATTTAAAAATTATATAAAATAATTAATGAGACACTTTCGGATAATATAAATGTATCTTATAATGAGATAAACTACCTCAAAGACAAACAGCCCCCCTCAAAAAAGGCTGTTGCCAATGAAAACAAACAGTGTAAACACAGAAGAAAACATGACTCCAGGCACTGAAAAAACTGGCCCGGAATCAGTCCTCAATTACACTCTATCTGATGCAAAACAGAGACTCCCAGGGGAGAATCTGCAGAACATCAGATGGAAGATGCAGAACACAAACGTTATACACCCATGGGTGAAAACGTAACTATGGGGAAAATAACAGAAAACATTCTGTAACCAAGCAACTCTCCCAGGGAAATTTTAGAAATGAAACTTCTCAAAAATATGCCAAAAGCATGGGAGAATTGCAAGGGGGGACTTTAGAAGGTTAGGGGAGAGGAAACACTGAATAAGCAGTGCAACAATTAGCAAGAATGACAACAAGAGGCGTTTGCCTCGAAAATAGGCAACTTAACATAATTTTAACAAAAAATTTTAAGTACAGCCCTGATTATTTTTTGCCACTTCTTTTTTCCTCTCCTCCTTCTATCCTCCTTAGAATCACATTTTCTCCAAGAATTACGTGTCTGGCATCCTTTAAACTGAGATTTACAAGCACAAAGATCAGTGAGATGTTGACTGATGAAGGGCCAAACAGAGAAATGATATTTGGCGCCAATTTCGGGACGACTGCGTCACTGCGCATGCGCAGTAGAGTCGTACTATGGAGGTCCTTTAGGACATGATTTCTTTTTGTTTTGGATGCAAATTTTGGGGATTGGGGGGCAAAATTTGTGTTTGGCCCTGGTTTTTGTGGAGTTAGCACCAGCTAAGTCTGGGTCATTGGTACAGTATAAAAATTTAGGTCTAATCAGTTTTTTGTCACAACTTCTACACAGCTCATATTTGTGAACTGATCTTCACGAAACTTCTTGGGTACCTTTGTTTTCACCTTGGGACAGGAATGAGTGTGTTTTGGGGTGCCTTTGTTATCACTGTGCTATGAGAACAAATATTTTGGGGTTCAGTCAGACCCACTCTGGGACTCAAAGATTTTTTTCTAGTTTAGCATCTGACTGTCACCCACCTTTACAATACTTTACCTATTTATTTATTTATTTATTTATTGGTGTTTAAGGTCACATACTTATGCACAATGGCTAATCGTGACCGTGACGGTTTTACGGGTGGAGGAAGCCGGAGTACCCGGAGAGAACCACCGAGCAACGACGAGCAGCTGTCAGCTCTCCAACATCGTAACTCTGAACTCTGCACCGCAGCACAGGCAGGGTTAGATTGGTTGAAGACATGCGCACCATCGACGTGCAGTACGCCTCAGTAGACAGCGTCATCGTGCCCCCATGTAGGCAATCGGGGTGAAGTGTCTTGCCCAAGGACACAACGCGGTTGCCGCAAGTGGGATTCGAACCGAGGACCTCTCGGCTTGCAGCCTGCACCTCTACCAACTGAGCCACCGCGCCCCAATACTTTACCTATACATTTGTTACAGGCAACGGTCAGTATTTATGTACAGACCGTTACAATACTTTATATGTACCTTTGTTATCAGGTCATTACCTAGATGTTTGTCATTGCTGTGTCACATACTATACATGTACATGTCTTTGTCTTGACAAGCTGAGCTACAGTGTCATTGACACTTTCATTTTGGTTGTTAGAATTGGTCCAGATGCATTTGCCTTTAACAAATTATTGTCCTTTAACCCTTTACCTAACATGAAAAGCAGACGACACTTGCAAAAAAAGTTCTTGAATAACTAATTTTTTTCACTTTTTGTCTCAAAAACATAAGTTTTGGCCCCTCATTGGAATGAGCTTGTTGAGCTCGTTCCAACAAGGGGTCATAACCTATGTTTTGGGGACAAAAAATGAAAAAATAATGAAAATTAATTGACAATTTTTGAGAATAGCGCTGGATGGTTTTGGTCATTATGTTGGGCCAAGGGTTAAACAATTTATTGTGAAATTTTTACCAGTAAAACAGAAACTTGTTTACAACAATAAATGAGAACTACTCTATTTCCCTGTGTTACCGCAGACGGTTTCGTGACATTTTATGATATTGGGTACCCCAAATAAGCCTTAACCCGTAAAGACCTATTTCGGACCTTTACGACCTCAGAACAGGTGCCCTTAACATGCCAGCAAATGGAGATCCTGTGGAAACAGAGATATTAAGTAGCTGGTGGTTTCTAGTCAAGTCTAGGCTGCCTGTTAAGGCATCCAAGATTTGACTAGACATCACTGCTTAGCCACTGGATGTATGGAAGCTGTGGGCTGGTAGGACACTTGTCCAGTCCCCTAAGGGTTAAACGTGATAGTGTAAAGTATTTTGGATGGACTCATACCTGGAAAAAACAAATCAATTGACAAATTTGTGAATGGAAGAGCTAGATGTATGGATGGAAAGATAGAAGGATTGAGAGTACATCAATGTCCATTGCTTTCCTAAAGAAAAGAGGGCAAAATTATTTTATTAAGGAAAAAAAGTCAACTTCAAAAACTTTTATATATAAATATATATGTATATATAGAAAGCATAAAATAAACTAAACTTGTTCTTTTCTGAAAATAATTCTTTCAGAATTCATCTGTTACCAACATTATCCTTTCAAATAAGATGAATGAGAAGCTGATGTTGACCATAACCCTTAGGAGCCTAATTCAGGCCTGGCATTCTGAAAAATGCAGGAGGGCAAAAATTCGCTCTCCTCAATCAGCTTAGGAGAGCAATTAGCTTTACACAGCATTTTAAGTATCCAGTTGAACGAACTCATTGAAACTGAAACCAACAGACTACATCAGTGATTTTATTAACTTTACTAAGGTAAAGCGAAATCTCTTAGACATCTAGATGTCTCACTCAACAACCGAACACACACTTGACAAGACCTGTGTGTGTACCCAGACCTGTTGTCCAAGAAAGTCATACGCCTACCACTACCACCTTCAACCCCCCAAGGGGGGTTGAAGGTGGTAGTGGTAGGCGTATGACTTTCCTGGACAACAGGTCTGCTTGAATCTACAGTCACATCCTGGTGCAAGTGCTTCAAGAGACAGGATAGTAGTAATGGTAGTATATTATAGTGTCAATATTCCTTGAATAATTACCCCTCAAACTGTGATGTCAGTTGTTGAACTTGAAACTGACAGAAAAAAAAATATTGCTGTGACCCATTTTGCTTCAAATGATTGCAACTGTGTTTGTGTATGGTTGCAGCCATTACCTTTTACCACTAAACCACTTTCAAAATGAAATTACGTGATGTTATGTGACTTTGAAGTTAAATTACATTTTTGCTTTACAACAAAAATTTAATGTGAGCATAATACATGTAATCTCAATCATCCCAGACCAAAATATTTAGAAGGGCAATTTTTCGCTCTCCTTAATTCTTTCAGGAGGGCAGTAAGGAGAGCTAAAAAATCGCTCTCCTGAAATTGCCAAGCCTGGCCTAATTCTGATTTTAATCACCCTATTTTTTAACAAAACAGGTTCTGCAACACGCAGTCTCTGAGTATATTTGCAAGTTACATTCATAGTGCATTGGTAATTGTTTCTAGCTATATAGGCATCCAAGACACACTTGCAATACCACAAGATGCAGACTGTCAAAGTGTAGGAAAAATGTACAAAAATCTCCAGACTTTTAAGGGTTAAAGTCATCCAGTCAAAAGTGACTGTCGTTGGAAGTTAATAAATATTACACACTTAATATTAACATCGTGAACAAGGTAAAATCAGTATTCAGCACTGCTGCAGAAAACTGCTGTTCTTTGAGCATGTATCCTCTTCAACTCTGAATCCAAATTTCATATTAGCCTTTACCTTACATGACTGCAATATCTGGTCAATGCAATTCAATAGACTCGCCGAACTATATAAAAGTATATCATTTTTTTGCTTCCTCAACATACTTCATGCCCCCTCTCCCCATTGCAATATTTATATTACTTATTGGTGTTTAAAGTCACATACTTATGCACAATGGCTAATCATGACCGTGACAGTTTTACAGGTGGAGGAAGCCGGAGTACCCGGAGAGAACCACCGAGCAACGACGAGCAGCTGCCAGCACCCCAACATCGTAACTTCGCACTGCAGCACAGACAGGGTTAGAGTGGTTGAAGACATGTGCACCATCAACGTACAGTACGCCTTAGTACATGGCGTCATCATGCCCTCATATGGACAATGGGGGTTAAGTGCCTCGCCAAGGACACAACACGGGAGTCCGAATCGATCGCTCAGATGGTCATCCATCTGTGGAATAACCGGACTCAACATTGCTTAACTTCGGTGATCTGACGAGAACCGGTTACCACAATGCCCCCCCCCCCCCCCCCCCCCCCCCCCATTGCAATAGCTTCGTTAAAATGATGGGTCATAAAGCAAGGTTTTATAGGCAAAAAATGATAAATTTGTTATTCCAGAATTTGTTTTACAAATGTCATCAGCAAGTTGTATTGTCAACACTTACTGTCAGCACCCCTGTACTAAAAAGTGGAATATTCCAGAACGGAATTAATGTAATTTCAGAAGCGGAACTACTTGAACTCTTCTTCTATCATCAGGTCTCTTGTAAGGAGTGGGGGGGGGGGGGGGGGGTTGTCCTGTAAGGAGACCTAATGATAGAAGAAGAGTTCAAGAGGAGACAATTTGTAGTATTTTGAGAACATCTTGACGATTTGAACATTTTCAAATTGGTGTGATTGAAATTGAATCAAATTGAATCATGGGGAATATTTCAAATCGAATTCCAGAAGCTACGCAGGGCCCTATTGAAAGCATCTGCCGATGTAATTTGCAAAGTGAGCAGTTGAGAAAACAATTTGCTTTTTAAATATCAACAAAACCATATCCTCTGACCCCACATAGGAATAAGCTCATCGCATGACATTTGTTGAAATGGTTTGAAAAATTTGAGAGAAAAAAATAATTAAAATAACAAACTTTGATATCGTGTGCACTGGGTAAAGGGTTTAGTGGGGTATCATGCCTGATGATGTGACTTCAATGTGTAATGCTATAAAATTTCATCATTTCATTTCAAAATTTATCGATGCAGGTTGGAAATATCCATTTGTCTAGCCTCAGACAAATTGAAATGCCATTCAAAAGTATAACATTATGACCAATCAGACTATGGGTCAGTAAAAGTCAAGTCATATGTCAGACTCATAGAGGTAAGATATGGCACAATTAATAAATTTTGCTTCACTTCAAAGATTTTCACTTCCTCCAATCTCATCACTGACGGAAAATTTCGAAGAATGAAATTTCATTGATTTGCTGCGAGGTTTAAATGGAGCAGTTTTTCGCTGGTGCATTACGAGTCCAAGAAAAGCTCCACTATGAAGATAAGCCATTGCTTCATGTGGTGTGAGAAACCATCGGAGTGCCGCCTTGTCTTGTGGAAGAAGCTGTTCAAATTCATGATCTGATTGGGCTTCAGGAGTCTGTAAAAAAAGAATGATAAAATTGTACCTTCCATGTCTTTCTTGCAGTGTCTGCAGATAAATCATTTTCAAACGGTTTGACTATTAGATCCACAACAGCCAAATTGAACGAACAAGACTACATGCAACAGACTTCTACATTCGTTTTTCTACTTGATCCTACACTAATATAATATTTTTCCAGGCCAGAGAATTTAACTGCAACTATAACTCTATTACCATCTTACTTCTGTTGATACAAGAACTTTTCACACGTTACCACAATTATTACCCCAAAAACATATTAATGAGTCTAGGAATACTTGGAGTCAGGTTTGTAGGCCCTCATAGAATGATAAGGTAGATGCAAGGACAAGCATCCAACTACCGGTACTTCGGAAATTCTCTGCCCTAAATGTTGTATCTTCATATTTCTTAAATCTTTCAGCCTTTGACTTTTAGATCTGTGGATTTTAACCCTTTACCTAACATGAAAAGCAGACGACACTTGCAAAAATAATTCTTGAATAACTAATTTTTTTCATTTTTAGTCTCAAAAACATAGGTTATGACCCCTCGTTGGAACAAGCTCGACGAGCTCGTTCCAACGAGGGGTCATAACCTATGTTTTTGAGACAAAAAATGAAAAAAAATAATGAAAATTAATTGGCGATTTTTGAGAATAGCGCTGGCCGGTTTTGGCCGTTACGTTAGGTAAAGGGTTAATGTAATACACAAATCAGCTAATTACAGTGGAACCCTGTTAACTGAAGTGCCATGAAAAGCATTCAATTAACAGGAGTATTCAATTAACAGGGATTGTGTCACTCCACTGTATTCTAGCGATAAACTTAGCATTTATTCTATTATTATATCTTGTTTGACAGAGATCCATGAGCTCTGTCAAACAAGATATAATAGATTAAATGCCTGTATTGGATGTACTGAGGCCAAATAGGTCTATAAACAAAGGAAAACTGGAGAGAATCAGGGTAATTTCTCGATAGGTTTCAAAATTTTTGATTCAGTTAACGGGAGTTTACTCTATAACCTATATTAAATTAACAGGTGAAATTTGTACTGGAGGTATGGTAAATGTTTTTGTGCTGGGAAATTATTTTCAATTAACAGCGTTATTCAGTTAAGAGATATCCAACTAAATGGGCTCCACTGTACCATGAGAACCCTTTACCTGATTTAATGACCCAAACTGGCCAGCATTATTCACAATGAAAGTATCAATGACACTGTAGCTCAACTTGACAAACTTGAACTTGGTAAGTTATAAATGAAATGGCAAAATTGAAGATTACTGGTACCAAGGTTACTTGGTGAAATTTCAACATAAGAGCATTGTGTGTGCACATCGTCAGAGCAATCCATGCATTTTTAAATGTAAACTGTAAGACTGGCTAAAGGAAGAATGTTGATACACAAATGCAGTGTGTTCAGAGATAACTGTAAATGGCAACTTTTTTCACAGAAAATGAATGCAAATCAATAGCTCTTATCGAAAGGTTTTGCCTAATGAGCACACCAAGTTAAAAAACAATCCTATGATAAATGTGGCCTGTAGGCCATGTCAAAGAAGAATGTTGATGCACAAATGCAACAAATTCAAAGTTTGTTGCTAACAGCAACAGTTTTTGATGGCAATGAAAAGAAAATCAATAGCTCCTATCTTTGTCACCCTGCATAAGAATACAAAGTTTCAAAACAACCTGATAATGAAAGTGCCCTCTGAGGCATGCCAAAGGAAGATGTTAATGCACAAATGGACTAAGTTTGAAGGTCATTGCTTGTGGTAATGTTTTTTTTTTATGGAAATTCATAAATATACCCTGCAGAGAGTGTAAAAAGAATAAGTTGATGCACAAATGCAGTTAGTTCAAAGTCTGGTGATAACAACAATAAATTTTTATGGAAATGAAAAAAAGCAATAGCTCACATCTAGAGGTCACCCCGAACACACATACCAAGTTTCAAAGTGATCCAATCATAAATGTGCCCTGAAGGGTGTGTTAAAGGGAAATATTGAGGTTTGACTAGACTAAGTTCAAAGGTCAGGGGCAACATTTTTTGACAGAAATGGAAGAAAATTGACAGCTCCCATATAGATGTCACCCCCACACAAGCACACCAGGTCTGCAAGCAATCCAGTCATAAATGTGCCCTGCAGGGTGTGTCAAAGGGAAATAATACTGATTCTTAACTGCACTAAGTTTTTACTAAGTTCATCAGAGGTCGTTGCCAATGGCAAATATTTTTGATGGAAATGGAAGAAAATTGATCGCTCCCATCTAGAGGTAATCCCAAACAAACATACCAAGTTTCAAACCATCCTGATCATAAATGTGCCCTGTGGGGCATACCAAAGGAACATGTTGATCCCTGACTAAATTAAGTTCAAAGGTCATTGCCAGTGGCAACATTTTTTGAAGGAAAATGGAAGAAAATCAATAGCACCCATGTAGAGGTCACCCCAAACAAGCATGCCAGGTTTCAAAACAATTCGATCATAAATGTGCCCTGTAGGGTGTGACAAAGCGAAATATTAAGGTCTGACTAAACTAAGTTGTAAGAACGTTGTCCGCGGCTACATTTTTTGACGGAAATGGAAGAAAATCGATAGCTCTCATCTAGAGCTCATCCCAAACAAGCAAACCAAGTTTTAAAGTGATCTGGTCAAAACTATGCACTGCAGAGTGTGCCAAAAGCGAAATATTGATGCATAACTGCACTAAGTTCATCGAAGGTCATTGCCAGTGGCAACATTTTTTGATGGAAATCGAAGAAAATCGATAGCTCCCATCTAGAGGTAACCCCAAACAAGCATACAGAGTTTCAAACCGATCTGATCATAAATGCGACCTGCGAGGTGTGCCAAAGGAAATTGTGGATGTACGTACATACGCATGTATGTACACCCGGACGTACATACGTATGCCGACGGACGAGAAGTGATGGTTATAGCTCAGCTTGACTTTGTCAAGTCAAGGTGAGCTAAAAATCATTTGTCAACACTTTTATTATTTTTCTCATTTTTTGTCTCAAATCCCAAATAAACATACCAAGTTTCAAACCATCCTGATCATAAATGTGCCCTGTAGGGCGTGCCAAAGGAATATGTTGATCCCTGACTTAACTAAGTTCAAAGCGGCAACACGTTTTGGTGGAAATGGAAGAAAATCAATAGCTCCCATCTAGAGGTCACTCCAAAACAAGCATGCCAGATTTCAAAGCAATCCGATCATAAATGTGCCCTGTGGGGTGTGCCAAAGGGAAATATTGAGATCTGACTAAACTAAGTTCAAAGAACGTTGTCCGCGGCCATATTTTTGGACAGAAATTGGAGAAAATTGATAGCTCCCATCTAGAGGTCACACCAAACAAGCATACCAAGTTGCAAAGCAATCTGATCATAAATGTGACCTGTGAGGTGTGCCAAATGGAAATTTTGATGCATAACTGCATTAAGTTCATCAAAGGTCGTTGCCAACGGCAACATGTATTGACAGATATCGAAGAAAATCGAGAGCTCCCATCTAGAGGTAACCCCAAACAAGCATACCAAATTTCAAACCAATCTGGTCAAAAATATGCCCTGTACAACGTGCCAAAGGAGTATATTGATGCCTGACTAAACTAAGTTCAAAGGTCGTTGCCAGCAGCAACATTTTTCGACGGAAATGGAAGAAAATTTTTAGCTCCCATCTAGAGGTCACCCCAATCAAGCATACCAAGTTTCAAAGTGATCTGATCATAAATATCATAAATGCGACCTGTGGGGTGTGCCAAAGGAAATTGTGTACATACGTACATACATACGTATGTACACCCAGATGTACATACGTACGCCGATAGACGAGAAGTGACGACAATAGCTCAGCTTGACTTTGTCAAGTTGAGCTAAAAATCATTTGTCAACACTTTTATTATTTTTCTCATTTTTTGTCTCAAAGACACAAATTTGTTCCAATGTTCCAATGAAGAAAAGTGAAGAAAAACTATGTTTCAGAAGCCAAATTTGTACAAATAATAAAGTTTAAATAGGGACTTTTTTGTGAACACTGTTGGTGGGATATAGCCATCTTTTAGCCAAAGGGTTAAAGATTAACAAGGAATCATCATTCTACACAGGCTGAAAACTAGTGGAGTGATTGGGGGTCCCCCACCCCACCACATGATTCTGTCTGTGGAAATTTTTGTTGCCGCTTGGGAAAATTGTTGGTCACTCAAAGAATGCTAACATTTTTCCTGAAAGCTGTTAATTTTAAAACAAAACAAGACTAACAGTGACCGCCTGGCCACAGATGCCCCCAAACTATGATCTTGTCCTTTACCAAGTTTCAACAAAATCCAACGAAGCATCTCAGAGTTATGGAACAGACAGGAAAATCTTCCCGACGGAGAGACAGACAGACAGAAATAACAAACACTAAAAAGTGGATCATTTGACAAAACCGTAATGTTCATTATGCAAAAATATGCTTATGTTTCATCTATCTTTTGTAATAGGTATATGACAAGCGATTACATGTAGTCATGTACACTACAAAAATTTATCTATAATTAGTAACAAAATGAATGTAATTCTTCAAAATAATAATAACAAGAGCACACATATCGCTGAAGCAATACAATGTCCCCCACTGGACTAATGAGCATTAATAATTATACAAATGTTATAACCTAGATGTGATCAGCATGAATTCCATTGAAGCGTTTCCAAAAAAATTCTGGAAAACTGATATTTTGGCGCTTTTCCATATTTCCAAGGGCCATAACTCACACAAGAATAATGCAATCAGCATGAAACTCAAACTTGATCTGTAAGCCATCGTTCTATAGTAGGTTACCAAGAATGAAATTATTCGATTGAAGCATTTCCAAAAAAAAGTCCGGAAAACTAAAGTGTGACTGACAGACTGACTGACAGACTGATAGATGGACAGAGTGCAAATGAAACTTGATCTGTAAGTCATCGTTCTATAGTAGGTTACCAAAAATGAAATCATTCCGTTGAAGCGTTTCCAAAAAAAGTCCAGAAAACTGATATTTTGGCACTTTTCCATATTTCCAAGGGCCATAACTCACACAAGAATAATGCAATCAGCATGAAACTCAAACTTGATCTGTAAGTCATCGTTCTATAGTAGGTTACCAAAAATGAAACCATTCGGTTGAAGCATTTCCAAAAAAAGTCTGGAAAACTAAAGTGTGACTGACATTTTCCATATTTGCAAGGGCCATAACTCACACAAGAATAATGCAATCAGCATGAAACTCAAAAGTCTTGATCTGTAAGTCATCGTTCCATAGTAGGTTACCAAAAATGAATCATTCGGTTGAAGCATTTCCAAAAAAAGTCTGGAAAACTAAAGTGTGACTGACAGACTGATGGATGGACAAAGTGCAAACCTATAGCCCCCTCCTGTGAGGCCAGTAGGGGACTAATAACAAGGGCTAGGTAAAGCATGGGCCATTGCCACCAACCCACAGGCATGTTCGAAGCAGCCTTAAAGGTATTGTAGGACAAAAATCTTTCTAAATTAAAAGAGTGAAAAGGGGCCGTAACTCTGAGAAAACTTATTGGATCGAATCCATTCCTTGTGCATATCAGTTCCCCGATGTGGGTCTATCACCGTACCAAAGGAGATCCAAATCCGACTGATGGCTTTGAAATTACAGTCTGAAACGTTTGTATGGATGGATGGACAGATGAATTGATGGACGGGAGCATGGTGGCTCGGTGGTAGACTGTTGGACTTCTATAATAGAGGTCCCGAGTTCGATCCCCATCTGGGATGATCTGTGTTGTGTCCTTAGGCAAGGCACTTTATCCCGGTTGCCTAAATGAGGGTACAATGATGCTGTGTAATAAGGCGTACTACACGTCGTTGGTGCACTTGTCTTCAACTGCTGTAACCCTGCTTGAGCGAAGCTTGAACAGAGTTAGAATGTTGAGAAGCTCACAGTTGCTCGTCGATGCTCTGTGGTTCTCTCTGGGTACTCCGGCTTCCTGCACCTGTAAAACTGGAACGGTCACGATTAGCCATTGTGCATAAATATGTGACCTTAAACACCAATAAATAATAATATGATGGATGGATGGATGAATTGAGGTCTTCACTAGGAACTAGGGCACCACCAGACATGGCTAAATATGCCTATTACCCATTTTGAATTGTTCTACCGCAAAATATAAAAAGTTTAGCTTACAAAGAATATCTGATATACCCCTAATTATTGAGCATAATGAAAATGTTAACAATTGCCAGTCTAAAAAAAAAAGACTGGAACTCATGTAAATTAATTGAAAAGAACCAATATTCAAACTTGACCTGTATTACTAGCTGTATAATACACATACCAACATTGGTTGAGATCAAATGATCCAAACTGGAGTTATCGGTCGGAAACCAACAAAGTTGATAGATGGACAAATTCAAAGTCAAATGAAGGGACATAATTCAGGCAAAAATAATTTGATGGATCCCATATTTGAACTTAGCCTGTATTACTAGCTGGGTAATAGACATTCCAGCTTTAGTTGAGATCAAATAATCCAAAATGGAATTATCGGTCACAAACCAAAAATGTTAATCTAAGTCGAAAAAGGGTCGTAACTTATGTAAAAATAATTGATTGGAACACATATTCGAACTTGGCCTGTATTACTAGCTGGGTAATACACATACCAACTTTGGTTGAGACCAAACAATCGAAACTGGAGTTATTGGTCAGAATCCAAAAATGTTAATGGACAGACAGACTGATTACAGATACAACCATTTTTCAAACGAGCGTATAAAACACAAACGTTTCGGCCCTGTTTTATTTATTATTGCTTTACAGAAGTAAATCAAGTTTGATTCAAGTTTTTATCTCACAATCGGGGCATTTTTGCACTGTTACGCAACTAAAGTTCAATGTATCTGGGCCCTTGTTCCGAATTTGGATCAAGGGCCCCTAATACAAGCGCCTGATTCTGCTGTTGCCAAAACAACGGCATTAATATCATTTTTCGATCGTTTTGCGTTTACCCTTCAGTCAGAGAAAACAATATTAGGTGAGGCTTCGCCTCACCTAATATTGTTTTCTCTGAACCGTATATGACACTGTATCTGCCATCTAAATGCCCTGTAACGTATTTATTATGCATGGCATGCTAAAATGTCACTGGAGTGGGGAAGTTAACTCAACGAATAGTTAAATGATGCGCATTTTTCGGCATCTTGGGCTGGTTTGTAGCCTATCATTGAGATTTTCCTGAATGTTCGAGACGCGGCTTCTCTTTTGAAGTTAAAGGATTAGCTTTCGCTATGAAATGTGGAAAATTCCACCTCAATAAACGTCATATTTTAAAATATAATAAACCTTTACACCAAGAGGGATATTTAATTCACCAGTAATTATTGCAAAAGTAACAACCAAATTCACGTTGATGAAACACACAGTTGCTCCACTTCGCAAGACAGTATTCAGTAAAGTGAATCCCAGTGACGTAATTTTCTCTGAAGTGTAACGTCATCACTGACCTCAATATGGAGATCAATGAACGCTATTCTATTTTTCAATTTGCGTCTTTCCATCGATAAGGCAAATGAAAAAGTTCCTCTTAAAATAGTTTTATAACACATTTTGTGGTCAATATTGTGAAATAAGTTTATCATCACCACGGTGTGTGTCTCCAGAAATTCTGATCAAGTCTCGTTGTAGGCACAGAATCGCATTTCGACTCGCCCTCACAGGCTCGTCAAAATATTGTTCTGTTCCTACAACTCGACTTGATCTGAATTCCCGGACACACACACTGTGGTGATAATCTGCTGTATGTACCAATAGTCAATGGCCTGGGAACCCTGTTGGAAAATTATAACTCTTGCCCCACCATATCGGAAAATTTTGAGATCTTGGTATCGGGCCTGATTCTGCATTGCATCGGAATACTTACAGTCCCTTTATTCTCCAGTTTTTCAATCAATTTTTCAGCAGATTGTAACATATCCTAGAAAGAAAAAGAAAACAATCTGATCTGGTGAGATGAAAGATACTTGATTTATCACAAACTTCAATGATTGCATTCTCTGCAAAGGGGCAACTTTGTATTTGCTGTTTGTTGACTTCTTTCCTAGGTAACTTTCAGTATATAGAGTTATACAGGGTGCCAGCACCCAAAGTTAGTAAACACCCCCACCCCACATCAAAAGCAATTTTTTTCTTTTGTAATGATTATGATTTTAACACAGTGATGTTTAAATACCAGTTGAATCATTTTGGGAGGATGAGTGCAAAAAAAAAATTTCTTTCATTTTTTTCTCGGGCTGCACAAAGTAGATCTTCTGTTTCTCAGTGCATGTGGGCAGGCAATTTAATATTTTATTAATTCCATACCCTCATAGGTTTATATACTTGTTTTTTTTATGTTTCAAGTACACTAATGTAAAAATATCAAAATTTGAAGCAATATTTTTCCCCATCATCCAACTAGGAATTTAACCGATTGTTTGTCTGACAGAGCTTGTCGGAAATGGAAGAAAATCGGAAGCCCCCATCGAGAGGTGATCCCAAACAAGCATGCCAAGTTTCAACCCAATCCGATCATAAATGTGCGCTGCACTAAGTTCATCAAAGGTTGTTGCCAGTGGCAACATTTTTTTCTAAGGAAATAGAAGAAAATCGATAGCTCCCATCCAGAGGTCACCCTAAACAAGCATACTAGGTTTCAAAGCTATCCGATCATAAATGTGCCCTGTAGACTGTGCCAAAGGGAAATATTGAGGCCTGACTAAACTAAGTTCAAAGGTCGTTCATTGTCAATGGCAACATTTGTTGATGGAAATGGATGAAAATCGATAGCTCCCATCTAGAGGTCACCCCAAACAAGCAAACCAAGTTTATAAGTGATCCAATCATAAATGCGGCCTGTGAGGTGTGCCAAAAGAAATTGTGGACGTACGTATGTATGCTGATGGATGAGAAATGACGGCAATGGCAAAACTTGACTTCATCAAGTTGAGCTAAAAAAACTCAGAACATACAAAGGGACTCCCAAGTAAGATTTTTAAAGAACTTTCCTCATATTGCACATAGGGAACCAAAATATTAACCGAGGAAGTAAATTTGAAGGAACTTGAATCTGGCCCACCTAGAGATGTTGTGTACCAAAAATGAAAAGATTCCGACTGGTGGATCTGAAGATGAAGATTTTTAAAGAATATTCCACGTATTGCACTAAGTTAAAATCGGGCACCAATAGGGAGCCCAAATATTAACCCAGCAACTTGATTTGAACAAACTTGAATTTGATCCCTCTAGAGATGTTGTATAAGAAATATGAAAAGATTCTGACCATGGATCTGAAGAAGATTTTTTTTTTTATTTAAAAGAGATGAGCCGATTAGTAAAATGTCCCATAAGACGAATGCCGATTATTTTAGAGAACAATTGGCTGATACTGAATGCCGATGTCGGATGGTTCCTTTATTATTCAAGCTTACTGCAGATGCTGGCTGATTTACAGTACATGTAGTCAGAATTTAATTTACCGTACCGACCCGTCAGTACACCCACTCTTGTGGGTAAGCACACCCCCAACTTTTTAAAAAGTTAAAAAATTTATAGTAATTTATATATTTTTTATACTTACCAATGACCCAGACTTAGCTGGTGCTAACTCTAACAAAACCAGGGCCAAACACAAATTTTGCCCCCCAATCCCCAAAATTTGCATCCAAAACAAAAAGAAATCATGTCCTAAAGGACCTCCATAGTACGCCCCCACTGCGCATGCGCAGTGTGACGAACGTCCCGAAATTGGCGCCAATTATCATTCTTACTGGCAGTGCCTGGTCAGCGCTATGTACTCAGCGGGGAGGCAAGAGTTCCCAACTCCAGGGAGGGCCATCCCCGTCTGGGTCATTGGTAAGTATAAAAAATATATAAATTACTATAAATTTTTTAACATTTTTATACTGTACCAATAACCCAGACTTAGCTGAATAGTAAACAGGCTGGAGGGCCTAGGACATAGAGGAAAATCCAATAAGCTCAACTATATAGTAAAGAGGTAACCCCTTAAGGAGAAAAGGAGTATTAGGCTTTACATGTATCTTTTTTATTTAATAATAAATTAGAAAGATACACTACCCTTAATAATTGAGCACAATAACATTCATGTTCTCTATTAACATCCAGTATATCCCTTATACTAATTATTTTTAAAGTAAGCCAATAAATAAAGTAGTCCAGAGAATTGAGACTCTTTATAGTCATTTAAAAGTGTCCGAGTATTGTATATTAAAGCCCGTTTGACACTTGACATATACAAATGCTTCACACCGAGCTACACTTTAAAAATAAGACATGAATGAATTTTAACATTAATATTACACTTTAAAACCATCCCGGAAGCGACTCAGAAATACTGACTTGGAGGAGGCATTCCCTTGCTTTTCACTATAAAGCAGGTGACCTAAGGGAACAACCCCCCCCCCCCCTTTCCCTTGCCCTGGGTCAAATAGCCCAGAGCAAAGAGGGCAGCCGGACGGAGTCACTGCCGGAACAGAAAGCCTGCATAACTATAGTTGCAACTGTTTAGTGGACGACATTCTGA
Source organism: Pictodentalium vernedei (assembly GCA_031216915.1). Lineage (NCBI taxonomy): Eukaryota > Metazoa > Mollusca > Scaphopoda > Dentaliida > Dentaliidae > Pictodentalium > Pictodentalium vernedei. The sequence continues at coordinate 425,702,085 of CM062289.1, read as the reverse complement.
GCAACAGATAACGGACCTAAACAATGCAGGTCTCCAGAAATGGACTCAATATTTCTGAGATAAAAATTTGTAAATGTGGATGGCTGAGACCAATAAGCAGCCTTCATTAAATCTGTAATAGCAACACTATTAGCATAAGCCCAGGAAGTAGAAAGAGCTCTTACTTCATGAGCGGAAATCTTAAGCACAGACTGCTGAGAAGAAGATAAACTCTCATAAGCAGTACGGATAGTTAATTGAATCCATCTAGCAATAGAATGGACCGAAATGTCCTTTCTATTAGGCATCAAAGACAGAAAGAAACGTTTCCGTCCCTTTCTGATAAACTGAGATCTCTGTTTATAGATACGTAACGCTCTAACAGGACAGAGTAAAGGCCTATGCCCGTCTGAAGACGGAAGAGCCTTAATAACAATAGGTTCCGGATATTTATTAGGAGCCTGATTCTTAGCTAAAAACCCACATTAGTAGTGAAGGTGATAGTGTTCCCGACACTACGATAGTGAGAATCATCCACCGACAGTGCATGAAGCTCAATGACTCTTCTAGCAGAAGAGAAAGCTAAGAGAAAAGCTGTCTTATAAGATAAGAATTTGAAATCTACTGTCCCAAGAGGTTCAAATGGCTTTTCCTTCAATTTAAGAAGAACCCAAGCTAAATTCCATTTAGGAATTAATCTAAGAGTTCTGGGTCTATTTATCGAAAAGTTTCTAACCAACTTCGATAAAGAGACATTAGATCCAATTTGTAAACTATCATGATGTGCATAGGTATCAGATAACATAGACCTATAACCCTTTATAGTAACAGGCTGCAGTTTGATTTCGTCAAACAAGTATACTAGAAAGTTTGCAATGTCTGGTATAGAGGGATCGAATATATCTACAGAATGATCCCTACACCAACGACGAAAAACCTTCCACTTAGCCGTATAGTTTAGCGAAGAGGAGGTCCTCCTACAGTTAGAAATCGCGTCCACTGCTCGTCCTGTAAAGTGCTTGCCATGCAAGAAGGACCGCACAACGGAAAAACGTGAAGGTTGAGACCTTGCGGGTTGTGATGGAGTTGGCACGATTTCCCCTGCGAAAGAAGATCCTCCCGTGGAGGAAGCTTTCGCGGTAGGTCCCACAACAGACACCTGAGTAGATTTATCCACGGTCTCTGTGGCGACAGAGATGCTACCAACAGAATCTTGCATAGAGATTGTTTTATCTTTAGCAATACTTGTTGAATTAACGGCGCCGGAGGATACGCATATCCTATCATTCCGTCCCAAGGGATCGACAGAGCGTCTACTGCAAATGCTCTTGGATCCGGACACGGAGACACATACGTCTGCAACTGATTGTTGAGATGTGTCGCAAATAAGTCTATCATTGGCCGTTCCCATTGGTAGCAAATCTGATTGAATACTTGTTTGCTGAGAGTCCATTCCTACGGCAACAAGCGACCCTTTCGTGAAAGGGAGTCTGCTAGCACATTCAGACGACCCGGTATGTGACGGACCGAAAGAAGAACATGATGTTCTAGCGCAAACAGAAGGATTCTTTCCGTTAGATTGAACAACGGAACTGAATGAGTGCCTCCCTGATTCCGTATATACGCCACTACTGTCGTATTGTCGGATAGGATTTGGACATGAGCATTGTGAATAATGTCCATCCAGTGACGTAACGCAAGCCAAATTGACATCATTTCCTTGATGTTTATGTGCTTGCACAGGAATTGCGGATCCCAAAGACCCTGGCATCTCGAATCCGTTGGGATTAATGATGCACCCCAACCTGTTTGACTGGCATCCGTCATAATGGTAAAACTCGGATCCGGCAACTGCAGCGGAACTCCCTGAGTTAACCACTGAATGTTTGCCCAAGTCTGAATCTCTTGTTTCACTTGATCTGACAAGAGAACGCCTACATCGAGTGAATGAATTTTCACACTCCAATTCTGAGTCAAGAAAATTTGAAGAGGACGTGTGCGTAACCGCCCCATCGGAATGAGATCCGCAGCGGCTCCGCACAGACCTATCAGTCTCATAAATTCTCTCGCTGTGACTTTGTCTGCGTGCAGACAATAGCGAGAGTAACAACTGACTAATTTCGCTCTGGTTAACGGCAGACGAACGAGATTGTTGTGCGTCTCGAAGCTCATTCCCAGATGAGTGAATGACTTGGACGGCACCAGATCCGACTTCTCCTTGTTTACTATAAAACCGAGACGTCGGAGCAATAGAAGAAGATTCTGAACATCGTTCTGAAGCGTTAACTCGTTGCCGTACCTCTGAAGAATGTCGTCCAGGTAGGCCGACGTTACCGCAGACGAATGAGCTCGGAAATAGATCATTACCGAGTTCATCACCCGAGTGAAAGCCCAGGGTGCTAGATTCAATCCGAAGCACATCGCCCGGAATTGATACCCCACTCCTAGGACTGTGAAGCATAGATACTTTCGGAATGTCGGATGTACCATGATGTGAAAGTACGCATCTTTGAGATCTATGCTTGTTGCATAATCGTTCACCCGAATACTCACTAGGGCTGGGCGGTTTTGAAATTTGCATTTCGGTTCGGTTTCGGTTTCGGTTTTGTACAAAAACTCGGTTTTCGGTTCGGTTTTCGGTTTTTCATAATATATTGTAGAAATCCACATTTTAGAGGGTAATGTACACATAAAATCTGTCTGTATTTGACATCCAAGTCATGAGGCTCATATAGCGAGTTGAGTCATTCGGGTTAATCAGTGTTCACCACTCTTCTCAGCAAATGGACATAATGTGTTGGGCTGCTGTAGTGGGCAACAGTGGTGGAGCGGTGAAGCCATGAGGTATCTACTATCTAGGGAGACCAGCCCCCCCCCCCCCCCCCCCCCACCCTCCACTCAAAATCCCACTTGCTTCTCCCATCCCCAAATTTGAAAAAAATATTTTTGATTTCCTGCCCTCAGTACAAGTACAGTACCCTCAGTCCTGAGATTCCCCCCACCCCCCCCCCCCCCCCCAAAAAAAAATCTCCATTAGCATGGTCCACAGGATTTCAAACCATGGCTCCACCACTGGTGGGAGCTGCCTTGTTCTGTCAGTGAGATTTGGGACCTTGTCAAGACAAGATGCAGAAATTCAGAAGAAAAGCTACATTTTAGCAAAAATCAACATTTCCTTATTTTTTATGGAGTCGCAAAGCTCTCACCCTGGTTTTGGTGGATAATGTGCAATTGTTGTGCTTATTTCGGTAATTATCACATCGCTTGAAAATAGACGTGCCCCGTGTTTCTTCATGGTTCCTGCTTCAAATGACAGTGGAATAAGAGGAACACAAATCATATTTTTTCTGATTTTGATAACTATTGTTGAAGTAAGTCGTGATATACGAATCAGTTTTATTGGTAACTCACTCCAATGCTTTCACAATATCTCTCTTAATTTCGACTGTAGATGTTCGTTTTTTACTTTGATTCTGTCCAAACATAGAAATTGGGCGAAATGGGCGGTGCCAAGGCAAAGATATTACCAACTTTACTTTGCCCTCTTGGCTTATCCCTGCGTTGATTTCATCTTATTCAAGACAGGCGATTGATGATTTTGAAGGGAGGGGAGACTGCTGCATAATGGGGGTTGAAAGAAAGTTTGCAATATTGCATCTTGCGATTTGTTGTGTTTACAAAATACACATGGTCATGACACGTGTTGATTATAACATCTTCGTATTGGGAATGCAGCGTGTGTACCTGACAGACCTGCAGTACTGCGCGATTCCTTAAAGTAAGTTCAAATAGTATACAAACAATTCCCAATAAGTTTTAAAAAAACTTTCAATAGTTACCTGCCATCCATTTAATTGGATGTGTTCTATTTTAATTTAACCATTTTATTGTTGACAAAAAACATAACTGCCAATGCGCAGCGTTATCTCTTAGCATGTGACTTCAGAGAACGTGCCAGTGGTCGGTTAATTAACATAATTTACTCGTCATTTTTCCCATGTGAACTTTGAGGTTTTAAAACTCAATAAATTTTATGTTTACCACCAATCTAATTTACAACGTGCTGTACGCAGATGATTTTAGGTCAAAGGTAATTTATAATACTTTTACACCACATATTGTCAGGTAACTTGCAATACCTCTTTGGTCGAATATGCCCGGTTCAGTAAATTTACTTAACAATTCTTGAATTGCATGTGTGGATTTTTACGTCCGACTTTTTAATTTTTCATATTCCATCTGCTGGTGGTTCTGTAGATATTGTTTAAGATACAAGAAATTTGCTACCACTATTTGTGGGGGGAGGGTGGGGGGATTTGTTGTCAGTCCTCTCGAAGTAAGCATAAATGGCACAGCATTTACCTTTGCCTGACATTTAAGCCTTTGGCGTGCGGAAAGCAAGTGATTGAGTGGTCATAAACTTAACCAATTCTGGGAAATTTGTTGAAACCGAAAGTCTCGGTTTTTTGTTAAGGCGGCGGTTCGGTTTCGGTTTTAAAAAAAAAACCGAACCGAACCGAAAAAACCGATAAACCGCCCAGCCCTAATACTCACTCTGACCGACCGAATCGTCTCCATATAAAATTTCGGAGCGACGATCAGCTTGTTTATCCAGCTCAAATCTATGACTGGACGGAACGAGCCGTCTGGTTTCGGAACCAGAAACAGATGGCTGTAGAATCCCGGAGATTCCTGGTTTTCTACGACCTCTACCGCGTTCTTCATTAAAAGAGACTGCACCTCTGATAACAGAGCGTCTCTTTTCTGCGGATTTGACGGAAGTTGAGTCCACTTTGGACTTCGAGTTAATGGAGGCTTTCGTTTGAAGGATATCTTTAGACCTTCCGAAGTCACGCCTCTCACCCAAGGGTCGTCCGTAATCGACGCCCATTCTTGTGTAAAGCTCGACAACCTTCCGCCAACCGGTACGCGATAGAGGTTTAAGCCATCACCTCCTGGACCTGCGAGGCCTGCGGTAGGAGAAACCACGTCCTCCACGACCCGCACCTCGCCCCGTCGACCTCGGGGCGTCCGACCGATTGTCCCGGCCCGAAGGACGTCCCGAACGAGAGTCGCTACCCTGACGGTCTCTCGAATAAGACCAAGAGGACGCACCGGAACCTCTATAGGAACCTCTCTTGGGCGCATTATACCCAGAAGTGCCTGTCTTATTCTTGTCTGCTGTATCCGACTTCTTAGAAGCAGATTTGAACAACAGAGAATCCGAAGCTTTCTTTGTAATTTTATCATAAATAGCAGAAAGCTTGCTGTCAAAGAGAAGTTCTCCGGAGACCGAAGCGACTCTAAGAGAGTTCTTCACCTTAGTATCCACGAGTGTGGATGTAGCTAGGGCTGCGTCACGTCTAACCAACTCCAGATTTGCCACTGAAAGGGCGGAGTTACACGTGGAATAAGCTACTGCCCTTGAAAGAAGTCTTAAAGAGGGTTGTATATCCTGAAACTCTTTCCCTTGAAGGCGCAGTGATAACGCCTTAGTAAGGTGATCTGCGTAAGATAAGGCATCTAAATTGGCTCTGTTAGACGCAATAGCTGTTTCCAACACCGCGGTTGGAATAGAAGCCGACGACGGTAATGATAGCTCTAAGTCTTCCGCCTCGTCGTCCATACGCAGAGGAACTCTCGGGATACCCTGCCCTGCCATATCGAATTTATTCCTTGCATTAATGAAAGGCAGGTTGAGAGTATTAGCGGACAAGAAACCTGCTTTCCCCGTCTTGGAAGCAAGTTTAAATATAGCGTCGTTCAATAATTCAAATGTTCTTGCAACATTATTGGACTGCGACGGAAACTCGGGAGCGATGTCCCTGAACCGCTCAAAAAATTCAGAGTCCAATGACGCTATAATCCTCTTGTCCGGAACCGCAGCAGTCTGGCCCGACGGAACAACTTGAGGGAGAAAGTGCCGGATGAAGTCCACGGCAGCTTTATGTTGTTCCGAAAGGGATAGCTCCAAATCATCCGTATCCCTTTCACCATCCGGTCGGACCTCATGGTGTTCCCGGTCGTCCACCCCCGATGCTTCGGCGGAGCGTACCGACCCAGCGCCGTCGGATAATTCTCGATCCGACACCGTTTCTGTCGGCTGCTGGGATGCTGCGATAAGCTGTGCTATCTGCACAAGAATGTCCAGCGTCGAGACCTGCGGAGGCGCAGTCTTTTGCTGCTTCGCCGAGGGCAGCTCCGCATCAGATGGCTCCCGCATACTTTTTCTATGCGAACGTCCGGAGTCCATCGGTCTCGAATCCCTGGCTGCCGGATGGTGTGACCTGGTCGCCGAAGAATCCTTGATCGGCGAAGCTGGTAATATATCGGCGGTCACGCAGCCAAGGTGCGGTCGTGTGCGCTGACGAGAAGAGGAAGCCTTAGCAGTCTCCGCGGACTGCCTATACAACGGAGCGTCCTATACAACGGAGCGTCCCGAGCGACGGACGTATGCTCCGTTTGCGACACATTTTGTACCACAACATCTGGTCCCAGATGTTGTTGTACGAGAGAGGGGCCTCTCTCGCTCGCGGCCCGGCTGGACCTGGACGAGCTAGGAACCGGACTCAAAGGCTTCCTCCGTTCTTGCTTACTATCCGCCGTCACTGGGTGTGCACCAAGTATGTTTATAGTGCTCGCATCACCCAAAATTTCCTCCTGGACCGCATCGGACGAACCCGGCTGCCGAACCATTCGGTGAATGGACGCTACACCGGGCGAGCTAGCAGACGACATTTGTCTAATCTCCATGAGCACTTTTGCCGCTAGCTCTGAATTCATTTGTGACGACGGACGCACACTTGTAGAAGATAACATGGAAACATCACCCTGTTCTTGTTCCTCTGAAATAGAAACTGAGAGAGTAGAGTGACCTTGCGGAGAAAGAGCCGGCATAGCCCTTTCTCCAGAAACAACATACCGTGACACACGTTTCCAATGTTTATCATCCCAATATTGACAAATAGGACAGGGATTAGTGCGAGAACACTGACTACAATTAATACAATGATCATGAAAGTCAGAGGAAGATTTCTTCCTATTACAATTAGAACAAACTCCTTTCATTGTGAAAAGTCAACAATAAGTCCTAGTTACTCGCACAAACCCCTGACACAAAGATACATAATAACATGATCCATTAATAAATGAAAAAACAATTACAAATCAAAATAATTTTGAAAAAACATTTTTTCAGCGAAGCCCAAGTTGCTGAAAAGTAATGTTGAGCCCTGATGGATCCGATGGCAAAGTGTGGTCAAAAATTTTAAATATATATTAAATAATTAATGAGACACTTACGGATAATATAAATGTATCTATAGTGAGTAAAACTACAGCAAAGGCAAACAGCCCCCCTCAAAAAAGGCTGTTGCCAATGTAAACAAACAGTGTAAAACACCAGAAAACATGACTCCAGGCACTGAAAAAACTGGCCCGGAATCAGTCATCAAAATTACACTCTATCTGATGCAAAACAGAGACTCCCAGGGGAGAATCTGCAGAACATCAGATGGAAGATGCAGAACACAACGTTTATACACCCATGGGTGAAAACGTAACTATGGGGAAAATAACAGAAAACATTCTGTATCCAAGCAACTCTCCCAGGAAAATTTTAGAAATGAACTTTCTCAAAAATATGCCAAAAGCATGGGAGAATTGCAAGGGGGGGACTTTAGAAGGCTAGGGGAGAGGAAACACTGAATAAGCAGTGCAACATTTAGCAAGAATGACAACAAGAGGCCCATGCCTCGAAAATAGGCAACTTAACATAATTTCATCAAAAAATTTTAAGTACAGCCCTGATTATTTTTTGTCACTTCTTTTTCCTCTCCTCCTTCTATCCTCCTTAGAATCACATTTTCTCCAAAAATTACGTGTCTGGCATCCTTTAAACTGAGATTTACAAGCACAAAGATCAGTGAGATGTTGACTGATGAAGGGCCAAACAGAGAATGATAATTGGCGCCAATTTCGGGACGTTCGTCACACTGCGCATGCGCAGTGGGGGCGTAGTATGGAGGTCCTTTAGGACATGATTTCTTTTTGTTTTGGATGCAAATTTTGGGGATTGGGGGGCAAAATTTGTGTTTGGCCCTGGTTTTGTTAGAGTTAGCACCAGCTAAGTCTGGGTCATTGGTACAGTATAAAAATATGTATTTTTTTGGGGTGTTACCCCAAAATAAGCCCACCCCATATTTCTCTGAATTAAAGTTTTGACTACTGCTCATCACGAAGATGTGCACAAAAATTTCAATTGTTCAATCAATTGTCCCATGTTGTGAAAACTGAGTCCAGAAACCTGTCATATGGTATTTTTATGACTAGTAGTTCAGCTGCAGACTCTTTGTCCCGAGATGCGAAAAATTAGTCTGTAAGTTTGAATATGCGCTACACAGTCAACAGTGAAATTTTAGGGGTTAACGTTGAAATATCAACACCAAACTTCGGGTATGTATTATTTATACTGTTTTCAACCAGAAAACGTTCACTTGGTATTTTTAGGATTAGTAGTTCGTTTGGGGACTCTTTGTCCCGTGTTGTGAAAACTGAGTCCGTAAGTTTGTGAACGCGCAATACATTTAACAGACAAATTTTAGGGGTTAGAGTTGGAATATTGATTCCAAACTTCAATTATGTATTATTTATACTGTTTTCAATCAGAAACCGTTCATTTTATATTTTTAGGATGAGTAGTTCATTTGCGGACTCGTTGTCCTGTCTTGCGGAAAATGAGTTCATAAGTTTCAAAACGTGCTATACATTAATGGTGAAATTTTAGGGGTTAAAGTTGGAATATCGATACCAAACTTAGGATGTGTAATATTTATAACACAAAGAACCAGAAACCATTCATTTCAGGACATTAACTCCCATAGTTTACTTGCAGTCTCTTACAGACTCTTACGGTCTCTTTTTCTACCTGCAGACTCATTTTAGAACTACCTAAGTTACCTCTCCTTACTTATATACAAACAGATTCAGAACATGTCCAGCTGGGTATTTTGTCTTCATTTTAAAGCAACTGTGTTTTCCGCCCATTCCACCCACATGCAGAATCCAGTTTAACATGGATTACTAAGAAAGAAATATTGCGACATTTTGCAGAATGCAGTACAGTTTGGGCAGTGAAGAGCGTCCATATTCACATGAAACATGATGGATAAAAAACAACCCGGTACACAATCAAAATCTTATTCTTTAATATTATATTCTGTCTTTTTTTTCATGAACCATCAAGTTGATCAATTACCTGATATCAGTAACAGATGAGTGACATACTGATCGCTTGCCACTGGTTGTCCCCCAAAGGGGAAAAAAGTTAATTACAGATCATCCATAACACTTTCACCGAGTTTCAGACAATCGGCGAGGGCCGAAGTTGAACCATGAATGACGATGGTGAACCGATGCACACTTATTGGCTGACTGCCGATGTTACACCGATTAATCGTCTCATCTCTAGTATTTTATGGGTGCTATCAGAGTTATGCCTTGTGTTGTCTCCCCCGTGGGTGTGACAACTTTAATTGAACAAACTTGAATTGACATATGATAGGGAACATGCACACCAGATTTGGTTGAATTTGGTCAAGTAGTTTGTGACGAGAAGTCGATAATGTAAAGTTGATGACGACGACGGACGATGACGGATGGAAAGAAGCTTTGCTCAGGTGAGCAAAAAAGTACTGAGATTTCCATGCATGTCAGGCCCCACAAAGTAGAACTTCTGTTTCTCAGGCCATTTTTTGTAAAAATTTCATGTAGGTGGTCAGGCATGTGGTTTTTTTTATTTAAATTTTTATTTTTCTAATTATTTCTTTGCAAATTCTGGCAAAAATAATCTGACCGGAACTATAATCACAGGTGCACATGTTCCCATAGTGGTGAACATTCATTACAAGTTTTGAGCAAATTCGTCCATAAACGTCTGAGAAAATTTCTGGACAAAATTATGTCTACAGATGGATGGATGGATGGATGGATGGATGGACAAAGTGATTCCAGTGTACTCTCCCCCTCCCCACAACTTGTTGTGGGGAGGGGGGAGTGATAAAAAATCACTGAAATTTTACATAGAAATGGCCATAACTCAGGTGAAAAAATAGTGTGAGCAACTCCATTCAACATGTGGAAGAAGAAGGTGACATCCCAAGGATACTACAAACCAATTTCTGATGAAATCCATCCTCTCACTGCTGAGATATGGATCTGGATGGATGGTCAGATGGACAGATGAATAGATGGACAGATGAATAGATGGACAGACAGATAGATGCATGTAATCCAGAATACCCCCCCCCCCCCCACAGTCTCTTCAAGAGTGGGGGTATAATTATGTAAAACACACAACAAAATGGATATCTTCTAAGAATGAAAAATGCTTCATAAAATCACATACCTCTAAATTGACTTTACTTTTCTCTGAAGGAGGTATTTTATTGGAATTCTTCAAACCTCTTTGTTCATATGAGAGGTCTCTAAGACTAAAGAATGTTTTCCCATGATTATTAATGAATTCTGTATGATTCCATGCACCAGTATGACAGTCATAGGAATACTGAAAATAATTGCAAATATAAATATAGAATATATATCCTTTTAAAAATTTCTCTTATTTCCCTCAATTTTTCTTTACATTAATCTGTGGAAAAACATGTTTTCAGCAGCAAATTTCCCATACAGCAGTTGCAAATTTAACCAACTATTATCTGCAGGGGTGTAAGTTCCAGCAAGTCAAAAATCCTGAATATTCATAACAGGGGTTATATAAGTCGAAACAGGCCAAAAAACCCAAATAATCACACCTGATGCGATCATAACTAGTCGCTGTAAGACTCACTCTAGGCTGATTTGGGCTTGTTCGAGTCCAGATCGGCCTAAGGTGAGGTTGAGCCTTAAAACACTAGCATACAACATGTCAGCTTCACCTGTGACACAACAGCAGATTTAGCTGTAATAGCAGAAAGTTTACAGCCAAATTCAATAGAAAGGAATGAAACAGGTGAAGGCCAAGAATAGAGGACCACACGTTTTTTTATCATTTTTCACAACTTTTTGGAGTTTCTTATCATTCTAAGACATGTTTTACACAAAATTATCACCAAACACTGATACCCACCCACAAAAATCATCACTTTTAACCCTTTTCTCTAAGACAGGTTTTTAAAACGAAATGAATTTCTGATTGCGTTCTGAAATGGAGCTGTGAATGTTTCGTTGTGACATCACAGGGGAGCAATCATTACCTTCTTTGCATCCTAGTATCAGTTTAGGATGAGTACAGGTTAGCTAACCCGTACTCATCCTAAACTGACCCTAATGCATTGGTCGTCGTATTCTAATCATTGCCTTCTTTATGCACTAGGGTCAGTTTAAGATGGGTATGGGTTAGATAACCTGTATCCATCCCAAACTGACCCTAATTCGGAAAATGGTTAAAATAAAACCTAAAACATACTGAATTCTCCCATTGTAATTACACCCTCGTATACTCCGATCAAATGGAGTATACAGGATAACGGAAAAAACTCAAAGAATCGCTCACCTGTTCACCGCAGGTTTTGTTGTTGAAATTGTTTGGAGAATAAAGTTAACGGAGAATAAAAAAGGGTTAAAAGTGATGATTTTTGTCAGTAGGTATCGGTGTTTTGGGCTAATTTTGAGTAAAACATGTCTTAGAATGACAAGAAACTCCAAAAATTTGTGAAAAATGTTTTTTCTTAAAAAAAGCATGGTCCTCTATTCTTGGCCTTTACCACGAAACACCTCGGACATACCGTAAAAATCACCGTTGTTGGAAATTTGCAAACTTTGACGCAGTAAGTTGGTTTAAATTCAGAGTACAATTAACTCAACAACAAGAATATTCATGTCCCTGAGCATAGACTTGGAAAGGCAGAAAACAGTAACGAAAACCCAGAATTCTGGAAAAGCCGGAAAACTTACATCCCTGTAAATATCCTAGCAGTGAAACACAAATTCCACATGCTGTTTACTCTATGACATTCATTTTGTGAAATATACTAAACAATGATATTGGTGGGTTAACTAGAAAGAAAACCAACTTTAAATACAAGCCCGAAAATAAGCAATCTGTCATTTGCAACATGAGGTCCCAAGAGGGTGAATGTGCTGATGCTATCCCATACTGTGGGCCAATTTATCCTCTGTGTACCTCTTTCTGTTTAGGTTGGAGACCTTGATTCAGATTGAGGTTCACATAGGGTAAATTTAGTGATGCGTGGGCAATATTTCCACAGACGCAATAATATTAGATTCCAAAGACTGATTATAGGGATATTCATCAAAAATTTGATTAATGAAGCACCGGGTACAACCCGGTGCTTCATTCATTAAAATTTTGCAGCTGGTGATTTTTATTACCTGGTGAACGCATGCGTGGACATCACTGCCCATGCGTGGATTACGACCAATCCATGGTGACTGTACTGTATAAGCTGAAACAGGTCAAAAAGCCCAAATAATCACACCTGTTGCGATCATAAATAGTCAAAGTAAGACTCAGCTTCAGGTGAGGTCGAGTCTTGCAAAGACTAGCACACAATATGTCAGCTTCTCCTGTGGCACAACAGCTTATTTAGCTGTGATTGCAGACAGTTCATCACTAAATCCAATGGCAAAGAATGAAACACCTCGGATGTACCGTAAAAATCACAGTAAATATTTATTTATTTATTTATTGGTGTTTAAGGTCACATATTTCTGCACAATGGCTAATCATGACCTCGACAGTTTTACGGGTGGAGGAAGCCGGAGTGCCCGGAAAGAACTACCGAGCAACAGCGAGCAACTGTCAGCTCCCCAACATACTAACTCCACACAAGCAGGGTTAGCATTGGTTGAAGAGTGCACCATCGACGTGCACTACGCCTTAGCACACAATGTCACCGTGCCCCCACGTGGGCAATGGGGGTGAAGTGTCTTGCCCAAGGACACAATGCGGTTGCCGCAGGTGGGATTCGAACCGAGGACCTCTCGGCTTGCAGCCTGCACCTCTACCTACTGAGCCACCGTGCCCCCAATCACAGTAAAAATTGGAGTACAAATAACTCTACAACAAGAATATCCTTGTCCCTGAGCACAGACTAAGAAAGGCAGAAAACAGTTACGAAAACCCGAAATTTTGGAAAAAAAATCGGAAAACCTGTATCTGTGAGCTCTGTCAAACATGATATAGTCGGCAAAGTAGTATGACTGAAGAGATTCTAGATTTTCAATGATGGGGAGGAGACTTGAGAAAAAAGAAGTTTTTTTTTAACCCTTTTACCTAATGAATCGACTGTATCTAGTGCTTAATTCACAAACTGAGCAGCTGAAAAAAGTATAATAAATAGAGTTGGGAGGTTAACTGAAAAAAATTTGGTTCGTTTTCATTATCAAATCCCAATCAATTACAGAAAACCTTTCGTCGCAGTTTTCAATTTCAGTGTTGAAAAACTCTAATCAGGTCTTCACCACTTAAAATAAAGAGAGAAACAACCTAAAGTTAACCCTGTTATCAATTTTGCAAAAGACTCAAGGCAAAAATAATTTTTCTCAAACTTGAAATTTTTTAGATAATTTATGCAAAAAGATTATGCTCCGGAAATCAGGGTACAGGTATATTACACAGGGACGTTGCCCTGGAGGAGAGTCCATGTGTGACTGACTGGCACCAAATACATCTTCCTATATGCAAATGCAGTGCATTGTTATGTTTGTACAAAGAAAACCGAAATTGAAAACCCGACTGTTTCAATGAAACCGAAACCAAAACAGACATGAAATTTGAAAACCACCCATCTCTTATTATAATGTAAAAAAATTCAACGAAACCATATCAAGTGAGTCCTCATTGGAATGAGGTGGTCATTTTAGAATCCAACAAGGTACAACACCACCAGTATCACCTGCCAAGGATTTCTAAGTTGAAGGGTTTCTAAGTTGAAAAAATGGAAAAAGCCCATTACTCTAGAGAAAAAAGGACAAAACCTGTTACTTTTCAATATCCTTTCCCCCATGGTGGTCTATCAGCACACCAACTAGAGGGGGTATCAGTACCCCGTGGCTCACCAACAGGTGGCCAATGCAAAGAGGTGGCTGGAGTAAAAAAAAAAAAGTTCAAAACTTGCACACAAAAGTCCAAAATTAAAGAAAATAAGCAGCTAAAGGGTTAAATAATATAATAATAACCCCTAAGAAGCATGCTAACATAAAATAGGAACCATGGCAATATGCTACAAGGTAAGTCTCCACTTTGAAAAAAAGAAAGACAAACCTCAAAACCTGCACATAAAAGTAAAAAAAGTATCACATTTGTTTCAAAGGGTTAAAATTTAGAAAAATACCCTGAAAGTTAAAAAATTTATAGTAATTTATATATTTTTTATACTTACCAATGACCCAGACTTAGCTGGTGCTAACTCCAACAAAACCAGGGCCAAACACAAATTTTGCCCCCCAATCCCCAAAATTTGCATCCAAAACAAAAAGAAATCATGTCCTAAAGGACCTCCATAGTACGCCTCTACTGCGCATGCACAGTGACGCAGTCGTCCCGAAATTGGCGCCAATTATCATTCTTACTGGCAGTGCCTGGTCAGCGCTATGTACTCAGCGGGGAGGCAAGAGTTCCCAACTCCAGGGAGGGCCATCCCCGTCTGGGTCATTGGTAAGTATAAAAAATATATAAATTACTATAAATTTTTTAACATTTTTATACTGTACCAATGACCCAGACTTAGCTGAATAGTAAACAGGCTGGAGGGCCTAGGACATAGAGGAAAATCCAATAAGCTCAACTATATAGTAAAGAGGTAACCCCTTAAGGAGAAAAGGAGTATTAGGCTTTACATGTATCTTTCTTATTTAATATTAAATTAGAAAGATACACTACCCTTAATAATTGAGCACAATAACATTCATGTTCTCTATTAACATCCAGTATAACCCTTATACTAATTATTTTTAAAGCAAGCCAATAAATAAAGTAGTCCAGAGAATTGAGACTCTTTATAATCATTTAAAAGTGTCCGAGTATTGTATATTAAAGCCCGTTTGACACTTGACATATACAAATGCTTCACACCGAGCTACACTTTAAAAATAAGACATGAATGAATTTAAACATTAATATTACACTTTAAAACCATCCCGGAAGCAACTCAGAAATACTGACTTGGAGGAGGCATTCCCTTGCTTTTCACTATAAAGCAGGTGACCTAAGGGAACACCCGCCCCCCCCCCCCCCCCCCTTCCCCTTGCCCTGGGTCAAATAGCCCAGAGCGAAGAGGGCAGCCGGACGGAGTCACTGCCGGAACAGAAAGCCTGCATAACTATAGTTGCAACTGTTTAGTGGACGACATTCTGAGCAACAGATAACGGACCTAAACAATGCAGGTCTCCAGAAATGGACTCAATATTTCTGAGATAAAAAAACGTAAATGTGGATGGCTGAGACCAATAAGCAGCCTTCATTAAATCTGTAATAGCAACACTATTAGCATAAGCCCAGGAAGTAGAAAGAGCTCTTACTTCATGAGCAGAAATCTTAAGCACAGACTGCTGAGAAGAAGATAAATCTTCATAAGCAGTACGGATAGTTAACTGAATCCATCTAGCAATAGAATGGACTGAAATGTCCTTTCTATTAGGCATCAAAGACAGAAAGAAACGTTTCCGTCCCTTTCTGATAAACTGAGATCTCTGTTTATAGATACGTAGTGCTCTAACAGGACAGAGTAAAGGCCTACGCCCGTCTGAAGACGGAAGAGCCTTAATAACAATACGTTCCGGATATTTATTAGGAGCCTGATTCTTAGCTAAAAAACCCACATTAGTAGTGAAGGTGGTAGTGTTCCCAACACTACGATAATGAGAATCATCCACCGATAGTGCATGAAGCTCACTGACTCTTCTGGCAGAAGAGAAAGCTAAGAGAAAAGCTGTCTTATAAGATAAGAATTTGAAATCTACTGTCCCAAGAGGTTCAAATGGCTTTTCCTTCAATTTAAGGAGAACCCAAGCTAAATTCCACTTAGGAATTAATCTAAGAGTTCTGGGTCTATTTATCGAAAAGTTTCTAACCAATTTCGACAAAGAGACATTAGATCCAATTTGTAAACTATCATGATGTGCATAGGTATCAGATAACATAGATCTATAACCCTTTATAGTAACAGGCTGCAGTTTGATTTCGTCAAACAAGTATACTAGAAAGTTTGCAATGTCTGGTATAGAGGGATCAAATATATCTACAGAATGATCCCTACACCAACGACGAAAAACCTTCCACTTAGCCACATAGTTTAGCGAAGAGGAGGTCCTCCTACAGTTAGAAATCGCGTCCACTGCTCGTCCTGTAAAGTGCTTGCCATGCAAGAAGGACCGCACAACGGAAAAACGTGAAGGTTGAGACCTTGCGGGTTGTGATGGAGTTGGCGCGATTTCCCCTGCGAAAGAAGATCCTCTCGTGGAGGAAGCTTCCGCGGTAGGTCCCACAACAGACACCTGAGTAGATTTATCCACGGTCTCTGTGGCGACAGAGATGCTACCAACAGAATCTTGCATTGAGATTGTTTTATCTTTAGCAATACTTGTTGAATTAACGGCGCTGGAGGATACGCATATCCTATCATTCCGTCCCAAGGGATCGACAGAGCGTCTACTGCAAATGCTCTTGGATCCGGACACGGAGACACATACGTCTGCAACTGATTGTTGAGATGTGTCGCAAATAAGTCTATCATTGGCCGTTCCCATTGGTAGCAAATCTGATTGAATACTTGTTTGTTGAGAGTCCACTCCGACGGCAACAAGCGACCCTTTCGTGAAAGGGAGTCTGCTAGCACATTCAGACGACCCGGTATGTGACGGACCGAAAGAAGAACGTGATGTTCTAACGCAAACAGAAGGATTCTTTCCGTTAGATTGAACAACGGAACTGAATGAGTGCCTCCCTGATTCCGTATATACGCCACTACTGTCGTATTGTCGGATAGGATTTGGACATGAGCATCGTGAATAATGTCCATCCAGTGACGTAACGCAAGCCAAATTGACATCATTTCCTTGATGTTTATGTGCTTGCACAGGAATTGCGGATCCCAAAGACCCTGGCATCTCGAATCCGTTGGGATTAATGATGCACCCCAACCTGTTTGACTGGCATCCGTCATAATGGTAAAACTCGGATCCGGCAACTGCAGCGGAACTCCTTGAGTTAACCACTGAATGTTTGCCCAAGTCTGAATCTCTTGTTTCACTTGATCTGACAAGAGAACGTCTACATCGAGCGAATGAATTTTCACACTCCAATTCTGAGTCAGGAAAATTTGAAGAGGACGTGTGCGTAGCCGCCCCATCGGAATGAGATCCGCGGCGGCTCCGCACAGACCTATCAGTCTCATAAATTCTCTCGCCGTGACTTTGTCTGCGTGCAGACAATAGCGAGCATAACAACTGACTAATTTCGCTCTGGTTAACGGCAGACGAACGAGATTGTTGTGCGTCTCGAAGCTCATTCCCAGATGAGTGAATGACTTGGACGGCACCAGATCCGACTTCTCCTCGTTTACTATAAAACCGAGACGTCGGAGCAATAGAAGAAGATTCTGAACATCGTTCTGAAGCGTTAACTCGTTGCCGTACCTCTGAAGAATGTCGTCCAGGTAGGCCGACGTTACCGCAGACGAATGAGCTCGGAAGTAGATCATTACCGAGTTCATTACCCGAGTGAAAGCCCAGGGTGCTAGATTCAATCCGAAGCACATCGCCCGGAATTGATACACCACTCCTAGGACTGCGAAGCGTAGATACTTCCGGAATGTCGGATGTACCATGACGTGAAAGTACGCATCTTTGAGATCTATGCTCGTTGCATAATCGTTCACCCGAATACTCGCTCTGACCGATCGAATCGTCTCCATATAAAACTTTGGAGCGATGATCAGCTTGTTTATCCAGCTCAAATCTATGACTGGACGGAACGAGCCGTCTGGTTTCGGAACCAGAAACAGATGGCTGTAGAATCCCAGAGATTCCTGGTTTTCTACGACCTCTACCGCGTTCTTCATTAAAAGAGACTGCACCTCTGATAACAGAGCGTCTCTTTTCTGTGGATTTGACGGAAGATGAGTCCACTTTGGACTTCGAGTTAATGGAGGCTTTCGTTTGAAGGATATCTTTAGACCTTCCGAAGTCACTCCTCTCACCCAAGGGTCGTCCGTAATCGACGCCCACTCTTGTGAAAAACTCGACAACCTTCCGCCAACCGGAACGCGATAGAGGTTTAAGCCATCACCTCCTGGACCTGCGAGGCCTGCGGTAGGAGAAACCACGTCTTCCACGACCCGCACCTCGCCTCGTCGACCACGGAACCGGAACCTCTATAGGAACCTGTCTTGGGCGCATTAGACCCAGAAGTGCCTGTCTTATTCGTGTCTGCTGTATCCGACTTTTTAGGAGCCGATCTGAACAATAGAGAATCATTAGCTTTCTTTTTAATTTTATCATAAATAGCGGAAAGCTTGCCGTCAAAGAGAAGTTCTCCTGAGACCGAAGCGACTCTAAGAGAGTTCTTCACCTTAGAATCCACTAGTGTGGATGTAGCTAGGGCTGCGTCACGTCTAACCAACTCCAGATTTGCCACTGAAAGGGCGGAGTTACACGTGGAATAAGCTACTGCCCTTGAAAGAAGTCTTAAAGAGGATTGTATATCCTGAAACTCTTCCCCTTGAAGGCGCAGTGATAACGCCTTAGTAAGGTGATCTGCGTAAGATAAGGCATCTAAATTGGCTCTGTTAGACGCAATAGCTGTTTCCAACACCGCGGTTGGAATAGAAGCTGACGACGGTAATGATAGCTCTAAGTCTTCCGCCTCGTCGTCCATACGCAGAGGAACTCTCGGTATACCCTGTCCTGCCGTATCGAATTTATTCCTTGCATTAATGAAAGGCAGGTTAAGAGTATTAGCGGACAAGAAACCTGCTTTCCCCGTCCTGGAAGCAAGTTTAAATATAGCGTCGTTCAATAATTCAAATGTTCTTGCAACATTATTGGACTGCGACGGAAACTCGGGAGCGATGTCCCTGAACCGCTCAAAAAATTCAGAGTCCAATGACGCTATAATTCTCTTGTCCGGAAGCGCAGCAGTCTGGCCCGACGGAACAACTTGAGGGAGAAAGTGCCGGATGAAGTCCACGGCAGCTTTATGTTGTTCCGAAAGGGATAGCTCCAATTCATCCGTATCCCTTTCACCATTCGGTCGGACCTCCCGATGTTCCCGGTCGTCCGCCCCCGATGCTTCGGCGGAGCGTACCGACCCAGCGCCGTCGGATAATTCTCGATCCGACACCGTTTCTGTCGGCTGCTGGGATGCTGCGATAAGCTGTGCTATCTGCACAAGAATGTCCGACGTCGAGACCTGCGGAGGCGCAGTCTTTCGCTGCTTCGCCGAGGGCAGCTCCGCATCAGATGGCTCCCGCATACTTTTCCTATGCGAACATCCGGAGTCCATCGGTCTCGAATCCCTGGCTGCCGGATGGTGTGACCTGGTCGCCGAAGAATCCTTCATCGGCGAAGCTGGTAAAATATCGGCGGTCACGCAGCCAAGGTGCGGTCGTGTGCGCTGACGAGAAGAGGAAGCCTTAACAGTCTCTGCGGACTGCTTATACAACGGAGCGTCCCGAGCGACGGACGTATGCTCCGCTAAAGACACATTTTGTACCACAACATCTGGTCCCAGATGTTGTTGTACGAGAGAGGGACCTCTCTCGCTCGCGGCCCGGCTGGACCTGGACGAGCTAGGAACCGGACTAAAAGGCTTCCTCCGTTCTCGTTTACTATCCGCCGTCACTGGGTGTGCATCTATTATGTTTATAGTGCTCGCATCACCCAAAATTTCCTCTTGGACCGCATCGGACGAACCCGGCTGCCGAACCATTCGGTGAATGGACGCTACACCGGGCGAGCTAGCGGACGACATTTGTCTAATCTCCATGAGCACTTTTGCCGCTAGCTCTGAATTCATTTGTGACGACGGACGCACACTTGAAGAAGATAACATGGAAACATCACCCTGTTCTTGTTCCTCTGAAATAGAAACTGAGAGAGTAGAGTGACCTTGTGGAGAAAGAGCCGGCATCGCTCTTTCTCCAGAAACAACATATCGTGACACACGTTTCCAATGTTTCTCATCCCAATGTTCACATATAGGACAGGGATTAATGCGAGAACACTGACTACAATTAATACAATGATCATGAAAGTCAGAGGAAGATTTCTTCCTATTACAATTTGAACAATGTCCCTTCATTGTGAAAGAACAGCAATAAGTCCTAGTTACTCGCAAAAACCCCTGACACAAAGATACATAATAACATGATCCATTAATAAATGAAAAAACAATTGCAAAACAAAATAATTTTGAAAAAATATTTTTTCAGAAAAGCCCAAGTTGCTGAAAAGTAACGTTGAGCCCCGATGGATCCGATGGCAAAGTGTGGTCAAAAATTTTAAATTTATATAAAATAATTAATGAGACACTTTCGGATAATATAAATGTATCTTATAATGAGATAAACTACCACAAAGGCAAACAGCCCCCCTCAAAAAAGGCTGTTGCCAATGAAAACAAACAGTGTAAACACACTAGAAAACATGACTCCAGGCACTGAAAAAACTGGCTCGGAATCAGTCATCAATTACACTCTATCTGATGCAAAACAGAGACTCCCAGGGGAGAATCTGTAGAACATCAGATGGAAGATGCAGAACACAAACGTTATACACCCATGGGTGAAAACGTAACTATGGGGAAAATAACAGAAAACATTCTGTAACCAAGCAACTCTCCCAGGAAATTTTAGAAATGAAACTTCTCAAAAATATGCCAAAAGCATGGGAGAATTGCCAGGGGGGACTTTAGAAGGCTAGGGGAGAGGAAACACTGAATAAGCAGTGCAACAATTAGCAAGAATGACAACAAGAGGCCCATGCCTCGAAAATAGGCAACTTAACATAATTTCATCAAAAAATTTTAAGTACAGCCCTGATTATTTTTTGCCACTTCTTTTTCCTCTCCTCCTTCTATCCTCCTTAGAATCACATTTTCTCCAAAAATTACGTGTCTGGCATCCTTTAAACTGAGATTTACAAGCACAAAGATCAGTGAGATGTTGACTGATGAAGGGCCAAACAGAGAATGATAATTGGCGCCAATTTCGGGACGACTGCGTCACTGCGCATGCGCAGTAGAGGCGTACTATGGAGGTCCTTTAGGACATGATTTCTTTTTGTTTTGGATGCAAATTTTGGGGATTGGGGGGCAAAATTTGTGTTTGGCCCTGGTTTTGTTGGAGTTAGCACCAGCTAAGTCTGGGTCATTGGTACAGTATAAAAATATATTACAATAACCGGTGTGGCAATATGCCAGTGAGATAAAACTCCACTTAAAAAAAATATCAAAACCTGCACACAAAAGTACAAACCTGCACAGAAAAGTCCAAAGAAAATAAGCAGCTAAAGGGTTAAATAATATAAAAATAGCCCAAGAAGCATCCTAACATAAAATAGGAACCATGGCAATATGCTACAAGGTAAGTCACCACTTGGAAGAAAAGAAAGACAAACCTCAAAACCTGCACATAAAAGTAAAAGAAAGTATCATATTTGTTTCAAGGGGTTAAAATTGAGAAAAATACCCTGTCACAGTAACCACAATGGCAATATGCCAGTGATGGGAAAGTCAACTTGAAAAATATCCACTTGGAAGAAAAGAAAGACAAACCTCAAAACCTGCACATAAAAGTATCACATTTGTTTCACAGGGTTAAAATTTAGAAAAATACCCTGAAAATGTTACAGTAACCACCATGGCAATATGCCAGAGAGGTAAAACTCCACTTAAAAAAAAATATCAAAACCTGCACACAAAAGTACAAAACCTGCACACAAAAGTCCAAAATTAAAGTAAATAAGCAGCTAAAGGGTTAAATAATATAATAATAACCCCAAGAAGCATCCTAACATAAAATAAGAAGCATCCTAACATAAAATAGGAACCATGGCAATATGCTACAAGGTAAGTCACCACTTGGAAGAAAAGAAAGACAAACCTCAAAACCTGCACATAAAAGTAAAAAAACATCAAAACCAGAACACAAACATCAAAATAAGTCCAAAATTTGATTCAAAGGGTTAAAATTAAGACAAAATACCCTGGAAAAGAGTTAAATGTTATCGTGAACCCCCACAGCAATATGCAAAGAAGAAAAACATTTTGTTAAAAGCACAAAAATCCAAACCTGTAAACAAAAGAAGTCCAAAAATGAAGTAATTAAGCAGAAAAAGGGTTAAAGAATACAACGTAGCCCTAAGATGCATGTTTACATACAATAGAAAGCATGGATATATGCTACAAGGTAAATCTACACTTGGAAGAAAGGAAAAAAAATACATGAAAACATGCACGCAAACGTCAAAATAAGTCTAAAAATCTATTCAAAGGGTTAAAATTTAAAAAAAAATGCACTGGAAAGATATCAATGTTATAATAACCACCACTGCAATATGCAGTGAGGTCAACCTCACTTGAAATTGTTTTTTTTTTATCACAACCTGTACATAAAATAAAAGTAAGAAGCTGTAAGCCTAAGTCCAAAAGCTGTACATAAAAGTCCAAAATTGAAGTAATTCAGCAGGAAAAGGGTTAAATAATACAAACATAGCCCTAAGATGCATGTTTACATACAATAGAAAGCATGGACATATGCTGCAAGGTAAATCTCCACTCGGAAGAAAGGAAAAAAAACCCATCAAAACCTGCACGCAAACAACAAAATAAGTCTAAAATTTGATTCAAAGGGTTAAAATTAAGACAAAATACCCTGGAAAAGAGTTAAATGTTATAGTGAACCACCATAGCAATATGCAGAAACTCTACACTTGGAAGAAAGGAAAAAAAAAAACCCCACGAAAACCTGCACGCAAACGTCAAAATAAGTCTAAAAATCTATTCAAAGGGTTAAAAAATTTTTAAAAATGCACTGGAAAGATATCAATGTTATAATCACCATCACTGCAATATGCAGTGAGGTCAACCTCACTTGAAATTGTTTTTTTTATCACAACCTGTACATAAAAGTAAGAAGCTGTAAGCCTAAGTCTAAAAGCTGTACATAAAAGTCCAAAATTGAAGTAATTCAGCAGGAAAAGGGTTAAATAATACAAACATAGCCCTAAGATGCATGTTTACATACAATAGAAAGCATGGGCATATGCTGCAAGGTAAATCTCCACTTGGAAGAAAGGAAAAATGAAAGTGTCAATGACACTGTAGCTCAACTTGACAAACTTGAACTTGGTAAGTTATAAATGAAATGGCAAAATTGAAGATCATTGGTACCAATGTCATTTTTTTTGCCAGTGGCAACAATTTTTGACAGAAACAGAAGAAAATCGATAGCTCCCATCTGGAGGCCTCCCCAAACAAGCATGCCAGGTTTCAAAGCAATCCAATCATAAATGTGCCCTGTAGGGTGTACAAAGGGAAATATTGTGGTCTGACTAGACTAAATTCTAAGAACGTTGGCCGTGGCAACATTTTTTGACGAGAATGGAAGAAAATCGATAGCTCCCATCTAGAGGTCACCATAAATAAGCATACCAGGTTTCAAAGCAATCTAATCATAAATGTGCCCTGTAGGGTGAGCCAAAGGGAAATATTGCGATCTGACTAAACCGAGTTCTAAAAACGTTGGCCGCGGCAACATTTTTTGACAGAAATTGAAGAAAATCGATAGCTCCCATCTAGAGGTCACCCCAAACAAGCATGCCAGGTTTCAAAGCAATCCGATCATAAATGTACCCTGTAGGGTGTGCCAAAGGGAAATATTGAGTCTTCTGACTAAACTAAGTTCTAAGAACATTGGCCGCGGCAACATTTTTTGACAGAAATTGAAGAAAATCGATAGCTACCATCTAGAGGTCTCCCCAAACAAGCATACCAGGTTTCAAAGCAATCTGATCATAAATGGGCCCCGTAGGGTGTGCCAAAGGGAAATATTGAGGTCTGACTAAACTAAGTTCTACGAACGTTGGCCGTGGCAACATTTTTCGCCGGAAATTGAAGAAAATCAATAGCTCCCTTCTAGAGGTCACCCTAAATAAGCATACCAGGTTTCAAAGCAATTAAATCATAAATGTGCCCTGTAGGGTGTGCCAAAGGGAAATATTGTGGCTTGACTAAACTAAGTTCTAAGAACGTTGGCCGCGGCAACATTTTTTGACGGAAATTGAAGAAAATCGATAGCTCCCATCTAGAGGTCACCCCAAACAAGCATGCCAGGTTTCAAAGCAATCCGATCATAAATGTACCCTGTAGGGTGTGCCAAAGGGAAATATTGAGTCCTCTGACTAAACTAAGTTCTAAGAACGTTGGCCGTGGCAACATTTTTTGACAGAAATTGAAGAAAATCGATAGCTCCCATCTAGAGGTCTCCCCAAACAAGCATACCAGGTTTCAAAGCAATCTGATTATAAATGTGCCCTGTAGGGTGTGCCAAAGGGAAATATTGAGGTCTGACTAAACTAAGTTCTACGAACGTTGGCCGTGGCAACATTTTTTGCCGGAAATTGAAGAATATCAATAGCTCCCATCTAGAGGTCACCCTAAATAAGCATACCAGGTTTCAAAGCAATCAAATCATAAATGTGCCCTGTAGGGTGTGCCAAAGGGAAATATTGTGGTTTGACTAAACTAAGTTCTAAGAACGTTGGCCGCGGCAACATTTTTTGACGGAAATTGAAGAAAATCGATAGCTCCCATCTAGAGGTCACCCCAAACAAGCATACCAAGTTTCAAAGTAATCTGATCATAAATGCGACCTGTGAGGTGTGCCAAAGGAAATTGTGGACGTACGTACTAAGCCAAAAAATCAAAACCTGTACACAAAAGTTCAAAATATTTGAGAGCGGACGCCGACGCAGACGCCGACGCCGACGCCGACATGAGGGCTATGCCATAGGCTCACACAACTAACGTTGGTGAGCCAAAAATCAATTAATTCCAACGTGCACTGACTGAGATATGAAGGTACAAAGTTGTTATGAATGGACAGACAAATGGTTGGAAGGACAAACAGACAGACAGACCCCATTTCTATATCTCCCGCAAACTTCGTTTTGCCAGGGGATAATGAGGAGTCACATGATATGGTTTAATTGAAATGTTTTAAAAAATTGGAGAAAAAAATGATTAAAATAACAAATTTTGATATTGCGTGAGTTGGCTAAATGGTTAACAACCCATGTAATAATTAATTATTATTATTACCCAAGAGCCTTGATGTGGTTGTTAACTCTTAGGAGACGGGAGTCGAGTTTTCTTGCCTGTGAAGCAATACGGCAGGTAATCTAACTGTAACGGTTCGGCTATCTATGGGCTGGGGGAGAATTAAACACTGAGCAGGTGCTTCTAGTCAAGTGTCATCTGCCTTAATAGGCAGATGACACTTGACTAGAAGCACCTGCTTTATTGTAAGTTTTTCGCGGTATGTCATGTTCAATAAATTCATTCTGATTCCCCGGCTTCTAAGAGTTAAATAATTAATATTTCTCAATATTTATCCCATTGTGTTTTTCTATTGTCTGTAGGTCATAATCAATATTTATGATAAAAAAACAAGTTTAACACCAGGCTATTAAAAAAAAATACTTGTTTCTCAGGTACCCTCCTCATCATTGAAAATCTGACTCATAACTCTTTTCTCACCTGGAAATCTCTTTAAATGGTTGTGGGCTAAATTATTTTTGGTAGTTTGAATTTGTTATTCAAAATTTGTTGTATTACAAATTATTGGAGAGTGCCCATAGGCACTCTCCAATAATTTGTAATAAAATAAATTTATATTAACAGAATATAATTTGAGTTTGACTGAATATGAAACGAGAGCAGAGAAAATGTTGGCCTTTGCCCCAGTACCCTCATTTTTCTGAAAACCATGATAGTGACTTTCAGCACTCGACCAGTTAATAATACTATTTTGCACTTTTAAGACAAAAATGTAAAGCCCCACAAAGTAGATCTTGTATTTCTTAGGCCAAAAGTACATACGGGAGAGTGTTTTTCTATTTTATTTTTTATTTCCATAATTATTTCTTTGCCATCAAAAGTTCATGTTCTTGGATTATGTTTTGGGCCTTATAATCTCTAGAATAGCATGGGTGGTGGTGTATTTCATCCCTTGAGAGCAAGAAGGCTTTGCAATGCTAAAAGCATTGCAAAGTCTTCTTGCACTCAAGGGATATAAATTTATCAGTTTTTTCAACTTGGGTAAAATATCAGACATAAACCATTTAAATTTTTTAGTTTTTTAAAGTTTACAATGGTTATAAAAAGAGAGCATGCAGCATCCAAAAGGACCATGCATAAGGGCATGAGAAACAGATTTTTAATGTTTTTAGGCCAACTATATCCTTTTGACTGAGCTCTGTCAAACAAGATACAGATCAATAAAGCTTGCTGTCGAATCCTGTTCTTTTATGACGTTTACTTTTAATATTTTTTTGTGTATTTTACATTACTGTTTGTATAAGATAGTCAGTGTATGTAACAGTGAAGAGTTTATTTTTCCAAATTTATTTATTTATTGGTGTTTAAGGTCATATACTTATGCACAATGGCTAATCATGACCATGACAGTTTTACGGGTGGAGGAAGCCAGAGTACCTGGAGAGAACCACCGAGCAATGACATGCAACTGTCAGCTCCCTAATATACAAACTCCACACAAGCAGGATTAGCATTGGTTGAAGACAAGTGCACCATCAACATGCAGTACGCCTTAGTACACAGCACCACTGTGCCAGCACGTGGGAAATGGAGGTGAAGTGTCTTGCCCAAGGACACGACACGGTTGCTGCAGGTGGGATTCGAACCGAGGACCTCTCGACTTGCAGCCTGCACCTCTACCTACTGAGCCACCACGCCCCCAATAATATTGTTCAGACCAGATGGATAAATTCGCAAAGGCAGCACTGTTTTTTTCACAGAATTGCATAAGGAATTAAATTAATAATTGCAACTAGTCTAAGGACTTATTTGTTGATTAAAGAAAAAAATCCCCCTTCCCCTCCCGTCATAAAAATGGGGGAAAATTGCCAGAGAAACAAGATATTTTTTTTAATAGGCCCAATTTGTTTTTCACTATTATAGTACAGTGGAGCCCACTTAATTGGATATCTCTTAACTCAATAACCCTGTTAAATGAATACAATTTCCCAACACAAAACCATTTACCATACCTCCAGTACAAATTTGACCTGTTAATAGAACATAAGTTAAGGAGTAAACTCCTGTTAATTGAATAAAAACTCTTGTAACCTGTCAAGAAATTACCCTGACTCTCCCCCGTTTTTATTTGTTTATAGACCTATTTGGCCTCAGTACATCCAATACAGGCATTTAATCTATTATATCTTGATGACAGAGCTCATGGAGCTCTTTCAAACAAGATATAATAGAATAAATGCTAAGTTTATCTCTAGAATACAGGAAAGTGACACAATCCCTGTTAATTGAATACTCCTGTTAATTGAATAAATGTCCTTGGCAAAGAGGCAATTCAATTAACAGGGTTCACTGTAATGCCTTTTTTTGGAAATGTAATAACATCAGTGATGTCACAGCTACTCAGCTACTGTATTTATAAGCTTATTCAATGTTACAACTATGAGGAAAATTATTAACCTAAGGCCACACAAAGTAGATGTTCTGTTTCTCAGGCCAAGTTTTGTAAAATTGCATGCGGGCGGGCGATTTTTTATTTTATCTTTTATTTTTGTAATTATTTCTTTGCCATCAGAAGTTCATATTCTTAGTTTATTTTATGTTTTAGGCCTCATAATCAACAGAATAGCAAGGGTGGTGGTGTATTTCCGTCCCTTGGGTGCAACAAGGCTTTGCAATGCTAAAGCATTGCAAAGCCTTGTTGTACTCAAGGGACAAATTTATCAATTTTATTAACTTGTGTAAAATATCAGACATAAACCATTTAATTTTTTATTTTTTCAAGTATGCATTGTTTATAAAACGAGAGCATGTGGCAACCAAAAGGACCATGCGGGAGGGCCTGAGAAACAGATTTTTAATTTTATTAAGCCTAAGACTATTAAATTTTTTGTTTGTTTCTCAGGTACTTTCATCATCATCATTAACCCCCCCCCCCCCCCCCCTCCACCACCAAGAAAAGTTTTCTCCTGTTTTAATTTTTTAACAGGTCAAGATCTGCATATACTAATTATAAATTCTTTTCTTAGATGTGCAATAAATGTGATGGAAAACAAACTGCTGAATAACTAATGATTCTCTGGGAATAGTAAACATTTCAAATTTCTTATACATTTCAAATTGTTTTCAGGGACAATTTACCCAATGCACACAATAACAAAATTTGTTATTTCAATTTAATTTTTAAAATTTTTCCCAAAGCAAGGAGTTACAGGATATGGTTTTGTTGAAATTTTGTGGAAAATCTTTTGTTTTTAACTGTCCCAATTTGTAAATGGATGCAGACAATTCACTTGGTAAATGGTTAAAGAAGAACAAAAACAAGCTTCCATGCCTTGTCAGAAAATTCAGGATAAAATGCCATGAGAAACAATAACATTTTCACATTTATGAGTGGTCATAAGCTATGTTTTGAGACAAAAACTGAAATTATAATAAATTTGACTGGTGATTATTGTGGCTGTGATTATAGGTAATGTGTTCAAGAAGAATTGTTAGCTCTCCTGATACTTACATATGGAAGGAATTTCCATCCATGATGCACAACCATATCTACGGCTTCAATGATATAATCTATAGTGTGGTCATCATAAAAATATGGCATATTTAATCGAGTGAAACCTGGTCTGAAAAAAAATAAACAAAATGAAGTAACAAACTTTTAACAGTTTTGTGCCATGATCTATTTCAAAATATTCATATAATCTGGCTGAATTTACACTTGAGCACTTTTCCTAACATGAACACACTTTCCAATTTTTGTCTCAAAAACATTGCTTATGATGCCCCCACTGGAATGAGCTTGTTTAGCTCATCCCAATGAGGAGTTAAAAGCTATGTTCTGATGGCAAAAATATGAATGGCAATTTTTGTGAAAAGTTCTGACCAGATCTAGCTGTCACAATGGTAAAAGAGTTTAAGAGTAGACATATAACAGGGCCAAGGAAAGCCTTTCCATACAGATTATTATAACAGTAAAGTGATATATAGTTTTGTCGTATCCATTGTTATTATAATTTAGTTCAGAGAGGTTGCTTGTATTATAATGTACTCATATTGACCGAAGACTGTGTCATTCATATCACTGCAGTCATACAGTAGAACCCCATTAATTGAATAGCCACTTTGCCAATGAAAATTATTCAATTAAAAGTATTCAATTAACAGGGATGGTGTCACTTTCCTGTATGCAAGAGATAAATTTAGCATTTATTCTATTCTATCTGGTCTACAGAGCTCCATGAGCATTGAAGATGTGGTATTATTCATGCCTAGCATTATTATACAGAGTCATTCTACTAAGTTACAATGAAATCCCTTCACAACTACGACCTGTAGTCTGTACTAAAGATTTTCGAGGTTTGGGCTCGGGAAGCCATCATGGTTGAATGATCGTGACCAAAATGGGGCGTTGTCATCTGGTCATAATCTGGAGTGATCCTACGAAGTTACAATGAAATCCCTTCATATATAGACCTGTAGACTGTGCTCAAGGTTTTCGGGCTTCGGGCCCCTGAAGGCATCACAGTTAACCAAAAGGGGATGTCATCATCTAGGCATTATATGGAGTCAACTTAACAAGTTACAATGAAATCCTTCCATAAATACGACCTATATATAGACTATGCTAAAGGTTTTTGGGTTTTGGGCTCGGGCAGCCATCAAGGCTGAATGATCGCAACCAAAAGAGGACATTCTCATCTAGACATTATTTGGAGTCATCCTACCAAGTTACAATGAAATCCCTTCATAAATATGACCTCTAGACCATGCTAAAGGTTTTCGGGCTTCAGGCCCCTATAGCTGTCACAGCTGCCCAAATGCGTCCAAAAAGAGACGTTTTCATCTAGACATTATATGAAGTCAACCTACCAAGTTACAATGAAATCCCTTCATAAATATGAACTGTAGACTGTGCTATAGGTTTTCAGACTTTCGGCTCGGGCAGCAATCATGGTTAAATGAGCACAACCAAAAGGAGGCATTCTCATCTGGGCATCATCTGGAGTGATCCTACAAAGTTTTACAATGAAATCCCTTCATAAATATGACCTGTAGACTGTGCTCAAGGTTTTCGGGCTTCAGGCCCCTGTAGCGGTCACAGTTGACCAATCATGACCAAAAGGGGATATCATCATCTAGGCATTATATGGAGTCAATCTAACAAGTTACAATGAAATCCTTTCATAAATACGACATATAGACTATGCTAAAGGTTTTTGGGCTCGGGCAGCCATCAAGGCTGAATGATCGTGACCAAAAGGGGACGTGCTCATCTAGACATTATTTGGAGTCATCCTACCAAGTTCCAATGAAATCCCTTCATAAATATGACCTGTAGACTGTGCTAAAGGTTTTCGGGCCCCTGTAGCCATCACAGTTGCCCAATCGTGTCCAAAACGGGACGTTCTCATCTAGACATTATATGAAGTCAACATACCAAGTTACAATGAAATCCCTTCATAAATATGACCTGAAGACTGTGCTAAAGGTTTTTGGGCTTTGGGCTTGGGCAGCCATCATGGTTGAATGATCGCAACCAAAAGGAGACATTCTCATCTGGGCATCATCTGGAGTGATCCTACGAAGTTACAATGAAATCCCTTCATAAATATGACCTGTAGACTGTGCTCAAGGTTTTCGAGCTTCGGGGGCACCTGTAGCCATCACTGTTGACCAATCACGACCAAAAGGGGATATCATCATCTAGGCATTATATGGAGTCAACCTAACAAGTTACAATGAAATTCTTCCATAAATACGACCTACAGGCTAAAGGTTTTTGGGCTCGGGCAGCCATCAAGGTTGAATGATCGCGACCAAAAGGGGACTTTCTCATCTAGACATTAATTGGAGTCATCCTACCAAGCTACAATGAAATCCCTTTATAATTATGACCTGTAGACTGTGCTAAAGGTTTTTGGGCTTCAGGCCCATGTAGCCATCACAATTGCCCAATCGTGTCAAACAGCGGACGTTCTCATCTAGACATTATATGAAGTCAACCTACCAAGTTACAATGAAATCCCTTCATAAATATGACCTGTAGATTGTGCTAAAGGTTTTCGGGCTCGGACAGCCATCATGGTTAGATGATTGCAACCAAAAAGGGACATTCTCATCTGGGCATCATCATATGAAGTCAACCTACCAAGTTACAATGAAATCCCTTCATAAATATGACCTGTAGATTGTGCTAAATGTTTTCGGGCTCGGGCAGCCATCATGGTTAGATAATTGCAACCAAAAAGGGACATTCTCATCTGGGCATCATCTGAGTCATCCTATGAAGTTACAATGAAATCCCTTCATAAATATGACCTGTAGACTGTGCTAAAGGTTTTCGGGCTTCAGGCCCCTGTAGCCATCACAGTTGCCAATCACGTCCAAAAGGGGACTTTCTCATCTAGACATTATATGAAGTCAACCTACCAAGTTACAATGAAATCCCTAAATAAATATGACCTGTAGACTGTGCTAAAGGTTTTTGGGTTTTGGGCTTGGGCAGTCGTCACCGTTGACAGATCGCGCCCAAATGGGGAAATTCTCATCTAGACATCATACAGGGTCATCCTACCAAGTTACAATGAAATCCCTTCATATTAAACATGACCTGCATACTGTGCTAAAAGTTTTGGGGTTTCGGGCTTGGGCAGCCATCACGGTTGACAGATCATGACCAAAAGGGGACGCTCTCATCTAGGCATTATATAGAGGCATCCTACCAAGTTACAACGAAATCCCTTCATAAATACGACCTGTAGACTGTGCTAATGGTTTTCAGGTTGTGGGCTCAGGCAGCCATACCGGTTGACCGATCATGACCAAAAGGAGACGTTCTCATCTAGACATGACCCCAAAACTGCATATGAAATTTCGTGATGTTCAGACAAGAACTACGGGGTGTAGTCTGTGCTAAAGGAAAATGTGAACAGACTAACAGACTCACAGACTAACAGACTTCCGCATGCGTATTGGCAATAGCTTATGTTGACTTTGTCAAGTTAAGCTAATACATAAAAACATATTAAATGTATGACAACAATACCTGGAGAGAAGTATTTATTTATTCCATGAACTCCAATTCACTGATGTGTAATGTCTGGTTATAAAGTACACACACGTGCACCAGGTAAAGTTAGTTTCAATAGCACCAACAATGCTTATGTAGGACAACAATCTGAAAACAATTTGCGCTATAACCTGCACAGTTGTTGTATTTATACTGGTTTTTCCTGAATGTTCTCACATTCAGGAAAAACCAACATAAACACAACAACTGCGCAGGTTACTGCACAAATGGTGCTCTGATTCTGAGACTATGAAGTTTCAGTCACAAACGAGTGTTGGATTTTCTTGACAGGGATTAAGACATTGGGGTGATAAACAAACAACGAAAAACAAATAAATGCGAGTATTCTTTAAATCTTTAATAATAATTTTCCTTTATTCTTTTATCTTATTCAACACGTGATAACTCGTGAAAACTTACCTATTTCCGATGCATTCCAAACTGCCCCAAATTGGCAAAACATAACTTGCAACTAATTCTTGTTGACTGCATAAACTTGAAAATGGGTGTTCGACTTATACATGGGCTTTAGGCAAAAGGGAGGAATTCCAAGTGTGAGTTGGGGGTGCGACTTATACACGGGAGCAATGCATACACGGACATATACAGTACCTATTTTTCGTTCACTTACCTTACTACATCTTTGACAAATATCTTTGCTAAAATTGACATTTGAGGGCTTATCATTTGTGTGGGAACCCTGCCTTTGCACACTGATGGAAAAATACTGAAACTTCAAGCAGCAAATTTTTCCCATAATGCAACAAGGAATTTAACCAATTCAATCTTGATAGAACTGGTTGAATTCCTTGTAGAATTATGGAAAAGATTTGCTCCTGAAATTTTGACTTTAGTTTTATGGGGTTAACTCTTTACCCAACGCAGACGATATCAAAATTTATTATTTTAAATATATATTTTTTTAAATTTTCAAAAAATTTCAACAAAACCATATCATGTGACTCCTCATTGGAATGAGCTAGTTCCAAAGAGGGATCACATGATATGGTTTTGCTGAGATTTTTTGAAAAATATTTTTTCAGCTGCTGAATTTGCATATTATGTGGGCAGATGTGGCCAGTTCATTGGGTAAAGGGTTAAGCACCATCAGACATTGACAAAGCTCAATACGAACCTTGTTGTTACCACCAGAAGAATTATGAAGCAAACAAATCAAACTAATTCTCTATGCAAATGACATCTTCCTTGGTCACAAACGGGTTATAAAATTTACTTTCAGTGTGAAGGAAATGTAAAAGGACTTACTTCATGATCTCAAGTGATGCTACTTGTCTTGTACCATCATCAGTTCTGAAAAAAAGACATTTTTATCTCAAGAATAATACTTCTATTGTTTGTAGGGGTCGATTTGGTATTCAGATACTCTTAGAGCAGATACTGGACCATCAGAAATGCTGAGATTCTCCTTAGTGGAACGTATGTTATCATACAAGAGTTTTTGATCGGCTCAGTTTTAGGGGTGTCACGATTTTTAATTTAGGAATCGATTAATCGTCGCAAATAATCAATAATAATCGATCAATCGTACCTAGATGACCCATCCTCTCCCTCTCTTTGAAGTTGTTAAAAATGAAATTCAAGTCAGTTAACCAACCTCAATTAAACAATGATCTGTTAGGTACATTCAAAGCTTTGATGTTCTGCCGTCAGTGTAATAATCAAGACCGGTCGGCAGATGCGAACTTGTGAAGTTCGCATCTGCCGACCGGTCTTGATTATTACACTGACGGTTCAAAAGTTCAGAAAATCAAAGCTTTGAATGTACCTAAAAGACAAATGTTTCCAATGGCTTCTTGAGGTTTAGCGTCGACGTTCTTGACTTTTAGCATTAGAAACAATAGTGTTTTCATCCAATTTTTTTTAATTATTGAATGTCTAAAACGGGGTAAAATTTACCGATTCTTCGACAACGAAAAATACTAATCGATTTTGGCGTGACCGATCTACAATCGAATAATTGATGAATTGTGACAGCCCTACTCAGTTTCTCTTCATGATGAACTATTTTTTTTAACGATTTCATGCATACAATGCAACCTTGTTAACAAAATAGTTACTTCACCAATGTAAAATATTCAATTAATCCTTTACCTAACAGCAGTCAAAAAACGGCCAGAAAATTAACCAGCTTGAGCATACCACAACCTAAAATATCTTGGAAGATTCTCAATAAAACCATACAAATATGGATATAATCAGAACCAGCTTGTCAAGCTGGTTCTAATGATATCCATATTTGTATGGTTTTATTGAAAAAATTGTGAAGTTTGTTTTCAAAAAATGTGAAATTTAATTTATTTTTTAAAAATACAGTGTTTGGTAAAGGGTTACAGGCATATTCACTTAACAGGAATTCGTCACTTCCTTGTATTCATGTGATAAACTGAGCATTTCTTCTATTATATCTTGTTTGACAGAGTATTTATTTATTGATTTATTGGTGTTTAAGGTCATATACTTGTGCACAATGGCTAATCATGACCACAACAGTTTTACGGGTGGAGGAAGTCAGAGTACCCGGAGAGAACCACCGAGCAATGACGAGCAGCTGCCAGCTCCCCAACATCATAACTCCGCACTTCAGCACAGGCAAGGTTAGATTGGTTGAAAAGATGCGTACCATCAACGTGCAGTACGCCTTAGTACACGGTGTCATCGTGCCCCCATGTGGACGATTGGGGTTAAGTGCCTTGCCCAAGGAATCCGAATTGATCGCTTAGACGGTCACCCATCCAATCATTAACCGGGCTCGACGTTGCTTAACTTCGGTGATCTGCCAAGAACCGGTCACCCTTGTTTGACAGAGATTAAAGAGAGCTGATTCCAATGAGATATAATAGATTAAATGCCCGTGCCAGATATACAGAGCCAAATAGGTCTATAAACACGGGGAATTCAGGCATCAAATTAATTTTGGATCAATCACAAATTTTTATTGAATTAAACAATATGCAATTAACATTAACAGGTCATATTTGTTCTGAAGGTATGGAAAATGCAATGGTGTCTGATAATTATATTCAATTAACAGGGTTATTCAATTAAGATATATCTGATTAAGTGGGCTCCACTGTATTACATAGCCTACCAATCTTTACCAATCACTTACATGAAGAACCAGGCTTACCAAAGTTCAAACGGTTTTGTGTATTTTGAACCAGAGCACATTTAAGGTTACCAGCTGCTGTTGTGCAAACAAAATAATTCTTTTTAACTAATTTCAGGGATACTGGATTGATCATCTGCATTTTGTACTTGATGAAGGGTAATTCTGATTGGGTGATGCCATTCCCAGGAATACTGCTGCTGTATACATATCATTTAACTCTTTGTGACTATGGTATGTAATATTACATATAAAAATTCCTGTGCATTGCGACTATGGTACGTAATATTACATACTCTTGACTTTTAACAAGTGCATTTGACGTCGCAAAAGCCTGATTCTATGTGACGTTAAAACATCACAATAAACGTAGTTGGAAAGGGTTAAGAAAAGGATCTAGGTCAAGTTGCAATACAAAAAATAATAGAGTTAATCTGATAACTGACATGACAAAGAGACAACACCTGCATAAAGATTTAAATTGAAACTTTCATTTTTTGTCTCCAAAACACAGGTTATGAATAGAGCTGATCGGTTTAACCGAACCAAAACCTTGTTTTTTAGTGGAAACCGAAAACGAACCGAAAAAGAGATTAAAAACCATATATTTTCGGTTTTGCTTAATTTCTGAATATTCAAATTTAGCACGCCATAGATTTTGTATAATCAACAAAATGTCAGCTAAATCGCATGGTAGCATATCAATAAGAAACGACGATAGAAATGCCAAATGCCAATTATGCACTAAGTCAGTCATCGCCCAGTGCGTAAATACCTCCAACCTATTTCGCCACATATAGAATCATCATGCCAAAGAAATACAACACTGTTATAGAAAAAGAACGAATTGTGACACTTGCACAGTATCAGTTCGCTCAAAGCTCAGTTTATGTTGGGGAACACCTGTTTGCAGGAAAGGATTAAAT
Source organism: Pictodentalium vernedei (assembly GCA_031216915.1). NCBI lineage: Eukaryota > Metazoa > Mollusca > Scaphopoda > Dentaliida > Dentaliidae > Pictodentalium > Pictodentalium vernedei. The sequence goes on along the minus strand of CM062289.1, from coordinate 425,665,687 downwards.
TAATATTAATACAATGTTAGCTGCAGATACCTGTCATACAAAGTGTCAATTGAAAATTTGAATAGAATGAAAGTAAAAATCCAAAATGCACTTATACGTGCAAAACGGATGCGGCTGGGTTGTTTTTCGAAGTAATGGGAATTCTCGGAGTTCAGTGACTCACTGACAAAAATAATTCAATGAAACTGAAAGGAAGAATGGACATGGAAATCAGATCAGGTGACGATCTTGTCGATAATTTGCATAACCTCTTCAATGTTTTGTAAATGAATGATTTTGGGATTTAGAGTTTGCTCCTTTCGGGTACAAATGTCAACTTGTCAAGTTCGATTGTAAAATGGGTATCTGTTTTACTGAAAGTAAATGGCGTATTCTCAAGTTTGCAACTTTTCCTTGAAAATGGGCAGTTGCTTTCTCAAATTCTGACCCGTTTCACTTATTTTCATGTCAGTCAACATGTCAATGCTGTGAATGGAAATGAAAAATGAATCTGACAGGATGGTGGAATCATAAAGTTTCTGCCGCAAACGGCATTCTTGGGACTAACAATTTGAGCCTCCCACTCCTCTCGCCCTCAACACACACTTCCGGCTCCCGTATCTACGCCCTTGGGCTTGAATGACTTTTTATGCAGGCGTATGCAGATTGCAGATATAATTTTTTGTTTGTTAAATTTACAGGAAACAATCGCAATACAGTTTTATTTCATTTCTAGTTCACTTGTTTGTTATTTAACATGTTTTAGTACTATCCTGGTCCAGTTTAATACATAAGATATGGAAAATGTGCATTGTGTTACAAAAATCGAACCAAAACCAATTTTTTTTTCGTCCGAAACTGAACCGAGGGAAAATTTCAAAACCGACCAGCTCTAGTTATGAACCCTCATTGGAACAAGCTTGATGAAGGTCCAAGCTATGTTTTGAAGATAAACATTGAAAAAAATATTGAAATTCAAATGACAGGTTTCCATTAAAAGTGATATGGCCGTTATGCTAGGTAAATGGCTAAATACTGACTTACTCAATTTCTCTCTCTTTCAAAAACCATGTAAACTTCTGAGCCATATCTTCAGCAATCCCAAGTAAATCCTAAACAGAAAAGAAAATGGATTAACTCTAAACCTGCCGAGTATTTTTCATCAAATATAATCATAGCAGCTGTAAAGCAGCCGTGACTTGATTTGCTGAAAAATTCATCAAAATTTAACATACAAAATCATTGATGACAAACTCCATTCAATTTAACCCTTTACCTAATGAATTGCCCGCATCCGCCAGCGTAATATGCAAATTGAGCAGATGAAAAAAGTAAATTTTTCAAAATATTTCAACAAAACCATATCATGTGACCCCTCATAGGAACGAGCTCATTAAGGCCCAATGAACAAATAAATTTGAAAACAGCCTTACCTGACAAAAAGCAAGAAATGACAAGTAAAATGTCAAGAAGCATTGTTTTGTTTGGCAATAACTTTATTGCCATATATGCTGAAAGTGACTAGCAGTCATTTATTCTGAATGTGACCTGAACTCCCATAAATGGAAAAGCCTTTGCACAAACTAGACTAATATGATCAAAAGTAACCTAACATAATTAAGAAAGTAGTTATGAAAAACTTCAGTCTCAGTTGAGGGTATTTTATCAGTTGATAAAAAAAACAACTCGGACAAAAAATCTCCCACAGAAATATATAACAGCTTTCAACACTACAATTTGGCAGACCTGGAAATAAGGAATTTGGTTTGTAACCTGTTCAGAGATTGTATCTAACAATCATATAGATTTTGGCCTGAAACCCACGAGAAACGGTACGTATCACATATTGTGTTCCGATTCCGTATCATATAGACGACTCATTCTGATTCTGTATCACATAGATTCATCTTCCAGTAAACACCGTGTTATGACAAATAATAACATTATATGCATTGTTATTACGCATTAAAATATGAAATTCAATTCCAACCAATTCCAACCCAATTTAAACTGAAAAACGTAAAAACAGGCTTTATGTAACAGGATTGTTAGATAAATGTATTATCATGACCAAATGCATGTCCTGGAATTTGTGTCAGATTCTTGATCGTGTTTACAATCGGATCACAACTTGCCCTGATGGGCTCGTTGCGATCTGATTGTAAACACGACCTCGAATCTGATACAAATTACAGGACATGCACATGGTCATGATAATGTACATATACCTAGTTTAGTGGTCATAACCTGTTGTCTTTGGTTGTTCTTTGATTATTTTCATTTTTGTAACAAATTATTGGAATAAAGTTGTCTTCACTCAGAAGCTGAAATGTTTATATTATTAAGTTACATGGAGTGTAGCTGGCTGATACATTTCCATACAAGGGGATGAGAGTTCGTATCACGAAGCTGAACTTGATATGAACTCTCAGAGCCTTGTATGTAAATGTATCAGCCAGCTACACGCCATTAACATTTATTACGTTGAAAGTCTATGTAAATCAAGGGATTAATAAATTTGCACAAGAAACAAAGAACGACCGGGCATTTATTTTTTAGAAGTTGAAATTGACAGCACAGTGAAAAATCATCAACAATAACTGGCACCGGTATGTATCCATGGAGACAGTAAACAATGTTCGATGATCGAAGTGTGATATTTCGTCCCTTGAGTTCCAATGTGTTCAGTAGGCACATAGAACACATTGGTACTCAGGGGACGATTTGTTTACAAAATAAAACTTATCATTTTGTATCATTACCACCTGAAAATGGTTAAAAAAAAGCACTTTTAAATGTTCAAAAATCACTTTTAATCTGCTGAGTAAACTGTAAAGAAAATGTTCACTTCAGCATAAAAAATCGATAGACTTTGAAGTTTGGTCGGTGCAGGCTAGAGTCGTAAAAACAACAAAGAACTTTTGGGACTACAAATATTTTCTGTCAATTTTTTAAATATTTAATGTTTTAAATCATAAATACATAAATACAGTACCTTGAACATATTTTTGGTACTTAAATTCTCTTATTTTGTTTCATTTCAAATTTTGAAAATTCAAAGCCAGTGGAAATGCTTCAATTTGATCAAAAATAGTAATGGCTGTTACTAACCTGATATCAAATAATATCAGGTGAGTCACATGATATGGTGGAAGCCTTAGATGGTATTCAAATGTTCTGATTGGACAAACTAACTTTGGGGATAATAAGGTATTTTCCCATGATGATGCTAAACTGTGGGAAGTTTCTGGAATGAAGATGAATACATGACAATTTGGACCTTGGTTGAATCATACCCTGGACTATCCGGATATAACAGTAAAGGTCTGAATCCTCCAGGATCCGAACCGTCCAGGATCTGAATTGTTCCCTAAAAGATCTGAATCATCCAAGGTCCAAATCATCAAAGGTTCAAATTATCTAAAAACTATCAACTCATACCAAAAATTAGACAACTCAGTCTCACGTTCACTGAGACATTAAACTCAAGAAAGTCTCATAGATAATTTTTCAGGTTTAAAACTGTTGTCCATTAATTTTTGACTTATGAACTGAAAAATGCTGTGAACCATTGTCGTTTTAACAGCATAAAGTTGTGACTTAAGTGATATTTTTGGGAAGAGAACTGCTTCCAAATAAATAACCTTCTCCAATATTTCATAACGGCATTAATGCGTTGTTTTAACATTGGTGAAAAGCACATGACCAGACATATCAAGGGAGATAACTAACCAGTGACATTTCTGCAAATCAACATGGAAAACAACCATTTAAAATGATTTATTGAATAGATTTCTTCACACTTATCAGTTGGATTTTCCACAAAAAAGCTCTTTCAAGTGATGGGCTTGGACCGTAAAGTTTACAAAAAATCTTGGTCAGGTGTTTGATCACCACTTGAAATTAATGAGGTGCCTGTCTGATTTTACAATCTAGTCCAAATGTCAATTACAATGACTCACTCTGAGTATAGAATATTCATTCACTTTCAATGGCCTAGTATTCAGGTTTTAAAACTTAAGCACTTTCAAAAAACCATATGAGCATTGTAAGGTGTAACTTGATAAACAATTCCAAATGTCAACTAGACTTTATGATTCTGGAGAATCATGGCTTTTCCAGATGAGATTCCATGATTTTTCATGACCCCAGAGTGTCTGATGAATTGTTTTTTACTGTCTCACAGACGTTCCTTTATTGTTAATAGAAAGGTGGGTATAGTAGTCTCAAATGACAAAATGTTTAGGTAAAAACTATCATTAATGGTGGAGAGGGTTAATATCAATTTCGACTTCCGACAAGTTGATGACCGACAAAAGGAGTTATGTTTGACACATACAGACTGAGTGCTATGGCTATTTGAAAATGATCCATTTTATCTCAAATGTATCCAAAATGTTAAAAAATTTATAGTAATTTATATATTTTTTATACTTACCAATGACCCAGACATAGCTGGTGCTAACTCTTAAAATATAGGGCCAAACACAAAATTTGCCCCCCAATCCCCAAAATTTGCATCTAAAACCAAAGAAAACATGTCCTGAATGGCCCTCCACACTTCACCTCTACTGCGCATGCGCAGTGTCAAGGACGTTCCGAAATTGGCGCCATTATTCATTCTTATAACCAGTGCCTGGTAAGCACTATGTACTCAGCGGGGAGGTAAGAGTTCCCAACTCCTGGGAGGGCCATCCCCGTCTGCGTCATTGGTAAGTATAAAAAATATATAAATTACTATAAATTTTTTAACATTTTTATACTGTACCAATGACCCAGACATAGCTGAATAGTAAAAAGGCTGGAGGGCCAAGGAGATAGAGCAAGATGGAATACGCTCAATTATATAAAATAGAGTCATCTCCTCTAGGGAAAAAGAAGTATTAGGCCTTACATGTATCTTTCTTATTTATGATAAATTAGAAAGATACAACACCTTCCAAAATTGAGCATCATACATCCATGTACTCTATTAATATCTAGTATAATCCTTATACTAATAATTTTTAAAGTAAGCCAATAAATAAAGTAAGTCTAGAGAATAGAGACTCTTAATACTCCTTAAAAGTGTCTGAGGATTGTAAAATAATGTCCGTTGACACGTGCTATATTCAAAAGCTATACTTTAAAAACTAAGACCTAAATGAATTTTTAAAACATAAACTTCTAACTAAACAATCATCCCAATAACAGCTCAGAATTACTAACTCCAGAGGAGGTATCCCCTTGTTTTCATAGAAAAACAGGTGACCCAAGGGAACACCCTCCCCCCCCCCCCCCCCCTTTTTCTTGCCCTGGGTCAAATAGCCCAGAGCGAAGAGGGCAGCAGAACGGAGTCACTGCCGAAACAGACAGCCTACCTAGCTATAGTAGCAACTGTTAAGTAAATGACATTCTGAGCAGTAGATAATAGACCTAACAATAGAGGCCTGCAGAAATGGACTCGATATTTCTGAGGTAAAAATTCATGAATGTGGATGGTTGAGCGCAATGAGCAGCCTTCAAAAATCTATAATAGCGACACTATTAATGTAAGCCCAAGATGTAGAAGAACTCTTACTTCATGAGCCGAAATCTCAAACACAAATGCTGAGTGAATGATATACCATAAGCAGTATCGATAGTTAATTGAATCCATTAGCAATAGAATGGAGCGTAACGTCCTTCTATTAGGCATCAAAGACAGAAGAAGCTTACGCCCGTAGTAATAAACAGATATCTGTTTATAAATACATAAACTCTAACCGGACAGAGTAAAGGCCTATGCCCGTACGAAGACGGAAGGACCTTAATAACAATAGGTTCCGGATATTAATTAGCAGCCTGACTCTTATGGGACAATCCAACCTAAATAGTAAAGGAAGTAGTGATTCCGAAACTACGAAAGTGAAACTCATCCACCGATAGTGCATGAAACTCACTGACTCTTCAGTAAAAGAGAAGCCAACAGAATTACTGTCTAAAAGATCAGAATTTGAAAACTACTGTTTCCAGAGGCTCAAATGATTACTTAGCTAAATAAGAACCGAAGTTAAATTCCGTATAGGAATTTAATCTAATGATTCTAAGTCTATTTATCGAAAAGTTACTAACTGACTTAGATAAAGAGACATAAGACTCAATTGTAAACTATCATAGAGTGCATAGGTATGAGGTAACATAAACCTATAACCTTAATAATAACAGGCTGCAGTAGATCTTGTCAAACAAATATATTAAAAAGTTGCAATGACTAGTATGGAGGAATCAACAATATCAACATAGTGATCCATACACCAACGACGGAAGAGCCTCCACTTTAGCCTCATAGTATAGCGAAGAAGAGGTTCTCCTATAGTAAGAAATCACGTCCAAAGCTCGTCCAGAACAATGCTTACAATGCAATAAGGACCACACAACGGAATAAGTGAAGGTTGAGACCTTGCGGGTTGTGATAAAGATGACACTATTTTACCCAGCGAAAAAAGATCCTCTCATGGAGGAAGATTTCGCGTTAAGTTCCACAGTAGACCTCAGAGTAAATTTACCCACGGTCTCTGTGAAGACAGAGATGCTATCAACAGAAATGTATTGTGGTTGTTTATCTTAGCAATACTTGCTGAAACAACAGCGCCGGAGGATACGCATATCCTATCATTCCGTCCTATTAGATCAATAGAGCGTTAACAACATAAGCTCAGAGATCCGGACAAGCAAACACATACGTCTGCAATTGATTAGCAAGTTGTGTCGTAAATAAATTATCATTGGGCGCTCCCATTGATAGCAAATCTGATTGAATACTTGTTTGTTGAGAGTCCATTCTGATGGCAACAAGCGACCCATAAGTGAACGGGAGTCCGGTAATACAATCAGATGACCCGGAATATGACGGACCGAAGCAGAACTCGGTGTTCTATAACAAACAGAAGGATTCTTTCCATTAAACTGAATAACGGAAACGAATGAGTGCCTCCCTGGTTCCGGAGATACGCCACCACTGTCGAATTAACGGACAGGATTTGGACATGCGTTTCTGAATAATGTTCATCCAATGACATAAAGCAAGCCTAAACAAACATTATTCTGTGGAAGATAAGTACTTGCTTAGAGACTGCGGAACCCAAAGACCCTGGCACTTCGAATCCGTTGGGATCAATATTATATCCCAACCTGTTTGACTGGCAACCGTCATAATTATAAAACTCGGATCCGGCAACTGCAGTGGCACTCTCTGAGTCAACCACCGAATGTTTGCCCCAGTCTGAATCTCTTGCTACACTAGATAGACAAGAGAACGTGTAAATCGAGCAATTCATGGATTGCTGAAAAGTTACCGTCGAAGAGAAGCTTCTCCGAGAACGAAGCGACTCTGAGAGAGTTCTTCACCTTACTATCCACGCGCGTGGATGTAGCTAGGGCTGCGTCACGTCTAACCAACTCCAAGCAGACACTGAAGGGTGGAGTTATACGTGAACAAACTACTGCCCTCAAAAGAAATCACATTGAGGATCATATCCCGGAATTCTTTCTCTTGAAGACGTAATGATAACGCCTCAGTAAGGTGGATTACGTATGATAAAGCGTCTAAGTTAAGTCTATTAGACATCATTGTTGTTTCCAACATTGTGGTTGGAAAAGACATAGACGGCGAAAAAGATTATTTCCAGTCTTTAACCACGCCGTCTAGACGCATATGAACTCTCGGTATGCCCTGTTCTGCCAAAATAATATATGTTGTTGGACGAGAGAGGGACCTCTCGCTCACAGCCTGGACAAGCCAGGAACCGGACTAACAGGCTTCCTCCGATCTGTCCTCAATCTGCCGTCACTGGGTGAGTACTAAAGTAATTATAGTGCTCGCATCACCCAAATCTCCTTCCTAGACCGCAACGGACGAACCCGGCAGCCGAACCATTCGATGAATGTACGCTACACCGGGTGAGCTAGCGAATGTCACTCCGTCGATCCTACAAGGGACCTCTTAGGCGATAGACATATTCCATGAGCACTTACTGCCGCTAGCTCTTCATTAACTATGACGACAGAGGCACACTTTTGAAAGACATCTCCGTAACTTTGCGAACAAGAAACCAGAAATGCTTGGTAATAGCAAGCATATAATAATAAATATATAGCGTCGTTCAATAATTCGAAAGTTTGTGTGACATTATTGGACTATGTTGGAACTGAGGGACGATGTCCCTGAACCAAACCAAAAATTTCTAAGTCCACCGACGCTATCAGTTTCTTATCCGGCATCGCAGCATTCTGGTCCGACGAAAGAACCTGTAGAAGATCAAGTCAGATGACATACACAACAGCATATGTTGTTCCGAAAGGGAAAGCTCGAAATCCTCCGAATCCCTTTCGGTATCCCGTCGGACCGGATGAAATTTTCGGACGTCCGTACCCGCTTCCGCGGAGCGTCCCGACCCAGCATCGTCGGGTTAAAACATTATGCGACAGATTCAGTTGTTGCTGGGATGCTGCGATAAGCTGTGCTATTAGGATAGCACATCCGTCCCCGAGGCCTGTGCAGTAGCGGTCTTACGATGCATTGCCGCCGGAAGCTCCATGTACGTTGACTCCCGCACACTTTCCTATGCAAACGTCCGGAGTCTGCAGGCCTCGTGTCCCTGGCTACCGGATGGTGTGACCTGGTCGCCGATGATTCTCTGACTGGCGAAGCTGACTGGATATCCGAGGTCACGTAGCCAAGAGCGGTCGTGTGCACTACCATGAGAATGAGGAAGCCTTATTGACAGTCTCTCCGGACTGACTATATGTCGGAGCGTCCCGAGCGGCGGACATATGCTCCGAATGCGAAACATTTTGTACCACAACATCTGGGACCAGATGTTGTTGTACGAGAGAGGGGCCTCTCTCGCTCGCCGTCCGGATAGACCAGAACGAGCTATGAACCGGACTAAAAGGCTTCCTCCGTTCTCCCTCTAATCCGCCGTCACTGGGTGTGCATTTGGTTGATTTATAGTGCTCGCATCACCCCAAAACTCCTTCTAGACCGCAACGGACGAACCCGGCTGCCGAACCATTCGATGAATGGACGCTACACAGGGCGAGCTAGCGGACGTCAAAGGCCGTCGAACCTACTAGGGTCCTCTTAGGCAATTGGCGTATTTACATGAGCACTTTTCCGCTAGCCCTTCATTAATTGTGACGACGGAGGCACACTGTTGGAAGACATCACAGATACATCACCCTAATCTTGATCGTCTGAAATAGAAATTGATAAAGTAGAGTGACCCTGCGGGGAAAGGACCGGAATGTCCAATTCCCCACTAACATACCGTGACATACGCTTCCCATGTTGTCATCGAAATCATCAGATACAGAACAGGAGTTAATGCGAGAACACTGACTACATATAGAATGATTATAAAAGTCAGAGGAAGACTTCCTCTTATTACAATTGATCAAAATCCTTTCAATGTGAAAAGAAAACAAAGTCCTGGTACTCGCACCAACCCCTGACAATCAAAATACATAATAATAATATGATCCATTAACATAGAAAAAATAATTGAAATCAAAATATTTTGAAAAAATATTTTTTCAGAACAGCCCAAGTTTTTGAAAAGTAATGTTGAGCCCCAATGGATCCCAAGCCTAAGTGTGGACAAAAAATTTAAAAATATTTTAAACAATTTATGCAACACTTACGAACAATAATAATATATCTAGTTATGATTAAATTAACATCGAGATATTATTTTCAAGAAATCCCCCCCTCACACAGAGGGCTGTTGTAAATGTAAACAATGAGTGTAAAAACACTAAAATAAGACTCCAGGCACCCAGGCCCGGAATCAGTTACCAAAAATACACTATCTGATGCAAAACAGAGACTTCCAGGGAAGAAACTGCAGAACATCAGATGGTAGATGCAGAACACAACGCCTAACCACCCATAGGTGAAGACGTAAACATGGGGAAAAGAACAGAATTCATTCTGTTATTCAGCTAAAACTCCCAAGAAATTTTAGTAATAATAATTACAGAAACTATGCCAAAAGCATGGGAGAATAGCAAGAGGGGACTTAAAGGAAAGGGAGAGAGGAAAACACTGAAAAATCAGTGTAACTAAATAACAAGAATGACAACAAAATAGCTGCTGCCTCGAAAATAGGTAACTTAACATAATTTCATTAAAAAATTTTAAGTTACAGCCCTGATAATATTCTGTCACACATTTTTCCTCTCCTCCTTCTATATCCTCCTTAGAATCACCATTTCACTAATATTTATGTGTCTAGCATCATTTAAACTGAGATTTACAAGCACAAAGATCAGTCAGATGTTAACTGATGAAGGGCCAAACTAAGAATGAATAATGGCGCCAATTTCGGAACGTCCTTGACACTGCGCATGCGCAGTAGAGGTGAAGTGTGGAGGGCCATTCAGGACATGTTTTCTTTGGTTTTAGATGCAAATTTTGGGGATTGGGGGGCAAAATTTGTGTTTGGCCCTATATTTTAAGAGTTAGCACCAGCTATGTCTGGGTCATTGGTACAGTATAAAAATATTGTTGTCTGGCAGCTTGTAGAGGGTTAACAAGTGCTAACAGGAATATTTTTCCATGCAACTTGTAATGTAACACCCAAATGGCCATTTTTTCTTAAAAATCTACAAGGTGTTGTCAGAGAAATCAAGGGAGAACATGAATTTTAAGCTTTTGATCATCGTCATTGCTCATTGTTTATCCAGCCCAAAACAGGTTGAGGGTTGTTTTTTGAATACCCTTATTATTACTTACAAAAATTATTCTCAGTGAATTCTACTTCCGCTAATGTTGATCTCTCCTCTTAACTTTGGGTGCTGTGGATACGCGAACACAGCACATTTTATCAACATTTTGATGTTTGAGAACCTGCATAGAGTTAACAAATGCTTAAAATGAGCTCAAATATGAACCCAGGGACTTGGTTTGAACAAACTTGAATCTCACCACCCTAAGGAAGCTGCATGCCAAATATCAAAACATTCTGACTGCTGAATCGGAAGAAGGTTTTTAAAGAAAAATTTCTCATACTGAACTAAGTTACAATTCGGGCTCCCACAGGGAGCCCAAATATGAATCCAGGGACTTGGCTTTAACAAACTTGAATCTCAGGCCCTAAGGATGCTGCACACCAAATATCAAAACATTCCGGCTACTGGATCTGAAAAAGAAGATTTTTTAAGAAAATTCCTCATTTTTAACTAAGTTACAATTCGAGCTCCAACAGTGACCCCAAATATGGACCTAGGGACATGGCTTGAACAAACTTGAATCTCATCCTCCTAAGGATACTACATACCAAATATCGAAACATTCTGACTGCTGGATCTGGAGAAGTTGATTTTTAAAGAAAATTCCTCATTTTGAACTAAGTTACAATTCAGGCTCCCACAGTGAGCCCAAATATGAACCCGGGGACTTGGCTTGAACAAATTTGAATCTCACCCCACTAAGTATGCTGCATACCCAGTATCAAAAGATTCTGCCCGCTGGATCTTGAGAAGAAGATTTTTAAAGAAATTTGCCTGAAATGCACTAAGTTCAAATTCAGGCTCCCATACTGAGCCCAAATATGAACCCAGGGGGCCGGTTTGAACAAACTTGAATCAAATCAACCCCACAATGTTGCATACCAAATATCAAAAGATTCTGCCTGCTGGATCTGGAGAAGAAGATTTTTTAAGAAATTTGCCTGAAATGCACTAAGTTCGAATTCAGGCTTCTATAGTGAGCCCAAATATGAATCCAGGGGGCCGATTTGAACAAACTTGAATTAGATACACCCCATAATGCTGTATACTAAATATCAAATGATTCTGCCCACTTGTGCTGGAGAAGAAGATTTTTTAGTAATTTCTCTAATATACATAGGGTGCTATCAGAGTTATGACCCCTATGGAGCCCGAAGTGGGCATGTCCATTTCATTTGAACAAACTTGAAGTGACATATGGTAATAAACATCCATACCAAGTTTCGAGCAAATCAACCCAGCGGTTTCAGAGGAGAAGTCGTTTGAAAAATGTTCACGATGCCGGACAGACGATGGATGGCAAGTGATAAGTTTAGCTCCCTTCGGTGAGCTAATAAACCATTTAATTTTTTTATTTTTTCAAGTTTGCATTAGTTATAAAAACAGAGCATGCGGCAGACAAAAGGACCATGTGGAAGGGCCTGAGAAACAGATTTTTAACTCTTCTAGACCTTACCTCTGCATATGGACCTGCACATGCACAGCCTCCTCGGGCTTGAATACCATACAAATCATTCAATAATGCCGACACAAAATTATGGTGCAAAAATTTCCCACTCTTCTCATGACGAATGAGGAAAGAAAATATTGGAAGACGTTTGGAGGAATGACTGCCAAGTATTGCTATTGCTGAGTTGTGTTTCCATGCATTGAATGCCCGTCTGAAATAAAAAATATGTGCATTGATCAGTTGAATATTTTAAATTACAAAACAAATCATTCTAATCAAAGTTAGGTTTTTCATTTTAAGTCCAAGCAAAAAAAGCTTAAAATGTTTTCAAGATTTTGAATTTCTTTTTAACCCATTGACCTCACACAGCCACAAACTGTCACTTTTATATTTCTTTGAAAAAGTTGCACCTAAGTGTATTGTTCCTTGAGAACTGAAATGGTCAGATGCATTTATCTTGGCAATGCTTTAACATCACTAATGGTTCCCTTACGATGTAGAAACACTGTTAACCCTTAAGGGCTTGACAAGTATCCTGAATTCCCACCAGCCCACAGTCTTTATATGTGCAGAGGTTTAGAAGTGATTTCTAGTTACATCTTGGAAGCCAACATAATTTGCCTGTTGTCATCAGAACCTCCTTATGAGGGCATGTTATTTATTTATTAGAGTTTAACGACATATTAACAGTCAAAGTCATATCGTGTCAGTGATTTTTACAGGTGGAGGAAGCCGGTGTACCTGGGGAGAACCACCGAGTAACGACGAGCAGCTGCCAGCTTCCCAACATCGTAAATCTGCACTGCAGCACAGGCAGGGTTAGATTGGATAAAGACATGTGCACCATCGACATGTAGTATGGCTTAGTGCACATATCATTGTGCCCCCATGTGGACAATCGGGGTTAAATGCCTTGCCCAAGGACACAGCACAGGAGTCTGAATCGACTGCTCAGACGGTCACCCATCCAAGGACTAACCATAAGGGCATGTTAACTAGTCGAATGCTGAATTATTTTTGGCAATCAAATCTCATACATGTCTTTATCTTGGTACAATTTATGGGAGAGTGCTTTTGGGTACTCTCCCATAAATTGTAACAAGGCACCCTTACAGACCAACTGATATTGCTTTAAAGATAATACAAAGCACATCTACTGAATATGAGCCTTTAAGCTGTGGTACCTGCACTTCAGAATACAGCCCAAATATGGGATTCCAGTACTCTATCGGTTAACAGCATCTGTTCTAAGGTTGTAAAAGTCGGAAATAGGTCTTTAAAGGTTAAGTCATCTGCAGTGATGTACATGAATATAAGGCAGTAATTATCAAAAAATTAATCTGAGGTTTAAAAGTTTACATATCAAATTTTCTAATCTTTCAAAAGTACCTTCTTTCTTAACTCATCACCAATGTAGTACCAGTATTTATTTATTTATTGCCGTTTAAGGTCACACATTTCTGCACAATGGCTAATCATGACAGCAACATGGATATAAAGTCACGCCGAGCCAATCGTCTATAAACATGAAGATGACTTCCACCCCAGGCATTGGATACCATGGCCTATTTTACCAGTAAAACAGAGCTTGTTCCCCAAAGTAAAGAAGCACTGCTTCACTTCCTGAGGTTTCCTTGGGGAAGAGTACTGGTAAGGCTATAAAATAATAGACTTGTTCTTTAAGGAATTATGTTGAATTTTTGTTTACCTTGTTTTTGTCAACCTTCTTTTTTGGAAATGTGTGTGTGTGTGGGGGGGGGGGGGGGGGGGGAGTTATGTATGTACAAAGTCTGAACTAGGTTGATTATTATCCAATACTCAACCATGGATAAACTCAAAATGCAATTTTGTTTTTCATGAATGTAATAAGGTAACAATGACATGCTCTGATAAATGATTATCTAAATTGCCAAGCTATTCTTTATTTAACCCCTTGCACACTGATGTCAATATATCTAAAGTTCAGGGTGCAAGTTTTTCCCATAATGAAACTAGAAATTTATCCAATTCAATCTTGTTTGACAGAGCTCATTGAGCTCTGTCAAACAAGATTGAATTGGTTAAATTCCCAGTTGCATTATGAGAAAAATGGCTACTTGAAATCTGGATATTTTGACATCAGTGTGTAGGGGGTAAACCCTTTACCCAACGTAACGGCCAAAACCGGCCAGCGCTATTCTCAAAAATCGCCAATTAATTTTCAAAATATTTTCATTTTTTGTCTCAAAAACATAGGTTATGACCCCTCGTTGGAACGAGCTCGTCGAGCTCGTTCCAACGAGGGGTCATAACCTATGTTTTTGAGACAAAAAATGAAAAAAAAAAATTATTCAAGAATTTTTTTTGCAAGTGTCGTCTGCTTTTCTTGTTAGGTAAAGGGTTAAGACGTAAACTTATTAAGAAATTTATAATTTATTCAAGATTTCAAAAAATAATTTGACCACTGTATATGATCTCAACTGCCTTTGATTATTGCAATAGGTACCTGCAAAGATCTTCTTCTCTTGCTTCAATTATGTCTGTTCCAATTTCCTGGGGAAAATAAAAGGTCACAAGAGAACTTTCAAAAAAGCACAAAGAACAAAGTCACAATACTCATGTAAGGAAGCTCTGGTCAATATAAAAATAAAGTTGATTTGTGTTCTTACATCCCAAGCTACAGATGCTCAAAGCATATTGTATTCCTAAAAAGAAGTCAGAAATCAATGTCAGTGTCTGATATTACCAATACAAAAAGAGGAAATTCTGATCATCCTTCAACTTTAGGCTGGAAATTAGGGGTGGAGACTTGTGCAAAAAGATCCAAGGATTGGGCTTTTCCTACAAATTTTCACTTAGCCCAGACAGAGAATGTTTATGTCTTGTTCAGCTTTGATTCACCTGACCACAGAATCGATTAGTGCTAGAAGTATTGACAGGCACAAATTAGAAATTAAGGGAAGTTAAAGGCTACCTTACCTTCATTTAGGCAACCATTTCTCAGATAATTTATTGCTCTTGAGTTCTTAGCAAGAAAATAGCATAGTATCAGTGATATGCTTCCCTGCATTAGTGCAAAAGTTGACACTAGCATTCTAAAATTATTATTATTATTATTCTATTCCTCAACTTCCCTCCACTGAAGTGATAATATTGTGTGATGTCTACTGTTGTTTTATTGGGGTTTAACAACAATTTCAACAGCCAGGGTCACATTGTTTTGGACAGGTTCATGGGTGGAGTAAGTATTGTACCTGGAGAGAACCAGCGAGCAATGGCGAGATTTCCCAACGTACTAACTCTGCTCAAGAAGTGTTAGGTGCTGTTGAAGGCAAGTGCACCACTGATATGCAGTACACCTAAGAACACAGCATCACCATGCAGAATCAGGATTAACTCATTTTCCCAACATAATGGCCAAAACCGGCGATTTTTTGTCTCAAAAACATAGGTTATGACCCCTGAGCTCGTTCCAAAGTGGGGTCATAACCTACGTTTAGGAGACAAAAAATGAAAAAAATTAGTTGTTCAAGAATTCTTTCTGCAAGTGTTGTCTGCTTTTCATGTTAAGTAAAGGGTCAAGTGTCTTGCCCAAGGACACAGTGCAGTTACCACTTGTCAGGATCGAACTGTCAATCTTTCAGTTTGCAGTTCAATGATCGCACCACTGTGCCCTCACGCTCCCATTTGCTGTGATGTTTTATCTAACAATCATATAGATTTTGGCCTGAAAATCACGAGAAACGGTATGTATCAGATGTTCCGATTCCGTGTAATATAGACGACTCATTCTGATTCCGTATCATATAGATTCAACTTCCGGTAAACACCACGCTATGACAAATAATATCATTATATGCATTGTTATTATGCACTAAAATATGAAATTCAAAATTCTGACCAATTCCAACCCAATTTGAACTGAAAAACGGGGGAAACGGGCTTCATGTAACAGGATTGTTAGAAAAATGTATTATCATGACCAAATGCATCTCGGTCGAGTTTACAATCGGATCTCAATTTGCCCCGACAGGCTCACTGCGATCTGATTGTAAACACGACCTTGATTCTGATACAAATTACAGGACATGCACATGGCCATGAAAATGTATATATACACAACATTACACTATTCCATTTCCAAACTCCAAGAACAAGTTATCATTTTGATTTGGATCAAGATTATAGAAGAGTTAATATCATAGGCAGTAAAGTAGGCAAATGATAAATTTGTAATATTTATTTTTTTTTTTGCACAAGCAAGGCCTGGAAGAACAGAGTTTGTCATTATTTAAGAGTTGGTGCCAGTGATAGTGTTCAACCAATTACCAAAAATGGCAGCTGACCGATTACCGGTTATTTGAGCTCACAGGCTGCCAATTCTGATGCCGATTACGATTGTAATACCGTGCACTACGAGACAAGTCGAGGCTTGCAAAGAACAACATTAAATTGAACATATTTTACAGTGTTTATAGTCATTCACTACTTGATAAGTCGAGGCTCGAAAAAACTACATTAAATTGAAAAAAAATTTTCATTCCCCACTTAATTCTTGACAGATGACTGAAGTGACATGTGGTGAATACATTGCACATGGGTACTAAGAATTTTCTTTTGTTTTGTTAACAATCAAAAGTTAAAAAATTTATAGTAATTTATATATTTTTTATACTTACCAATGACCCAGACTTAGCTGGTGCTAACTCCACAAAAACCAGGGCCAAACACAAATTTTGCCCCCCAATCCCCAAAATTTGCATCCAAAACAAAAAGAAATCATGTCCTAAAGGACCTCCATAGTACGACTCTACTGCGCATGCGCAGTGACGCAGTCGTCCCGAAATTGGCGCCAAATATCATTCTTACTGGCAGTGCCTGGTCAGCGCTATGTACTCAGCGGGGAGGCAAGAGTTCCCAACTCAGGGAGGGCCATCCCCGTCTGGGTCATTGGTAAGTATAAAAAATATATAAATTACTATAAATTTTTTAACATTTTTATACTGTACCAATGACCCAGACTTAGCTGAATAGTAAACAGGCTGGAGGGCCTAGGACATAGAGGAAAATCCAATAAGCTCAATTATAAAATAAAGAGGTAACCCCTTAAGGAGAAAAGGAGTATTAGGCTTTACATGTATCTTTCTTATTTAATATTTAAATTAGAAAGATACACTACCCTTAATAATTGAGCACAATAACATTCATGTTCTCTATTAACATCCAGTATAACCTTTATACTAATTATTTTTAAAACAAGCCAATAAATAAAGTAGTCCAGAGAATTGAGACTCTTTATAATCATTTAAAAGTGTCCGAGTATTGTATATTAAAGCCCGTTTGACACTTGACATATACAAATGCTTCACACCGAGCTACACTTTAAAAATAAGACATGAATGAAATTAAACATTAATATTACACTTTAAAACCATCCCGGAAGCGACTCAGAAATACTGTCTTGGAGGAGGCATTCCCTTGCTTTTCACTATCAAGCAGGTGACCTAAGGGAACACCCGCCCCCCCCCCCCCCCTTCCCCTTGCCCTGGGTCAAATAGCCCAGAGCGAAGAGGGCAGCCGGACGGAGTCACTGCCGGAACAGAAAGCCTGCATAACTATAGTTGCAACTGTTTAGTGGACGACATTCTGAGCAACAGATAACGGACCTAAACAATGCAGGTCTCCAGAAATGGACTCAATATTTCTGAGATAAAAATTAGTAAATGTGGATGGCTGAGACCAATAAGCAGCCTTCATTAAATCTGTAATAGCAACACTATTAGCATAAGCCCAGGAAGTAGAAAGAGCTCTTACTTCATGAGCAGAAATCTTAAGCACAGACTGCTGAGAAGAAGATAAATCTTCATACGCAGTACGGATAGTTAACTGAATCCATCTAGCAATAGAATGGACTGAAATGTCCTTTCTATTAGGCATCAAAGACAGAAAGAAACGTTTCCGTCCCTTTCTGATGAACTGAGATCTCTGTTTATAGATACGTAGTGCTCTAACAGGACAGAGTAAAGGCCTACGCCCGTCTGAAGACGGAAGAGCCTTAATAACAATACGTTCCGGATATTTATTAGGAGCCTGATTCTTAGCTAAAAAACCGACATTAGTAGTGAAGGTGATAGTGTTCCCAACACTACGATAATGAGAATCATCCACCGATAGTGCATGAAGCTCACTGACTCTTCTGGCAGAAGAGAAAGCTAAGAGAAAAGCTGTCTTATAAGATAAGAATTTGAAATCTACTGTCCCAAGAGGTTCAAATGGCTTTTCCTTCAATTTAAGGAGAACCCAAGCTAAATTCCACTTAGGAATTAATCTAAGAGTTCTGGGTCTATTTATCGAAAAGTTTCTAACCAATTTCGATAAAGAGACATTAGATCCAATTTGTAAACTATCATGATGTGCATAGGTATCAGATAACATAGATCTATAACCCTTTATAGTAACCGGTTGCAGTTTGATTTCGTCAAACAAGTATACTAGAAAGTTAGCAATGTCTGGTATAGAGGGATCAAATATATCAACAGAATGATCCCTACACCAACGACGGAAAACCTTCCACTTAGCCGCATAGTTTAGCGAAGAGGAGGTCCTCCTACAGTTAGAAATCGCGTCCACTGCTCGTCCTGTAAAGTGCTTGCCATGCAAGAAGGACCGCACAACGGAAAAACGTGAAGGTTGAGACCTTGCGGGTTGTGATGCAGTTGGCGCGATTTCCCCTGCCAAAGAAGATCCTCTCGTGGAGGGAGCTTCCGCGGTAGGTCCCACAACAGACACCTGAGTAGATTTATCCACGGTCTCTGTGGCGACAGAGATGCTACCAACAGAATCTTGCATTGAGATTGTTTTATCTTTAGCAATACTTGTTGAATTAACGGCGCTGGAGGATACGCATATCCTATCATTCCGTCCCAAGGGATCGATAGAGCGTCTACTGCAAATGCTCTTGGATCCGGACACGGGGACACATACGTCTGCAACTGATTGTTGAGATGTGTCGCAAATAAGTCTATCATTGGCCGTTCCCATTGGTAGCAAATCTGATTGAATACTTGTTTGTTGAGAGTCCACTCCGACGGCAACAAGCGACCCTTTCGTGAAAGGGAGTCTGCTAGCACATTCAGACGACCCGGTATGTGACGGACCGAAAGAAGAACGTGATGTTCCAACGCAAACAGAAGGATTCTTTCCGTTAGATTGAACAACGGAACTGAATGAGTGCCTCCCTGATTCCGTATATACGCCACTACTGTCGTATTGTCGGATAGGATTTGGACATGAGCATCGTGAATAATGTCCATCCAGTGACGTAACGCAAGCCAAATTGACATCATTTCCTTGATGTTTATGTGCTTGCACAGGAATTGCGGATCCCAAAGACCCTGGCATCTCGAATCCGTTGGGATTAATGATGCACCCCAACCTGTTTGACTGGCATCCGTCATAATGGTAAAACTCGGATCCGGCAACTGCAGCGGAACTCCTTGAGTTAACCACTGAATGTTTGCCCAAGTCTGAATCTCTTGTTTCACTTGATCTGACAAGAGAACGTCTACATCGAGCGAATGAATTTTCACACTCCAATTCTGAGTCAGGAAAATTTGAAGAGGCCGTGTGCGTAGCCGTCCCATCGGAATGAGATCCGCGGCGGCTCCGCACAGACCTATCAGTCTCATAAATTCTCTCGCTGTGACTTTGTCTGTATTTAGACAATAGCGAGCGTAACAACTGACTAATTTCGCTCTGGTTAACGGCAGACGAACGAGATTGTTGTGCGTCTCGAAGCTCATTCCCAGATGAGTGAATGACTTGGACGGCACCAGATCCGACTTCTCCTCGTTTACTATGAAACCGAGACGTCGGAGCAATAGAAGAAGATTCTGAACATCGTTCTGAAGCGTTAACTCGTTGCCGTACCTCTGAAGAATGTCGTCCAGGTAGGCCGACGTTACCGCAGACGAATGAGCTCGGAAGTAGATCATTACCGAGTTCATTACCCGAGTGAAAGCCCAGGGTGCTAGATTCAATCCGAAGCACATGGCCCGGAACTGATACACCACTCCTAGGACTGCGAAGCGTAGATACTTTCGGAATGTCGGATGTACCATGACGTGAAAGTACGCATCTTTGAGATCTATGCTCGTTGCATAATCGTTCACCCGAATACTTGCTCTGACCGATCGAATCGTCTCCATATAAAACTTCGGAGCGACGATCAGCTTGTTTATCCAGCTCAAATCTATGACTGGACGGAACGAGCCATCTGGTTTCGGAACCAGAAACAGATGGCTGTAGAATCCCAGCGATTCCTGGTTTTCTACGACCTCTACCGCGTTCTTCATTAAAAGAGACTGCACCTCTGATAGCAGAGCGTCTCTTTTCTGAGGGTTTGACGGAAGATGAGTCCACTTTGGACTTCGAGTTAATGGAGGCTTTCGTTTGAAGGATATCTTTAGACCTTCCGAAGTCACTCCTCTCACCCACGGGTCGTCCGTAATCGATGCCCACTCTTGAGAAAAACTCGACAACCTTCCGCCAACCGGAACGCGATAGAGGTTTGAGCCATCACCTCCTGGATCTGCGAGGCCTGCGGTAGGAGAAACCACGTCTTCCACGACCCGCACCTCGCCTCGTCGACCTCGGGGCGTCCGACCGATTGTCCCGGCCTGAAGGACGTCCCGAACGAGAGTCGCTATCCTGACGGTCTCTCGAATAAGAGCTAGAGGACGCACCGGAACCTCTATAGGAACCTCTCTTGGGCGGATAAGACCCAGAAGTGCCCGCCTTATTCGTGTCTGCTGAATCCGACCTTTTAGGAGCGGATCTAAACAACAGAGAATCACTAGCTTTCTTTTTAATATTATCATAAATAGCGGAAAGCTTGCCGTCAAAGAGAAGATCTCCTGAGACCGAAGCGACTCTAAGAGAGTTCTTCACCTTAGAATCCACTAGTGTGGATGTAGACAGGGCTGCGTCACGTCTAACCAACTCCAGATTTGCCACTGAAAGGGCGGAGTTACACGTGGAATAAGCTACTGCCCTTGAAAGAAGTCTTAAGGAGGATTGTATATCCTGAAACTCTTCCCCTTGAAGACGCAGTGATAACGCCTTCGTAAGGTGATCTGCGTAAGATAAGGCATCTAAATTGGCTCTGTTAGACGCGATAGCTGTTTCCAACACTGCGGTTGGAATAGAAGCTGACGACGGTAATGATAGCTCTAAGTCTTCCGCCTCGTCGTCCATACGCAGAGGAACTCTCGGTATACCCTGACCTGCCGTGTCGAATTTATTCCTTGCATTAATGAAAGGCAGGTTGAGAGTATTTGCGGACAAGAAGCCTGCTTTCCCTGTCCTGGAAGCAAGTTTAAAAATAGCGTCGTTCAATAATTCAAATGTTCTTGCAACATTATTGGACTGCGACGGAAACTCGGGAGCGATGTCCCTGAACCGCTCGAAAAAATCAGAGTCCAATGACGCTATAATTCTCCTGTCCGGAAGCGCAGCAGTCTGGCCCGACGGAACAACTTGAGGAAGAAAGTGCCGGATGAAGTCTACGGCAGCTTTGTGTTGTTCCGAAAGGGATAGCTCCAATTCATCCGTATCCCTTTCACCATCCGGTCGGACCTCCCGATGTTCCCGGTCGTCCGCCCCCGATGCTTCGGCGGAGCGTACCGACCCAGCGCCGTCGGATAATTCTCGATCCGACACCGTCTCTGTCGGCTGCTGGGATGCTGCGATAAGCTGTGCTATCTGCACTAGAATGTCCGACGTCGAGACCTGCGGAGGAGCGGTCTTTCGCTGCTTTGCCGAGGGCAGCTCCGCATCAGATGGCTCCCGCATACTTTTCCTATGCGAACGTCCGGAGTCCATCGGTCTCGAATCCCTGGCTGCCGGATGGTGTGACCTGGTCGCCGAATAATCCTTCATCGGCGAAGCTGGCAAGATATCGGAGGTCACGCAGCCAAGGTGCGGTCGTGTGCGCCGGCGAGAAGAGGAAGCCTTAACAGTCTCTGCGGACTGCTTATACAACGGAGCGTCCCGAGCGACGGACGTATGCTCCGCTAAAGACACATTTTGTACCACAACATCTGGTCCCAGATGTTGTTGTACGAGAGAGGGGCCTCTCTCGCTCGCGGCCCGGCTGGACCTGGACGAGCTAGGAACCGGACTAAAAGGCTTCCTCCGTTCTCGTTCACTATCCGCCGTCACTGGGTGTGCATCTATTATTTTTATAGTGCTCGCATCACCCAAAATTTCCTCTTGGACCGCATCGGACGAACCCGGCTGCCGAACCATTCGGTGAATGGACGCTACACCGGGCGAGCTAGCGGACGACATTTGTCTAATCTCCATGAGCACTTTTGCCGCTAGCTCTGTATTTAATTGTGACGACGGACGCACACTTGAAGAAGATAACATGGAAACATCACCCTGTTCTGGTTCCTCTGAAATAGAAACTGAGAGAGTAGAGTGACCTTGTGGAGAAAGAGCCGGCATCGCTCTTTCTCCAGAAACAACATATCGTGACACACGTTTCCAATGTTTCTCATCCCAATGTTCACATACAGGACAGGGATTAATGCGAGAACACTGACTACAATTAATGCAATAATCATGAAAGTCAGAGGAAGATTTCTTCCTATTACAATTTGAACAAGTTCCCTTCATTGTGAAAGAACAACAATAAGTCCTAGTTACTCGCAAAAACCCCTGACACAAAGATACATAATAACATGATCCATTAATAAATGAAAAAACAATTGCAAAACAAAATAATTTTGAAAAAATATTTTTTCAGAGAAGCCCAAGTTGCTGAAAAGTAACGTTGAGCCCCGATGGATCCGATGGCAAAGTGTGGTCAAAAATTTTAAAATTATATAAAATAATTAATGAGACACTTTCGGATAATATAAATGTATCTTATAATGAGATAAACTACCTCAAAGGCAAACAGCCCCCCTCAAAAAAGGCTGTTGCCAATGAAAACAAACAGTGTAAACACAGAAGAAAACATGACTCCAGGCACTGAAAAAACTGGCCCGGAATCAGTCATCAATTACACTCTATCTGATGCAAAACAGAGACTCCCAGGGGAGAATCTGCAGAACATCAGATGGAAGATGCAGAACACAAACGTTATACACCCATGGGTGAAAACGTAACTATGGGAAAAATAACAGAAAACATTCTGTAACCAAGCAACTCTCCCAGGGAATTTTTAGAAATGAAACTTCTCAAAAATATGCCAAAAGCATGGGAGAATTGCAAGGGGGGACTTTAGAAGGTTAGGGGAGAGGAAACACTGAATAAGCAGTGCAACAATTAGCAAGAATGACAACAAGAGGCGTTTGCCTCGAAAATAGGCAACTTAACATAATTTCAACAAAAAATTTTAAGTACAGCCCTGATTATTTTTTGCCACTTCTTTTTTCCTCTCCTCCTTCTATCCTCCTTAGAATCACATTTTCTCCAAGAATTACGTGTCTGGCATCCTTTAAACTGAGATTTACAAGCACAAAGATCAGTGAGATGTTGACTGATGAAGGGCCAAACAGAGAATGATATTTGGCGCCAATTTCGGGACGACTGCGTCACTGCGCATGCGCAGTAGAGTCGTACTATGGAGGTCCTTTAGGACATGATTTCTTTTTGTTTTGGATGCAAATTTTGGGGATTGGGGGGCAAAATTTGTGTTTGGCCCTGGTTTTTGTGGAGTTAGCACCAGCTAAGTCTGGGTCATTGGTACAGTATAAAAATATAGATGATAAATGAATGCGGGAAACAACACTGAACAAGATTTATTTGAATAAAATTTGAATAAAATATCACTCACTATGTTGTAATTATATCGAGAATAGCATCTATCGGAAAGTGAGTTGTCGTTCTTGGATTAACTACAACCTGTTGGTATTTGCTGTATTGTAAACATTACGACTTGGATTGATAGCGCCTAGTAAAATTCACCTCACTGGGCACTATATGGGCGTAGTCAACGACAAGACATGCACTAATCCTTATATTATATCAAACACCCATCAAGAAAAACATCTGTCCAATTTGTTAATCTATTACCAAGGTAGCAGCCCTACCAAACCAACCAGCGTTACACAGAAAAAATACGAAACGCTAACTTGGATTATTGATATGAGCAGAAGACAAATTTTGAATCGGTCGGCAAGGGTAAACAAAACATTTCCCCCAAACGGAACTGTGTATTCTAGAATCGCGCAACTCGCGAATGAAAGCTAAAGTTTTTGAAATTTGACAACGCAGTTTGATAATATCCACACATTTGTCACACATATACATTACCGTATGGGTCAGTACGGGATACAAAACTCCGAAGATTCAAATGAATTCCATTATTTATTCGTTTACTGCCCAAAACATACAATTAAACAGCGAAATAAATATGAGCAGTGAAACAATCGATTTTTCATATCTGGACATGTTCTCATGAAAGTTGTACCCAGGTGTGGATCATTCTCTTCGAAACGAGATATGGATCATCTTCTCAAGGAATAAAATGAACACCTCGGAAAATGTGACTTCAACAATGGAAAAGCGATACATTTTTCAACAATGATTTCTTTCCGGGTCATTTTGTGGATGTTGTGCCTCTGTGAATCGACATTTAAATTTAGCCTGATTAGTTTTATTCGCCCAGTATGAAAAGAAAACTGATATAGTAGTGTGCTAAAAATAGAAAACGTGTAGTGCCTGGTCAGTTCTGTGGATGCAAACTACACGAAATAGGGTATCATCTTTCAGCCAATCAGAATGCAAGGAAGTCACGTGAGATATAATATTTATCGATAGAGCCTATAGTATTCACTTCTATTGCAGAAGATAATAAAATGTGGTTAATGAATCATTCCAAAATGCTTGGCAACAATCGGCTGAACCAATGTTCCAGGAGCCATTGCCGTTGTCATCCGATTGCCCACAATCAGTCGATTGTGGTGGCCAGTTCCAATCAAGTTTTGTTGCAGAACTTTTTTCTTTCTAAATTAATTACATATATAAAAATGTTTCTTCTGTTTTAGTGAGTTACTTACATGGGAGGAAAATATACAAAAAGACAATCATGCAAAAGCTCATTCATGCCCAAATCTGGAAATAAGCAATCTGTCATTTGCCGAACGAGGTCCCCAGAGGAGGAATTTGCTGATGCTAACCCATACAGTAGGCCAATTTATCCTCAGCATACCTCTTTCTGTTTAGGCCTGATACCTTGATTCAGATTGAGGTTCACAGAGGGTAAATTTAGTGATGCTACCCAACAGGGTACAATCACCAAATTCACACTCTGGGAACCTTATTCTGTAGAAACCAAATTCACCCTCTGGGGACCTCATTCTGCAGATGACAGTCTGCTCATTTCCAGACTTTTTCATGCCTCTGCTTCCAACTCACTTCTCCCTATTTTCATCTGAATTCTTAAAATATGAGGAGGGAGGAGAGATTTCTCCCTCAATTTGCCCTCAAGGCTGGTCACTGGTTGGTGCAATGATGACATTCTTGGAACTCTTTGTATGTGCTTCATATTCAGTAGGAAGCAAAAAAGTTATTTTCTTAATACTGATTTGTTTGATTAGAATTCATTAGAGAATTCAATGACCGATTGTAAATTTTAACCCCCTCACAAAAATAATGTAGCACTCTCTTAGTAAATAATAAGCAAGGTCAATGAAATGAAGACATCATGATGTTATAAATAAAGGAAAAGACCACGATGAGTATTCATTGCAATCTATAAACATCTGAAACAATTATCAGCCAAAATATATAAATTCTAACAATTAGTAATTCCGGACAACGAGGTCTGACTTTTCAGCTTTATAAGGCTCAAGTCCAAAGACGGTCAGCACAGGGCATCAGGCTCACAAAAAATTATCATCTTGGTCAAGCCTAGAAATAAGAAATCTGTTATTTGCAGAATGAGGTCCCCAGATGGTGAATTTGCTGATGCTATCCCATACAGTGGGCTAGAATCCCCCCTATTTATCCCCTGGGTACATTTTTCAGTTTAGGCCTGAGACCTTGCATCAGATTGAGGTTCACAGAGGGTACATTTAGTAATGCTCCATGAGCAGGGAAGCAACACCAAATTCACCCTCTGTGGACCTCATTCTGCAGATGACAGAGTGTTTACCTCCAGGTTTGATCCTGGTAATATAGTGACATGAATTACAATGTCATCAGCTCAAAGGTTTAGAAAAATTATGTTAACCCTTTGCCCAATGCAGACGATATCAATATTTATTATTTTAAATATCATTTTTTTTAATTTTTCAAAAAATTTCAACAAAACCATATCATGTGACCCCTCATTGGAATGAGCTCAACGAGCTCGTTCCAATGAGGGGTCACATGATATGGTTTTTGTTGAAATATTTTGAAAAATTATTTTTTCAACTGCTCAATTTGCATATTACGCGGGCGGATGTGGGCGATTCGTTAGGTAAAGGGTTAATGTATTATATTCTGATCATGCAAGCTGTCTCTGTGTTTGAGGTTGAGCACAATTCTGAAAATAAGTTTCTCCACTACCATCATAATTTTATTTCTACAAATCTTAATGCTTTATTAACACTGTTTGAATCACAGTTAGAACAATTAACTGGTAGAATGCTGAACTATTTTGGGGCATTGAAAGTTATCAACATAGATTTACCTTGTAACAAATGACGAGATTGGCACTGTCTGATAAATTGTGACAAGGCAAATCTATGAAGACTAAATAATGTCACTTCAAAGATAATATGAAGTGTATCCACAAAAAATGAAGTCTTAATGTTGTGGCACCTGCATTTCAGCATAAGCCTAACTATGGAATTCCAGTACTCTACCAGTTAAACACTTCTACTTAGTTCACTGTAAAGACACTTACCTTTTTCAACTGAAAGACCATTCCTGCCCTAATAGATTCAATAATTGCAGGTGTTCCACCTTCTTCTCTGCTCTCAATATCTTTCAAATATAAATGCGTATCTCTTGTAACCTGACAAGTAAATGATAAGTGACCGTTAGATGGGATTTGAACCGAGGACCTCTCAGCTTGCAGCCTGCACCTCTCCCAACTGAGCCACTGCACCTCCCCCCCCCCCAACCCATGCAGACACTGGCAGAAGCAAAACCAAAAAGGTCTGTGTAGGGCCATATCCAGGGATAATTTGGGGACACCTGTCCATATATGCCGCATGCATAACCAAAGGCCGTAGGTGGGAGACTGCAACTGAAAGTAGGATTACCATACTGAATGCAACGTTTATACGCAAATACAATGAGTTTGGGCACCGGGAGTTTGGGTGGCCAAACCGGTATACCGGTACCAAAAACATCCTGGATATGGCCCTGCTGTGAGAGAAATTTTCTGGAAATCTGCATAAAGATACTCTAAATCCCAATAGTTTCTATTGAATTAATAAACAATTAATCATTAACTCAAATTCAATTAACTGGGTTAGTGCTAAATTATTTTTTGAAAGGTGGTTTGAAACATGGGTATTTTTTTTTCAAAGATACCATACTACCAGCAAGAATAGCCTTAGATTAGCAAGATTTTGTTCATAAATGATTGTTTGGTTACAATTTATTGGAGAGTGCAATAGCAATCTCCATTAAATTGCAATCAAATAAGTGTATGTAAGAAATTTTTCTTCTGCTGCTGAGTGAACATCAAGCTAATGCAAACAGTGTAAAGCCACCCAAAATTCGTTGCATCAAAAATTCCTGACCACACGTACATCTACACTCAATACTGATACTTCAGACCAAGTTTTGTAAAAATCCAATAAAAAAATGTCGGAAGTATTCAGCAGACAAGCCTTTGTGATAGAGATTTTGCTATTTCAGGGCTTATTTCGACGAGAATCCGAGAATTGATTCGCACAACAAAACCGGCGAGAATCCATGTAGATTCTCGCTGCACCTCTGCTAGGATTCGCGTGAAAAAAAAAATGAGTCAGTTTAACCCTTTAACTAACACAGCGGCAACAAATTAACCAATAGAAGGCTAACATGACCTGAAATATCCTGACACTTTGTCAATAAAACCTTGCAAATATGGCTGTCATTGGAACCGGCTCATTGAGCCGGTTCCAATGACAGCCATATTTGTAAGATTTTATTGGTAAATATTGTTCATTTAATTATTTTATCATTTATTTATTATTTAAAAATTATCAAACTTAGTTTTAAAAATTAAAAAAGTGTGTTGGGTAAAAGGTTAAGATGTGTTATCAGTATACAACAGTGGTTCAACCTTGGTGGCGTCATGGGATTCTGGATACGCATAGCAGGTATGGATTCTCGCAACCATTTTCACGAGAATCCAAATGGATTCTCACAAATTTAGACGAAATATAAGCCCTGCATTTCCAAGGGCTGTAACCACACAAAATTCGTTGCATCGAAAATTCCTGCCCACATGCACATCTACACTTGATACAGACACTTCAGACCAAGTTTTGAAAAACCCAATAAAGGAAAGTGTCATTGACACTGTAGCTCAACTTGTCAAGACAAAGACATATACATGTATAGTATGTGACACAGCAATGACAAACATCTAGGTAATGACCTGATAACAAAGGTACATATAAAGTATTGTAATGGTCTGTACATAAATACTGACCGGTGCCTGTAACAAATGTATAGGTAATGTATTGTAAAGGTGGGTGACAGTCAGATGCTAAACTAGAAAAGAAATCTTTGAGTCCCAGAGTGGGTCTGTCTGAACCCCAAAATATTTGCTCTCATAGCACAGTGATAACAAAGGCACCCCAAAACACACTCATTCCTGTCCCAAGGTGAAAACAAAGGTACCCAAGAAGTTTCGTGAAGATCAGTTCACAAATATGAGCTGTGTAGAAGTTGTGACAAAAAACTGATTGGACCTAATTTCGGTAGAAAATGGCCACTGGCAGCAATCTTGAATTTTGGACCGCACCCAGGAACACGCGTTCTCGTCCCAAGGTGATAACAAAGCTACCCAAGAAGTTTTGTGAAGATCGGTTCATAAATACAGCCTCTAGCCCGAGCCGTATTGACATGTGCACTTACAGTGTATAAGTAGCACTGAATAAATCAAAGTTCATCTAATTTGCATAATTTCTGCATGAGAAAAAAACCTGTACTATATGTGATGTATTCCATGTTACTAAACATTCATACAAAAATTTATTCAAATCAGAACTTTCATACAGAAGTTCTGTACAAAAGACTGATTGAACTAATTTTGGTACAAAATGGCTGCTGGTGGCCATCTTGAATTTTGGACCACACCCAAAAACACTCGTTCTCATCCCACGGTGATAACAAAGGTACCCAAGAAGTTTCATAAAGATCGGTTCATAAATACAGCCTCTAGCCCGAGCCGTATAGAAGTTGTGTACAAAAATCGGATT
The DNA here is from genome assembly GCA_031216915.1 of Pictodentalium vernedei. Taxonomy (NCBI): domain Eukaryota; kingdom Metazoa; phylum Mollusca; class Scaphopoda; order Dentaliida; family Dentaliidae; genus Pictodentalium; species Pictodentalium vernedei. Next base: position 425,636,104 of record CM062289.1, on the reverse strand, counting down.
GGACCTAATGTCGGTACAAAATGGCCACTGGCAGCCATCTTGAATTTTGGACCACACCCAAAAACACTCGTTCTCGTCCCACGGTTATAACAAAAGTACCCAAGGAGTTTCCTAAAGATCGGTTCATAAATAGCCCGAGCCGTATTGGCATTTGCACTTACAGTGCTGAAAGTAACACCAAAAAACATCAAAGTTAGTCTAATTTGCATAATTTACGCACGAGAAAAAAACCCGTATTATATGTGATGTATCCCATGGTACTAAACATTCATACAAAAAATTATTCAAGTCAGAGCTTTCATATGGAAGTTCTGTACAAAAAACAGATTTCTGCATCGTCAGTACAAAATGGCGGCTGGCAGCCATCTTAAATTTCGGACCGCACCCCAAAACACTCGTTCTTGTCCCACGGTCATAACAAAGGTACCCAAGAAGTTTCGTAAAGATCGGTTCATAAATACGGCCTCTAGCCCGAGCCGTATCCAATTGTTGACGGACAGATGGGCCATGGCATAAGCTCAATTTTGGCTTCGCCAAAGTTGAGCTAAAAATAAATAATGTATCTCATGGTACTAAACATTCATACGAAAAATTATTCAAATCAGAGCTTTCATATGGAAGTTCTGTACAAAAAAAAAATTTCTGCATCGTCGGTACAAAATGGCTGCTGGCAGCCATCTTGAATTTCGGACTGCACCCAAAAACACTCGTTCTCATCCCACGGTCATAACAAAGGTACCCAAGAAGTTTCGTAAAGATTGGTTCATAAATACGGCCTCTAGCCCGAGCCATAGCAGCTTGGCACTTACAGCTCTGAAAGTAACACTAAATAAATCAAAGTCAGTCTAATTTGCATAATTTACGCACGAGAAAAAAACCCGTATTATATGTGATGTATCCCATGGTACTAAACATTTATACAAAACTTTATTCAAATCAGAACTTTCATCAGAAGTTCTGTACAAAAAACTGATTTTTGCATCATCGGTACAAAATGGCCGCTGGCAGCCATCTTGAATTTCGAACCACACCTAAAAACACTTGTTCCTGTCCCAGGGTCATAACAAAGGTACACAAGAAGTTTCGTAAAGATCGGTTCATAAATACGACCTCTAGCCCGAGCCATAGCCAATTGTTGACGTACGGACAGACGGACGGACGGACGACGGGCCATGACAATAGCTCAAATTTGACTTCGTCAAAGTTGAGCTAAAAATGTAGGAGGAGTTAAGGGGACAAGCCTATGTAGTGGAAATTTTACTATTTCCAAGGGTCGTAACCACACAAAATTTGTCGCATTGAAAATTCCTGACCACATGCGCATCTACACTTGATACTGATACTTCAGACCAAGTTTCGTAAACATCCACTCAAAACTGTAGGAGTTAAGTGGACAAATTTGTGATGGACAGACAGATGGATGAACACGATTTCAATATCCCCCCTTCCTACTTCGTTGGCGAGGGATAAAAACATCGCCTTGTCAATACACTGTATGGAATGAGCACAGTTAACTCATTTCATGTTTTCAATAGTGTTGAAACGATTAGTCGACTAGTCGAAGTCGATTCATTTTCCGGAAAAATCGACTCTGAAATCCGCCAGTCAACTAGTCGGGAAACTCAAAGATGAAGTCGTAAAATGTCAATAGTGGGGGTTAATGATTACAAACATCAGACGTTTCTACTTTGTGGTGGACCTATTTTAAATTGTATTGAGAAGTGGATATCAATGCAATCATTGTCATTTGTTGATGCCGATAATGTTACAACTTAGATTTCAGCAGCATTACAAGCACTGATTTCACCTAATCACTGGCACACGTTGAAGAAAAATACTTTGATGTACAAATTCAAAGATGCCTTTAATTCATGCAAGTGTTCTGTCCCTCACCCAAGTCGCCCACACTTTTTAACTGCAGTTTCTGCAGAGTTCCCATGCTTAAACTGACTCTTGTACGTGTATATAAGTGAATCTTCTATGAGCCAATTACCTTCCTCAAAGGTAAATCAATGCCATAGCTTCATATTCTATGATATTACTGTACTGGTTTGGGTGCAAGCTGGCGAAGACCGGATATGACGGTGAGGAAACTGTCCGTCACAAAATTTGACCCGGGAGTTTCTAATTAACTGCACCGGGCGAATGGTGGCACACTTCAAACATTTTACAAATTCACGAAACTTCTGTTTTAACATCATTGGGTACTTTTTCCACTATACGGACAGAGGACTAGGAGGCACACACTTCTCAGGTATCCTAATTTTTTTTCTGAATGGTTGAAGCTATAATATGCACGACGTTTTAAAAAACTCAAAATACGAAAAAGAGAACAGCTACGTTCATGACTTTGCCAAGGAAACTTCATCAAACACCTGTCAAATGAGTCATTAAACGAAAGGGTTATCAACTTACATGTAACAGTCTCTTATCACCTAATTTACTGAGACAATTATGTTTTCAACAGAAAAGCTGACTAGTCGATTTGAATCGATTACTCCCATCGACTAGTCAGCTTTTCAACACTAGTTTTCAAAAGCAATATTTCAGAAAATCTACAAAGATAAAACCTGAAAAAGTACTTTAATGGAATTGGGGAATTTTGAATGAAAGATCACTTGAAATAGCAGATTACATCTCATTTAGTAAACACAAACAATGTCTGACAGATGTCTAAGAAAATTTAATGTCCTCCAACAAGAACGTCCTTTCATAAAAGTCTCAGCAGGCTGTGCTATTTTAAACACAAAGTCCTGAAGGGATGAATGAAGAAAAAAGATAAACTGCTGTACTTACAAACATAACAGTTCCACCACCACACTGACCTGGTATGGGGTTGGCAAACATCCATTTCTTTGTAATTAATACACCTAACAAAAAGAAATTTACCATGTATTAATCTATTACTTCTTTTTAACTATGTGTGTACTAGAAGACACTGACAAGGTTTTAACCTTAACCCTCTCTGTATGCATAAATATTTGAGTTAAATAAAAAATTGGCACCTAACAAAAAGTGGACAAAATGAACAATGTACTGACTGAGAAGCGATAATTTAATCCTGCAGCCCTATAGGGCTGCTGGATTAAATTATCACTAAACCTCAATGAAAAAGAAAAATTAAACTATTTGCTGATGAGAGTGCAGTAGAACTTTGTTAATTGAATACCCAACAAGTATCATCCCTTTACCTAACACAGTATTTTCAAAAAATAAATTAAATTTCACATTTTTCGAAAACAAATTTCACAATTTTTCAGTAAATTCATACAAATATGGATATCTTTAGAACCATTTTGACAAGCTGGTTCTAATGATATCCATATTTATATGGTTTTATTGAGAAACTCCTGAGATATTTTAGGCTGTGGTAGGCTTAATCTGGTTAATTTTCTGGAAGTTTTTGGCCACCATGTTAGGTAACGGGTTATTCAATTAACAGGAGTAGTCAATTAACAGGAATTAATCACTTTCCTGTATTCTAGTGGTAAACTGTGCATTTATCCTATTATACCTGGTTTCCCAAGCTAATGACACTATGTCAAACAACATATAAGTTAACTCCGCCAACATGTATGGTATATGGAGATTTAACACCTGGATGTCTCATTTAAACACCTCGCCTGCGGCTCGGTGTTTAAAAACCGACAACAGATAGAGTTACCTCCCTTGGGTCATTAAGGAAACGAGTAAACAGTATTTTGTTGACATATCGTCCCCTGAGTTCCAATGTGTTCTATGTGCCTACTGGCACACACACAGAACACATTGGTACTCAGGGGATGAATTATTTGCTCTTATTTTATTTTTATGATTGTATTGTCGGAAATCTGATGACATTTTTGATTATTTTCGGGTTTTTTGGTTCAAGTTTTATAATGAGGCAAGTGGAAGCAAAAAGCTTTTATTGAAACCATATACACCCGATGTTTCGTGTGCGCTTATACCCTAGATGTTGCATGCTCTCATATACCTTGGATGCTGGGTGCACCCTTTGCCATGGCTATTTGTCCAAGGCATTCTGACCAATCAAAAGACAGAATTTATCGGGATATAGGGACAATATAAGTTATCTCCAGCACCATCCAGGGTGAGTACATGGAGATATAATACCTGGATGTTGATTTTAAATCTGAGGATGAAAGTCGAGGGGTTTAAAAAGAGCCATACAGCTATTAAATCTCGAAGTATCCTGGATGCTTCCTCAGATAAGGATTTTGTCCCTCCTCCTACCACAGAAATAATGACGAGATATATGCATGTTTCAATAGATATGATAAACTATCCCAAATGAAAAGCTCAAACAATAAGGTGTCAGGCCTGCTCCGAGTCTCAAATTCAGAAGCAAACGAGTCATAATTCACAATCTATCGATCACAAACAATGCATACATGTCCCAAATAACATTAAGACAAACAGGCCGGTGAACTAGTCAATTTCCTTATCCTTCAGTGAAAAGAATTGGAGAATGAACTTTTTTTCTCCAGAATTTATAATGATCTCCATGAAACCAGTTTAATTCTATATACACATTCAAACAATTCCATGAAAAGACAAACAAAAACAAATGCTATCACAGGAATAAAAAAAAAAGAAAAAATTTAAAGTAATTTATATATTTTTTATACTTACCAATGACCCAGACTTAGCTGGTGCTAACTCTTAAAATTCAGGGCCAAACACAAATTTTGCCCCCCCCAACAATCCCCCAAATTTGCATCCAAATCAAAAAGACTTATGTCCTATATGGTCCTCCATACTTTTGCCCACTGCACATGCGCAGTGTCAAGAAGGTACCGAAATTGGCACCAAGCCTCATTCTTCCAACCAGTGCCTGCTAAATGTTATATAATCAGCGGGGAGGCATGAGTTCCCAACTCATGGGAGGGCCATCCCCGTCTGGGTCATTGGTAAGTATAAAAAATATATAAATTACTTTAAATTTTTTCATATTTTTATACTGTAGCCAATGACCCAGACTTACCTGAATAGAAAAAAGGCTGGAGGGCCTAGGACATAAAGGAAAATACAATAGGCTCAATTATGTATAAAGAATAATCCCCTCAAGGAGAAAAGGAGAGAAAGGATTTACATATGTCTTTCTTGTTTATTAAAAATAAGAAAGACACATCACCAATCAATAATTGAGCCGAATAACATCTATGATCTCTATTAACATCCAGAATAACCCATTATACTAATTCCTTAAAGGAAAGCCAATAAATAAAGATAGTCCAGAGAATGAGACTCTTTATACTCATTTAAAAGTGTCCGAGGATTGTATATTAACACTCGTATGACACGTGACATATACAAATGCTTCACACCGAGCTACACTTTCAACATATTACATAAATGAGATAAACATTAGCTTTATACTTTAAAACCATCCCAGCACCGACTCGGAATTACTGACTCAGGAGGAGATATTCCCTTGATTTTCTCTATAAAGCCGGTGATATAAGGGAACACCATCCCCCCCTTCCCCTTGCTCTGGGTCAAATCATCAACTCCCATAAGCAGTAGGAATAGCTAACTGAATCCATCTAGAAATAGAATGAACAGATATGTCCTTTCCATTGGGAATTAAAGACAGAAAGAAGCATTAACGCCTCTTTCTGATAAATTCTGATCTGCGTTTATAAATACGCATAGCTCTAACTGGACACAGCAAAGGCCTACTGCCATCTGAGGACGGAAGAGCCTTGATGACAATAGGCTCAGGATACTTATTAGGAGCCTGATTCTAAGCCAAAAATCCCACATTAGTAGTTAAAGTATCAGTATTTCCAACACTACGATAATGAGAATCATCAATGGACAGAGCATGAAGCTCACTAACTGTTCTTGCGGAAGAAAAGGCTTAGAGAAAAGCTGTCTTATATGACAAGGATTTGAAGTTCAAAAGGAGCTTCTTTAAGCTTCAGTAGAAACCAAGCTAAATTCCATTTAGGAATTAACCTAAGAGTTCTAGGTCTATTTATCGAAAAGTTCTTTACTAACTTGGTACTAACTTGGATAAAGAAATATTAGATCCAATCTGCAAGCTATCATGATGAGCATATGCGTCCGATAGCAAAGACCTATAACCCTTAATGGTTACTGGCTGCAGTTTGATTTCGTAGACCATAAAATTAGCACTCTCTGGAATGGAAGGATCAAAAATATCAATAGAATGATCCTTACACCAACGAGAAAAAACCTTCCACTTTGCCACATAATTTAGTGAAGAGGAGGTCCTCCTACAGTTAGAAATTGTGTCCACTGCTCATCCTGTAAAGCACTTCCCATGCAAGAAGGACCGTACAATAGAAATACGTGAAGGTTGAGACCTTGCGGGTTGTGATGCAGTGTGCGGGATTTCCCCTGAAAAAGAAGGTCCTCCTGTGGAGGAAGCTTCCGAGGAACATCCCATAACAAACACCTGAGTAGATTTATCCATGGTTTCTGAGAGGACAGAGATGCAACAAACAGTATCTTGCGATTGCTTGATCTTTAGCAAGATCTGTTGAATCAATGGAGTTGGAGGATATGCATATCCTATCATTCCATCCCAAGAGATTGAGAGAGCGTCTACTGCGAACGCTCGAGGATCTGGGCATGGCGACACATACGCCTGCAACTGATTGTTGAGGTGTGTCGCGAACAAGTCTATCATTGGTCGATCCCATTGGTAGCAAATCTGATTGAACACTCGCTTGTTGAGAGTCCATTCTGACAGTAACATGTGACCTTTCCGCGAGAGCGCGTAAGCTAGAATGTTTAGACAACCCGGAATATGACAGACCGACAGAAGAACATGATGTTCTAGAACAAACAAAAGAATTCTTTCCGTAAGGTGGAATAACGGAATCGAATGAGTGCCTCCCTGGTTCCTGATGTACGCTACTACCGTTGAATTGTCCGACAGTATTTGAACATGTGAATTATGTTCATCCATTGGCGTCGCACAAGCCAAATTGACATCATCTCTTTGATGTTTATGTGCTTGTTAGGAACCCCGGATCCCAAAGGTCCTGGCACTTGGAGTCTGTTGGGTTCAATGTCGCATCCCAACCTGTTTGACTCGCATCCGTCATAATCGTAAAAACCGGATCCGGCAGTTGCAGTGGAACTCCCTGAGTTAACCACTGAATATCCACCCAAGTCTGAATCCTTAGTTTTACTTGGTCTGATAAAACGATATTTGTTTTGAGCGAATGAACCTTCACACTCCAAACTTGAGTGAAAAATATCTTTGGACATCTGCGCAAGTGGCCCATCAGAATGAGATCCACCGCCGCTCTGCACAATCCCATCAGTCGCATGAATTCTCTCGCTGTTACTACGTCTGAGTGTAGACAAAAGTGAGCATAACAACTGACTGACTTCGCTTTGGGTAACGGAAGACGAACTAGATTGTTGTGAGTCTCAAAGCTCATTCCCAAGTGAATGAACGACTTGGACGAAGCTAGATCCGACTTCTTTTCATTTACTATGAAACCAAGACGTCGGAGCAATTGAAGCAGACTCTGAACATCGTTCTGAAGAACTGTCTTGTTGCCGTACTTCTAAAGAATGTCGTCCAAGTAAGCCGACATTACCACGGACGAATGAGCTCGGAAATAAGCCATTACCGAGTTCATTATTCGAGTGAAAGCCTAGGGCGCTAGATTGAGTCCGAAGCACATCACTCGGAACTGATAAACGACTCCTAGGACAGCGAATCGAAGGTACTTTCTGAATGCTGGATGTACCATGACATGAAAGTCCTTGAGATCTATGCTTGATGCATAATAGTTCACTCGAATGCTTGCCCTCACTGATCGAATGGTCTCCATATAGAACTTTGGAGCCACGATCAGCTTGTTTCCAGCTCAGATCTATGACTGGATGGAACGAGCCGTCTAGCTTTGGTACCAAGAACAGGTGACTGTAAAAACCCAGGGATTCCTGGATTTCCACGACCTCTATTGCATTCTTCTCCAAAAGAGATTGCACCTCTGCTAGAAGTGAATCTCTTTTTTGAAGATTTGACAGAAGCTGAGTCCAGAACGGACTTCGTGTTAGCGGAGGTTTTTCTCGGAAAGATAGCTTTACGCCATCTGAGATAACCTCTTTTACCCAATGGTCGTCTGTAATTGACAGCCAATTGGTCAAAAACTTTGTCAGTCTTCCGCCCACCGGACTGCAATAGAGATCCTGGCCATCACCTCCTGGACCTACAAGGCTTACGGGAAGAGAAACCATGTCCTCCCTGTCCAGTGCCTTGTCCTGTCTACCTAGGGGCATCTGACCGGTTGTCTCGGCCAGAACTACATCCCCTACCGGAGTCACTACTCTGACGGTCTCTAGAGTAAGAGCTAGAGGATTTTTTATACCCTTTATAGGAGCTTCCTTTAGACGTACTCGCACCAGAAGCTCCTGCCTTACTCTTTTCTGCTATGTCAGATTTTTTAGAAACCGACTTAAAAAGCAGAGAATCTGAAGCGTTCTTGGTAATCTGATCATAGATAACAGAAAGCTTACCATTGAAGAGAAAATCCCGGAACCCGGAGCGAGTCGAAGAAAGTTTTTCACCTTTGAATCCATTATAGTGGATGAAGCCAGGGCCGCATCACATCTCACCAACTCCAAATTAGCCACTGATAGGGCGGAGTTGTACGTGGAGAATGCAATAGCCCTCGAAAGAACTCTTAAGGAGGAGCGAACGTCCTCAAATTCTTTACCAACGCTCTGGTAAGGTGATCTGCGTATAATACGTCTAAATTCGCCCTATTAGACGAAATCGTCGTCTCCATAGTACTAGAGAGGATCGAAAAAGACGAAGGCAGAGATAAATCCAAGTCCTCAGCCTGACTATCCAAACGCAGAGGAACTCTCGGTATGCCCTGTCCTGCCGTTGCAAATCTATTATTACTATTGATGAACAGCAGATGCAGAGCAGTTTGTGATAAGAAACTGTTCTTGCCTGTCTTAGAGGCTAAATTAAAAATAGTGTAATTCAGCAAATGTCAGTTAGACAGTGCTGGACTGGGCCGGATATTCAGGAACATCTTCCCTAACCCGGCCAAAGAAGTCAGTATCCAATGACACTATCAGTCTCTTATTCTCTGTCGCAGCAACCTGGTCTGATGGAACAACGTCAGGAAGGTTTTGACGGATTAACTCCATCACCACCTTATGTTGTTTCCAGAGGGAAAAATCCAGCTCTGTTATTTCCCTTTCTCTATCCAAGTGGACCAGATGAGAAGCTCGGTCGTCCCCGTCTGACCTAGCATAGGATCGAACCGACCCAGCATCATCCGACAGTTCCTGATCGGAAACTGTTGTAGGATGTTCCGTAGGTTGCTGGGATGCTGCGATGAGCTGTGCTATCTTTGATAGCAAGTCTGTCACGGAGGCCTGTGGAGCAGCGGTCCTCTTTTGCTTATCCGCTGCAAGCTCCTGGGACGGTGTGTCCAACATAATTCTTTTAAGTGAACGTCCCAACTGATGAGGCCTCATGTCCCTGGCTACTGGATGGTGTGACCTAGACGACATGAATTCTTTGTTGGCGAAGCAGGCTGGATATCTGAGGTCACGAAGCAAAGGTGCGGCCGTGTGTGCTTATATGTGGAAGAGGAAGCTGATAGACTAGCCGAGGCTGGAGCATCCCGAACAGGAGGTGTGGACGTATGCTCTGACTGACAAACATGTAAGAGTGAGGGGCCTCTCTCACTCGCGGTCTGGGATGACCTGAACGAGCTTACTACCGAACTGAGTGGCTTCCTCCTTTCCATCCTCCGCTCCTTCGTCGCAGGGTGTGCGCGATCCGAGATTATAGTGCTTGCAACACACGTATTCCTCTCCTGGACCTCAAAGGACTTACCCGGCATCACACCACCCATTTGAGGGGTGATGCAACTGCCGGTCGAGCTAGCTGGCAACAAGGCCGTAAATCCATTTTGGAACCTAGGCACTTGTCTAATTTCATTGAGCACTTTTGCCGCTGGCTCTTCATTAATTTGCGACAATGGCAGCACACTTCAGAAGACATCACGGAAACATCACCATGTTCTTGTTCCTCTGTAAAAGAAACTGAAAAACTTGAGTGACCTTGTGGTGAGAGAACAAGCATCGATCTCTCACCACTAACAATGTACCCTGACACACGCTCCAATGTTTGTCATCCCAATTGGCACAAACAGAACAAGAGTTAGTGCGAGTACAAGGACTACAGCAGACACAATGAGTATGAGAATCCGAGGAAGACTTCCTTGAATTACAATTTGAACAAAATTCTTTCATAATTGTAAAATCTTATTAAGCCTTAGTACTCGCACTAACCCTTATAATACAAAGATACATGATAATAATACAATCCATAACAATATTTCGAAAAATAATTCCAAAAAAAAAATTTTCAAAAAAATTTTGACATGAGCCCAAGTTCCCAATGGGAACGATGAGCCCAAATGGATCCTAAAAAAGCCTAAGTGTGGACAAAAATATTTAAACAGTCTAAAAAATTAATGTAACACTTACGGAGTATATTAATGTATCTGACTACATATATATCCTAACAGATGACAAGAAATTACTAAGGAAAGTAACCGTTGTCAACGTAAACAAAGAATTATAAAAAACAGAAACAAGACTCCAGGCACTGAAAAACCCGGCCCGAAGTCAGTAACAGATTCTTAAAACTATCCGATGTGAAACAGAATCTTCATCTCAAGAAACTAGAATACATCAGATGGTACATGCATGACCAACAACACCTAAACATCCAAAGGGTGAAGACGTAACCATGGGGATAACAGAATAAACATTCTGTAACTAAATTAACTCCCAAGAAATTTTCAAGAAAAAAATTTCCAAAAATATTCCAAAAGCATGGGAGATTAACTAGGAGGTTTTCAAGGAAAGGGAGAGAGGAAACACTTAACAAACAGTGGAGATTTCATAGCAAGAATGAAAACATCAGGCCCATGCCCCGAAATTAGGGAACATGAAATAATTTTTAATAAAAATTATAAGTTACAGCCCTGAACACATCCAACAACTGTTTCTTCCTCTCATCCTCTTATTGTATCCTTGGAACCACCATTTCCATCATGATATTGTGTCTGGCATCATTTTAACTGAGATTTATAAGCACAGAAGTCAGTGAGATGTTACCGACAGAAGGGCCAAACAAAGAATGAGGCTTGGCGCCAATTTTGGTACCTCCTTGACACTGCGCAGTCTCGTTGTAGGCACAGAAACACATTTTGACTCACCCTAACGGGCTCGTCGAAATACTGTTCTGTTCCTTCAACTCGACTTGATCTGAATTTCTGGAGACACACACTGTGGTGATAATCTGTATATATTTTGCACTGCACAGCGCAAATGCTCTTGTGTATTTCACAGTACTTCATTCTTTTGCAGTAAGGAGTGCATTAACAAACAAGCATTTTCTGTGCTGATTGTTACAGGACTTCTAGTTTCAAAATGTTGTCCACATGCCTTGAGAAGTTTGTTAATTAACGTGAATTATGAATCAGTGTATATTCAGTGTTCCAATGTCTACCGCATAATACTTATTCTCGTGGAATAAACTTTGCAGCATGTTATGTGTTGGATTGTATGTTGTTTGTCATATTCATGTCTGTAGAAGGATTATAATTATTTAAAACAATGCTATCAAATGCAAAACCTGTGCTGGAGCCAGTGGGGATGAAGTTGGAGGTCACAATACTGACATAACAATTTGTATATCACTCGAGTGATTTTGCAACCTCCACTCAGATTTGAAGATGAAGGACTGAGTGGCGCTTGTGGATTTTAGATGGGGTACAGGAATTTAACAAGAGGCCCCAGGGGGCCTGAGGGCACTCACCTGACATGGTAGCCTAAATATCAACCCAGGGAATTGATTTCAACAAGTTACATCTGCTCCTCCTAAGAAAAGCTAATACCAAATATCCAAAGATTCTGACCAGTGGATCTAAAAAAAAAGATTTTTAAAGAATATTACTCATATTGAACTAAGTAATAATTTGGGCTCCCACAGGGAGCCCAAATATGAACCCAGGGACTTGGCTTGAATAAACTTGAATCTCACCTCCAGTGGGATGCTGTATACCAAATATCAAAAGATTCTGACTGCTGGATGAGAAGAAGAAGATGGCTTAACAATTCTAATGGGGGTTTTCCCAGTCAACGCGAGCTAGTCAGGGTCAAAGGTCATTATTAGCATCTGGATGTTTCTCATGCAACAAACAGGTAACAACAACATAAGTCTTATTACCTGCATGTTTTAGAGTCACCTGCATCATTGCTATTTGTTTCAGCCACTTTAGCCTATCAGAAGACATATTCAATGCTGATAAAGGGACAAAATAGATTAAATACATGTATTGGATGTCATGAGGTAAAACAGGTCTGCAAACAAGAATTCAGTAATTGTCAGGAGAATTTTGAGACATACTACATATTACAATCATTTTTGTTCAATTAAAAGAAGATATTAATTGAAAGTGGAATATGTTTTCATTTTGGCAATTCACTTTAAAAAAAATTCCACAATCCAGTACAGTGGAGCCCACTAAATTGGATATCTCTTAATTGTATATCCCTGTTAATTGAATATAATTTTCAAACACAAAACCATTTACCATACCTTCAGTACAAATTTGATCTGTTAATTGCATATGGGTTGTAGAGTAAACTCCTGTTAATTGTATATAAATTTCTGCAATATGTCGAAAAAATTACTGTGACACACACCAAATTCCCCTTATTTATCAACCTTTTTGGCCTCACTACATCCAATGCAGACATTTATTCTATTATATCTTGTTTGACAGAGCTCTATGAGCTCTGTCAAACAAGATATAATAGAATAAATGCTCAGTTTACCTCCAGAATACAGGAAACTGACCAAATTCCTGTTAATTGTATACTCCTGTTAATTGAATAATTTTCAGTGGCAAAATGGATATTCAATTAAAAGGATTCTACTGTATAAGTATTTCATTTAGTTCCTTGAATTCTGCACTCTAAGTAACATGTAACCAACTAACCCTGCACATTTTTACGGTTTTAGTCAGTGGATATTTTCATGTCGACTGTGATATGACAGTTACCATTTTGTTTTCACTTAATGAAATGGCAGGGATGGATTTGTTCTGTATAAGCATCAGTTAGATATAACTAGGTTTCACGGAGATGGAATCCATCTCTGCGGGCCCCGCAGCAACTAACTGATGTAAGGTATAAACTGATGTGAACCGTAATACTGAAATATTTCAAGCAATAGGTAAAATCTGATTAAAATCCCTTCCCGGACACGAACTTGTCAGAAAATAAACCCAAATTCTGAATAATTTGACCTTGAGGTCAAACTTCAAGGTCAAAGCATGGCAACCTTGGTATGCGACACGTCTTGAGATAATCTACCCACATACCAAATATCAATACCCTATCTATTAAGGGAAAAAAGTTACAGCCCGGACATGAACTTGTCAAAAAAAAACAACAAAATCTGAATAATTTGACCTTGAGGTCAAACTTCAAGGTCAAAGCATGGCAACCTTGGTACGCAACATGTCGTCTTGACATAATCTATCCACATACCAAATATCAAAACCCTATCTATTAAGGGAAAAAAGTTACAGCCCGCACACGAACTTGTTAGAAAAGAGCACCAAATTCTGAATAATTTGACCTTGAGGTCAAAGTTCAAGGTCAAAGCATGGCAACCGTGGTACGCGACACATCGTCTTGAGATATTCTACCCACATACCAAATATCAAAACCCTATCTATTAAGGGAAAGAAGTTACAGCCCGGACAAGAACTTGTCAGAAAAGAACCCCGAATTCTGAATAATTTGACCTTGAGGTCAAAGTTCAAGGTCAAAGCATGGCAACCGTGGTACGCGACACATCGTCTTGAGATATTCTACCCACATACCAAATATCAAAACCCTATCTATTAAGGGAAAGAAGTTACAGCCCGGACAAGAACTTGTCAGAAAAGAACCCCGAATTCTGAATAATTTGATCTTGAGGTTAAAGTTCAAGGTCAAAGCATGGCAAGCTTGGTACGCGACACATTGTCTTGAGATAATATACCCACATACCAAATATCAAAACCCTATCGATATATTAAGGGGAAAAAGTTACAGCCCGGACACGAACTTGTCAGAAAAAAAAATCTGAATAATTTGACCTTGAGGTCAAACTTCAAGGTCAAAGCATGGCAACCTTGGTACGCGACACGTCATCTTGAGATAATCTACCGACATACCAAATATCAAAACCCTATCTATTAAGGGAAAAAAGTTACAGCCCGGACACGAACTTGTTAGAAAAGAGCCCCAAATTCTGAATAATTTGACCTCGAGGTCAAAGTTCAAGGTCAAAGCATGGCAACCGTGGTACGCGACACATCGTCTTGAGATAATCTACCCACATACCAAATATCAAAACCCTATCTATTAAGGGAAAAAAGTTACAGCCCGGACACGAACTTGTCAGAAAAAACCCCGAAAACGGAATAATTTGACCTTGAGGTCAAAGTTCAAGGTCAAAGCATGGCAACCTTGGTACACGACACATCGTCTTGAGATAATATACCCACATGTCAAATATCAAAACCTTATCTATTAAGAGAGAAAGATTACAAACCGGACGGATGGACGCACAGACGCATGGACAGAGCGATCACTATAGGGCGTCCGCCTCACGGCGGGGCCCTAATGAAAGTGTCAGTGAGACTGTAGCTTAACTTGTCTGTGTGTTATGTTTGATGGAAAGGATAATGTTTAATATTTATGAAAGGATTATGAAATAAGACAAGAATTGTGATAATTGGGAATATGTTAATTTCTGTATGTGGCCCTCACAGTTAATGTATATCAACAAAAGTTACCAATTTACAGTGAAATCATTCCAAAACGAGTCATCCTATCAAGTCACAATGAAATCCCTTCATAAATACGGCCTGTAGACTGTGCCAGGGACCAGCCTAGAGGGTAATTTGAGGGAGAAGTCACTTGAGAGAAGTCACTTCTCCCTCCACTGACTTTAGGGAGAAGTCAGGTGAAACAGGGAGAAGTGAGAAGAAAATGTAGAGCGATGATTCTGCATTCGCATGATCTACCGGTATATTATATTTTCATCTCTCACAAAAATCACTACAATTGGGCAATAACACATCTCTGTGTGTAAATTTATTTGTACAAAGAATTGTAAATTTATTTGTACAAAGAATTGTTTACGAGAAAAAAACATGCCTCTCTGTATTAATTTATTTATAAAAAGAAAAGTTTACAATGCAAATTCAAATGGGTATTTACTTTTTAGAAGAGACAGATCAGCCTTGAATTAAACAATTTAAGTGTGTCCATTTCTTGGTCCAGAGTGAGTAAAAAGTAGGTCAATATATTGTTTTGTGTATTGCACAAAAATAAAATCCAGTTTGGAATTAAAACTTCAGCTTTTACAAAAAAAAGTGTTGTTTTATGAAAAACTGCGCCCCAGAAAAAAAATTCCGAGTGTGAAAAATACTTATTTTAATGATAACTTAAATAGAAAATCTTGTCTTAACTTGACGACTTATCACCTAATTTCAATGCAGCCAAGACGGTTCGCGATTACATTATTAATCGGGCATTGTTTTTAGATGCTGATTTTATTTTTAGTTACTATAAAAATTAATTACAATAACATTTAACCATAGCAATAATACTCTTTTCAGATGGAAATTACTTTGTAAATTCTATGTGAATTCACCTAATTTCAAGGTAGGTCAATTGGGAATTTACAAATTACAGGGCAACACGATTTCGCTTTTTAGTGAAGTCAGAGCGAAGTTATGCAATCCAAGGCGACTTTTTCGCCACAGTTGCCTGCTCAGCTGGTCTCTGGACTGTGCTAAAGGTTTTAGGGCTTTGGGCCTGTGTAGCCATCATGGTTGACCAATCATAACCAAAAGGGGACGTCCTCATCGAGACATTATACTGAGACATCCTACCAAGTTACAATGAAATCCCTTCATAAATATGACCTGTAGTCTGTGCTAAAGTTTTGGGGGTTTTGGGCTCGGGCAGCCATCATGGTTGAATGATCACAACCAAAAGGTTCTCATCTAGGCATTATCTGGAGTCATCCTACCAAGTTACAATGAAATCCCTTCATAAATATGACCTATATGAGTGTGCTAAAAGTTTTCGGGCTTCGGGCCCTTGTAGCCATCACAGATGACCAATCGTGACCAAAAGCGGATGTTATCATCTAGACATTATATGGAACCAACCTACTAAGTTACAATGAAATCCCCCCATAAATACAACCTGTAGACTGTGCTAAAGGTTTTCAGGTTTTGTGCTCGGGCACCTGACACGGCTGAATGATCGTGACCAAAAGTGGACGTTCTCATCTAGATATTATCTGGTTACAATGAAATCCCTTCATAAATATGACTTATAGACTGTGCTAAAGGTTTTCAGGCTTCGGGCCCCTGTAGCCATCACAGTTGACCAATCGTGACCAAAAGTGGATGTTATCATCTAGACATTATATGGAGTCAACCTACCAAGTTACAATGAAATCCCTCCATAAATATGACCTGTGGACTGTGCTAAAGGTTTGGGGGTTTTGGGCTCAGGCAGTTGTCATGGTTGACAGATCACGACCAAATGAGGAAGGTTTTATCTAAAAATCATAAGAGTCATCCTACCAAGTTACAATGAAATCCCTCTATATTAAATATGACCTGTAGACTGTGCTAAAAGTTTTTGGGTTTTGGGCAGCCGTCACGGTTGACAGATCATAACCAAACGGGGACGTTCTCATCTAAATATTATACAGAGGCATCCTACCATTTTACAATGAAATTCCTTCATAAATACGACCTGTAGACTGTGCTAATGGTTTTCGGGTTTTGGGCTCGGGCAGCCATCAGGGTTGACCGATTGCGACCAAAAGGGGAAGTTCTCATCTTGACATGACCTCAAACCTGTATATGAAATTTGTGACGATTGGATAAGAACTACGGGGTGTAGCCTGTGCTAAAGGAAAATGTGAACAGACTTACAGACATGCAGACTCACAGACTAACATACTTCCGCACGTGTGATGGCAATCGCTTATCTTGACTTTGTCAAGTTAAGCTAAAATTTGCAAAAATCAGGCAAGCAGACAGGAACAGAGTGCAGTAACAGGAGGAACACCTAACACGATTACACAAGGCTTGGTCATTTCTTGATAGGATCTAGGAGATTAAGAAGAAATTTTAGTTTTTGCTCTTCTATGGCAAAATAACCTGTGGTTGGCATAGCAGAACCATCTTACAAAGAAAAACTATCTTCCTTTGAAATGAGTATCGATCCCAATTCATGGCATGATAATTTCCCTGAAATATGGCCATGTTTCCAAAGTATGGAGGTCGTACAGAGAGAATACAATTCTTGGCATCTTCAGACCTTTCCATGCCCTGAATACTGCAGGACACTGAAGGCACTAGACCCGTCGAAACAACTTTGGTTGCTTTGTTGGTTCCAGTAGCCACAAAATTCCCCCAATCTCAGTGTCTCCAAATTCAGCCATTCCTGTGAGCTTACTTCAAATTGTTGGGAGAGAAAATGAAAGATTTTTACCCTTTTACCTAACATGAAAAGCAGACGACATTTGAAAAAAAAATTCTTGAATAACTCATCTTTTTCATTTTTGTCTAAAAAACATAGGTTATGACCCCTCATTGGACTGAGCTCGTTCTAACAAGGGGTCATAACCTATGTTTTTGAGACAAAAAATGAAAAAAAAGAAAGAAAATTAATTGGCAATTTTTTAGAAAAGCGCAGGCCGGTTTGGGCTGTTATGTTGGGTAAAGGGATAGACATTTAATGAACTTATTTTACTTACCAGGTGTTTGTGGTCCGCCAACAAACTTGTGTGGACTAATGACAACAGCATCTTTGTACCTGTAACATTATAAAAGAGCTCAGTGGGCAATCAAAAATTCAAATCTTCTGAGGTATCCCATGGGTTAGCATGTTTACGAAAAAACATAAAACAACTTAATCATTACTTCTACAGAAAAAACTGACCCCGCAGTAAAGCTTTAAAATGTAGAGCCCTGCGAAGCTTTGAGATTTGATTCAATTTTGAATCTTAAGTTGGTATTTTCTTCAAATCTTTTCACTAGAAGTTTGCCTGGTATCAGTCATCTTAGTCATCTTAAAAAAATAGAGCTGATGTGGGAATTGTACATAAATAATGTTGAATGTAATTTATGCTATATTAACATAAAAAGCATCTGTACCCATACCACCATCCATGCAAATTCTAGATTCTCTAGTCATAACCATTGCTGAAAGGAAATTTAAAGTTCCTGAGCAATATCGACGATGAATTCACTGTTGCTAGAGGCTAGCTCTGTGCAGTGCCCTGTACAGAATTCTCGCACTCATTTCTGTTTTAGAACAAAAATCCTTACTGGATAATATTCCAACTACATCATTAAGCCATACCTTCAACAAAGGCATGCCTTGAGGATGTAGTTGTAATAGTTTATTACTCGGGACATCAAGACGCCTCGATTTGAGGTTCAATTCGATTTTGAGTAATAGACTCGATTCGATAATATGTGATTTGCAGAGCCCCTATAAAATGCTTATTAAAAAAATTCTGTCAATGACACAAAGTCTACTGTAGTATCAGAAACTAATTAATGAATGCAACTTTGAATGTCATATAATTCTGTATACATGTTCAAAAGGTAGTCAATTAACAAATTATTAATCTTAATGTGCCAACCAACCACTTGTGGATGACCAGCAAAAATCACCGGTCATTTGATGTAATAAAAATTCTGAGAGAAAAACTCCTCTGGGATGAGAATATCGTAAATGAAAGCAAGATGTATGTAAAGAAACTTACCCCTTTTCTGTGGCATTCATATCAATATTAATGTAAGCACCTGAAAAAAATTCAACATTACATTCTGAACACTAATGTTAAAATATTGTAATTTCAAGTAACAATTTTTTTCTACACTGCAACTGGGAATTTAATCAATTCAGTCTTGATTGACAAAAATGCATAGGGTAAACTTTTAACCCATCACCCAATGCACACGATATCAAAATTGATAATTTTATTTTTTCAAATTTTTCCAAAAATTTCAACAAAACCATATCATGTACCCCTCATTGGAACAAGCTCAACGAGCTTGTTCCAATGAGGGGACACATGTAGGCACCTGTGAATATTTGGTATTCGAAATATTCAATTCGTTCACAATATTCGATTCAACAATCGCGCTGAATATATATAAAATATTTTCAATATTTTCTTCAATGTTTTTTTCGTCAATTACGATGGATATCAACACAAATGAGATAAATCTATATATAAATAATCTACAAACTGCTTAAAGTGGACCGCACATCGCAACATAAAAACATTTATATCATTTTGCCTGCATTGTTGCAATAACCAATTTATAGGAATAATTATGCTGGTAGTCTCGACAGTATCAGATTTTCAGCAGTCGATTGTATCACTGAGTCAAGCAAACACGCAATGTTGATTATCAAAAACTTTGATGTGAGTCTTCCATGGAAGACGTGTGTCGCCTGCACTATATTTTAATATTTCCGACAGAATTCTAAGTGGAAAAGGGGCATAACTCTGGAAAAAATACAGCGGATCAAAAAATAAAATAGGAGGTGCACAATGCCTTTATGTGATAAAGAATCACTGAAAGTTTCATCAAAATCCATTCATAGGTTAAAGAGGAGTGGCGGATAAGAGAAAGTGTGACACGGACGACACGGACGACAACACAGACGACAAATGTAATCCCTATATGTCGCTCCCCACTTCGTGGGGTGGCGACACAAAAAACACCTGCTTCCGATTTGATGGTGATGGTTTCTATAAACAAACCAGTTATTTTGTGATGTAATTGGAACTTCCTCAGAATGGGAACACCTTTTTGTATCGGGAAGTTCCGTATTTTAAACAAACCCAGACTAAATGAGATGCACAGAGAATTTGGTTATTTGTATAGTAAATATGGCACCAACAGCAGAGTATTTGCCTGAATCTGCCCATTGGAAAACTTGCATTATCAAATCCTGATCTGTATATGTGGAATAGACAACTTAATGATATGTCATTTGCAATAGGTTAACTTAATTGCATGCACTGGATTTAAATGCAATTTTTTTTTGTCAAGGAACTGACAATAACAATTGTTGTTCAACAGACTTTGAGTTCAAGAAATTGGCAGCCTCCCAAGCATACGATAAATAAGTTACCGAACTCTCCTGTTTCAAAGAGACACCGCCGTCACTGACCTTATGAAAACTCAGTGAGACGTGTGTGTACTTATCGAGGGACTCGCTCAAAGTTCTCATCCGTCACTGAGATGGCTTCAGCTGACATTGACCCGTCTCGGTGAACGTGCAGCTTATTTGGGAAGAGGTATATGGAATAAAAATCGAGAAACGGTACTTACGGAACGGAGGAAATCATTTGTATTGAAAGCAAAGACAAGAAGTACAGGTTATCGGACACTTAGTTCGAGGCCACGGCAGCGGCCGAGAACTAAAATGTCCGATAACTCACTTGTTGTTCAGCGTTTCATCTTGCCGACTGTACGTGACAAATTCACCTCCCACTATAAGTTGTGCCGGGATTTATGGCCTGACGCAGAAATGTGTCTGATGGAGTTGTCGCGTTGCCAACTTGAGTACGTGCTTTGTCGATTTCACTTTTATGCCATCACAGTGACAGTTGAGAATTTTGAGCAAGTCCCTCAATACGTGCACAGATGCACTGGCACAACTTATAGTGGGAGGTGAATTTGTCACGTACAGTCGGCAAGATGAAACACTGAACAACAAGTAGGTTATCGGACACCTTAGTTCTCGGTTGCTGCCGCGGCCTCGAACTAAGTGTCCGATAACCTGTACTTGTTTTGTATTTGATTCGATTTGATTCATGAATAGTATGCAATAATCGATTTGGGATTTGATTCAACCATATTTGAATATTCGCAGGGGCCTAGTCACATATGGTTTTGTTGAAAGTTTTTTATCCCTTTACCTAACATGAAAAGCAGACAACACTTGCAAAAAAATTCTTGAGTAACTAATTTTTTTACTTTTTTGTCTCAAAAACATAGGTTATGACCCCTCATTGGAATGAGCTCATTCCAATAAGGGGTCATAACTTATGTTTTTGAGACAAAAAATGAAAAAATAATGAAAATTAATCTGTGATTTTTGAGAATAACGCTGGCCAATTTTGGCTGTTAAGTTGGGTAAAGGGTTCAACATATATTTTTTTTCAACTGCGTAATAAGTAAATTAAGTGGGCAGATCCAGCTAATCAGTTAGGTAAAGGTTTAATAGAAATCAACACTGATTGGCATGAAAAAGGTTAATTAAATGACAATTACATCATTTCGGGAAATATTATAACCACAGGGAACATATGATCTCATTTATAGGGCTTCCAACAAGAGGCAAGAGATCACTCATGTATGCCTCTCACTCAGCCAAATCTAAAGTCCCACAATGGGGAGTGACTAATCACTCACCTGGGCTTAAACCTTGTAACAGTCGTTCAGTTTTGGAAGAGAAATACATATCTTGATGTGTGATGCATCACAGTCATTGGGGGCATGGTGGCATTGCGGTAACCGGTTGTCGTCCGATCACTGAAGTTAAGCAACGTCGAACCCGGTTAGTCCTTGGATGGGTGACTGTCTGAGTGATCGATTCGGACTACAGCATTGTGTCCTTCGGCAAGGCTCTTCACCCTGATTGTCCACATGGGGGCATGATGACGCCATGTACTAAGGCGTACTTCACATCGATGGTGTGCATGTCTTCAACCAATCTAACCCTGCCTGTGCTGCAGTGCGGAGTTACTATGTTGGGGAGCTGGCAGCTGCTCGTCGTTCCCCGGTGGTTCTCTCCGGGTACTCAGGCTTCCTCCACCCGTAAAACTGTCACTGACACGATATGACCTTGGCTGTTAATGTGTCATTAAACCCTAATAAATAAATAAATATCACAGTTGGATACTTGTCAATATTTTTTTTAACCAAAACAAGTGGCACATGTTTTTATGGATCTCAAACATCATTTCCATTGATATCATTTGTTTCAAAACTTAATAGGAAGCTTGTGTGGAATTCATTACAAATCAAACTTACTAAAGTGCTGTTATAATGAACTCATTCTCAATCAGTTAAATTTATTTGAAATGAGCTGAGAAATGTTCTGAAACAGGTTTAGGGAACTTGTTTTACAGTTAGCAACATCAATTTGAAGTCATTCAAGATCCTCTATTTGTGATATAACCATGTTTTTGAAGTGATATTTCATCTACCAGAATGTTAAATCAATGTACTGCATTTTTTTAAAATTTTGATTAGCAGTTTTAGCTCAACAAATTTATAATAATTTGTAATAATAGGGCAAGGGATTCTTCTTACACCTTTGGAAACAGGTCAAGGCCATGCCACTGGAAAAAAAATTCACAACATGAAGTTGGGCAACTATGAATATTCGAATGTGACTGAATACCGAATCAAATACTGCACACTTTTTGCAAATCAAATCAAATACATAACAATTGTTATCAGTAGCCCTTCGACGAAAAAAAATCACATTTAAATCTAGTGTGCATATTTAAGTTAACCCGTCACAAACAACAACTCGTCAAGCTTGTTCCAATGAGAGGTCACATTAAGTTGCCTTTTCCACACAGACAGACCAGAATTTGATAATTCGCTAGTGGACAGTGGACAGATTCAAGAAAACATTCTGCAGTTGGTGTCATATTTACAATACAAATAATCAAATGCTCTGTGCATCTCAGTAGTCTGAGTTCATTTAAAAATGGAACATCTCGAGATCGAAGGATTTCCAAAACGAAAATTTATTATCTTTGCCCTTGCTGAGAAAGGCTACGTATATGCATTGACACTGGTGAACTGCCAACATATTACACGTAGCATTCATCAGTAATTAATTCAATTAATTCAATAATGGGGACTGAACGATGACCCCAAATGCATGATGGTATGAACCCAGTCTCTTCGAATAGTATTAGACACTAGACAGGAAATAGCTTGGTAATGTAGGCTGTGTAGCAAGTATTAATTGTTAACAGGCACTGGAAATCAGAAAGTAGTCAGTGGTTAATGATTAAGCACTAACTACTTTTGAATTTCCAGTGCTGTTTTTCAGCGAGTTAATCAGTTTTAAACATAGATTTATCTTGTTTGTGTTGATATCTGTTGCATTTCAATCCGAAAAACACTCAATGAGCTCATTCCAATGAGAGGTCACATGATATAGTTTTGTTGAAATTTTTGGAAAAATAATATTTATTCAACTGCTCATTTTGTATATTACGTGGGTGGGTGTGGCTGTTTGTGAGGTAAAGGGGTAACAAAAGTAATTGTGTACAATTTATACCATGATTACCTATTCTACTATAGATGAGAAGCCAATGACATAAATTTTGGTTTTATACACCAACCGTGGTGAACACGCCAGCAATGGGATTTCAATCGTTAAAATTTACACCTACAGTGGAACTGCATCCAAGTTGACCTTTGGTGACGTCAAACTGAATGCGAACTTGTCTAAATTTATCATACGTCGCCTTGCGAAGAGTGAAATGTAAATGGCAATTATTTATTACGTTTTTAAATGAATTTACCCCATAAAACACCAAAAATTAACAAACATGCATTGTCTCATGTTAATAAAGCATTCAAAACTCGAAATAGTATGTTATGTTATTAAAATGAAAAAGGCCGGTTTCTTTTTCTATTATGTTTCGGTGATAAAGCTGACGGCAGAATTTCTGCCCACTGATGCTCATATTTACCCCTCCTCCACGCCCCTCTCCCCACTTTGGTACAGTAGAATCCTCTTAATTGAATATCCATTTTGCCAGTGAATATTATTCAATTAACAGGAGTATACAATTAACAGGGATTTGGTCAGTTTCCTGTGTTCTGGAGGTAAACTGAGCATTTATTCTATTATATCTTGTTTGACAGAGCTCATAGAGCTCTGTCAAACAAGATATAATAAAATAAATGCCTGTATTGGATGCAGTGAGGCCAAAAAGGTTGATAAATAAGGAGAATTTGGTGAGTGTCACAGTAATTTTTTCAACAAATTACAAAAATTTATATACAATTAACAGGAGTTTACTCTACAACCCATATGCAATTAACAGATCAAATTTGTACTGAAGGTATGTTAAATGGATTTGTGTTTGAAAATTATATTCAATTAACAGGAATATACAATTAAGAGATATCCAATTAAGTGGGCTCCTCTGTACTGAGGTCATGTGATAGTTGTGGTAACAATGCATACTAGGTTAAAATATAACATTACCTGCTGTTGCGTAATCAAAAATGACATATGCATCATATTTGTGGACAATTTCTGCAACTGCAACAGTGTCAGTGAGTATGCCCGTCACATTACTTGCTGCAGATATGGAAACAATGACTGGCTTGTGTCCCTTGGATGTCCATTTCTGAAGTAAACAATAATTTAATGTTAAAAATGTGTTGAACTGCCAATAACATCTGAAAACAACATTCAACAGTACATATACTGCCTGTTACATGACATTCAGCAAGAAAGATGTGTGAACAGATGGACTAACAGGTAGAAAATAGATATATGGTAAGATGGATGAATAGATGGAAAAGATATGGTGGTTCTCTCCAGGTACTCTGGCTTCCTCCACGCGTCGATGAAACCAAATAAATAAATAAATAAATAAATAAATAAATAAATAAATAAATAAATAAATAAATAAATAAATAAATAAATAAATAAATAAAGAAGGGTTTGCACCGCTTATGTGGGGGTCGAGTTTTCGTGGCTAACACAACGGTGGCTGTGAACTAACAAAATGGACCAAGCGCATTTTCAAAATAGATCAAGAAAATGTTCCTGGAAACTCACCTAACAAAAATGAATTGGATTGGTTGACGTTTGTTCAAGTTATCACACTATTGAGTACAAACTTCACAAAAAAATGACAAAGTCAGCCCAATAATTTTGCTGTCGTATATCAGACTGAGCCCGTTTTCGAACTCAATTGACATAATCTTCTTACAAAACCATATAACACAAATGAATCGAATCAGTTGACATTTGTTTAAGTAATAGCGCTATCAAGCACAAAATTTGCAAAAAATGTCCAAGTCTGACAAATAAATCTACTGCCATACATCGAGCCGAGCCCATTATCAAACTCGGTCAAGACATTGGTCCTTGAAACCCATGTGCCAAATATCAGTCAAATTAGTTGATTTTTGTTGAAGTTATTGTGCTATCAAGCTCAAAATTAGCTGATTTTAACTGGTAGAGTGCTAAAAAAAATTTTCACAAGTGAATGGTAACATGAGTAATTTTTTTCCAAGAGATCATGCTACCATCCATAGTAACATTATTTGAGCAAAATTTTGTTCTTAAATAATTGTTTTGTTATAGTTTATTGGAGAGTGCCTGTTGGCACTCTCCAATAAATTGTAATAAAACAAGTGCATGTAAAGATTTTTTCTTACTCCTGCTAAGAGCGCAAGCTACAGTGCATATATTGCAAAGCCACAGAAGTGGCTTTCAGCACTTTTCTGTAGAGCCATGATAGTGGCTTCTAGCACTCAACCAGTTATCAAAGGGCCATAACTCTGATGAAAAAGTCAAGAACTAGGTTACAAGCAAAAAGGGACGACTATCTGCCTGGCCACTGACCCTCACCATACCAACAGCAAAGTTTTTTGGGAAAACTTGACAAACAGAAAAAAAAAATAAATAAATACATACATAAATAAATAAATAAATAAATAAATAAATAAATAAATAGAAGGCAATATATTTCTGTAAACATGTATTTTAGGTAAAGTATGTAACAGTTTAGAAACTAGTTCTGGGTGGTATTTCAGTATACCGTCAAAAGTCAGAGTTAAATACTGTTAGTACTACAAGCTTTTTTTTATTATTTAATTGGTATATCGAAAAACATGGTATTATAATGATATTAACAATGATACTGATGATAGTGGCACAAGGGTAAGCCACCAAGTCACCATTCTCAAGGTATTATAATGTCATCCTTCAATTTGCAAATTGAAAACTGACATAAGCGATACACTTTTGTCATTTTAACAGCAAAAAGTTGCAAACCGTATAATATTTTTGGAAGAGATAATTCCAAATAACAACCTTGAGCGATTTTTGAGGACACCTTTAGTATTGGTGAAGAGAACATTTTTTTAGGCCTCACCATGTATATAAGTGGATCAACAAATGGATGGTCACTTTGTTCAGATTGTTAAACAATTGTACATCTATACTGACATGTATGTATCACAGTATGGCATATTAAAAAAAAAAATCTCGGACATATTTCAAATTCAAGTGATCAAATACAAATTTTGTTGAAAAATCTGTGAAGCTGGAAAGTAAGATCATTTTTTTGCCTTTGCTAATACTTAACCCCTAGCATTCTGAAAGAGCGACAGAATTTTCTCCAATCACTCTGTTTTTCTCTTGTTTAACTACGAATTTAACCAATTAAGATTTGGTTAACCCTTTATCCAACGCAGACAATATCAAAATTTATTATTTTAAATATATTTTTTTTTAATTTTTCAAAACATTTCAACGAAACCATATCATGTGACCCCTCATTGGAACGAGCTCAATGAGCTCATTCCAATGAGGGGGTCACATGATATGGTTTTGTTGAAATATTTTGAAAAATTTAATTTTTTCAACTGCTCAATTTGCATATTACGTGGGCGGAAGCAGGCGATTCGTTAAGTAAAGGGTTAAATATCAAACTGCATTATAGGAAATATTTGCCACTGAAAACTTTGCCATTTTGACATCAGACTGCAGAGGGTTAACAGAGCAGTTTTCTGCTGCTGTAAAATATCTTCTTCACCAAAAAGCTTACCTTCAGTTCAGAATCTAAATGATCCAGATCAACCAGACCATGATAAGTGTCTTTGATTCTACCAATCTGAAAAAAATGAAAATACTCATCAGAAAGAATTTTAGATGTGACTTAATGTCACTTCTGTTATTCAAAACTGATACTAGGTCATGCACAATATATTTAACCCTTTACCCAACATGAAAAGTAGACAAATCTTGCCAAAAAAATTATTGAATAATTTTTTGTCTCAAAAACATAGGTTATGACACCCTCCTTGGAACGAGCTCATTGAGCTCGTTCCAAGGAGGGTGTCATAACCTATGTTTTTGAGACAAATAATGAAAATTAATTGGCGATTTTTGAGAATAGCGCTGGCCGGTTTTGGCCATTACATTGGGTAAAGGGTTAAATGATTTTCCTTGTTCAAAATGCAAAAATCCTCCAGGACTTGTCAGGACTCAAAAGTTAATAAGTTAATCCTCAAAGCCACAATGTCATCTTTGGAAAAAGTAGCTTGTTCTAACGAGGGGTCATAACCTATGTTTTTGAGGCAAAAAGTGAAGAAATAATGAAAATTAATTGGCGATTTTTGAGAATAGCGCTGGCCAGTTTTGGCCGTTACATTGGGTAAAGGGTTAAAAGATTTTCCTTGTTCAAAATGCAAAAATCCTCGAGAGCTTATCAGGATAAGTTGATCCTCAAAGCCTCAATTTCAACTTTGAAAAAACTAGACTGAAGCATGCCCCCTGACACAGGAGATTGAAGAGCAAACTGTGATTTGTTACTCGTACATGAGTTGTGTCTGATACCCCCACAGACTACCACACACAAACCACATACCATACAGGTGAAATTCTACAAAAAACTGACCAAGTACAACCTGTAATTTTGTGAAATATTGAAGCAAAGCAAAATCCTAACAACATGCACACCTCTGGTATATGCACAAACATCATAATATGAAATAAACAAGAGCTGGACTTTCGTCCGGTGCATACCCCCACGTGGTGTACCCCCTAGTGTGGGCATACCTATGACCAACAAATATAATCCAGTATACCCCCCCCCCCCCATTTTCTTCAAAAGTTTTCAACAATTTCCAAGTCAAAAGGTATGGTACATTGTTTGGTGTTTGGAAGTTTTATGCCATGAGGCAGAAGCCTTTGTCATAGGCAAACTGCATGCCATATTTCACTGAAATCCGATAACCCCAATCCAGTATACCCCACCCACCCCCATTTTCTTCAAAAGCTTTCAACAATTTCCAACAATTTCTAAGTCAAAGGATATGGTAAATTGTTTGGTGTTTGGAAGTTTTATGCAATGGGGCAGAAGCCTTTGTCATAGGCAAACTACATGCCATATTTCACTGAAATCCGATAACCCATACCTGAGATACAGGCTGAACAGACAAACATGTTTATTTCCTACAATTTCTAAGTCAAAAAAGTGGGATAACTCTAAAAAGGGGATAGTGAGAAATATCGTTGAATCCTTTTTTAAAAGCCTATACCATAAGCAGTGTTCACGGCAAATTTCATTGCAATAAAACATTTGATACCCAGGATACAGGCTGAACAGACAAAATTTGGCTCGGACGGACACAATTTCAAAGTGAACAAGTAATAAAAAAAAAATAACTAGTGTGGGCACACCTATGACCAACAAATATTATAGAAAATAATAATTTACTTAAGTTATGAAAGTTATGAATATTCTCGGACGGACTCACACACGGACACACAGACAGACAGATGGACGGACAGGTGGACGGACGCATGTAATCCAGTATACCCCCATTTTCTTCAAAAGTGGGGGTATAAAAAGTCCTAACTTGAAAACTGTGAGAGGAATTAGCTGGAAAAACAATGTACCCTAGATGAAGATGGAAGGACAGACAGTGGATGGATAGGGGTAAAACAATATAGGGCCTGACTATTCATTGCAGGGAGCATAAAAATTTGCAGTCTCAGAACCTATGTTCCACTCTGGGAAATGAGGATGTTTCCAAAAATTTTTTAGCCAGAACTGTCACTAATAGTATATCGGCACCATTTTCTAAAATTGTTAGAAAATTTAATGTTTGTTCTATGGTGACCAGGTATATACAAAAGTAACAAAAGCACAGACACTATAGACCGATACCATACAAGTTACAGCATCAAAAAATATTCTATGATATTAGAATGGTTCTATACATCCCAAGCAGTATGACTGGTTCCATTCTGGTATTGAAAAGTGCAACAACTTGTATCACACAAGTGTGCGATACATGTTTACATTTATCACACTTTCTGGAATGTCATGAACAAAAAAGGTTAATTTTAGATGCGTGTATAATAAAGTAAAATGACCACATTCTGTCAGCCAAAGTTACCAAGTTACAGTAAAATTATTCCAAAACGAGTCAACCAACCAAGATACAATGAAATCCCTTGATAAATATAACTCATAGACTTTGCTAAAGGAATCTCTATAGCATTGTTTATTTTTATGTTATTCTGCAGATGATAACTATTTTATTGTTAAATAAAAGTATTTCTGGTTGATATAATTGAACTTTTAGTTGACAAATAGAAGATTGTTTTTTGAGGAAGGTGTATATAATAAAACAGTTAGGGACTTTTGTGGTGGTAAATATGATGTGATATGACCCTAAAAAACATATATTGACCTTGGCTAACACCTTGTCAATAATGTTTTTTAGGTTCATATCACATCATATTCACCACCACAAAAGTCCATAAATGTACAATAGAAAGCTATGGCCTAAAAAAATTAAAAATCTGTTTCTCAGTCCCTCCCGCATGGTCCTTTTGGCTGCCGCATGCTGTCTTTTTATAACCTTTCCAAAACTTAAAAAATCAAAATCGAATGGATTATGTCTGATATTTTACCCAAGTTATTGTCCCTTGAGTGCAAGAAGGCTTTGCAATGCTTTAGGATTGCAAAGCCTTCTTGCACTCAAGCGACATAATACACCACCACCCATGCTATTCTGTAGATTATGGGGCCTAAAGCATAAAACAAACCAAGAACATGAACTTTTTAATGGCTAAGAAATAATTACAAAAATAACAAATAAAATAAAAAAACGCCCGCCCGCATGCAATTTTACAAAAAATGGCCTGAGAAACAGAGAATCTACTTTATGAGGCCTATACTATAATTTGAGTTATTCTGTTTGTCGTGAGTGACATGCCCTATCTTCTCATCCTTTCTGGTCCCAATCGCTTTCAAACTTGGTAGGTGTATATATTTTCATAACTAAATTGACATGTTTGGTGGCAACATTTTCTTTTATTTACCGAAAATCAGCAATTATGTCACAAGATAGGGGTATTTACTGCGGGTAAGTTTATGAATTTGGAGCATTCTATGGTACAGCAGAGATAATTCAAAATTGAATTATCCCATTATTTGCCCGGTTATATTTGGGGGTATCGTGATACGATATGTATCTTGATACACAGGTAAAAATTCATCGTATCTGGATATGTTGTGCGATAACTTGATTCCATACAGCAGCAATAGCACAATAAAACAGAAGGCCATATATGGTTTAATCAAGACATTGTTATTCAAAAACAATTTAGAATACATTCTAATTTTTATTGGAAAATAGAAAACTATAAAATTCAGATGAGAAATATCTACTCCACCTACGTACTGCTCTGACATTCTGCACTGATGCCAGAGTTCAGTTGTAATTAATTGAACTCACCGTACTCAATAAGCATATTACGAAATTAGGTAATATGAAACTTGTAACTCGGCATATTATCTTGTTGGATAGACACTGTCAATTTGTTAAACCTCAAATCTGTATTGAATCAACTTATTGTTGGTATATAACTGATATTCCCTTTTCACTTTGGCAAATTACAATGGCAATATGCAATATTTTAAACATCAACATGACATTTATTTGCATTATTGCTCGACTGATGTTAACAAATAATTACATTTGGTGTTGGTGCCATGTGACCAAAAAATCATGTCAATATCCAATTGGTTTGTCTGATATTATACGCAAGTTAATAAAATTGATCAATTTGCCCCTTGAGTACAACAAGGCTTTGCAATGCTTTAGCATTGCAAAGCCTTCTTGCACTCAAGGGACAAAATACACCACCACCCATGCTATTTTGTAGATTATGAGGCCTAAAACAGAAAATAAACCAAGAACATGAACTTTTGATAACAAAGAAATAAAAAAATTTCCCGCCCACATGCAATTTTACACAAAAATGGCCTAAGAAACAGAAGATCTACTTTGTGGGGCCTGATGTGTAATTTAATTTTTTCCCTACGTACCAATCAAAACAATCAAAACAGACTAGTGCCATTCACAAACATCTCCAACCAAATTATTTTTTGTCACTTTTTACCTCTAAAACATTGGTTAAGACCCCTCTTTTGAACGAGCTTGACATTCTTCTTCCAATGAGAGGCAATAAGCTATGAGTTCCTATGTGCCCTTGATGGTGTATGAAAGTGATTTTAAGATGAAAGTGCTTGAAAATCAGACTTTCTGAGAAAAATTCATGGAAAGCCCTTCAAGAATATATTCAAGTGATTACTTGGGGCAGTTTGCTTAAAAGGTGTCCTTGAAAGCTGTGGTAATTTGTAATGAAGTGCTTGAATTTTAGGACTGAAACATTCCAGACCCTTGAAATTTCTTGAAAATCTGACTGTCATGTAAAGT
Source organism: Pictodentalium vernedei (assembly GCA_031216915.1). Lineage (NCBI taxonomy): Eukaryota > Metazoa > Mollusca > Scaphopoda > Dentaliida > Dentaliidae > Pictodentalium > Pictodentalium vernedei. The sequence continues at coordinate 425,604,440 of CM062289.1, read as the reverse complement.
TCTTGAATATATTTAAGTAATTGCTCATGACATGAAATTTCTGGCAAACTATTGTTTCATTTGCCCAGAGGTTGCCTGGAATAAAAATCAGGCGAACAGCAAGTAGGCTAATGAAAACTGACCACATGAATGGCAGGGATTTGCCAGGCTTGACCTTTGAAAATCACAGGAGGGCAGTTGCTGGCTCTCCTTGATCTATATTCAGGCAGGCTGGTACATACGTGTACCAAAATCATCAGAATCAGGCTACTGAGGAGGGCAGTTACTTGCCCTCCTCAGCAAAATGTCAGACAGGCTGCAAGGATCTGGAACAACTACCCTCCTCAGAATGACAGGCCAGATTTGTGAGAAAAGTTACAGTAAAGTCGCCATGGAAAGGGACTTTTCCACATGTCCAAAATTAGGTAATATGTAACTCATAATCCTGCATATTATCTTGTTAGATAGGCATATGTCATACAGCAAACTGTATTGGATCAACTTATTGTTGGTATATAATTGATAATCCATTTTCACTTGAGCAAATTCTATTGGCAATTTGCAATATTTTAAATACCACAATATGACATTTATCTGCATTAATGCTGGACTAATGTTGACAAATATTTATATTCGGTGTTGATGGCATGTGACAATCTGACAATTTACATGGATGGTTGCACAGACGTACATACATATGGACAGAAGACATTCAGCTATACAAAGGGACATAACTCTGGTAAAGTTTGTCAAATAAAAATAAAATGCATGCACACTTTATAGTCTACTTTTCCCTTTTTTATTTTTAACCCTCAAGCCCCCATATAGCCCCAAACCGCCACTTTTATATTGCATTGAAGCAGGTGCTCCCTTGTGTAATCTTTTTTATTACTCTTGTGTGTAGACTGAATTTTCCCTGGCAGTGGTTCTACATCACTGCTGGCTGCCTGTATAGGCAGCCAGCAGTGATGTAGAACCACTGCCAAGTCATCAATAACTGTGTAAGCAGAAAAAGGCCATAAATACTTTAAAATTAATCTGAGGACTTAAGGGTTAAAATTTTTGTCTCCAAAACACAACTTTTGATGCCTTATTTGAATGAGAGATCCTAAGTTTTGTTTTGGAAACAAAAGATTAAAATGTGTAGTTGTTCCTAGAAACATTTTTACAATGTAAACTTCTAGTTGTGTTAGGTAAAAGGTTAAAAGATGACATTAGTGTACAAGTACACCCAATCCTTCTATTCTTCAATACCATACCACAGAAGCTTACAGTATTTTGTAAGCTTGTCTAGTTCATTTCAAACAAGCCAAGTCTAAATGCATGGCTTGAGATTATGCTGTTTAGGAGAGTTTAGGATTTGAAACACGAACAAGAGCCATTGCAGAAGGCAATTCATACCCCAACTGCAGTGCTGGACCGATGAAGCAGAGAAACATTAAAAACAAAGTAAAGACCATAGCTCTGTTGAAAAAATGCTGATAACTTTTTTATAACATGTGCAGGAGTGGCTTGTCATAAGGATCCCTCCTTACCAAATTTCATTGAAACCCATCCACTCACTGGTACGATATCACAGTGGATACACAGATGGACAGATGGATGTCTAGATGGACAGACAGATGAAGAGATGGATGGACAGACAAAAAGCCGTTTGTAATCCAGTATACCCCCCATTCTCTTTGAGGGGGTATGATTATTTTTCAGTTTCCTATTATGTCAAAACATACTCACATGGGCACCGGACTCCTTCCAAGGTAAGATATTGGAATGATGCTCATAAGGTCCAACTATCACAACCTGTAAATTTCAGAAAGCTCATTAGTCTTTAATTAATAATTACCCTGATAGCCTGAAAAAATGACGATTCACCCTCCTAGCTAATGTTCAGCTGTCTAAATGTAGTGGCTGCCCACCGGGGCAGCCACTACATTCAGACAGCTGAACTACCTCTCTTCAATATATTGAGATTGAGAAGAAGGTGGAAATATCACTGTGGTAAGGCATGATGCTTGAGCTACAAATGAACACAAGCATGCACACAACTTATCAAGGACGTCACTTTTGTTATATCATTTCGTCTATTTTTATCCGACTAAATATTATAGTATGGTAAGATAATAGTTTACAACCAGTAAAAACAGGTTTAGTGAAACTAGCAAGACAAAGGAGTGCTCACTTTAATGTACATATGTCAAAATCAAGCCATTCCAGAACTTGAAATTGTGGAAGAATGACATTCACACTAAGAAAAAGGTAGAGAAACCGCATTCCCAAGGAAAGCATCATTAGCTTTGAAATGATTGACCCTTTACCCAATGCAGACGATATCAAAATTTATTATTTTAAATATCATTTTTTTAAAATTTTTCAAAAAATTTCAACAAAACCATATCATGTGACCCTCGTTGGAACGAGCTCAACGAGATTGTTCCAACAAGGGGTCACATGATATGGTTTTGTTGAAATTTTTTGAAAAATAATATTTTTTCAACTGCTGAATTTGCATATTACGCGGACGGATGCGGCCGATTCATTGGGTAAAGGGTTAATGCTCACTAGAGCTGGGATGTAGTGAAATTTTAGGTGTGGAGTTGGCATCAGTATTTTGGGGCGATTTATTTATTTATTTATTGGCGTTTACGGTCAAATATTTCTGCACAATAGCTGATCGTGACAGCAACATGGGAATAAAGTCAAGATTAGTCAATTGTTTATACCCATGTTATCCATTTTGGAGGACTTCCACCACAAACAGGAGTCGAAATGTTCAAAATAATTTACTTGTCACCTGTGACAAGTAAATTTTTTTTTCACTTGTCACCCACTGAAACCAACTTAAACAAATTGACTTTCAATACATTTGGCCCCCTTTGTGCATTCCGCAGAGTTTTCTGAGTCAATTCAGGGGTTTTTCATTACAAATTTACCCAGGACTAAACTCTTTGCAGATGACGCTGAACACGTTGCCTTTCAACTGTTGTGTGGTTTTTTGTTACAAATTTACCCAGGACTAAACTCTTTGCAGATGACGCTGAACAAATTGTCTTTCAAATGTTGTGTGGTTTTTCGTTACAAATTTACCCAGGACTAAACTCTTTGCAGATGTCGCTGAACACATTGTCTTTCAACTGTTGTATAGTTACCCCGGCATCGCATGTGTATGCATTCATTTTCAATCAATACCAATGACGTATAAATTTAGTTAAAAATGGAAACAAGTTTTCCCCAGAAAACACTAGATGATGACGAGTATGCAAAGAATCTCCCTCAATATCTATGACGTGTTTGGTTCAAAATAGAAACGAGTTTTCCCCACAAACAAAATGGAAGTGGAATGTAATTATTGTTAACTGTGCCGATTGTTTCGGATTTTTTTCTGCAATCGGAATGCACATGTTTGGGAATGATTTCAACAACATAAAAAGTCATGGCAAAAATACACTTGTCGCCCAGAACAAGTGAATTTATTTTTTTGTTGTCGCTGGTAGAAATTACTTGTTGGCGACAAGTAGACAAGCGTTATTTCGACCCCTGTGAAAGGGTTCTATTTTACGAATAAAACAGGAATTGTTTGCTGCAGTAAACCAGCACTGCTTCACTTCCCTGGGATTCCAAGAGCAGTTAGTGGTGATTTACCTCAGTATCAGTTCAGTATTTAATGTTGACACAATACTGTCACCATAACATACAGCAAACAGAATTTTTAGTGCACAGCCCAGCTCATGGTCACAGCTCTCTAGCAGTCAGAAATAGAGAATACTCATATTCAGATATCAACTCATAATGATTATAAGACATGCCAAATTTAACAAATATTGATCATATACATTTAAAACTAGAAGTTCTGTCACGAACTGTGTGTTTATCTAGGCTTAACTGCGTACATGAATTGCCATATCGAATAGCATCCAAAGCATGGCAGGCTCTCCTGGTAACTGATAGCAAACACAAGCAATGTTTCTGCCAATGGACCTCCGGGTTAACAGGAGGTCCATTGGCTGAAACACTGCTTGTGCACAGGCCATATGTACAGAATTTGATAGTCTTACTATGGTCATAACGCTAAGATTAACGCGCAGATCGACGTGCTATTTGTGTGCATTTCATGACAGGACTAGTTTTAACTGTAATTTGTCAAATCATTGGAAATAACTTTCACCACCAATCATTTGAATGTTATTTATTTATTTATTGGTGCCTAGCTCCACATCAGCTTCTTAGGCTATATTGTGGTACTAAATCCATATTTATGGCAATAAATGAGGGAAATTATAGCCCCACAAAGGAGATCTTCTGTTTCTCAAGCCATTTTTTGTAAAATTGCATGTGGGTGGGTGTTTTTTTATTTTATTTTTTATTTTTGTAATTATTAAATCTTTGCCATCAAAAATTCATGTTCTTGGTTTGTTTTGTTTTAGGCCTCATAATCTACAGAATAGCATGGATAGTTGTGTATTTCATCCCTTGAGTACAATAAGGCTTTAGAATGCTAAAGCATTGCAAAGCCTTGTTGCACTCGGGGACAAATTTATCAGTTTTATTAACTTGGGTTAAATATCAGACATAAACCATTTAATTTTCATTTTTTTAATGTTTGCATAGGTTATAAAAAGAGAGTATGCGGCGGCCAAAAGGACCATGCGGGAGGGCCTGAAAAACAGATTTTTAACTTTTTTAGGCCCATCTGTGAGAATACAAAAAATTCACTAAAAACAGGAAATAAGTACACTGTAATGAGAGAAAAAATAAGTACTGATAACAGTAGTCAGTAAATGATTCAACAGTCTACTCGACAGGATGTAAATCAACCTGATAATTGAAAGGAAATTGGAAGACAGAATGCAGATTAAAAATATACAAACAATTTAAAGCATATTAAGAAGGTTGATTTTCTTGAGGAACGTGAGTATCTGATGAAAATTTATCATGTAAAAAAGTTGCTCCGTGACTGTGCATTAAAATGTTGACATCGTTAAAATCAGTACACTATAAGATAATGTGTGCAACTGTCAAAAGACATTGCCAGGAAACACATTCTGCTCACATGTCTTCCTCCAATAAACAAAAGGATCAAAAAAGGATCTCATAAAGATTATTTCTCATACTGCCTAAGTAAACATTCAGGATCCCATAAGGTGTCCAAATATCAACCAAGGGCTTGATTTGAACAAACCTGAGTCTGTTGCATCTCAAATATCAACCAAGGGATTAGATTTGAACAAACCTGAGTGTGACGCCCCTAGAGATGTTGTATAAAAAATATAAAAAATTCTGTCTGGAAGTTTTGGAGAAGAAGATTTATTTATTTATTTATTAGTGTTTAAGGTCACATATTTATGCACAATGGCTAATCATGACCGCGACAGTTTTACGGGTGGAGGAAGCCGGAGTACCCGGAGAGAACCACCGAGCAACTGCCAGCTCCCCAACATACTAACTCCACACAAGCAGGGTTAGCATTGGTTGAAGACAAGTGCACCATCGACGTGCAGTACGCCTTAGTACACAACGCCACCGTGCCCCCACGCGGGCAATGGGGATGAAGTGTCTTGCCTAAGGACACAACGCGGTTGCTGCAGGTGGGAGTCGAACCGAGGACTTCTCGGCTTGCAGCCTGCACCTCTACCTACTGAGCCACCGCACTCCCCATTTTAGACGATTATTCCTCCTATTGGAGTAAGTTAAAATTTGGGCTCCCATACTCTCACCTGCCTAGTGATAGTCTTGGCACCATTATTAATTTGGGAGAAAAAGTCTCAGTAATCACTATTATTTGATAGTTAGGAATAGAGGAAAAATGGCATCACTATTATTATTTCCAATCAAATATACTGACCATCACTATTATTCATTATTCAGCCATCATTGATATTTGGCAGGTTAGGTAAGAGTAGCAGAGCTGCACATTTTTGTTTGTTTTCTGGTTCAGTTCTGTTTTTTGTGTTCAGCCTAACTTCCCCTTAATCAATCTCAGGGGTTCTAGGGGATCAGTTGTTTAGCCTATTAAGTCAATAAATAGAGCTGTAGGTTAACCGAAACCGAACCGAGGTTTTTAGTTTTTTAAAAAAACCGAAACCGAAACCATCGACATCCCGTAATCTAAGGTTTTTCGTTTTTTTTATTAAATACTCTCTTGCTGCAGAAATTTACAGAATGTAGCCATCCCTGAGTAGTGAGAGTACTCTCACTACTCTGGGAAGGCTACATTCTGCGAATTTCAGTTTAGTTGTGTTTGCAGCTTTCCTCAAGTTGCGTGTAGGTGTCAGACCTCGACAAATGGACAAGCACAATAAAAGTTCTGTATATTTAGGTAATTATTATACTGGCCTTCCTGATTCTTCATGTATTATAGCTTATTTCGGGCATTCATTGAGTTTCACTCAATTTCACTACCATTCAGTTATGACTCTGGAAATAAGAATGAGTTTTATTGAATTTTACTTGGCCTCATGGACAAACCGAAAATCAAACCGAACCGAGGTTTTACTCCACCTGAAAAACCAAAACCGAACAAGAAATTTAAAAACTTACAGCTCTATCAATAAAACCCATAAATCAGGGTAACAAATGATTAAAGTTCATCTAATCTGTTTTCAGAATTTTGCATAATCCATTTACTGTTCACCTGGTTTGAGCTTTGGTAACCTATCATTCGTTCAACCTAAATATATATGTATCACAGCTATGCTGATATATGAACTGTTGTATCATAGCCAAGTTCTTGCTCCTATGGGCAATATCCTGATGAACAGAGATGAATCCTTAGGAACAATCATGAGGCTGTTCGGCAGCAATTCAAATACAAATAAGATGAAAAGTGACACAACTCTGATAAAAAAGTCTAACTGTAACTATAATCGCAGGTGCACAGGTTCCCACGGCAGTTAACATCCATACCAAGTTTCAAAGGAATCGATGCATATACATCTGAGAAAATCTCCGGACAAAATTCTAGGCCTGCTTTTTCAAGTCGAAAAGGGGCATAATTCTGGCAAAAATAATCTGACCGGAACTATCGTCGCAGGTGTACAGGTTCCCATGGTGGTAAACATTCATACCAAGGTTCAAGTGGATTGGTCCATAAATGTCTTGAGAAAATCTCCGGACAAAATTATGTCTATGGACGGACCGACAGACAGACAGATAGACAGATGAGGTGATTCCAGTATACCACCCCCCCCCCACCCACACAACTCGTTGCGGGAGTATAATCAGTCACAAATATAGCCTATAGTGCAGTCTTGGCAGGTCTAGCATGCTGCAGAAGAGTATGGCATCTATAATCACTACTTGTGGCAGAGACATGATCAACAGCTTAAAATGATCAATCATCAGCATAGGTGTTTCATCTGCCTGAAGTATAGCTGCTCTGTTGGCCAACAGAGCAGCTACACTTCAGGCAGATGAAAATACCTATGCAGTTGATGATTGGTTGATGATCAACACCATTCCACCATTCATTCATACTAGATCATTCAAACATTTTGCGTGACCTAGCGACAATTTGGTGCAACCAGTTTCTCATTCACGTTTTTCATTTTAGGTAACCTCCATGCGCCCAAAACGGATGTTTGCCTCAAATTGATAGGCCTGATATGCCAAATGAAAGCAGTGGCACAGGCTAGGAATATTTCTCCCCTATTGGGAAAAAGAACTGGGCTCTTGTTGGGAAAATGTGTATCACAGACGATCATAAATGAGATTTGCTATCAAACTTGACAACCCTTTATATTCAACTAAATTCACAGCAGTAACTTACGTCCACAAATTACAGGAATGAGGGATTAATACATGCAACAACAAACAGCTTAATTTCTTTTTCTTTATCCATTTTTGTCAAATTTCATAAGTGATTTATCCCTTTCAGTGTTTCTGCTAGGAGAAAATAAATGCGGCCGTATAATGGGCAACCAAGAGTCGTCGCTACAATTTTAATTTTAAATTTGGGGGTCCCAAAACCCCCATTTCATTGCATCTAAGGGATTTTTTGAGGTTTTTCCCAGCGACATTTGCATAGGTTTTCACATTCTGAGAGCAGGTAATTACGTAAGAATAAGGACCAAAGCGGAGAAATTCAGTTGAAAAATCATTCATTTACCGGTACACAATAAATTAATCAGTGCTGTAAATTTGAGAAGCACTATTGCACTCATGCTTTTTCACGTTTCTAAATTGGAAACAAGAAGCTCTCTTTTTTGTGCTTCTGTAATTTTCAAGAAAATAGATTCAAGATTCCAGTATACCTGCATACTGTTGTGTCATTTTAATTAATGCTGACAATGGGAATACATCTACAGAAGTGCAAGCGTTTTCAACACATGCTTGTTTTGGGAGTAATAAGATTGGTTAGAAAACAAAACGCCACATAATGATATTTACTACTGAATGAAGTTTTACAACTCGCATTAGATAGTGCACATACTGACCAAAGAAATCAAACCGTTTTGTCACATGATGCATTTAATATTCAATGAGGTTATTGTTTACAGTTTGTCAAGCTTTTCAATGGGGGTTGATTGAGTTATGCAGGACTCATGGATCAATTGTGTCATCAGAGTAGAGTCACCTTTCTAAGAAATTTATGTATGGAAATCATCAAAAGAAGTCTAGAAATGGCACTTCTACAATCAGTGAATGAATTATTTCTCAGGGAACGGGCAAGTCAGGGTGAATTTTAACATGTTAATTAATGTCTGGAAGGTTTCCTGGTGGGGAAATGCAGCCAGTTGATGGCTGCTGTGCCGGTATAGCAGAAACCCTGGCTTTAAGGTCTGGTGGATTTTGAACATTTTTGTTCCACACTAACAGTCTACATTGTATGCCTTTGCTGTTCTTCTAGACATGTCCCGTCTGCCTATACTGGCAGTCAAAGCTTGCCTAGAAACAACTGCTAAGGTGAAATGAGAGATGCAGGACATTGAACCAGTAGTGAGTGCTGTACTTACTATTACAGTAGAATCCTCTTAATTGAATATCCATTTTGCCAGTGAAAATTATTCAATTAACCGTATACAATTAACAGGGATTTGGTCAGTTTCCTGGGTTCTGGAGGTAAACTGAGCATTTATTCAAACAAGATATAATAGAATAATAAATGCCTGTACTGGATGTAGTGAGGCCAAAAAGGTTGATAAATAAGGGGAATATGGTGCGTGTCACAGTAATTTTTTTGACATATTACAAAAATTTATATACAATTAACAGGAGTTTACTCAAAACCTATATGCAATTAACAGATCAAATCTGTGCTGAAGATATGGTAAATGGTTTTGTGTTTGAAAATTATATTCAATTAACAGGGATATACAATTAAGAGATATCCAATTAAGTGGGCTCCACTGTATCTGCAGGTCCTATTTCTGAAACTTACGTACCAAGTGAGTTCATACCCTTGACCCTTGTACATATAAGTTTGACACCTTTGGATTGATTGGGAATTATGAATCTGGGAATGAGAAAAATTATGTCGAGAACTAATTGAGAATGGGTCCCATATTTGGACTTGTTGTTACACAGAAAAATCTCTGGGAGGCATGGGCTCACCAGGCATGTATCAATGAGAGAGGAGTGCTTCCCCTTCCCCACACCCCCCAAAAACCATCATAATTTTCAACAGTTGGAAATTCTAAGATAAAAATTCCAATAGTTGGAAATTCAAAGAAATCAATTTTCTCCATGTTTTTAACTTTTCTGACCCGTCGATTTGAATTTTCAACTCGTGATCACAATTTTTGATCAAATTCTCCAACATTTCCAATCAGCTGGCAAAATTTTCCAAAATTCTTACCCGAATCTCTGACCAGTTTTGGTTTTTGAATTTTATCATTCTGTTTCCCTTACAAAGAGGATGCTACACAAGGACTAAAGACTGACAGCTATTCAGCCAATCCCTACTCCTTCCAACTGACTACCAGTCAGTTGGAAGGAGTAGATAATGGCTGAATAGCTGTCAGACTATAGTCCTTGTGTGGCCTGGTACATGTAAAGGAAAACTCATGGACCTACCTGGTGAAATGCATTTTTCTTCTGGATAAAATTACAAGATTTAAGCAAGAGGGAGGCCTCAAAATTCATCTCAGGGGATAAAAAATTAAAAGTTTTCTGGGGAGGCCTGCAAAGTAGTACAAGTACAGTCAGGCATGATAAACAGCTCACACTGATCCAGTTTTGGTTCAAGATATACACCCTGACAATGATGGACACACCCAGCAAGTTTCAAGACCCTAGATTAAACAGTATCCGAAATATACCCTGGCAAGGAGTGCAGTGAACCATGGAAATGGGTTACAGTGACCCACTTTTGGTTTTTGGTTCACAACAGTCCAAAGAACAATTTTGCCCAAATACTGAAGGCCTGGTTATTTTAATTTTTCGCGAGATCGACTCGCTCTTCTCATTCCAAAATTTATCATACAAAAGTATGCATTGAGTCCATAATTATATTATCTGAATACATCCTGCATCAGGGGGGCCTTGATACAAATTCTGTCTCCTGCCATAACAGTATACAAGTTCATGTTTAGTTCTGATTTGCTTCTGGTGTAAGCAGGAAACAACAAAACAAGGATGTTGCAAATAGAGAAGTACATGTACTGCAAATATGAGTCAAAAAGATGAAAATACAGCATTTTTTTCCTCTCTTACATGCATGATCAAACCAAGGTCAATCTTGTTGGTTCATGTTAACAGGCCCAAAGTCCTGTCAGCCAACTCCCCATCACCCACCAAATCTTATCTTGATTAGAAACTTTTGTTGTCTATCCAAAAATTTGTTGACTGCCAGAATGGCTACATTTTCTTTGAAAGCTGCTAATTTGAAAGAAAAGTTGACCATTTGTTGAAACCATAATATTCATTTTGCAAAAATACCCCTATGCTTCATATATCCTTATAGAAGAGCACCCATTATAAGAACATGTATATGACAATCGATTTGTCATGTATTAACATTTTTTATTAAGGGCTGCTCAATTTATTATCATTTTAACCCTTAAGGGCCTGGACAAGGGTCTTGAATTCCCACCATTCCACAGTCTCTATACGTCTAATGGCTTTACAGTGATTTCTAGTTAAGTCTTGGCTGCTGTTAAGAAGGTACTGCCTAGGTAATTTGTCTATTGTCAGCAGGACCTCTCATGATGGCATGTTAAGGCCACTTGTTCTGAGGTCGGAAAGACAGAAAAGTCGGAAACTGGCCTTTAAGGGTTAAAAAAGTGTTCTGAGCTAGGTTTCAAGTTCATACCAATGGCCAACAACCCAGTCAGAAAGTTTTTCAGCCCCCCCCCCTCCCCCACCTCTTGTTGGAAAGTTGAGAGGCTTGTTTTACCAATGTTGGGAATTGTGTTTTGAAAATATTTATTACTTTCTTTCACTCTATAGCACATACCGCATTTCTGGCAACTTCTCTCTTGTTCAAGTTCAACCCCCAGAGGAGTTTATGAATTGCACTTGTGCATCCGCTACCAGTAAATATAACTGCATCTTGGTCTCCTGCATTAACACTTTCTTTGATGAGCTCCCTTTAACAAAAAAAAACTTCAGTAACATTTCAAACCTATTATAATGAAAGTGTCAATGACACTGTAGCTCAATTTGACAAACTTGAACTTGGTAAGTTAAAAATGAAATGGCAAAACTGAAGATCATTGGTACCAATGTTATTCGATGAAATTTCAACATAACAGCATTGTGTGTGCACAACGTCAGAGTAATCCATGCATTTTTAAATGTAAACTGTAAGACTGGCTAAAGGAAGAATGCTGATACACAAATGCAGTATGTTCAGAGGTTATTGTAAATGGCAACTTTTTTCACAGAAATGAATGCTAATCAATAGCTCTTATCTAAAGGTCTTTCCTAATGAGCACACCAAGTTAAAAAACAATCCTATTATAAATGTGGCCTATAGGCCATGTCAAAGAAGAATGTTGATGAACACATGCAATAAATTCAAAGATTGTTGCTAACAGCAACAGTTTTTGATGGAAATGAAAAGAAAATCAATAGCTTGTATCTTTGTTAACCTGTATAAGCATACAAAGTTTCAAAACAACCTGATAATGAATGTTCCCTCTGAGGCATGCCAAAGGAAGATGTTAATGCACAAATGCACTAAGTAGAAGGTCATTGCTTGTGGCAATGTTTTTGGGTTTTTTTTATGGAAATGCATAAATATACCCTGCAGAGAGAGCAAAAGGGATAAGTTGATGCACAAATGCAGTAAGTTCAAAGGCCGGTGATAACAACAATAATTTTTTATGAAACTGAAATAAAGCAATAGCTCACATCTAGAGGTCACCCCAAACAAGCATACCAGGTTTCAAAGCAATCTGATCATAACTGTGCCCTGTAGGGTGTGCCAAAGGGAACTACTGAGGTCTGACTAAACGAAGTTCTAAGAACGTTGGCCGTGGCAACATTTTTTGATGGAAATGGAAGAAAATCGATAGCTCCCATCTAGAGGTCACCCCAAACAAGCATGCCAGGTTACAAAGCACTCCGATAATAAATGTGCCCTGTAGGGTGTGCCAAAGGGGAATATTGAGGTCTTCTGACTAAACTAAGTTCTAAGAAAGTTGTCCGCGGCAACATTCTTTGACGGAAATTCCAATCATAAATGTGCCCTGTAGGGTGTGCCAAAGGGAAATATTGCGGTCTGACTAAACTAAGTTCTAAGAATGTTGGCCGTGGCAACATTTTTGGACGGAAATTGAAGAAAAGCGATAGCTCCCATCTAGAGGTCACCCCAAACAAGCATACCAGGTTTCAAAGCAATCCAATCATAAATGTGCCCTGTAGGGTGTGCCAAAGGGAAATATTGTGGTCTGACTACATTAAGTTCTAAGAACGTTGGTTGCGGCAACCTTTTTTGACGGAAATTGAAGAAAATTGATGGCTCCTATCTAGAGGTCACCCCAAACAAGCATGCCAGGTTTCCAAGCAACCTGATCATAAATGTGCCCTGTACTAAGTAGGGTGTGCCAAAGGGAAATATTGAGGTCTTCTGACTAAACTAAGTTCTAAGAACATTGGCCGCGGCAACATTTTTTGACGGAAACTGAAGAAAATCGATAGCTCCCATCTAGAGGTCACCCCAAACAAGCATACCAAGTTTGAAAGTGATCTGATCATAAATGCAACCTGTGAGGTGTGCCAAAGGAAATTGTGGACGTACATACGCTGACGGACGAGAAGTGATGGCAATAGCTCAGCTTGACTTTGTCAAGTTGAGCTAAAAATGCCAAGTGATGTAAGATTCCAATCAACATAAAACCAATAGACGAGACTGATTTTCAAGCTAATTGTGGAGTAGGATGTGGAAGTGGGGGGTGGGGGGGGGGGGAAGAAATGTGTACTGGCACAAATATTTGTGATAATAAGCACATATGCTAGGATGTTGAACTGCGATAATGTACCCGGGAGTCAGAACTTGTGTATAAGTATGTTGCAATAAAGGATTTAGACAATGAGAAAAACAGTCATGTAACCTTTGAAAATCTAGCAGAAAACACTCAGGTCTGACAGAATGTCACTTATGTAAATGAAAATTCTGCATAGAATACTCAGACCTAATCATCATAAAGTGGTCATCTTAAGTCCCAAAAGGCAGATCTTCTGTTTCTCAGGCCATTTTTTTGTAAAATTGCATGTGGGCAGGCGGTTTTTTATTTTATTTTTTATTTTTGTAATTACTACTGAAAGTTAGCTAAGCACCAAGTATATCCAACTACCTGTTTTACGTTTTAGTTGAAATATTGTTATGAAAAGTGTATATATTTTTTATTTAATTATATCTTTAATGATTTAAGCACAGAAATTAAGATTTTGTTTGTGTTTGACATTATTTTTTTAGCTTTTCAATACGAGAACCGTGAAAAATGGATATTATTGGTAAAAGAGAAAATTTTTCAAATTTGCCAAAAAGTTGATGAAGCAAACTGATATGGGTTCAATATCGAGTATGAGACCCATTATTGTTAATTACAGCTTGACAATGCCTTCTCATGCTCCCAATCAGGTTCCAGAGGGTCCTTTGTGGGATGTTGTTCCATTCTTGGACCAGCATGGCACCAAGCTCCTGGACACTTCTTGGTTAGACTGGACGGAGTATAATAGCAAGCTGCAACTCATTCCAGACATGTTCGATTGGATTGAGGTCAGGGGATCTTGCAGGCCAGTCCATACGCTCAATCCCCTCACTCTGTCGGTACTCCCCGACAGCATGGGCAACATGAGGACTGGCATTATTGTCCATCAGAATGAATCTATCACCCACTGCACTTGCATACAATCTGACGTGGACATCCAGGATCTCATCAATATACCACTGTGCAGTCAATGTACCACGTTCAAGGACACAGAGCTCTGTACGTCCATCCCTGCTGATGCCGCCCCAGACCATGATTGACCCTCCACCCTAGCGGTCATGCTCAGCAATGTTGGCTGCATGGAATCGCTCTCCTGGTCTTCTCCATACCCTAGAACGCCTGTCTGTGTGGTCTAGGTAGTACCTTGACTCATCTGTAAAAAGGACAGGTCGCCAATCTTTTCTGGTCCATCCAACATGGTCCATGGCCCATTCATATCATGCTTGGCAGTGGATCTGGGACAGCAGATTGCGAATACATGGTCTTCTCGATCGGAGACCACCTTCGTGCAACCTTGCCTGGATAGTTTGCGTTGAAACATTTACCCGGGATGCATTCTGAAGGTCATTTGAGAAGCTGGGTTGCTGTGGCAAAGCGTTTCCTACGGGCCTGAATGATCAAAAACCGGTCTTTAGCTGCAGATGTTGCCCTGTCTGTGCCACCACCATGCCGTCTTACTGGTGTGCCATACTGCTGAAATCTTCCCAGGCTCTGGTGCTCACCATATGGTGCACACCAAGGGCTTCACCAACCTGACGATGGGTAGCCGCTTGCTCCACCACCCCTACAGCCCGCCACATTTCTGCTTCAGACAAATGTCTTCTTACATTTGCATTTGCCATATTCAATCATTAAATCACAAGGATTTGCGTTGAAATGAAAATTGAATACCCTACACGTCATGTATATGTAGACAGTACACGAAAGCACTATGAAAATCAAGGGGTACATGCTTTCTACGACTGTCACGAAAAGTCTGCCTGTCAAGAGAGCTAATGTAAACACTGGGGACCATCTCAATACATTCCTTAATCATATCCACAAAAAATATCGCAAATATGCCACAAGTCAATTTCACAATGATGTGTCAAATATTTGGTGCTTAGCAAACTTTGAGTAGTATAATTTCTTTGCCATCAAAAGTTCATGTTTTAGGTCTCATAATCTACAGAATAGCATGCATGGGTGGTGGTGTATTTCCTCCCTTGAGGGCAAAAAAGCTTTGCAATGCTAAAGCAATACAAAGCCTTGTTGCACTCAATGAACAAATTTATCAATTTATCAATCAATTTAACTTGACAAAAATATCAAACATAAACCATTTAATTATTATTTTTTTAATTTTTCCCTGGTATAAAAAGTGAGCATACGGCACCCAAAAGGACCAAGTGGGACAGCCTGAGAAATGAACTGGACAGCCAAAGGATAAGGTACAAAACAATCCTGATTACCTACAAATGCATAAATGGAATAGCCCAGTCATACCTCTCCGAGCTGATCTTCCAGCACACACCAACGAGAAACTTGCGTTCCGCTGACTCTAACAACCTTGTCACACAGAATGCAAAATTGGCCTCAGCCGGCGACAGGGCTTTCTCAATTGCTGCATCTGTTCTCTGGAATTCCTAACCAAGTCATATGAAAACGGAACTGACCATCAAACAATTTATGTCCCACTTGAAAACATATCTATTTGGCCAAGCATTTTGTTTGACCACATAGAGATGAAACCCATACACTACGTCATTACAGTGTAGCATGTAAAGCCAAAGAGCACTATGTGGATTTTAGGCTTAAACATTATTATTATTATTATTATTATTAAATAGATTTTTAACTTTTTTAGGACTAATGTATTTGTGTTGGTACAGTAGAATCCTCTTAATTGAATAACCACTTTGTCAGTGAAAATTATTCAATTAACAGGAGTATTCAATTAAGAGGGATTTGCAACTTTGCTGTATTCTAGAGATAAATTGAGCATTTATTCTATTATATCATGTTTGACAGAGCTCAAGGAGCTCTGTCAAACAAGATATAATAGATTAAATGCCTGTAATGGATGTACTGAGGACAAATAGGTCTATAAACAAGGAGAATTTGGTCATTTTCAGGGTGTTTCCATGACATATTGAAAGATTTTTTTATTCAATTAACAGGTGTTTATTCTATAACCCATATGCATTTAACAGGGCAAATTTGTGTTGAAAGTATGGTAAATGGTTTGGTGTTTGGAAATTATATTCAATTAACAGGGTTATTCAATTAAGAGATATACAATTAAGTGGGCTCCACTGTACCAGAATTATCTGCAAGAAATTATAGAAATATAAATTTTCTCAAGCAGTTCAAACTTGTGAGTGAAAACATCAGATTTCTTTGCTGTCATGAGAGGGCTCTGCGATTCACATATTTTCAATTCGAATTCAATCTCAAATCAAATCGAGTGTATCATTCGAAATCAAATCAAACCTCGAATCGAATACAAGTGTCTTGAAGTGCCGAATGATAAAATATTCCAACTACATCATCAAGGCATGCCTTTGTCGAAGGCATGCCTTGATGATGCAGTTGAAATATTACCCAGTCAAGATTTTTGTTCAAAAACAGAAAAGGGTGCAAGAATTCTGAACTGTCGAATGATAAAATATTCCAACTACATCATCAAGTCATGTCTTCGTCGAAGGCAAACCTTGATGATCTAGTTGAAATATTACCCAGTCAAAAATTTTTGTTCAAAAACAGAAATGAGTGCGAGAATTCTGTACTGGGCATTTCATGGGGCTAGCCCCTAGCCACCTTGAGCTCATCGTCAATATTGCTTGGGAACTTTAAATTTGCTTTCCGCAGTGGCAGTGACCAGTGAAACTAGAATTAGCATGGACGGTGGCATGGGTACAGATGCTTTTTATGTTAATATAACAGAAATTACACTTTATGTACGGTAGAATTTCTATCTCCGCTATAAGTTTCGTGAGACCACTAAGATAACTGATACCAAGCAAACACCATGTTCACGGACGAGTGATCACTATAGCTCTCTTGACTGAAAGTCAGGTGAGCTAAAAGCCCAGCAATCCCTATAATAAATCAGATAAATCGCTCCAAGTTTATCCATTTGGTCAGTCTGTTCGCAATTGCTCTTTCCATCAGGGGGGTGGCAGGTGGTCAGCCAATCTGGTTATGCCATTTCCCACAATATGCTATTTATTATACTTGTATAATAGGCTTATTTTGTGCACTGTGAATAAAGAATCTGAATCTAACTTAAGATTCAAAATCGAATCGAATCTCAAAGCTTTGCAGGGCTAGTCATGTATTGAATGAGATATCTCCAGTACCTACTCAAAAACAGTAGGTATTCTTTTCATTAAAAGTATTTAATATATGCATTGTGATGTTTTAATTGCAATTAAAACTCTGAAACACAAAAGGCTCTTGGTGATATCGATCTAAACTTATTGTGAAAGGAATATTACTTCTGAGAGATATTCTCTTATATCTATTGTGGCAAGTGAGATTGAAAAATCTTTGTTACACCTTTGCCATCTTACTTACAAGGTACAGTATAATATAATACCGTATAACATTATTATTTGACACATATTTCTTATTTTTTCATCAAATCTAGAGCCACTGATCCTTCAATGAAATGAGCTCATCGAACTTGTTCCACTGATGAGGCACAAAGTGTGAAACAGAGTTCAATTTGAGCACTTTTGCATCGCGGTTTGCAATGCATAAACAGCAGTTAACACACCAATAAATAATAAAAAAGTCTGCATGGCCACACAAACCTAAACATAAAGAGGTACCCAGAGGATAAACTGGCACATAGTGAGGGACAGCATCAGCAAATTCCCCCTTTGGGGACTTCATTCTGCAAATGACAGATTTCTTATTTCCAGGCTTGATGTTAACCACCCACAAATATATATCTGACTAAATTTTATTACACTCTTGGCACAGTCACACATGGGCAGAATTCATTTAAACAATCTGATAGTAAATTCAGAATTCATTTAAACAATCTGATAGTAAATTCTCCACAGGTTTCTACATTACATTTCAAACCACTCTGGTGCCCCTCTCTCCAAAAAAGGAATCAAACATAATGCCCTGCACAAACTTTTAGCTAGGAGTAAAAGTCATGGTAATGCTATTACCATGTATCTAAAGTTCTTTCTGGATCTGAAGAAGAGCTTTGAAGGAGTATTGGGTGATTTCAGCCCCCAAAATAATCACTTTTGTTTCTGAAGAAGATCATCATTAACAATATAATGGTGATATTGTTTTCTTTTGAAGGCAGCATTTATTCTGATGAATAGTGTTAATACAGTTTAATTATTGCACAGATGCAGCTGTATTAACCAAACATATACTCAGTACATATACTTCACAGGCCCATGCAAGTCTTAGCCTGAACCCAGCCTAATTACTTACCTCATTTCATATGATCATGCAGCTACCAAGCAATATACTAGATTCAAGCCATCAGTTTTAACAATGTGTGTTGGCTTACTGGTAGGTATTGAACTCAATAGGTGCTGTTGCAGGAGGGGTGGGGGGGGGGGGGGGGGGTGGGGGGAGGTGGCAGATACCAACAGGGGATCAAAAACTAACATTCTTAATTTCTATAAAACACAATTGTTCCCTTAAAATTACACCAGAAACACACCTTGCCTCATCTCTGAATATTGTTGTCTGTCTTGAGTTAACACTTGTAGTTGTATGAGTGTTACCATAGTAAGGTAACACATAAGTTCTAATGTAATCTTCTATGAATGATAATGATCTGAAAAAAAAAATCAGAAATTTAAATTATTTATTTATTGGTGTTTAAGGTCACATACTTATGTACGATGGCTAATCATGACCATGACAGTTTTATGGGTAGAGGAAGCTGAAGTACCTTGAGAGAACCACTTAGCATCGACAAGCAGCTGTCAGCTCCACATTCTCTGTTCAGGCTCAGCTCAAGCAGGGTTATAGCAGTTGAAGACATGTGCTCTGTCGATGTGCAGTACGCCTTAGTACACGGAGACATTGTGCCCCCATGTAGGCAACCGGGATAAAGTGCCTTGCCCAAGGACACAGGGCGGGTCATCCTGGACGGGGATCAAACTGAGGACCTCTAGCATTGAAGTCCAACAGTTCACCACTGAGCCACCGCACTCCCAGAAATTTGATATTTAATGTGATATTGATCTGTAACCATCAGTTACAGAAGCACCATGTTACCAGATCACCCATGTGGTTTTAACCCTTTACCCAACGTAACGGCCAAAACCGGCCAGCGCTATTCACGAAAATCGGCAATTAATTTTCATTATTTTTTCATTTTTTGTCTCAAAAACATAGGTTATGACCCCTCGTTGGAACGAGCTCGTTGAGCTCGTTCCAACAAGGGGTCATAACCTATGTTTTTGAGACAAAAAATGAAAAAAATTAGTTATTCAAGAATTTTTTTTGCAAGTGTCGTCTGCTTTTCATGTTAGGTAAAGGGTTAACATGAATATATTCAAAAACATGTTACAGTTCTAAACAACAAGGTAACAAGAGTATGATTCTTAACCCTGTACCCAGTGCACTTGGGCTGTCATGATTTTTGAATTTAGGAATCGATTAAACATCGCAAATAATCGATAATAATCAATTAATCGTACCTAGATGACCCCACCCCCCCCCCCCCCTCTCTTTGAAGTCACTAAAAATGAAGTTCAAGTCAGTTGACCAACCTCCAATAAACAACGAAGACGATCCTCTTTTAGGTACATTCAAAGCTTTGAAGTTCTGAACTTTTGAACCGTCAGTGTAATAAGCATGACCGTTCATCAGCTGCGAACTTTGCAAGTTCGCAACTGCCGACCAGTCTTGATTATTACACTGACAGTTCAAAAGTTCAGAACATCAAAGCTTTGAATGTAAGTAAAAGACAAATGCTTCTAACGGCTTCTTGAGGTTTAGCATTGACGTTCTTGGTCTTTTACCTTTAGAAAAATAGTTTTTTCATCAATGTTTTTTTAATTATTAAATGTCTAAAAACGGGGTAAAATTTACCGATTCTTTGACAACGAAAAATACTAATCGATTTCGGCGTGACCGACCGACAATCGATTAATCGTGACAGCCCTACAGTGCACACAATAACAAATTTATTATTTTAAAATTTATTTTTTTCAAATTGTTCAAAAAATTTCAACAAAACCATATCATGTGACCCCTCATTGGAATGAGCTTGATGAGCTCATTCCAATGAGGTTTCAAGTGATATGATATTGTAGAATTTTCTATTAAATAATTGTTTTCATCCATTCGATTTGTATCTTAAGTGGTGGATGGGGGCAATTTGTTAGGCAAAGGGTTAAGGGCATTATATGTCATGATGAGGCTAGTGCTGAAATGGTTAGTCAGTTAACTTGTTCACAACCAGCAGACCTTTAGATTACTCCCAAATTAGGCCCCAGGTTCTTTTGCCCAATTTTGCTCAATGCAGTGTACAAAAATTCTGCTGAATTACCGGTGCATGTATGTATGAAATCTACATGCAAACTTTTGGAATCATTTGAAAGATTATCAGATTACTGACAGAAACTCCTGAAATAGAAAGAGGGTAGGTAGGTAGCATTTTAATTTTTTAAGAATTTTTTATTACCATTTTCCAGGTATAATAGAATAATTGCTAAGTTTATCTCTAGAATACAGGAAAGTGACACAATCCCTGTTAATTGAATACTCCTGTTAACTGAATAATTTTCACTGGCAAAGTGGCTATTCAATTAACAGGGTTCCACTGTATCTGTATGGGAAGCAACTATAAAGTATAAACAAACTGACATTGTTATGAAGGGCTAAAATTAAGGTAAAAACCAATAACTGCATGTGTTGAAAACAGTTTTGACCGAGACCTCAAAAAAAAATTGGGGGTTGGGCTGGAAATATAGGGTTGCATGGGTGACGGAAGAAGCACTCCATTTGAGGGCTTACGAATATGCATACCACTTATTACTTTGGTATTCTCTTCCTAAATATATCACAAAAAATGTTGTATGAAAAAGGATTTCCTGAAAGAATTTGCGGTAAGTCATTTATCAGCTGTCAATTTTATAATTTATATTCACGTTGAATGACAGATATAATTCACCAGCGAAAACAGTTCAGGACCAGTGTGAACAGCTGTTCTTCTGTCATACTCTGGTGATCCTAATAGACATTAGTACATGTATGCTTATTAATTAATTTTGTGGAATTTTTCCACTCTGTATGAAGCTTATTTGGCCCTGTATGTTTGTTAAAATTGCCCTTCCAATGGGGATGAGTGCTTGAAATCAGTTAATCTACATTAGATTGTGTGATAGTCTTTTTGTGTAACACAATGTATTCATTGGTATAATCATGATACATAAATGTTTATTAGTTTTCTATCAAATCAAAACCAACTGCAATACTAGCAAAATAAGTTGGTCTTTAGATAAAAATTAACTAACATAACCCCTGATGGATTTCATCATTTCAACCCTGTACTATTATTTGGAGCTATACCTTTATTTGATTTTCATACATTTATCACCCTGTACTTCTATTTCCACCTGTTCTTTTATTTGGAACACAAGAGTAGGTCTACATGCATGCAGGCCTCGCATTCTGAAAAATACAGGAGGGCAAAAAATCGCTCTACTCAATCAGCTTAGGAGAGCAATTAGCTTTACACAGCATTTTAAGTATCCAATTGAACGAACTCATTGAAACTGAAACCAACAGACTACATCAGTGATTTTATTAACTTTACTAAGGTAAAGCGAAATCTCTTGGACATCTAGATGTCTCACTCAACAACCGAACACACACTTGACAAGACCTGTGTGTGTACCCAGACCTGTTATCCAAGAAAGTCATACGCCTACCACCACCACCTTCAACCCCCCAAGGGGGGGTTGAAGGTGGTGGTGGTAGGCGTATGACTTTCTTGGACAACAGGTCTGCTTGAATCTACAGTCACATCCTGGTGCAAGTGCTTCAAGTGACAGGATATTAGTAATGGTAGTATATTATAGTGTCAATATTCCTTGAATAATTACCCCTCAAACTGTGATGTCAGTTGTTGAACTTGAAACTGACAGAAAAAAAAATATTGCTGTGACCCATTTTGCTTCAAATGATTGCAACTGTGTTTGGGTATGGTTACAGCCATTACCTTTTACCACTAAAGCACTTTCAAAATGAAATTACGTGATGTTATGTGACTTCGAAGTTAAATTACATTTTTGCTTTACAACAAAAATTTAATGTGAGCATAATACATGTAATCTCAATCATCCCAGACCAAAATATTTAGGAGGGCAATTTTTCGCTCTCCTTAATTGTTTCAAGTGGCCAGTAAGGAGAGCTAAAAAATCGCTCTCCTGAAATTGCCAAGCCTGTGCATGTGTATTGTTAAGAGGTATATATACAGTTGGAATTTTTTTGACTGTAATATTATAAATTGCAATTAGGAAACACCATTAGCTACACCTGCCACTGTGCCTGCCATCCCTGAAGGACTGGAATTGCATCGATTTGAATTGTAAATGATAAAATCTGATTATGTATTCTCACCTGCCAAATAATAGTGATATCACTATTTTTAATTTTGAAGAAAAATATTGGCCATCACCATTTTTTGGAAATGAGACAAATGAAGAAAATGCCTTAAATTTTATTAATTTTTATTAACCATTTACTCAACCTGCTGGCAAAAACCAGCCAGTGTTATTCATAAAAATCATGATACAATTTTGATTATTTTTTAATTTTCTGTCTCAAAAACATAGCTTATGACCCCTTAAATTTTGCCATTCAAGAGATTTATTTGGAAGTGTTATCTTCCTTTTGTGTCAGGTAAAGGGCTATTTTCGAGTAAAAATGCAGGGCATCACTATTATTCAGCCATCAGTATTATTTAGCAGGCAAAAAAATAGCAATACTATGGTGCACCAATGCGCTGACAAACTATTTCACTGCAGCCGAGCTTGAAATTCATCCAAGAATCAGAATCGATTCATGTAAGGTAAACAATTCGTATCAACTTTTATTCACAGAATGTCCATTTGATTTTTGTCATAGAAAGAGAAAGTGTCCTTAAAGGCCTGAAGAATTCTTAATTCTTATTTTTGGCTCACTCATAATAAGGTAAATTAACTTAACCTTTTCCCCAACGAATCGCCCACATCCACCCGCGTAATATGCAAATTCAGCAGCTGAAAAAATATTATATTTCGAAAAATTTAAAAAAAAACATATCATGTGACCCCTCTTTGTAACAAGCTCATCGAGCTCATTCCAAATAGGGGTCACATGATATGGTTTTGTTGAATTTTTTGGAATAAATTTAAAAAAATGATATTTAAAATAATAAATTTTGAAATTGTCTGCGTTGGGTAAAGGGTTAACAGTGGTGTCTAGTGAAGTCTTGGCAGGGTTTATATTTCATTTAAATTTGGCAGAATCTGTTTGCATTCTTGCGAAAATGGTAGCAAGAATCCATACCTGCTATGAGTGTCCCAGGATCCCATGACGACACCATGGTTTTAACCCGTTGTATACTGACAACATATGTTAACCCTTTACCCTCAAACACAGCTTTTAATTTTTAAAACATAAAACAAATTTGATACTTTAAAAGAAAAAAATTAACAATATTTACCAGTACAACCTTTCAAATATGGATGACACTGGATCTGGCTCATTAAGCCGGTTCCAATGACAGCCATATTTGTACAATTTTACTGATAAAGTGACAGGAATATTTTAGGTCATGTTAGCCTAAAAGCCTTGTACTGGTTGTTTTGCTGTTGCTATGTTAGCTAAAGGGTTAAAATGACTCAATTCTTTTGATGTGTAGCACAGCAGAGGGGCAGCAAGAATCTACATGGATTCTCAATTTTTTGCGTGAATCGATTCTCAGATTCTCGTTGAATTATAGGCCACCTCTTATGTAGGCAGACAAGACATCACGTGAAACCACTGCCAAGGTATTGGACATAACTGCCATTAGCAAGACAGCCAAAAGCCTACATTTTGGAACATGTTCTACATGTATATGTAAGACAAGAAAACTCCCCAAACTTGGAACTGGGCCCCTAAGGTTACACTTCTGTAAATATATACAATGTAAATATAAGGTTAATAGTTTAGTGTGGAATATATACTGGTTGCACTGACATGGATATAACAGTACTCGTAAATTCTAGATTATTTGAAAACTGAAAATTTAATCTCACAGTATGAGTTTACAAAACTGATTCAGGACAAAGTTTATGGCCTGCTGCTGAAACATATTAACTTAAAATTGGAGAAAAACTGAAGTATTTACCTTCCAGATGCGGTGTAGTCACAGTAAGTAACTGCAAAGAAACAAAAGTTGTGTCATTATTAAGGTTAATGTTATTACAAGCTTATAACAGCTTAAATATTACAGATATTGGGGGCACAGTGGCTCCAAAGGTTGAGGTGTGGGCTGCAAGGCAAGAGAGCCTTGGTTTGAATCCCACCTGCAGCATCTGCGTTGTGTCCTTGGGCAAGCCTTGGGCATAGTGGCATTGTGTACTAAGGCGCACTGCACATCGGTTAGATGGTGCACTTGTCTTCAACCAATGCTAACCCTGCTTGTGTGCAGTTAGTAAGTTGGGGAGCTGACAGATGCTTGGTGGTTTTCTCCAGGTACTCCAGCTTCCTCCACCCATTAAACTGTAGTTGTCATGATTAGCCATTGTGCAGAAATATATGACCTTCAGACTTGTCATTTTGAGGCGGGCGATCGCCGCAGTCTCCCACCTGAGTTCAAAATTCCACGGACAGTAAACGTCCATCTAACACAGATTTCTGGGCCCATTACTTCAGTCGAAGGCACCTCAAATGGCAATTTTTGCGGACTGAAGGAGGTAACAAAGCGCAATTTGTGAAGTTTGTAGTGTGTCGTCGACGCAGTCACCCAGACAGTAAGTAACTTTCCTAATACGAAGGCTGCTGTCAATAAATGTTTTGTTTTACCTCAACCCTTGGTTCCCAAAGATGCCAAATTCGGGCTGGAAATAGCCTGTGAACAATCGTTTAGGTTACATGGGGGTTATGTCAATTGCAAAATGCATGAACGAACTGCAAGTTATAACAAAATAATACAACATAATTTTAGTAAATTGCTGATCTTGCATGGCGGCATGCTTTGCCAGAAAGACTTGAAAATCTTTCGGAACTATCTTGACTCAAAGGTTGAGCATTGCATCCACATTATGAATAGAACAGCATGCTGTTTCCATCTAAAAAGAATTTCTGTACAAATAAATAGCAACAACTAACCCACGATCACGCTTTGGTGAGACAGTGCCTTTGTTGTTTCTATTTATTTAGGCGGAAATCCTGATGAGACATAAAACAGCATTACAGGCATAGCGAAACAGAGAAGGAGAAGAACCATCACACGTTTTTGATCTATGGGTTACCACCATCTAAATAGCATAATGCATACAGGTTATGATAGAAGCTCTTTACTTTAACCCTTTACCCAACGCAGACGATATCAAGTTATTATTTTAAATATATTTTTTTTAAATTTTCAAAAAATTTCAACAAAACCATATCATGTGACCCCTCATTGGAACGAGCTCTCTGAGCTCATTCCAATGAGGGGTCACATGATATGGTTTTGTTGAAATATTTTGAAAAATTTAATTTTTTCAACTGCTCAATTTGCATATTACGCGGGCGGATGCGGGCGATTCGTTAGGTAAAGGGTTAGAGACTTTAAACTGGAAATATGCTTATAACAAGGTTCATACACTTTTCAGAGAATCAAATTCCATGAATTTTCCAAAACTTTTCAAAAAAATTCCATGATCGGGTGAGTTCACATCCAAACAGAAAAGCTTCGTTTTCTGCATAATTTTTGCGTAAGTCGCACATAATTTTTACACAAAATCAATCCCTTTTAAGCCTGGTTACGAATTCCATGACTTTTCCAAAACTTTAAGCCTTCCAGACCATTTTCCAAAACTTTTCAAGACCCTTGAATTTTTTCTCAAAATTCCATGACTTTCAAGGATTCCATGACCCATACGAACCCTGTTATAAGTAACTATTTAACAAGAGACGGATGAGCAGATAATGACCTTGACCTTCAAAAGCAATAGGGATTATCCTGGGGGGGGGGGGGGGGGGGGGTTCTCTGAATGCCGGCACCTATTGTTTTCTAACCTGGAGTCAGTGGTGCATGTTGAGTGCAAAAACAACTCTTTCTGGGTGTTAGGAAAGTATAGTTTGTTTCTGATAAATGGGAGAAATGAGAGATAACGGCTTAATTCAAAAGATACATTTATTCGGTTCTCGCAAAAATAAGAAGTTTTTCACACACTAATTAATTATTAAATATATTACCATGAGAATACACATACAACAATACATAAAACCAGGCATACAAACATACAAAAAATGTATTTTTTACATGAATTTCATACAAAAAATGTATTTTTCTCCGAATTTTACAAACTAAATAAGCAAATTAAACATTTATAACCAATATGAACAAGCAAACTAAACATTTATAACCCAACGAGATGTGATATAGAGACAGCATATTCAGGAACAGTCTTGGCACCACTCAACAATTTTCGTTTCTCATTCTCCAGACCCTGGTCTAATTGTTGGTATTTCCTCTTTTGAGGTCGCATTTTCCCTCTGGATTGTAATTGCATGATAACAGTCTCTGTTTGATCTTGTTCTTTTTTTATAAGATCTATGAATCTGAATAAATTTGGGTGTGCAGCACTCAACTTGGAAATTTTTGAATGCCAGCCTTCCACGTGGTTAGTGATCCGTGGACGTACAGTGTCAAAATGGTTCCATGTGTCGCTGCCTGGCATTTCAACCCACTGTTCTGTCACATAATCGGCAAACTTTAGAACATTTCCATTTTCTAAATCAACATTTTCCAACCCATTCAACCATAATCGTCAATGTCACATTGCCTTATAAGAGGAAGTGCAGATGCACGACGGACAAACTGATTTATGCTGACATCAGATGAAAAGGCACTTTGAAGGCCACAACGCTGCACATTTCTTTGAATACACTGGCGATAATGAAAGAGGCAGCCTTTCATTTCACATTGAAAAACAGTTTGAATTGCAGATTGTGCAGCTTTCTCAAAGACAGTAAAAACAGTTGTTGGTGACAAGTTTATATTAATTTCTGCTGATTTTTGTTGTATTGCCTGAAAGAAGCGGAGATACGTCACCTTGGTTTTGTTGGGGAGAAGTCCATACACTAAAGGACACATCTTCCCATCAACACTTGCGTGGATTGTATAGATCTAGTAGAATAAATCGGGAGTCATACTGAAAGTTCCGTCGCAAAAATATGTGTTGGCTGCTGCTAGATGTTCAAGATTTTGATGTGTTGAAAATATAAGAAAATTGTTGTTGACGTCAGAATATAAATGAAAAGATTGACCAGAAATAGTGTTAGTGTACAATTCTGGTAGATCTATATCAGAACGCTGAGATGGAAGAGATGGA
This sequence comes from Pictodentalium vernedei, assembly GCA_031216915.1. NCBI lineage: Eukaryota > Metazoa > Mollusca > Scaphopoda > Dentaliida > Dentaliidae > Pictodentalium > Pictodentalium vernedei. Next base: position 425,576,764 of record CM062289.1, on the reverse strand, counting down.
ATTTTCTTTGCTCTTTGACGATACAAACTGGAATGCATACTGTATAACGTGGGAACTTTTGGGGTGACATGCTCGTAATCCGTTGACCGCAATGCGGTTATTTCTTCATGATATATTGCTGAAACTGGTCTGGAGTTTGTGCGTACCAGTTTTTTTTAAATTAGCTAACATCTCGTCGACAGTTAACTTATCTTCATCTGGCTGGTGGTTGTGTGAATTTCTGTAAGATGTGAGCATGCCATCATTGGTGTTTATGGTTACTGAGCAGCCACCTTCACTACACTTCCAATGCACCGTGTCATTTCTATTGCTTTTTACCCTAAATTTATATCCATCATATACTAAATTCTAACCACCACGTCTATTGGTGATAAACCGAACATTCACTTGAGCATTTGCCATTTTAGACTGAGATGTAATTTGACGCAATTTCTTCTTATAATTTATAAGAAATTAAATTGATTATGTACTCAGTCATTTGAAAACACAGTTGATAATTCAGTAACTTGTTGCATATCTAACAGTGATTATGTACTCAGTCATTTAAAAACACAGTTGATAACTCAGTAACTTGTTGCATATCTAACAGTAATTATGTACTCAGTCATTTAAAAACACAATTGATAACTTTCTAACATTGTGTTCGCTTGAAATGCAGTCTTAAAACTGTTCACTAAGGCCACACAAAGTAGATATTCTGTTTCTCAGACCATTATTTGGGAAATTGCATGCGGGCGAGCGGTTTTTTATTTTATTTTTTATTTAAGTAATTACTTCCTTGCCATCAAAATTCATGTTCTTGGTTCAAGTTTTAGGCCTCATAATCTACAAAATAGCATGGGTGGTGGTGTATTTCATCCCTTGAGTGCAAGAAGGCTTTGCAATGCTAAAGCATTGCAAAGCCTTCTTGCACTCAAGGGACAAATTCATCAATATTTTTAACTTGGGTAAAATATCAGACATAAACCATTTAATTTTTATTTTTTTAAAGTTTAACCTGGTTATAAAAAGAGAGCATGCGGCAGCCAAAAGGACCATGTGGGAGGGCTTGAGAAACAGATTTTTTATTTTTTTAGGCCTAATATAGAATAAACTATAATGCAATCTCACTGTGTTGTGCGGACAAAATTAATTAATGTGCCGGCATTCCGAGAAGTGTTTATTTAGAGTGAGCCGGCATTTCCGAGAACCAACCATTATCCTTATGCCATAAGCAATGTACATTTCATCTTCCATGGTACAGAAAGCATTGTGTCTATAGATGTATAGACCTTCAGATGGACAGATAATGACCTTGTCCTTCAAAAATTAACCCTTCTGCACCCTGGTGTCAAAATATCAAGCACACTGAACTCTGTCAAACAAGACTGAATTGATTAAATTCCAAGTTGCATTGATCATGGTGAAAGTTTGCAGCTTTAAATTTTGGTAATTGGACATCAGTGTACAGAGAATTATATCAATACGACTAATTTCATCTTTCTTGGTTAAATGCTTCTTGACTTAGTGTGTAGAATGTGATGTGTCCATAGACAGATTTATTTATTTATTGGTGTTTAAGGTCACATACTTATGCACAATGGCTAATCGTGACCGTGACAGTTTTACGGGTGGAGGAAGCCGGAGTACCCGGAGAGAACCACCGAGCAACGACGAGCAGCTGTCAGCTCCCCAACATCGTAACTCCGAACTCTGCACCGCAGCACAGGCAGGGTTAGATTGGTTGAAGACATGCGCACCATCGACGTGCAGTACGCCTCAGTACACAGCGTCATCGTGCCCCCATGTAGGCAATCGGGGTGAAGTGTCTTGCCCAAGGACACAACGCGGTTGCCGCAGGTGGGATTCGAACCGAGGACCTCTCGGCTTGCAGCCTGCACCTCTACCAACTGAGCCACCCATAGACAGATTGATGGAAATAATGACCTTGACCTTTGAGAGCAATAGGGCTCATACTTATGTCATAAGGAATGTACAAGTTTGTGTAATTTCATCTTCCTTGGCAGGGACGTGGCTAAGAGGTTTCCGATTGGAGGGGGGGGGGCATTAGGATAGTGAATTTCCAACTAGGAGAGGGACCAGGAGGGGGTAACCCCATCCCGGTCCCTCCTCCAAGTTGGAAATTCACTAATGAGAAAAATTTTGCACTGAGTAAGTTCACTAGATTGTCAAACAGTTACATGCCTGAAAATACACGTCCCCGTTCCTAGGTGAAACATTCGCGACTTGGGATTGGGAGTGCAAAAAGCATTACACATGTATCTACAGATGGATGGATGATGAACTTGACCTTCAAAAGTAATAGGCCTACCCTTATGGTATAGGGAATGCTTGGGTGAATCCAGGGAGAGATGTGCAGCCGGCCTGAGCCGGGTGCCCACTATACTCTTATTTTTTGTATCTCAAATTATTTTCACGAACACTGAGACCAAAGATTATCATTTGTCTACGGTTCAATGAATAGCGGAAAACATTTGTCTTCTCGGCATGACAGTATACTAATAGTAAGCGGTAGTGGGGTTAAATTTGATTTTGATTGGTGAGTAGTATTCGGTCACGGTGTGTGTTTTTAACCGCGATGTGAGAGTGGTCAAGTGGGAGTAAGTTCATTCTGGGTGTCGCTTTCATACAGTGCAGATCTAATAATTTTACACATAGCTTTAAGTGGAAATCATTTAGAATGTTTTGTATGTTTTTGTATGAGTATATGCAATGGCAATGCATTAAATTTCACAAAGCTGAGTTGCAATGTTTTAAGGTGGAGTTCGACACCTAATCTGGAGGCAACTGTATGGAGTTGCTTCGGACACATGTTTCCAGAGTGCTTTTTCCGAATAAGGTTTATTTGTATCTCTGGTTTTGCCTGGGCACCTGCGTTACTAATGAAAGATTTTGCTATCATATTCAATACCTGCTAATAATGTAGTTTGGTAGAATATTCTGGTATTGATATTCTTCCTTGTTTTTTGTACAAATATTTAAATCATTACAATAAACTGCCTGCCTGTATGCGCAGCACATAGGATTTTGCAATGTTTTTTGAGTTTCTGTTGTTTAATAGTGTAGAAGAAAACCATGTATTAGCCATGATAAACATGGGAAGTCCTGGACATCCACCACCAGAGAAAGAGGATGACTGACCATGTATCGCAGATACAGTACAGTCGCCATGGAGCACTTGGTCATAATCCACACATGAAAAGTGATGTCCATGCATGCATTCACCATGTAATAAAAATCATCACCAGTAAAATTTTAATTAATGAAGCACCGGGTTATATTAATTAAATTTTTGATGATTTTTCCTATAATTAGTGTTTGGAATCTAATATTATGGAAAAACTGAGCATCCGAGGAAAGTGGCTAGTCCACGGCAGCCATACTGTAGGCTGGATTCAACCATATCCCATGCATACATGATACAGCCATATCTTTAACTTTAGCAAAGAAGCCAACAGGGCTCCACAGTAGCCCACACACTTTCCATTTTTCAAAATACTTCCCAGGGAGACTTCCAGGTGTTGCCACGACAGTGGGACACACCCAATAATGCTCACTCAAATGCGGGATGGATGCCGTAAGATTCAAATATAGCCATGGACAGGGCTCACCTTGAGTAAAATGGTCGGGGCCTAAAAAAAGTGCCCCACATATTGAGGTCGGGGCCTTTTCGGGGCTGATTTTCCATTTTGTCCATTATTGTTAGTGCTTTTTTGTGGAAAATGTCGGGGCTTGAAAAAAAGCCCCCAGCAAGTGCTCCTCGGGGCTGATCTCGGGGCCTGGGCTGATCAGCCCCGACTCAAGGCAAGCCCTGCATGGATAATACTAATAGGATCAACCACCACCGGCTCCCCCAACTCAGAATCTGGATCTGTCACTGGAATGTACCAGTGCTGGAAATGAACAAAATTGACATATGCAGTTTTAAGCTCCCGTGAAATCAGAGACGGTAGTAAATTGCACCCGTAAAATGTTGGTATATAAATTTTGAAGGAATACTTTCACCAAACACCAGAAACTTTAACGCTTTGCCTAACATGAAAAACAGACGACACTTGCAAATAAAATTCCTGAATAACTAATTTTTTTTCATTTTGGTCTCAAAAACATAGGTACATGTAATGACACATGGCTGTACCTACGATGTTGTTACGCGTTCCTTCGCAAATTTCACCCCTTTTCTGGAATCTTCATTATTCACCAACGATTTTTGAGGAAGTCCACGAAAAAATAAACCTGTTCCATCAGCATTGAAAATGTCTTTCAGATCATATCCATCTGTCACTGAGGGAAGGCGTTTGATCCAGTCATCAACGGTCACGTTATCAACATCAGCTGACTCTCCGCTTAACATACTCGCCTTAATGTTGTACTTGGACCTAAAGCTCTCCAGCCACCCATTCGATGCGGTGAAATCGTCGTGACCGAGTTCCATGGAGCACACAATGGCTTTCTGTTGAATAAGTGTGCCAGTTATTGGGATATTCTTCTTTCTTGCCATGCAAAACCATTGCCAAATTACTTCATTTAGATCACCATATAATATTCTCCTGGCTACGCTGTATTTTCTTCTTGAGCAGGCTCCATTTTCCCACTCCTGTCGTATCTTCTCTTTTTCTCTGATTATGTTTTGGACTTGTGTCTTCCCAACTGATAATTCTGACGCAATCTTTCTAGCACTGTCACCACGCTCAAACTTATCAATGACACCAACTCTTTCCTCCAAAGTCAAAACCTTTCTCTTTTTGGAAGGGGTGTCCAAATATACCATTTTTCTTTTCTTTGTTGCCGTATCCATCGTACAATTTGTTTCTCAATTTTCTAGAACTGCAAATGCTTGATCGAATTGATTGAGGGTCAGGGCCAACCATTTCATTTATATACATTTTCCAGAGTTTTTATAAATTATACAACAAGCTAATGGCTTTTCATTTCAAGTTTGTTTCGAATTGAAAGAGTCGCTTGTGATATCAGAGGGATGCCGACAGTTTAGCCTACTTGGACAGATGGCAGTGTTTTTACAGACAAGTTATACTTGATTGAACATCCCATGTTTTTACTAACATAAGTGTCCGGTGTCTGTGTACTGGTGTTGTGTTAAAGTGTATTGTGAAAAAAAATCACTGCTTGTTGTTTAAACACTTTCATTTACAAAAATATCTGTCAAAGTTGGACAATTATACAAACTTTTCATTCATTCAACTTTCTGGATTATGCTAGGATTTGTGATGTAGAACTTCACCGCCCTGCATGAATCTCGTGCATAGCAGGAATAAAATTAAGAATAAACACAGGTAAAGACATTTCTAATATTTTTTATTCTACTTTAATTTCAACACACAATTGTTTGGCATTCATATTATTCATAAATCACGATCGCTCTCGATCATTCTCCCAATCCCTGGTCGCTCATAGCAGGTGAAAACACACTTCGGGACATGAAAAGGGCGGTCGCTGGTCGTTCAAGACAGGTGGTCGTTCATAGCAGTGGTATCATAGAAGAAATCTCGTCAGTGACTCGGAAAACCGGTCGCTCAAGACAGGTGGTCGCTCAAAACAGTGGTCGTTCAAAACAGGTTTCACTGTAATGACCCCTCTTTGGAACGAGCTCAATGAGCTCGTTCCAAAGAGGGGTCATAACCTATGTTTTTGAGACAAAAAATAATGAAAATTAATTGGCGATTTTTGTGAATAGCAACCATTACATTGGGTAGAGGGTTAAATGTATAAAGGCCTGCTGAACTATGAGAGTAATTTCCCATTGGCCACAGAGTCCAGCTTTCTCAAAACAACACACATTTGTATGCCCCCACAGTATATCAGTGCTCCACAATATTTTTCAGCAAGTGCATTTTTTAGCTCCAGTAAAATAGAAAACATGGGTGCTGCACTCGCACCCGTCTCATTTCCAGGACTGAATGTACATGTGTATTTTCAATCTTACTAGGCGAAAACATTTCTCAACTTATAGAGTGAGGAAACTGAAAGGCATTGTGTCCAGAGACGGACATGGCAAAAGTTATTAAGGGTCTATATAAGTAATGAAATTTTGTTTATTTTGAAAATTCTCACCTCTCAAATTCCTCAATTCAAAGTAAATATACACAAAATATACATCAAAATGAAGATTGAAATGTATAGAACACGAAACACATGTGTAATCAACTCATAGAGTCGACTGTAGGCACCACTGGAAGTCTGCTGCCGTATTCGTACCAGAACTGATAATTTAATAATATTTCACGAAAACAACTCGTGGCCAAATGTGCTTTACATATCCAAGAACAAAGCTAGGGGATCAAAATTCTTCAAAACACGGCGACAGAGCTGCATCGGGGTAAATTCCAAAGCCTTTGCTTTTGTTTACTTATGAATATACTTTCGATTTCCGGTTGACGTCATCGGATGGATAAGGCATGTAAAAACAACGCCGTCTAAAATCAAATAATGAAAAAGATCGCCTTCATACAGACTTTTACAGTATACTGTTATTAGATAGAGATTGCACAGTTGCCATATTCAATGCAAGGTATCATGATACCTGTTGAAATTTCGTAGAATTACGATTTTGTTTTTCGATGGAAATTCGTGGTATCGAATGATTTGCGCATGTCTGTCAAGCATGGAAACCATCTTCAATAAAAAATGCAGACAGTGTTGTCCTTTTCCCAAATGCAGTCCAAATCGCTGTATTATTTATTTATTTATTGGTGTTTAAGGTCACATACTTATGCACAATGGCTAATCATGACCGTGACAGTTTTATGGGTGGAGGAAGCCGGAGTACCCGGAGAGAACCACCGAGCAACGACGAGCAGCTGTCAGCTCTCCAACATCATAACTCTGAACTCTGCACCGCAGCACAGGCAGGGGTAGATTGGTTGAAGACATGAGCACCATCAACGTGCAGTACGCCTCAGTACACAGCGTCATCGTGCCCCCATGTAGGCAATCGGGGTGAAGTGTCTTGCCCAATCGCTGTATTCGAAAGTGTTTTATTAAATGCCTAGCTTTGTTCTTTGATATATGAAGCATATTTGGCCACAAGTTGTTCTGATGAAATGTTATTTTATTATCAGTTCTGGTGTGAATAGGGTAGCAGACTTCCAGGAACCAGTGGTGCCTGCTGTCAACTCTATGAGTTGATTACATGTGTTTCGTGTTCTATACATCCCAACCTTCATTTTGATGTATAATTTGTGTATATTTAATTTGAATTTAAGGAATATGAGAGGTGAGAATTTTCAAAATAAACAAAATTTTATTACTTGTATAGGCCCTTAAACCAATATACCCCCACTCAACTTGGACTGGATTGGTCTTAGGCAGTTTGGGAAGGTTATAAAAATGATAATTACGACGTTGACAAAGCTACGCCTTTAATAACGACGCCTATTTGTGTGACTGTGGTTCTGAAACGCGCAAACCATCGAACATGTAAAGGGCCGGCTGATATTCAACTGCAAGTTCCAACTTCCATTCCAAGGAAATTCTGCCGTCTGCTCTGTCCGAGGGCGAGAGCCCTTGGCTCTGGACGGGACCACACAAAAATACAACTGCAGACGAAGTGACATGTTTTGACACACCACATGGTGACAATTAAATTGTTTAAACTATTCTAGGTTAAATCAAACTGAGGAAACAAAATACTATTAATTCACATTCATTCTAGATCATGTTTTTAATCTAAGTAACATCAAAATTAGACAAATTAAGAAACTTGTCCCAGTGAAAAATGCCCGACGACACAAAACAGCATACAAACTTGGACCTCAATCATGGACCCGATGAACTGATTAAATCGCGGACTTATGAGCAAGTCAGTTATCTAGAGTGGCCGGTTCTCAGACTGAGTGCAAAACTTATCAATAATTAATGGCTTCAGGAAGGGAAGGGAAGTCACTGACCATCTTTTCACACTACCCCAAATGATAGAATAAGCGAAAACCAAAAAGAAAAGGTTGTTTATGTCCTTCTACTCGAAATGACGCTAATAAAAGCAATGCATTTTAACAGTTCGTCCAGGCAGAAAAAGCAGACGACACTTTTATAACAAATTCTTGAATAAATATAAATTTTCATTTTTTGCCTAAAAAACGTGAACCCGACCCAATAAAGGATCATAAGCTATGTTTTTTAACGGCGATTTTTTTTTTGTATATAGCACAAGCTGGCTTGGGCAGTGACGATGGGTGGGGGACCGGGGATAATTGTAACATTTTTTGGATTTTCCAAGATTACTATGTAATCACGAGGTAATGGAAGAGAACTTCTGCGTGTTGTACTCACTTGACCTTTCTGCTAAAATATTATAAAATTGTTATTTGCGAGAGAATCGTAGGCTATGAGGAACAAATCACTTTCTGTGGCCACCCGCGCTGTTACAACTGTCCCCGTATCGTGCCCAGTTGTAACACCGGAACGGGTAAGAAGTAACAGTTTTGATGATGGCTTAACAAAAAGAGATATGGTTTGAATCTTATCCTGAAAACTTCAATCCATAACAGCACTGGAGGAAAATATATCAGATTATCGACCCCAAAAACAAATAAAAACAAAGTAGGCCTACTAGTGTTGTGTATGTGGTAGTGATAAAATTGCACTTCTTATTAATAAGTTAGCTTTTATTTTACAGGTCAGAACTTCTAATGCTACTTTGTTACAGGTACAGCTATACTGCACCCGTTTGATGAATGCGTCTTGTATTGCATTAGGTAAAGGATTAATTCCTGGGATTCGTTGCTCATCGGTAGTCAGCTTGTGTTCAGTTCTGACGGGAAGTTCTTTTGTTTTGGGAAATCTCGTTTTGGTTTTGGAGACTTGACAATAGTACGAGTTATTGAGACTTTGCTGTTTACAATATGAGAATACTTTTATAATTTTTGGACAACCTAAGTCATTTCGAAATGGTAAGACTATTTAACCCTTTACCCAACGTAACGGCAAAAACCGGCCAGCGCTATTCTCAAAAATCGCCAATTAATTTTCATTATTTTTTTCATTTTTGTCTCAAAAACATAGGTTATGACCCCTCGTTGGAACGAAAAATTAGTTATTCAAGAATTTTTTTTGCAAGTGTCGTCTGCTTTTCATGTTAGGTAAAGGGTTAAAGTTTTATATGTTCGTTTATTGATTGTTGTTCCGCCTGCAGTTCAATCAGGGTTTTTGACGCTGATTATTTTGCAGTCGGATCAACAATGAATCGTTTATGTTACCTTTTTTCGTTTAAAGGGTTAACCTCCATAACATTATTGTTCACTGGTACTTATGTCATTTTACTTATTTATTTCAGGGTTTACTTATTTGATGTCATAGCATTGCAGGGTATGTGAAAATATTTATTTGATAAATATTTCATTTTCTTTTGAACTTTGAATCTTGAAAAAATAATTTGGGTTGTGAATATTTTTTTTTTTCTCGGTTGTTTGAACTTAGAAATTTTTGAACATTTTTTTTTTGCCTGGGAAATTGTTGTTCGGTTTGTGATGTGAGTTGTTGGCATTTGTGATATTTCGCAAAGTATCTTGATATCCTCTCATCAGTTCACTTGGTTGTTTATTCGCATGGATAAATGTCTTAGCACTGCGTAATATTATTTGCCTCTCGCGGTACATGTCTATCTGTGTGTTGCCCATATAAACTCAACAACAATTTAACAGCCAGAGAGTAGGTCGAAATATGTTACATCTGTCCCCGCGGTGTTTGTAACAACCGACCCCATTGCATGGTCAAGTAACGAAAACGTTTGCCGAAAGAGAAATGTATCATGTTTCAAAAGTGTAGTTCAACCTTTATATATTATAACCCTCTCTGGTGGCTATCACGTTTTTTAAAAGACTGCCAAAATTTACTCGACAGGTTGTAAAAACGTTTTTCCCTTCTCAAATAGTCAAAACGTTTTTAATCAAGGCAACACTCCGGCGGAGTGTCATACGACGTTGGGTACGTTTACGTGGGCCATTCGAGAAATCTAATGTTATTCTGGACATGTGCAGATAAGACAGAATGCGATTCGTGTCGTTTTGTTCAAGTGGATGTATTCTGGAATACTATTCGAATTTCGGAATGCATTTTGTTAATCCACCCCATGAGGAGGAATAAACGTTATTCTAGACATGCGCAGTATTGCGCACTGCCTTATAAAGTTTTGCACACCACAAATCTTGAGGACGAAGTTTGTTTTCAACGGTGGCGAATTAGTGCCAACCCGTCTCCAGTTATTTATCTGTTACAACAAATTAATAAACTTTTATAACAGATTCATAAGTTGTTTTAACAAATTAGTAATATGTTATAACCATGAAAGATTTAAATAAATTATTTTTTAATTTTATTTGGCAGGGAGTGGATAAAATTAAAAGGAAAATATTCATACAAAATTACCCAGAATGCGGTGTAAAAATGATCGATATTCAGGCATTTGTAAACTACATGAAAATATCATGGGTAAGAAGACTAATAACCAAAACATCAACCTGGACAACCGCTACTAATAGATACTTTTCACTTGCCAATAAACGATGGTATTTGTCTAGTTCGATATATTTGAAAAATGCCCAGTCTAAAATTTCGTCCCCTTTTTGGAAAGAAGTGGTAAAAGCGTGGTCCTGTTATACTGAAAAATCACAACCCGTTTCTAGAACCGATTTATATAACACATATTTATGGAACAATAAATATATTAAAATAAACAAAAAAGAAGTACACTATAAAAATTGGGAAAATGAGGGAGTAATGTTCACCAATGATATACTTGACACAGATGGAACGATATTGTCATTCGAAAAGTTCAGATTTAAATGTAATATTAACACAGACTTTGTCACCTTTATTGGAATCAGACGTGCAGTTTCCATCTATCTCAAAACAATTCCACCAACCAATTCGTTAAACCCTTTCCCAAATCCAATCCTACCATACCAGCTATTAGACACTTTAAATAATCCCAGGGAAATATATCAGAAATTTATTCACAAGCCCCCAGTCACCGTATACAGACGGAAATGGGAAACCGACCTACAATACCAACTGGAAAACGATCGATGGTATTTAGCTCTTTCGAACCCATTCCGATGTACTACAGAAACCAACTACAGATGGTTTCAGTATCGCATCAATACAAGAATATTAGGAACAGATGTGCTGCTTAAAAAAATTGGAATCTCCTCCACATATCTATGTACGTTCTGCCTGTTAAACTCAGAAATTTTAATCCATCTTTTCTGCAAATGTCCATGAATAAGTCTTTCTGGCGAGATTTTACATACTGGCTCACCACCAATTCTGCCTTCCATTGAACCTCTCAGAAGAAACTATCTTTTCGGTATTCCACTTCTAGATCCAATTTCAGAAATACTTAATTTTTTCATTATATTTGCCAAATTCCATATTTATAGAGCTAAAATGCAGAAACTTTTACCCAACTTCAATACATATAAGACTGGAATACGTGTACAATACTACGTCGAAAGAGTGGCATATTACCAACGGCATGATTCGGGGAAATTAGAAGAGCGCTGGGGCGCTTTTGGTTGTAGTATCAGACACAACAATTCATAGTTAGAAACGTATATATTTGTATATATGTATTTACCCATGTATATATGCTTGTATATGTGTATGTGGAGATGTAAGTATATGTGTATATCTGTATATGTGTATATATGTATACGTTCCTGACTCAACATCTCATCTCATACAAAACTAACAAAGCCAAATAATTTTAAATGTAGGAGAATGACTTAACAAAACCCATACTACACTCACAGTAAAATCATCACCTTACCCAGCGTGTGTACCTTTATCTCTTTAACAGTTTCCTATCTCTCTATACTTCTTATTTCTCCTATCTCTCATCTTTGGTACCTACATACTACACATATTTATATAAAATGTATTGACTTACCTATTATATATTATTAATTATGTATACGTGTATATGTATGTATGTATTTATGTCTGTATATAATATATTTCTCTTTTCTTGAATAATAAAAAAAATATGTTATAACCAACTGATAATCTGTCTTTAACAGTTTTTATTCAGTTATAACCAACTATTATTCTGTTATAACAGATTAAGTCTGCCTTATCTATTTTAACCAATTAATGATCTATTATAGTTATCTTTTAAAAGCAACTAATGAAGAGCACGGCGGCTTATTGACTGGCGCATCGGACTTGTGACCGAGAGGTCGACAGTTCGAAAGAGGTCCATACCACTTGCGTTGTGACACTGAGCAAGTCACTCCTAACTGTGCACACAGTGGCAGGTCCACAGACTATCAGATGTGGTATTAGATTGGGATTTCAAGGCTTATGTGACTGGGCAGAGACCTTGTAAAGTAATAGAGCGGTGTGTGTTGGTATGTACAGTATATGGCTAGAAGCCCACGTGTATCCCCATGCCTATGGTAAGGGTCTCTGAAGAAGGTCCATGACCACTCGAGCAGTTTTATTTACGTAAACAAATCCGTTGGCTTTAACGTCGCTGGGGCCTTTGGACCTTTCCAATACAGCTCGACTCTAGTATAGGGGCCCGATGCTTTTACCGAGGGTATTGCACAACGCCTTCCTTCCATAGCCTGTTTACCCTATATAACACTGTAACCCCCCCCCCCCCCCACACACACACACACACCTCCCTTATTAAAATGACAGGAACAGTCTGAGTGGACAGCCGTCCTCTCGCCCTGACGTCGCTCGTGCCCACGCATGACTCTTTTACGATGTCACTCTAGTAGCCTACAAAGCCTCTTTGACTCAACCGCGACTACAGAATTGCGCTCCACCTAAATGGGCCTTATCATGCTTTATCCCATGTAACACTGTACTGCTATGGCCTATTCGCTTTAATACGCGTGGACTCGGAGCAAGTCCCATGTAGCTCTACCGACTTTATACACCGGACCCAAACATCTGACAGCCACCTGTTCTTTAGTTGACTTTTTGAGATTGAGGTCCAACACGCGCCCCCAACCACCGTTTCTTCTTGCGAGTTTTACTGCCGTATCATACGGGAAATCTTTCGGACTCTGTAATTCCCCTGTTCTACAGCACAACGCAGTCACACGCATAAAATCTTCAACCAGTAGGTAATTATATTATGCAACTTGGCATTTTGACCGGACCCTCCCCCTCCCCTTGCCCCAAATACACACTGCGCCACTGACCTATCTAGATATAAGCCGTAACACATGACATGTTGGGTCCATATATATTTACGGGCCAAGTTTCTGTGAGGCGACGCCTTATCCTGGTATCCATGTCTGTACTTTAGCTCTCTAATTTCATAGAAAAATAAACTGAGACTATCTTTCTAATTCCGTGTCGGTGTTGAGACCAATTTGTTTCAGCCATATCTCACTCTACCATTCAAAAATAAATTCAGACTATCCTTATAATTTCAGTTCGGTGTTGAGACCAAATTGTATCAGCCACGTCTCACTCTACCATAAAATAAAACATTGTTGAAAGTTATTATTGCAAGGTTCAAAGCTTCCAAAGGTTTTGCACATTGCGGTTACATTAAGTGTCGAATCCACTTCCATTCACAGGCACTCCACAAATTATCAGATTTTATCAATTTTAATAAAATATATGTTATATTATCAACACTATTTTTTTTAATATTGATAATATAATATATATTTTATTAAAAAAGATAAAATCTGATAATTTGTCGAGTGCCTGTGCACAGAATAATTCATCTTAGCTGCCGATAACGCAACCAACTTTTTCTGTGTTGTTGTTTTATTCTTCGCCGAGAAACGCAATCCTGTAACGTCAAATGAACGTTTCCTTGAGAATAAAATTCTGTAATTGAACTGCGCATGGCACACCAGTCGGGTGAATTCTGAATATACTCGGAATGGCCAATACCCTTTGTCTCCACTTACCAGAGGGGGCACATCTCGAGCATCTCTCAAACTGCAGCAGATATCAGTCATGCTACAATTGACCCGTGTAACAATTGTCTCGGTCTAAGGATTATGTGAGTGATTGAGAAAATAATTTTTTTAAAATCGATGAAAAAACATCCCCACCGAATGATCCTATTTTTCTATTGCATGCGGAAAATTGTATTGCGATGCAATTCAAGAGAGATAACCAAACCTTGATTTTTTAGCCGGACAGAATCATGATGACGGAATGGATTATGACTGAATCACGGAACCACATACTTTCCATTTATATGATAAATTTACGAAACGATCTCAGTAAATTAGGCCATAACCAAGCCGCTGGTGAGGTCCAGACCTAATTTAATGGACGAGTTTCGTAAATTTCACTATAAACTGGGAGACAAGCTGTAAAAGATTCCATTTATCACGTGATCGGAACCCTGATAAAAGATACAAATACTGGTAGATGGGTCGAGAAAAAGACAAAGTTCCCTATAAGGTTTTGATTTACCTTTCTAAAGATAACAAGCGCCCTCCGCAAAAAGTCTCAATTTGTATCAAAATCATCGCATTTTTCATACCGAATCGTTTGAACTTGAATATGAGAAGCCATACTTTATTGACACGTAGCTAACAAATAGGGCTGTCACGATTATTCGATTAATCGATTGCTGATCGATCACGCCGAAATCGATTAGTATTTTTCGTTGTCGAAGAATCGGTAAATTTTACCCCGTTTTAGACGTTTAGTAAAAAAAATGAAAAAACCTATTGTTTCTTAAGGTAAAGGGTCAAGAACGTCGACGTTAAATCTCAAGAAGCCGTTAGAAGCATTTGCCTTTTAGGAACATTCAAAGCTTTGATGTTCTGAACTTTTGAAGTTCGCAACTGACGACCGGTCTTGATTATTACACTGACGGTTCAAAAGTTCAGAACATCAAACCTTTGAATGTTCCTAAAAGAGGAACGTCTTCGTTGTTTACTTGAGGAAGGTCAACTGACTTGAACTTCATTTTTAACAACTTAAAGAGAGGGAAATGTGGGGAGGGGTCATCTATGTACGATTAATCGATTATAATCGATTATTTGCGACGATTAATCGATTCCTAAATTAAAAAATCGCGACAGCCCTACTTACAAATAGCGCCTTGCGAAACTTCGAAATTCGATTAAATTCGAAATCGTCCCAGTGATATTCGATTTGCATCGTGCCGAATCGGAAAGTTTCGAATTGCCTAGATGTTCTCAAAATCCTGCCTGGGGTATACCCTTGAACTCTTCTTCTATCACCAATTCTCTTGTACAGGAGACATGATGATAAAGAAAAGTTCAAGGAGGTTCCGCTTCCAATAACTACTCTAACCCTTTATTTAACTAACCTGAAAAGTAGACGACACTTGCAAAAATAATTCTTGAAAAAATAATGAAAATTAATTGGCAATTTTTGAGAATAGCGCTGGCCGGTTTTGGCCGTTACGTTGGGTAAAAGGTTAATTCCGTTCTGGTGTGTTCATGTTTTTGATTGATTTGCCCCCGTGTAGGCGAGTCGGTATATGCACTACTTTAGCTGGTCATTCTATAACACCCGCTGCGGGCTGTAAAACTCCACCGCGGGCGTCAGTAACGCTCGCATCGGGATTTAGTTTTGTAGTTTTATTGGTTACAAATTGACAATTGTGGACCAATGTGTCTTTGATAATAACCTATATACGAGCTTCGAAAGGAAGCAACCAGAATCACTAATTCCCCAATGACGGTCCAGCTGGCTAGATACGTTTTTTTTTATATAAACTAATATATTACAGCAGTTACATTATATCTCTCAACAACTGCATATATCCCTTTCTATCAAACCTTCGTCTGCATATCTGGTTCGACTTGGTGGATATCGAGAAATATCCCTCAGCAGCTTCCTAAATGATGTCACGCGTTTGCGCATCACTATGATGTCGCTTTGAGAGAAAGATCAGCTGATCTTTGTTATTGTTTTGAAACGTGCGTGTTTGTGGTCGAGTTGGGCTGAATATTGCGCTGTAAAATGTCTCGTAGCATATAATAAAAAGAACATCTACGCTATTCTGGTGAATGTCGGGAATTGTCTCATTCGTGTGGACCCGAGGGTGTTATTTTTCAATACCTCAAGCGCTCGTGGAAAATAAAAATATCTGATCCACGCTCGTGGGATAATTCTCAATAATCACAAATTAGCGTAGATATTCTCTATATAATCACAACCGACGTTCATGTATCACATAAACTATCTGTATCTGTATCTGTATTTATACATAGCAGTAACCTATTTAGGCTTTAATGCTACGGGTTGAAGAGAACGCTTACGGTTTCTTTTGGATGGCCTTCTTGAATAGCTCCAGCGTTGGTGCCGAGACAACATTATCTTCCAGCTGGTTCCAGTCTGTTGTTGTCTTGGGGAAGAAGGAATTTCTGTAGATTATTGTTTTGCAATATGGGACTTGGAATGTTCTTTGATTTACTCTAGCTTGGTTTAATATGGCATTTTTTGTCTCACAGTCCTTGTATGTTGTTGGTCTTATGCGTCTTTTGTTGGTTGTTGGCTTGAGTAATTTGTCAGGGGGTAGTCCTGGTACTGACCCCTCAACCACTTTGTAGAAGAAGATCAGTCGATTTTGTCGTCTTCTGTCTTCTAGGGCTGTTAATTTCAGGTCTTCCATTGTAGATTTGATGTAGCCTTCTTCTCTGGTTTTGTAGTTTTGGGTGATGTAACGGACTGCCTGTCTCTGTATTTTCTCTATTTTGTTTATGTCCTGTTTTAGATGTGGGTCCCAGATTATTGAGCCGTATTCTAGGGTTGATCTTATTAGCGAGATGTAGGCTAGTTTGCGGCATTCTATAGGGCAGTGCTTTAAGTTTCTCTTCAGGGAGCCAAGTGTTGAGCTCGCTTTTTTAGTGGTGTTGCTGATATGGGTTTGCCACTGTAGGTCTTGTGATATTTGTAGCCCCAAGTATGGATTCGATTGGACTTCTTCTAGAATATGGCCATCAAGTGTATAGAATTTTGAAGTTTTCTTTTTTATGCTTAGGATGTAGCATTTCTTTGCGTTAAATTTCATTCCCCAGTCTTTTGCCCAAATTTCCAAATTTTCCAGATCTTTCTGGAGAGTGCTGTGGTCGTTGTAGTTTTTTATTTCTCTGTAGAGCAAGCAGTCGTCAGCAAATAATCTTACTTGGGATCTTGTTACTTCTGGTAGGTCATTTATGTGGCACAGGAATAAGATGGGGCCGAGAACAGTTCCTTGTGGTACTCCTGAATCCACTGTTACTTCTGTTGAGGCTTCGCCGTCGAGGACTACCTTCATTTTCCTTTTTGTTAGGAAATTTGTTAGCCAGGTATGCGTTGCGCCTTTGATTCCATATCGGTCTAGTTTATGTAAGAGCTTACCATGTGGGACGGTATCGAAGGCTTTTGAGAAGTCGAGGATGGCCATGTCGACTTGTTTTCTATCCTTTCTGTCCTTCCAATCCTACTCTTGCCTTACACTTTCATTCCTTCCTCTTTCCATTCTCCAATATGTTTTTTTCTTTTCTTTTTTCGCACATTTATAATTACACACATTTCAATATATTTCCAAGAATAAGTTGATTGGAACACACGATGGGCCAAAAAATATTTATTCCGAAACGTCAAATTCATTATTTTTTCAATACCTGCCTATTCAGATTGTATATGTTTAAAGCACTTTGTATTTGGAAACGACATCAAATAAGCTTACAGCTTACAGTCGGATCCACAAAAAGCATTTATGTAATAATGTCTGTGTATTATATCTGGAAATACATATTGTTTAAACTAAACTAGTTACCCGAAACGACGTCTTTCTGACCATATATCGCAGAAAAGTATAAGGTTATCCCCGAAGCGGGCATGCAGTAAACCACGCACCGGGCTGCATCGTGTCCGTCACTGTTTTTATAATGTAAGTGTCAATGACACTGTAGCTTAACATGACTGTGTGTTGTATTTGATGAAAAGGATAATGTTCAATGTTTATGAAAGGATTATGAAATACGACAAAAATTGTGATAATTGAGAATATGTTAATTTCTGTTCCCTGTGTGCTATGTTTTCAATAAAAATAATTTGAGGTGTAGCCTGTACTAAAGAATTGAGGGGTGGGTTAATATGATCCTTACAGTTAATGCACATGTCAACCAAAGTTACCAAGTTACGAAAACGAGAACGAGTCTTCCTGTTATTATTCGAAAACGAGTCATCCTATCAAGTTACAATGAAATCCCTTCATAAATACAGCCTGTAGACTGTGCTAAAGGTTTTCGGGCTTCGGGCCTGTGTAGCCATCACGGTTGTTCGATCGCAACCAAAAGGGGACGTCTTCGTCTAGACATCATACTGAGTCATCCTACCAAGTTACAATGAAATCCCTTCGTAAATATGACCTGTAATCTGTGCTAAAGGTTTTCGGGTTTTGGGCTCGGGCAGCGTCACGTGTGAATGAACCGCGTCCTCATCTAAACATTATCTGGAGTCATCCAACCAAGTTACAATAAAATCCCTTCATAAATACGACCTGTAAACTGTGCAAAGGTTTCGGATCTCGGGCCCCTGTAGTCGTCACAGTTGACCAATCGCGATCAAATGGGGACGTTTTCATCTTGACATTATATGGAGTCATTCTACCAAGTTACAATGAAATCCCTCCATAAATACGACTTGTAGACTGTTCTAAAGGTTTTCCGGTTTTGGGCTCGGGCAGTCGTCACGGTTGACAGATCGCAATCATATGGGGAAGTTCTCATGTAGACATCATACAGGGTCATCCGACCAAGGTACAATGAAATCCCTCCATATTAAATATGACCTGTAGACTGTGCTAAAGGTTTTTGGGTTTCGGGCTTGGGCAGCCGACACGCTTGACAGATCATGACCAAAAGGGGCCTTTCTCATCTAGACATTATGCAGAGTCATCCTACGAAGTGACAATGAAATCCCTTCATAAATACGACATGTAGACTGCGCTAAAGGTTTTTGGGGTTTGGGGCTCGGACAGTCACCACGGTTGACGGATCGCAACCAAAGGTGGACGTTCTCAACTATACATGATCTCAAACCTGCATATGAAATTTCGGGACGATTGGACAAGAACTGTGAGGTGTAGCCTGTGCTAAAGGAAAATATGAACAGACTCGCAGACTTCGGGCTCACAGACTAAAAGACTTACGCACGCGTGATGGCAATAGCTTATCTTGACTTTGTCAAGTTGAGCTAAAAACAGCGGGATTTATCACTGTCTGATAAATCGAAGGCATGTTCTTACTTCAGTACGGCACATTTTGTTATGAAGTAAGATTCAGTTTCCTAAAATGTCTTTATCAAAGGGGCGCTGTCCAGTTGTCTAAATCCATGACACACTGCTCTATTTCGTAAGGAAAACACACAGCACTGAGACAGAGAATGCTTATTATCGCCATGCATTTAGTTTTGCAACCAAAAATGGTACCTTCTCAAACTGTTAAAATGCTGGAGATGCTGAAATCACCAGTCAATAATGTTAACTCAGCATTTTTTCAGAAAAATAAAGAGTAATCGCTTGACTGGGCTGGTTACGTGGAATAATTCATGAGAGGTGAGAGACGTTGTACAGACACGAGTGCGCGAATACTCACGAGTGTTTTACAATATAGTCCCTCGCCTCGAATGAATTATTTCACGTAACCAGTCCAGTCAAGCGATTACTGTGTTTGTTACTTTTCATTATTAACGATAATTATATTGTTTAACCCTTTACCTAACGTAACAGCCAGCGCTATTCTCAAAAATGGCCAATTAATTTTCATTATTTTTTCATTTTTTTGTCTCTAGAACATAGGTTATGACCCCTCATTGGAACGAGCTCTCGTCGAGCTCGTTCCAATGAGGGGCCATAACCTATGTTTTTGAGACAAAAAAATGAAAATAATAGCTATTCAAGAATTTTTTTTGCAAGTGTCGTCTGCTTTTCATATTAGGTAAAGGGTTAAAAAAAAACAAAACAATGAAGTCCCCATTACATTCACGGCAAAGCGCCTTCGTTTGCGCGCACGGATACATGACACAACTGTTGATTACATAATTCACTTGTGAAGTTATCGTTTATAATCAAACCCGGAAATCCCAGTAAATCACACTTTGGAAAGTAATAAAAACGCATTAATCACAAAATTTCATGTACAACATACTCGCCTATCATCAAAAGGCTGCCCCGCACCAGGTTTTACATTGTATTTGCCCGATGCAGGTTTTACAGTACGACCAAAGTGTTTAGTGGAGTAAAACATTTACGGTTGTTAGAAACTTGAAGAACATTGATATTCGATTCGACTCGATTCAAATACTTTGCTGATTCGACTCGACAATCAATTCGATCCGAAATCTGTGATTCGCAGGGTCTCAGTTACAAAATGAAAACAGCAAACCAAACGCCAGTGTAAAAGTTTCGCGAAAGGATACAAATGCATACACTTTTGGCTGCTTCACGAATATTACTGAATTATCATGATTTGCCGTTTTTAAAGAATGAGTTTACTGGTCGGAAAATGGTCAGTAGGTAAAAAGGGCCGAACTACGACCACTTGTACATGTACGTGTACAACATACGCACACGATGCGTTCACCAACGTGGAATTCAGTGTTAAATCACACGCTTGTTCACAAAAACTGTACATGATCTTGAATCCTCCCATGTACAGTCGTAACTCCTAGATCGCGGTTTTAACATTCAAATAATCATGGTGAACGCGCGTTTTTAAAAAAAGGGTGAAATCGTACAGTTCACTTTCATCTTGTACTTAATTTTTGTCGATGTTCGCATCGCAGATCAGACCCATCGATCCATCGTCGGCGAACGCGATCGAAAGAAAAAGATTCTGAGTCATCATCAAAAAACAGTTTTGGGGAGTCTAAACCAGCGGTTCAGAACCCGCAATTGCATTGGTACAGATGGTCCAGAACTCTCCCTTGTTTTTGAGGTGGTGGGTTTTTTCCCATTTATGACATTATTAGGGGAATTCCCCCCACTATGAGAAATTCCCCAAAACTCAGCTGATCGAGCGATCGGATCGCTCGATTCTCGTAATAAAACTCGATCTGAACGAAGAGTGTCGTTGTCGTCGGTGTGTTGGAAATTCGCGAGCCCGCTGTCACGTTTTTGATTGATATATATATATAGGGGAGAAAAAAAAAAATAAATTAATAGTTATTTAGAAAAATAAATATATCAAATCGAATAGATAATAAAAAAAAAAATACGTAAATCATGAGCGATTCTCAGACTATTAGAGTGAGGTTTCTTTTAAACATGCTGATGAGAGCATACGCAATCTGCGTGAACGAACAACTACGTCCCATCTTGTTAGAACGATGCGTCGGATGTCGGGATCATCTAGACTTCGATCACGAGGATCATTCGTGTCTAATGATGGAAAGGGAAGATATGGTCGTCATGTATTTCGAACCGGCGTTCGAACGCGTTATATTCGACGATGTGATCACGTTTTGGAAGAGATTAGTCTTCTGTAAGAATCGAGACAGGCCCACAGATTCAGAAGAACTGAAATTGGCGCGTAGAAGTTTGACTTTAGAAGACAAGGGATGCATCAAGAAATTATTGCTGAACGAAGCATACGTGTAAGTTTTTTTTTTCGTTGATATAAAAATAAGGGAGAGTAGAAAATAAAAAAAAAATAAATACACACATAAATGTTTTTATCTAATATTAGAAAAGAAAGAAAAAAACAGAAAATGAGAACCAGAAATAAATTGTATCCGACGTTAGTGGACGACGAGGACGAGAAGCCGAATGGCGTTTTGCCGACAGCGCCGTCGCTAGAAGAAAGAGAAAGAGGAGAGAGGTATCGCATCGATCAAATCAGTAGAATCCAATTGTATCTGACTCGAGAGAGAGATTCTCGTCGTTCCCTCAAGAAGAAGTATTCGCGTTTCGTGAAATTCGTCAATGCGATCGACACGACACTCATCACGATTTCCATGGGTTTACACGCGGCCAGCATCGGATTGTTGTCGACCACGGTTGGCATTCCGATCGTGTTGACCGTAGAAGGAGTGGCTCTCGCCGCCGGATTGTTTAGCACGGTCGGAAACTTTTTGAGTAGGAAATTATATCTGAAGGCGAGGAAACACGACAAGATTCGCGTCTTAGCCGACTCCAGGATCGACACGATATCCGAAATGATCTCTATGGCGTTGAAAGATGGTAGGATATCAGACAGAGAATACTTCGTGATATTGAGCGAGAAAACAAAATACGATGCCATGAAAGATGTAGAACTCAAGAGCAGCGATTGAAAAAAAAAATATATATATATATAATAAGAACAGAATTTTAAAAAAAAAAAAATTAAATTTATATATAAAATAAAAAAACGAAATTAATTTAAATAACTCTTAAAAATGTATTGCGTAAAGTGTAAGAGAGTTACTGAGACGAGTAATTCTAGAGAAGTGCGAACTAAAAACGACAGACGGATGCTTCACGGAATTTGCGACGTGTGTGGTTCTATAAAGACTAGATTCATTAAAAAAAAGAACGCGAGCAAAGGCAAAGGCATCATGAATAAAATGATCAACAATCTACCTTTTGAAATGCATCTGCCCGGTCACAGTTTCACGGGACCCAGAACGAAATTGAACAAGAGACTCCACGCCGATCTGACTCCTAAATCTTGGAGCAAACCCGTGAATAGGGTGACGCGGCCGCGTACGATAACGATCTGTGCTACGCTGGACATCCCGACACCAAGACTTGCAACGACGTCTGCGACAAAAACATGTTGGGGAGATTGAGAGGCATATCGAATCCGACCAGGAGAGAGAAGATGGAACGTTCGCTGGTCGGCAATCTGATCGGTGCGAAACGTCGATGCGGATGGGGCGTTCAAAAAAAAAAAAGCGCATCTGAAAAGAAGAAGAAGAAACGATTATTGACGAGCGAATTGGCCGAGGAGTTACACAAACCCATAGTGCGTAAATTTCGAAAGAGAAGGGTGTTCGTGAAGGGTCTGGATGACATTTGGTCTGCCGACTTGGTCGACATGAGATCGTTTTCGATGTGGAATGAGGGCGTCAAATATCTATTGATGGTCATCGATGTGTTTTCCAAATACGGTTGGATCAGAGCTTTGAAGAATAAATCGGGACCTTGCGTCGCCGAGGCTCTGAAGAGCATGTTCGACTCGTCTTCTCGAAAACCGAGTAAATTGTGGGTGGACAAGGGAAAGGAATTCTACAACAAGAATGTTCGTCGATTGGTAGACCTCTACTCGATCGAAAACGAAGAGAAAGCCAGCGTGGTGGAACGTTGGAATCGAACGATGAAGGAGAAGATGCACAGATACTTCACGGCAAATTCGACCAAGAAATACATATACGCTCTGGTGAAAGATTACAACAACATGCGACACAGATCGATCAAGATGACTCCCGCGGAAGCTAGCGATCCTCGAAACGAAGAACGGGTCTACGCGAATCTATATCCCGAGAGATCTAAGATCAGGAAGAAGTCTAGAACGCCAAAATTTGCGGTCGGCGATCGAGTGAGAATCTACGCTTATAAGAAGCATTTCGAAAAGGGTTATACTCCTCGATGGACCTCGGAAATCTTCGTGATCATCAAAATATTTCACACTGATCCGGTGACTTACGAAATCGAAGCTTTGGATGGAGAAGAGATCATCGGAAAGTTTTACGAACAACAATTACAGAAGATGAAGTTTTGATGAAGAACACAAAATTTTTTTTTATATTTACTCTCTTTGACATTTTCTTGTTTACACACATATATATATAAGAGAGAAAAAAAAAATAATAATAAAAAATAATTAAAAACTATTTTTTTAGATAAAGAAAGCAAGTGAATTAATAAACAAAAAAAACAAACTAAAAATCCTTTAAAATGACAAATATACTAGATATAGCACAAAGCATAGTGAAAGATGAAAGTATTCAAGAATATGAGGTTCACGAATACGAACCGGTAACCGGAACGAGTTTGAACAATGCGGGAGAGATAAGAATCAACGTCGAAACTCAAGATCTATTCGTACATCCTAGCGAGAGTTACATAGTGGTGCAGGGTCGTCTCACCAAGGAAGATGGGAGCGACTACGCCGATGACGACACGGTTACTCTTGCCAATAATGGCATCATGCATCTATTCAGTAACATAAAATACATGCTATCCGGACAAGAGATAGAATCTGTTTTTCATCCCGGTCAGGCCACCACGATGTTCGGACTCTTGACGTATCCTGATGATTTTTCGAAATCCAGAGGACTTAATCAGTTGTGGGTGAAAGACACCGTCGGCCCTGCTAGCGCCGGCGCCACCACGATATTCGACTACGTCGTCAAGACGTCCAGACCTAAAGGAACGTTTTCGTTCAGGATACCTTTGAAACACATCTTCGGATTCACAGACGATTACAACAAGATCATGTACGGATTCAAACACAATCTGACGTTGATTCAAAAAGGAAACGACGACGCAATAGTGAAACTCACCGCGACCGATGCGGGTAAGATAACTCTACACAAGATATCGTGGTTCGTTCCGCATGTGGAGCCTTCGTTCGATGAGAAAGCGCATCTCTACAAGATCATAGAATCCAAGAGTATATTACCCGTGGGATTTAGAATGAGACAGTGCGACACGGCTAGCATTCCTCCCTCCACGAATCACTTCGATTGGAGATTGACGGTGAAATCCGCTTCCGAGAGACCGCGTTTCATTGTGATTGCGTTTCAGACCGATAGGGACGGGGCTCAGAAAAAGAATGCGTCGCTGTTCGATCACTGCCATTTGAGAAACATGCAAGTGTTTCTGAACGCCACGAGATATCCAGCAATCGATTACAATGCGTCGTTCGACAAGAATGATTTCTCCAGACTGTACGGCGACGCCGCTGATTTTAGAAAGAAGTATCACGGTCTAGACGAATTGATGAGCAATCCCAACATATCTCCCGGTGAATACAAGTCGATGTATCCCATGTTCGTGTTCGACGTCAGTAAACAGAGTGAACGACTCAGGAGTAGCGTGTTAGACATTCAGATCAAGATGCAATTCGATAGGAACGTGCCGAGAAAAACCGAAACCTTCGCCCTGGTCCTGTCGGATAGAGAATTACAATTCAAATCGGATGGAAATAAGATGTCGATCATTCGATGAGAGACGAGTGTGTGAAAAAAAATTAATAAACGTTAAAAATGTGGATGTAAGATTAATTAAAAAAAACTAAAATCTCGAAAACAAAATGGATGTTTTTGACACGAAAACAACAAATCATCTGTTCACTTCAGATTACAGTGACGTTAAAATAAAATACTTGGAAAAATGGATTCAAATTGAATATGAAGAATGCAACACAAAAAAAGGATGGAATAGTTGTGATTTTAACGAATATCGTTTAAAAGAAAAAGAAGAGTTTGATCTCATAAGATCTAACAAAGAAATTATAAAAAATACAATTTTAAAATGTCGCAAATGTAAGAAACATGAAATAAAAATCGAATCTCAACAAACTAGATCTGGTGATGAACCAACAACCGTATTCGCAAAGTGTATAAATTGTAATCATAAATGGATAGAAAATTAAAAAAAAAAACAAAAAAAAAAAACTAATGAGATATAGAGAACATCTCTCTATATCTCATTAGTTTTTTTTTTTTTTTTTGTTTTTAATAATCACACATTATTTTTTTTTTAATTCATTATTTTCCATGCGTTCACTGTTTGTTCAAAGGAACCAGTTCGATCAGTAGACTCACCACAGAAGTGGCGGCTTCGGGATTATTGGTTTTCGTGACGAAATTAATCCTGTCTCTGGCATTCACTTTGAGAGGCGTGCCGAACGTGCTAACATTCGCGTGTTGATTCTCAGTCTTTTCGACGCTATATCTCTTATCGCTCTCCACACCATTCACCATGAGATTGACGACCGCTCTGTTATTCAAATCCGAGGAAGCCAGACTCATTCGAAGGATTTCACCTCCCAACGGCATGGGATATCCCACCTGACCGTGTTTTGATCCGCTACCTCCATTTCCGAAAGACCACTTGGCTTTTCCCTCATCTAAGGCGCCGGCCTCTTCGGCCCACACGGTGATCAATTGTCTAGCATATTTGACTTTCTCCACCACCGAAATCAGGGTGCAGGCATCCGTCATGTTCACGGGATCCGGTAGATTCGTGAGCGCGTGTCCTCCCACGTCTAGTTTACCTTCCATGATGTCGCCTTTTCTCCAGACCAAGTTGTCGTCCACGTACTTTCTGCTGACAGCGCTGGAATCAAATTCGGGATCGTGATCGAGACCGAATAAATTGTGACCGTTCATGTTGATGCCACCCTCCATGGTTCTGCCAGATTCTTTGTTCAGGTAGAGATTGTCCACTTGCGATTCTAGGTATTCTTGCGATTGTATCACGGAAGAATCTACGTAGGCCTTGTTGACCGCGGTTGAGTCCGCATCCGTGTTGTCGATCTTCGACAGATTCAATATCTTGTGGAATCCCGCATTCAGATCCGATTTCATTTCACGTCCGTCAGACTTTCTCTGTTCCATATCTACGTAGTGTTTGGTCGCCACGTCCTTGGGATTCGTGGGAGCGGCCATGTTCGTTATCTTGTTATAATTGGCGTTCAATTCCGAGTGCAGCGTTTTCGTAACATATTTTTTTCTCAGGTGTTCGCTGAATCTCACATGAGAGTCATCCGCGTGTCTCTTGGTCGTGGCATCGGTGGGATCTACGGGATTCGCGACGTTCACCAAACGTTTGGATTTCAGAACGAGATCGTCGGTCATGGTTTTATCCATGTAATTATCCAGCAGGATTCGTTCGAAATCGGCATTCCCCCTGTCGACGTATTTTTTAGTCGCAGCATCTGCGAGATCGATCGGCTCGGGAAGATTGTAGAGCTTCTTATCGTTCATGTTCAAAGGTTCTTCTCGAGGTTCGTATCCCCGAACGTAATGCTCATCCAAGTTGGCAACGTCGTAACCATCGTCGACTTCGAACGTCTTCCTCTTCTTTCTCGGATTGACTTTTTCGTCGTCACTTCTACCAAATTTATCGACTGGCATGTTGTTGTAAGGATTTTTTTTTTGTGTTTTTTAGAAAAAATATGTTCAAACGCAGTTTATTAAAAAATGAACTATGTTATTTTTATTTTTCGTTTTTATTCGATTAAAATTTTTTTAAAATAATTTTTTATCTCTATATATACTATAAAAAAAAAATCTCTCTCTAATGTAAGTCATTGAGAATGTCTTGAAATTCATCTCCTTCAGACCATCTCTTGAGAACGTAGAGACACAGGTGACCGCAAAACACTTGATCTGGTGATTGCAATTGATCCGTGTTGTAAAGAACCATCGATTTGTTGAAATAGTTCTTTATTTCTTTCGGCGGCGAGATTCCGTAGCTGGCGAAATAATAATTCTTCTTCCCGTTCTTGAACCACGCCACCCAGTGAGTGCCTTCACCCGATGAATCGTCTAGATTTAAAATTCCGCATTCCGATTTCCGAGGTTTTCTCTTCGGCAAGGCATCTCTGGAAAACACACCTAGAAAATCTTTGATTTTCAAATCTTTTGCTGCATTCAACAGATCGATGTTGGATAGGGGTTCGTTGGGTAAGACGACACCTTCTACAGATATCTTTATTTTTTTATTCATAGATGCGTATATATTTTTTTTTTTTTTATTTATTTTATTATAATTCACTAAAAATGACGTTATTTTTTTTCTATTTTTTTTCTTTTTTTTCTTTTTAAACTAACTTTCTCGATGTCACTATCGATTTCCATAATTTTGTGTTCATCTAATTCTTCTTGATTTTCTAGAATCCTATCATCCACAATCGTATCTGGAATCTTATCATCCACAATCATATCTGGAATCCAATCATCCACATTCATATCGTCTCTAATTAGATCCACAGTCCAATGTCCGAGTGCCAAAGTGCTTATTTTATCGTCTAACACGAATCTCTTATCGTCGTCAGCCGTCAGCGAAATCTTGTTGACTATTTCGGTATACAAGTCGTGATTTTCGCTTCGAATCGATTTCATAGTCTTATACACCGGACCACTTCCTAACAGACAATCTTTATACTCTTGGAAAGAGATGTTTTTCTTCACCACGCACGCTTTAACTCCTTTGCACTTCTTGATCTCTTCATCATCTTCTAGACGATAAGCATAGAGTTTAGGTCTCAAGCCCATGAATTCGACGATCTGTTTACCGCCGCTCTCGTCCTTAAATTTACCCAACACCTTCTTGTTGTCGTTCGATTGAATGTTGGATGGGTGATCGACGGGATAATTGCTCATGTCGAACCAATCGGCCACGTCTGGAGATATGTCTCGGTAGACGTCTTTCGTTTCTATCTCGTAAACTAAACTGTCTGTGTCGGTGAACAGTAATTTGGCTTTGTCATCAAATTTTCGTTTGACGTAATCGTAGTGAAACTCGTACATCAATCGCTTGCTGACATCTAAGATGATCGGTCCGAGATAATACGGTTTGTCGAACTTCAGATGCATCTTTTGCATGTGAACGGTCACTAGATTTTCGCCGAATATGGTTCGGTGTTTGTAATTGGGTTTCGCCACTAATTTTTTAGCTTTTTTCTCAGACGTGACGAGTCGAACGTCGGTTCTCTTCCTGATGTTTTCCATCGATTTGCCATACACGCAGTTGTTCATGAGTTTGAAGAAATCTTTTTCGAAATTGTTTTCGGCTCGAGTTCTGAGATTCGTGTTGAGATCGATGTATTTTTTCATCCAAGGCTCTTCGTCGAATCGAATGATGCGATGTATGTCGACTAATTTCATCCCGTAATCGACGTACTGTTTCAAATTCTCGCTGTAGACGACGTAGTTATGTTTGTTAAATAAATTGGGAATGAGTTTTTCCTCGTCTCCCTAGTTCGGTTCCATTCGTTTGGGAGCCAGCGGATAATCATTGTGTGGATCGTGTAATTCTTCCGGATAGTTCAAATCGACTTCTAAAATGCAAGGATAGTCTCTCCATTTTTGCATCTCTTCCGGTTCCTTCACCCATTCGAAATTTCCAATCGGTAAAGGATGACTCATAGCCCAACCGTACAGATTATTGGCGTCCCAATACTGTATGTATTTAGTCGACCGTTTCGAATCGAAACCTTCTTTCATGTAGGGATTGTTAGCCTCAGAATGTCTGTGAGAGATCATCGAGACGCCACCTCTCGCAGCCCTTTCGAACATGAGCAACATGTCCATGTCGGATAATAATTCCAATTGGACTTCGGTGGTCTTCAACAGAGCGTCCCACGCCAGACCGGGTGCAGTGAAATACCAAGCGGGATCCAGATCGTAATTTCGACGACAGACGTCTCGAAAATTTTCGAACACATCTGCCAAGAGCAGAACGTCAGTCTTCAGATAGAGATCGTAATATTCTCTCATGGTTTTCATATCGAATGATTTCCACACATTTTTGGCGTGTTCGTAATTCTCGTCGGAAATGTCGGATTCGTATAATTTCGAATAAAAATCATCTTTCGAAGGTAGTGCAGTGTCTTCGAATCTCTTTAGATCGTTCATGTAATCATAAGGATAGACTCCTTTCCTCAACATGACGTCTACTCGTTCTCCGAAATGTTCGCTCGTGATTTTAAATTTATCCTTGCTCATGTTATCGACTAATTTTTCCAGAGCGGTTGACATGAATTTAAAAGTGTTGATGAAACGTATGCATCTACGAATGGATTTCGTTTTTTCTTTCAACGTATTTCCGTCGATTACTCTTTTCCTCTCCATGAGCTTCCATTTCGTGAAGGAAATGTATCTTTCTTCGCTGTTCGTGATGCAATTTAATTCTTTGCGTGAGGTGCCAAGATTTTTCACGAACAGATGACTGTCGTAACCCGAGAGATTGTGAAACATCACCGGATAGAAAGCGGCATCTCGATATTTTAAATTACACTTGCTGTGAGCTGGACCGCAATACAGACCCGTGTAATGGTCGTGGTCTCTGACCTTCTTATTTTCCTCCGAATTCTCATTGAACGATTGTCTGCATATGTGACATTCGGTGGCTCTGTTATTTTCGTCCTGCTGCTCTCGCGTGATGATCATTTTCACCGGAGTTTTGATTTTGTCGTATAACATTTGAATTTTCGATTCTAACTCTTCCACGAACCTTTGAGCCACGTCGTCGTCTTCGCGCTGTTTCGTGTAGGTGAAGGGACCCATGTCGTGTTGCGAGTCGAAAGTGCATTTCACGTAAATGCAATAGCCCGAAGGTATGTGTTTTTGATATCTTTCGACGTAACTTTGAAGAGCGATGGGTTGACAGGAACTCATTTTTGCGGTGAAACATTCGAAATCGGCGTACACGATGAATGGTACTTTTAATCTTCTATTGTGATTTTCAAACTTCACGATGGTGTTGAGTTTGGGCATTTCGACGGCGACACCTTGATTTTCGTTGCAATATTCCTGATGTTTCGCTAATGATTTTTCGGTCTTAAATATGTTCATGCAGTTGCAACATAAACATATCTTATGTTTATGTTTATTATTTTGTCTCGACAGTAATCGGGTCGGATGTTTAACCCAACAATAATGACGATTGTCACCATTCGAAATCAATAATAAAATAATCGTCTTTTCTCTTCCGCGATACGAAGTCTGTCTGAGAGGATAGATCTTTTGATTTTCGTCATCGTATCCTAGGACGTTCACCGCTACGGTGGGATTTTGAACCTCGAAATGTTCGATGTGTTTTAACTCTGTTGGAAAAGTCACTCCGGTCCAATCGAGATTTTTAGAAGTTTCCTCATAACGAGAAACTCTATCGGTGTGTATTTCGACAGGGTATAAAGCGGAGGTGACTGCCCATTTAAAACACAGATCATCTTTATTTCTCACGTTGACCACAGCGTGTTTCTTAGTCAAGAAATACGGTAATTCCAAGTAGGAAGATCCTTTCAACGGTTCGTTTTTAGTCATGTGAATTTCGAGTTTCAACACCTCACCGAACATCCAATTACTACCTTCATTTTGATAATTCGCGAGAGACGTCAACATCTTGTCTTTCATCTTTTCGAAAACGTCCGATAGATCTGAACCTCGAAATACGGGTTCGACGTTAGATCTGAAATATGCATTTTTCACGATGCTCTCACCGGACTTCACGTCGATTTTATTCATTATGCAATGGAGTATCATCTTAATTTTTAATCCCAAGTTCATGTATTCGCGAAACAAATCCAATACTTCTTTCTTCACCTGTTCCATGAACAATTTCGGATCGACTTTCTTCAACGAGGGAATCACGTCGAAAGTTTTAAAAATGCCTTTGATCGCACTCTCCCATTCTACGGGTTTCGATTGGAATAGTTCCGCAACGAGTCATGTTACATATTCTTCTCCTTTCTCTTCGTTGATTGCTCGTTGAATTTCGCTCGATATATCTCATTTGTCTTGAATCTGAAGTGCATCACTCGTTTTCATTTTAGTTTTTCTTTTCTTTTCTTTGGAAACTTGATGTTCTTCAATGGCTTTTCGTTTAGTCGTCTTCTTATTTTTCACAACCGGTGCATCTTTTGACGTCGTTGCTATCGACATTTCGTTTGCCTTTCTAGCGTTTCGCAAATATTCTTATATGACTTCAATTTTTTTTGATTTAGTTCTATGCGTTCTGAAATCTGAAATTTGTAATAGATTACAAATCTCGTTTAACTGAGGTATGGTTTTCTCATTTAAATTTACCATTGTTTTATCTGTTTGCTTCATTTGTAAGAATATTTGTTTTTGTTGGAATTTTGTATTGAATAATTTGTTAAAAAAGTTTTGCTTTTTTACTCTTTATATATAATAGAAAAAAAAAAAAGTTAAATTTTAAAATTCAATTTTTTTAATACAAAATTTAAAATAAACATTATTTGTAAGAATTCATAAAAAAAACAAATAATCGATCATGACAACAACACCTAAAAGATGCGAATTGAAATTGAAACGAGACGAAAGGTATGAGAAATCCAGTTTTAATATCTATACATTACAACCACACGATCCCATCGAATTGAATGAGGTCGAGATGGTGGACTTAGAGCGCTACTACCACAAATATCGAATGTGTTTGAAAGTGGATGAAGCCGCGCTCGATTTGTTTTATGAGTACCAAAGCGAACTGTTGATTAATATCATCGTCGCCAAAGACAGAGAATTTGACAGGGGTGATTTATTGTTGTCCTATGGAGGTTACATATATCCAATAATCTCACCCGAACTCGTGAAGAAATCGGGTGGTGAGAGCGCATTCGCCTATGAAAAAAAACTCAAAAGAGTAAAGATGAACATTCACACCATTTTCGTATGTGGAAAAATGACGAATGTCAACTAGCTAATAACGGACTTGGAAATATAAACAATAGAGAGATTGAAATTAAAAAATTTAACTTTTTATATATATATATATAAAGCGAAGAAAAAAAACTTTTACTAAAAAAAATTTTTCCATTAAAGAAAATTAAAAATTAAAAAAACAACTTTTTTATATATATAAAGAGCAAAAAAAAATAACAAACTTTTTAACAAATTATTATTTAAATACAAAATTTAAAATATACATTATTGCAAGAATTCGTAAAAACAAATAATCAATCAGGAAGACAACAACACCTAAAAGATGCGAATTGAAATTGAAACGAGTCGAAACGTATAAGAAATTCGGTCATAAAATCTATAGATTACAACGACACGATCCCATCGAATTGAACGATGTCGAGACGAAGGGCTTAGAGCACAAATACGAGAAATATAAGATGCCTCTGAAATTGAACGAAGCCGCGCTCGATTTGATT
This sequence comes from Pictodentalium vernedei, assembly GCA_031216915.1. Classification (NCBI taxonomy): domain Eukaryota; kingdom Metazoa; phylum Mollusca; class Scaphopoda; order Dentaliida; family Dentaliidae; genus Pictodentalium; species Pictodentalium vernedei. The sequence goes on along the minus strand of CM062289.1, from coordinate 425,543,957 downwards.
TACGAGTACCAAAGCGATCTGCAGAACATTGTCATCGCCGAAGATAGAGAATTCGACAAGTACGATTTGTCATTGCCCTATGGAAATTACCTATTTCAAAACATCTCATTCGAACTCCTGAAGAAATTGGGTGGTGAGAGCGAGTTGACCGATGTAAAAAAACTCAAAAGAGTAAAGATAAACATTCAACACGTTTTCGAAAAAGGAGAAGACACGAGCGTCAACATGCTAATAACGGACTTGGAAATATAAACAATAGAGTGATTGATTTTTAGCGAAGAAAAAATGAAAAAAAAAAAAGTAATGAGATCATCTTTAGATCTCATTTACTTTTTTTTTTTTTTGTTTTTTTTTGTTTTCCTTCTTCACTATCATCATAATATATTATAATAACGTTTCCTTTTCTCTCAAATTTCAGCGTCGATTCTTCTTCTTTTCCTTTTTTTCTTTTTCTTTGTGATGTGATACGTTTATGGTAACATTTTTGTTTATCCGAATCATAATTATGAACGAATGTTGTGCATCTCTTGGTAACACTCGCATCATTACCATTCACTTCAGAAGGTAGTGGTGACCGTGGAAAGCATCGTCTCATTCTCAACTGTATATCCCGTGCTTTATCTATCTCTTTCCTTAGATATCCATCATTAGCATCTAACCATTTTTTTATTTCTTCGCTCTCTGGCTCGCGATGTTCGTCATTATCGTCAAATTGTTTCTCCACTTTTTCATCCAGGTGATAAATTTGTTTCTCCACCTTTTCACCCATTTTAAATATATTATTTTATACTTTCTATGATTTTATATATTTTATATAATTTTATATTTATAATAACATATTCAAAATCGGTATGTTCTTAAATGGTGAATTCTCACCGAGCAACAAACCCTTGCCGAATCACTTGACGTTCCGTCCACTCTTTACATAGAGACTGTTTCCTCTCAGAGAGTTGCCACCTCTAATGGGTTCTAGATACAATCCTTTACCGCTGTCGTCCACGTGGACGCGACACACGGCTCCTCCCTTCTTCAAAAACAGTCCGTCGCCACCCATTAATTTCTCAACTCCCGAACTAGCGAGTCCCGTGAGAGCTCCCACGCCAAGAGTCTTTCCGAGAAAGGGTAGCGCCTTTGCAGCGAAGGGTAATGCTTTTGCAGCGATTCCTGCCAATAGCGGTAGGAAACCGCCTTTCATTCTCAAATTGTATCTCAACTGAGCGGGACTCAATCTCACCGCCAACCCTCTTCCATCGCAAATCGCTTTCTCCATCCTTTTGATTTGACTTCTGGTCCAGGCGATCGAATCCTGTCCGCCTCTCGTCAGATCTTCGTGAGTGAATTTGAATCTCACCGCCTCGCCTCGAGTTGTTAACGCTCTCTTAAGTTTCTTCCTCTGTCCTGCGGATATGTTCACGTTTTTAACCACGTATTGTGTCATAATTCTGTTTGTTTTTTTTAAATATATTTACTTCAATTGTTTCTTGTTAATAATTATATTAAAATAATTTTGTAAAAATTAATATTACCGTTTATTTTATTTTTGTTATCTATATATATAATATTTTTTTTTTTTGCTTTTATATTTCTCTTATGTGAAATCGTATCGTCACTCTCTCTCCGCGAAGATCTAACAGTTCACCATTTTGATCCGTCAACGTGGTTTTGAGACTATACAACGTGTCTAAAATCACTGGTAGATAAACTAAATTTCGAGGTCGCTCCACGATCTTATAACCCGGCAACACGTTTGGAAAGAAGGAATAGATCATCGGCTGAGCGCTACCATTCACATAGCTTCCAGCAATCATGTCCACGTTCACCAGAATGCTATTGACAGCGAGAATGTCGACCGTATTTTAAGATGCTGCGTGGCCTCGATACATCTTTCGATCGAATCCCAACATCTTGCCTATAGAATCGTCCGTGTTGAAATCCACACGAAAATTATCTTCCAAATCCAACATCGTCTGTAAGGTATTAGGATTGGGAGCGAGTCTGATCTTGTTGCTTCCCTTTCCATCCATCTTCATTCGCGTCTGAATGTAATGGTTCAAATCGTCTATGTCGTAACTCCCTTTGGGAATTCGAATCTCCAACCAATCCACTCCGTCGGAATACTTGAACGAGTTATTCTTTTCGGTGACGTTGGGAAAGGAATAATAAGTCTCCAGATTCACCAACGCCATCTCATAACTTTTCTCTCTATTCAATTCGATGGAAGGTTCGAATTTCGTAGCGAATCGAGTCGAATCGCCACTCACCACGATTTGAATGGATTGTTTCGCAGCCGTATTCTCGGCTATCTGTTCTAACAATTTTCCATGTTCGAACATTATATTTCAATTTTATTTTTTTTATTCAAAACTAATTATTTGAAGATTTATTATTTTTCTAATTTTTATTTTCACGCTCTCTCTTATTATTATTACCATCGGGAACATAAAACTTGTCGAATCCGCACCGATATTTTCTGCGATTAAATTCGCTCGTCAAAGCGATCATGACGAAATTGTAAAGTCCACCATCCCAAACCCTCTTACAGAATCTCCTGAATTCCGCAGCGCTCATGTCGTTTGCGACGTGATCGCCGTAGATGTGATTGAGATTCTTGAGATCTTGGCGAAAGAGACATAGAAAATTAGCGTTCTCCCTTATCATCTGTCTGGGCAATCGAAAATAATTCTGTGACAGGTAGAAACAGTCCACGTTGCTGTGTCGACCCCTAACGTAATACGATTCACATCGGTTCTGTCTCTCCAAAAGCAGATCATCGAAAATCATGAGATTCTTATCTTCCGATTTCAGTTCCCTAGGATCCGGAACGTCGCTAGCGTTCTCATAAAATCGACACTCGACGTTCGAAGATGCATTTCTCTTCATCAGCTCCATCGCCGCGCCGTCCAAAATGGTCGAGAGCGGAGCTCCACACTTGTCGAATTCCTCCCTACTGTCAAAGATTCTGGCTATGACGTCCTTGGGCAATCTGCGATCCATGCACTCTCGAAGCAATCTGTATTCGGGTTGAAACAAGCTCTTGCCAAACACGAACAATCTGTCGTAATCCAACCAGTCAGGTCAGGACAACAGATTCATCAACAGATTGGTCTTTCCACAATTCGATTTTCCCACTATCAAGCCTCTTATGCTCTTGGGAAAGTACTCGTTATTCGACCTCTTGGTCGCCGCGTCGTTCCAACACATATCTTTAATGTTCATCTTTGTTTTTATTTTTTTTTTTGTCTGTTATTTTAGATTCTTTTCAAACACAAATTTTTTATGTTTTTCAAACTCTGTTTTTTAATGTTATTATTATTATTATTTATTTATATCGCACCGTCGCGAGTTCTCTTCAATCCGGATCCACTCGTCATTTTGACTAAATCTTGTATGGGCACCATGCCATCCTTTAAATCTTTCCAATCTTTCAGCGTTCGCTCTAACGCAGCTCGCTTCGCCGGCAGACTGATCAACTTGCCGATCAACGCGTCGGCTGCCCTCTTGCCAGCCACAGAAGCTATCCTACCACTGGCTTCAGAAGCGGCTTTCTTACCAGCATCCAAAGCCGTCTTCTTACCGACCTCAAACGCGGTCGATGCGAGTTTTCTACCCGCATTGCTCGTGAACGCTCGCATTATAGAATCGACGATGCCAGAACCGCCTTGAACGTAAGTCCTGACGTATCCCCTGTTCTTTATCACCAACATATTTTATTTTTATGATATATTTATTTTTTTTTTTCACTGGTAAATCGTTTTGTCGTTTTTAAATACTTTTATTATTCTAGTGTAAGAATTTACTGTTTTATTTTTTTTGTTTGTTTGTTTGTTTGTTTGTTTGTTTCTCTCTCTCTACTTATTATTATATACACATCAATCCTTCAATTCGTTCATCAGCCTTTTATACTGGTTTTTATTCAAAACCTTCTGTCTCAACAATTCGTCAGATACGGTAACTATCTGATTATCTAATCCCATGTTACCAGCCCGTCTGCTCCCCATCAACAAACTCAATTTCTGAGACAGAGCGTCGGGATCGCTCGGAAGAAAAATAGTGGTTTTCACCCCTTTGCCGGTCATCAATTCGAGGAACTTCTTGTTCATCTCCCATATGGGCTTCACTATTTTCGTCCACTTGTAACCTCTGTTGGCTTTGGGTCTCGTCTCTCTGGCATCGTTATTTCTCTTCATGGCGTGGGTCTGGACTAGAATGTCGCCGTAATTGTCGAAATCCTGTTCCGTGAAATCTCCGGGCTTGTCGTAAAGGAGCAATCTCCGCAGACCATCGGTTACTTTATATTTATTCGAACCCACGATCAATTCGTCATCGTACATTTCCACCAACGTATCACCTACAAAAGTTCTACCCTCAGAATCCTTATAAATTCCATACGACTGATCTCTCTTACCGCCATCATCATCGGACGATGCGACGCTACTAGTGGTGATAGTCGAAGCCGTATCATCAGACTCGCTCATATCTGTTTCAATTCCCGTGGGAACATAATCCGGTGTAGATTGAACGGAATACCGATTTCCAAAACTAGGAGGCAACGAACCCATTTTCAAAGAACTCTCCTTTATGGGTCTCAGTTCTTCGACTATCTCCTTCCTGCTTCGCTCTTGACCCTCTGTCACGGGTTTAAATACTTTTACGGCTTCGCGTCTGAGTTCCATCTCACCGAGACGTCTGCTCCTATCAGCAGCCTGAATCGCCTTCTTAGAACGTAAATACTCGGCTAAAATTCGATCTCGGCGTCTAGGATCCAACCTCCAAAACATCTTTCATTTTAATTGTTTTTATTTATTTTTCAAAATTAAATGTTTAATTATATTTTTATGTTTTTGTGTTTTAAGTAATAATAAAAAAACTCTTTCCGTCTTAATATAATATATAATAATCTGAAAATATTCACATCTCAAACTGACTATGTTAATTGAAGTTTAAAAGAAAAAATACGTTTAAACAGTACATGACAAACCGGTTTCTGATTTAACGCATTTTTTGACAGTAGTGTTTACATTTTGTCAAAAGATCTTCATTCATTCACACATCAATTCATCGAGTGTCGAATTAAGAGAGAATCCTTTTTTGATGACTGTTAAACAGTTTCAACACACAATGGAAAACTGATTTTAACAAATCTCTCTCCGATTGCTATCATGAATATATTAAAAATTTTACCACTCAAAACCTAATTGAGCGGAAAATGCGTTTTAAACATTCCGATAAGTGTTTTTTGACTTTTTTCAACGAACGCTTAACAGTCAATCTCTCAATCAAGGCAAAACACAAATTATCTATTACATTTCAACTCCATTCGAAAAAAAAACAAACCCAAAACTCAATTTTTATCCGTCCCATCAACAGAAAACATCAATGTCTATAATACAGACTATATATTCACAATCGACTCTTTTTGAACAAAAAAACCTCATACACTCATTACGATAACGTGCGTTAGTTGTTTACTTCAGGAAGACGTGACTGGGTTTGCAAATTTCCAATACACACCGACGACAACGACACTCTTCGTTCAGATCTAGTTTTATTACGAGAATCGAGCGATCCAATCGCTCGATCAGCTGAGTGTTTTTTTTTTGAGAATTTCTCATAGTGGAGGAATTCTCAAAAAAAAACCCAAAACTCAATTTTTATCCGTCCCATCAACAGAAAACATCAATGTCTATAATACAGACTATATATTCACAATCGACTCTTTTTTAACAAAAAAACCTCACCACCGCCTCAAAAACAAGGGAGAGTTCTGGACCATCTGTACCAACGCAATTGCGGGTTCTGAACCGCTGGTTTAGAGTCCCCAAAACTGTTTTTTGATGATGACTCAGAATCTTTTGCTTTCGATTGCGTTCGCCGACGATGGATCGATGGGTCTGATCTGCGATGCGAACGTCGACAAAAAATTACGTACAAGATGAAAGTGAACTGTACGATTTCACCCTTTTTTTAAAAACGCGCGTTCACCACTGTGACGAGTATTTGAACGTTAAAGCCGCGATCTAGGAGTTACGACTGTACATGGGAGGATTCAAGATCATGTACAGTTTTTGTGAACAAGCGTGTGATTTAACACTGAATTCCACGTTGGTGAACGGATCGTGTGCGTATGTTGTACACGTACATGTACAAGTGGTCGTAGTTCGGCCCTTTTTACCTACTATGGTCAGACTGTGCGATAAAAACATTAGACACGCTTAAATATATTTTAATAAACCAAGAAATGATTTGCCGCAACTTACCTTTTTTGTACCCGAATGGACTTTTTATAACGAGACCGTGTCCGATAACACTTTTCTTAATATATCTTAGAATAGGAAATCTTTCATAATCTATTTTGTCTTCATCCTGAAAAAAAACCAACATAATCTTCAATCATTCTTTGAGTAAAGGATTCCACAAATGGAACCTGTGGTGTTGAAAGTGAAGCCTAGACAAACCTACAAAAATGATGAGTACCAACCTACAAGGCTTGGCATGGAAATGTGCAATATGTGTGTCTTGACTGTATTTCTTATAACCTTCTATACAATTCCGTACACTGAGGCGTGGATCGCACCCCAAGCAAAGGCCCCTACTAAAACTTGTTCTCGTGTTCTAATCAGTCACACTCGAAGACATAGTCAAGTACCTTGGTTATGCTTTTTCTCAATAAACTGCATGATCACATCACTGATCTATATACATCTGGATTTCTGGAAGGTCAGCGAAAAACACCGCAACTCAATCTATGCATCCCCACCTCAAGTCAATTAATACAGTAACTCCTACCATCGGTGTTGTTTGATGATGTGAAAGTTGTTACGTTGTGACTTTAGCAAGACGGTTTTCACATTATCAAACATCAAACGAAAGCCTAGAACGAAAACCAGAAACATGGTATCAATTTTCCAATCTCGGCACTTATATTTTGTCACTATGACTCAATAATAACTCGTCGAGCTCGTTCCAATGAGGGGTCATAACCTATGTTTTTGAAACAAAAAATGAAAATAATTGTTATTCAAGAATTTTTGCAAGTGTCGTCTGCTTTTCATGTTAGGTAAAGGGTTAACAGACTAGATTTGATGCGTGGACTGATGTCACACACACAGTACGTCATACAAATGGATGCCTGTAAAACCCGATTAGAGCTCTCGTTGGTAGCCCATCACGACAGTGTGGAGTACTGGTGCGGTACAGTACGTGCTAAGTGAATAAGAAGTTGCGTCACGACTACGACATGTGCATTTTATTTATTCACTAATAAATTTTTAAACCTTTACCTAACACGAAAAGCAGACGACATTTGCAAAACAAATTCTTGAATAACTAATTTTTTTAATTTTTTGTCTCAAAAACATAGGTTATGACCCCTCACTGGAACGAGCTCGACGAGCTCGATCCAAAGAGGGGTCATGACCTATGTTTTTGAGACAAAAAATGAAAAAAATAATGAAAATTAATTGGCGATTTTTGTGAATAGGGCCGGCCCAGTTTTGGCCGTTACGTTGGGTAAAGAATTAATATAGAATTCTTCCATTGAGACCGCGGACTGAAGCAGCTTGCAATGGATCTGGACCATATGACCGTTTGGACGGGCAAAAAATTAAAGATGCCGCTACTTCTTTTTTTTACGAGCTCGTTCCAACGAGGGGTCATAACCTATGTCTTTGAGACCAAAAAAATAAAAAAAAACAATGAAAATTAATTGGTGATTTTTGAGAATCGCGCTGGCCGGTTTTGGCCGTTACGTTGGGTAAAGGGTTAAGAAGGGTAATTTGGCCCGGTAATTTCCCAGGTGCGTAACTTTGGGGGTGGGGTGAAGAAAGTTTTTTTTAAAAAATCTCCTGATCATGGGTTTCGTCGGGCAGATGTTGGGCAAGAAATTATGAAATACCAAGTCCGGCAGACGTCCTTGGTTGTCTGACTAAGATATACATACGCGTTGGAGTACCCAGGTGGGCAAAAATATACACGCACTCTAAAATCAGCTGGGTTAAAATCAACCAAAATCAACTGGGTTGAGTGACTATGAACCCAAACTGATTTTAGCGTGCAGATTAGAAAGTGAAAAAAAATGCCCGTCACAGTATATCGGTAGTATTCCACATCAAGGGAGAATAACTAATAACAAATGATTTTTATGACCATAACCTGTTGAAAGATACCTCTACCAAGCTGGTGTATAATTAATAGTACTGTTATAAAGCTATAATAAATTTCCTGTTGTGAAAATACTTTATCAATGGAAAATATATTTGCAGTGTATAAGTCCTTGATAAAAGCAATTAGTTGTGTTCCAAATAGTTGAGCGATATGACCGAGTCATCGGGCAACGACGTCAAACGCCCCACCCCAAAAATTTTTGTTAGTTACGACCCTGTAATTTCCAGACAGAACGAGTTCATAATTCAAGTCTATCACACTGTTTAATATATATATATAGGAAGGTTTTCAACATGAACAACCAATTGCGCATTGCGCAACAACGAGGTTTAAAAACACTTGTTATGCGTAATTTTGAGTTTCACCCTTTTCGCACTGATGCCAATATGCTCAATCAAAAGCAAATTTTTCTCATAATGTAAATAGGAATTTAACCTTTTACCTAAAATGAAAAGCAGACGACACTTGCAAAAAAAAAATATTGAAGAACTAATTTTTTTCATTTTTTGTCTCAAAAACATAGGTTATGACCCCTCGTTGGAACGAGCTCGATAACGAGCTCGTTCCAACGAGGGTCATAACCTATGTTTTTGAGACAAAAAATGAAAATTAATTGGTGATTATTGAGAATAGCGCCGTTACGTTGGGTAAAGGGTTAACCAATTCAGTCTCGTTTGATAGAGACCAAGAGTTCTACCAAAGAAGATTGGATTGGTTAACTTTCACGATAACCGCTTCTATGGGAGGGCGGTGGGTCAGTGGTTACGGCATTGAACTTCAAACCGAGAGGTCTACGGTTCGATTCCCACCAGGGATAAAAAGTTTTGTCCTGGGTAAGGCACTTTATCCCAATGGCCCACTTGGGGGCACGGAGCTGTTGTGTACTAAGGGGTAATGAATGTCGAAGGTGCCCTTGTCTTCAACCAATGCTAAACTTGCCTGTGTGGAGTTAGTACGTTGGGGAGTCTGATAGTGGCTCGCCATTGCTCGGTCGCTCTCTTCGGGTACTCCGACCTCCTCCACCCGTAAAACTGTCCGGCACTAGGTGACCATGGCTGTCGAAAGTGTCGTTCGACTCCAATAAATAAATAAATAAATAACTGCTTCTCGAGATTTGTATTTTTCGATACCAGTGTACGCATGGTTAACTTGTTAGCAGTGACAGATTACACGTTTTATGTAAGGGGTGTTTTCAAACAGGAAATGACAGATCATCACAAATGGAAATGAGAGAATAAGTGCTCATTAGTTTATACAGACACGCGCTGTCAAGGATGAACGAGAGACACGAGTGCTCGATAGCCTTGACACAATGTACTCGATGGGAGCGTTTTCGTAACTTTTACACGGTGCGAAAAAGTTCACCCCTCCCATCGGCAGGGGGGCACCTCCTCACAAACTCTCTTAACTCCCCCATTGAATTTTGCTCCGAAAACGGATTTGGGATGTATTTTAGCTTGGAGAATAAATCATTGTAAAAACTGAGTGACGAACCTTGGAAGGACATTGTCTGCACCTCTCTCGCCTCCGTGATCCACAGGCAGGGGGTGCAGCTGTTCCCTCTATCCACGTGCTTCCGGCGTGCCTGGCTGGCCTGCGATTTTGTACAGCAAATACCCTGACTGGAGACCGAAGTTGTGGATAATAATTAACAGGAAAGTTGTTTAACCTTAGCAATTGTTTCTAATCAAGTTTCGACTACCTTATACAGGCAGATGGCTCTTGACGAGGGTGACACACCAAATAATGTTTCCAGTAGGAATATTTTCGTGAAGATTGGAGTATACGATATCATTTCTCTCTTGCTAGTAATTATGTACTTTCTTAATAGTTCAGCGACCCGAACGTAGTGGCTACCCCTCTACGTTCAGATTCTTACCATTCAATCCTATAGAAAAAGTTCCCATAAAGTTTTTATGGGAACTCAAAACTCGAAATTAGGAATATATATCAAGCTTTCGCTCTTATTACCGGCTGCAATTGATAGTACATGTATTTCCATACATTTGTGCAGAGTCTCTTGATCCAAACTAGGTTTTACCCTTTAAATTTCGATAAATGAATACTGACGAGGCGTCGGCGAATATGTTGAAATCGGCCATGTTTTTGTATAAATATAAAACAGTAAAAACAATAACCCGGTAATGGCGCCGAAACGAATAGACCTTTTCATCGATGCAGAATCGGAATCGAGATTCTATCAAGTTACAATGAAATCCCTTCATAAATACGACCTATAGACTATGTTAAAGGTTTTCGGGTTTTGGGCTTGGGCAGCCATCACGGCTAAATGGTCGCGACCAAAAGGGGACGTTCTCATCTCGACATTATTTGGAGTCATCCTACCATGTTACAATGAAATCCCTTCATAAATACGACCTGTTTTGTCTGTGCTAAAGTTTTTCGGGTTTTTGGCTCGGGCAGCCATCATGGTTGAATGATCGCGGCCAAAAGGGGACGTTCTCATCTAGCCATTATTTGGAGTCATCCTACCAGGTCACAATGAAATCCCTTCATAAATATGACCTGTAGACTGTGCTAAAGGTTTTCGGGCTTCGGGCCCCTGTAGCCGTCACAGTTGACCAATCACGACCAAAAGGGGACGTTCTCGTGGACATTATATGAAGTCAACCTACCGAGTAGCAATGAAACCCCTCCATAAATACGACCTGTAGACTGTGCTAAAGGTTTTTGGGTTTTGGGCTCGGGCAGTCGTCACGGTTGACAGATCGCGACCAAATGGGAAGTTCTCATCTAGACATCATACGGAGTCATTCTACCAAGTTACAATGAAATCCCCCCATATTAATATGATCTGCAGACTGTGCTAAAGGTTTTTGGGTTTCGGGCTTGGGCAACCGTCCCGGTTGACAGATCATGACCAAATGAAGATGTTCTCACCTAGATATTATACAGAGGCACCCTACAAAGTTACAATGAAATCCCTTCATAAATACGACCTGCAGACTGTGCTAAAGGTTTTCGGGTTTTGGCCATCACGGTTGACCGATCGCGAACAAAAGGGGACGTTCCCGTCAAGACATGCCCCCAAACCTGCATATGAAATTTCGTGACGATCGGACAAGAACTACGGGGGACAGTAGCCTGTGCTAAAGGAAAATGTGAACAGACTCATAAACTAACAGACTCAGAGACTGACAGACTTCCGCACGCGAGATGGCTATAGCTTATCTCGACTTTGTCAAGTTAAGCTAATGAGTCTCTAGTGTTATTATTCACTGGCGTAACAGTAATATTGGGGGCCCTTAGGCCACATACTGTAATTATTCAGTACATAATAATGTCATATTCTAGCACAGTGGCTGGGTACAAACATTCTATTCAGTATAAAATCCATCCAGCCTTGACTAGCTTAAGAAGTTCTAGTGATGGTTAGTGGTAACAGTGTGGCCGTCGCGGACTGGCACTTTTAACGGTTGGGAAATAATTCAGCGGATGCAATATTAGATCCCAAGCACTATTTATGGGAGTAATAGTAAAAAAATTAATTAATGAAGCACCGGGTACACCGGGGTGGGGGGGGGGGGGGGTGGGCGGGGGGGCTTCAGCCTCCCCACTTTTTTGCATGTTTTTTGTATGCATATATTTTAACACAACCAATGACTGGTGAAACAAGGGGCGGATACAGAGCTTCCCCCATATTTTCGCCAGCTATGTTTCTCTCGTACTGGTTCAGTTTCGAAGGATTTCGGATCATTTTTTTTTGCAGTCTGTTCAAAAAATCGGTTAACTGAAATAGATAGTAATCTTACAGACATACAAGTACCAAATCCACCCCCAGACAAGATAATCCACAGACAGTATAATTGGTGTAAACGTCTGCTAAAGCATACAGGTGAGGTCTGTTTATCAGCTTTGGTCGTTTCGACCAAAGCTGATAAATAGACCTCACTTGTATGCTTTACCGACGTTTTTTAACGGCTCTATAAGTATGAAATCTTTGAAATACATCTTCTGAAAAATCTCAAAATATCCACTCAGATGCATGGAAATGGGGGTTTTGGGACCCTGGAATTTAAAATTTTCATACCGACGACCATCCATCGCCCGATCGCCCCCCCCCCCCCCCACCCCACACACACACACTTTGAAAATCGTTCCACCGTCTCTGCATTATGACACCACCCTGTGCCGACAACGTCTTCAGGGCGAGTACGGGAAACAAAGGTTTGAAGTTGATACTCTATAATATTAAATGTTTCCGTCATGCCTATTACGTCTGAAAAGTTAGTTTGTTTGAAAGTCAACCAGTAAATTATGAATATTTTCAAAGTTTTTTCATTCAAACTGCGGCAGTTTGAGTTGAGTAGAGAGAGGACATTCTTTTTTGCAAGAGATTTGATCTTTAAATTGCTCGGGGATAAAGTACTTACAACCAGGGTCAGAAATACTAAATGGGAGGGCCGAGTCTTTTTCGTCCGAAGAAAAGAAATTATTGAATTTTGCCACAAAGCCAAAAGCATTATTGGTTCGGATCTCATTGAGTGATATTGTATTAGCCATATTTACGAAGTGGAGGAGACAAAAACTGAAGGTTCGGATATACTGTGATCAATACAATTGGTTTCAGTGCTTGTGCATAATGCATTGACTTTGCATAATGAGAAAGTGAGGAAAGGTGGAGACAATATTAACTTTGATGTCAAGAAAAGATATTATTAGTTATCCTTGTGTTTTCCTGCGTGTATGGTAATTTACACCGGTTTGGTAACTCATACACCCTGAGGCGAAGCCGAAGGGTGTATGAGTTCCCAGAACGGTGTAAACAAACAAATATGGATGTCATTGGAACTGACTCAACGAGCTTGTTCCAATGACATCCATATCTGTAATATTGTATTGCACATAAATATTAAATTTCCTGTATTTTTATTTTTGTTCTATAACATAACCGAGCGGAGGGTATAGATTAATAATTAAAATGGGTACTTTTTTAGCCATATAGCCTGCTATTGTGTATTCTTGTTTCTACACCATGGTTAACCACGGTGTAAAAAAGCTAGGATGGATTGCAAGTTACGGGTGCGTGGTGGCTCATTGATAGACTGTTGGACTCATGTGCTAGAGGTCCCTAGTTCGATCCCGTCCGGAACGAACCGCGTTGTGTACTTGGGCAAGGCACTTTATCCCGGTTGCCTACATGGGTCACGATGACGCTGTGCACTAAGACGTACACATGTCTTCAACCGCTGTAACCCTGCTTGAGCGGTGCTTGAACAGAGTTAGAATGTTAAGGAGCTGACAGTTGCTCGTCGATGCTCGGTGGTTCTCTCCGGGTACTCCGACTTCCTCCACCTGTAAAACTGTCACGGTCGCGATTAGCCATTGTGCATAAGTATGTGACCTTAAAACACCAATAAATGAATAAATGCATTAAGGTGTTATATAAGTAAGGGAAACTAACCCTCGGTTCGATCCCACTTGCGGCAACCGCGTTGTGTCCTTGGGCAAGATACTTCACCCCCATTGTCCACGTGGGGGCACGGTGACGCTGTGTACTGAGGCGTACTGCACGTCGATGGTGCACCTGTCTTCAAACAAATGCTAACCCTGCTTGTGTGGAGTTAGTATGTTGGGGAGCTGACAGTTGCTCGCCGTTTCTCTCCGGGTACTCCGGCTTCCTCCACCCGTAAAACTGTCGTGTCCATGATTAGCGATTGTGCAGATATATGTGACCTTAAACACCAATAAATAAATAAATAAATAAATAAATAAATAAATAAATAAATAAATAAATAAATAAATAAATAAATAAATAAATAAATAAATAAACAAATAAATAAATAAATAAATAAATAAGGGGAACTAACATAGCTTACAACGTCTAAAAGTTTTATGCTCACACGGAGGTCTTTGAAAATGCCAAGTATTGTGCAATAGTATATTGTACACACCTGCTGCGCAACAATACAAAAATCTTCCTGTAGATGGGATGACACTGCCCTCGATTTACGCGCCTGCTTGGGAAAAAGTGCCACTACTCCTATACGCCACCATAGACAGCAAGTACTCACCTCGGGTTCCTTTTCACGGCCTGAGCCCAATGAGGAAATAAATTTCAAAACTTTATCCATGAATATATATATATGTATAATGTGTATGCAGTTTGTTCAACAGCTTTATATATCTATTCTGTGATTCATCGTCAATCGGATTTAACTCAGTAGTTTTATTTGTACATCTTTGTCATCCTAATCCCATTATTGGTGTTTAAAACAACATCCTGTACTATAACAAGTCATATTATTAATTCACAAACAAACCGTTATGATGTACTAATTCATTCAAGTACCTTCCGCACATCTAACTTTACTGATGTGACGTCCACAACTTTTCAATTTATCGAATAGCCTCAAGCAATAGATGTTCATCTGTGCTGTTGTTTTCACATTAGTCACGCTTGAAAAGTATTTATAAGACAGCTGAAGTGTAATAAAAATTCTTCGGACTTCCGTTGATTTGTCGCTGTCCTCTAACGAGGAGGCCTACCCAGTCCTCCACCGGGGTATTCCTCACCACTTCCCTCCCCCAATCTCCCAGCATTCAGTCAAAAAGTATTTCATAATCCCTCCCATCGGCGCTTTCTCGATCGCCCCAACTATAAAATTTACCCTTTCCCTAGTGTCATTTCCCATCGTTTATCCTTCATGTTTTCGTTCCATTTCTCCATTATGTGTCTTGTTCTAATTGTCAAATATTTGGAGCATTCTAAAATGAAATGTTCCAAGGTATCCGTTACTCCTAAATTACATATTTCATCGTGTGAGAACCATAACGTTTTATCTTCCACTGGAAGATAGAACCGTATGGTTATCACGCGACGATTTGGCACACTCTTTCCCCGCCTTTTCTGATTCTCCCCACAACTCCAGTGACTTTGATCTCACTTTGAACAACAAAGACCCCCTCCCCTCCCCAAAGGATCCATAGAGGCACTCCTCAAAAGCTGAGGCATCTTTTTTCTACATCCCGTCTAAAAAAAAGCATATCGTTGAGCTCGTTCCAATGAGGGTCATAAGCTATGCTTTCGACGCAAAAAATGAAAAAAATATTTATTCAATAATTCTGTCGTCTGCTTTTCGTGTAAGGTAAAGGGTTAAAAAGACCCGAGTCTTCTTGGGAATGCATTATTCAATTACACTCTAGAATCGGATGGGTTAAAAATCAACCCCGATCAACTGGGTTGAGTGAATATGAACCCATTTGGGTTCATATTCACTCAAACCAGTTGATTTGGGTTGATTTTTAACCCAACTAATTTTAGAGTGTAGTACAATATACATGTAAAAAGTCGTGACTGAATTTCTTATTTAATTAAAACGCATTTTATCGGTCAGGGCCGCCAAGAGAGAGGATGGGTCTTGGGCAATGTGAAGAACGGGCGTTACTGAGCCTACGAATGGCGAAGGCGCGAAGCGATAAGCGGGTCCTCCCTCAGAAAATCTTTCCAAATTAGTGCTAGGAGAAACATTCCCCTGCATTTTCTTTACAATATCTAGTATTACACAAAACCAGTACAAAACACCACACACTGTTCATATAATAAAGTATTTTTGCATGTTTAGCTCAAGTTTGTAAGGGAATTATTTTTAGACCGAAATGTATTACTGCGCCTTGTTTCAATTTTCCAATTTTGCTGGACGATCGAATTGGACCAATGTGCTCCTCACTTCTCGCTGTGTTTTGTAGAGAATCATAGCACGATTTTGCCGCGACTGCCCTGTAGAAGATTTATGGGATAAACAAAATAAACGTACAGTATTTTCAAGTAAAAAATTTATTCTACTCGCAGAATTAAGAATGAAACCGACGAGTCAGAGGCTCGTTGGTTTCATTCTTTATCCTACTCGTAGAATATTTTTTTTTACTTGAAAACACTATACGTTTATTCTAAAACACTATACATTTATTCTATATCTATCTCACAGTATGGCCGACCGTGTTCGTGACACAAGTGTCCAGGTATCATATCTAGTCTTACAAGAAAATACATGATCATGATTACTAGCAAGATAGAATCGATATCTTGACTCCAATCCTGACGAAAATGTCCCGAAGCATTATTGGAGGAGGGGGAGTGTGCCCCAATACCTCCGCACATTAGCGTCACCACTGCCGGTTCTTACGTTCACACGCGTATCTTCTCGTGGGCTATTCTGACAAGTGGTCTATAGACTACAACCACCGAAATTAGCTACGGCAAACAAAAATGATGTGGTGAAAGATGTAACTGCTTTTTCCACCCCATTGTCGATTTCCGTAGCTAACTTCTATAAATGGTCCAACTCAGGGTTTAATCCTAGGAACAGGAATTCTCTGGTCCTCAATTTTGAAAGTCAGTGACGATTCCAGGGATTTTCCGATACTTGTTTGTTAATATCAGTCCCAATATCCGGAAAATTCATAGGACAGAACCAGAAATGAGAGGTTGCATTCCGCATTCCCGATTCTAGTCTATATGAATTCCCAGGGCAGTAGCACCGATTTTCAGTACCGATAACCTGGAAACTCCCGTTCGCGAGATTAAACCAAAGCTCCAACGGCGATGCTGGTCTCGTAATAAATTGATATTTGCCGTCATCTCATAAACTATAATACGCAATCATCGATACCATGGTCTTTGAATTTCCCGGGTATCGTAATTGACTTTCAAGACCGGGAGCCACAGAGCCGTTAAATTCCCTTAAAGTCAATCACGATACCAGGGAAATTCGTATACCATGGTATCAATGATTGCATATTATAGTTTATGAGATCACAGCGAATATCAATTTCTTCCGAGATCAGCATCGCCGTTGGAGCTATGGTTTAATCTTGCGAACGGGAATTCCCCGATTACCGGTTCTGAAAATCAGTACTGCTGCCCGAGAAATTTAAAGGGCTAGAATCGGGAATCAAAGGTTGCGGAACGCAACCTTTGATTCCCGGTTCTGTCCTATGAATTTCCCGGATAATGGGACTGATAATCACAAACGAGAACCGGAAAATTCCGGTATCGTGACTGACTTTCAAAAAACGAGAACAAGAAAATTCCCGTTCCCGGGATTAAACCCAACTGTCCGGCGAAACAAAGAATTCTCATTTTTGGGCGACTCCCACCCCTCCCACGGGATTTACGCGCCTGTTCCTTTTCCCGTATACGCCTACATCACCAAAAAAGCAAATACTCACCTTAGGTTTCTTTCCACGACCTGGTCCCAATGAGGACAAAAATCGCAAAACTTTATCCATGAAAATATAAACGTAGTTTGTTTAACAGCTTTGTTTATTCATTTATTAGGTGATGAATTGGGTTTTACCCGGATGTTCTATTTGCAGATCATTGTCATCCCAATTCCAATATTAATGACTCGAAACTCTCCTGTATAAAACAATATATCCGTTCGTCTTTTAAACAAAATTATGATTTCACAAACGACAGTTATGAACTATACCAATTGATTCACACACCTTCCGTAAATCAAACTGATGACGCGACGTTCACAATTTTTTAAATTTGTCGAATAGCCTCAAGCAATAAATTCTCATTTTTGCTGTTTTCATATTATGTTTTTTATTATATTCACGTTTTAATTTTTATGAAAACGAAATCACCATGATGAATAAAAAAGGCTTTAGTATTTTATATTATATACCGGTACCATGCTTTTTTAACTTCTTTTTTGTGCAACTGCTGTTAGGGTGTAACGCATTAAACTTTTGAATATATTTGTTATGCTTGAAAAGTATTTAGAACACAGCTGAAGTTCACAAACAAAGGCACGTATGAAGTGGCGGGGTCGGGGGCACGTGCCCCCAACCTTTAAAGAGAGAGAGAGAGAGAGAGAGAGAGAGAGAGAGAGAGAGAGGAGAGAGAGAGAGAGAGACGCTTGACAATTATTTTGAACGCAGCTGAAGTTCACAACGGACATGTGTTCACAACCAAGATGTTATTTTCGTAATCTGTGACACGGGCCGGCACTCGAAGAGAGACAGAGAGAGAGAGAGAGAGAGAGGGGGGGGGGGGGGGTAGCATTTTATCTTTCTGACCGATTCTAACAGGAGTTTTGTAATTGGTTAAAAGCATTTTATAGACTTTCTAACGGAAGTCAACATTTCGCCCCTTGAGTGTAACAAGGCGCCATCTACAATACTAAAGCTTAGCAGATAGCGTCTTGTTGTATTCAGAAGACGAATTCCAACTCTAGAGCCCAAAGGTTATACATTTCGAACACAGAGGGCATTCGGACTTCTCCAGCAGTTGAATATTCATAGGTAGCAGATGAAAAATTCTCATTCAAGGTGCGTGTGTGGGGGTGGGGTACAAATGGTTTAAATGTCTAAAAGTTTGAGTGTTTGACAGCCGATGGCGGGGGTGGGGGTGGAGGCTGTTGGAAATTCAGAATACATACCCCTCCCGAGCCAAGATGATCTAGCCACATTTCTGCCAGCACTCCAAATTAGCCATGCCCGTCCACAATACCGTTGTGTCTGGCACGACTGAAAAGATGCATAGAAGTGAGGGATGTTCACATAATCTTGAAAAGGCGCGCAAGTTCATGTCGTGGTCGGACAAACGTGACTCACAGCCTCACCGTCACCCCACTCCAAAATCCGAAAATAGTTACATGTAGGCCTGAAGACAACACTATAAAACTTTTACAATTGTATTTTCTAGAATTATATTTTCTGCCTATTAATATAACTAACTAAAATGAATCATTAGCATTTTAAAAGATATGGCAATTTGCCACCTGGCAAATTGCCATATCTTTGAAAATGCTAATGATTCATTTCAACATATTTAAAGTCATAACTAGAAAATACAATTCTAGAAAATACAATTGTAAAAGCTTTATAGTATTGGCTCCTGGTTGTAATCATAACTGCTTATCAGACATCAGAGTAAAAAAGTCTTTGGGCGGGTTAACGAATGAAGAGAACCAGCTTTTGAGGAATGCCTGGATAGTCCATTTGGACGATGGGTGGGAGGGGGACACTGCTGTTCAAACCGAAGTCAAAGCCACCCACTGAAATTGGAAAAGTAGGTATGAGAAGTATCAAATGTGTATGAAGATTGGATGCAATGGAGAAGAAGGAACTATTTCTCGAAGGATCTCCCAAAATTCAGTTCAATTGACTAAGATTTATTCACTATATTTATTTATTAGGGTTTAACGACACTTTAACAGCCAAGGTCATATCGTGTCGGGGATAGTTTTACGGGTGGAGGAAGCCGGAGTACCCGGAGAGAACTACCGAGCAACGACGAGCAGCTGCCAGCTCCCCAACATCGTAACTCCGCACTGCAGCACAGGTTGGGTTTGATTGGTTGAAGACATGGCACCATCGACGTGCAGTACGCCTTAGTACACGGCGTCATCGTGCCCCCACGTGGACAATCTGGGTTAAGTGCCTTACCCAAGGACACAACGCAGGAGTCCGAATCGATCGCTCAGACGGTCACCCATCCAAGGACAAACCGGGCTCGACGTTGCTTAACTTCGGTGATCTGACGAGAACCGGTGACCGGAACGCCACCGCGCACCTATTTATTCACTAAGAGTATAAAGAAGAAATTGGATGGGAAAAGTGGGAGTGGATGGCTGTGCCTATCGCGTAGTCGAGGAGAGAGAAAGTAAAGAATTTCGTGAAACAGTTTCCGTATACAGGAACAAGAAAGGAAGGGCGTAATTGCCTGGTTGGGGGCAAGAATGACGAAGAACTTCTCTTCTTAGAACCGCAACACATCAGCGACCCGCAGAAGTGACATCATTATCACAGTTTTGAATAATAATTTATTTATTTATTGGTGTTTAAGGTCACATACAATGGCTAGTTGTGACCGTGACAGTTTTACGGGTGGAGGAAGCCGGAGTACCCGGAGAGAACCAATGCCGAGCATCGGCGAGCAACTGTCAGCTCCCCAACATTGTAACTCTGTTCAAGCTCCCCTCCCCTCAAGCAGGATTACAGCTGTTGAGACATGTGCACCATCGACGTGTAGTACAGTAGTATGTAATGTGGTTTTCACCCCCTGTTTGGGGGACCCCGGTGGGGGACCCGGATGTGACTTCATAATCCCGTGACCCAGTGGCGCCATGTTGTGTTGTCATGGTAACCCGCGTGAGCGGCCATCTTGTGACGTCATCACCATAGTGATACATGGTGTGAGTGCGCATGCGCAGCGCGTGTTGTCAGGGTGATACGTGTTTCTGTCGTCCATTTTGTATACTGGAGGCCGCCATCTTGGTTTCTATGGTAGCAAGTGATTGCTATGTTACCTAAAGTCCTACAATAGGACAAGGGTATATTCGGAGGGTATGTTCGATCGAATCGGAGTAAATCGAATTACCACAAACAACCCGAAAATCCCTCCAAATCACCAAAATCCACCCCAAATCACAGAAATTGACTTTATTTGATACGGATTTCCCATCTTATCGGCTTTGTACGTAGTGCTATAGTACCAGGGGGGATCCCTGGGGGTGTGGAACTAGAGTATATCTAATTACCCAAATAGACCCGACCACCCTTACAAACCACCAAAATCTCCACCAAACCACCCAAACGGACATGTGAAGCCCCATTTTGGGCATATAAAAATAACACGTTATGATATAGTACCAAGGGGTACAGGGGATATGTTCTATTGAATAGGAGTACAGGGCATCATTTTCCCAGAATCCCATTTTTAATGCCTATTGCATATGTTTCTCTATCACTAACAGTCTATTCAGTCCAAACTATCTCTGGTTTTCTCGTCCAAGTCGTATAATTATCAGTGCTTGATTTCCCATAATGCAGTTATCTCCCTTGTGTATATCAAAAGCATTCCCAAACCCAATAAGCAATCGAGTAGTTACTGATAAAGCATTGCTCGAATGACTCGAATCCCATCGAGCAAATGAGCTTTAGAGTAATTGCTCGATCGAGTGACTCGGCATATTGCTCGAACGACTCGAATCCCAGCGAGCAAATGGGCCAACGAGCAATTGCTCGTTCGAGTGACTCCTCGAACGACTCTTCGGCTCATTTCAGTATTTGAGGATACCTATGGCCCAGGTATTGTATTATTTGAGGATACCTATCGAGGATACCTTTTAGAGGATACTTATCTGAGGATACTATTATCTGTACCACAAGACATATCTATCCCAAATATCACTTATAAGCCATCGAGCAGTTACTGAAAAGTCATTGCTCGAACGACTCGAATCCCATCGAGCAAATGAGCCAACGAGCAATTGCTCGTTCGAGTGACTCCTCGAACGACTGTTCGACTCATTTTAGTATTTGAGGATACCTATGATATGGCTACGTATAAGTTGAGGATACCTTTGAGGATACTAAATTGAGGATACCTATGGCCTGGTATTGTTGGAGGATACCTGTTGTAGAAACCTTACATCTGTGTTCTTCTGTTATTCGGCCCCATATCTCATCCATTACTTCCTAGCTATACCTATCTCAGTCTCGACTATAACATTGATCAAGGTTGAATCAGATGTCTCCTGTATACATATAAGGCATTCCGTAATTGAGATTCCTAGCCAAGTCCGTAAAATTTGCAAAAATAGGCATGGGATATTCTAGGATGTTCAACGGACGGAACACTACTGGGGTATAATCCCGGTAGCGGAGCGAGGATTTCTCTTCCTCGAAGACCACTATTTTATCAATGTCAACTCCAACCCGTGCAATATTTCAATATAGTAGACAACCCAAACGGCAAGTGTATCTTATTTGTAACAGTTCGGCACAGACCCTAGGTAAGAAAACATGGCCCCTAGATAACTACACAGAAAGCCCAGTGGCCCATGGTAGGCCTATCCAACAATATTAGAAGGGTGTGGCTGTTTGGATTGTTCAAAGACCTCCGTGTAGCCCAATATATGCATACAACTGTTTCAGATAGTTGATAGTTTGGTGACATATGTCACACCTCTCCTCAAAATTAGCGAAGGGAATCTGTGGTCAGGGACATGGCGATAAGGTGTGTGTGTGTGGGGGGTGGGGGGGGGTGGGGGAGGGGCAATCCTTGTCAAAATTTCCTATAGTTGGAAATTGGGAGGCCAAGTCATGAGAAGTTGGAAATTCCATCTATCTGGATTTTAGAGCTTCTTTGGTGATGATTGTGTCTCCTTTACTTTACAAAATTCCAACTTGGTTTCAAATCAGCAAAAATTCCAACTGTTACTATTTACAACTACAGTGTACGCAATATCGAGTTTTATAAGTATGCATGATGTCAATCGGCATTAGATTTTTACAGTACGCTTACTTATCGTAATAAAAAAAAAAATCTTCGAAATGCACTTAAAAAAAATCACATAATGTAAAATCGTTATCCTGAGTTAATTCCATCATTCACAGTTACAAAAATGTCTGAAACATCGAAAATTGATCATTCCTGTAAAAGATTGGATTCAATTTTAGGACAGCGTGAATTGCTCAAAGTTATCAGCTTGAGCATTTGTTTAGCACATATTCAATTCCCAGAAGAATACCAAATAATAATAACCTGATAATTCTATCAGAAATGTGTTGGCATTTCAGTTACTAGAATCAATTTTATACCCCCTTTCATAGCGTCATTTTCCAAAGTTTTCTGGGTAGTGAATTTCCAACTAGAGGGAGGGACCGGGAGGGGGGCCCATCCCGGTCCCTCCCTCTACTTGGAAATTCACTACCGCCCCTCCCCCAACCGGAAACCTCTAGCCACGTCCCTGACTGTAGTGTTGTGGTACAAGCTGATGGCCGTGGATATTTTCAATGATCGTGGCCTCCTCGTCTGAACTCACCAAACATCATAGCACTGTGTAGGTAATGACAGACGAGCGGCTTCATGTTATCGCCTGGAAAACATGCGCCCCCACACCCCAGGCCTACAAACAAATTTATTCGGACATTCTTCGTCTAAATTATAGAGTATCACTCATTACTGCGACGAGGTCGACACTGTTCGACTTTTAAAAAACGTTTAATAGAATTTACTTTTTCTTGGATTTTCTATTCCTCGGTTGCTTTGTTAGCCCTTTACCTAACTCAAAACAGAGGACGACACTTGCAAAATATTTCTCGAAAAACTTGAAATGTTAATGTTTGCCTCCAAATATACCTTACGACCCATCACTGGACCGAGCTGGAAAAGCTCGTTCCAATGAGGTGTCATAAGCTATGTTTTTTTTTTTTTAAGAAAAGAATGACAAAAATCTTCAAATTTGAACTTTGAACGGCCAGATACTTCGGTTACATTGGGTATATAGTCCTAACCAGTTGAGTGACAACTGTCACCCTCGGCATTGACCAACGTCTTCATAAAAGTAAAGTGACACACATGGGTGGATTACGCAAGAATACACTCTATTAGTATTTATTTATTGGTGCTTAAGGTCACATACGAAGTGTAATCCGGCGATCTGACCGTGTCAACGAGACGGATTGCGATAAACAAGATCACTTTACTGTCATAATAAATTTTACTGGAACAACTTCACGTGAACTCTAATGTGAACCGTTTAACCCTTTACCTAACATGAAAAGCAGACGACACTTGCAAAAAAATTTCTTGAATAACTAATTTTTTTTCATTTTTTGTCTCAAAAACATAGGTTATGACCCCTCGTTGGAACGAGCTCGTCGAGCTCGTTCCAACGAGGGGTCATAACCTATGTTTTTGAGACAAAAATGAAAAAATAATGAAAAATAATTGGCGATTTTTGAGAATAGCGCTGGCCGGTTTTGGCCGTTACGTTGGGTAAAGGGTTAAACCACTCGTGGAGATTTATGACCGAGAATTGTTGCCCCAGAGTACAATAGCACACTTGTTGCCAATCTATCCTATCTCGTTATGTGTCGTTGAAGGGATGCGATGTTGTAGTGCAGAATGTTTCTTCATGGGTTATGATTTCCCAGGGTTATTTGATAATTTCAAGCTTCATGAACAATAATTACTGTCTTGTAAGAACACCTACTATTAAAAATTCACACTTCACTTTTAATTTAATTTTAATTTATTTTTCACCTATGAAATGCCCACAACTCTGATATCACCGTTATCAAAGGTTCTAAAGTGATTCAATATTACCATGCAATAAGTTTTAGGTCTTCTGTTTACGATCTTATAAATACTTCACCTCTTCACCGGTAATGCGTATCTCCTAAATTTGCTTTTGTGCATTCTCCGGGAGCGCGGTGGCTCAGTAGGTAGAGGTGCAGGCTGCAAGCCGGGGAGGGGGGGGGGGGGTCCTCGGTTCGAATCCCACCTGCGGCAACCGCGTTGTGTCCTTGGGCAAGACACTTCACCCCCATTGCCCACGTGGGGGCACGGTGACGTTGTGTACTACGGCGTACTGCACATCGATGGTGCACTTGTCTTCAACCAATGCTAACTCTGCTTGTGTGGAGTTAGTATGTTGGGGAGCTGACAGTTGCTCGCCGTTGCTCGGTGGTTCTCTCCGGGTACTCCGGCTTCCTCCACCTGTAAAACTGTCGAGGTCATGATTAGCCATTGTGCAGAAATATGTGACCTTAAACACCAGTAAATAAATTGTGCATTCTCCATCTTTCAAAACAAACTAATTTCGTCTTTATGAAGCGGTAATAAAAGTCATCTCTATTCAGTTTAACCTTTTCCACATCGTGCCAGTAAGAATCTCGTGTGAAAATACCCCCTAACATAGCGGTTGGACACGGCCAGGAAACTGACCAAAATAAGCCCACCATAGTCTAAAATATCTTATAAAGGTCTCGATAAAACCATACAAATATGGATATCATTAGAACCGGCTAGTCGAGCCTGTTCTAATGATATCCATATTCGTATGGTTTTATTGAAACACTGTGAGAATTTTTTTCGAAAAATATGAAATTTAACCCTTTGATACTTTTGTAGGTGTTGTTACGTATGAAATCAAACAGAACGTTGATACTTTGTGGACATTTGTTTTATTATTTTTTGATTTTTTTAAAAGTTTTAACCTCAAATTCCTATTTTCTCCCGAATAGTGCTCAGTGATAACCGATGAGCCAAATCTTATCGTAGCTAAAAATACTAACATAATCCTGCTGTCAAGACTTCTTAACTGGTTGAGTGCTAGAAGCCACTATCAGGGCTTTCAGAAAATGATACGAGAGCAAAAGCCAACACTCTTCCTGCTTTTATTTCATATTCAGTCAAACACCATTAATATTTTGTTCATATAAATTTGTTTTATTACAAATTATTGGAGAGTGTCTGTGGGCACTCTCCAATAATTTGTAATAAAACAAGTTTTGAATAACAAATTCAGACCACCAAAAATAATCTAGCCCTCAACCAGATAATCACTAATGCGAAAAATATCCTGTTATTTGTACTTTGCGACGTTTGACGTCGCATTTTGAAAAAGTTAAAGAAACTGAATTGCCAGCGACGACGTTTGAACGTCAGGATAATTGATGTCTCAAAGGATTAAATCATTTTTTTAAAAAAGCTGTGTTAGGTAAAGGGTTAAGACTCTGAATGGAGGAACCGAAACTGTCCATTTTATGAGAAAAAGCTGCTGACATCCTTCATAAATGTATAGTGGAAAGTGCTAGTTAAGTGTGGGCTTTGGGGCAAAGTTTGGCTGCTCTGGGAGCATCAGACGGGAATGTGGATCGGGCGCGGTGGAGCTCGTGTAGGCAAGTTCCTTCGAATATCCGATAAACGAATCGATTCGAAAATGGGTTGAAGGTTCGATTCGATTCGACTTTAATCTGTTATATTCGTAAAAATTGAACAGTGTGTTTCCAGCGCGATGTTACGAGTTTCTGCTTTTGCGCCAAGGGGACAACAAACGAGATACGGAAAACAAGCGCGCGAACTTTCTGGACCCGGTGAAAACCTTATTATAACGCCTCGCCCCCCACTCCTCTGTGAAATGAACTTTATTTTTTTTTTTGTTAAATGCATACGCGAGAGGGGCATCGTCATTGTTTCAAACCTTCCTGAAGCGTTCGTTCCTTTCCGGCTTTTTTTTTTTTTGTTTTTATTTTATCTTTTCAAATGACGTCATGAGTTTTTCAAAGTTTTCTGTAAACAAAACACATGTGTCTATTCGGCATGGCGGAAATAAATATACAAAAGCGCACATGCGTTTGAATGGGTTAACCCTTTGAGCTCTAGTGGTATCTTCCATGCCAGTTCAATGCCACCAATTAGAAGAGTCCATATTCATTATTTGGGTTAGACCAATCAATATTTTCAACGTGCAGCCCTAAGGCTGCACGTTGAAAATATTGATTGGTGTACCCCACACATTTACTGAACAGCCATCCTGTTCAGGAACGTTATGACGTATCGTGTTCCTGGCCGGAAAAGCGGCCACTCCGGCTCACAGGGTTGAGAACTGCACGAGATTGCTTTGGCCCAGGATATCACGAGAGCCGAAGGCACATTTACGCTTTCAAGGTACAATATATACTCTAGAAGGCGAATCGACTGTTGACCATTGCAGTTTTTATCATTACCCTGTGCAAAGTTCACACTGTTGGCAGCCAATTTAGCCAGTTGCACTAAATATTTCGATTTGACACCAACTTTTATTTTTCATTGACCAAAGATTTGGCACCCAAAAAGATCCTTTAATCGGTGGAATTTGTGACGGAATGCCATTACAGCAGTTAAGAGCGTGATCGACGATAAAACAAACAAACAAAATATTCCAGTATTAGCCCCCGGCCCGAAAAGATTCTGCACTTGGGGATGCGACGTGCGTCCCATAAGTGGATGAGTGTTGGTCTTCTTCTGTTGCACGAACGCGTACTGCCTGTAGTGGACTGGTGATTACTCGGCTGGTCTTGATTTTATTACCTTTTTTGTTTCTTCCGTATCTTCTTTGGTGGTGGAGGTGGAGGTGGGGATTCCCTAGCTTTTGGAGGTGACGACCGTGGAGTCATGTTTTGATTTTGATTGCGATCGAGTTTGGAGTGCAGCTCGTCAGTTCGTTTTACTAGGTCTGCCACTTCTGCCACTTCGTTATCAAGGTAATCTTTAGTTTCTTGGAGCTGTCTTTCTAGTCTAAGCAGATTTTCTTCCTGGAGTGTGAACCCACGATCTGTTGTTCCAACTATGCATCGTAACTGGTAGAGTGCTGGAAGCCCCAAAATGGACTTTACTAAAAAGCACTGGTAATGGCCCTATCTATTATTCTCCACTGAAGATAGTTTCCTTTGGACCTGGTATAATTTAGATATTGTGCACAACAAATTGCTCTGTTACATTTGATTAGATAGTACCTTAATTGAATCATTGACACAGATATAACTTTGGTGATCGCCCTTTTCACCTTCCGACGATTTCGCCGAGTTCTTTCTGACTTTTTCCATGACCAATTGTCCGTTCACTCTAAAAGTGATTGCCAGTTCATTTTTCAAAATTCGATCAATTGTTTTGGATCAGACAGCGAAAAAAAACCCTCCCCTCCCATTAATAGTTTTGGCATTAACCCTTTGCCTAACATGAAAAGCAGACGATACTTGCAAAAACAAATTCTTGAATAACTATTTTTTTCATTTTTTGTCTCAAAAACATAGGTTATGACTCTCATTGGAACGAGCTCGACGAGCTCGTTCCAATGAGGGGGTCATAACGTATGCTTTTGTGACAAAAAATGAAACCTAATTGGCGAGTTTTGAGAATAGCTCTGGTCGGTTTTGGCAGTTACGTTGGGTAAAGGGCTAAAACACTTTGTTTGACACTGAAATAACACAAGACAAATTCGGGCCAGCGTGAACCCTGGCCCTGGGTCACAATAGCCCATGCGTTGGTACTCTAATTACCGAACAGTCAGTCAGAGTATAACGGGTCTAATTACCGTACTAGCAATATGATAATTACTAAAAATATAACCGTGACTACTGGGGAACTTGTACGTTCTTTGTTTTTTCTGCGTATGTTGACAATAATACAAACCCTTGCCCTATCCCTTTTTATTTGATTCCGCCACACCCTGATGGAGGTCAGTTACACCGTGACAGGTTCTCCAAAGAAAACAAGGTGCAACGGCACCGGTATCTCCCGACAAGGGTTTCTAAGTTGAAAAAAGCGGGAAAAGACTCATAACTTACATCGAATTTTTTTTGAATCGGCGCGATTGAAATCGAATCGACTAGTAGAATATTTCGAATTGAATCTAATATCGAAGCCATAAATATAAATCTTCAAATATCATGTGCTTGTAACTCACAAGAAGCATTCATTTCAAGCCGAGGCCAGCTTCAGCTCCCTTCGGTTATCTCCTTCATGCCACAAGCTTATCCTACCAGGCGGCTGCAGATTGCAGTTGGTAATATATCATCAATACCCCCGCGTATAGATTTCCAATTATGATATCCAAATTAGGGCTGTCACGATTTTTTAATTTGGGAATCGATTAATCGTCGCAAATAATCGATAGTAATCGATTAATCGTACCCAGATGACCCTCCCTCTCCCTTTCTCTGAAGTCGTTAAAAATGAAGTTGAAGTCAGTTGATCTACCTCAAGTAAACAACGAAGACGATCATCTTTTAGATACATTCAAAGCTTTGATGTTCTGAACTTTTGAACCGTCAGTGTAATAATCAAGACCGGTCGGCAGTTGCGAACTTCGCAACTGCCGACCGGTCTTGATTATTACACTGACGGTTCAAAAGTTCAGAACATCAAAGCTTTGAACGTACCAAAAAGACAAATGCTTTTAATGGCTTCTTGAGGTTCAACGTCGACGTTCGTGACCTTTTACCTCCAGAAATAATAGCTTTTTATCCAATTTTTTTTTAATTATTAAACGTCTAAAACGGGGTAAAATTTACCGATTCTTCGACAACGAAAAATACTAATCGATTTCGGCGTGAACGATCGACAATCGATTATTCGATTAGTCGTGACAGCCCTAACCCAAATGGGAGAGATTATGTCTTGGACAGAAAAGCCGGCCTTGTGAGCCCAAAAGGGGTTGATTACTTTCTCCAGCGTACCTTGATTTCTCATTCCTCTGCCTGTGAGTAATAACAATCAATGGTAAGCTCAGCAGGTAGTGGAATATATTAGGAATTCCATTGAGTATGGAAATGGTTTGGGGGTCATTGACTCATATAACCATCTGCTGCTTGGTTATTGATTCTCGGAACAGACTTATCTCTTATTACAGCCCAGTAATTATTCCTTACCTAGGAAGTTGGTTCCAGTATTTCATCGTTATAAATTCAATCTCTCATATTTTCTTTTCTTTCCATTTGTTTTCTCAACAGGGGTGGCGCCAGGGATTTCTCGACAGGGGGGCTGACCTCTCCGACAGGGGGCTATAACATTTGACCCCCCCCCCCCCCAAACGAAGGAAAATGAGTGAAAATTGGTAAATTGGAGAACCAAAATAGAAGCAAATTGAGTATGTTTGTTGATTATTTAACCCTTTACCTACATGTAACCTGAAAAGCAGACGACACTTGCAAAAATAATTCTTGAATAACTAATTTTTTTCATTTTTGTCTCAAAAACATAGATTATGACCCCTCGTTGGAACGAGCTCGACGAGCTCGTTCCAACGAGGGGTATTAATCTATGTTTCTGAGACAAAAAAATGAAAAAAAAAAATAATGAAAATTAATTGACGATTTTTGAGAATAGCGCTGGCCGGTTTTGACCGTTACCTTAGGTAAAAGGTTAAAGTAAACATATTATAATAAGGTCGGGAAATATTTCATCTATAAAGCCAGTTTGACGAACGACATTAAGGAATTTCGTGAGAATCACTATTCTCTATCAAAGTTCCAGTGCTGCACGGGTTCGAGACTGACAAGACGAGATATCCACATTCGATTGTCGGAAGGAAATTTCTCGTGAAGTCGGGTTTACGAGACTCTCCGACGGACTGACTAAAAATCGCCGACGAAGGGGGGGGGGGGGGGGGCTGGACCTCTCCGACAGGGGCGCTAGCCCCCCCCCCCCCCCCCCCTCCCTGGCCGCCACCATTGTTTCTCAATTGTCCTTTCAAACTAGAAAATGCTTTACAAGCTACCAAGGATTGATTGATTGGATCTTTCTCATCGTCTTCTCATTGCTATTTGTAACTGTTGTGTGAGTGGAGACGGTCACTTATAAGCTGTTAGCTTACTGCCGAATCCACACCATAGATTATTGTTAGAAATTGTACATAGTGAAGAAATTTTGAAATAAATATTGTTTAAACTAAATACCATGGCTGTCAGTTTAAAAGGGGGATAACTCTACTTTCAAAACTTTCAGCCTTCTCCCATTTGAATGAAAATTAATACTAGTAAGTGAATTTACCACTCTTAATTAGTCAAAGCTTATAAGTGGTAGTGATTGAATGGTGATGCGTGGTTTATAAGATCAAAGAATATGCAGCTAACATTCTCATCAATCAACGTTTTACAGTCAAGTACGCGCCCGGGGGTTTGAACACTGTTCTTCAAGGATTATGAATCAAAATCTGAAGTGCAGTTACATGACGATTTGACCAGAAGTATGTACCTAACATCTATCACCCACGATTGGAGAGTATTTATTTATTAGAGGTTAACGGCACTTTCGACAGTCAGAGTCACCTCGTGTCGAACAGTTTTTACAGGTGGAGGAAGCCGGAGAACCCGGAGAGAAACACCGAGTAACGGCGAGCAACTGTCAGACTCCCCAACATACTAACTTCACACAAGCAGGATTAGCATGGGGTGAAGGCAGGTGCACCATCGACGGACAGTACGCCTTAGTACGCAGCGCCACCGTGCCCCCACGCGGGCAATCGGGATTAAGTGTCTTGCCCAAGGACACAACGGAGTTCCCTCTGTCAGGGATCGAACTGTGTACCTCTCGGTTTGAAGTCCAATGCCGTAACCGCTACCTCACGATTGGAGAGAACTGAAATACACGATACCTAAGCTCTAAAATCAGTTGGGTTAAAAATCAGCCCAAATCAACTGGGTGGAGTGAATATGAACCCAACTGGGTTCATATTCACTCCATCCATTTGATTTGGGTTGATTTTTAACCCAACTGATTTTAGAATGTGCACTCTCTTCGATTCAAAATATTAGTCTGCAACTGTCAGCTCCCCAACATACTAACTCCACACAAGCAGGCTTAACATTGGTTGAAGACAAGTGCACCGTCGACGTGCTATACGCCTCAGCACACAGCGTCACCGTGCCCCCACGTGGGCAATGGGGGTGAAATGTCTGGCCTAAGGACACAACGCGGTTGCCGCAGGTGGGATTCGAACCGAGGACCTCTCGGCTTGCAGCCTGCACCTCTACCTACTGACCCACAGCGCCCCCCGCCTGTCGGTCTTCTACACGAAGTAGGCACTGAATTAATCTTATGATTAATATGCTCGGCATCGACTAAATCTTGAATATTATGAAGGAGGCCAATGTACCATCTAGTTCTGTTGACAAAATAGAATGTTTCGACTCACTGGTAAAATGATTATGTAACAACGGTATCCACCTCTTCAGTTGGATACAAGAGTTTTCGGAAGGAAAGATCTTCCGTTAACCCTTTACCTAACCTGAAAAGCAGACGATACTTGCAAAAATAATTCTTGAATAACTAATTTTTTTCATTTTTTGTCTCAAAAACATAGGTTATGACCCCTCGTTGGAACGAGCTCGTTCCAACGAGGGGTCATAACCTATGTTTTTTAGACAAAAAATGAAAACAATAATGAAAATTAATTGGCGATTTTTGAGAATAGCGCTGGCCGGTTTTCGCCGTTACGTTGGGTAAAGGGTTATATCGATAATCGAGGTCTGTCAGTCCGACACTGATCGGAGGTTGATGGGTGGATGGGGCGGAGGGCCTCGCGTCCTGTAGCCTCCCCTGTCAGCTGAAACTAGAGGTGTATCCCATAGGGAATGCGAATACGGTATACTCCTGCATTACCAATTAAGCAAGCTGCAAAAATACTACCAGTCTACCAGAATAAGTTCGGCACCTCCTCCTCCCAAACTCCCCAAATCCCCCACTGAATTTTCAAAGCTTCAAGAACGGATTTGCGGTGTAGTTTAGCTTTACTTCGAGAATAAATGATTGGAAAAAAATTGAGTGACGGACCTGGGAAGGGCATTGTCTGCCGCCTCTGGCATCGTGGTCCAAAGGCAGGCAGGGCAGCTGCCCCCCTACTCCCGTGCTTCCGGCGTCCCTGTATACTATTCTGATAACGGGAACCGTTTCACAGTGTGCAACACTGCAAATACCTTGTTCACATAAATGAATTGGTTTGACATATATAATCTTCGTCTGTCTTAGTGTACATGTTGGGAATATGTTAGGTAAATGACTAACACGTGGACTGGAGTAACATTTAAATTTATCTATGCAAACAAACTGATGCTATATTTGTTCTCACATTTGCACTGATTGCTCGCAATGAAAAAGAGATGTGGACGTGCCTTTCTCGAGTTCCAACACAATTGTTCCCATAATACAGCCGGTCGGTTTATTTATTTTTTACTTTTCCATGCCCCTCCTCATCTGAGTGGATGTTTTCCACCCCTTATCTAGTGTATTAAGATGGATATTTCTTTTACTAAATTAATAAATAAACTGCTACCAGAAGCCTTCACTTCAAACAACGCTTCTCAAGATATCTTTTGGTGACACAACCCAAGTCAAGAAGCCCACCAACAACCTACCCATCTTCTACTTTTACAGACGAAAACAAATATCACTGCCGATGAGGACGGTGGTATTTCCCGTGATAGTCAACATCCATAATCACAACGTATGCGATTATCAATTTTGAAACTTCCAAGACCCTCCCCATCTTATCCTCTCTACTGAACCCATAAGGAACCCCTTCATCTGATAAATCACTACAAAATACTGTCGTACTGAGAAGTTATTCTTCATTTATAGGCCTTAACCCTGTACCTAACATGAAAAGCAGACGACGCGAGCGAACAAAATTATTGAATAACTATTTTTTTCATTTTTTTTTTGGTTAAAAAACATAGCTTATGACCCCTCATTGGAACGAGCTTAACGGGAGCAACGGCCAGTTCAAGCGATAATGCATAAGATAGATAAGCTATGTTTTAGCCAATGGACACCCGGGTGTCCATTGGTTGAAATTTAGCTTGTCTTTCTTACGTTCTTCCACAATGAGTTTTGTCCAGTCAGAAACTCAACTCTGTGCGTGTTTTAACCCTTTACCTAACATGAAAATCAGACGACACTTGCAAATAACTAATTTTTTTCATTTTTTGTCTCAAAAACATAGGTTATGGCCCCTCGTTGGAACGAGCTCGACGAGCTCGTTCCAACGAGGGGTCATAACCTATGTTTTTGAGACAAAAAATGAAAAAATAATGAAAATTAATTGGCGATTTTTGAGAATAGCGCTGGCCGGTTTTTGTTCGTTACGTTGGTAAAGGGTTAACGGTAATCCCAGGGAGCGCGGTGGTTGGCTCAGTAGGTAAAGCTGAAGGCTGCAAGCCGAGAGGTCCCCGATTAGAATCCCACCTGCGGCAACCGCGTTGTGTCCTTGGGCAAGACACTTCACCCCCATTGCGCACGTGGGGCACAGTGGCGTTGTGTACTAAGGCGTACTGCACGTCGATGGGGCACTTGTCTTCAACCAGTGCTAACCCTTCTTGTGTGGAGTTAGTATGTTGGGAAGCTGACAGTTTCTCGCCGTTGCTAGGTGGTTATCTCCGGCTTCCTCCACACGTAAAACTATCCGACACGAAGTGACCCTCCCTGTCGAAAGAGTCGTTAAACCCCAATAAAAAAAAAATAAATAAATAAATAAATAACGGTAATCCTCTTTCCACGTACTATATACATCGAAAACACGAAACAAGCTTGATAAAAATACGATTTTTGAACTTACCTGATCCGAAATATCAACTTTACCTTTGGACGAATGTATATTGTGCATAAAACTTCGAATGCTATTCATCTCAAAATTCCTTGCGACAACTGCAGCTGATGTAGACTGATACAGATAACCGCTCTTTGTCGCTTTTAAAATCTCCCGACACTTGACATTACAATAGGATATTTCGCGTGAGCTGTCTGTATATATCACATTCAAAACAACTTGTAATACTTTTCTACATTCATCAACTCTGTAACCACTGCGACGAAAAATTATGGAAATGCGGAATAATTTTATGTTTGTATTGACATGGAGAACTGGGTTAGAGAATTACCCTGGCGTAAACAAGTGGGTTCTACAAAACAATTTACAATGGCGTTAACAAGTGGGCTCTGAAAAAAGCACATAGTTATTTTTGTTTACTTCGATAATGGTCATAAACCTAATCGTAAATTAGAGACGGTAGTATAGCATACCTATGGATGAGCACTTGGACAATGCTCATTGCCCCCGTGGGGACACGACGACGCCAAGACGTACTACATTTCGATGATGCACTTGCCCCCAACCAATGTTAACACTGCTTATGAGTAACATGTTGAGGAGTCTGGCAGTTGGTCGACCGTCGCCCTTGCCCCTTGGTTCTCTCTAGGTACTCCGGCTTCATCCATCAGTAAAACTGTCCGACATAAGATGACCCTAGCTCTCGAAAGTGTTCTTAAACTCAAATAAATAAATAAATAAATAAATAAATAAATAAATAAATAAATAAATAAATAAATAAATAAATAAATAATGTTGCTACATGTTATGTTAGTACCCTTGTCGAAAGCTCTCATTTACCAACCCCCTTTTTTCGGATGTCCTAGATTAAGGTGGCTTTGAATAGTACTTTGAGGTATTGACTTGGGGAATGCAATTGCACTACGCGGTTGCTTTAATACATTCCATCTTCAGGGTCAGGAATATTCCGACCGAAGATGATTGCAGGAAAAACTTGAAATTGTGATAATTTTCCATTAAAGAAGCATACGTTCTATAACATTACACCAACTTGGAATGTGGAATTTCCAACATTCTCCGACTGGAACTGCATAAATCGCGCAACTTTTGAAGACTTTGGCAAATCGTCCTCTGAGTTCCAATGTGTTCTATGTGCAACTAGGCATTGGAACTCAGGAGACAAAATAATGGGGGAGGGTTGGGATTTAAGGCACCATGGGTAACAATTTTCGTCAATGGAAGGGATTTACAGGAAAGTTAGCTCCCCTTAATTTTCGAAACTTGTCAGTGAATTTAAAACTTAAAGGATACGGAAATTGCATATAAAAATTGATATTTCGAAATGTTATTGACGTTGTATCATCGATGTGCGCATCATTTCACAGTCTGTTTATTTATTTATTTATTTATTTATTTATTTATTTATTTATTGGTGTTTAAGGTCACATATTTCTGCACTATGGCTAATCGTGACCACTACAGTTTTATGGGTGGAGAAAGCCGGATTACACGGAGAGAACCACAGGCAACGGCGAGTAACTGTCAGCTTCCCAACATACTAACTCCACACAAGCAGAGTTAGCACTGGTTGAAGACAAGTGCACCATCGACGTGCAGTACGCCATAGCGCACAAAGCCACCGTTGATGTTCTGTAACTTTTTGTACAGTCCATTATTTCCCCGCGGGAACCCCGGGAAGTGAACCAGTGCCTGCTCACTGCGGTAAACAGGCTGTGTTTTACTGGTAAAATAGGACCCAGTCACCAATGCTTGGGAGGTGCAACCCCTCTCTAAAATGGGCAACATGGTTTATTAACACTCACCCCTGGTCTTGAGTTGATACTCATCTTGTGGTTGGTCATGATTAGCCATTGTGCAAAATTATGTGATCTTGAACACCAATAAATAAATAAATAAATAAATAAATAAATAAATAAATAAATAAATAAATAAATAAATACTGTCCATTGTTACAATGGTTTGCGCATCTTGATTATTTATTTATTTATTTATTTATTTATTTATTTATTTATTTATTTATTTATTTATTTATTTAATGGTGTTTAGGGTCACATATTTATGCACAATGGCTAAGCATGACCGTAACAGTTTTACGGGTGGAGGAAGCCGGAGTACCCGAAGTTTACTTAATATAAAGATTAAAGGAATTTTTCACTGGGTCTTAATGAGATGCCATATTAACTTAGTGAATAGAGCTTAAATAAACAATGGAGGGAAACAATGAATAGAGGCAACTTGTTAACAACTTCTTTGAGAGAGGCTTGCATACAAAAAGGCACATTTAATGACATTTAGTTCGGCCGCCGTGGACTGGTCATTTTCCACGGGTGGGCAACGATATTAGATTCCAAACACTAATTATAGGAATAATCATCGAAAAATTAATTAATGAAGCACCGGGTACAACCCAGTGCTTCATTAATTAAAATTTTCCTGGTGATGATTTTTATGAACTAGCAAACGCATGCGTGGACATCACTGCGAACGCATGAATTGAGACCAGTCCACGGCGAATGTTCTGAATTAATTTCGTCCATCAAACTTCGGTCGCTGGTCATTTGAGTTAAACATTACCGGGAGCCTTGTTTTTCTCAACACAAACATGTTTTTTTGTGTTAGAAGGGTCTGTTTCTTCTCAAACATGCAAACGCACATTCAAAAATGCCCCCAACACAAACAACGATCAAAGAGAATCTGTGGTCAGTCATCCAGTATTTACCTTGTATTTTGATAAATGCGAAAAAGCAGTAAAACCCTTTACCCAACGAATCGCCCGCATTCGCCCGCGTAATATGCAAATTCAGCAGTTGAAAAAATATTATATTTCAAACAATTTCAACAAAACCATATCATGTGACCCCTCGATGGAACGAGCTCGTCGAGCTCGTTCTAACGAGGGGGTCACATGATATGGTTTTGTCGAAATTTTTTGAAAAAAATTAAAAACTGATATTTAAAATAATAAATTTTGATATCGTCTGCGTTGGGAAAAGGGTTAATAATCTGATTCGTTAGTCAAAAAAAAAAAAAAGAAGCCAGGAGCAAAATAGATGAAATCTCTTCAAAGCACTCCTTCTTCTCACAACACTTCAAGATATGGTCTTCGCTTTTTGAGAAACTTTCATTTGAATGATTAAATGTTTACTTTGATGTTGGCAAAATAGTCCGATACAAAGTATGACCCAGTCACCAATGCTTGGGGAGGAAGTCCCCTAAAATGGGAAACATGGGTATTGATTTCCCCACGGGAAACCTGGGAGGTGGAGCAGTGCTTGTTTACTGAAGTAAACAAGTTCTGTTTCCCCTGTTAAAATTGGACACAATAATCAGAGCAGTGTGGAAGTCCTCTAAAGAATGCAATATAGATGTATTTGTTTATTTATTTATTGGTGTTTAAGGTCACATACTTGTGCACAATGGCTAATCGTGAACGTGACAGTTTTGCGGATGGAGGAAGACGGAGTACCCGGAGAGAACCACCGAGCATCGACGAGCAACTGTCATCTCCTCAACATTCTAACTGTGTTCAAGCTCCGCTCAAGCAGGGTTACAGCGGTTGAAGACATGTGCACCATCGACGTGCAGTACGTCTTAGTACATGGCATCATCGTGCCCACATGTAGACAACCGGGATAAAGTGCCTTGCTCAAGGACACAACGCGGGTCGTCCCGGACGGAGATCGAACTCGGTACCTCTAGCATAGAAGTCCAACAGTCTACTACTGAGCCACCGCGCTCCCAACATAGATGTAAGCAACTGACTTAACTTGACTCCCATTATGATGCAATCCTGGCTGTTGAAAGTGTCATTAAACCCTAATACACAAACTTTACTTGACTTTACACTTGTATTGCATCATAATATGGCTGTAGTAGCTGAAAATTAAACACCAATAAATAATAATCCAAGAGGGAATCTCGGGACATGAAGCAGTGCTAGTTTACTGAGATAAACAAGATCTGTTGTACTGGTAAAATATAGCACCCAGTCACCAATTCTTGGTGCCGAAGTCCTCTGCAGTCCTCTAAAATGGGCAACATGGGTATCAATGAATGTCTACACTAGGTTTTATCTCAATGTTGCGGTTCTGATTAGCCATTATGCAGAAATATGTGACCTTAACACATTGAGACCAAGAGGCCGGTTTTCCGGTTTAGGAACATGATACGCCATAATTTTATTAAGTGGAATGGCTGCAATGCAAATGTGTGGAATAGACAATCAATATTTTCCACGTGCAGCCCTAAGGCTGCACGTTGAAAATATTAATTGGTCTACCCCTAAATAATGAATATGGACTCTTCCAATGGCTGTCATTGAATTACCATAGGTGATACTACCAGGGTTCAAAGGCTTAAGCACAAATAAATAAATATCGATACAAAAATGCAGCTTAACAGTTCAATTTCCACATCGTGCATGGCAAGGTACATGACAACGCGGTTATTTTTCAGTGGACATTAACCCTTTGATACTTTTGTACGTCTTATGACGTACGAAATCAAATAGCGCGTTGATACTTTGTGGTCATTTGTTTTGTTATTATTTTTCGATTTTTTTAAAGTTTTAACCTCAATTCCTATTTTCTCATGAATAGTGCTCAGTGACAACCGTTGAGTCAAATGTTATCGCAGATTAAAATACTAATATAGTCCGGCTGTCAAGACTTCTTAACTGGTTGAGTGCTAGAAGCCACTATCAGGGCTTTAAAAAAATTAGGATACCAGAGCAAAAGCCAACACTTTCCTTGCTTATATTTCATATTCAGTCAAACACAAATAATATTTTGCCTGTGGGCACTCTCCAATAAGTTGTAATAAAACAAGTTTGAATAACAAATTCAAACCACAAAAAATAATCTAGCCCTCAACCAGATATAATCACTGATGCGAAATATATCTTGTTATTTGTACTTTCCGACATCTAAAGTTGCATTTTGAAAAACGTTGAAGAAACTGAATTCCCTCTGACGTTTGAACGTCAGGATAATTAAAGTCTCAGAGGGTTAAATATTTCCCCCAGAGAGAGATTCATCACCGAACATGTGCAAATTCGGGCCAAAAGGTTTGGGGATACGAAAAGAAAGAAACAGGGAAAAAAGAAACGAAAAGAAACAAAAATTGCATAGTTAAAAAGTAAAAGGAAGGAATGAAACAGAAATGAAGAAATGGATCAAGAATATTAAATGATTTTTTTGTTAAAACACTGATTTCAGTTTTTAGGTATTCAAATCCGAAAAATGTATTTCCATAAATTTGTATGAAAATGGTCTAAACGATCATTTTCATGCAAATAACAGTAGGGCTGCCGTGGACTGATCACTTTCCACAGGCGGGCAATATTTCCACGGACGCGATATCAGATTCCAAACACCAATTATAGGAATAATCATCAAAAATTTAATTTATGAAGCACCGGGTACAACCCGGTGCTTCATTAATTAAATTTTCCTGATGGTGATTTTTAGCCCGACTGTTTACAGTTAAGGCTATAGTCATGACTTTCGTCCGTCCGTCCGTCCGTCCGTCCGTCCGTCCGTCCGTCCGTCCGTCCGTCCGTCCGTCCGTCGGTCAGTCCATCTGATAACATTTAGAGTTTTGGTTAAAGTTTTTTAGTGAAGGTTAAAGTTTTTTCTTTTTAATTAATATTAATTACTATTGATTGCATCATTCTCATTATGTTTCATGTTATTTTGGGAAATATTTAACCCTTTTTGCAGTCAATTTAACTTACAACTTCCAGGTTAAAGTTTTTTTGTTTACAAAGTTACACCTTTAATTCTTCAAACAGTTTAGTGGAATGTCACTGTTTCTCATTTGGAACAATGTCTACCGTCTAGTGAAGGTTTCTATAGTGATTTTAATTAATACTGGCATGAGTTTAACCCCCTTTAAACTCGTTTTAAGACTTAGTTTCTTTGTATTTGAAATTAGGCTTTTACAACATACTTTGTAACTTTAATTCTTGCATGGTCAATACAACTTAATGATTCCATTTACATCAATGATTTCTTTTATCGGTTTTGGGAAATATTTAACCCTTTTTTGCAGTCAATTTTACTTAGTTTTCCCAGCTTAAAGTTTCGGATTATAGTTTTGCTTTTCAAGGTTGTACCTTTCATTCTTCAAACATGTCAAGATCGACTCTAATTGGTAGCATGTATATTATGTAGAATAAATTATTCTTTGATCTGTGGTTAGCAGAAGCCAGCTCTTAATCTCTTAATTAATCGGACATCAACATTATCCACGAAAATAGGCTAACATGTAATTATTTTTATCCCGCCGATATGCAAACGGGCAAAGATAATCAACCTCGCTGAGAACTCAAATTAACACAGCATGGCGCTGTCTCGCCGCCTGCGAACTCAACAGAATCAAAGGTCTCCATACATCAACCAGTGTTGATTGTTAAGAGCTGTAGGTTTTTAAATTTCTTGTTCGGTTTCGGTTTTGGTTTTTCAGGTGGAGTAAAACCTCGGTTCGGTTTTCGGTTTGTTCATGAGTCCAAGTAAAATTCAATAAAACTCATTCTAATGTCCGGAATCATAACTGAATGGTAGTGAAATTGAGATGAAACTCAATGAATGCCCGAAATAAGCTATAATACATGAAGAATCAGGAAGGCCAATATAATAATTACATAAATATACAGAACTTTTATTGTGCTTGGCCATTTTTCGATGTCTGACACCTACATGCAACTTGAGGAAAGCTGCAAACACAACTAAACTGAAATGTCGAAAATTCACAGAATGTAGCCTTCCCAGAGTAGTGAGAGCACCCAGACACTGCCATTGGCAGTGTCTGGGTACTCTCAGTACTCTGGGATGGCTACATTCTGTAAATTTCTGCAGCAAGAGAGTATTTAATGAAAAAAAACCCCGAAAAACCTTAGATTACGGGATGTCGACGGTTTCGGTTTCCGTTTTAAAAAAAAACCTGAAAACCTCGGTTCGGTTTCGGTTAATCTACAGCTCTATTGACTGTAAGGTTCAAACGCCAGCCCGGTGGCAGTTTTTGCTATGGACGTGTTAATGAGTTGTGGGACTAGCGGGCCCAACATATAGTTTAGAATGGGCGAGAAGTTATTAGGCTAAGAGGCGCGGGAGGGCTTTGAGGACCATAAGCGAAGTTTAACGTATAACGTGAAGTAAAGTTAGTTGGAGGTGCTATCGCGAGCTCGAACAGTTGACTTAATTGGAGCTATCGAGAGCTCGAACATTTGAATTGCTAGGAGTCCGGAATGAGCTTAGTGGAAGCCAGGCAAACGCATTGCATGAATATTATTGGTTTAAATGGTAGACGGAGAGTGGTTTAAGCGGTACAAAACTATAAAGTGGAGTCACAATATATTATCACACGTGTAAAGTGAGTTAGGCCGAGTTGGTTAGAGGAGTTGACGGACAAATTGAGCGTACTTAAAAGGTGGAAGCGACTATACATAAACTATACGTTATGTGTACAATTGCATGGGAAGTGAGAGGAACACCAGGAGCTGAGACACATATTTATTTATTTATTTATTTATTGGGGTTTAAGGTCACATTTTTCTGCACAATAGCTAATCATGACCATGACAGTTTTACGGGTGGAGGAAGCCGAAGTACCCGGAGAGAACCACCGTGCAACGGCGAGCAACTGTCAGCTCCCCACAGTACTAAGTCCACAAAAGCAGGGTTAGCATTGGTTGAAGACAAGTGCACCATCGACGTGCAGTACGCCTTAGTCCACGACGTCACCGTGCCCTCAGATGGGCAATGGGGGTGAAGTGTCTTGCCCAAGGACACAACACGGTTGCCGCAGGTGGGATTCGAATCGAGGACCTCTCGGCTTGCAACCTGCACCTCTACGAGCTGAGGAACAACAAGAGATAACCAGGCGACAGCATTGAACGCGGGGTACCCTGGAAAGAGCTCGAACTTTCGGGGTGGGGAAAATTCATCTGTGATTTGTTTTGTGTTGTGTACATATTTTCATGGATTTTTCTTGATGCGCACATGTGAGTAAATAATAGTGTTTTATTTTCATTAAATTATACTCAGATGATACCCGTCGCTTATATTTTTAAATATCAAGTCACTGACACCTTAAGATGACGAATATGCCCCAACACAACCACAACACCGCGAGGTGGATAGACGTGTGTTCACTCAAAAGCCCGACTGTCCTCTCCGAGCACTCCAAGCTCTAGAGTGATCATAAATCTCACATATCTGCCCCATCGTGTTGTGACAAAATACTGTGCAACAACGTCATTGTTTTTCATTTGGGGCAAGGTCTACTGAAGCTGTATGCACTGGTTTCAAATAATATTGGCATTAATTTAACCCTTTTCAAAACGATTTTCGAACTTACTTTCTTAAAATTTGAAATTAAGCTTCTACCACATACTTCGTTACTTTTTGTTCTTGTATGATCAATACAACTTTAATAACTGCATTTATCATATGACTCGTCCGTTTTGTTCACTTTAAAACATTTGATATTTTGTCTTCATATTAATCAGTGATAAATAAAGCCTTCCGTCAATGTCATTGGTCAATTTCAAAACTAGACAATTTGATTGAAGGAACAAACTACAACTGGGCCACATTTTCATAATTTGCATAACTAGAGTTGGGAGCTTTCATTGGTCAGTTTCAAAACTGGACAATTTGATTGGCTAAACAAAATACAACTGGGTTACATTTGCATAATTTCAGTAGGGAGAATTTACGTCCTATTTAGGGTGGGTTATATTGTATTAATCTTTTACCAACAAGAAAAACGCCATTCATTTTTTTTTATATTTTCACTTTTTTGCTTCCAAAACATAGGTTATGACCCCTCATTGGAACGATCTCGACGAGCTCGTTCCAATGAGGGGTCATAACCTATGTTTTGGAAGCAAAACATGGAATTTTTTAGTTATACAAGGATGTTTTTTCCAAGTGCCGTTCAAGTTAGGTGATGGGTTAAAAAGTCATACTAAGTGGCACTCAAGTTAGGTGATGGGTTAAAAAGTCATACTAAGTGGCTAATTTGTGCGCGTGTGTGTCATATGATAAATAGATATGAAATGAGTGTTTTTCTCATATAATATTTATGAAACTCGTCCGAATTTTCCGTTTGGGCTCGCCAGAGGCTCGCCAAAACGGAAAATTCTTAGACTCGTTTCATAAATATTATATGAGAAAAACACTCATTCCATATCCTCTATTTATAGACATGCTTTCTTTTACTTGTATGCAGATATTTTTTTTTCATTACCTGAGCTTCACGGACTGAAATTTAAAGGAATGCCATCTGCAACATACTTCTGTTGTTTTACAAAAAACAATACAGATGGGAAGGAAATGGGAGTGAGGGACTTCGATGTTGTCTCCAAAACTTCGGGGAGATGCCCTCCCTCCTCCCGATGTAAGCCAGATGATAAATCCAGTTCTAATTATACGATTCTCTTCAAATTTGATATTACCTTTTTTTCAATAAGAAAACCAAGGTGTATTTCGAATTTGAAGTATAGCCTTTTAAAATTTAAATCACAAATTTTAAGTTAAAAATTCCAGCTTATATTGACTGCCTGCAATTTGGAAATGTAAAACAGAAAAATCTCTTTGCTTTGCATCCATATACGGGTTGGTCTCACGTAGTCGGTCGGGCGAAGGTAATTAACGGTCGGGTGAAGGTGTTATGAGATACGCTCACTCTCTCACTCACGTGGTATAAATATAAACTCCAGGTAAGGGTTAGCACTTAAACATGGCCAGTGCTCAAGTGAATGTTGGCTCCCACCCCAACTTGT
This sequence comes from Pictodentalium vernedei, assembly GCA_031216915.1. NCBI lineage: Eukaryota > Metazoa > Mollusca > Scaphopoda > Dentaliida > Dentaliidae > Pictodentalium > Pictodentalium vernedei. The sequence continues at coordinate 425,500,136 of CM062289.1, read as the reverse complement.
ATCGCATGATTGACTTCATTAAGAAGGAACAAGCTTACCAGGAAGCAACGGTATTACAACTGAATGCTGGTGGGAGACTTCAACCACGGAAGAAAAAGTACAGGAAAATTGACAATTCCATTGATCACTTCAAGAGAAAGTTTCTCAGTGGTGATATAGGACTACTAAGCTATTTAGATTCTGTGTCACATCTAACTGGATATTGAAGTGGTATGTATTATATTTATTATTATTGTATTTATTATACGGCAGTAGAAAAGTTAATATCAATCAATAAATTTGTCAATTTTACAAGTAAACCTTGTACTTTATTAGATAACGACTATAGTCGGCAACTCTTTGATCACAAGGTAGTTCACACCTTACTCCGAAACAATGCCAACCAGCTAAGTGAGACGACCCCCATATACATCCCTCATTTTCTTGTACTATGCATATTAGTAAACGGGTACATATTTTATTTTAAAATGTACCTAAAATAATTGAATTTTGTCTTGATTGTGTATTTTTTCTCTTTCGTCACCTATAAACAAATATGCAAGTTTTTAGTTATTTCATTCATAATAATTTCTTTCTTTACAGGATACTTAAAAGTCATTGTTTTGGACTTTTGTTGTTATGGGATTTTAGTGGTGTCATATCCACGACATGCTAACGTTTTTTTTTCTTTCTGTTTTCCTAATTTTAGGTCTAATTCTGCATCAATAGTACATTCATATTACCAGTTTAACAACATTACAAATTGTTTTTTCCCGTTTTTGGCAGTGGGGGGAGAGGGGAGCGCCGTGGATCAGTGGTAAACTGTTGGACTTCTATGCTAGAGGTCCAGAGTTCGATCCCCGTCCGGGATGACCCGCGTTGTGTCCTTGGGCGAGGCACTTTATTCCGGTTGCCTACACGGGGGCACGATGACGCCGTGTACTAAGGCGTACTGCACGTCGATGGTGCACATGCCTCCAACCGCTGTAACCCTGCTTGAAAAGGAGCTTGAACAGAGTTATAATGTTGAGGAGCTGACAGTTGCTCGTCGATGCGCGGTGGTTCTGTCCGGGTACTCCGGCTTCCTCCACCCGTAAAACTGTCACGGTCACGATTAGCCATTATGCTTAACCCCCTCCACACTGATGTCAAAATATTCAAAGTTCAGGGTGAGAATATGTCCGATAATGCAACTAGAAATTTAACCAATTCAATATTGTTTGACAGAGCTCCATGAGCTCTGTCAAACAAGATTGAATTGGTTAAATTCCCAGTTGCATTATGGGAAAAATGGCTACTTGAAATCTGTATATTTTGACATCAGTGTGCGGGGGGTTAAGTATGTAACCTTAAACACCAATAAATAAATAAATTTTGTCAGTAGGTATTTGGTTACAGTTACACTGCAAAAAATATAGGTTCTCTTTAGAACCAAAACTGGTTCTAATCTTGTCCCTGAGATGGAACCATTCTGTTTAAACAGTATTTATTTCAAATCAAATAAATTCATAAAGATTAACATTAAATATTAACAGAATTAAACATAAATTGAGGGAGTTTCAGCCGTAAGTTTAGAGCTTATACGAGGTTGTCTCAAATCATTATTAAGCAAAGGAGATATGAACAGTTTGCATATCGAACCAGTTTTGGTTCTTTTCAGAACCAAAACTGGTTCGATATGCAAACTGTTCATATCTCCTTTGTTTCAAAATGTTTGGCGACTGCGTTGAATAAGCTCCAAGTTTACTGCTGAATCTACTTCAGTTCATGTAATATTCTGTTAAAATTGAATGCTAATCTTGGTAAATTTATTTGATTTGAAATAAATACTGTTTAAACAGAACTGGTTCCATCTCAGGGACAAGATTAGATCCAGTTTTGGTTCTAAAGAGAACCTATATTTTTTGCAGAGTAGTGCCCTTTGTTGGAATAAATCATAAGTAAGAAGAATGGCTTCTCAATCAGCATCTCAAGACACTAGTATTGTTGCAGATGCAGATAACGAACACATTTAGTAAATGTTGCTATTTCCAAATCAACAGAAGTGTTCAACCGATGATCGGAATCGGCCAGCCCAATCGGCCGATTGTGGGCAATTGGATGACAACAGCAACGGTACCTGGAACATCGGTTCAACCGATTGTTGCCAAGAAATGTTTTTGTGATGATTCATTAACCACATTTTATTATCTTCTGCAATTGTTCAATTGTTTATGTAAAATGATGTCAATGATACCATTCAATAAAGTTTAGAAACAACCACAATGTGTATTCTTAATTTCTCTAGACGCCCCTTTATTTATTTATTTATTTATTTATTTATTTATTGGTGTTGAAGGTCACATATTTCTGCACAATGGCCAATCATGACCACGGCAGATTTACGGGTGGAGGAAGACGGAGTACCCGGAGAGAACCACCGAGCAACGGCGAGCAACTGTCAGCTCCCCAACATACTAACTCCACACAAGCAGGGTTAGCATTGGTTGAAGACATGTGCACCATCGACGTGCAGTACGCCATAGTACACAGCGTCACCGCGCCCCCACGTGGGCAATGGGGGTGAAGTGTCTTGACCAAGGACACAACGCGGTTGTCGCAGGTGGGATTCGAACCGAGGACCTCTCGGCTTGCAGCCTGCACCTCTACCAACTGAGCCACCGCCCCCCCCCCCCCCAGACGCCCCTTTACGGGATATACAAGTTAAACGACATGTAAAGCTTACAATTACTTGCGGCAATCGCCAGTTCATACCGAAAAAAGTGAACTGGCAATCGCCAGTTCATACCGGTCGCAGAAAAATGACCAGTCGCGCGCATTTGGGCGGTATACGTGGCTCTAAGAGCCACGTATACCGCCCAAGTGTGCGCGTCTAGTCATTTTACTGCGACCCGAGTCAACGACGTTTAACACCATCCGATATCTATGTTTAACACTGTGAAATATGTCCAATTTAATGTAGTTCTTTCAAGCCTCGACTCGTCTGGTAGTGCACAGTATTAAAATCAGAATCGGCATCGGAATCGACCGACTGTGAGCTCAAATAACCGGTAATCGGTCAGCGGCCACTTTTGGTAATCGGTCGAACACTAAGATTCAACAGAGCTATGCACCTGATGATCCAACTACAAATTTGGTTGACATTTTCAGAAAACATAATTTTATGCTGTCTTTCAGAAAGATGAAAAAAGCAGAACATTTTTCTTGACACTCTTTACCAAAATTATTTTTCAGTAGTATTATAACAGAAGATTTTAGAAAGAGAATGTTTTATGTACTTCATCTTTAACTCTTTACCTAACACAAGTTAAAGCCAACAGTACATGGGCGCAGATCATGGGGTGGGGGGACGTGCCCCCCACCCCCCGATCTCATCAAGGGGAGACATGGTATGCCATGTCCCCCCCACCACTGGGGGGACATGGTATGACATGTCCCCCACTATGCTCCCCCACTGCTGCACCCTCTCATCAATTTTAATGCGAGATTCACTTCTGATACACGTTCAACTAGTCCAAACTTGGACCCACAGTTCGTAATATAATTTTGGGGTTGGTACGGCCTGTACTGTAGCCGTATCAACCACAAAAATTATATTACGGACTATGTCTGTGGGTCCATGTTTGGACTGACGTAACGTTCAACGAACAGTTGTTCAACACTGCTCCTTCAAATAAGTTGTTACTCAGCCAGACACAGCTGTGGGTTGCACGAATGCATAAGCAGCATAACTATTTGATATCGGAATATCAATGTTGCAGACAGAATTCTTATGCAGAGAGAGTAATAGGTCGGTACTGAGCTCGTGAAAATGTGCAAGACAGTATCGTCTGCTTTGTTTACATTTTGAAAACGAAATTTATCGATCGAATTCATTCAATTCACGCGACTTGTTGATGACGTATGTGTCGGGCTGTTATTGGATCTGTTAATCCATTAACGGGCCCGACACATACGTCGTCGCTCCATCTGTTGGGCCCTTATGCTAATCCACCGCACAGTTGAATTGTGTTAATCTAATAGGGAACGCTCGGTAAAGCGGGAACAATTATGGTTAAGCATTTTGACAAAATTACAACAGGCTGTTGAAAAACATATTTTTTTCTACTAAATAATTAAGAGAAATTATACCCCAGAGGCCACCAGAATGCACCATTTGAAAGCGCAAGTTAAAAATTTTCTTGGGGAGAGAAAGAACCCCCCCCCCCCTGCCGGCTCGTGCCTGCGGCACTCGCTGCAGATGCCTTCGGCATCTGCCCGTCTCTCTCCCCCCCCCCACACTTTTTGGAGGAGATCTGCGCACATGCAACAGTACAAATTGTTTTTCTGAAACATCAGATTTTTTCATTTTTACTTCTAACCATTGCTTATTAGTCCTTATTGGAACAAGCTCATCAAGCTTGTTCCATTAATACGCCACAAGGTATGTTTTGGGATAGAAAATGAAAAAATAAATAAAAAAAATGAATATGAATTTTTGTATATCACGAGAGCAGATATGGCTGATACGTTAAGTAAACGGGTAACAAAAAACAGCACAGACTATTTATTTTGTGTCTAAGCATTGTCATTGCTGCGACAGTCGGGCTCTATGCGTGATATCGCTCTAGTTATTTCCTGGTAAACGCATGCGTGGACACCACTGCCAACGCGTAGATTCCAACCAGCCGACGGCGACTGTACTATACCAGAAATAAATTAGCATAATATAGGATTCAAATCAGATTATAATAATACATAATATTTACATAAATTTGCATGAAAATGGTTTGGTAAATCATATTCAATATATTTTTCTTTGTATGTATAAATGTTTTTCCTCAACAGATATCATTTCTCTGATGGTCATTAAGATTCTGAGCGTGAAATGTGATGTTTCTTTCTGTTTATAAAAAAATGGTAAGGCCCTGCGAATCACATATTTTCGATTCGAATCAAATCTCCAATGGAATCGAGTCTATTTCAGGCCTGACATTCTGAAAAATGCAGGATGGCAAAACAATCGCTCTCCTCAATCAGCTTAGGAGAGCTATTAGCTTTACACAGCATTTTAAGTATCCAGTTGAACGAACTCATTGAAACTGAAACCAACAGACTACATCAGTGATTTTATTAACTTTACTAAGGTAAAGCGAAATCTCTTAGACATCTAGATGTCTCACTCAACAACCGAACACACACTTGACAAGACCTGTGTGTATACCCAGACCTGTTGTCCAAGAAAGTCATACGCCTACCACTACTACCTTCAACCCCCCTTGGGGGGTTGAAGGTGGTAGTGGTAGGCGTATGACTTTCTTGGACGACAGGTCTGCTTGAATCTACAGTCACATCCTGGTGCAAGTGCTTCAAGTGACAGGATAGTAGTTATAGTAGTATATTATAGTGTCAATATTCCTTGGATAATTACCCCTCAAACTGTGATGTCAGTTGTTGAACTTGAAACTGACAGAAAAAAAATATTGCTGTGACCCATTTTGCTTCAAATGATTGCAACTGTGTTTGGGTATGGTTGCAGCCATTACCTTTTACCACTAAACCACTTTCAAAATGAAATTACGTGATGTTATGTGACTTCGAAGTTAAATTGCATTTTTGCTTTACAACAAAAATTTAATGTGAGCATAATACATGTAATCTCAATCATCCCAGACCAAAATATTTAGGAGGGCAATTTTTCGCTCTCCTTAATTCTTTCAGGAGGGCAGTAAGGAGAGCTAAAAAATCGCTCTCCTGAAATTGCCAAGCCTGCTATTTTTCGAAATCGTATGGAATACAGGCGTCTTGAAGTCCCTACTGATAAAATATTCCAGCGACATCATCAATGCATGCCTTCATCGAAGGCATGCCTTGATGATGTATTTGGAACATTACCCAATAAGGATATTTGTTCCAAAAACAGAAACGGGTGTGAGAATTCTGTACTGGGTACTGGATGGGGCTAGCAGCTAGCAACCGTGAGCTCATCGTCGATATTGCTTGGGAACTTTAAATTTGCTTTCAGCAATGGTAGTGACTAGTGAATTAGCATGGATGTTGGCATGGGTAAATACGCTTTTTTATGTTAATATTGTCTTTATTTTCAACATTATTTATGCACAATTTCTACCCCAGCTTTTCGTTTTGTGAGACGACTAAGATGATTGATAACAAGTTCGCAACTGACGACCGGTCTTGATTATTACACTGACGGTTCAAAAGTTCAGAACATCAAAGCTTTGAATGCACCTGAAAGAGGATCGTCTTTGCTGTTTACTTGAGGTTGGTCAACTAGGGTCCTGCGAATATTCGAGATTCGATTCGATATCGATACCATACGTATGCTTCCAGATCGATCCGAATCAGTCTCAGGATTCGATTTTTTCGAATCTCTCGTACTAACTTCAATTTGTTACATTTCCAACAAAAATAGGATAAAACTGTCTTTAGAAAATTCATTCATGTTGGCTCAATTCCTATTTATTTGAGTAATTGACAATGTTTAATTGTTAGGTAAGGTGTGAATTTGGCCCAGAACATTATCCATAGTTTTGGTTTTTGAAGGCTTAACTTGTTACTATTCACGTTCATAAGAACGTGAATAGTAACAAGTTAGGCCTTCAAAAACTAAAACTATGGACAATAGGCCTAGCTGTTTCAGCGACGGTGCTACAGAGAATATTCAGTTATTGGTGTTTAAGGTGTTCACTCCGTCGCGTAAGGGTCATCACAGTGTTCCGTAACTTCCGGTTGATGCAATATGAAATAACTTGTCTATTAAGATTCGATTCGGGATTCGATTCGATGTCGATATCAGAGACACGATTCGATTCGAGATTCGATTCGAAAAGAAATTTGTGATTCGCAGATCCCTAAGGTCAACTGACTTGAACTTCGTTTTAACGACTTCAAAGAGATGGGGTGGGGGGCATCTAGGCACGATGAATCGATTATTTGCGACGATTAATCGATTCCTAAATTAACAAATCGCGGCAGCCCTATTGATAACAAGCGAAATTCAAGTGAAAAGATTCGAAGGACAACGATTTCGAATCTGACCGAATACCCACTTTGGATTCGAAATCGAATCGAATCTCGAAGCTTCGCAGGGCCCTAAAAGTGGGTACATAAACAATCCATAGGCCTACTGGCGTTGAATTCCTTACAGAACTAGACTTGTGAGCTGAAAGCCTGCCTGCGATTTTCAGAATAACAAGCTCCCGTAGGTATAGACTGGTTCAGAGAAATTATAAATATCATAACCATTTGCACAAAAATATAATTGGCTTTCACTCATGTATTGAGGTGCATTGAAATGCAGCCATTTAAAACGTGATAATGGAATTAGAGCGAGTGATGTATTTTTCAGTAATATGATTTCTATACGCAGAGTTGATTTACATAATTATCGCATGAGATCTCACGCTCCCTCGAGCGTCAAACGATTTCAGAACAGTTGTTGATAGTTTGATATAATGACCTTCGGCCGGCGGCTGATTTGTTGCGGTTCTCAGGTGAGAAGGTCTTGTTTACCCTTGTGCTCCCAACTGCCTCCCCATTCCCACGCCTCTTCTCTCCTCTCAACTACTTGATAACATCCCCTGCCCCATTCTTCCTAACCACTCCAATAAGCATACTAACCCTCTCCTTTGCGCCACCCACTAACTACATGTCCTTCATCCTCCCATCCCACTTTCCCAATATATACTACTCAAAGTTTGCTAAGCACCACATATTTGACACATTATTGTGAAATTTGCTTGTGACATATTTGCGATATATTTGGTAGATATGATTGAGGAATGTATTGAGATGGGTCCCAGTGTTTACATTAGCTCTCTTGACAGGCTGACGTTTCGGGACAGTCATGGAAAGCATGTACCCCTTGATTTCCATGATGTTTTCGTGCACTGTCTACATATACATGACATGTGTAGGGTATTCAGTCTTCATTTTAACTCAGACCCTTGTGATTTAATAATTGAATATGACGGATGCAAATGTAAGAAGACATTGTCTGAAGGGGAAATGTGGCGGCCAGTTTGGATGGTGGAGCAAAGGGCTACGCATCGTCAGTTTGGTGAAGCCCTTGATGTGCACCATACGCTGATCACCATGCAGAGCCTGGGCAAGATTTCAGCAGTATGGCACACCCGTAAGACGGCATGGTGGTGGCGCAGAGACAGGGCAGCATCTGCAGCTGAAGACCGGTTTTTGATCATTCAGGCCTGCAGGAACGGCTTTGCAACAGCAACCTAGCTTCGCAGTGACCTTCAGAATACACCTGGGGTAAATGTTTCGACGCAGACTATCCGGGCAAGGTTGCACGAAGATGGTCTCCGTTCGAGAAGAACATGTATTCGCATTCCGGGCAGCATCTGCAGCTGAAGACCGGTTTTTGATCATTCAGGCCCGTAAGAACCGCTTTGCAACAGCAACACAGCTTCACAGTGACCTTCAGAATGCATCCGGGGTAAATGTTTCGACGCAGACTATCCGGGTAAGGTTGCACGAAAGTGGTCTCCGATCGAGAAGACCATGTATTCGCATTCCGCTGTCCCAGACTCACCGTCAGACACGATATGAATGGGCCATCGACCATGTTGGATGTACCCGAGAAGATTGGCGACCTGTCCTTTTAACAGATGAGTCAAGGTACTACCTAGACTCCACATATAGGCGTTCTAGGGTATGGAGAAGTCCAGGAGAGCGATTCCATGCAGCCAACATTGCTGAACATGACCGCTATGGTGGAGGGCCAATAATGGTCTGGGGCGGCATCTGCTGGGTTGGACGTACAGAGCTGTGTGTCCTTGACCGTGGTACATTGACTGCACAGCGGTATATTGATGAGATCCTGGATGCACACGTCAGATTGCATGCAGGTGCAGTGGGTAATAGATTCATTATGATGGACGATAATGCCCGTCGTCATGTTGCCTATGTTGTCCGGGAGTACCGACATGGGGAGGGGATTGAGCGTATGGACTGGCCAGCAAGATCCCCTTACCTCAATCCAATCGAACATGTCTGGAATGAGTTGCAGCTTGCCATTTCAGCCCGTCCAGTCAAGCCAAGAAGTGTCCAGAAGCTTGGTGCAATGATGGTCCAAGAATGGAACAACATCCCACAAAGGACCACCAGGAACCTGACTGGGAGCGTGAAAAGGCGTTGTCAAGCTGTAATTAAGAGTAATTGGCCTCATACTCGATATTGAACCCATACTAGTTCGCTCCGTCAACTTTTTGGCAAATTTGAAAAATTTCCTCTTTTAACAATAATGTCCATTTTCCATGGTTATCGTATTCAAAAGCTAAAAAAATAATGTCAAACACAAATAAAATCTTAATTTCTGTACTTAAATCATTAAAGATATAATTGAATAAAAAATATATACACTTCTCATAACAATATTTCAACTAAAACGTAAAACAGGTAGTTGAATATTCTTGGTGCTTAGCAAACTTTGAGTAGTATACTCCCAGTGAATAACAGAAAGTGTTCCAGGGTCTCCACTACACCTAAATTGCACATCTGACATTCCTTTTCATTGTTTTTCCCAATTTTTTTCCCTGTGTACCCACAGAGGTGCTATCAAGGTACTCTTCAAAACCAGGCTTCTCTTTATCACGCAGCATCCCCCAAAGACCTCTTTCATTGGACCCTATCTCGCCAATTAAGGTTACCATCCTCCGTGATTCTTTTTTTTGACGATATTTTAACCATGGGTTGTCCCTAGTTCTAAGTCCGATATCTCCAGTGAGTAGTTCTCTATTAACTCACTCACTTGGACCATCCACCCTGTCTTTGTATATGAATTATAAATATTCTGGAACATTGGTTTACCCCATCGGCTGTCGGGGAGATTTACACAATAGGGTTTCAATAAGTCTATCCTGCCTCTCATCCACCAAGCTTACCCCTAATTGCTTCTAGTGCTGCGGCATTACTCGACCCCGTTATCCATCAGCTTGTATCATTCCGCAGGGTTTCCATGCTCTTTCAAGCCGTTTGGTATAGCGGTGCCACTTCCGTACCATATGTTATACTTGCTACACACATCATATCGCAAACTGCTTCCCCCACGAAAACCTTATTGAAACTGTTTCTCCTTATAAGTTTTATTTGGTTAAGGATTCGCTTCCTCTTCACAGTCAGCTTATTCGCGTGGTTTCGGTAGATGCCTCTTCCCGTAATGTTTATATTTACCCCCAAATCCTCGTAGTCACCTGTCACTCCTACACTAAGAAATTTGCTGCTCTCTTACGGAATACAGACCCACCCACACTCTACAGTAGGTTCCACTAAACGGCCCACGGATATAAACTTTACTTTTGCTTTCGTTTAGTTCAAGTCTCCATTTGTTGCCATGCCTCCCAACAATTGCCAGCATTTTTGCTTGCCTCCTTCACATTCTGACACCAGTACCATGCCGTCTGCGAAAAATAGCCCTGGGATCTTCAAGTCCCCAATTGCTCCCCCCCCCCCCCCCCCGTCGCTCTGCAGGAGTTCATCTCCTAAATCTTTGATGTTTTACGCAAAAAGAATTGGCGAAAGGATACACACCTGTTTTAAGCCTAACTCCATAGGCACACGTTTTGTTGTCAAGTTACCCAGACTAAGTTCCACTCTTTATATAATGCTTTCAGAATTCCAACAGACTCGCCTCCCAAGACTTGGGGCTCAAGCTTTCGCCACATACCCCCCCCCCCCCCCCCCCCACATACTCTATCGTATGCCTTTTTACCATCTAGCAAGGCCATAAACATCTTTTTCTTTTTGGCTTTCGCAGATTCTATTATTTGGGATAGCGTGAAAAGATGGTCAGTGACACTCCTTCTCTTCCTGAAGCCATTCTGAATCTCTCAGACTCTCCCAAAACCCTGCGCTTCGATCACTTCCTCCAATCTCCCACACAGGACTTTACAGAAAACTTTCCCAACGTTGCTGCTGACAGAAATCCCGCCATAATCACCCAAAACGTGCTTTTTACCCCTTTTGTGTATAAATGTGAAATTGCTTTCTCTCCAACCTTTTGGCACCCCGTGTTTTTAAATTGAATAGGGCCGTTAAGCTTTTACAGAGTTCCTCTACCCTATTTTTTTATGAACTCGTTAGGAATTTCGTCCACCCCTCCCGTTTTTCCGTTCCTTAATTTTGATAACACTTTTCACACATCCCCTGCTTTAGTTTCGCTGCACACGAATTTCGATAAATTTTCCTCGACCTCATTCTGGCACTCCGGTGGGTTCGCTTTTCGTTTACCTTTTCCCCCGTCCTTGACAAGTTCTGATGCGATTTTGTCTTGATCGCCTGTATTTCTGCTCTTTACTTTCACCCATTTTCAAAGTACATTTGAACTCGACCCCCCCCCCCCCCTGTCATTTTTATCGTCCTAATAAGATTGCTGTTTCGCACTCTCCGATTATCGTCTTTAAGGCCACAAAAAGTAGATCTTCCGTTTCTCAGGCCACTTTTTTTAAAACTGCATGCGGGCGGGCGGGCATCGGGCGGATTTTATTTTATTTTTTATTTATGTAATTATTTCTTTGCCATCAAAATTTCATGTTCTTGGTTTGTCATAAAGGACGAAGGCGCCTGGGGCGCCCGATCTGAGACGGAGGCGAAGCCGACGTCGAAACTCGTGAGTTCTTTATACAAATTTCACACTTTTTTAACGTATGAAGTAGTTAACGAGATGAGACTTCACGAGAATGACTCTGGCTTGGAGATTTTTCCCAAAGGAACCGGGGACAAATGAGGTTACATTTTTTTAAGGATACTCGGACGCTAGAACAAGTGATGACTCTCCATCATTGCTTTCACCCTCATTGGATCAAGTGACCCTTAATATATTGGGTGGGGGGGGGGGGGGGTGGGGGCTAATGGATTACTGATTATGTCACGTGACGTCCATAGCAAGTAAAGCACGCCCCTAGCAACGGACAAACTACTGGGCCAATTTTGTCCAATTTTGATACATGGACCCAACATGCATTGCAAACGAAAACAGATAGGTCAATGGTGTCGTCACGTGACTTCTCTAGCAACCAGAGCGCCCCCTTAGCAACGGGCTAACTACTGGGCCGATTTTGACCAAATTCGGTATACGGACCCAAAATGCATTGCAAATAAAAACAGACAGATCAATGTTGACGTCTCGTGACATCCCTAGCAACCAGAGCGCGCCATTAGCAACGGGCTAACTACTGGGCCGGTTTTGACCAAATTCGGTACACAGACCCAAAATGCATTGTAAATGAAAATAGACAGGTCAATGTTGATGTCACGTGATTTCCCTAGCAACGAGAGCGCCCCTTAGCAACGGGCTAACTACTAGGCAGATTTTGACCAAATTCGGTATGCGGACCCAAAATGCATTGCAAATAAAAACAGACAGGTCAATGTTGACGTCACGTCTTTTTTCCTCTTCCCTGACATGACCCAGAAGCACATGATTTGCTGTTTCATAATTACTCGCAGAATTATCTGTTGTGATAACTACAAACAATACCGGTACGTCGGTATTTTCTCAGTGAAATTAATGAAAATGGCTCACTGAAATTGGCACATAAAGCTCTAGGCCTATTTAATTCAAAAGACAAATCTGTGCTGTCTTGTGAAGTGTGTATGTCTGTGCTGGCTTGTGTGTCTGTTGGGCAAATCGCCCAGAAACCTGGTCCGAATCGTCCACAAACATGGTCCGAATCGTCCAATAATTTGGTCCGAATCGGCCAGAAATATGGTCCGAATCGTCCATAAATCTGGGGCGAAACGTCCTTTATAAAAATCTGGTCCGAATCATACACGGTCCGAATCGTCCAGACACCATGTAACGAGTTAATATTCTTACGTTCGATGTGTACTCTGGGGTTATTGATAGAAAACCCCGATAGAACCGATCGTATTTACGGAAAATGTCACTCGTGTTCAGAACGTTCAATGCTGTTGGAAAAGCGAATGAAAAAAAAAATTATGGTGTGTGTTTAAAGAAATCACCAAGACTACGTGATTTGCATACAAAATAATCTTTATATTTGCTCTTTATGTCATGTTTTTTTTTTTTTTGGCCAAATCTACTTTGACATTCAGGGTTTGATTGAATTTCTAATTTTCCAAAATTTGCGCTAGGCAGCTTGCACCCGTCGGCTTATCATCTTGAATTTATAATTTCATAATATATCTCTCAGGTTGGTAATGTGGTGTAACTATTTAAAGATGAAAAATGACAATGCCAGCGAGACAGAAATCATTCGTGTGTGCGATTTTCAACATGAAAGCGTGTAACTTTAATATCCAAAGCCCACCAGTTTGGTTTCAAAACATAATAAGGGGGCTTAATTCTTAACCGCCAGTGCGTCCTCGGTTACGGTGACATTTGAGCAGATGTGAACTGAAGCCACAGAATTTATTTATTTATTGGTGTTTAAGGTCACATATTTCTGCACAATGGCTAACCATGACCGTGACAATTTTACGGGTGGAGGAAGCCGGAGTACCCGGAGAGAACCACCGAGCAACGGCGAGCAACTGTCAGCTCCCCAACATACCAACTCCACACAAGCAGGGGGTTAGCATTGGTTGAAGACAGGTGCACCATCGACGTGCAGTACGCCTTAGTACACAGCGTTACCGTGCCCCCACGTGGGTAATGGGGGTGAAGTGTGTTGCCCAAGGACACAACGCCGTTGCCGCAGTTGGGATTCGAACCGAGGACCCCTCGGCTTGCAGCCTGCACCTCTACCAACTGAGCCACCGCGCCCCCGAAGTCAAGAAGAATCGGTTTATTGCATCTACTATCTTTATAAGAATAATTATAATTTAACTGAAATTTATTGAAACCTCTTTAATACATATTTAAAAGTGTATTTACAACAACTAATTCTATACACAGAATCTGTTTCTAGAACCATTATTTTGGTATTAGGGTGAGGTATTACATTAAGCTAAATGCCGGCCTAGCATCAAATTTTGATTTCTATTTAGTAAATTAGACCTATTTTGCAAAAATAACCTGTAACATGGTTATTATGGAAGACCATAACTATTGTAAACTGGAGGAAACTTCTTTTCATTTTTAGCTTAACTTGACATAGTCAAGACAAGCTGTTAGTCTGTGAGTCTGTGAGTCGGTGAGTCAGTTCACATTTTCCTTTAGCACGGGCTACACCCTGCAGTTCTTGTCTGATCGTCTCGAAATTTCATATGCAGATTTGGGGTCATGTCTAGATGAGTACGTCCCCTTTTGGTCGCGATCGGGCAACCGGTATGGCTGCCCGAGCCCAAAACCCCCAAAACCATTAGCACAGTCTACAGGTCGTATTTATGAATGGATTTCATTGTAACTTGGTAGGATGCCTCTGTATAATGCCTAGATGAGAACGTCCCCTTTTGGGCATCATCCGTCAAACGTGATGGCTGCCCAAGCACGAAACCCAAAAACTTTCAGCACAGTCTGCAGGTCATGTTTAATATGGTGGGATTTCATTGTGACTTGGTAGGATGACTCCTTATAATGTCTAGATGGGAATTTCCCCATTTGGGCATGATCTGCCAACCGTGACGACTGCCCGAGCCCAAAACCCGAAAACCTTTAGCACAGTCTACAGGTCATATTTATTGAGGAATTTCATTGTAACTTGGTGGGTTGACTTCATATATTGTCTGGATGAGAAGGTCCCCTTTTGGACGTGATTGGGCAACTGTGACGGCTACAGGGGCCCGAAGCCCGAAAACATTTAGCGCAGTCTACAGGTCATATTTATGAAGGGATTTCATTGTAACTTGGTAGGATGACTCCAAATAATGTCTAGATGAAAACGTCCCATTTTGATCGCGATCATTCAGCCTTGATGGGTGCCCGAGCCCAAAAACCTTTAGCATAGGCAAAAGGTCATATTTATGGAAGGATTTCATTGTAACCTGTTAGGTTGACTCCATATAATGCCTAGATGATGACATCCCCTTTTGGTCGCGATTGGTCATCTGTGATGGCTACAGGTGCCCGAAGCCCGAAAACCTTGAGCACAGTCTACAGGTCATATTTATGAAATGATTTCATTGTAACTTCGTAGGATCACTCCAGATGATGCCCAGATGAGATTGTCCCCTTTGATTGCGATCATTCAACCAGGAGGGCTGCCCGAGCCCGAAGCCCGAAAACCTTTAGCACAGTCTACAGGTCATATTTATGAAGGGATTTCATTGTAACTTGGTAGGTTGTCTTCATATAATGTCTAGATGAGAACGTCCTCTTTTGGACACGATTGGGCAACTGTGACGACTACAGGGGCCCGAAGCCCGAAAACCTTTACAACATTCTACAGGTCATAATTATGAAGGGATTTCATTGTAGCCTGGTAGGATGACTCCAAATAATGTCTAGATGAGAACGTCCCCTTTTGGTCGTGATCATTCAGCCTTTATGGCTGCCCGAGCCCAAAGACCTTTAGCATAGTCTATAGGTCATATTTATGGAAGGATTTCATTGTAACCTGTTAGGTTGACTTCATAGAATGCCTAGATGATGACATCCCCTTTTGGTCGTGATTGGCCAACTGTGACAGCTACAGGTGCCGAAGCCCGAAAATCTTGAGCACCGTCTACAGGTCATATTTATGAAGGGATTTCATTGTAACTTTGTAGGATCACCCCAGGTGATGCCCAGATGAGAATGTCCCCTTTTGGTTGCGATCATTCAACCATTATGGCTGCCCGAGCCCGAAGCCCGAATACCTTTAGCACAGTCTACAGGTCATATTTATGAAAGGATTTCATTGTAACTTGGTAGGTTGACTTCATATAATGTCTAGATGAGAACGTCCCGTTTTGGACACGATTGGGCAACTGTGACGGCTACCTTTTGGCCCGAAGCCCGAAAACCTTTAGAACAGTCTACTGGTCATAATTATGGAGGGATTTCATTGTAGCTTGGTAGGATGACTCCAAATAATGTGTAGATGAGAACGTCCCTTTTTGGTCGCGATCATTTAGCCTTGATGGCTGCCCGAGCCCAAGACCCCAAAACCTTTAGCATAGTCTATAGGTCATATTTATGGAAGGATTTCATTGTAACCTGTTAGTTTGACTCCATATAATGCCTAGATGATGACACCCCCTTTTGGTTGTGATTGGTCAACTGTGACGGCTTCAGGGGTCCGAAGCCCCAAAACCTTGAGCACAGCCTACAGGTCATATTTATGAAGGAATTTCATTGTAACTTCGTAGGATCACTCCAGATGATGCCCAGATGAGAATGTCCCCTTTTGGTTGCGATCATTCAACCATGATGGCTGCCCGAGCCCAAAGCCCCAAAACCTTTTTCACAGTCTACAGGTCATATTTATGAAGGAATTTCATTGTAACTTGGTAAGTTGACTTCATATAATGTCTAGATGAGAACGTCCCCTTTGGACGCAATTGGGAAACTAACTGCTACAGGGGCCTGAAGCCCGAAAACCTTTAGCACAGTCTACAGGTCATATTTATGAATGGATTTCAATGTAACTTGATGGGATGATTCGTTTTGGAATAATTTCACTGTAACTTGGTAACTTTCTTTAATATACGTTAACTGTGAGGGCCACATACATTAACTGTGAGGTCATATTAACCCACCCATCAGCTCTTTAGTACAGTGTACACCTCATATTATTTTATCAAAAACATAGCATACAGGAACCAAAAATGAACATATTCCCAATTATCACAATTCTTGTCTTATTTCATAATCCTTTCATAAACATTGAACATTATCCTTTTCATCAAATACAACACACACGTTAAGCTACAGTGTCATTGACACTTTCATTTGTTTTCCTCAACATTGCGACTCTTCACAATCAAATGACAATTTTGTCGTTTGAAAAAGTAGCTCGGCTGAAACTGAAATTGAGAATCAAATATCTTTTGATTTGTTTTCAAATTGATCTGTTCATGTTTAAATTAATTATTCCTCAGATTTTTCCTCAACATAATGTTTTACATGAAACTAAATTTGTGATACTCAGTCTTATTATTTTAAAGATGGTCTTTTCAGTAAAACTGCATTGGCATATTACCATCGTCCTGTTTTTTGCACAGCACTGCTGTATTTTCTTGTTTTATGTTTTAGGCCTCATAATCTACAGAATACCATGGGTGTGTGTGTGGGGGGGGGGGGGGGGGGCGGGGGGGGGGGTGTATTTTGTCCCTTGGGTGCAAGAAGGCTTTGCATACTAAAGCATTGCAAAGCCTTCTTGCACTCAAGGGACAAATTTATCAATTTATCATTTTATGTTTATTTTTTCAAGTTTGTATTGGCTATAAAAAGAGAGTATGCGGCAGCCAAAAGAACCATGCAGGAGGGCCTGAGAAACATATTTTTAACTTCTTTAGGCCTAATCTTATTTACTTTATTCCGTGCTTGTTGATATTCATCCTTTGCTACCCCGGCCTCGTTGCTTTCCACCCCTTTGAGTTTTCTACTTCTCCCGTACGCAGCACATTAGACTTTTCTGCCCTTTATGTCCCTTTTCAACTCGTCATTCACTCTGTACTCAAGTTCCTATGTAGGCAACCTAATCCTTCATATACTTTCCTTCCCTGCCTCCAAAAGGCTCACAACTATGTTATCTGCCATCTTCTGGACATTGGTCCCCTGTGTACATTCGCAAGCTTTCATTTCAATTCTTCTAACTTCGCCTAGTCAGCATTCTTTCTGAGTTGGCAAATCTCGTTAAAGCTTCCTTTGCTTCTTACTAGGTTTTTGTCCCTGATCGTCACTGTAATCAAATTGTGGTCACTATCCAACCCCCTTTTACCCTCATCGTCCACTTCTTCCTCTATCACCTCCCTCCATAAATCAATATATGCGAGAATATAGTCGATTATTGTTCTTCTGTCGTTGGGGGCGCGGTGGCTCAGTTGGTAGAGGTGCAGGCTGCAAGCCGAGAGGTCCTCGGTTCGAATCACACCTGCGGCGACCGCGTTGTGTCCTTGGGCAAGACACTTCACCCCGATTGCCTACATGGGGGCACGATGACGCTGTGTACTGAGGCGTACTGCACGTCGACGGTGCGCATGTCTTCAACCAATCTAACCCTGCCTGCGCTGCGGTGCAGAGTTCAGAGTTACGATGTTGGAGAGCTGACAGCTGCTCGTCGTTGCTCGGTGGTTCTCTCCCGGTACTCCGGCTTCCTCCACCCGTAAAACTGTCACGGTCACGATTAGCCATTGTGCATAAGTATGTGACCTTAAACACCAATAAATAATAAATAAATAAATTCTTCTGTCGTTCATCTTCCAAGTCCATTTCCCTTTATACCTCGCGTCCCTGATCAGAATCTTCAGACCGAGCTCATTCGTGAAGCCCAACAGCTTACTTTCATTCTTGTTGACTTTCTTATCACCGCCCTATATGTCTTATTCCTTATCACCTAAGTGTCCATTAAAGTCACCCATCAAAATTATACCGAGCTCCCTGTTTTCTAATTCCGTGATATTGGACCAAAGTGTTGAGTTTACTGAGTCATTCCACCCCGGTTTGCTTCCCTACACCGCACCTTACACAATCCCAAGGGCAATAGTTTTGTTTTTTAGATTAACCTTTACCCATCCGATTTCTTTCGATACCTCAGCCGAGGTACTGACATCTGCCAGATCTGTGATCAACGATGGTTTTAAATCCTCTTTATGGGACATGCCTACCCCTACCCCTTTTCGGATCTTCAGTTCGCCCTACACCTATTCACACTCCCTTACTTGGTCTACCCGTTCCCCGTGTCTTAACCACCTATCGTTTAAGTCCCATGTCAGGACCACAGACCACCTGGTCAATTCCGCGTACAATGTTTCTCTCTGCTACAACTAACTTTCTTTCATTCTCCTTCCTACACCACCCCCCCCCCCCCCCCCCACCCGACCCTACATCCTTGCAACTCGCATCGTTTGGCGGTCCTCCGAACTGCTATCTGCATGCAGTTCGATACTGACTTAACCCTTTACCTAATCTGAAAAGCAGACGACACTTGCAAAAGTAATTCTTGAATAACTAATTTTTTTCATTTTTTGTCTCAAAAACATAGGTTATGACCCCTCGTTGGAACTAGCTCGTCGAGCACGTTCCAACGAGGGGTCATAACCTATGTTTTTGAGACAAAAAAATGAAAAAAATAATGAAAATTAATTGGCGATTTTTGAGAATAACGGTGGCCGGTTTTGGCCGTTACGTTAGGTAAAGGGTTAAGCAAGGTTCACACTTTTTAGAAAACTGGATATAAAAACGAAGTAAAAACTTCAACAAAGGGAATTTTATTAAATAGACATGTTTACACTCGATAAAACATTTTGTTGAAAAATATTGCCACGAAGCAGTGGCTTATTTACATCAAAACAAGGCAAGATAAAAAGAGTCTAAAATTGTTATGACGCGTTGTTAGATAGGATCGTATACTATAATACATATAAAGGGTGTAGGGGTGCGACTCCCAATATTATATTTTCCACTCGGGGTATTTTTGTGTGGACTGGCGTCTTGGATATTATTTTATCATGTACTGCAACAATACCAGAGAACAAAGCATACCCACAGCACAACATGATCAAGCATTACCTTTTACTCAATGCATCCATAGGATAGTAAGTGTATTTCCCACTAACATGGGGGAGGTACTCAATTTTTTGTGCTCGCCTCCAACTCGCTTCGCATCATGACCCATGTTTGAAAATATGATGAACCTACCAACCTCCTCCTCACCCCCATTCCATCCCAAAATTTTGGATCTTCAACTGGTTACTTTCCAAGAAAAATAGCATTTAGATATTTATGTTTTAGGTCACCTTCAGCTGTATAATGACCACAGCCTAGTTTAGCCAAGTTTAGAGGGAGGGGTGGCGGAAGTTGATGTAAATAAACAATGCTCCTCCCATCCCTTCAAATATTTTTGTCCAAGGTTTCTAAGTTCCTGGCGCCTCACAGACACCAATCGCTTTTTCACCCTTTACCCAACGTAACAGCCAAAACCGCCCAGCGCTATTCACAGAAATCGCCAATTCATTTTCATTATTTTTTCATTTTTTGTCTCAAAAACATAAGTTATGACCCCTCTTTGGAACGAGCTCGTCGAGCTCGTTCCAATGAGGGGTCATAACCTATGTTTTTGAGACAAAAAATGAAAAAAATTAGTTATTCAAGAATTTGCTTTGCAAGTGTCGTCTGCTTTTCATGTTAATAAAGTGTTAAAGAGGATATTTTGATGTCTGTAAACAATGAATATGTTGATGATATGCCCATTTTTTGTGGCAATTGAATATTTACAACATAGCTTAGTTATTATTGACAACAGGGATTGCCGAGAATAGAATGCTGTTACATTGTTATTAGTTGCCATGCCAGGTAAACACCATGACGTTTCATGAGGTGAAAGCTGTTGGCTGTGACTGTGGTCACATCGTAACAGCTGTCACGTCATCATCAAACCTCGTGGATTGGGACGAGTTATATCGCGTTCATTGAGCTGACACCAACTTGGGGGCAGATTGTGTTGCGACGTTTTTCGCTGACGTTTCAGCAAACTAGTTATACAGAGGTCTTACTTATTTATTGGTGCATAACGTCACATCAGCATCCGATCTCTGTATACAGCTGGTGCTATATACAGAGATCAGCGATTTTGATAAACATAGATCAGTAACTTGTGACAGTGGTCCATCGAGTATTAAAATAATAATAACCTGATAATTCTATCATAAATGTGTTGGCATTTCAGTTACTAGAATCAATTTTATATCCCCTTTCATGGCTTCATTTTCAAAAGTTTTCTTGGTAGTGAATTTCCAACTAGGGGGGAGGGACCCCTCCCGGTCATTCCCTCTAGTTTGAAATTCACTTCTCTACACCCCCAATCGGAAACCTCTAGCCACGTATCTGGAAGTGGTGAAAGTGATCCGGTTGCTCCAATGCAAAGCCCGCTCACCATTCAAATTTAATTGTTAGTCCTCCTGATATTGCAGGTAGTGAGCGTTGCTGTCACCTTTTTTTCTTGGGGGGGGGGGGAGGTGGGGAGGGGGCAGGGGCGGGGTTCTTGTTTGTTTTTTTTCTTGACGTTTTTTTTCTTGAGGTTTAACCTGATCTTAGGCACCGGCACCATACGAGACCAGGGAAATAATACGTTACTGTGCCGCACCATGAGTGCAAATATTCTAAATGGTGGCCCTGACCACAGAGCAACATCCTAACCGCATTGTAGTATCTCATCCATCATTCAACCCTTCACAAATTAACGTAGTATGCCATCACACAGAACTTGGGGTACTGATTCTATCTCTAAGTTGAAACATAGACTGTGGAATCCTGCCTACAGCAAAAAGTCTGCTCCAAGAAAGAGTTATTGTAAGTAAAATGGAAATGTCAGGAAGACAACCATCCGGCTATGATGTCTCCAAACAATGTACCAACTCCAATTCTTTATGTATAATATTAATCCACTGTACCTTTATATGCTGACTTCCACAATTTTCGACTGTTCATTTTGTTATTATTAATTTTTTATATTGTTTGTGTGTGGTATATTGTTGAATAAATGTCATTTCATTTTTTATCATATGACTCATCCGTCTTGTTCACTTTAAAACATTTGATATTTTGTTTTCATATTAATCAGTGATAAATAAAGCCTTCCGTCAATTTCATTGGTCAATTTCAAAACTAGACAATTTGATTGAAGGAACAAAATACAACTGGGCCACATTTTCATAATTTGCATAACTAGAGTTGGGAGCTTCCATTGGTCAATTTCAAAACTGGACAATTTGATTGGCTAAACAAAATACAGCTGGGTCACATTTGCATAATTTCAGTAGGGAGAATTTACGTTATCTGTCCTATTTAGGGTGGGTTATATTGCATTAATCTTTTACCTACAAGAAAAACGCCATTCATTTTTTTTATATTTTCACTTTATGCTTCCAAAACATAGGTTATAACCCCTCATTGGAACGAGCTCGTTCCAATGAGGGGTCATAACCTATGTTTTGGAAGCAAAAAATGAAAATTTTTAGTTATACGAGAATGTTTTTTCCAAGTACCGTCTGCAACTCAAGTTAGGTGATGGGTTAAAAAGTCATACTAAGTGGCTAATTTGTGCGTGTGTGTGTGTCATATGATAAATAGAATATGAAATGAGTGTTTTTCTCATATAATATTTATGAAACTCGTCCGAATTTTCCGTTTGGGCTCGCCAGAGGCTCGCCAAAACGGAAAATTCTTAGACTCGTTTCATAAATATTATATGAGAAAAACACTTATTCCATATCCTCTATATATCATTTCATAATGTCAGTTAGAGAGCACTGCGGTGGATTCTAGACGTTAACATACTATTAATATTATTATTTATTATTATTATTATTATTATTATTATTATTATTATTATTATTATTCCATAAAAACGTCGAATTCCTTATAAAATTTGACCGGTGGCCCAAGAGGTTGAGATGGCGGAGATAAACCATTCAAAAGACCGGTGATCAATACACTGATCTCTCTAATATAAATTTTGAGGACGTTTTTCACTAATATCAAACACTTTTTGTTTTTGTGGTCTCGTCACACAAGATAAAATACGGCCCTGTGAAACATTTGTTACGACATATCACTGGAATCGGCTTAATACGATTTGTTTTTTTAATTATTGTTGTTTAAGGTCACAGTCAGCATTATATGGCGATATCATTACCACAACAAAGGTATGAAGTCAAATTTATACCATGATTACCTATTCTACTATATATAAAAAAGCCTATGAAATAAATTTTAACTTTACACACCAACCGCGACAAATCAGCGGCTGGCCAAAGTGTTATTACACTGTTATTACACGCCAGCAATGGGATTTCAATAGTTAAAATTTACACCTACAGTGGAACTACATCCAAGTTGACCTTTGGTGACCTCGCGTTGAATGCAAACTTGTCTAAATTTATCACTCGTCGCCTCGTTAAGAGTGAAATGAAACAGGTAGTTATTTATTACGTTTTTAAATAAGTTTACCTCATAAGATACCAAAAATTAACAAACATACGTTGTCTCATGTTAATAAAGCATCCATAACTCGAAATAGTATGTTATTGTGTTATTAAAATGAAAAAGGTCCCGTTATTTACGCATTTCGTTTTCTATTTCGTTTCGGCGATAAAATTGCCAGCGGAAGTAGCGCCCACCGGTACCTATGAAAAAAAACAAAACAAAACAACAAAACAGATTCGCACGTGTGAATATTGATTTATTTAGCATTTAAACTCTTATTAATCTGACGATCATGGTATAAATAAAATATACTCAAAGTAGCTTGGTGTACCAAATGTTCAACACACGTGGTGAAGTGGTGTTCTCTGAGAGAATATATTTCATGGAGATCATGGACACGCCATTTCCAGGCCTCCATTTTCGAAAAAGACTTAATTTTAGACTTAAGATTTCTGATTTTATTTCTACTCTAAATTCGTCAGCGAATTGAATTTGAATCAATATTTCGAAAAAAACTTTGTTGTTAAAAGGTTCGCGGTTAACACCACTTCACCACTCGTGGTGAACATTTGGTACACCAAACTACTGTGGGTATATTCTATATTTAACTAATTCTTCATAGCTATGCAGCAGAGGCAGCCGAAGCTCGATAAAAGTGTGTGTGTGTGGGGCGGGGGGGGGGGGGGCAACTTTTCAAGGCTACCATAGTTCGACCCAGTGGGAGAAAAGTTACATAGAGATTATTACCATTATGTGGATGTACAAAATATGTATCCGAATCGAGCTCCGGGTTCTAAGGGCAGATCACGACGAGTCGAAGACGAGTCGTGATCTACCCTTAGAACCCGGAGCGAGAACCCGGAGACTCGGATACATATTTTGTGCACCCACATAATGGTAATAATCATTTTATCTTACAATATATTGGGGATAAGTCGAGAATGTAGACGAATATATAACGAACTATTTATTCGTACGGATGAACAAAAAGAAAAAAATGGAACTCACGCGAAAGGAACGTGCTTGTATCCGACCCCCTGATACAATCATCTGTATCAGGGGGTCGGATACACGACAGTTGCGGAGTAAATACAGACAAAATACATGTTGATTGTAAGATAAAACCATATATCAGTAAATATGCAGTGATATACAATAGTCTCTCCTTTAGATGAGCACGGGAGCGCCGTGGCTTAGTAGGCAGAGGTGGAGGCTGCAAGCCGAGAGGTCGTCGGTTCGAATCCCTCATGCGGCAACCGCGTTATGTCCTTGGGCAAGACACTTCACCCCCATTGCCCACGTGGGGACACGGTGGCGTTGTGTACTAAGGCGTACTGGACGTTGATGGTGCACTTGTCTTCAACCAATGTTAACCCTGCTTGTGTGGAGTTGGTATGTTGGGGAGCTGACAGTTGCTCGCCGTTGCTCGGTGATTCTCTCCGGGTACTCCGGCTTCCTCCATCCGTAAAACTGTCGTGGTCATAATTAGCCGCAGTGCAGAAATATGTGACCTTAAACACAAATAAATAAATTTAGATGAGCATGCTGCGGTGTGGTCAGTGTCCTGTCCATGACATCAACTTCAATTATCTTCCAACCCGAAGGCTAGGCTAGCCTTCGGGTTGGAAGATGTGTGAAGTATAAGAAACAGATCGACGCGACCGAAGGTGGGATTCTTTTACCAAATGTTGCTTGGATGAATGGATGTGCAAATAATATATTACACTTATGCTTGCATATTGACACATTTGAGTGCGCCTATTTTAAATCATTGCGTAACCGCGCAACATGTCTGTAGAAAAAAGTGGAGGGGCGCATGTCCCCAGTGCCCCCTGCTTCCGCCGCATCTGCTATGCAGTCCACTTTAGGGGCCTTCCAACCCAGGCGTCACTAGGGCCTATTTTACCAGTAAAGCAGAACTTTAATACCACAGACAGCTGCTCAATTTTCCGTGGATTCTACATGATTATTATCTTAATTATTTGGTCTCGAAACATAGCTTATGACATTTCATTGGAATGAGCTCGTGAAGTTAATACCAATAGGGAATGTGTTTGAATGTGTTTGAAAGAAAACATGAACTGTTTTGCTCATCATGCAAGAATTTTTTTCTTGGAGTGTCGTCTGCTGCAGTATTCGTGTTAGGCAAAAAAGTAAGTGTTAAAAATATCTTAGTATTGGGAAGAATAAGACAAACAAAACTTACATGAGAAATCAATGGACATTTGGTAACTTTCGTAACTTTCATTCCACACATACTCCGACGATCATTCAAAGATAAAATAAAATGCATCTAGTGGCAATGTTTATCACCCACCATACTTTAATACCCTTCAACAAAGCAATGTTTGGGAGCCACGGAACGGTGACTGATTTTACGATCCCAATTTCAGTAAAGAAAGAAAAAAATTACACATAACTCCACCCCTGTATTAAATTAAATTATTCAATCATGGTAATCAGAAAATATATTTTTGACAACACAAACTTCAAACAAAAGAATTTAATGCAGACAAGAAGCATGTTATGACTGGATCAAGATCTATCTCATTAAACTTTCATAGGTCTTGACACAATAACCGTATCACGATCAAGCCAGAAAATAAGCAGACTGTCATCTGCAAAATGAGGACCCCAGAGGGTGAATTTAGTGATGCTACCCTGCACACCAGGGTAGCATCACTACATTTACCCTCTGTGAACCTCAATCTGAAT
Source organism: Pictodentalium vernedei (assembly GCA_031216915.1). NCBI lineage: Eukaryota > Metazoa > Mollusca > Scaphopoda > Dentaliida > Dentaliidae > Pictodentalium > Pictodentalium vernedei. Next base: position 425,474,458 of record CM062289.1, on the reverse strand, counting down.
CAGGGTCTCAAAACTAAACAGAAAGAGGTACCCAGGGGATAAATCGGCCCACTGCATGGGATAGCATCATCAAATTCACTCTCTGGGGACCTCATTCTGCAAATGTCAGACTGCTTATTTTCAGGCCCGGTCGCGATACAACCAGGCCTGGTTTATTTATTTTTATTTTATTAGGGTTTAACGGCACATTAACAGCCAGGGTCATATCATGTCGGTGACAGTTTTACGGGTGGAGGAAGCCGGAGTACCCGGAGAGAACAACCGAGCAACGGCGAGCAGCTGTCAGCTCTCCAACATCGTAACTCTGAACTCTGCACCGCGGTACAGGCAGGGTTAGATTGGTTGAAGACATGCGCACCATCGACGTGCAGTATACCACAGTACACAGCGTCATCGTGCCCTCATGTAGGCAATCGGGGTTAAGTGCCTTGCCAAAGAACACAGCGCGGGAGCGCGAATCAGTCGCTGAAATGGTCACCCATCCAACTACTAACCGCGCTCGACGTTGCTTAATTTCGGTGATCTGACGAGAACCGGTTATCGCGACGCCACCGCGCCTACAACCAGGCCTGGTAATAAGTAACCAGTCCTTAACATTTGCAGATGGAGGTCCCCAGGACCCTAGGAGGGTGAATTTGCAGATCCTATTCCATACAGTGCGCTAGAATCCCCCCCCCCCCCAAATATATCCGTTGAGTTCCTTTTTCTCCCTAGTCCAGAGACTTTGATTCAGATTCAGGTTCACAGAGGGTACATTTAGTGATGCTACCCTGCTGTGCAGGGTACCTTGACCAAATTCACCCTCTGGGGACCTCATTCAGCAGGTGAGAGTCCACTTATTTCCAGGCCTGGACACAACCGCACCATTGGTATAGATATACAATTAATTGAAACAAAGTACATCCCTAACAAAGACCAATTGTCAATTACGATCTGCATCCTCATAACTGCGGGATAAAACTGTCAATTGCATTACCCCACAAATTAAATAGAGACTATTTCTTGGAACTGTTAACAGAAATTATTGGTCAATATTGTTAATCTTGTCGTAGCATAATCCATAATTATTTTGCTACCAGCTTCTTGACAGACATTAATACTAAGACGAATTTGGACAATATTATTTAAAACCTGGACTTGAGCAAGGCACGAACTATAAAATTTGTTATTACAAATTAACTTTATGCGTACTTCAAAAATCGAATGAACAACTCGTCCCCTGAGTTCCAAGGTGTTCTATGTGCCTACTGGCAGCCTACTGGCGTGTCTACTGGCGTGTCTACTGGCACCCTACTGGCAGCCTACAGGCGTGTCTACTGGCGTGTCTACTGGCACCCTACTGGCGTGTCTACTGGCGTGTCTACTGGCACCCTACTGGCAGCCTACAGGCACATAGAACACATTGGTACTCAGGGGACGAACTATTGGATGACGCGTGATATAATAATATATATATATAATAAAATAAATAAATAATTTTCGTTGGAAATGTAACGAATTGCGCTGAGTACGAGAGATTCGAAAAAATTCGAATCTTAAGACTGATTCGGGATCGATGTCGACAGAAGGCGATCCAAATCGAATCATTGGTACGATATCGAATCGAATGGAGTTTCGAAGATTTGCTGTGCCCTAGCTTCAACCTATAAGGCTATATGATTAAATTATTCTCCCACAAACACAGGTATGCCATTTGGTCTGTTAGCATCAGGGATTAATTGTGTCATCAGCAGCCCCTCCCCCACCAAACAGTCCAAAGATGCACTCCTAGGACTTGAATAGTTTGAAGCGATATCTTTCAGACCAACGGAATTAATCACAAAAAATTACTTACATTTACGTGCAACTAATTTTGGGATGCACACCGTGCGTGATGAATAATGCTGCAGAGAATAAAATCTCGAATTTGAGATAACCTATTTACCGTTCATCTGGATATAATAAAGTGGACTGACTGCAATACAGCAATCGTGGACAAGTCAAAATCTATGGGTGAGCATTTTTGACACCTAGCGAAATGTCCACCAATGAAGCACCGAGGTAATCCAGCTCCTTCATTGGTGGAAATTTTGCTAGGTCGTCGCCTGAATGCTAGAATGTTCTATGTCCTCCATGGGACATAGAACATTCTAGCACTCAGACGAAAATGTGTCATAGCGGGTCATCTCTGAAAATGACAACCCCTGGATTTTGACCCATCCACGATGGCCCTACTGTATTACAGTTCACAGATTTTGAAAGAATCTGCGGCAAGCAAATGCAGCTGTCTTAGGGACTTTGAGCATTGAAGAGGGGGGGGGGGGGGGGGGGGGGGTCTTCCCACAGGAACATTTAAAACAGTGTTAGCAAGTAAGGTGATAACACATAATTTTTTCACGAACTGTTTGTAACTCCAGACGAACAACTTTTCGGTTTTTATTTAGATAACCACCAGAGGAACAGTAAAATCGTTCCCCTCAAATTTTATGACCTGAATTGATGTGCAGATGATATTGGCAGCGTGACACCCTTACACAGATCAGTAAAATTTACTTTCCTGCGAAGTGGGAATGATTCTTCAATAAATAGTAGGTGTCAAAAATTCTCAAAATCCTCCTTCATATTTTTCTAACATTTATTATTCATTGAAAGATGTTCACAATAAAGGGTAAACCATCAAATAATCTCAACTATGCAAATGGGCGAAACGAATGATATTTTTATCTTACCTCCAACAAGTATCTGGGAATTTCATTGGTTCAAAGACGTCACATGCAGACTGCATATAAAACCATATACTGCCTGTCAACATCAATATACGCTGACAGCTATGGGTAATCTCCCCTTTGTTAATTGATTATTCAAAATGGCGGCAGCCGATAAACGCTTCAAGTTGAAAGATTGAGTGTTGGAAGCCCATATTTGGTCTGAAGTGCAGATTAGGCAACATAAAAGGCTTCATATTCTGTGGATGTGTGTCATGTTACCTTCGAAATGAAACTGTTCGGTACGTATGAATTTGCCTTGTTACAATTTATGGGAGAGTGCCTGTAGGCACTCCCCCATAAATTGTAACAAGGCAAAGACACGTGAACACACTGTGAGAATTCTCTCATTCAATTATTAGTTATTATTAGTTCTGTGTATCGATGCAGCAGTCAGTAAGATATATTCGTTACACAGTTTCTCGTCCAATATGAAACTAACTGACACCATATATACCTTATTAGGCCACCAACAAACTGTGTAATAATATTGACAGAATTTACATGTGCTCGGGAGCTGATTCCCTTCAGCGAATCTTTCATTTTTGCCTAATATTATTGCACGATTTAAGAAATAACTGTTGTTTTCCTTCGGTTTATGCGATATAAACCGAAAATTTTCAGCACAAGCTTAATTTTCGCAAAAGACAATTGTCAAACTCAGGAAAGTGTGTCACAAACAGGTCACGTCAATCATTGTCAAATTGTTTGTTGTTTTGATTTTCGATCGCAGACGACAGATATTTAGCAAGTCGCGTAACAATAGCATTAAAAACATTTTTTTAAGTTCCCCCAAAATCACGTTTGGATGTATGATCTTTTTATTCGTCTCCCACTTCGGTATATTTTATTAAATTCAATTGTTCCCGAGAAATTATCATTATATTCTCGCTGAATGGAGGCGATGAAAACTCGATCATTGATCTTTGTGTACAAGCTTGTTATCCATCGATCAGTCTGCCGTCACGCCCTCAAGGTGACAATTTGAGTTGAGTGGGCGGGGCTTCCAGAATCTTCAAAGTTGGATCGGATGTGTGCGAACGTGTATACATTCCAAGTCATGACGTGATTTGGTTTATACGATTTTGACAACTTTCACGCTGTATGCTTTCAACCAATCAAACGCAGAGGCGGGGCAAATGATTAAATTACTTCACGTTTAAACGCAATTTCACGTTTAAACGTAACTTGCGAAAACCCGAGTTGAGTGTGTATTAATGTAAAATCGCGTTTCCACAAAACCGGAAAGAAAAAAACCCAGAATAAATGAATGAATTAGATCTCGCAATCTTTCACCCATGCAAGCCTCACCCACGTAAATGATCTTACTGAGTGGTTTGTTTCATTTATTTAATACATCACCTTTGAATAATAGATGCTGTCCATATCCTCGGGTGGCTTTGCATATTTCTTTTACTTATAGGCTCGTCGGGTGAATGAGGATATCACTCACTGATATCGTTTTGAAAATCGACTTTCGATAAAGTTACCTCCCTTGAAATTAGTAGACGCGCTGTGAAAGTCCGATTAAGAAGCAATTAATTGTTGAGAAAACACATATGACATCAGTAGAAAATAAAGCCAAATTTCCTTTTGTTACTTTTATAAACGAAAGCAATAGACAACACCCTCCCGCCATCCAGCCCTTCACCACCACCCATCCTAAACAGACTCGGGCAACCATATCACATATCAGTTGTATTTTTGACATGAGCCCTAAGAGCCCATCAAAATCGCAACACCCGCCTCGCTTCTCAATAATCCAATACTATACTATCTCTCATCTCTGTGTTGAGGCCCAGGCAACTGTACCTGGTATCAAACCCTTGCCAATCTCCTCACCCCGGATGCACCTACATCCACAGTCCCAGCTCCATATTCTTTCTTTCGAAAACATCCCTGCTCTCATCCACACCTCACCCGATCAATTTGTGGCTTGAGGGCTAAATTATTTTTAAACATCTGAATTTATTCAAAATTTGTTTTATTACACGTTAGTGGAGAGTGCCCACAGGCACTCTCCAATAATGTGTAATAGAACAAATTTATATAAACGAAATATCATTTGCGTTTGACCGAATATGAAGCATGAGCAAGGAAAACATAAGCTTTTGCTCTGGTACCCCATTTTGTGAAAGCCCCGATAGTGACTCGCACTCAACCAGCTCGTTGGCGATAGTAACTATTCTGTTAAGTCCATTTGGTTTGTTCATCCAAAATTCGTCGCGTCGGTAGCGCGGTGGCTGAGTGGTAGACTGTTGGACTTCTATGTTAGAGGTCCCGAGTTCGATCCCAATCCGGAACGACCCGCGTTGTATCCTTGGACAAGGCACTTTATCCCGGTTGCCTTCATGGGGGCACGATGACGCCGTACACTAAGGCGTACTGCACGTCGATGGAGCACATGTCTTCAACCGCTGTAACCCTGCTTGAGAGGACCTTGAACAGAGTTCGAATGTTGAGGAGCTGACAGTTGCTCGTCGATGCTCGGTGGTTCTCTTCGTGTACTCCGGCTTCCTCCGACCGTAAAACTGTCATGGTCACGATTAGCCATTATGCCGATGCTCGGTGGTTCTCTTCGTGTACTCCGGCTTCCTCCAACCGTAAAACTGTCACGGTCACGATTAGGGATTATGCATAAGTATGTGACCTTAAACACCAATACATAAATAAATGAATTCGTCGCGTCTTCTCCTGTAAGCTGAATTTTGTTGTGCAGTTTGTTCGATTCCAACAATTTTGAAATTGTTTACACTATGACCTTCTGTCAGAAAATGTTGTGGTATCAGTTCGTACGGGTAGCGCGGTGGCTCACTGTTAGAGCATTGGACTTTAAACCGAATATAATCCTTTACCTAACATGAAAAGCAGACGACACTTGCAAAAACAATTCTTGAATAAATATTTTTTTTTATTTCTTGTCTCAAAAACATAGGTTATGACCCCTCATTGGAACGAGCTCGACGAGCTCGTTCCAATGAGGGGGTCATAACCTATGTTTTTGAGACAAAAAGTAATGAAAATTAATCGGCGATTTTTGAGAATAGCACTGACTGTTGTTCGTCATTACGTTGGGTAACGGGTTAACGATCAATGTTTCAACCCTGACCAGCGGTAATGACAGTGTATACTGAGGCAAGACACTTAGTCACTACTTACCACGTGGGGGTACGCAGGTGCTGTGTAGTGAGGCCCGTTGTACGTCGATGGTTCACTTGCCTTCAGCCGTTGCTAACTTTGCTTGTGATACATAGCAAGTATAGGAGAGTCTGACTTTGCTCACCGCTGCTTGGTGGTTCTCCTCGGGTTCGCCCACACGTAGAACTGGCCGATGTGACCTTTGCTATTGAAAGTGCTTTTAACCCCAAAAAACAAATAAACGATTGAATCCCACTTGGTAGATAATCTGATAAAAAAATTTGTTTCAAGTGTGCTTTATCTGAGAGATGCAAGAGCCAAAAGCGAAAGACATTCGTCTATATTAAGCTCAAACAGCACAGGAAAAAAATGATGTTAACATACCCTTCAAAACTTAATAGGAACGAGAATTTTGCAATTGCAAAATAATGTCAAGGTACTTCCATGTTTTACATGAAAGTATAATAAATGGGTGATTTTGAAATAGCAGAGCAATATATGGAGGCCATCCAACGAATCGCGCCCACGACGGCCCGCCCCAACACCGAGAGAAAAAAGTCCGTCGCCTTTTAACGCATCAAGTCGCCTGTTGGGGGGTTATTTTTGAATTTGGTCTTTTTCTTGATGATGTGAAACGGTGCGGTGATGTGCTCAGACGGCCCCCGCTCTAGGATAGTGCCATTTAAAGATTATTATTCACTGTACTGGGTGACGTTCATTGGCCAAATAGTGTCTCAAAGTGTCTCATCGACTGCCATCTTAGGGGATGGAGTGGATATGTTGCTATAAAAAAATAATGCCTAAGAAAATAAGAGGCCCAAGGGGCCTTAACTGGTGGAGTGCTAAATTATTTTTGGCCATCACAACTTCAACACGGATCATTACTGTCCTTGCATTCGGTTAGCTTTGAATATCCGCCTGCGAAACATTTTCAAACCTTTTGTTGACGGGAGCCATTTTCGTAACACGGAAGTCGTTTGATACAACATATGACATCACATCGACAAAACTCACGGGCCCAGTCGCTTTCGCGTGTTTCCGTAATTGGCTTCGGAAACCTTCGGACTGAGCGGTGAACATTGCAAAAATTATCGCCCGGTAATGTTCACCACTGTCACGACTTCACATATTATTCATTAACACCAAATGGAGAATTAATGTAGTGTCTTATAATGAGGTATAATAATGTTGTATACTGAATGTGGCATCCGAGTTAACCTTTTCCTACTGTACCGGTAATAACGGACCAAGGCTATTCACAAATGGTGGGCCATCAAATTTCATTATTTTTCTATTTTTGTCTCCCAAACATAGCCTATGACCCCTCATTGGAGCAAGCTCGCCAAGCTTGTTCCAACGAGAGATTATAAGCAGTGTGTTTGAGAAATCCATAATCCATGGTATTGAGATAATTAATAAGACAAAAATAACTTACAGAACAAACTGACGGTCGATTGGTTCCCTTTGTAACTTTCATTCCACACATCTTCCGATTATTATTCAGATCACAGATTCAATAAAATGATCAATGCGTATTACCAATCAGACTTTTATTCCTTCCAATGGAGCATTGTTTGCAAACCATATAAACCACGCATGATTTGACGTTCCTAATATAGGCAAAAAGAGGAGTAGTTCCAGATTTTTGCATACTCCTTTTTGTTAACACAACTCAATTAAAGCAAACAAACAGTGGTCTCAAAATCTCTTATTTTGACAACGCGATCGCCTACGGAAAAATAATATCAGCAATTTTATTATGGGTTACAAATTCAACATTTTAACCCTTTACCCAACGCAGATGATATCCAAATTTATTACTTTAAATATCATTTTTTTTAAATTTAAAAAAAATCTCAACAAAACCATATCATGTGACCCCTCGTTGGAACGAGCTCAACGAGCTCGTTCCAACGAGGGGTCACATGATATGGTTTTGTTGAGATTTTTTGAAAAATAATATTTTTTTAACAGCTCAATTTGTATATAACGCGGAGGATGCGGCTGATTCGTTGGGTAAAGGGTTAAACTTTCTTAACTCTTTCCAACCCACCCGTGTTGCGGTACAATATCAATACAGGTATGTACTTTCAAATCAGTTGGGTTAAAAATCAACCTAAATCTAGTTGATTTGGGATAGTTTTTAACCCAACTGATTTTAGAGTGCACATATTACTACGATTCAGTTGTGTTATTATTAATATAAGTTATCTCCCCCTACATATATGGTATATGGAGATTATTGGTATCACAGAACTAACTATTTTCTCAAAGGCCAACATTATAACGTTCAGGCTGAAAAAATATGATCGCGTCACTTTAATTTTGGCATTCAAATATCTCTGTCAAGTACAGCCCTTCAGACAACTTTTTTCTGATCCGAAAACAGGGGGTCATGCAACAAATTAGAGAGAAAATCTGATACAAAGGGGAGTAACGGTCACGTGCACATATTTTCAGGGAATTCCCTACAAAAACACAAAAAGTAAATTGTATTTTTTAGGTCCAAAAGTCGACAAATCACCCTCTTTTTCATCAGGAATATTCAACAATAATACAAGATGTCAACAGAATGTTCCAAACCTTTATTGAAACAATATATTTTCTCAAGGCTGTTTATTTTTTAAGAGATTGCATCATTTCAGAGTGCAACATTTTAAGGCGGTTAACTCTTATTTCAATATTTATTTCCATGATACCTTAATTCCTGGATGTCGGTTTTTAAACACCGAGCCACAGGCGAGGTGTTTTAATGAGACATACAGGTATTAAACCTCCATATACCATACATGTCGGCGGAGATAACGTTTTTGTCCCGTTTGAAACACAAAAGAAATACAGTGGAAATAAATTTGCTGACGCCTTTCTCACGCTCCGCAATTGTTTTGTTTTTGCAAACGCAGTTTGATAGAGTTACATCCCTTGGGCCGTTAAGGAAACGAGTAAACAGTATTTTGTTGACATGTTGTCCCCTGAGTTCCAATGTGTTCCATGTGCCTACTGGCACATGGAACACATTGATACTCAGGGGATGAATTATTTGCTCTTATTTTATTTTTCTCAAGTTGTTTCATTTTAATTATTCGACTATTTAATTTATAACGACAAAATATCATCAAATTGTCAGAAATCTGATGATATTTGTGACTATTTTCAGGTTTTTTTGGTTCATTTTTTATCTCGAGGCGAGCAAACGCCTAAAGCTTTCATTTAAACCATATACTCCCGCTGTTTCGCGTGCGCTTATACCCTGCATGATGCACGCTCTCATATACCTTGGATGTTGGGTGCACCCTTTGCCATGGCTAATTGTCCAAGGCATTCTGACCAATCAAAAGACAGAATTTATCGGGATATAGGGACAATATTATATATGAATTGAGTGGGTATGTACTTTTTTGTGTCAATTCATTTAAAACCTAAGCTCTAAAATCAGTTGGGTTAAGAGTCAACCCAAATCAACTGGGTTGAGTGAATATGAACCCAACTGGGCACACTCTAAAATCAGTTGTATTAAAAATTAACCTAAATCAAATGGGTTGAGTGAATACGAACTTAATTTGGTATATACCTTGGGTCAATTCATTTTATATATACACTCTAAAATCAGTTTGGTTGAAGATCAACCGAAATCAACTGGGTTGACTGAGTATGCACCCAAATTGGGTATATACCTTGTGTCAATTCATTTTATAATTACACTCCAAAATCAGTTGGGTTAAAAAGCAACCCAAATCAACTGGGTTGAATGAATATGCAGCCAATTGGGTATATACCTTGTGTCAATTCATTTTATAATTACACTCCAAAATCAGTTGGGCTAAAAAGCAACCCAAATCAACTGGGTTGAATGAATATGCTGCCAGTTGGGTCCATATTCACTCAACTCAGTTGATTTGGATTGATTTTAACCCATCTGACAACAGAGTGTAGATATAAACCGAATTGATATTCCTGGTGGAGACCATTTATCAAAAACAACCTACAGCTTTATAACTGCAGGTCGAAATTGCCAATTGGAATACCTCTTGAATCAAACATGATCGCTTTGTTTCTTGGAAATAATGCTGCAAAAACCATTATAAAACGGCAGTGGTTTAATCTTAGCTCAATATAATCTGTTGTCAATTTGTCATCAGCAAGTGCACAGAGATTTTCAAACACAATAGTTGCTAATTTTACATGCAGGTGAAACATTTTATTTCAAATATTCAGCGAGATAGACGTGCGAGTATAAAAAACCAAATGGTCATTAATTAACTTTACCCATATTTCGGATATCGAATGTGCAGCTTATGAACGAAGCGTGACGTCACTAGAGTATTCAGTTCCAGAATTGTCAGCTGAAGGTCGCCAGGGATCACAAGATTGGGTACTCCTTCATGTTTGTTATTTTAAATTAACTTCATGATTAACCAACTGTTTAAGCCTTTGAATACTAGTGGTATTTTCCATGCCAATTCAATGGCAGCAATTAGAAGATTACATATTCATTATTTTGGATAGACCAATCAATCAATCATGATTACTATTTACCCATTCACAGCTGAATTGTATTTCGTAAACTTTGTTGATTCTCGTCTATGGAAACCACGACTCTTTGAACCCTGGTGATATGTTCCACTCCAGTTTTGTGTCACCAATTGGAGGCGTCTAAATTCGTTACCTGGGGGAAGTCCAATCAATATTTTCAACGTGCAGCCTCGCGGCTGCACGTTGAAAATGTTGATTGGTCTACCCCACGCATTTACTGAACAGCCGTCCTATGTAATGACGTATCATGTTCCTGGCCGGAAAAGCGGCCGCTAGGGTTCAAAGGGTTTTAATAAATGAGAATCAATTGGGTTACAGTTAAAGCGGAAGATTTGGTATTTATTTAGTTACAATTTATAGTAGGGTTGCTTGTTTGTCCATTGGGGTTTAACGGCACTTTTGACAGCTAAAGTCGGGGGCGTGGTGGCTCAGTTGGTAGAGGAGCAGGCTGCAAGCCGAGAGGTCCTCGGTTCTAATCTCACCTGCGGCAACCGCGTTGTGTCATTGGGCAAGATACTTCACCCCGATTGCCTACATGGGGGCACGGCGACGCTGTGTACTGAGGCGTACTGCACGTCGATGGTGCGCATGTCTTCAACCAATCTAACCCTGCCTGTGCTGCGGTGCAGAGTTCAGAGTTACGATGTTGGAGAGCTGACTGCTGCTCGTCGTTGCTCGGTGGTTCTCTCCGGGTACTCCGGCTTCCTCCACCCGTAAAACTGTCACGATCACGATTAGCCATTGTGCATAAGTATGTGACCTTAAACACCAATAAATAAAAAAAATAAATAAATAAACAGCTAAAGTCACATCGCGTCGGTCTGTTTTTCGGATGAAGAAAGCACGAATACCCTTAGAGAACAACAGAGAAGGGCGAATAGTTGTCAGACTCTCCAACTAACTAACTCGGCTCAGAGATAGCAGCGGATGAAGGCAAGTGCACCATCGACGTTCAGTCCTCCTTATTAAACAACACCCAGTGCCCCCATATGGGTAATCGGTATTACATGTGTTGTCTCGGGGCATAACCGAGTTACCGTTGGTAAGGATCGAATCGTCAACTTTGGGTTCAAAACTAAATGCTCTGTGAACCACTGTAGTCCCTACTATAGGAGAATATGGTCAAATCCCCCCCCCCCCCCCAATACGGTATCGTGTTTTGCAACCTGCACCCCCCCCCCCCCCCCCCTTCCTGCACAATATGGATCAAACAGCTATGATCTTACTAGTTCAAGAGGTACGGTAATTTTAATTACCTGTTTTAGGCAAAAAAAATGTTTATAAGTGTTTTCTAAATCAAAATTTTATGCTGATTCTGAAAATTCATTTCTTAATTGCCAAAGCTTCGGCATTTTGGGTGAAAAATGCAGTTCTTTGCTTGTTTTCGATAAAAGCTTGAGAAAAAGTGTAAAATATTAATTTCATTTCATACACTCAACCTGAACAAACTTTATCCAAATAAACGTGGTGTCAAATTAAATGTAATGAGGAGACAAATATTTACATGTATAGTTAAAATATATAGTCTCGGATGTATTCGGTAAAAGAGACTTTTTACATAAATACCTGTTACTAATGTTTTAATTTCTCACAGTATTTTCCAGAAAAAGTCTATTCCTGTTTATATTCTTTACATACTCATTTACTGTTTGTTCCAGTAATTATGTCTTTTATTATATGCTAGCCTGTGAATAATCTAAAATATACTTCTCGATATCTATCGACTCGACAGATATCGAGAAATATTCCTCATTAGCTTTCTACATGACGTCACGCTACGCCGCATGACGTCGCCTTCAAGAAACGACCAGCTGATCTTTGTTATTGGTTTGAAACGTACACATATGGGGTCGAATTGGGCTGAATATTGTGCAATAAAATGTCTCGTAGCACAAGGGGGGAGGGGGGGGGCACTAAAAATTTGCAAGACGTGACGTCCTATTTTTTATTCGGCTCCTTTTTACACCCACCCACCCACTACGTGCAAATTTTCTACTACCGTTCTCAGACACCCACCCCCCACTCTCCCATTAAAATCCAAAATAAGCTTATAAACTTAGTAGGCACAGCTGTCTTTAGGGGGTTTTCATAATGTTCTTAACCCTTTACCCAACGTTACGGACAAAACCGGCCAGCGCTATTCTCAAAAATCTCCAATTAATTTTTATTATTTTTTCATTTTTTGTCTCAAAAACATAGGTTATATTTTTAAAAAATTCAAAAAATTTCATAAGTTGGAAATGCACATTTTTGGCGCACTCAAGAGACCCACCCACCCCCACGTCACGTGTTGAAAATTTTTGGTGGCCTCCCCCCTGCGTAGCATATAACAAAAAAGAAAATCTCTATTTTAGTGCGTATCTGGAATTATCTCATTTGTTTGGACCTAATTATTTTTCACTCGCGCAAGCGCTTGTGAAAAATAAAACTTTCAGCTCCACACTCATGAGATGATTCCCGATATTCACTAAAATAGCGTAGTTATCCTCTGTTTATTAAATTCAAGCCAACATTTGCCTAAATATCCGAAAATACGAAAAATCATTTAAGGGGTCGTCCAACCTAACTTTGGTCAAATTTAAGAAATCTTCTCCCAAGTCCAAAAGTGGCCAGAAGGAAATAATCCCAATGAATTACATACCAAATCGAAGCTTATTTATCTTTCGTTAATTTTCTACGAGGTGTTTGTAACTCATCAGGAATGGTAAAATATGCTCTCTTTGAGTCTGGGGTTCTAAGTCTTTTATTTGAAGCCCAGTCATTGAAATTACCGATCTATTCGTGATTTTTGCGACTGGTTACCTGTGCGATTTAAAATGCGAATATATTCAATTTCCTTGTACCCTAATCATTATTTAGGAGACAAACGACTCTTATTGAGTGAGACATTCGGGAATTTGACTATGGAAAGCCATTTGTTAACGAGCCTCCGGGGCTCGTTAACAAATGATTTTCTATAGTCAAATTCCCGAATGTGTAACGAAACAAGAGTCGCTTATCTCCATTGTAATTCCTGTCAACGTTAGAAGTGGAAAAAATCTCCAAACCCGTTTTATTTGAAGAAAAACAATAAGAAAAATAAGAAAATGTCATTTTCGATCTTGGTCTATTTGCCATGATCGAATTTACAGAATGTGTTCGATTCGTGACTCGGGTTACGTAAGTGTTCATAAGAGAGAAGGGAGATCGCGCATAGCGTGTATACATACATGTACTATATGACCCGCTTCCGGCAATTAGAGCACGGTAAGAGTGAATATACCCGAGATTAGTTTACGGAGCCGACTGGCTCCTAACCAATCAAATTATGGATTCAGAAAGAACAACGAGGTCAAATTTAACTGATGAATTGCAATTTGATATTTTATACTCAATTTATTTACTTCTGTTATTAGTATTCCAAGCACTGGTGAAAATATAAAAAATGACCCAAAGGTTTGTTGGACGACCCGTTAACCATTCCAAAGTTATTCATTTTCGTTTTAAAGAATTTTGAAGGATTTTATTTTGTCCACGCAAAATTGCTAACATATATCAACCTATCAACGAGCTTTGTTTGTATCACTGATACGAAGTTAGGCTATGTAGTATAGCATGTGCAGATCTTCCAGGCTCTTATGGACCTCGCTTATGGACCTCGGAAGTGACGTCATAGTTTTCTCAAAAGGCCACGTAGGTGATCATCTTAGTGGTCATGTTGTGATATATGGTGTCAGGATGCATGCGCGTTCGGACCCGAGAAAAACGAAAACAGGTACTTAATTGGTCATTCAAAAGACAGAATGATTATACGCAAACATTTTCAAATAATAAACTCTTACTCCATACTACTAATCTGATTTCGTAAAACTCATGTGCAACTCTTGGCGTTATCTTAATCCATTCTACAAACAACTGGCCTAGGTTTTGGTTCGAATAGTTAAGTTAATCTCTTTTCATAACAAATTCACGTAACATATTATTCAAAAAAGTTAAAGAGATAATCATGTTTCGTACGGGAACACATTTGATACCATGATTACCTATTCTACTATATATAAAAAGCTTATGACATAAATTTCAGCTTTACGCACCAACCGTGGTGAACACGCCAGGAATGGGATTTCAACAATTAAAATTTACACCTAAAGTGGCACTACATCCAAGTTGACCTTTGGTGACCTCGCCTTGAATGCAAACTTGCCTAAATTTATCACGCGTCTCCTCATGAAGAGTGAAATGAAACCAGTAATTATTTTTTACGTTGCTAAATAAGTTTATCTCATAATATACCAAAAATTGACAAACATACGTTGTCTCGTGTGAATAAAGCATCCATAACTCGAAATAGTATGTTATTAAAATGAAAAAGGCCCCCCAATTGCGTGTTTCGTTTTCTATTTCGTTTCGGCGATAAAATTGCCAGCGGAAGTACCGCCCACCAGTTCTGATGTAAACAAAAACAGATTCGCAGGTATGAATATTGATTTAGTTAACATTTAAACTCTTATTAATCTCAGAGCTCAAAATAAGCAGTGTCGCGTCGCTTTTTGCTATGTAAAACTTGCAGAAAGCTACACAATTTTCAATTATGTATAGCATTTTACGATACAAGATAATCAACTGCAGACTATCAGGCTGCAGTTGATTATTTTGTATCGCAAAATGTAAATGAAAACTTGCAAACAAATTTGAAAACTAGTTCACTGATGCTTTACTTCTGATTGTGGAACATTCCAGGCATAACTCAGATTAACTCTCCATCAAGCATCATTAGCAACTTCATATGTTAAGATGAATTCTATTGGTTTAAATTCTTCCTGTTTTTGCAACATTTTGCATAAAATGTCCATTAAAAATAACTTCAAGCCCATCAAATTAAAAATCCCAACTTCCATTTTGAGAACTCTTTTAAACAACGCCATTTGAAAATATCCAAGTCCATGCAACCCTTAAAGGCAGTTCAGTTAAAAAAACATAGTAAATGTTTCATGTGTTGCAGACCATTTGGAAATTCCCAGAAATGGATGGAGACTATTCTATCTACTTAGAAGAATTCAATACAAAACAGCACAACATAACTGTGGTATACAAAAATAGCTATGTAATTTTTATAAAATGCTATTCATTTTTTGGAAATGTGTAGCATTTTGCTACGCAAAGTAAAAAAGTTATTTTGATTAATCTGCGATCATGGCATGAATAAAATACACCCAATGTAGCTTGGTGTACCAAATGTTCACCACGAGTGGTGAACATTTGGTACACCAAGCTACTGGGGGTATATTCTATATTTCTCTAATATCAGTCAGAGACAATTTGCGTTGCCATTATTGAATAAAGTGTACACCCTTGTTACGAATTGAAGCCCTCCCCCCACTCCCAATGCCCGTTCACCCCCCCCCCCCCCAATAAGGAGATTAAGCCAAAACAACAAACGAAATATTTTCAACGATATAAATTTAAATTCAGCTGTTAAAAATATTACATGGCCTCTTTGACATTTTATTTCGGCTACAAACATAGTAGGGTTCTTTTCAAAATGCCATAATATAAATATCTTCTGTGGCTTTCTCTAGTCGTCACCTGTTTCTATTGGCACATCTAAAAACGTATATTTTCTTACTAAAGGATCAAAAATGTATTTTCGTTTCTCAATTGCGAAATTTTCGGCTTCGTTCATTTCGTAATCACCATCGCGCCGAAATCGCCGAGCAGTTTCTTTGATTTTTCTGTAGACCGGATGCCGTCTGAACATCCCTACACGATTCATTATTTTTGGAAGTGCCGTCTGCTTTTCAGGTTAGGTAAAGGGTTAAATAATCAACAAACATACTCAATTTGCTTCTATTTTGGTTCTCCAATTTACCAATTTTCACTCATTTTCCTTCGTTTGGGAGGTCAAATGTTATAGCCCCCCCCCCCCCCCCCCTGTCGGAGAGGTCAGCCCCCCTGTCGAGAAATCCCTGGCGCCACCCCTGACACCTCCCATTATTATTTGGGAACAGTACTCCCTACGATATCTCGAGAAGTTATCTGATCTAGAAAAGAACTTTCCACAAGACTCTCATACTGGCATATCTCAACAGCATAGATGTAAATTAACAACTAATACAAGCCCACCGACAACATTGTATTTAAAAGTGTTATGATGAATTATGGATAGCTGTGAGAGGCTAGTTTACCTCATCCCCACCTTCGTCCATAGAAAAAACTATGTTTGAAGTATCGGATTTTCGTGTATGAGGATGGGAGGGATCATTTGGGAGGGAACCTTCACTGTCTCTCACTTTTTGTGAGGGACTCCTCACTGTTTTTGAGGGCTCCTCATTGTCTGTGGGGGACTTGACAGTTTTAACTATTCGGACCAAAGCCAGCGTCAGTTGTTTGTACAATGAGAGTAATTTTGTCAATAATGGTCACAAGAATAGTCGATGACTTTATTGGTGCAAACTTGTAAACAGTGGCGGCGCCAGGGTTACAAAAGTAAGGGGGTACAGTTGGGGATTGTGCAGCGCCGAGCTGGGGTGGGTTTCGGGGGGGGGGGGGGGGGGGGGTCCTCTCCCTAAGTTGAGAAATTTTTTTTAACTGTTTTGCAACAAAATCATGCGAACATGGATATCATTGGAACCGACTGAACAAGCCGGTTCCAATGATATTCATATTTGCATGATTTCATTGAGTTATACCTTTGAGAATTTTTCTAAAATATTAAATTTTATTTATTGTTTAAAATTGCTGTAGGCTGAATTCCAAACGGATGCCTTGCACGCTCTCGATTCTAGCATTCGTCGAATACTCTTAAGCACTATGTTTCAGTCCGTTCAACCCTCGACTCTTGTTTGTTGTTTGCAGCTAGCGTGTGTGTAGGGGGACGGGGGGGGGGAGGGGTAAACATAATTTCAAAACTTCTCTGATTTAGTGCACTTGGGAATATGGGATTATACCGGCCATTACACCGCAGCGTTCAATACAACAAAAATTAAAATGATAGTATTGTTTTACTATGCTTGGCGAAAAAAGTGGAGGGGTAAGTACCCCCACATACCCCTCCATGGCGCGGCCACTGCTTGTAAACAAGTAAAACTATCTGTTTGGGTAACCACTTCGGTTTAAATGTTTGTGGAACAATATTGTCGACATTTTTCCTTTCATATCTCACAAGAATATTGATATTCATTGATATTGAATATTGATTGCTGACCAAAAATCTACTTTCGATACAAAAGAGGCTTTTCTAAGATCTCGTCCCCTGAGTTCCAATGTGCTCTATGTGCCAGTAGGCACATACAACACATTGGAACCCAGGGGACGATCTGTCAAAAAGCTTTTAGACAAAGTTCACTCATTACTTTGAACACCGGTCAAAAGGAGATTAACTTACAAACCTATCTGTTGATAAAGTTATCAGACAGATGTTTGGATACATAGATGCATATTGCCTTTCCACGTATTCACCAACATAAAGAACGGCGAAAAAAATAATTAAACTTGATAATTATTTATTTATTTATTGGTGTTTAAGGTCACATATTTATGCACAATGGCTAACCATGACCATGACAGTTTTACGGGTGGAGAAAGCCGGAGTACCCGGAGAGAACCACCGAGCAACTGTCAGCCCCCCAATATACCAACTCCACACAAGCAGGGTTAGATTGGTTGAAGACAGGAGCACCATCGACGTGCAGTACGCCTTAGTACACAGCGTCACCGTGCCCCCCACGTGGGCAATGGGGGTGAAGTGTCTTGCCCAAGGACACAACGCGGTTGCCGCAGGTGGGATTCGAACCGAGGACCTCTCGGCTTGCAGCCTGCACCTCTATCTACTGAGCCACCGCGCCCCTAAACTTGATAATTAAATATAAAAAAGGCTTTAAAATCACAAAAGACTGTTATTTTGATGGGGTGGGGTGAGGGGGGGGGGATGGGGGGATGCTGGAAGAGTCTCCATTCTTTGTTAGTTGGGGGAAGCCATGTTTGAAATTATAAAATCAAAAATTAAACTTGAAATTCAAATTCAAATTGAAACTGGTGGAGCCAGAAGTTTGGGTAGGGATTGTAGTATTTTTTTCATTACATCACGTGAGTACCCATCATGCACCATATTTACTTGGTAATAGCGTCATAACATGGCTGCCATGCATGGATAATAACATTCTTTTGATCCCGTGAATACCCATCATGCATCGTATTACCAGAGAAATGGCATCACAAAATGACTTCCTTACAGGGATAGTAGTATTGTTTTCATCACGTGAGTACCCATCATGCATTATATTTCCAGGGGAATGGCTTTACAATATTGCTCCCGCTCATGGATAGTAGTATTGTTTTGAGTACATGAGTACCCATCATGGTTCATATTGTCAGGGGAATGACGTCACACTTATGCACCTGCATGGATCCGCCATCTTGATCACGTGAGTACCCATCATTAAAATATCAATTAAAAAACAAATAAGAAACAAATAAAAAACTTTATACAAAAAACAATGTAAAAAAAATTAAAATACAAATACAAACTTAAAAAAAAAAACAATTTAAATTTTTTTTAAAAATTAAAAAAAAATAAAAAAATGAACAATTTTTTTTTTTTTTTAAATAACGTCATGGGTGCCTCTGGTGCCACTTTTGAGGAATAGGGTCGTTCAGAGCTTACCTAATACTCGCGAGGTATGGCATAAACTACCTCCGACAAATGATGAATCTTAAGCCATGTGTTTGGCCCATTTCATGAGAGGTGAACATGAAATGAGACACATTTCGGGTCTTTGGGACGTGTTCAAAGAGACTACATTTATGAGATGTGACCACGGTAAGTCGGGTATTATAGGCATTACTCTCAAATCAAAAACCTTTAAGGTATGGACTCTAAGTTTGCATTCCTGTGCATTCTTAGCTCATAACATTTCAGGGATAAGTGAGGACGAGAACACAGAAAGATCCCAAATTTTTAACAAAGAGGAGGGCAAAGAGCGAATTGCGTCCGATGCTGTTGATTGCAAAGGTCTCCGTTCCAAATTTTAGATGTATATAGAACTTATAGATCCGTCACAGTACCCTGAAACCATTGTCAATATCATAACCGGAAAGGTAAGTCTTGGGTCTACTAAGGTGGGCAATGTCCTAGAGAACTGATGATCAAGTTCGAATCTACCCTTCCTGGGGGACTCTACAACCCTATTCCAGTGCCAGTCCAGACCATGGCTGTGTGAAGAAAATGGGGATGTATAGTTTCGGGGTCTCATAGGGAGGCACACGTGAGCCTGCTGGGGGGCTATGAGGGTAGAGGGTCGACCAAGGTAAAAAGAAACCATAGAGGATTCCACTGGCAGGCCCAGCGGACGCAGGTCAGACCACACAGGCTTGGTTATCCCTGGTGGCTCACGAGTGGATCCCTACGAGACCCCTGAAACGATACATCCCCGGGGCCCCACACTGCCACTACTGCCAATACCTCATAACAGAGGCCTCCCCTCACATCCCTCTTATCTTCATACGAGGAGAATGAGCACTAGTGATAACCACAGGCGATCACTACTGATCACTACTGGCGATCACGAGTGATCACTTGAACCGAGATGGGGATAAAGGGGTGTGAGGTGAGGCCTCTCTTCACATCCCTCTTATCCTCATACGGGGACAATAATCACTATTGATCACCACAGGCGATCACTAGCGAGATGATCCAACAGGACGAGCGAGAGCGACACAGTCACCCATCTTCCAGAAGCCGTTGCCGACCACATTTGACCCAACACCTCACTTCACTGCAGCTCCTGTCCTTTGCCGATGACACCGCCGCATTCTCCTCCGGTAAAGATATTAATCATTTGACGAATTATGTAAATAGTGAACTAGCCAAAATCTTTGAATGATGCTCCATTAATGAACTCATGTAAAATGCAAAGAAAACGAAATAATTTAATCATTTGCCCCGCCTCTCCGTTTGATTGGTTGAAAGCATGCAGCGTGAAAGTCGTCAAATCGTATAAACCAAATCACGTAATGATTTGGAATGTCTCTACACGTTCGCACATCCGGTCCAACTTTGAAGACTCTGGAAGCCCCGCCCACTCAATCCTAGTGTCACCGTGAGGGCGTTACGGAAGACTGATAGATGGATAACAAGTTTGTAAACAAAGATCAATGATCGATTTTTCATCGCCTCCAGTCAGCGAGGATATAATGATAATTTCTCGGGAACAATTGAATTTAATAAAATATACCGAAGTGGGAGACGAATAAAAGATCATACATCCAAACATGATTTTGGGGGAACTTAAAAAAATGTTTTTAATGATATTGTTACGTGACTTGCTAAATATCTGTCGTCTGCGATCGAAAATCAAAACAACAAACAATTTGACAATGTTTGACGTGACCTGTTTGTGGGACACTTTCCTGAGTTCGACTGTTGTCTTTTTGAAAATTGAGTTTTTCGTTCACGTACACATAGTGTTTATATTGTAATATTACAGCCGGATTAAATTATAAGAAATAACTGTTGTTTTCCTTCGGTTGATGCGATATAAAAAAAAAATCAGCACAAGCTTCATAACTCGCGTAGCGAGTTACGATTCAGCTTGTGCTGAAAATTTTCGGTTTATATCGCATAAACCGAAGGAAAACAACAGTTATTTCTTAAATATATTTTAATAAATCCAACACAAAGGCTACTCTCATGAACCATAATATTTACATCAACGAACATAGATATTTTTTAGATAGATATTTTATTTAACGGTATAGTTTACAGGCAATTACACATTTGACTATAAAATACAAATAAATAACTAGAAAATGATAACCAGCCTATACTGTTGGGAGATGGCATAGCCAGATTGGCTGTCTACCTGTCACTCCCGTTAATACATTTAACTCCAACACTGACTACATGCTCTGCGCATTAATCTTTGATAGAAAGATCTACTTGTATGGATATTTGTGAGTAGCTAGTAGATCTGCAACTTTGACTCGGCTACGTACCCCATTAATCTATTTCTGCAGATGGACGAGTTTCCAGGCTCAAAAAGGTGGCTAATGGTGAATGTGATAGTGGGTATCCCTAACCCTCTGTGCTAATCTGATATTATTATGGTTATCAAACTGGGTTGTGGTTAAAATTAGAAAACAAATATGGCACGGTTCAAGTATTGTTCATCAGTCAAGAAAAACATAATGGACACAATATTATACATAAGTCCTCGATGTGTCGACAGTTTGGGATACTTAGGTTATTTTAGGTTATCGGTGTGCCAACCCTTACTGTGGAATGTAACAGTCAGGACAGTATGGGTTGTCACACTGATAGCTTTCTTGATATGAGGACAGAAGTTTTGTTCTTAACTTCTCTTTAAATTCTTTTCTATTTTCTATGTTTCGCACTTCTGGGTCCAGTTCGTTCCAGATTTTCGGAAAGGCATATGAGGGCAGCCTATCTAAAGCCTTTGTTCAAGTTTTGTTGATAAGTACCAGTCCTGATTGCCTTGTACTCATGTTTGATCGAGAGGTTGGGGAAGTAAAATAATGTTCGAAAGATTCTGGAAGTTTTCCATTTTTCCAATCAGGGTGGGGCAGAATGAAACTGAAACTTCTTTGAATTTTTTAGGAATTTTGATGGATGATCATCTATCTTACAAGTATCACATTGACCAAAACATGTACAAAAATAGCTCGAGTAAATTATGCATTAAATAAAGCGAAAAATACTACCACACGAGGCAATTGTAACCTTATATTATGCACTTATTCATAGTTATATAGTTTATGGTATACACACGCTAAAAACCAAAGTGTTAAAAACTACACTTGAAGTGCTGTATTTAACACTTACTAAGTGCTGAACTAGCACTTTGTTCAAGTGTAGATATCCCAGAACTTGACAGGTGTTACAATAATACCACTTGACAAGTGTAATGTCGCGACACTTAAAAGGAAACAACGCAGATGACGCGGATCAGGCTCGAACTCTCGAGCCTGATCCGCGTCATCTGCGTTGTGTCCTTTTCATTATGTACCCACCAAGCGCAAATCAAATTATGGACAATTCTGGAAGAACCACCAATACTAGACACAAGGGAAGTGCCATCCATTCAAGTTTCATATGTCTGACGATTGATGTCTAAGTGCTTAAAGCATTGCACTTTGAGTGTTAAAATCAAACCCTAAAAGTTAGAATGGGTTTAACAGCTTGAAAGTGTCAGTTTTAACACTTTAGTTTTTAGAGTGCACGTATGGGGAAATTCAAAATCTGTTAGGAAGCTCTTCCTTCTACAAAAGCGAAGCATTCGCATTATAAACAACGAATGGTATAATGATCACACTGATCCTCCGTTCTTCAGAGATCATATTCTTAAGGTTGAGGACTTATATAAATTGCAATCACTGTTATTTGTATATGATTTGCATAACGATACGCTACCCATCTCATTTAATGATTTCTTCTCAAAGACAAATAGAAGACCTAGAATCACAAGACAATCTTATCCATTAGAAATAAAGCGTACTAAAATGAGGTCTCTAGTACCTATTTCCAATATTTGCCTATCCAAAACTATGGAACAAAATAGATTATGAACTGTGTACAATCTGCAATAGAACAGCCTTCAGGAAACAAATTTCAAACAAATCCATGGTAGCGTACATGAAGGATGTTCACTGTAATAATCCCTATTGTCTGGATTGTAGCCGGTAGTGTTAGAGCACTTCTTTGTGTACAATGGAAAAGACAAATAACAAATAACTAAATAAAAATATAATCATATATTAAATCTCCTTTATTACCAAGATTGGAGCCGATAGCTCGTGTCTAAAGTGGGAATCATTTATAATAAT
This sequence comes from Pictodentalium vernedei, assembly GCA_031216915.1. Taxonomy (NCBI): domain Eukaryota; kingdom Metazoa; phylum Mollusca; class Scaphopoda; order Dentaliida; family Dentaliidae; genus Pictodentalium; species Pictodentalium vernedei. Next base: position 425,451,224 of record CM062289.1, on the reverse strand, counting down.
GGACATTTATGCGATTGACTAAACCTGACTTACAACTATGTTGAAAACATAATTGACGACATGTACTTAACAATGACGATAAGCGTGATCTTAAAAATCCATGACGAAAATAAAAAATTATTTCGTGTGATACCCAATTGTCAAGCTCGTCACAGCATTCTCCCTACCAAACCAAGCCAAATAGTATTCGCTATAGACAGATTTTTTTTTGCCCTGGTCAATGGTGGAGGCGGGGTTGTGGTGGGGAGTCTGAATTACACAGCAGCCATCAAGTCCCATATTAATCCTATACTAATTGTATGTTAAAGTGGTCCAAGTACTATTCAGTAGTACTTGTACTCGGGTTAGAATTTCATAATGTTCAGTACAATGCTACTGTAGAATTTAAATTGTGGATAACAGCAGGGTTCCCGCTATACAGACAGGGGATCCCATCAACGGCCCTAATCCCCTCGTTGACTTTCCCCTACCCAAAAGGTCCTCACAGGGCTCTCATCACAGACACTCTTAAGGCTCGCATCAAAGGTAGAGAATTATAGGGAAAAAAGAACAGCAAAAAATCAACCAGATTCAATTGTTTTAACAAGTTGAAATAACCTTGACTATGGAACGACAGGATCTGGTGATAGGTTAGATGGCATACGTGCACGATTTGGGTTGGGTTCCATTGGCCCACATTAGTAAGTTTTGTGTACACTCTGAGGTCAGCCATTTTAACATGTACAAGGCATAGCTCCTCTACTTTGGGCGTCTCAGATGTGCATTTCAGACAGATGAGATCATGAGGCTGGTAATGGTGAACCTAAGGATTCGTCGGATCCTTGGATTCCCCATTACCGGCCTCAACACTTTTTTCCTAGCGGAAAGCCTGATAACAGGAAGACAGCCAATCTTGCTATGTTATTCCCCACAGCAAACATTTGTGTTTTCATGTAATTTTATCATCGTCATTATTGTGTATATATTTTACTATGAAATCAATCAATCAATCAATCAATCAATCAATCAATCAATCAATCAATCAATCAATCAATCACCACCCTTTCCAAGGAACACCTGCCCTGGGACCCTACTCCCACATCTCGACCGAAGCGACACAGCTCTCAGGCGATCCAAACCCAGTGGAGAAACTTCGACCAGAAGACCTCCCACGTGGCCCACCACCCCATCCATCTGTGACCCGGTGATCCTATCCCCAGCTTCTCCTGACATTCACGTGGACATGTTCTCGGGACCATTTCCAAATGACCCTACACCAGACACACTGGCTTAGAGCCACACAGTCGCCCTTCCTCTTCTTCCAGAAGCCTGATCCTGCTCCACACAGTGACCCGGGCCTCACCTCACACCCTTCTTATCCACATACGGGGAGATGATCCGTCAGGCGATCACTAATGATCACCATGGGTGATCACAAATGATCACTCGAACCGAGATGAGGATAAGAGGGATGTGAGGTGAGGCCTCACTGAGGCTTCACCTCAAAGGCCTCTTATCCTCATACGGAAGATGTTCACTAGATGGCTATGAGGGCACGATGAAGCCAAGAGGTGAGGGCTATGAGTCAGGGGAGGTCATGAGGTGGGAGTTAAGAGGATGGGAGAGGCCGTGAGAGCTATGTGTTAAGGTCTCATTGAGGCCTCTCTCCATAGGCATCTTGTTCTCGTGTGGGGCGAAGCTCACAAAAGTCCGTTTCGGTAAGTTTCGGTGGGGATTCGGTCCAATGAAAGGCGGTAGGTTTGGGCCGTTGCTGGGTTGTTTGTGGTGATTCGATGTACTCCCACTGAATTGAACAAACCCTAAGAACACTTCCCATTTGACTCCATAGTGATCTCGTGCTACCACTAACAGCCAAGATGGCGGCGCCCATAGTCAAAATGGCTGGCGGAAGAGTGCGTAATCTTAGAAACACGTGCGGCGCATGCGCAGTGGAATCATATGTCATGGGAATGACGTCACAAGATGGCCGCTCACGCGTGCCACCATGGCAACCTCAGACCACCCCTTCCGGTCACGTGACCGATGACGTCAGATGAGAACTTGCATAAGAACCTGCGAAAAGGGCAAGAAGTCAACATCACATACTGCTTTGGTCCAAGGCTCAAGGAGTTGGAATCTCCTATAATTTGCACCGATAGACACGTGCCATTTCAGATATATCCGTGCGCATGCGCACGATACACTACATATCACCACGACAATGATGTCGCAATGTGGCAGGTTACTATATCACCCAATAATAAGCAAGGGTGTGGTATTACTATTGAACATGTGCGACAATGGTTTGGTTTGATCATTATTATTGGATTGTTGGTGTTTTATGACATTTTAATAGCTGAAGTCATATTGTGTCGAAGATAGTTTTGCGTGTGGAGGAAGCCTGAATACCCGGAGAGTACCACCGTGCAGTGGCGAAAAACTGTCAACTCTCCAACGTCCTTATCCCACAGCGGCAGGGTTAGCATTGGTTGTAGACAAGTGTGCTATCAACGTGCGATACGCCTTAGCACATGGCGCAACCGTGCTCCCAAACTGGTAATTTGTATTAAGCGCATTGCCCAAGAACACATCGCAAGTTATCCCGGCCAGGCATCAAACTAAAAATTTGCAAGACGTGACGTCCTATTTTTTATTCTGCTCCTTCTTACACCAACCCACCCATACGTGCAAATTTTCTACTACCGTCCTCAGACACCCCCCCCCCCCCCCCCCCCCACTCTCCCATTAAAATCCAAAATAAACTTATAAACTTAGTAGGCACAGCTGTCTTTAGGGGGGGGGGGGGTCATAATGTTCTTAAACTGGTACCACCAATTTAAACCTTTGTGGGCTGCTGTGGGCCCCAATCTACAAATGACAAGCTGTTCATTATCAGGCTTGGCCAGAGCAGGTGTACATATACGGGAACAAATTTTCATTTGAAATGTTCTGTCAGTATTCTCAGGTGTTTGCAACTTTCCTCTTCTATCCATACAAATTCTATTAATATATAAATAACTTGGGTTGAATTCAGTGCATTAAGAGAGAATTTTCCCAACATATTGTCTGCACATTTTCTACATTTCGAACAAGACACCCACCTCCTACTAACGTGTGACATTTTCCCAGTTTAAGCCCAATATTCTCACATATAAAGCCTCCTGATGTTGTATTTATGTTAAGAGTGTGATGTACAACATCATCTTTAAGGTTTGAAACACAAATGATGGTATATATTAGCTGATATATTGATATATTTTTAACAAATTCAAAAAATTGCACAAGTTGGAAATGCACATTTTTGGCGCACTCAAGAGACCCACCCACCCCCACGTCACGTCTAGCAAATTTTTGGTGCCCCCCTCCCCCACCCCTCGCCCCCCTGACTGGGATATTAAATTTAGGTTACTATTGTTAAGACGTGCATCTACCGTGGAAAATTAAAATTTTGTTGTAGTGTCATCACTAATAGTTTCAGTGAATTCTTCAAAAGATAAAAGATTTGTATCTCAAGAAATAAACCCAAGAATCCTTTGTAACTGGATTTTCCAATTTTACGACGTACTTATCTCTATTCATGAGCCGAAGACGGCAAAGCAACAAGACTCGTTATAGGACAGCGTGAAGTTATTTACGCACAAATAAAATGCACTCTTTGTTTCGCTTTGAAATTATTCCTATCCCATCTTCTAAACTTCCATTTAGAAGCTACTATCTTGATCAGAATGAGACTAATTTTCCGTCTAACTAAACAAATTGAACTGGAAAAAAGGTATCCACCAAAAAGGATTCCACGCATGGTTGCAAGCAATGACTGCTTAATCTTTTAAAACTCACTCAATCGTGTAAACTGAAAAGGCAGGTACACTGGTCTGAAATAGAAACCAAATACTGGACGCGATTTTAGCTATTACATTGTGTTTCAAGGACGAGGTTAACTCAAGAATTTTCAAGGACCTATTCAATCTATTTCCAAGGACCGTTTAGACATCTCTGAAACTTATCTATGCTATTTAAGAAATAACTGTTGTTTTCCTTCGGTTTATGAGATATAAACCGAAAATTTTCAGCACAAGCTTCATAACTCGTGAAAATTTTCGGTTTATATCGCATAAACCGAAGGAAAACAACAGTTATTTCTTATAATTTAATCCGGCTGTAATATTAAAATATAAAAACTATGTGTACGTGAACGAAAAACTTTTAATTTTCGCATAAGACAACAGTCAAACTCAGGAAAATGTGCCACAAACAGGTCACGTCAATCATTCTCAAATTGTTTGTTGTTTTGATTTTCGATCGCAGACGAAAGATATTTAGCAAGTCACGTAACAATATCATTAAAAACATTTTTTTAAGTTCCCCCAAAATCATGTTTGGGTGTATTATCTTTTATTAGTCTCCCACTTCAATATATTTTATTAAATTCAATTGTTCCCGAGAATTTATCATTATATCCTCGCTGACTGGATGCGATGAAAAATCGATCATTGATCTTTGTTTACAAACTTGTTATCCATCTATCAGTCTTCCGTAACGCCCTCACGGTGACAATAGGATTGAGTGGGCGGGGCTTCCAGAGTCTTCAAAGTTGGACCGGATGTGCGAACGTGTAGAGACATTCCAAATCATTACGTGATTTGGTTTATACGATTTTGACGACTTTCACACTGTATGCTTTCAACCAATCAAACGCAGAGGCGGGGCAAATGATTAAATTATTTTCATATAACTTTGAGTAAACTTATGATGACGATTTATCAGTCCTGTAAAATGTCGGATAGAAACCGAAGCGGACTTTATTTAATTGGCAAAGTCTTAAATTTTTAAGAATGCTTAAAAGTTTTAATTTCTGTTGCACAGCAAAACTTTTAAGCATTAATTCTTAAAACTCGAGAACTTTTAAGACTAAAAGACAAATTCCAAGTATATTCAAGGCCTCGAAAGCACATTTTCCAATTCAAAGTTACACATACCATCACCGATGTAATCCCTGTTTGTGTGCTTGTGTGGAGTTAGTGTGTTGGGGAACTGACAGTTGCTCGGTGGTTCTCTCCGGCTTCCTCCACCCGTAAACTGTCGTGTGTTTTGTCACTCTCACGTTTCATCACCAGTCTGGGAGCGCGTTGACTCAGTGGTTACAGCACTGAATGTCAACGCGAAAGGTGGACGGTCGATCATGACCAGCGGTAACTGTGTTGCGTCCTTGGGCAAAGCACTTAGTCCCGATTACCACCACAGGGGAACGGTGACGTTATGTACTAAGGCGTACCGCACGTCGATGGTGGGGCGCGGTGGCGTTGCGGTAACCGATTCTCGTCAGATTACCGAAGTTAAGCAACGTTGAGCCCGGTTAGTCCTTAGATGGGTGACCATCTGAGTGATCGATTCGGATTCGATTCGGACTCCCGCTTTATGTCCTTGGGCAAGATACTCAACCCCACATGGGGGCACGATGACGCCGTGCATTAAGGCGTACTGCACGTCGATGTTGCGCATATCTTCAACCAGTCTAACCCTGCCTGTGCTGCAGTGCGGAGTTACGGTGTTGGGGAGCTGGCAGCTGCTCGTCGTTGTTCGGTGGTTCTCCCCTGGTACTCCGGCTTCCTCCACTCGTAAAACTGTCACTGACTCGATATGACCTTGGCTGTTAAAGTGTCGTTAAACCTTAATAAATAAATAAATAAATACGTCGATGGTGTACTTGCCTTCAACCGCCGCTAAACCTGCTTGTGGAGAGTTAGTACGTTTTGAAATCTGATAGTTTCTTTCTGCTGCTCAGTGGTTCTCTACGGGTACTGCGCCTTCCTCCACCCGTAAAACTATCCTGTACGATGTGACCTACGCTATTAGAAAGGTCGTTAACCCTTTACCTAACGCTGAGCTAAAGTCATAAACTATGTATTTGTGATAAAAAATGAAATGAAAATGTCAATGACACTGTAGCTCAACTTGTTAAGACATGTACATGTATAGTATGTGACACAGCAATGACAAACATCTAGGTAATGACCTGATAATAAAGGTACATATAAAGTATTGTAATGGTCTGTACATAAATACTGACCGTAGCCTGTAACAAATGTATAGGTAAAGTATTGTAAAGGCGTGTGACAGTCAGATGCTAAACTAGAAAAGAAATCTTTGAGTCCCAGTGTGGGTCTGACTGAACCCCAAAATATTTGTTCTCATAGCACAGTGATAACAAAGGCACCCCAAAACACAAGGTGAAAACAAAGGGACCCAAGAAGTTTCGTGAAGATCAGTTCATAAATACAAGCTGTATAGAAGTTGTGACAAAAAACTGATTGGACCTAATTTCGGTACAAAATGGCCACTGGCAGCCATCTTGAATTTTGGATCGCACACAGAAACACTCGTTCTCGTCCCAAGGTGATAACAAAGGTACCCAAGAAGTTTTGTGAAGATCGGTTCATAAATACAGCCTCCAGCCTGAGCCGTAATGACATGTGCACTTACAGTGTATAAGTAGCACTGAATAAATCAAAGTTCATCTAATTTGCATAATTTCTGCACGAGAAAAAAACCCCGTATTATATGTGATGTATTCCATTTTACTAACCATTCATACAAAAATTTATTCAAATCAGAACTTTCATACAGAAGTTCTGTACAAAAGACTGATTGCACTAATTTTGGTAAAAAATGGCTGCTGGTGACCATCTTGAATTTTGGACCACACCCCAAAACACACCGCAAAACACTCGTTCTCGTCCCAAGGTGATAACAAAGGTACCCAAAACGTTTCGTGAAGATCGGTTCATAAATATAGACTCTAGCCCGAGCCGTATTGACATGTGTACTTAATGTGTATAAGTAGCTCTGAAAAAATCAAAGTTCATCTAATTTGCATAACTTCTGCACGAGAAGAAAACCCGTATTATATGTGATGTATCCCATGGTACTAAACATTCACACAAAAAAGTTATTCAAATCAGCGCTTTCATATGGAAGTTCTGTGCAAAAATCTGATTGCACCTAATTTTGTACAAAATGGCTGCCATCGGCCATCTTGAATTTCGGACCGGACCCAAAACACTCGTTCTCGGCCCACGGTGATACCAAAGGTACCCAAGAAGTTTCGTAAAGATCGGTTCATAAATACGGCCACTGGCCCGAGCCGTATTGGCATTTGCATTTATAGTGCTGAAAGTAACACAAAAAACATCAAAGTTAGTCTAATTTTCATAATTTACGCACGAGAAAAAAACCCGTATTATATGTGATGTATCCCATGGTACTAACCATTCATACAAAAAATTATTCAAATCCGAGCTTTCATATGGAAGTTCTGACCAAAAAACTGATTGCACCTAGTTTTGTACAAAATGGCTGTCAGCGGCCAACTTGAATTTCGGATCGGACCCCAAAACACTCGTTCTCATTCCATGGTCATAACAAAGGTACCCACAAAGTTTCGTAAAGATTGATTCATAAATGTGGCCTCTAGCCCGAGCCGTATTGAATTGTTGACGGACAGACGGACGACTGGCCATGGCATAAGCTCAAATTTGGCTTCGCCAAAGTTGAGCTAAAAAATAGTTATTCAAGTATTTTATTTGCAAGTGTCGTCTACTTTTCGTGTTAGGTAAAGGGTTAAACGACAACAAAACTAACAAAATAAACAATCAAACAAAAGATGCACCCTCCACCTGTCTGAAAGATCCCCCCCCCCATCACCTTTCTGAAAGATGCCCGCACCTGTCTGAACGATGCACCCCACCTATCTGGAAGATGCACCACCACCTGTCTGAAAGATGCACCCTTACCTGTCTGAAAGATGTACCCCCCACCTGTCTGAAAGATGCACCCCCACCTTCCTGAAAGATGCTCCCCCACCTGTCTGAAAGATGCTCCCCCCCGTCTGAAAGATGCACCCCCACCTGTCTGAAAGAAGCCCTCCCCCTCCCCACCTGTCTGAAAAATGCTCCCCCACCTGTTTGAAAGATGCTCCCCACCTGTCTGAAAGATGCACCCCTACCTGTCTGAAAGATGCTCCCCCACCTGTGTGAAAGATGCACCCCCCACCTGTCTGAAAGATGCACCCCTACATGTCTGAAAGATGCTCCCCCACCTGTCAGAAAGATGCACCCCTACCTGTCTGAAAGATGCACCCCTACCTGTCTGAAAGATGCACCCCTACCTGTCTGAAAGATGCACCCCTACCTGTCTGAAAGCCTGTGTCACAGAATCGCTTGTTGTTAGTTTTTTTTTATTACAGCTGAACAAAACGAAACTGTTATTTTCGGAATTCAAGCACAAAAGAAGGTTGGTACTGGGAAAATGGGTTTCTCGTTTACTTTGTCGATGCTTCCACAAGCTGCAATTAAAATACACAAAACAAAAAACCACAACAACTTATACTTTTGACATAATAAGCTGTTTGTAACGCTTAGATTTATTTATTGGTGTTTAAGGTCACATACATCTGCACAATGGCTAATCGTGACCACGACATGAAGGTAAAGTGAAATCCAGTCGCTCGTGTACACACACACTAAAACCTAAAGTGTTAAAACTGACATTTTCAAGGTGTTAAACCCATTCTAACTCTTAGGGTTTGATTTTAACACTCCAAATGCAATGCTTTAAGCACTTAGACATTACAATCGTCAGACGTCAGACATCTGAAACTTGAATGGATGGCACTTCCCATGTGTCGCATTGGTGGTTCTTCCTGAATCGTCCATAATTTGATTTGCGCTTGGTGGGTACATAATTAAAAGGATACAACGCGGATGACGCGGATCAGGCTCGAGAGTTCGAGCCTGATCCGCGTCATCTGCGTTGTTTCCTTTTAAGTGTCGCGACATTACACTTGTCAAGAGGTATTATTGTTACACCTGTCAAGTTCTGGGATATCTACACTTGAACAAAGTGCTAGTTCAGCTCTTAGTAAGTGTTAAATACAGCACTTCAAGTGTAGTTTTTAACACTTTAGTTTTTATCGTTCACATGTTGCTTATTTTAGAGGACTCCCATCCCAGGCATTGGTGACCGGGTCCTATTTCACCAGTAAAACAGAGCTTGTTTACCACGGTAAACAGACACAGCTTCACTTTCCGGGGTTCCCACAGGGATGTAAAGCTGATTGCTCACTGCTTTGGAACAAAGAGAGTGACGAACACTGCGAATTGTATTTTCGTTACACGCAGTACGAACACCACATTGTGTTGAAATTGCAAACTGAAAAGAACAAAAATCAATTTGAAACTATTACTGTCACATAGTGTTCCAAGAGTAGAACAGAGCTCGTCTTCCATAACACAAACGGAAGCAACTCTCTTTCAAAGTGAACTATTTCTTTCATTATGAGGAGTGCTGGACTCCGATTAGCATATCTACCACCGTTGAACACAAAGTTAAAGTTTCCAAACAATGTTGGGGATGGGGATGTGCTGTTGCTAGCATCTAGTCAAGTGAAGGACTAAGTGCTGACAAGTCTCGCACCCGTTCCTGGGTAATATTCCTTCCAGGAAGGCATGCCTTGATGATGTAGGTGGAATATTTTATCAGTCCTGACGTCATCTTCAAGATGCCCAGAATTCGATTCGAGATTGTATTCGATTCAATTTCGAATAGTAGACCCGATTCGATTCGAGATTCGATTAGAATCGAAAATGTGTGATTCGCAAGGCCCTAGTATTTCGATTCAGATTTCCGTGGGAATTTAAATTAACCCTTTGAGACGTTCATTATCCTGATGTTCAAACGTCACAGGGAATTCAGTTTCTTCAATGTTTTTCACAATGCGACGTCAGTCGTTGATAAGTACAAATAACAAGATATTTTTCACATTAGTGATTATCTGGTTGAGGGCTAGATGATTTTTGGTGGTCTGAATTTGTTATTCAAAACTTGTTTTATTACAAATTTTTGGAGAGTGCCCATAGGCACTCTCCAATAATTTGTAATAAAACAAATTTATATAAACAAATTATTATTTGTGTTAGACTAAATATGAAATATAAGCAAGGAAAGTGTTGTCTTTTGCTCTGGTATCCTCATTTTTTGAAAGCCCTGATAGTGGCGTCTAGCACTCAACCAGTTAAGAAGTCTTGACAGCCGGACTATATTAGTATTTTAATCTGCGATAACATTTGGCTCAATGGTTGTCACTGAGCACTATTCGGAAGAAAATAAGAATTGAGGTTAAAACTTTAAAAAATCGAAAAATAATAACAAAACAAATGACCACAAAGTATCAAGGCGCTGTTTGATTTCGTAAGTCATAATACGTACAAAAATATAAACGCGCTGTTTGATATCGTACGTTATAAGACGTACAAAAGTATAAACGCGCTGTTTGATTTCGTATGTTATAAGACGTACAAAAGTATAAACGCGCTGTTTGATTTCGTACGTTGTAAGACGTACAAAAGTATAAACGCGCTGTTTGATTTCGTACGTTATAAGACGTACAAAAGTATAAACGCGCTGTTTGATTTCGTACGTTATAAGACGTACAAAAGTATAAACGCGCTGTTTGATTTCGTACGTTATAAGACGTACAAAAGTATAAACGCGCTGTTTGATTTCGTACGTTATAAGACGTAAAAAAAGTATCAAAGGGTTAACTATCAATGTTGATAAGAAAGTTAATGCAGTCTGCAGTGGAACAAAATTCGAACGCCGAATTTTTCAAGCTGGTCAGTTGAACAGATTGGCGAAGGGAAACATGTTACCTGCTGCTTCGCCTCGAATTTACAAATGGTAATTTAAGCATGGTTCGAGGCGGCAATCCTCCCTCTAAATCCAATTCGGGCTTCCATTTTTGTAACCCACCAGAGTAGATAAGATGTGTTCGTGTCAGCGGCAAAGCAGCATGTTTACGGTTTGTATTTTGGTAAATGAAAGCTTCAAATAGATCCTGCGAACTATTTGGCAAAATGGTGATATCGGTCATACAGACGAGGTAATATTTAACCCTTTACCTAACCTGAAAAGCAGACGACACTTGCAAAAATAATTCTTGAATAACTATTTTTTTTCATTTTTTGTCTCAAAAACATAGGTTATGACCCCTCGTTGGAACGAGCTCGACGAGCTCGTTCCAACGAGGGGTCATAACCTATGTTTTTGAGACAAAAAATGAAAAAATAATGAAAATTAATTGGCGATTTTTGAGAATAGCGCTGGCCGGTTTGGGCTGTTACGTTAGGTAAAGGGTTAAGGAACGAAATCACCTGAGTTGTGACGGGTAGCACAGAAATTATTGGTTGCATTCTGATGCGCAACTACCTGGGATACGTTTTCCTGACATTATAATACATATTTCTACTTTGCAATCAACTGATTTCCCCCCTGATTCAAGCTGAAACGTCTAGAATGATACAAACTTTAAAACGTCTGGTTGTGTAAAATACACAAAAAGATCACTCTCATTTCCCCAGTATGTGGATTACACGGATACGAATTGATCTGAGGGCGAACAACTTCGTGGCGAATCGAGTTGTGAAAATAAAGTCGGTAGCTATTAACACTGTCCTGTTCGACCCGGTACACAGTAATCCGTATCCATATTTATTATTTATTTGGTATTACTTATTCTGCCCGGGAAGATTGCTTATCATCTGCCCGGGCAGATTAAATAAATATTCGCAGACAGCTTAAAATGGAGCAGATTGGATAATTTTAAAACCATGTTCTAATTAGAGTTCCGAAGGAAACGTAAAGCATATAACTTTTAATGATTTATTTTCTCATCACGCCCCGTCCGTATTTTTTGTGGTATCGCTGAACTAAATATTTGAATTAGAGTTACCTGCCTTGAAATGATGCAACCTCTAAAAATAAACAGCCTTGGGAAAATATATTGTTTCATTAAACGTTTGAAACATTTTATTAACATCTTGCATTATTGTTGAATATTTCTGATAAAAAAGAGGGTGATTTGATGGCTTTTGTTTTTGTTGGGAATTTCCTGAAAAATATGTGCACGCGACCGGTGCTTCCCTTCGTGTCATTTTTTCTCTCTTATTTGTTGCATGACCCCCTGTTTTCGGGCCAGAAAAAGTTGTCTGAAGGGCTATACTTGGCAAAGATAGTTGAATGCCAAAATTAAAGTGATGCGATCATATTTTTTTCGCCTGAACGTTATAATGGTGGCCTATGGGAAAATATTTAGTTCTGTGGTACCTGTTGTGAACTAACCAAGGACGTAACCGGGAAGGGGGTCACGGGGAGGAGGGGGAACGTGCCCCCCCCCGCCCCCCATTTTTTTTTTAAATTTTGAAGTTCAGATGTACCGGTACCGTATTAAGGTAACTATTGTCAGTCGAGTTTATTATGTTATGCCAATGAATTAATGTTACTTAATCCAGCTGGCCCAGAGGGATAAAGTTACGCATAGAATAATAATAATAACACTTTGACCGGCCGCTGATTTGTCGCGGTTCTCAGACGAGAAGGCCTTGGTTACCCCTGTACTCCCAACTGCCTCCCTATTCTCACGCTTCTTCTCTCCTCCCAACACTCGGAGACGAACTGCTTGATGACATCCCTAACCCCATTCTTCCCATTCTCTCCGATTAACATATTAACCCTCTCCTTTGAGTCTCTCACTAACCACCTGTCCTTCATTCTCCCATCCCTCTTCCCCATTATACTCCCAGTGAATCTTGTTCTTTTAGACTGGTATTTTGGGCATTCTAGAAGAAAGTGTTCCAGGGTCTCCACCACGCCTAAATTATGTACACTTATTGTCGATAGAGTATGCAGTTAATTAAGGTCATTGATAACGAATTTAATCCAGCTGGTCGATGAGGATATGTTACATCTGTAATGCTTATGTTGTGTTTTGATATCCGGTATAACAAGTATAATGTATTGAATTACTAATGGTTTGTAAAGCGATGTGCTATATAAATAACGGACATACATGTACACGCATTATTAATTATAAACTAAAAATGTCTTTACTGAACTTCGGATTTTCCCGGGGCAAAGCTGAACAACGCGGTAGCATAGAACCAGCAGTTATCAACAAAAGTATTAAAGTTGTTGAAGCCACGAAAGAAGATGTGTTGAACATTTTTGACTTGGGTACCAAGGCTACTGGTCCTGAGCAACCTAAATTGAAGTCTATCCCTTCCGTAACTATCCGCTATAGCAGCCAATCTGCCCATACACACAATTAACACAAACTTTAAACAAGAAATTCAGGTACTTGTAAAAACAATTCCTTACCCAACACTGCCAAATTTACATAAAGCAGTTAAGCTAAACTCTCCATACCAGTGTCTTCCGCGTCATGTGAACGCAGTTTTTCAGCTCTCAAATATATTAAAAAATTATCTGAGAAACAAAATGGCCAACCAAAGTTTGTCAGACTTACGTGTCATATATATGTCATCCGAAAGGAGTAAAATGTTACTCGAAAATCCATATGATGTTGATATTTTCAAAACGAAATGGTAACACTAGAATATCTCTATATTGACCACCTTAGCCCAGTATTGGTGTTCTGTACGAGTCCAAATAAGAAGTAGTATAGCCGCTATAAACTAAATATCCCACTGCCACTACACCAATAACACAAAAACCTGACAGCATTTTCTGGAAAGCCCTCTATGAGGGCTTTCCAGAAAATGGTGTAACGTTGTTGTGTTATTGGTGTATAGTTAAAGAAAGATGCATAGTTTATAGTGGTTATTCTACAACTTATTTCGACTTAGACTGTACGATGATTGACTGTATAAAAATGTTTTAAAGTGTGAAGAATTATTTATGTTTTTGGTGACCCCCACCCCCACCCCACCAAAAAAAAAAAAAAAAAGAAGAAAGAAGACAGACCCTGGTTATGTGCGGAACTAACTTCTCGATATTAATATTTCGGCTTTTACTTATGCAAGGGAGAGAACTCGGAATGGAAACTCGTTCAATATGTTTGCGCCCTATTACTTGCATATATTCATGGGGAAAGGGATGGCAAGCCCTGGTCCTACCCTTTCTAATAGCATGCGTAACTCCAACCTTTGATTTAATACAAACTGTAAAATGGACCGTGTAGAGAAAAGGTTTTCGCAACAACTAAAAAATTCCTGCTCAAATCACAGAGCCCATTCCAATGTAGGATCAAAATCTAATGCTGGAAAAAAATGAACGAGTAAGACAAACTGAATGATGAATTTCGTGTACAGGTCCGGGCTGATTTGGCTGCGCCAGTTGGTAAAGGTTGGAAGACCGTGCATATTTATATTGCTACTGCACTGTACCAAAAAAGCTAAACATTAAAATCGTATTGACCGCGTATTTCAAACCACAGGCAACCATGTGGTATGAACATACAATAAATAAATCAGACGAATCTGTTTCCTTGAAAGCACACCGGGTGATTTTTGAAGGTGTGCGATATTATGCCCTGCCTTTAACCATGTCCCAAGCTTCAAAGCCACCGGTCACATTCGGTAATGAATTTGACGTTGTAATGGTCTGGAACTAGTTCCGAGATCCGAATGTAGTGGCTACCCCCTTACGTTCAGATTCCTCCCATTCAAATCTGTTATAAAATTCATTCGCCAATAAGTTTTAACTTAAAAACCGAAAATAGTAATATTTATTACTTTCCAAAGTGAGATTTACTGGGATTTCCGGGTTTGATTATAAACGAAAACTTTACAACTGAATTATGCAATCAACATTTGGGTCATGTATCCGTGCGCGCAAACGAAGACGCTTTGCCGTGAGTGTAATGGGGACTTCATTGTTTTTTTAACCCTTTACCAAACACGAAAAGCAGACGACACTTGCCAAAAAAATCTTGAATAACTATTATTTTCATTTTTTGTCTCAAAAACATAGGTTATAATCCCTCATTGGAACGAGCTCGACGAGCTCGTTCCAATGAGGGGTCATAACCTATGTTTTAGAGACAAAAAATAAAAAAAATAATGAAAATTAATTGGCGATTTTTGAGAATAGAGCTGGCCAGTTTAGCGTTACGTTAAGTAAAGGGTTAAATAATATTATCGTTAATAATGAAAAGTAATAAACAGAGTAATCGCTTGACTGGACTGGTTGTGTGAAATAATTCATTCGAGGCGAGGGACTATATTGTAAAACACTCATGCGCATTCGCGCACTCGTGTTTGTACAACGTCCCTCAATAATAAATAAGGTTGGACCAAATGAAGCTGAAAAATCACTGAAATTTCTAGGTATATCCATTGATAATTGTCTATCATATAACGCCCACATAGCTCAACTTTGTTCCAAGATTGCACGTGCAAACTTTGCCCTTAACAAGGTAAAGGCAATCCTTCCTCATGAGGCTATGAGAACACTATACTTCGCTCTGATACATAGTCACTTGGTATATGGAATCCAAGCATGGGGAAATTCGAGATCTATCAATAAACTTCTAACTCTTCAAAAACGTGCACTGCGCATAATTAATAACAAAAAGTATAATGCCCACACAGAACCACTCTTCAAAAGGGACAAAATACTCAAGGTGACTGACCTGTATAAATTCCATGTATCCCTCTTCGTCTTTGATTGGAAAAACGACAATCTTTCCCAGTCATTTGATAACTTCTTCAGAGTAGCTAGTATGCCTGTCAGAACCACTAGACAACGTGATCTTCTCCAAATAACTAGAACAAGGACAAAAGCCCTGGACCGTCTACCTACCAACCTGTATCCCAGGATTTGGAATGCGCTAGATAGAGATCTACGTACGATGAACAATAGAAACGTATTTAAAAAGAAGCTGTTGTCCAGGCTTCTAGCACTTTATTCAGACAATGTTGAATGCAGTAATCCTTATTGTCCAGATTGCACTATATAAAACATCGTAGCGGCGGTGATCACATCAGCGGTAGTACGACCCGTTCTAACCCCTGGATTGAGAGAGGATGTGATCTTGCTGATTTGGACACCGTCATAACACGTCTTCCTGCTTTACTTTACCTATATATGAACAAATTAAATGACCAGACGAAATGACATTCTGTCCTCCAAATAGCTTTACCCACCTTGTCCGCGTTAAATGACCTCGGCTGGGGATGTCTTATAGCTTTGGGCCGCTCTCAAGATAAATAAAGGATTGAAGCAAATTTTTATATCTCTTTTACTCGAACTGCTCAATTTAGGTTGCTTCATTTGTAGGCTGTAGCACACAGCCAGAAGGCCCCAAGCTGAAATACATCCACAAGAAAACACTTTAACTGCCAAGTCTAACACACCCCTTACATAGTAAATTTTCTATAACCGATGAGATGATTTTTATAAGAACGTCGACAGTCTGGGCCCGTAAACAGTATTGCAAAATATTCCTTAGGAAGATGACTGGAAGACAGCCAATCTGGCTATGTCATCTCCCAGTAGTATACAAAATGTTATATATTAATTGAACTATGTGATTGTAACCATTGTATTTCCTGTATGCTACTGAACGAATAAATATCTATCTATCTATCTATCTATCCCTCACCTCTCATGAATTATTTCACGTAACAAGTCCAGTCAAGCGATTACTCCCTATATATCACTTTCGCCCTACTTACCGGCTGAATTCGATAATACACGTATTTCTTTACATTTTTGCATAGTCCTCATGGCCTCATACGACAAAAAAGGGATTCCACAGTCACAGGAGTTTTCCAAAATGGGATTCCATAGGATATACCTGTTAAATACCGAACTGAGGCTAAGAGTTGTAGTAAATTATACCTCATTGAGGTATTTTCATGGTCCTCATGACCTCAAAATTCAATGAGGCTATGAGGGATAATAAATGAGGCCTCACTGAGGGCTTTTACATAGCCCTCATGGCCTCATACTACAAAAAGGGATTCCATAGCCACGGTGTTTCCCAAAAATGGGATTCCATGGGATATGGCCATTGGATATAGAGGTGATGAGAATCGGATACGACTTCGTCGTAATAAGGGAAGATAACTCTGCATACAGATTAATGGAAATCAAGCAATCTGATTGGTTAGTTATAATTTATATAAATGAGCAAGATAAATGAAACAACAAGAGTACACGGAGTAGGGTCAGAACTAACAAGAATAGACCAGAAAGGCTAAATATAGTAATAATAAGTAAAGCTGTTCCTGTTGATAGGCTCTTCTACGCTACTGGAGTATACTCCAGGACAAAGGAACATGCCTAGGTAGACGAAAACTATTACATATATAAATAGAAGCAGAGAATTCTGAAAGAATTCGAAATAGAAAAATTATCGGGTTGTATGTGGTAATTAGATTTACTCCGATTCAATCGAACACACCCTCCGAACATACCCCTGTCCTATAAGAAGGGTTTAGGCAACATAGCAACCACGTGCTACCATAGAAACCAAGATGGCGGCCTCCAATATACAAAATGGACGACGGAAACACGTATCACCATAACAACACGCGCTGCGCATGCGCACTCGCACCACGTATCACTATGGAGATGACGTCACAAGATGGCCGATCACGCGGGTTACCATGACAACACAACATGGCGCCACTAAGTCACGTGACTATGACGTCACATGAGATCCTTCGATGAGATCCCCCACATAAGGGGTGAAACGTGCGAGACATACTACTTATATTGTAAGATAAAATGATTATTACCATTATGTGGATGTAGAAAATATATATCCGAGTCTCGCTCCGGGTTCTAAGGGCAGATCGCGACTCGTCTTCAACTCGTCGTGATCTGCCCTTAGAACTCGAAGCTCGACTCGGATACATATATTCTACATCCACATAATGGTAATAATCTCTATATATCCATACAGGTGCGAGGGGACCTTTTAACGAGATTTCCTGATGCCAGACCTCGTTGAATTATCTCATCACTTTAAGTCATGGATGTTTTTCAGCATCCACGACTTTTATATTACTTCTATTATTTATTTATTTATTGGTGTTTAGGGTCACATACTTTTGCACAATGGCTAATCATGGCCGCGACAGTTGTACGGGAGGAGGAAGCCGGAGTACCCGGAGAGAACAACCGTGCATCGACGAGCAACTGTCAGCTCCTCAACATTCTAACTCTGTTCAAGCTCCGCTCAAGCAGGGTTACAGCGGTTGAAGACATGTGCACCATCGACGTGCAGTGAGCCTTAGTACACGGCGTCATCGTGCCCCCATGTAGGCAACCGGGATAAAGTGCCTTGCCCAAGGACACAACGAGGGTCGTCCCGGACGGGGATCGAACTAGGGACCTCTAGCACAGAAATCAACAGCCTACCACTTAGCCACCGAGCTCCCATATTACTTTAAGAAACTACTGAGGAGGTTAAGAGTGGATATCACACAGTCCAATGCACTAATCGCGCACACGCGGAATACGATTTTATAAACCGTACTGATGCATGTGCACATCCATGCAAGATGTTATACTTCAGCAACTGCACCCAGAAAAGCATCCAGAAGACCAGTAATGTCTTGACCAAAGTTAAAGTCAAATACACACACTGAAATCAGTTGGGCTAAAATTAATCAACTGAGCTGAGTGAATATGAACCCAATTGGGTTCATATTTACTCAACCCAGCTGATTTGGGTTGCTTTGTAACTCAACTGATTTTAGTGTGGAACGATAGTCAAACGTGTCCGATTCGAATTCATCGTCCCTCGAACGTCTTCCTAAAAGTTCCACATGGATAGAGTTAATCAACATTTCAACAATTACCAACAAATCTGACTAATTACTTTGGTCATTCATTTCTGCTGGTCCTAGGAAAGCTTTCTAGCAAGCTCTGTTCTGTGAATTTTTGGTTTGTTTTCAAAAAAATTTTTTAAAAAAAATACCGGCATAAATGAAATACTTATGACCCAGTTATATTCTACATGACATATATGGTACACATCTGCCCATTGAATCTGAAAATGGAAATACTGAGTGTAGCCCAAAATTTGGGAGCCCAAATTTTGACTCACTGAGTTTCTTTGAAAAAAAGTGAATCTGCAACACTAAAGTAAGTTACAAACAAGAAATCTAAGAATTATTGCAAGTGGCTTATAAAAAGAGGATTTTAAAAGCATGTTAGGCTTATGAAGCATTAACCCCACCCTAAGGGATATTTATTTATTTTTTTATTGTTGTTCAAGGTCACATACTTATGCACAATGGCTAATCGAGACCGTGACAGTTTTACGGGTGGAGGAAGCCGGAGTACCCTGAGAGAACAACGACCAGCAGCTGTCAATACCAAATAATAATAACCTGATAATTCTATCATAAATGTGTTGACATTTCAGTTACTCGAATTGTATGCCCTCTTTCATGGCTTCATTTTCAAAAGTTTTCTCGGTAGTGATTTTCCAACCAGGGGGAGGGACCGTTAAGGGGTTTCCCCCTCCCCCCTCTAATTGGAAATTCACTACCCTACATCGACGAGCAACTGTCAGCTCCTCAACATTCTAACTCTTTTCAAGCTCCGCTCAAGCAGGGTTACTGCGGTTGAAGACATGTGCACCATCGACGTGCAGTACACCTTATCACACGGCGCCATCGTGTCCCCATGTAGGCAACCGGGATAAAGCACACAACGCAGGTCGTTCCGGATGGGGATCGAACTCGGGACATCTAGCATAGAAGTCCAACAGTCTACCACTGAGCCACCGCGCTCCCACCCTAAGGGATATAGCAATTTGGAAGAAAAAATCAGAAGAGTAAATTCCACCAGCCTGAAGATGGCAGCAGCTTCGTTTGAACAAAGTAGAAAAGATTTAGTCCAAAGTTGGTCTGTGCCATAAATGAATGAATTTGGCCCAGTGGTTTTAAAGAATAAGAAATATTTCAAACTAGAGAAACAGAATTTTACAGCCACCAGTAGATTCAAGTCTGTGTGAAAATGGTTAAAGCATAAAAATGAACAAAAGAGAAAGACAATTTATGGAGGCTTATTTTGGGGGGTAAAATATTTTTAATGAAATCAGAAATAGGTTTTCATTAACCCTTTACCCAACGTAACGACCAAAACCGGCCAGCGCTATTCTCAAAAATCGCCAATTAATTTTCACTATTTTTTTCATTTTTTTGTCTCAAAAACATAGGTTATGACCCCTCGTTGGAACGAGCTCGTCGAGCTCGTTCCAACGAGGGGTCATAACCTATGTTTTTGAGACAAAAAATGAAAAAAATTAGTTATTCAAGAATTTTTTTTGCAAGTGTCGTCTGCTTTTCACGTTAGGTAAAGGGTTAACAGTATTACATGAAATAAAATCTTTGGAGCCCACATTGAAACCTTGAGAGGGTTAAATTCATACAGCCGATCACCCACAACACAACGTGAAGCGCAATATCACTATACAAATTCGTGGAAATCAGGTATCTCAGAAACACAATAGTGAACTAGATGGTGCCATTTGTGTGCGAAGCACACTATAGTATATCCCCGCATTTGCACTTTCCTTTTTGGTTAGTGCAGGATACAGACTTGGATAAAAAGGCTTCACGCATGTGTGTGATTTAAAATGATAAAACAGTATTTAATTTCCTTCTGAAGACTCACATGTGAAACTACTTCAATATTTCAAACAAGATACTTCACCCAACATGATGTATAAAGGGTAGTGTTCTGATCACATCATTGTCACATGATTGAAAAACCACTTGGACCCAAATCAAAATTCCAAAACCTTCATGCACATCTACAGATGCTATCTGAACATGTTAACATGGTTTAAACGTTTCGAATTCAATACCCTAAGAGCCTTTGAGCGGACAAAGATTTTCTGAGGGTAAAAGTGGTTCCACTGGAACCACTTGGACCCAAATGAAAATTCCAAAACCTTCATGCACATCTACAGATGCTATCTGAACATGTTAACATGGTTTAAACATTTCGAATTCAACACCCTAAGAGCCTTTCAGCGGACAAAGATTTTGTAAGGATAAAAGTGGTTCCACTGGAACCACTTGGACCCAAATCAAAATTCCGAAACCTTCATGCACATCTACAGATGCTATCTGAACATGTTAACATGGTTTAAACGTTTCGAATTCAATATCCTAAGAACCTTTGAGCGGACAAAGATTTTCTAAGGATAAAAGTGGTTCCACTGGAACCACCTGGAACAAAATCAAAATTCCGAAACCTTCATGCACATCTACAGATGCTATCTGAACATGTTAACATGGTTTAAATGTTTCGAATTCAATACCCTAAGAGTCTTTGAGCGGACAAAGATTTTCTGAGGGTAAAAGTGGTTCCACTGGAACCACTTGGACCCAAATCAAAATTCCGAAACCTTCATGCACATCTACAGATGCTATCTGAACATGTTAACATGGTTTAAAAGTTTCGAATTCAATACCCTAAGAGCCTTTGAGCGGACAAAGATTTTCTAAGGATAAAAGTGGTTCCACTGGAATCACTTGGACCCAAATCAAAATTCCGAAACCTTCATGCACATCTACAGATGCTATCTGAACATGTTAACATGGTTTAAACGTTTCGAATTCAATACCCTAAGAGCCTGTGAGCGGACAAAGATTTTCTGAGGGTAAAAGTGGTTCCACTGGAACCACTTGGACCCAAATCAAAATTGTGAAACCCTCATGCACATCTACAGATGCTATCGGAACATGTTAACATGGTTTAAACGTTTCGACTTTAATACCCTAAGAGCCTTTGAGCGGACAAAGATTTTCTAAGGATAAAAGTGGTTCCACTGGAACCACTTGGACCCAAATCAAAATTCCGAAACCTTCATGCACATCTACAGATGCTATCTGAACATGTTAACATGGTTTAAACGTTTCGAATTCAATACCCTAAGAACCTTTGAGCGGACAAAGATTTTCTAAGGATAAAAGTGGTTCCACTGGAACCACCTGAAACCAAATCAAAATTCCGAAACCTTCATGCACATCTACAGATGCTCTCTGAACATGTTAACATGGTTTAAACGTTTCGAATTCAATACCCTAAGAGCCTTTGAGCGGACAAAGACTTTCTAAGGATAAAAGTGGTTCCACTGGAACCACTTGGACCCAAATCAAAATCCCAAAACCTTCATGCACATCTACAGATGCTATCTGAACATGTTAACATGGTTTAAACGTTTCAAATTCAATACCCTACGAGCCTTTGTGTGGACAAAGATTTTCTAAGGATAAAAGTGGTTCCACTGGAACCACCTGGAACCAAATAAAAATTCCGAAACCTTCATGCACATCTACAGATGCTATCTGAACATGTTAACATGGTTTAAACGTTTCGAATTCAATACCCTAAGAGCCTTTGAGCGGACAAAGATTTTGTAAGGATAAAAGTGGTTCCACTGGAACCACTTGGACCCAAATCAAAATTCCGAAACCTTCATGCACATCTACAGATGCTATCTGAACATGTTAACATGGTTTAAACGTTTCGAATTCAATACCCTAAGAACCTTTGAGCGGACAAAGATTTTCTAAGGATAAAAGTGGTTCCACTGGAACCACCTGGAACAAAATCAAAATTCCGAAACCTTCATGCACATCTACAGATGCTATCTGAACATGTTAACATGGTTTAAATGTTTCGAATTCAATACCCTAAGAGCCTTTGAGCGGACAAAGATTTTCTGAGGGCAAAAGTGGTTCCACTGGAACCACTTGGACCCAAATCAAAATTCCGAAACCTTCATGCACATCTGCAGATGCTATCTGAACATGTTAACATGGTTTAAAAGTTTCGAATTCAATACCCTAAGAGCCTTTGAGCGGACAAAGATTTTCTAAGGATAAAAGTGGTTCCACTGGAACCACTTGGACCCAAATCAAAATTCCGAAACCTTCATGCACATCTACAGATGCTATCTGAACATGTTAACATGGTTTAAACGTATCGAATACAATACCCTAAGAACCTTTGAGCGGACAAAGATTTTCTAAGGATAAAAATGGTTCCACTGGAACCACTTGGAACCAAATCAAAATCCCGAAACCTTCATGCACATGTACTGGTGATACCTGAACACATTAGCATAGTTTAAACATTAATGCAAGTGAATGTAACACCGGGCGGACGTACGGACGGACGTACGGACGGAGATAACGACAATATCCCCGACGAAAGCGGGGATAATTATATGTCAATGAAACCTATCTCGGTTTGCCGTTGTCGATCCTCGTTCTGTGTGTTTTATTCCAAGCATAATTGTGCTTCATTTGAAATAACACGACATTTTTTACCTGATAATGCCCAGTTATTGCTAAAATAATGCACATTTGTTGTTCGTGGCGATAAAATATTCGGAATGAAGCGGAGGTACTAAATCATTTCCACGTGTATCAGAAATTACAATACGCGGTTCTATTTACTTCCGGCAACCACTTCGGGCAAATTCATTTATACCCTTGCAATGTCGTTTCTTCTGCAAATTCGTTAGCATGAAAGTTTTTTAATCGCGGATTTAAGTAATTCCGCGTTGCTTTTGACGTCCAATACATTGCACATAGCGTTCTTTTTAACCTGCTCTTTCATTTAGAAGAAAAATCTGATAGAAGATATTTTTTTAAAAATTAGCGACGTATTGTCCCTTTAAAAACCACCGATCTCGCTGAGCTCGTCCATAATAAACGAGCATACACAATGGTTTAGAATAAAAACTTACAAACATTTCAAGTTAATCAGGGCAGAAAAAAATTAATTCCTTCTTCAGCTAACGTATCTATCAGTCGGATCCACTCACGTAATTCAGAAACTGAGCAGTTGAAATTTAAAAAAAAAAACAATTCCAGTAAAATCATATCATGTGACCCCTCATTGGAACGAGATCGTCGAGCTCGCCCCAATGAGGCGGTCACACGATATGGTTTTCGTGACATTTGTGAAAAATCTGAGGAGAAAAATATTGAAAGAAATTTTGATATCCTTTATATTAACCCTTTATCTAACATAAAAAGCAGACGACATTTGCAAACAAAATATTGAATAACTAATTTTTTTCATTTTTTGTCTCAAAAACATTGGTTGTGACCCCTCTTTGGAACGAGCTCGACGAGCTCGTTCCAAAGAGGGGGTCATAACTTATGTTTTTGAGAGAAAAAATGAAAAAAATAATGACAATTAATTGGCGTTTTTTGTGAATAGCGCGGGCCGGTTTTTGGCCGTTACGTTCGGTATAGGGTTAAACCATTCAGGTCTGGCACCTTGGAGGGTATCATTTCGTAGAATACTGTCTACGATGGAATGGACGAATTACAATGTGTGGAGCTGGAGGATTAAATTATAACTGCTGTTCATTATCGATTTATTGTTCATTGTGTCGTCTGCTCGCACACTACCAAATTGTTCTTCACACCTCACGCAAAGAGTTGTGCATACTTATTCGAAGGGTTAACGTTATAGTGTTAATTAGAATTGCTTCAAGTTGAAATGATAACTTCGGCACATTCACCATTGAACAGATGATGGCAAGCAACTGTTTTAACGTTCCAGTGTTTAAACAGCATGTGCCACCCTCTATAATTAACAGAGAGAATCGATCGTATTACAGGTCAGAAAAATAAATTATGTATATCACTAGTGCTCGAGATACACAGAGAGAGAACAAATATTACAACAAACTTACGTGGGAGGATTTCTCTAGTCTTGTGTGCACCTTATCTCGATCTTTAAGATTAATATCTGTATCTGCAGCTGTTTCTTTAAATTCATCGCCATCTTTATCCGTTGGATCAAGGTCTTCATATGGATCCACGTAAAACATTGTCCGAACCTTGTGGCCGTTTCTTGCAATGCAATGAAATCAAGGGAACGGGATCCACACGTTTGATTTTCTCTCTTTCTGTGTCCGAGTTTTCTTATTGGCGGATATAATCGTTCCGCGTTGAGAATGGTGGGAGTTGTTACGTTTAATTTAAGGATTCGTTACATTTCGAGGCAATCCACAGCAAAGAATCAATACATTATCCATTGAATTTACTCTATATTTTCTCTCCAGCCTTCTATCCTTGCCATACTGCTGGTAGTAGATATAGGAATGGGCTCTTTCTGTCTTTCCCGTCAGTCGGTCTTTCAGGGCGCCCATGTGTACTATCCACCAGTCGCTCCTGATTTGGTATCACGTTTGAAACCTTTAAACCCGAACGCCCTCTTTACCGATCCAGGATTTTGCGAAACGTCATTTTTTTATAAAGTAAGGGGCTGCACACTTAATTTGGGCAACAGACCTATTCATATTTTCATCGTGCAGCCTGAGGGCTGCACGATGGAAATATTAAATGGTTTACATCCACACCCCCAACTCCCAATGACGAATATAGATGCCAAATGATGTCATTGAATTGAAACCGGAGATACCACCCGAGTTCAGTGTTACCGATTTTCACATTCATACAAGTTTGTTAAATGACACTGACATTTTATGACAATGTCACGATTAAGTTCGGAAATCTGTCTCACCAGGTCATATTGTCCGGACCTATAAATAACCCTTTAGGTTTTTCAAATTGCCCAATATCTACATAGTTCCTTTGTCATTATGTAACAAATAAACTCGTTTAGGCCACACAAAGTCGATCTTCTGTTTCTCAGGCCATTGTTTGTGAAATTGCATGCGGGCGAGCGGTTTTTTATTTTATTTTTTATTTCAGTAATTACTTCTTAGCCATCAAAAGTTCATGTTCTTGGTTCAGGTTTTAGGCCTCATAATCTACAGAATACCAAGGGTGGTGGTGTATTTCATCCCTTGAGTGCAAGAAGGCTTTGCAATGCTAAAGCATTGCAAAGCCTTCTTGCACTCAAGGGACAAATTCATCAATTTGTTTAACTTAGGTAAAATATCAGACTTAAATCATTTAATTTTAATTTTTTTTAAGTTTAAATTGGTTATAAAAAGAGAGCATGCTGCAGCCAAAAGGACCATGCGGGAGGGCCTGAGAAACAGATTTTTAATTTTTTTTAGGCCTTATCGGATCATTTTTATTTTTCAGATAAACCTTCAAGAGGAATATATTCTGATGGGTTCGCAAATCATCTTTACTCGAGTGTTATTTTCAGAGATATTGCCCTTTGGATTTTATTGAATTGCCTGAAATGTTTTCTTTATATTTGTCATCAAGGTGCGGAGAAACCAATCCATTGATTCTATTTCAAACTTTTTGTACCTCGAATGAGGTTGCGTCATTCTGACTGTCAATCCGTCCGCCCCATATTCACACCTTAAGTGCTAGGTGGTATTGAGAAACACAGACATTTTCTATTGTGTGTGAAGAGAATTTATCATATGACTCGTCCGTTTTGTTCACTTCAAAAATTTGATATTTTGTTTTCATATTAATCAGTGATAAATAAAGCCTTCGTCAATTTCATTGGTCAATTTCAAAACTAGACAATTTGATTGGCTGAACAAAATACAACTGGGCCACATTTTCATAATTTGCATAATTGGAGTTAGGAGCTTTCATTGGTCAATTTCAAAACTGGACAATTTGATTGGCTAAACAAAATACGACTAGGGCACATTTACATAATTTCAGTAGGGAGAATTTTCGTTATCTGTCCTATTTATTTTGTATTAATCTTTTACCTAACGTAACGGCAAAAACCGTCTCGCGCAATACAAGAAAAACGCCATTCATTTTCTTTTATATTTTCACTTTTTGCTTCCAAAACATAGGTTATGACCCCTCATTGGAACTAGCGTGTCGCGCACGTTCCAATGAGGGGTCATAACCTATGTTTTGGAAGCAAAAAATGAAAAGTTTTAGTTATACGAGGATGTTTTTTCCAAGTGCCGTCTGCAACTCAAGTTAGGTGATGGGTTAAAAAGTCATACTAAGTGGCTAATTTGTGCGTGTGTGTGTCATATGATAAATAGAATATGAAATGAGTGTTTTTCTCATATAATATTTGTGAAACTCGTCCGAATGTTCCGTTTAAGCGAGCCAGAGGCTCGCCCAAACGGAATTTTTTTAGACTCGCTTCATATATATTATATGAGAAAAACACTCATTCCATATCCTCTACATATTATTTCCTTGCGTGAAATATATTTTGTCCTTTAGTGGTTAGGCGTTCAATTTGCAACATAAAATAAATCTCTTAAGTGTCCACCTGCGAGGACGAACGCCATAAAAGTTGAATTCAAAATAGAAAACAATCGTTTCCACAGCGTGGTTATAAATGACAGTATTATTGTCGAGGAGGCTCTGAAAGGAAAAAAACACTGACAGCTTCAGCTTTTGTTTTGCTCCAGATAGCTCCGTAAGGCCGAGTCTATCCACATACCGACAGTGTGTAGTACCGCTGCCATGGACTGGACACTTTCCAGGGGTTGGCAATATTTCCACGGACGCAATAATATTAGATTGATTGATTGATTTTATTTGCTGCATATAAATATACAAGATAACAATAAGACAGGTTACAGATGAATGCGCTGCAAGGAAATGCCATAGCCTAAAAGGCTGTCTTCCTGCCATTCCCTTTTGACGAAAAGAATATTCATGACAGCAAGGTTTGTGTTGTTGGCTCATTAGGTTTATTGATGGAACCTCTCTTTTAAGTCTTTTTGGAAAGATACTATGGTGGATAGTAAACAGTTTGTGAGAGAAACGCTGCCAATGCACGAGACGGCAAATCAACTACCGAACATAGAATATAAAAAGCGCCGATGAGTCGCCAGTCCGCGAACTGTTGGATAAGACCAACCTCACGGGCCGAAAACCCATCGCCAGTTCCTGCGGCCCATATTCGCGAGTTATAGAAACTTGTCGGGTGGAGAATTCACCACTGATACCTCTGTAGCGTCCCCACCACTATACAACGAGGAAGACAAGGGATATACGACTTCTTAATTAGTACAATAATTAATGCAATAAGTAATACACTGAGCATCGATTCGGTGAGGGCTATAGTTTCTATCATTGGCACATTCAGGTTAGTGATAGAACCTCTTTTGGAAAGATACTATGGTGGATAGTAAACGGTTTGTCAGAGAAACGCTACCAATGCAAGAGACGGCATATCAACACCCCGAACACAGAATACAAAAAGCACCGATGAGCCGCCAGTCCGTGGAGCGTTGGATAACATAGTTTCCAAACGCTAATTATTGGAATGGTCATCAAAAATTTAATTAATGAAGCACCGGGTATGACCCGGTGCTTCATTAATTAAAATTGTGCTGATGATGATTTTTATTACCTGGTAAACGTATGCCCACGCGTGGATTCCGACCACTACACGGCGACTGTACTGTATGTATAAACCGCGAACCGATTGTGTCCGAAAACGAGCCGATTGTGTGTGCAGACAGACATCCAGCCGATTACAGCCACAAAACAGCCCGCAAGTCTATTACATCCCAGGTCTGCCGACACAATCGGCTCACGTTTTGCGGATGTAATCGGTCCTCTGAAACAATCGGCCTTGCGGACGTATTCGGTCGAAACAAACGGTCCCAGAGACAGAAGGACGTTCTGGAACACGTCCCATTATCTAAGTGGATGAAAAACAAGTGTCATCACTAAACTTCTCTGCCGATGCGACAGTTCCATAGTCACTGCAGGGACGTTGCTACCCCCCTCTACTTACTTACCCACCCATCCCCTACCCCATTTATTTTGTTCTTCCCCCTCCCGAAGGGGGAAATTTTTCCAAATGTTGACTCAAAGTGACTGTACCGGTAGATTTTAGGGCATTCTTAGAATATTTCCAAGCAGTTTAAATGACTGCAGCTATATATCTATATACATAATTTGAGGTTTTAAGACAGAACAAAATGACAATTTCTTGCGGTACTGTAGTCTGAAAGTAGGTCCTATCTGTCTTCATTAGCTATCGTATCAATTATATGAATGTACATGTATGGAGAATGCTCAAAATATCCGTATTCAACCAATAATTTATTAATTTATCATCTCAAATATGAGGTTATTCTGCCCGTCTGTTCATTTATGTTACTTTATATAGGCCTTTGTTATTCACAAGGGAGATAACTCTGCATACAGATTATGGGAAATCAAGCAATCTGATTGTTTGTTTGCGACAGTGAAGTGAACTGATTGGGTGATATAGATAAATGAAACAACAAGAGTACTCGGAATAGGGTCAGAACTAATAAGAACAAACCAAAAAAGCTAAATATAGTAACAATACCCCTGTCTTGTTGTAAACCTTTGGGTAACATAGCAACCACGTGTTACCATAGAAACCAAGATGGCGACCTCCAGTATACAAAATGGCCGACGGAAACACGTATCACCCTAACACCACGCGCTGCGAATGCGTAATAAGACCATGTATCACTATGAGGATGACGCCACAAGATGGCCGCTCACGCGGGTTACCATGACAATACAACATAACATCACTGGGTCACGTGACATGACGCCACTTCCGGGGTCTCCGCCGGGACCCCCCAATAGGGCACGATCGGGTACATGCTATACTACTTACGAATCAGCGCAGTAAATGTTTCTCAATCGAAACTTGATTTGAACAAATCTTTAATGGCTTTATCAATACTATTATACATGTTTGTTTACTAATTAATTATGTATGGAGACTCACAACCGCTGTAGTTATATGACTACGCAACGTAGTTCCTCCTACATCAATTCGAAGGGTCCACGATTCGATTCTGACCAGCGGTAACTGCGTTGTGTCATTGGACAAGGCACGTAATCCTGATTACCCACGTGAGTAGTAAGGGAAGGCAGTTGGGCGTAAAAATTTAACGCTTAAAATTCCCATAGACATTTATTTCGATTCCTTCTAGGTCTGGATTTTCTCTGGTGAACCAGTGTCTATGGAGATGTCAGTGTTAATTTTTTACGATCAAGTGCCTTCCCTTACGACTCACGTGGGGGCTCGGTGGCGCTGTGTACTAAGGCGTACTATACGTCGAAAGTACATTCTCCTTCAACCAATATTCACCATGCATGTGCAGAGGTAATACGCAGGGAAAGCTGACAGTTGCTCTTCGCTTCTCAGTGGTTCTCTCCTGGTACCTGGCTTCTACCACCGGTTATACCGTCATTCACGAGGTGACATTGGCTGTCGAAAGTGTCGCTAAACCCATTAAAAAGTCCGATATGCTTACATACTGGTTGAGCTGAGTTTTTCATAACTCGATGAATAATTTTCATTGCGCATGAATGTTTTTGCTTTGTCACACCCATTTGTCAAATACAAAAATTCTGGGCGCTACTGATGGCGAATTAACCTGTAATTATTACCACTTTAGCGGGCGTGCTCTAGTTTATTAACAGAGTTTAGCGGGGGGTAAAACTCAGTAATTCATGACGTCGCGCAACCGGAAGCGAGCGGCGGGCGTTACTGAAAACAAAATTCATTAACAGCCCGTCGCCCGCTTTCGGTCATGGTAATAATAGTAATAACATGTTTTTGTAGGGCGTGGGGGTTTATTAATGTCCCCTGAGGACTAAATAACAACATTCCGGCTTATTAACGGCCCTCGACTTCGTCTCTGGCCGGTAATAAACCCTCGGGCTGTTATTCATTCCCCTCGGGCCGTTAATAAATCGTAATGCTCTTCAAACTCATGTTATTGTTATATTGTTACAGGTGTAGTGTTAGTATTCACGCGGGTTGTTCATACTGGTTTTTCTTTTCAGTATTTGAAAACCGCGTTCATTATCCTATGTTCCAATAAGAGTAAAATCCTCGCCCTCTGATTGGATGAGAGCTGGCGTAGTTTCTTTTATTAATACGGCTCCTTTAGCAAATGTTACCGTCTGACGTCACCACGCGAAATGTTTGAAATGACATCGCAAGTTTCGGAACTGCTTCACCACAGGAGTGAGTAGCAAGCCGCTTCATTTTTCTTGATGTTTCACGCGTGCAGCAGACGTTGTTCCGGATGAAGTGTTGTTTAAATTACAAATCGATTTACGATCGATGGAATGAGTTTATCTGGTTTATTGATTATTTATCCAGTGCCGCCGTGAATAGGCCTACACGAGAGGTTTATTTACTAAACCTGTGATCGTTAAAAGTTGCCTTGAACAAGGCAACTTTTTACGATCATAAGTTTAGTAAATAAGCCTCTCGTGTTTCACGATGTAGGTTTTGGGCTATGGGTAGTGTCTTATTGGAACATATACGTTATTGTGATGAGTTGACAATCACATGGTCTGAGGTTTCCGTCAATTCATCACAATAACTTATAATGCTCCAATAAGACTAATATCCTCCTCATCTGATTGGACGAGAGCTGGCTTAGTATATTTTATGTTTACGGTTCAAGTGGCAAATGTTACCGTCTGGTGTCACAACGCGAAATATTTGAAATGACGACGCCCGTTTCGGAACAGCGTCATCAACGGAGTGACTAGCAAGCCGCTTCATTTTTCTGGCTGTTTCACGTGTGCAGCAGACGGTGTTCCGGATGAAGTGTTGTTTAAATTACAAACCGATTTACGATTTGAACTGAGATGGAATGAGTTTATCAGGTTTATTTATCCAGTGCCGTCGTGGGGTACTGGAGACGTTTATTTACTAAACCTGTGATCGTTAAAAGTTGCCTTGAATAAGGCAACTTTTAACGATCACAAGTTTAGTAAATAAACCTCTCGTGTTTCACAATGTAGGTTTTAGACTACGGGTAGTCTTATCGGAACATATACATTATTGTGATGAGTTGACGGTAACATGGTCTGAGGTTTGCGGCTCGGAGCGTATGTTCAACCTCGACGCTACTCGACGCTACTGACGCAGACCTCAGACCATGTTACCGTCAATTCATCACAATAATTTATAATGTTGAAAATAATGAAACTGTCATGTGCACGAAAACTTGATATCACTGCTTTGATATAAATGACAGACAGTTTGGTCGCGTTAGGGTAATAATAATAAGGGTAATTCAAGCAAACACCCTTAATTAAATTATAACAATTTAATTGAATTATTTGTCACTTTATCGGTGTATGAATGTGGGATCGTCGTGTTATGATTTGTAGAAAATTTCAGTGAAATTTCTATTTAAAAATAGTCCGTCCACGATTTCCGTTCCACACATGTGTCAATTTTTTTTTTTAATTCTTTGTTGTATGCCGTTCATTGTTGGTATGGAAATGTGTTTAAGTGATGCACTCTATGCTTTTTCGCACGGATTAAAAATCAAATAAATGAGGAAAGTAAACCTCTTAGCCAACTGCTGAACTTACGAAATGCAATTCCCTCTGCAACAACTTGGGACGTGACAACCTCTACTTCTACCCAGTTCCTTATTCGGAATTCGTTATCAACCGATCTGTCGGTTGATTACGAATTTCGAATAAGGAACTGGGAATAAGTAACGGTTGCCACGTCCGTGCAACAACGACATCCCCCGCAAGTGGTGGAATTCTCACACCTGCATACTTGTCTGTTACAAGATAAAAGATTTCGCCCCAAAACAAATAATCAAATTTTATTTTCTTTCAGTTTCTTTTCAATTAAATATTGCTGGATTTAACTAACTGCATCTCAGGTCCACTAATGCATCACTCTAAATTTTTATTTACACAAACTGCCCTTGCTGAGAACATCAAGTAAACCTTCTGGTGAGGTGGATTACTCTGCATATTTCGGAATGGTTTTCCAGAATAAAGCTCATCAGAATTTCAAATTAATATTCCCAGTTTTTTACAGATGCCCAGAATAACCTGTGCATGTTTTAGAGGATGATTCACGCGGAATATAGAAGGTTAAAAATGACAATATTTAGTTAATTTGGAAAACCCACGTGGGGTGTCGTCTGCCTGTCATGTTAAGTAAAGAGTTGAAGCAATAATAGATTCGTAAACAAGATGTGCCCATCGGAGATGCAGTCATCGAGTTAACTGTTTCATGTCCATAATCCGGTTATCAATCATATCACTGTTGTCAACTTCGGAATCTTTGTTGGAGTTATAATGCTTACAAGTTCAACATTAGTGAAAAAAAATATTTAATTAAAGCCTATAATGGCATATAAGTCCTGTATGGCATATAAGTCCAATCGGAGAACGTTTGTTCAAGTTATTGCGCAAACGAACTCAAAATTCCCCAAAATTGACTAATTAAGGCTCATAACTCTGTAACGAGAAATCAGGACGGGCCAGTTTTCGAACTCCTTGAGATTTTACTGCAAAAAACCTGCATGGCAAATATTAGCCAAATCTGATAACGTTTGTTCAAGTTATTGCGCTATTATTACTTTCCAAAATGTGATTTACTGGGATTTCCAGGTTTGATTATAAACGATAGCTTTACAAGTGAATTATGCAATCAACAATTGTGTCATGTATCCGTGCGCGCAAACGAAGACGCTTTGCCGTGGGTGTAATGGGAACTTCATTGTTTTTTTGTTTTTTTAACCCTTTAATAACCTGAAAAGCAGACGACACTTGCAAAGGGAGGGAGTGTGTGTGTGTGAGAGAGAGATAGATAGAGAGAGAGAGAGAGAGAGAGAGAGAGAGCGACAAGTACTGAATTCCGAATACTGAACTTCCTGCCTGACCTGAGTAACTACTCCAGACTTCCGGGTCACAACTCTTTGACCTTACGGTTCAATGTCCATCGGAAATTCTTTTAACCCTTTACCCAACATAACGGTCCAAACCGGCCAGCGCTATTCTGAAAAATCGCCAATTAATTTTCATTAACATTTTTATTTTTTTGTCTCAAAAACATAGGTTATGACCCCTCATTGGAACGAGCCCGACGAACTCATTCCAATGAGGGGTCATAACCTATGTTCTTGAGACAAAATATGAAAAAAATAATGAAAATTAATTGGCGATTTTTGAGAATACCGGTGGCCGGTTTTGGCCGTTACTTTAGGTAAAGGGTTAAATAATATAATATAAATATTATAAAATACTCCTAGATGGGGGGGGGGGGGGAGACACGCCCCTCCCCACCCCACCCTCTGACGCCACATCCCTGATCCTCTTTATCGACTTCTCTGAGCGTAGAATCTAAAAACGTGCTGAACGACAGGTTGCTTACAGTTAGAGTTTAGAGATTTAAGCGAGAGACAAACACATCACGCAGTTCAATGCATCTTTTGAACTGGCTTTTGATGTCAAAAGAATTGTCTCTCCATC
This sequence comes from Pictodentalium vernedei, assembly GCA_031216915.1. NCBI lineage: Eukaryota > Metazoa > Mollusca > Scaphopoda > Dentaliida > Dentaliidae > Pictodentalium > Pictodentalium vernedei. Next base: position 425,417,232 of record CM062289.1, on the reverse strand, counting down.
TTATGCGACATATAAAAATCATTACAACAGTCGTTAAGCCAACTCTTTAAACAGACACAGGCGTCAGAGCAGGTAATATCAGGGACAGTTGACAAAGACAAGGCGCTATGTTATATATTTCAACAACCTTGGCTCAGTATATCGTCAGCATATATGCTATTCTGTATGGTGGTGTCGTTCTTACTTGTTGGGCACTGACAACCAGAGAGGCATTCTATGAATCAAGTTCCACAGATCAGGCCGGGTGTGTTATAACGGCACCAGTCAATTCATCAACAACATCCCGAACCGAATGCGCCGTATCATGCACAGAGGACAAGAGTTACATTTCTTTCAAGTTTGATGCAGAAACTCATACGTGCCGTATGTCTGACGGAATGATCTCCAGCGACAATGATAAAGTGTACACTGCTTTTCATGGTAAGTTATTTACAACGTATAACAACAGCCCAACCTCTGAATTTCACTATCACTCCCCACCCCACATCCACACACACTTCCCGTAAATGAAAAGTCTATTAGCCCAAATGCTGAAATAATGTTTAGTACACACTAAAAACTAAAGTGTTAAAACTGACACTTTCAAGGTGTTAAACCCATTCTAACTCTTAGGGTTTGATTTTAACACTCAAAGTGCAATGCTTTAAGCACTTTGACATTACAATCATCAGACATCTGAAACTTGAATGGATGGCACTTCCCATGTGTCTAGCATTGGTGGTTTTTCCAGAATCGTCCATAATTTGATTTGCGCTTGGTGGGCACATGATTAAAAGGACACAACGCAGATTACGCGGATCAAGCTCGACACTTTAGTTTTTAGCGTGTACAACGAATCCATTTAGACATGCAGGCTTGGAAGGGGGTTATCTATTTTTATTTCTGTGAAGCGTTTTAGGGCACTCTTCGTGGTTTTACGCTTTTACAAAATCAATTATTATTATTATTATTATTATTATCTATAATAGTGGGGAGCGCGGTGGCTCAGTGGTTACGGCATTGAACTTCAAATCGAAAGGTCCACGGTTCGATCCCCACCAGGGGTAACTGCGTTGTGTCCTTGGGCAAGGCACTTCATTCTCAGCTGCCCACGTGGGGGCACGGTGGCGCTGTGTACTAAGGCGTACTGCACGTCGATGTGCACCCGTCTTCAACCAATGCTCACCATGCTTGTGTTAAGCTAAAACTAAAAGTCCTGTCACGAACTGTGCGCTTATCTAGGCTTAATTGCGCGTAGGAACTGCGCGCAATTGCAATATCGAAAGGCATCCAAAGCAAGGCAGATTCTCCTGGTTACTCATAGCAAACACAGGCAATGTTTCTGCTAATGGACCCCCGGGTTATCCGGAGGTCCATTGGCTGAAACATTGCGTGTGCACAGGCCATATGTACATAATTTGATAGCCTTACTATGGTCATAACGCGTAGATTAACGTGCAGATCGACGTGCTATTTTTTCGCATTTCATGACAGGACTTCTAGTTTTAACTGTACGTTGGGGAGTCTGCCAGTTGCTCGCCGCTCCTTGGTGGTTCTCTCCGGGTACTCCGGCTTCCTCCATCCGTAAAACTGTCCTGTACACAAGGTAACCTTGGCTGTCGAAAGTGTGGTTAAACTCCAATAAATAAATAAACAAATAAATAAATTTACAGCTAATAACAACTGCCCAATAGGACCACATAATTAAATGATTACCCCCCCCCCCCCCCCCCCCCCCCCCCCCCCCACACACACACACATACTTCCCGCAAATGCAAAATCTGTGAGCCCAGATGCCGGATGCCGACATGATATTCAGTACGACACAATTCCATTCAGACACGCATGCTTGGAAGAGGGTCATCTATAGTAGTGATGCTGGTTCAGTCCCCGATCTACGTCATTAGTGTAGGATAACCCGGAGCGTCGCGAGGATGACCGATTGAGGATGGATCAGAGTAAACGTGACTTGTCCAGAATACGATGACTCATATCTCGAGTGGCGGACGTGGCAACCGTTACATATTCTCATTTCGAATAAGGAACTGAGAATAGTAACGGTTATCACGTCCCCTCCCGACTGTCTAATATTCCAAATACATCATCAGGGAATGCCTTGACAAAGTAGTTGAAATATTAGTCAGTCGGGATTATAGTTAAAAACTCAAGGCTTCTTGGAAATTTATTAGTCAATAATGAAAATATTTATGTAGTAGTCGTGACGTAACCTCTTATTTAATTAATACCCCACAGTGCAAATTGGTCATGCTGGGTCTCAACAGTTTGAATAGGGTACTACTGACCCACTATGTCCCTGTTCTTGTATTGAATCGAGTCTTTCTTATAAGAAAGTACACTCTGAATTCAGTTGGGTTAAAAATCCACCCAAATCAACTGGGTTGAGAGAACATGAACCCCACTGGGTTCATGTTCACTAAACCCAGTTGATTTGAGTGGATTTTTAACGCAACTGATTTTAGAGTGTACTTGATTACTACGATTCAATTGTATTATTATTATTATCATTATTTATTTTTATTATTATTATTGTTATTATTATTAAATATTATTACTATTATAATTAAGTATTATTATTATCATTATTAAGTATTATTATTATTATTATTAAATATTATTATTATTATTATTATTATTATTATTATTATTATTAAGTATTATTATTATTATTGGGTGGTCTGTTGAACAACAACAGCTACCACCCAGTACTTCGCGGAATGTTACTTCGTTCCCTTTAATTCACAGTTTTGATGGTGGTGACCCTTCTCAGGAAATTCTCTGTGCCCAAAATTGCAGTTTTCTGAAGGTGATGTGATCTTATGGAACAGGAAACATTATCAAGCCACTTTCTAAAATTGTTTGTGATGGCATCTGTTATTATTATTATTATTATTATTATTATTATTATTATTATTATTATTATTATTATTATTATTATATTAGCAAAAGAGAACTGATGTCTTAGTTTCCAATCCTACCGAAAAAATGCCTCGAGTAGAAAAACAATTATGCCACCCCTCCCCCTCCCTTACAGACACCGCCCCCCCCCCCCCCATCCTACAAAGAAACTAGTACCTGAGACCCAGTTCTTAATTTGGAATACACCGTTCAACCAGTGGCGAAGGTACGTGGCGCTGGTTCAGCCTCTCCAATGAATATGTCGGCTATTTTGTAGGGTATTTGGGGGCGCGGTGGCTCAGTAGGTAGAGATGCAGGCTGCAAGCCGAGAGGTCCTCGGTTCGAATCCCACCTGCAGCAACCGCGTTGTGTCCTTGGGCAAGACACTACATATCCATTGCCCGCGTGGGGGCACGATGACACCGTGTACTAAGGCGTACTGCACGTCGATGGTGCGCATGTCTTCAACCAATCTAACCCTGCCTGTGCTGCAGTGCGGAGTTACGATGTTCATGGACTGGCAGCTGCTCGTCGTTGCTCGGTGGTTCTCTCCGGGTACTCCGGCTTCCTCCACCCGTAAAACTGCCACGGTCACGATTAGCCATTGAGCATAAATATGTGACCTTAAACATCAATAAATAAATATTGTAGGGTATTTCGACTTATATATGGTGGTATGTTAGTGCAAAAGCACTATGCATTAAAATACTAATTAAGGTGGAGTGTGGGCGTGGCGGCGAGTCCATAAACTATAACAGAAAAACTTATGATCTCTTTCTGTCATTTACGGTTAAACATTTGCATTTCTTTATATCTGCCCGTCTTCTTTAGAAGTACCACTGTTTGGGGTTTTATCTGGTAGAGTGCTAAATTATTTTTGATCATCCAAATTCATTCACATGTCTTGGCCTTGTTACAATTTATAGGAGAGTGCCTGCAAGCACACTCCCATATATTGTAACAAACCAAGTCAATACAGACTAAATATGTTTACTTCCAAGATAATATAAAATATATCCACGTGGTATGCTGCCTTCATGATATGAGACCTGCCCTTTTAGAGTAAAGCCTTAATATGGGCTTCCAGCATTCCACCAGTCAAGACACTCTAATGGTCGTATCGTGTCAGAAATTTAAAAGAGTGGAGGAAGCATTATACACGGAGAGTACCACCAAGCTAAAATTATCATTCAAAATATATTTTGGAGTGGGCCAGTATCGGAGCCCGGAAAAAGAGCAGATTCGCCTAACTACCCTATTACCTTTTCTTCGCATGTGTTGAAATTACCGAACACAGGGTACTTTTTGCCCTATCATACATAAACATAAAAAAAATCTACCGTCGATATCCGTTATGGCGACTTCACATCGGTATGGGCTCTATTTACTAAAGTGCAGGATTGTTGAAAAAATAAGTTGTATATGGGTCTTTCTGGGGACAAGATTAACCCGTTCAAGTTGCTGTTCATGAAGATTTCTTGCCACTGTCTATGGTGTGTATTTTCTTGGTATTTATAGGAGAGTGTGGGAGTTAAATAGGTCTTTTTGGTTAGATCTATGAATTGCTGTAGGCAGTTACCAATTTCTTCTAACCAAAACATGAAGTTTTCCGACTGTACGTGGCCTTAGCGCGCATACGCAGCACGAGTTGTTAGGGTGACACGTGTTTCCGTCGACCATTTTGCATACCGGAGGCCACCATCTTGGTTTTTATGGTAGCACGTGGTTGGTATGAGACTGTAAGGCTTCTTAAAGAACAGAGGTATGTTTGTAGGATGTGTTCCTTTGTATAAGAGTAAATATAATTACCGAAATAAAGCCGACAATCCCTCCAAATCTCGAGAAAAAAACACCCAAAACTACCGAAACAGACTCAGATTTCTCCATTTTGGGCTAGCTTATATTGATAGCACGTAGTGTTATAAGACGCGTTCGATTAAACTGGGGTAGTTTTCTGGATCGGGATTTCCCCAGATCCTCGGATACTCGTAGAATTACCACAAACAACCCTATAACTATTTTACTAGCTCGTATTTCTTAGGAATCCCCTGCCTTTGCTTATCCTGGTCTTACTATAGCTTATTCTCTCTCCTGGCATATCCTGTCTATGTTATGTTATGACTTTCCCGCCCTTCCAAAAAATATTCTGACTTCCTTTGATGTGTTTGTGTGCTCGTGTACAATGGGTACACATCAGGGACGTAGGGAGCTTATAATATTGGGGGGGGGGGGGGGGGGTATTGTAAACGGGGGCTTGTAGGGGACAGCACGGCCGTCTTTGGCGGCCCGCTCTGCGTAGCCGAGCCCAGGGGAGAGTGTGGTAGGGGGACCACCCCTGGAAAAATTTGTGAAATATGAACTACTGAGAGCTCATTTCCTCGCTTCTCAAGTGAAAAAATCAAGGTATCGTTGCTGTTAATTGTTGTGTGTATAGGAGGATGCATGTTAAAGAGGAAGATGCTAACCTGTTGAGCGTCAAGTCAGTCAGTGACATCGGCTACCAACGTTTCTATGCACTGCAAATGGTGTAGGTCATACAGTTTTTGAGAAGGTAATTTTGAAAAAAGGCGATTTTCTTCCATCTCTAAAAGATATGTAAAACGAAACATCACAAGAAGCTCATACACCTTCACACAAAGGGGAAATAATAAATTTTAGATGAATGGATTGATTGATTGATTGATTGACTGTCTGATTTGGGTTTAACATCACTTTCAACTACAAAGGCTATATCACGACGTCCAGTTGAGATGGTCTAGGAATGTCCCCGCATTATAGCTAATGGCCAGACATTTAACGTTACACTAAGGTTCCGCTCCACAGTTTCGCACTATTGCACAGGGGTGAAATTCTAAACATAGGGCATATGTTGAAACTAAGGCCATGTAAAATTGAGATATATTTTTAGTATCAGATATATGATTACATTAGGCTTTTTGTTGGACAAGAGAGTTTGAAGTTTTGGTCCCAAATTTGGATTCTGATACATAGGTGTAAATTACCAGATGAATTATGGGAAACAGTGGCTTCGAAAAATTGGCTATTTTTTAAAATGTAATTTTTACACGGGTTTGTTACCAGACAGGTAACTGAAAAATGAGACGGAAACATATAAATTTTTTTTGCATTTTAGAAACAGGGGATGCTCTGTTCCAGGGATGGGTAGGTGGGGTTGGTGGGAAAATTCTGCTTTTGAGGCTGCTAGGTGGCTGAAAATGACTGGTTTCGGCATTTTTTCATGCAATTTTTCAGGTTGAAGTCTGGCCTTTGACAATAAATTATTCCATCCACATTCAGATTGTTTATTTCTACTTAGTCAGATAGTGTTATATGTTTTTTGTGGATTTGGGAAATGTAATACATGTTATGAGTTAGATAACTAAGCTACAGAATATTTGCATTTGAAGAGAGTGTATGGCATGTCATATTTGGAAATGCCTGGAAAACTGTGGAGCGGATCCTAACGAATCGAGAACAGTATATGTGGCTACGTACATAACATGTTAATTCTGTCTGGCATTTAATTCTGCCTGGGAATATTTATGTTCGCCTGTGTGATGTAGAATATGCAGATGTGTGTGGTTATTTTCGTGTAGATACTAGATATGATTTACACTCCCCCACCCCTCCCCCCCCCCCCCCGGTTCCTACGCCACTGGTACACATCACATGTAGCACATAGGCACACGTTGAATGTGTCGATATGTGCCAGTGTGTTAGTACACAATGTCCGCACATCACATGCATAGCATGGGCACATACGGGTATATCAGGATACCTAGGTCATGGTAATGTACTATTTGAGGCTACCTTTTGAGGATATCTTTTGAGAATAGATTTAGTAGTATATCTATCTGAATATAGTTGTGGCCTCATATCCCCATTCAGCTCCTGGCTTCGAGACCATCACACACCCGTCATAGCTCCAAGGTCACCACTGTTGACTTGTCCGTAGTCACCACCATCCGTCGTGTGATCCAACGCTATTGAATTCAGCCAATACTACAGTCTTCTATTACCCTTGCAGTCATGTACCATTATTATACCAAATTCTGTCCTGCGCCAGAATGTCTCACCATTGCTGACTTTAGCGCTACTACAAGCTTAGTAGCTACCCTGATTCTGCCTCGATATATGTCCTTGGCCAAATCTCTAATAAGCTCAACCAGTGCAATCAATGGTGCCTTACATATAAGGAACTGTATGTTGATCATACCGAGATCGCCTGTGTGTCACGATGTGTACGCATTGCATGCAGTACATAGGTATATGCTTTTGCACAAAGTGCGCACAACATATGCAGCACATAGGCACATACCATGAATATGGATTCTAGAAGTATAGTCGGATACTAGAAAAGCATTCCACGGAACGTGGGTCATATAGTTGATTGAATGTGCTTGTGTGCTATTGCACAATGTGCGCACGGGACACGGAGCAGATAGGCACATCTTGTATGCGCTGATTTGTGCTTGTGTACTAGTGCACAATGTGACACATTGTGCACTAGCACATATGCACATACAGGTAGTTGGGGATACTTATGACATGGTGATGTATTATTTGAGGATACCTTTTGAGGATACCTTTACTCAATTACTTGCTTACTGTCCTTTACGCCCCTGGCGAGTAGGGCAGCAACGAAGTGCTCCGACCTTGTCTGTCATTGGCTAACTTTTGTAGTGTGCCCCAGGATTTCAGGTGTTCTTTAACCTCGGCTCTTACTGTACGCCTTCAAGTCATCTTAGGTTCTTACTCTCCGCATTTTCCCTCAGTGTCCAAAAGTCTTGGTGATGCAGTCAGTGTCTTTGCGAAGGACATGACCTAACCATTCCCATCTTCGTTTACTGATGAATGTGGTCACATCGTCTTGTCTGTATCTGTTGAGGAGGTCCCGATTCGATATTTTCTGTGGCCAAAATATTCGTTGGATCGTTCTCAGACTCATTGTAAGGAAGGTAGACAGCTTATGTTGGTCGTACTCTGTCGTTCTCCAGTACTCTTCCCACACAGTAGTATCGACAAGACACAACTGTGGTATAGATGAAGTGTGGTACGGATGATGTACTGTCCTGATCTCCAAACAGCCTGTAGGCTCTTGAAAGCTTCCCTCGCCTTTAATGGTCTATGTTGGATGTCACTCTCTACGCCGCCATCTGTGGTTACAGTGCTGTCAAGGTAAGTCAAGATGCTGATACAGGGCAGGTTCTGATCTTTTAACCTGACTGGTGATGAATGGTTGATGTTAAAGGTCATGACTTCCATTTTCTTGGCGTTAATGTTCAGCCCAGTCTGTCCTGCGTATTTCTGAAGTAGTTTGGTCTTTTTTGCATATGTTGATGAGTGTGGGAGAACATAGCAACAGAGTCTGCAATTCTTTTGATAATAATTTTGGATAATATCTTGCTTGGGATGGGGAGTAAAATTATGCCACGCTAGTTGTTACAGTCATTTAGAGCTCTTTTTGGTAGTCTTGTACCACTATTATTGACTTGTTGTACAGCTTCATAATTCCTAGTTATTTATACACGCCTGTTCTACGAAATCCCTATCTACAGCAACACTAAACCGTGCGGAAAATGAAAATCTGTTCTGCACATATGTGTGGAACGGAAATTGCTGACGGACTATTTTTAAATAGAAGTGAAATTTTTCTACAAACCATGCACCGCAATTATAATTTGAATCTTTGGCGATAGCTGGAAATTGTCCCCTGAGTTCCAATGTGTTCTATGTGTTGGTAGGCACATAAAACACATTGGACGAAATAGTTCCCCTCGCAAATTTGTTTGGCGATAAAATATGTTCTTTTTTATAGTTGTCAAATGAATCGCTGAGTGTCCTTGCAATCTTTTTATAGCCGTGAAGGCGTGTAATAAACGAACGATGCACGCGTGTGAATGGGTGACCCTGTCTCGACTCTGTTCTCGGTCGGATCTTTTACAGGCGCAACCAGATTGCTCTATTCCTCTAAGCCTGTAGTGGTTTTTAGATTCCTCTGACCTAGTACGCGCTATTTTATCTTACACATAAGAAACAGTCTGTTGGTATCTATATGTGCTGGTGTGCTAGAGCACATTGTGTTCACATTACCTGCTGCACATAGACACCTGCTGGATGTGCTGAAATATGTGCTTGTGTGTTAATACGAAAAGTGCGCACACCACACGAAGGACATGGACACATACGACGAAAAAATAACAACTTTTGACGCCATCACCATAAGTGAACCCATTAGTGGTTTTTGTGCGCATGCGCAGCGTGTATTCTTAGGGTCACTCGTGTTTCCGTCGTCCATTTTGTATACTGGGGAGGGGGTCACCATCCTTTTTTCTGTGGTAGCACGCGGCTGCTATGTGCCACAATGGCCTACAATAGCACGGAGGTATGTTCTGAGGGAGCATTCGAACGAAACAAAAATCCGAAACTTTTGTGCACATCTAGAGACCATACCGGAACATATGAACACACTTTCAACGTTTCGAATTAAAAGCCCTGGGAGCCTTTCCCCGGAAAACGATTGCCTAACAACAAAAGTTGCGCTACGGGCGCCACATGGGCCGAATCAAAAATTCGAAACCTCCATGCACATCGAGAGACCCTACCGGAACATATGAACACATTTTCAACGTTTCGAATTAAAACTCCCTCGGAGCCTTTCACCAGAAACCGATTCTCTAATGACAAACGTGGCACTACGGGCGCTACGTGGGGCCGAATAAAAAAAATCCAAAACTTGTATGCACATCTAGAGACCCTACCGGAACATATGCACGCACTTTCAACGTTTTGAATTAAACCCCCAAGGAGCGCTTCTCCGGAAACCGATTCACTAACGATAAAGTTGGTGCTAATGTGGCCAAAATAGAAATCCGAAACCTTTATGCACATCTAGAGATCCTACCGGAACATACGAACACACTTTCAACGTTTCGAATTAAACCCCCTAGGACCCTTTCGTCGGGAACCGCTTCTCTAACGACAAAAGTGGCGCTACTGCAGCCGATTAAAAAATCCTAAACCTTGATGCAAATCTAGAGACCCCACTGGAACATATAAAGACACTTTACATATTCTAGAAGCATTTTGTCCGAAAGCAGTATTTTAGCTCAGTCTTTAAGTGGCGTCACCGGCACCACCTGGTGACAAAAATTCAAACTAAATCCATTTTTGTCATCCCTATACCATGATTAACTCTTAGAAGCCGGGGAATCAGAATGAATTTATTGAACATGACATGCCGCGAAAAACTTACAGTAAGCAGGTGCTTCTAGTCAAGTGTCGTCTGCCTATCCAGGCAGACGACACTTGACTAGAATCACCTGCTCAGTGTTTAATTCTCCCCCAGCCCAAAGCAGACAACACTTGACTAGAATCACCTGCTCAGTGTTTAATTCTCCCCCAGCCCAAAGATAGCCGAACCGCCACACCCAGATTACCTGCAGTATTACATCACAGGCAAGGAAACTCGGCTTTCAAGAGTTAAGAAGTGTGGTAAGTTTCAAAATTATAGCTCAAAAGAGGTACGTACGGACGTACGGGCGGGTGGGCAGGCGGGCGGAGATCATCACTATATCCCCGCATTTTTGTATATGCGGGATAATAAGCCCGGCATTTGTGGATCATTATTTACGGGGTACAGAAAAAAAAACCCTGGGAAAAAACCTCCTTAGGAAAAAAGCCCCTGTATTTAATGTTGTGGGGTCTATATAAAGTAATTAACGATTGAAAGTATGCAAATATGAAAATCATTGGAATTAGCTTCTTCAGCCAGTTCCAATGGTATCCATATTTGCATACTTTAAAAAAAAACTGCATTGGGTAAAGGGTTATTTAACGTATTCAGTGCTGTAGGGCATCTTGCCTTACAAATTAATTGTTAGACATATTTAATGTATTAGTGCTGTATATGAAGTGATTATCAGGTGAAAATATGCAAATTTGAATATCATTGGAATGTATTTTTTGCTATAGAACATACAGATATTTTGTACTATAGAACATACAGATAATATTATGTTAATGTGTTTTTCACTAATGAACATGTTGTCATACAAAAATAAAGTCACTAAAGAAAATGTTTTTCTGTTGTCAATATGAAGGGGGGTTTTTCCAAGGTTTTTCTTTTCTCGAGGGGGTTTCTTCCAAGGGTTTTTTTTACCAAGGGGCTTTTTTCCTAAGGAGGTTTTTTCGCTAGGGTTTTTTTTTTCCTACACTCACTATTTACACCCCATTAAAACCCATTTACCCAGTAACTGAGCCATAGCAGATAACTCTATAGTCAAATTTGGACGGTACCCATATTCAATTGTAATTCCAGTTCGGATTGGAATAGAATCAGAATTCAGATAAACTCCAATAATATATGAGCTACATATTCTCAAAGACACAAAGTGTCTACGACACGCAGAGAGTTGGTCGAATTTCACCTTCACAACGCAGTGAAGCCCTGTGGGAAAGTGGTTCTGTTTGCAGGACGAGGCTTTCCAGCATTATGTTTTCTTCACATGCTACAGTGTAAACATTTCGATTATCTCAGCTGGGAAGCCAGTTAAAAGTACTGCGCTAGCGCCAACGTTTTTTGATGTCGCCTTGAATAAACCTTTTGATTTCGATCAGTTTTCTTTCGAGTGCCTCGCGAGTACTGAAGAATGAATAGACGTGTCTGTATCATGGATCTTAGGGGAGCGCGGTGGCTGAGTGGTAGACTGTTGGACTTCTATTCTATAGGTCCCGAGTTCGATCCCCGTCCGGGACGACCCGCGTTGCATCATTGGGCCAGGCACTTTATCCCGGTTGCCTACACGGGGGCACGATGACGCCGTGTACTACTGCACCTCGATGGTGCGCATGTCTTCAACCGCTGTAACCCTGCTTGAGCGGAGCTTGAACAGAGCTACAATGTTGAGGGAGCTGACAGTTACTCGTCAATGCTCGGTGGTTCTCTCCGGGTACTCCGGCTTCCTCCACCCGTAAAACTGCTACGGGCACGATTAGCCATTGTGTATCAGTATATGACCTTAAAACACCAATAAATAAATAAATAAATCGTGGACCACGCAAAGCAGATATTCTGTTTCTCAGGCCATTTTTGTAAAATTACGTGTGGGCGGGCGATTTGTTATTTTATTTTTTATTTTTGTAATTATTTCTTTGCCATCAAAAGTTCATGCTCTTGGTTGGTTTTATGTTTTACGCCTCATAATCTACAGAATAGCATGGGTGGTGGTGTATTTCGTTCGTAAAGCATTGCAAAGCCTTCCTGCACTCAAAGGGACAAATTTATCAATTTTATCAACTTGGGGGTAAAATATCAGACATAAACCATTTAATTTTTATTTTTTGAAGTTTGCATTGATTAAAAAAAGAAAGCATGCGACAGCCAAAAGCACCACGCGTGAGGACCTGAGAAACAGATTTTTAACTTTTTAAGGCCTTAATAATACCATTTTCTCAGATGGCGCCAACACGTCGCTACTATCTTGAGTTTGAAAGTGATGTCTCTTAATGAAGTGATATATTCGATATATAATAACACTTTGGCCAGCCGCTGGTTTGTCACGGTTCTCGGACGAGAATGCCATGGTTACCCCTGTACTCCCAACTGCCTCCCTATTCCCACGCTTCTCCTCTCCTCCCAACACTCGGAAACGAACTGCTTGATGACATCCCTTGCTACATTCTTCCCAATCTCTCCGATTAGCATATCAACCCTCTCCTTTGAGTCTCCCCCTAACCACGTGTCCTTCATTCTCCCACCCCACTTCCCCATTATACTCCCAGTGAATCTCATTCTTTTAGACTGATACTTTGGGCATTCTAGAAGAAAGTGTTCATATACACGACGACTATGGCGTATTGTTTTATCTGATTGATTTGGTCTCGTCAACTTGACGGAATATGGCAACCCAGATCACCTGACTTAATAATCTCTATATTAGGACCCTGCGAATATGGATTTGTTTTCGACTTGACTTTCGGCTCGAATTTGCCCCCAAATGTTTATGTTAATGTAGCGGAAGTTACATTCAAGTTACATTCAGTCTTTTATTTCAACATTATTTATGTACGATTTCCATCTGAACTATACGTTTTGAGAGACGATGAAGATGATTGATACCAAGCTATATTCCTATGAAAAAAAATCGAAAGGCAACGAATCGGGCAGCCGATTTCGAGTCGAACCGAATATCTACTTAAGATTCGAAATCGAATCGAATCTCGAGGTTTCGCAGGGCCCTAAAACAAGTGTCGATTACGATGTATAAGGGCAACACGCATAGTAAATAGCCTAACAGAGGCAGGGAAGGATTGTATAGGAAGGGTGAGGGTCCCAACGAGAGAGCTTGGATACAGGGTTAACGAGGGACTGAAAAAGGCTATAAAAGAAAGGAAGGTAAAATGCGCTGCTTACAGAAGAAGTAGGAAGCTTAAAGGGGTGGATAACAATGACACGAGACTAATGAAAGGAGAATATGAACTGGCACGGAAAAAGGTGAATGAGATAAAGAATAATAATAGGAAGGAGCGCAATTGCAGTCTTGCCAGAACAATAAAGAAAACGGGGGGTTCGAGCTCAAACGTATTTTGGAACTGGGTAAATAAACGGGGGAAAAGTAGTGTGCAGAGTATCAAAGTGGATGGGGAAAGTACAGAAGATAAAGGCCGTATCGCTTCAGAGTTAGTCAAGCACTGGGAAAAGATAAACGATAGGCGATGGGGCAGTGGGTCCCCACCAAAAAGAAATACACTGGTGGAGGAGAACCTATCCAATCGTGTATGTAGCGAAATAACGGCAGAAGAAGTGCGGAACGTGGTCTCGAAATTAAAAAATGGTAAAGCGGGAGGGACTGATGAAATTCCGAACGAATTCCTCAAAAATGGAGGGGAGGCACTTATTGAAGTCCTGACAAACCTTTTCAACCTGGCTCTGCGAAAGCAAGAGGTCCCCAGAGAGTGGAGGGAAAGTAAGGTGTCGTTCATACACAAAAAGGGGGATAAGGAAGTTCTAGATAACTATAGGGGGATATCAGTTAGTAGTAACATCGGAAAAGTATTCTGTAAGGTCATATACAGTAGACTAGAGGAAGTTATTGAAGAGAAAGGTTTTCTAGGAGAAATTCAAAATGGTTTCAGGAAAGGACGAAGAGTCACTGATCACCTATTTACACTCACCCAACTGATAGAATCAACAAAGGCTGAAAAGAAAAAGATGTTTCTGGCATTTCTAGATGTGAAAAAAGCGTACGACCGAGTGTGGAGGGAAGGTATGTGGCGAAAGCTCGAGGGCATCGGACTGGGGGGTGACTTTGTGGGAATCATGAAAGCACTGTATACAGATGTGCAAAGCCAACTCAGTCTAGGGAGTATCACTACAAAACGAGTCCCTATGGATATAGGCCTCAAGCAGGGGTGTATCTTTTCACCGATTTTGTTTGCATTGTATGTTAAAGATTTAGGGGACGAACTAATTCAGAGTGCGGAGGGGGTAAATGTTGGAGACATAAAGATACCAGGCTTATTCTTTGCGGACGACATGGTGTTAATGTCTAGAACTGAACAGGGGCTAGAGAAATTGCTGGAAATTGTTGGTAGTTATGGGAACACTTGGCGGCTCGAACTAAATGAAAATAAAAGCAAGGTAATACCCGTTGGACGTAAGGTAGATATGACGAAGAGATGGAGAGTGGGGGAGTTCTCAATCCCCGAAGGGGAAAGCAAACAAATCACTGTAGGAGAAAAGGGAGAGTATGAGTATCTAGGGGTAAGCATAAATATAACGGGAAGAGGGGTGTACAGAAATTACTCAGCCAAACTGATTCTGAAAGGGAAAAGAATTCTGAACCAACTAAAACTTTTAGGGAAAAATAGTTTCAACAAGGTCTTTGTGGGGAAAACACTATGGGAGAGGGTGGGTTTACCAAGTATAACGTATGGCACGGACGTGATTCCATTAAACCAAACCGTTATTAAGAAGTTGGAAAGTACTCAGAATGATGCCGGCAGATGGATAACAGGGTCAAGTAATGCTGCAGCTTTGGAAGCAGTAAGGGGGGAGCTTGGGTGGATGAAAATCAAGGACAGGGTAGATTTGGGAAAACTGTGTTACTTTAACTACTTGAGAAACCTGCCTGACAACCGGTGGTGCAAATTGATGCTCGATACCATTTGGAATTCTAATATAGAAACGGGGTGGTCAAAACATGTGAGGGAACTAATGGACAATTACTCTATAGAGGTCACAAACATAGAAGTAGGAATGAAAGAAGGCAAAAGGTTTGTCAAAGAGAGAGTCATGGAAGATTGCAATCGAAACTGGCGAGCAGGGGTTAGCGTGAAAAGATCACTGCAGGGGTTACAATATAAAGAAAAGCCAGCTTTTGAGAAGTACCTAGATGGCACCTTTGGAGGGTCACTGCTGTTCAAACTGAGATCAAGATCACTGGAGCTTCGGGGAAAAATTGGGAGAGATGGGGAAAAGGGATGCCAAATGTGCCACTCTGGAGTAGTGGAGACCCTGGAACATTTTCTCTTGGAATGCCCACAGTATATACCTCATAGAATAAAATTTACTGGAAGAATAATGCAGAAGTGGGGTGAAGAAACAAAGGATAGATGGCTGAAGGCGGACACGAGGGAGAGGGTAGGAATGCTTATTGAAGAAATTGAAAAAGAGGAAGTGAGGGACACTATTAAGCAGTTTATATCTGAATGCTGGGAGGAGAGGAGGGGAAGAGGGGGTGGGGTGCAGGGGGAATGATGGCCTTCTCTTATGAGGACCGCGACAAATCAGCGGCTGGCCAAAGAGTTATTATTACGAGTATGAAACGGTATGTATACACTGCACACTCTAAAAACTAAAGTGTTAAAACTGACACTTTCAAGGTGTTAAACCCATTCTAACTCTTAGGGTTTGATTTTAACACTCAAAGTGCAATGCTTTAAGCACTTAGACATTACAATCGTCAGACATCTGAAACTTGAATGGATGGCACTTCCCATGTGTCTAGCATTGGTGGTTCTAACAGAATCGTCCATAATATGATTTGCGCTTGGTGGGTACATAATTAAAAGGACACCACGCAGATGACGCGGATCAGGCTCGAGAGTTCGAGCCTGATCCGCGTCATCTGCGTTGTTTCCTTTTAAGTGTCGCGACATTACACTTGTCAAGTGGTATTATTGTAACACCTATCAAGTTCTGGCATATCTACACTTGAACAAAGTGCTAGTTCAGCACTTAGTAAGTGTTAAATACAGCACTTCAAGTGTAGTTTTTAACGCTTGAGTTTTTAGCGCGCATTTTCTTTCCAGGATGCCCTGCAGACAAAGGATACAAATTGTGTAAATACCAGGATATTCTACTGATTTTTCATTCAATTCAACGAGTTTACTTGACGAATAGAATAGTGAAAACACCTTCACACCTTACCACTTCAACCACCATTTCGATTACCCATTCAACACATAACTTAGCTTAACAATGGCAATGGAAATCACATTTGATTCTGATTTTGCTGACTTTGCACTTGCATCTGCAAGCAGTGGCCCTTCTCAGGGCGCAAATTCAGTGGATTTCGGGGAGGTAGAGTACGCCGGGATAAGAGAAATCAGAGAATTAAAGGAAGAGAACATGAAGCTGAGAGAAAAGGTTGACCAGCTACTCACCAGCTTGGGAGAGGAAAGAGAAGCTAACAGAGAGTTACGGCGGGACATAACAAGTCTGACCCATCAAGTAGCAGGTTTCATCGCGAGCAGCCAGAACACTCCAAACAGCCAGAATGAGAGCCGGAAGAATGAGGGCAACAAAAGTAGCAGCAACAACAAAGGAAAGAAGAAAGCTCAGAGCCAGAGTCCATCCTCTCCAAAGGACGCTCCAGCGGGCAGGCGCGCAACCATCCACCGAGAAACTATAGAAGCAGCGGAAACTCCGAGATCTTCAGCTCCTACAAGACCTACGGCAGCTCCGACGCAGAAGGAATCAACAAACGTAGCCATAAGGGAGGTGTCAAGTGGCAACGAGACACAAAGAGAGAAAGACACAAGAGAAGAAGAGACAAACAACCTTGAATGGAGGACGGCAGGAAAACGTAAGAACAGCAGCCCTCTAAGGGGGGAAGAGAAGAGAGCTCACCTAGAAAGAAGCGAGAACAATCAAACTCACAATTCTGGCAGATCACAGAACACAGACGGTAAAAGAAAGCTGACGCTTGTAGCTGAGAGGTATCCAGAACCATATCTCAACAATCCAATAAAACTGAAGACAGCAATGATCAGAGAAGGATATTCTGACTATCTGTTTAACACTAGTGTCACAAGGGCTGGCACACTAATGGCTTATCCACGAGACGAGAAAACCAGAGACTTTCTACTAAAAGGAGGTCCGAAAAACATCAAAGAGTTCGAAGACAATAAAACAATATTTAGAGCACCCCTACAGAGGAAGGACTCAACCCAAGAACACAGAGAGAATTACATCGTGATCTGTGGAGTTAACCCTGAGATCACAGAGAGAGAAATAGAAGATGATATCGGTCAAGGAGTCAAGGCAAACAGAATGAAGAGCAGCACAACGAACCAAGTGACATGGAAAATAAAACTAAGCTGTCCCACCGCCAGACTAAAGAAAAAACTTTTAGAGGGGGTTAAACTTGGACTTTCCAACAAGCGCCACAAAGTAGAGGACTACAGACCCGAACCTCACATCACACAGTGCTATAACTGCCAGAAGTTTGGACACACGGCGAAATTTTGCAACGACGAAAAAACAAAATGCAAGTCATGCTCAGGGGAACACAGCCACAAAGAGTGTACAGCTGCCACAAAAATATGCGCTAACTGCAACGGTAACCACAGCTCAACATTCAAGGGATGCTCCGTACTAAGAGAAGAAATAACAAAAAAGATTTCATCGAGACTATCATTCGCCAGTGCGGTAAAAAAGGGTACAAACCCAGAAGACAGTATTAAATTAGGCCTAGTCCTCACAAGAACGCTTACGAAAATCCTAACAAATAAAGAAAAAGACCCGAGAGAAATAAAAAAATACGTATGCAAAGAAGTGTCAGAAAACATCAGCCAGATATACAAAACAACACTGCATAGAGATGTATTACAGAACATAGCATTCAGTCACTAAAACAAACAACCAAGACAAGAAGAAAAACTACGTTAAACAAACACGAGCCTACTAATCATGGATAATAATCACAACAGCGAAACCAGACAGACAACCAGATCAAAACAACCCAGAATAATCAACAGACCAAGAATCACAAATGACAACACTTCACCAGACCGTAATCGCCAAACTGTGACAATCACACAACAAAACAAGTTCCACAAGCAATTAACACCTGGTAGTGGTAGTACCTCTCAGGGAGGAATTAACACCTCTCACATTGGTCCACACCAAGTGTCAAATCTGCCTGTTAGAACTCGTAATGTCACTACCCACATCATTCACATCAATATTAACGGATTAATGGCAAAACAACAACAACTACAAGAATACATCAGCGACGAGAATCCAGACATTATCTGTATCAATGAAACCAGGATCAATCCGCAGAAAAAAGTCAACTTCACGAATTACATAATAGTTAGACGCGACCGAAATTCACATGGAGGAGGTGTAGCAATCCTAATCCGCAAAAACATCAAACACAGAATCATAGACACAAGCCGACTTGACAGCGAAACCCTAGCCATCGAAATAACAATAGAAGAAATGAAAACAACTCTAGTTGCCACCTACAACCCTCCAAACAATCAGCTCAACGAAAACATCTTCAGGCACTTCACAAACAACTTCAGACATTGCCTATTCTTAGGAGACTTCAATGCAACTCACGAATCCTTTGGGTGCCGTAAAACAAATAACAACGGACAGATACTACTAGACATCACAGATGAACTAAACTTAACGATCCACAACAACGAAACAGAACCAACTCACTACAGCGACAGAGCAAAGGACTGGGATATCTTGGATCTTGCCCTCACAACACCAACACTCGCAAACAAAATCACAGAGTGCTACGTAGGAGAAGATATCAGCAGCGACCATCTCCCACTCCACATCAAGATGGGAAGTGACTCACCGAAAACACACCCACCAACCTGGAGACGAAATCTTCACAAAGCAGACTGGAACAGTTTTCGAGATCTACTCACAGGACAAATTGACGACGACAAAATCCAGACTATAAAAGAAATTGATGAAAACATCGAGAGACTCCAAGTAGCCACCCTATCAGCACTGGATGAAGCATGTCCACCACAAAAAACCAAGAAAAAAGCCTGGAGAGTATCTGCCAGAACTCTACAGCTGATTAAAATTAAACGAAAAACACGACGACTGCACCAGAAACACCGTAATCAAGAAGAATTCAGAAACTTGTACAACACACTCAACAAACAAGTCAAAGAAGCTATCAGACAAGAAAAAGAAAACGCTTGGCAAAATATCACTGAAAAACTAGGAGAACAGAAACTTGATAAAGAATTCTGGAATACTTTCAAAGTATTAACAGGCAGCACAAACAACGATCCTTCCAAACCCGAAAAACCTCTACTCAAACCTGATGGATCTCTGACAGAAAGCGACTCGGAAAAGGCACAAGTTTTCGCCTGCAGCCTCCAAAGAATCCATAATACCCACGTCGGGCCAATATTCGATGACACCTTCAAGATCACCGTTGAAACATACATGGAAGAAAATGAAGCACTCTTCAAGCCGCTGCAAGATGACACCAATGAGGACACTGACAGCCATAACTTAGTACAAGACTTCACAGCAAACGAAATTAGACACCAACTAAAATCATGCAAAAATAACTCGGCACCAGGCGAAGACGGCATCGGATACGCCATACTGAAACAAGCACCGACCAAATTCTTCGACAAACTAGCAACAATCTTCAACAGATGCCTACAACTAGGATACTTCCCACAATCCTGGAAGAATGCAGTCGGGAAAATGATACCAAAGCCCAACAAAGACGAAAAAGTACCAACAAATCACAGACCAATTAGCCTACTTTCCTGTATCGGCAAATTATTTGAGAAAACACTGAACGACAGATTACTAAACCACCTAGAGAACACAAACTTCTTCAATAAATGGCAAAGAGCTTACAGAAAGGGAAAAGAAGGCATCGAGCACGTAGCACGACTAGCCCAAGACATCAGACTAGGACAAGCAAAAAAATGGATTACTGCAGCTGTACTTCTAGACGTCGAAAAGGCATTCGACTCAGTCTGGCATGATGGACTCAGATACAAACTCAGCAACATGAATCTACCACAAAAACTCATCAGAATAATATCATCCTTCCTAGACAACAGAACCCTGAAAGTAAAAATAAACAGCGACACTTCTAGACCGGTGAAACTAGAGGCAGGCACACCACAGGGATCGGTCCTCAGCCCACTGCTATTCCTAATCTATGTAAATGACCTCCCGGTCAACCCAAGAAACAACGTGGAAGTATCCCAATTTGCTGACGATCTGGGACTCTGGACATCACACAAAAGAATCTCCATAATCCAAAAAAGATTACAAGAAACCTTAAACGACATTGAAAAATGGTGCGCGAAATGGAGGATAAAACTTAACAACACAAAGACGCAACTAATCCTATTCCACAACAAGCAAAGCGTGCCAAACATCAAAATAACCGTATTCGGAGCAAACGCTGAACAATGCAACGAAGTCAACCTATTGGGCATCACCCTAGACAAAAAGCTCACCATGCGTAGTCATGCCAAAAGAATTTGCAATGAGGCACGGAAAAGAATCAACCTACTCAAGAGGCTTCGAGGAACAAACTGGGGCACAAACGCGACAAGACTACTGCAAATCTACCTAGCCTACATCCGTCCAGTACTAGAATACGGTGCAATTATTCTAAAAAACGCCTGCAAATCGACACTTCTAGAAATACAACGAACACAAAACTATGCAATCCGAACAGCACTCATGCTTTCTAGAGACACAGGAATAAATTATCTCCACGAAACCGCAAACATCCCAACTATCATGGAACGCTATGCCGACCTCCAACAAAAGACCATCAGCAGACTAAAAGATAGCCCACTATTCGAGGAACTAACAACAAGAACACAACTTCTGGAAAACGGAAAAACCAAATCCCTCTTAGGATGAACTCGACAACTTGGCAGTGGTAGTACCTCTCAGGGAAGTAAAACTTCCCACATTGGTCCACGCCGGTCGAAGGGTTAATCCCGAGATGCCATATAACAACAACTCAAACAACAACAACGGTCTAATCCCCTAACCAACGAGAACTGCAGCGCAAAGGAAATTCAACATCACGACAAAGAGCCAAACAGATCAGGACAGAAAAGGCCTCACCAGAACTACGCCACCAGACTAAAAGACATCCCTATTATAACAAAAATCCATCTAAGAATGAACTCAGCAACTTGGCAGTGGTAGTACCTCTCAGGGAAGCAAGCTTCTCACATTGGTCCACGTCAGTTGGAGGGTTCAATCTAAGATGCCTCCAAGCCAATAAGTCAGAACAAGAACAACAGCAAATCAGAAGAACAGCAACACAATTCTAGACAAATCCTGAAATGCAATACAATCGACAACACAACACCGGTCTAATACCAAACCAACAACAGCGAACAAGGACCACATCACAGAGGTCTAATACCAAACCAACAATAGCGAACAAGGACTACACCACAAAGGAAACTCAACATCACGACAGTAAAGCCATACACAACAGAAACGCAAGCCCAAACCAGAACTACGTCATCAGACTAATAAAACATCCCTATAAAAAGAAAAACCCTTCTCAGAATGAACCCAACTACTCGGCAGTGGTAGCACCTCTCAGGGAAGCAAGCTTCTCACATTGGTCCACGTCAGTAGGAAGGTTCAACCTGAGATGCCTCCAAGCCAATAAACGAGAACAACAACAATAAGAGCAAATCAGAAGATAAGCAACACAGTCCCAGACAAATGCCAATGAACACCAGCATTCGGAGACATAACGCCCTCAGAACCAACAATCTAGAATAGGACCAAGAGCAGCGAATCAGAAGAACGACAATGGAAATACACCAGCAGACCAAAACATCACCAAAAATCGGAAGATCCAACCACCAACTTCAACACTGGAAAAAGGCCCACAAAACTACAAAGGAACAACACATGACGCAAAAGCAGTAAACCAGACATAGCTGGATTTCAAAAAGACAGTGGTATTACCTCTCAGGGAGGACTTGCTCCTCTCACATTGGTCCACGTCCTTTGAGACTCAGCTCGTCAAAATAAAAAAGGAACCAAAGACTGCACCCCTGCCAACCGAGACGTCAGACAACTAGGAGAAGATTGAAGAAAATAAAAAACTCGACTCAAGCGGAAGATCAAAAATCACAAGGTGGGATGAAGGGACCTCCATTAGGTCCGAGCCTCCCGGGCCCCAAAAGGCCCACTCCGGCCTACGGCCGGATAACCACAAATCGATATTCTACTGTGCCTGAAAGTCAATACAGCAGACACTTCTCAAGCGGTTGCTGAGAACGATTGCAACAATGATGGAGGACATTTACTGTTGATCACCGATGCAACAATGCACATGTTTATCAAAGATATCGGTCGTGCGTGCGGAGCTGGTGAGTCAGTTTTGAGTTGTAATTATTCGGCATGTCCTTTTCTATTTGATAATTCTGAAAAGGGAGACTAAGCGATTGGATGTGATGACCGAAATGGGCTCTGTCAAACAAGATTTGTTTGGTTAAATTGCTAATTGTATTATGGGGAAAATGGCTGCTAGAAATTTAGGTATTTTGACATCGGTGTGTGGAGGATTCAATTAGAAATGCAAATACGTTTATTCATTACTCTGTGATTTGTGTACAAATGACAATTTGTAGTTTGTTTATCGGGTTTTTAAAGATACTTTCATCAGCCAAGGTCATATCGTGTCTGAAAGTTTTAATGGCGGAGTACCCGAACAGAACTATCGAATAGGAGGGAGTAACTGTGGAGTTTTCTAATTACTAACCCGGCTCAAACAGGATTCGCAAAGGTTCAACACAAGTGCACCGTCGATAATTTGGGCGTGGTGGAGATCCTGGAACACTTTCTTCTAGAATGCCTAAAAAGGACAAGATTCACTGGGAGTATAATGGGGAAGTGGGGTGAGAGAATGAAGGACATGTGTTTAGTGAGAAACTCAAAGGAGAGGGTTAAGATGCTAATCGGAGAGATTGGGAAGAATGGAAAGGGATGTCAGGAAGCAGTTCGTCTCCGAGTGTTGGGAGGAGAGAAGAAGCATGGGAATAGGGAGGCAGTTGGGAGTACAGGGGTAACCAAGGCCTTCTCACCCGAGAACCGCGAGAAATCAGCGGCCGGTCAAAGCGTTATTATTATCATCGACTTTCTCTGTGCGTAGGTACACGTTTAGACCGTGCTCCCATTCGGGCATTCGTGTCTTGCCCAAGGGCGCAATGCAGACGACGCGGATCGTGTTTGAACAATTGACCTTTCAATGAGTAGTATGCAGTTGGAGGTCATGTGATACTATTGGGTGTGTGAAACGTGATTTTATTCTTGCACAATCATGATTTTTATCTTCGGCAATAGTATCCGGTACTAACTGTATGTCAACAAATATTATGTCTAATTCTGTTGCAGGAGTGGGGTGGGTGGATGGAAAAGACTTGTACTACAATGATACCATGTTCGCCTGGACCGGTAAACCAATTCCTTACATACAGTGGGCTCCCACTGAGCCAGATGGTGGGACAGCAGACTGCCTCGGAATCGTTTCGGGAGATGACTTCGATTTTAGAGATGGGCCATGCACGCGTTTATTTGGGTATATTTGCCAGAAAGAATTGCATAAAAAGTAAACAAAACATTGTTTGCTATGCTACCAACAAATTCACCCAATTGAAAATGTTCCTTATTTTAAAAGTGTGCTTTTCTTTTTTTTATCACGGTATTTTTCTTTGCCTGGCAAAACGCTTGTATAGTATATTTGTTTTAAAATTAAGCTTCATGGCCAGTGTGCACTTCCGTTTCATTGTAACCGGAAATCAACCAGAAAGACATTATTTCAACTTTTCGTGAAACACCCTCTTAAGAAATCCAATTTCAAACTAATGTTGCCAAACGTGGTTTAACCTTTTAACTGACGTAACAACTAAAACCAACAAACGCTGCAGTACAGTCGACGTGGAATGGTCGTAATCCACGCGTGGACATTGATGTCCACGCATGCGTTCACCAGGTAATAAAAATCTTCATGAGCAAAATTTTAATTAACCCTTTACCTAACATGAAAAGCAGACGACACTTGCAAAAATAATTCTTGAATAACTAATTTTTTTCATTTTTTGTCTCAAAAACATAGATTATGACCCCTCGTTGGAACGAGCTCGACGAGCTCGTTCCAACGAGGGGTCATAACCTATGTTTTTGAGACAAAAAATGAAAAAAATAATGAAAATTAATTGGCGATTTTTGAGAATAGCGCTGGCCGGTTTTGGCCTTTACGTTGGGTAAAGGGTTAATGAAGAACCGGGTTGTATCTGGTGCTTCATTAAGTAAATGCTTGATGATTATTCCTATAATTAGTGTTTGGAATGTAATATTATTGTGCCCGTGGAAATACTGCCCACCCGTGGAAAGTGACCAGTAGACGACATCTCGGTAGTTACAAAAATCTCCATTCACTTATTACATTTTGTCTCAAAAACATAGCTTATGGTCCTTCATTGATACCTTAGATTCCAATCCAGACAAAAATGTCCCAACTAGGAAAAATATATTATTAACTCCCCATATCGATTGTCATCGGGTTAAAGAAAAAATGTATAAAAGTTTTACCCTTATTTGTTTCAGTTAAATTTTCATGAATGTTTTCTTTCAAATCAAATTATGACTGCTGCGAAGCAGCCTTTACAACAGGTGAAAACCCCAAATTACACCGCATGTTAAGAGTTAACTTCTTAATATAGATACAAAAAAACTACTACATTTCTCTAAAAACATTCTTGTAAATAGAGATTATTACCATTATGTGGATGTACAAAATATGTATCCGAGTCTCGCTCCGGGTTCTAAGGGTAGATCACGACTCGTCGACGAGTCGTGATCTGCCCTAAGAACCCGGAGCGAGACTAGGATACATATTTTGTACATCCACATAATAGTAATAATCATTTTATCTTACAATATATTGGGGATAAGTCAAGAATATAGACGAATATATAACAAACTATTTATTCGTACGGATGAACAAAAAGAAAAAAATGGAACTCATGCGAAAGAAAAGTGCTTGTATCCGACCTCCTGATACAAACATCGGATACATGACAGTTGCGGAGTTAATACAGACAAAATACATGTTGATTGTAAGATAAAAATCTGTGTTGACGGATATTTATTTTTTTCAGTACAGATTACAAGTAAGTAAGTACATATTATCAACTAAAAATTTCCTGTCTCTCAAAGAGTATAAAGTTAGCAAATCTAACAAAATTTTATCAGTCATTGAAGTAACATTTCACCAATAATTTTTTTAATTAAATTTTCATTTTTTCAAACCCAATTACAACTGCTATTTTTAGTTTTAGTTTTATTTCGTAACTTTTTTTCCATTTTCATGGAGTACAGTACCAGAGATAAATACAGTAAACATAATTTCATAGTGCATGTCCGTGGTGGGTATTTACAGATTCACTGTGCTCTCTCTCTCTCTCTCTCTCTCTCTCTCTCTCTACAAAGCACCATATGATGTATTTTGCATAGAATAAAATAAAATAAAATAAAAACATGCCAGTGGTAGTCAAAAAATGTACAAGTGAGAATGATACAGTCTCGGACTCAGACTCTCTCTCTCTCTCTCTATCTCTCTCTCTCTTATTTCATACCCGCCACATATGGGCGACCAATGTAAGCCGCATAATATATCATTGCCGCTTGCATATACACTCTAAAATCAGTTGGGTTAAAAATCAACCCAAATCGACTGGGTTGAGTGAATATGAACCCAATTGGGTTCATATTCACTCAACCCTGTCGATTTGGGTTGATTTTTAACCCAACTGATTTTAGAGTGTAGTATAGCCCTTCACTCCCATCGTCTTTCGGCAGGAGTAATAGATTATACCATACATAGTATTCGACGTCGTGGAGCCAGTTATAAAAGAATGCAACTAGGCAATAATTTGCATCAAATGTCCTAGCTTCGATTCATTATTATATTTACAGATTCTACACAACGAGATGCAAAATATGCCTTATGGCATGGATCAGCTTGTAGCGTTTACCCAGAACCTCCCACTCTTGCAAGACACACTCCTTACGAAATTTGCATGGGGGTATCCCCTTGCAGCGAAAGATTTTGGGGTGCGTTAGTTGCAAGCGTGGGTGCCAAGGAACGCAAGATGTCCAGAATATAACTATTATTATTGTACCTAAATAATAATTATACTTAAACGGGTGCAGACCGCATATATTTGTATGCACTTGCCACTTCAAAGCTATATACTCATGCATATGCATATAACTAATCATACATATATATAGGCATGAGAGGCATATAGAAATTCACCCAAATACACAACCATCTGGCCAAATGACCAAATTATTATAGCAAGCATTACTCCAGGTGACGTGTAGAACCTGTCAGTAAATAATTTATATGACCAGAGTGAGTGTCCGTATACACCAGCATGCATGAATATACAGACATACACTCCGCAGTAGACACAGCCCCACCACACCCACACACACGCATCCCCATACTCACGTAAGCTTTCATCCACTGGCACATGAACAGAAACCTATAGATGTATAAACATGATTTACTTCCGTTTGGGCAAGCTATTTCCGCCGGCCCATAACTGAATGTGATATAGAGCATATATGTCGACGTTGACAGTATATGCTTTACTAAACTACTTGGTATGGGTGTGTTGTGTGTGGGCGGGGGAGAGGGGGAGTCATCTTTCTATAAATGGGCAAGGTAATTATCACGAAACTTCAGAAGGGGTGTATTACGCAGTCATGAATAGATTTGATGCAAAAAATATCAACGCGACGCGCCGGTGGATTTCATTTTCTATGAATCGGAATTTCAAATGGTCTAAATTTATGATGGAATTTATGTTCTTTAACTGTTGAGTGCTAAATTTTTTTTGGCCATCAAAATTTGTTCACATGTGTTTGCCTTGTTACAATTTATAGGAGTGGTGTATTCTCCCATAAATTGTAACAAGGCAAATCCTAACAGACTAAATAATATCACTACCAGGATAATGTGAAGCACGGCCATTGAATTTGAAGCCTTTAAGTGGTGTATTCTCAAAACGTCGAAAAACTAAAATTCAGACCTCGGTAAGTTTGTTTTGATAGTAATTATAGTTTATATCTAATTAGTTTAAACAATATTTATTTCAAAATTTCTTCACTATGTACAATTTCTAACAATATTCTATGGTGTGGATTCAGCAGTAAGCTAACAGCTTATAAGTGACCGTCTCCACTCACACAACAGTTACAAATAACAATGAGAAGACGATGAGAACGATCCAATTCGTCAAACCTTGGTAGCTTGTGAACCATTTTCTAGTATGAAAGGATAATTGAGAAAACAAATGGAAAGAAAAGAGAATATGAGAGATTGAATTTATAACAATGGAATACTGGAACCAACTTCCTAGGCAAGGAATAATTACTGGGTTGTAATAAGAGATAACTCTCTTATTACAGCCCAGTAATTATTCCTTGCCAATGAAGTTAGTGGTCACTCGTGAAATGTTTCTGCGTTCAGAGGTACAGTCGGTGGATTTTCTGTGTTCAGTGACCAGAGGTTACTGGGCGGTGTATGATATATACAATACGTGGAGAGTGGATTGTAACTAAATCACCCGGCGAGTAGAATTATCACCAAAAGTATCACTTACAAATTCTGTTCATGTCGACAAAAAAAAAATACAAGCAATGTTTCAGCCAATGGACCTCCGGGTATAACTCGGAGGTCCTTTGGCTGGAACTTTGCTTGTGCTTGTTATGCTTTGCAACAAATTTGTAATTATTGTTTGGGTGGAATCCCCACCCTGTGGGTGATTTAGCGACAATACGCTTTCCACGTACTGTATATACGTACAAGTCATTGGTATCCACATCAATTTTCTGAAGATAATCTACTAGCTCCCTCACTTGGACCATCCACCCCGTCTTGATGTTTGAGTTGAAAGTTCTCAGGAACATTACTTTACACCATCGGCTATCGGGGAGATTTACCAAATAATTAAGATAACCGAGCTTCAATAGGTCTATCCTGTCCTTGATCCTCATCCACCCAAGCTCACCCCTGATTGCTTCTAGTGCTGCGACATTACTCGAGCCTGTTATCCATCGGCCTGCATCGTTCTGCAGGATTTCCAAGCTCTTAACAGCCGTCTGGTTTAGGGGTACAACTTCCGTACCGTATGCTATACTTGGCAGACCCACCATTTCCCAAATGGTTTTCCCCACGAAAACCTTATTGAAACTGTTTCTCCATATAAGTTTCATTTGGTTAAGGATTCGCTTCCCCTTCAGAATCAATTTATTTGTGTGGTTTCGGTAGATGCCTCTTACTGTGATGTTTATATTTACCCCCAGGTACTCATAGTCACTAGTCCCTCTCTACACTAAGAAGTCTACTGCTACCTTCCGGAATGCAGAACTCCCCCACTCTCCACCTTCGAGTGGGGTCCACGTCCAACGTCAGTGAGAATTACACAACAGACACACAGGGTTATTCCCCACGGTTATAGACCCTTCCCGCAAAATACCCAATCTTAATTAGATATAGACTACTAGTATAGCCTTAAGCCCATTGTTCTCATGTGTAAACACTCCGGTACAGATTTTCATTTTTTCGACATTCTGAGGTACAGCCCTTTAAGTTGCACTGTCCAGTAGGTGTTAATCTCGTAAAAACAGAGAGACGACTTTCATAAGCTGAAATACATTACACATCAGAATTGCTAGAAGAAGCAATATATCATATTTTTTTATCTGATAACCATAGAGTATAACAACCGTTGTATATACTTGAAGTATATACAACGGGTGTTGTATATAATTATAATTTATGCGAACGACCTCTGACCTCTTTCAATTCCATTTTCATTCATTCATTCATTCATGAAACATCGTTATATCACAGGGCAGGTTTTAATTGTACGCTTATTGCACTTTGTCAAAATCCTCTGATGGTGTCATTTCTTATTTATTTTGCTTCAATAAAGGCAACCTAAAATTTTGCTTCAAAACATTGTAGAAATTACTTGAATGTTAATAGTAATTAGTATGCGGCGACTGCGAACTATTTATAGTCACGGCCTCGATCAAAAGTACTCGCGGAACTGCGCTAATTAAAAGTTCGTCTGCTCTACCTGAAAAAAAAAACACTTCGTAAAAATTGTAAACAAACGCAAAATTATTTGTTATATTGGGACTACAGCATAAAACACGGAAGAAAACTGGAACTATGTCAAAAAAGAATAACTCTACGGAAACACCGTTTTGTTACTGTTAATAAAATAGTTGAAATTTATTTTGTTCCAGCGCAGTTACATGATGCAAGAAGTGCAATCGCACTTTACAATCACCGTCATCCATTTTGTAATGTAAGGGACACAACTCTATGCGTCTTGTCCTATTTCTTTTGTCTCGTAGACTGGTTTTCTTTGGAGGCCCGTGGGAAGCATATATAAGTCGGGTAGACGCACGAGACGGGTGTCTGTTTGTTATCAAATAAAAACAATAAACATATAGTGTGTTTTTATATCTGTGTTATACAACTCGTTGAAATATGGTTTATTTTTTCTCGGCGAAGCCTCGAAAAAATAAACCATATTTCAATTCGTTGTATAACACAGATATAAAAACACACTATATGTTTATTGTCTATATATAAATGAAGACAAACTGCTGTGTAATGGGGGAATTCGACAGAACGCTTACAGCTTAAGTACATCAAATGTTTTTGTGCACCCTAAAACTTAGCAATTTCCTTTCGTTATATACATGTTATCATTTATTATTATTATTTATTTATTGGTGTTTAAGGTCACATATTTATGCACAATGGCTAATCATGACCGTGACAGTTGTACGGGTGGAGGAAGCCGGAGTACCCGGAGAGAACAACCGAGCAACGACGAGCAGCTGCCAGCTCCCCAACATCGTAACTCCGCACTGCAGCTCAGGCAGGGTTCGATTGGTTGAAGACATGCGCACCATCGACGTGCAGTACGCCTTAGCACACAGCGTCATCGTGCCCCTATGTAGACAATGGGGGTTAAGTGCCTTGCCCAAGGACACAACGCGGGAGTGTTATCATTTAATTACATTTACAATCGCTTGACTTCCGTCTTGCTGCGTGCGCCATTTTTTGCGATATATCAAAAGCTTTCGAAAAAGTTTGGCACAGAGGTCTTATTTACAAACTTCGTCAACATGGCGTCTGTGGCACACTTTTAAAGTGGTTCGAAAACTACCTAACTGATAGGAAACAGAGAGTACTAGTGAATAATACATTCTCCAATTATTCATTGATGAAAGCTGGTGTTCCGCAAGGATCTGTTCTTGGACCCTTCCTGTTCTTGATTTATATTAACGATATTGCAGAATTCCTCGACTCAGTTGCTCGTTTGTTTGCGGATGATACTTGCTTAACAAATAGTAAACCCAGCTGTTCTGATGTAGCTTCCTCACTAAACCAAGATCTCCAAGTTATCCACAGCTGGTCTCAGAAATGGCTGGTGACTTTTAATCCCGAAAAAACTGAAGCTATTCAGTTTACATACGACCGGTCAACTAACTTTAATGCAACCCTACTTCTTGATAGTGTCCCCATCACTACTGTGAAATGCCATAAACATCTTGGTATACATCTCCAATCAAATCTAAGTTGGGATCGCCACATAACAGAGGCATGTAAGAAGGTTACAGCCCGACTTTCTCAGCTTCGGAAACTCAAATTCATGCTCCCCCGAAAAGCACTTACACAAATATATTTGTCATATATACTACCACTTCTAGACTATGGTGACATCTTATGGGACTCAGCGCCAAAATATCTCCTAAATAGAGTTGATAGATTACAGCAAGATGCTGCGAGAATTATAACGGGTCTCACGCGCTCCACACCGTCTGAAAACCTTCTGCTCGAGCTTGGATGGAGAAAATTGAGCGACCGTAGACAGTTTCATAAACTATGTACACTATATAAAATTATTAATCATGAAGCCCCGGATTTCCTAACAGAACTCCTACCACGGCGAACTGGGAAT
The DNA here is from genome assembly GCA_031216915.1 of Pictodentalium vernedei. Taxonomy (NCBI): domain Eukaryota; kingdom Metazoa; phylum Mollusca; class Scaphopoda; order Dentaliida; family Dentaliidae; genus Pictodentalium; species Pictodentalium vernedei. The sequence continues at coordinate 425,385,996 of CM062289.1, read as the reverse complement.
AACGCAGCCTACAACTTCAGAAATCCTTCCAAATATAAATTATACCAATGCCGAACAGAAAATTTCAAAAAATCTTTCTTCCCTTCCACAATAGAGCTATGGAACAAACTCCCCCGAGAAACCCAGAATGCACCCACCCTACTTGAATTCAAGCAATTAATCTCGAGCAACGATCCTTCACCTAGACCGCCAAGTTATTTCTGTGCTGGAAATAGGAATGCGAATATATTACATTGTAGGCTTCGAAATGGTTGCAGTGATCTATCCCACGACAAGTTCCTCAACTTTATCTCTTCGACCCCCCAATGTACATGTGGCCACCCACTCGAGAATGCAGCCCATTTCTTTTTTGAATGTCCAAAATTTAATACTCAGAGAAGAGAACTACTGAACGGTCTTAACTTTTGCAATATCACGTCAGTTGATGATTTATTGTATGGAATCCCAGATCTCCCTGTAAAACTTAATTTCTCACTCTTCTTGAAAGTCCAAAGGTTTATCACGTCTAGTGGACGTTTCAGTTAAATCAACAGACAACCCCGCTAATTAAGATTATGTGACATGCGATGGTCCACCATCGGTCACCGTGAGGATGCCTAACCAGCTCATGTATTGTGTGGGACATCAAAAATTCGCATCGTGACAGGGGCCGAGGGTCTGTAGGGGTGCGTGCACTATAACCCCACCTCGCAATTTTGGTTCGAATATTTCAGATAAGGAAACGACCCCTTTGTCCAGATCACATGTCGAAATTTGTCTATTGTCATCGACGAGGTGCACCCCGCTCCGACCAACGACACTCTGAATTACCCTAATTAGTGATGTCGTGGCTGAAACAGGGTGCACGTCGTCGGTATTAACGTCGTCGGTATTAACCTCCTTAAATATCGAATAACAACGCCAAATTCTCAAGACGAGAGTGTGTTCGTGACGGCCTATGTTATGTAGCGTTACTATGGGTCCCTGGTACCAAAATATAATATTCTGTGGAAGCAAATGTACCCCATCACCTGCTATCTATTCGACAATAACATCCAAATACTCTGACGATAATCTAGCCAACTATTGTATTATAAATTTCCTAACTTGTCTTTCCAGTTACAATATTTTCAAATTTTTTTGATCCATGGAATTTACCGTTGTAGTTTACCTGATTCATATGTATTGTCATGCCGCGATGTCAAATTTCTGTAATGTATTTAGGGAAAGGAGATTAACTAAGTTTTGTAACTTGTTCTCCAATCCTTTTTGTACTTTATGACAAATAAAATATGTTTAGACTAATTACATTTATTTAATTGTTTTTGTTTTGATGTTTTCAGATGGCTGTAATTATCAATTGTTATTGTAAAACCCCATGGATGTTAGAAAATGTTAGTTTCTGAATTTTTTGCTTCTTTAATTTTTTTTTCATCAAATACAAATTGAGTAGTTTCAATTTTTGGATATGATTTCCTCATCCATTTTTATGTGTACCCATACTATGTATGGTACACATAATGCCGGCATCCGGGGTGACCATCCGTCGTTCGTCCGTCCGTCCGTCCGTCCGTCCGTCCGCCCGTCCGTCCGTCCGTCCGTCCGTCCGTCCGTCCGTCCGTCCATCCGTCCGTCCGACCGTCCGTCCGTCTGTCCGTCCGTCTGTCCGTCCGGCGCCCGTATCCATTTCTTTGGCATTCGATAACTTGGAAAATATTGCTTGGATTGTCAAGTTACTTTATATTTGTGTTCAGGTTACTGATGTGCCGAGCTGTATAGTTTTTGGTGTAAATCGGATAATTTGATCCTGAGATATTAACCCTTTATCCTTCAAATTGAAAATTCCTCCAATCCCTTTGTCATTCGATAACTTGAAAAATATTGCTTGGATTGTCTAGTTACTTTATATATTTATTCAGGTTACTGATTTGCCGAGCTGTATAGTTTTTGGTGTAAATCTGATGATTTGATCCCGAAATATTAACTCTTTATCCTTCAAATTGAAAATACCTCCAATCCCTTTGGCATTCGATAACTTGAAAAACATTGCTTGGATTGTCAAGTTACTTTATATTTGTGTTCAGGTTACTGATGTACTGAGCTGTATAGTTTTTGGTGTAAATAGGATAATTTGATCCTGAGATATTAACCCTTTATCCTTCAAATTGAAAATTCCTCCAATCCCTTTGGCATTCGATAACTTGAGAAATATTACTTGGATTGTCAAGTTACTTTATATTTGTGTTCAGGTTACTGATGTGGCGAGCTGTATAGTTTTTGGTGTAAATCTGTTATTTTGATCCTGAGATATTAACCCTTTATATTCAAATTGAAAATTCCTCCAATCCCTTTGGCATTCGATAACTTGAAAAATATTGCTTGGATTGTCAAGTTACTTTATAATTGTGTTCAGGTTATTGATGTGCTGAGCTGTGTAGTTTTTGGTGTTAATCTGATAATTTGATCCGGAGATATTAACCCTTTATCCTTCAAATTGAAAATACCTCCAATCCCTTTGGCATAAGATAACTCAAAAAATATCAATCCGATTGTCATGTTACTTTATATATTTATTCAGGTTACTGATGTGCTGCGCTGTATAGTTTTTTGTGTAAATCTGATCATTTGATCCGAAGATATTAACCCTTTATCCATCAAATTAGACACTCCTCCAATCCATTTCTATATGTACCCATACCTTGTATGGTGTACATAATGTCGGCATCCGTGGTGGCCCTCCGTCATACAGCTTTCTACTAGTTGCGCGTATGGGTACACAACTGACGATTTCATCGGCCTATTTTTTTAATAGCTGTGAATTGCCACACTGGAAATGTCTTGTGTTTTGTACCGTTATTCCACTTTCATTTGTATTTCTGATAAAAACTCAAATTTTGTTATATTTATATGGTTTTATATTTTCAACTGGTAGAGTACTAAATTATGTTTCAAAGGTGATTTGTTTTTTTCTGATAAAAAATCAAATTTTGTTATTATTATATCGTTTTATATTTTTAACTGGTAGAGTACTAAATTATTTTTCAAAGGTGATTTGTAACATGAGTATTTTTTTCAAAGATACATTACTGCCAACAAGGGGAGCCTTAATTAAGCAATATATTATTCCTAAATATTTGTATTGTTACTATTTATTGGAGAGTGCCTGTTGGCACTCTCCAATAAAATGTAACAAAACAATTTTATATGGACTTTTTCTGCTACTGTGTAAATAACAAAGTTATACACACAGTGTTAAGCCACTTGAGTGGCTTTCAGCACTTTTTTTGTAGAAAACTCCTGATAGTGGCTTCTAGCACTTAACCAGTTAAACATCATTCAGAAATCTTTCGTTTATTGTACCTTCATTTATTTTGCATTATTTTGTCATGAACCATAAAGTTCATGTGTTATCTGTAAACACAAAGTAAAGAAATAAACACTGGAAGTTATACGCGTGTTTCTCTTCTATCTTTATCATACTTTTAGGTTCATCCTGCGTCCTAATTAGAGCTAGGTAAGAGCTTCACCAATCGTTCAAACCACCCCACCAGAAAGACCCACAATTAGCCCTCGGACCATCATGATACCCAAGGTTTAATGAGAATTATCTTGTGTAACTGCGATTATGCACGAGACCATCGACCGGAAAAAAATTCTGTTTGACTCCGACAACAGGTCATGGGTTTGCAAGAGCCTAAATAATCGACAGTTCGTGGTATTAAACGGCGTTAAGTTACTTGCTTGTACTACTGGTGCTGCTTTCTCCCAAACGCCTACTCCGAACAGCATTCAACACACACATAAAACAGGAGAACTTCATTTTAAAAGCTAGATTCCGCCCATCACATTATGACAGTGTGCAATGGCCAAGTGGATTAAGTGTGGACTCCCCATTGTCAGGCGTGGTTGCTGAGGATTCAATTCCCGTCGGAGGATCAAAATCCAACATTCTAAATTCCTCCAAAACAGGATTGTGTCGTTAAACACACACACACCATCACCCAATCCACACAACTCTGGCCCTCCCGGATAGAAAACATACCCTGCCATTGGCAGTTCACACTCCAGCTCCCATGAACAAAAATCTGGCCTGCTATTGTCCGAACAGCATTGTTGATCATTCCTATAATTCGTGTTTGAAATCTAATATTATTTCGTCCGTGGAAATACCTACCAACCCGTAGAAAGGTTCCAGTCCACGGCGGTGGTACTGTATCCATACATCCTCTCCGAACCCACCCCCACCACAAAAAATTAGATTCAGTGATATAGATGATATGGAATGAGTGTTTTTCTCATATAATATTTATGAAACGAATCAAAGAAGTTTCCGTTTGGGCGAGCCCCCGGTGAGCCCAAACGGAAAATTCGGACGAGTTTCATAAATATTATATGAGAAAAACACTCATTTCATATTCTATTTATCATGTGACACGCACAAATTAGCCACTTAGTATGACTCTTTAACCCATCGCCTAATTTGAGTTACAGACGGCACTTGGAAAAAACATCCTCGTATAACTAAAATTTTTCACTTTTTGCTTCCAAAACATAGGTTATGACACCTCATTGGAACGAGCTTGTCGAGCTCGTTCCAATGAGGGGGTCATAATCCATGTTTTGGAAGCAAAAAGTGAAAATAAAAAAAAAATGAATGGCGTTTTTCTTGTAGGTAAAAGATTAATACAATATAACCCACTCTAAATGGGACAGATAACGAAAATTCTCCCTACTGAAATTATGCAAATGTGTCAAATTGTCCAGTTTTGAAATTGACCAATGAGGCTCCCAACTCTAATTATGCAAATTATGAAAATGTGGCCCAGTTGTATTTTGTTCAGCCAATCAAATTGTCTAGTTTTGAAATTGACCAATGAAATTGACGGAAGGCTTTATTTATCAATGATTAATATGAAAACAAAATATCAAATGTTTTAAAGTGAACAAAACGGACGAGTCATATGATAAATAGAGGATATGGAATGAGTGTTTTCCTCATACAATATTTTTGAAACGAGTCTAAGAAATTTCCGTTTTGGCGAGCCGAAACGGAAAATTCGGACGAGTTTCATAAATATAATATGAGAAAAACACTCATTTCATATTTTATTTATCATATGACACACACACGCACAAATTTGCCACTTAGTATGACTTTTTAACCCATCACCTAACTTGAGTTGCAGACGGCACTTGGAAAAAAACATCCTCGTATAACTAAAAATTTTAATTTTTTGCTTCCAAAACATAGGTTATGACCTATGACGAGCTCGTTCCAATGAGGGGTCATAACCTATGTTTTGGAAGCAAAAAGTGAAAATATAAAAAAAAAATGAATGTCGTTTTTCTTGTAGGTAAAAGATTAACACAAAATACCGCCCCCCCCCCCCCCCTCCCAAATAGGACAGATACATGGCATGACTATCAGAGATTGCAAACTGTGTCCCGGAGACGGCTAACAAAAGCAAAAATGCTTGCTGCCGAATCCTACCTTGTGTCCAGTCTGTATGACATTATTATTCATGTTACTCATTGCAGCACTGGTTTTGTATTCATACTTCTTTTCACAAATAAATATTGTTTAAACTAAATAAATAAATAAATAAATAAATAAATAAATAAATAAATAAATAACGGCTCAGACTGGGACATGTGCTCTTGATCACATTCCATCACAGGTAATCAAAGAGCACTGCACCATTACTTGATTACGAAGATTATCAACCTTTCATTTTCTTCTGGGATCTTCAGAGATTGTTGGAAGAAAGCAGCTGTGAAGACTTTGATCAAGTACTCAACGACAGAACCTATCTTGAAAAGATGACCCTCAGCAACCTTAATTTTTTTTAAAACTTTTTGAGAAAGCTAGTGCTTTGAGGTTTCGCATTTAGAATCAAATTGCTTACTACACAGTGGTAGTACTCTCAGAGTACTCCGACTTCCTACCCATAAAACTGTCCGACACGAGGTGACTCTGGCTTTCGAAAGTATCGTTAAAGCCCAACAAAAATGGAACGGTTCAGTGATAATTTAATCCCACAATCATACCCAACCCAAATAAAGAGCTTTTGGCCAAAATTCCAGCTCGCCAGTTTCTACTGCAATCCTCGAACCCCATTGATAAATCGACCGTGGGAAGACCCAAAGGCTAATCCGCTTAACCCTTTGATCTCGAAAGGCCGCTATTCCGGCCCATGATCGCTATACGACCTGAATTCATAAACTGAATAGTTGCTCGGTGAATTTGTGTGGAAGAACAATCAAGATTTTCAACATGCAGCCCCTAGGAGGGGGGGGGGGGGGGCATTTGACCATATTCTACTATATTAGGGACTATGGTGGTTCACAGAGCATTGGGTTTTGAACCGAAAGGTTGACGGTTCGATCCTTACCAACGGTAACTCTGTTATGCCCCGAGACAACACATGTAATACCGATTACCCGTATGGGGGCACTGGGTGTTGTTTACAAAGGTGTACTGCACGTCGATGGTGCACTTGCCTTCATCCGCTGCTATCTCTGAGCCGAATTAGTTAGTTGGAGAGTCTGACAACTACTCGCCACTTCTCTGTGGTTCTCTAAGGGTATTCGTGCTTTCTTCATCCGAAAAAACAGACCGACGCGATGTGACTTTAGCTGTTAAACGTGTCTTTAAACCCCAATGGACAAACAAGCAACCCTACTATATATTGTAACTAAATAAATACCAAATCTTTCGCTTTAACTGTAACCCAATTGATTCTCATTTATTAAAACCCTTTGAACCCAAGCGGCCGCTTTTCCGGCCAGGAACATGATACGTCATTACACAGGACGGCTGTTCAGTAAATGCGTGGGGTAGAGCAATCAACATTTTCAACGTGCAGCCCCTAGGCTGCACGTTGAAAATATTGATTGGACTTCCCCCATGCAACGAATTTAGGCGCCTCCAATTGGTGACACAAAACTGGAGTGTAACATTTCACCAGGGTTCAAAGAGTCCTGGTTTCCATAGACGAGAATCAACAAAGTTTACGAATACAATTCAGTTGTGAATGGATAAATAGTAATCATGTTTTTTTCTTTATTTTTGAAATTAATCGCTTTATACCATCGTGGCAAAGATTATTATATCAGCGTGACTTTCATTCCACTTTACATAATCCTCTTATTGTTTGATATATAGAGGATATGAAATGAGTGTTTTTCTCATATAATATTTATGAAACTCGTCCGAATTTTCCGTTTGGTCTCGCCCAAACGGAAAATTCTTAGACTCGTTTCATAAATATTATATGAGAAAAACACTCATTTCATATTCTATTTTTCATATGACACACACGCACAAATTATTCACTTAGTATGACTTTTTAACCCATCACCTAACTTGAGTTGCACTTGGAAAAAGCATCCTCGTAAAACTAAAAATTTTCATTTTTTGCTTTCATAACATAGGTTATGACCCCTCATTGGAACGAGCGCGACACGCTAGTTCCAATGAAAGGTCATAACCTAGGTTTTGGAAGCAAAAAATGAAAATATAAAAAAAAATGAATGACGTTTTTCTTGTATTGCGCGAGACGGTTTTTGCCGTTACGTTAGGTAAAAGATTAATACAATATAACCCACCCTAAATAGGACTGATAACGTAAATTCTCCATATTGAAATTATGCAAACGTGACCCAGTTGTATTTTGGTTTGCCAATCAAATTGTCCAGTTTTCAAATTGACAAATGAAAGCTCCCAACTCTAATTATGCAAATTATGAAAATGTGTTCCAGTTGTATTTTGTTCAGCCAATCAAATTGTCTAGTTTGAAATTGACCAATGAAATTGGCGGGAGGCATTATTTATCACTGATTAATATGAAAACAAAATATCAAATGTTTTAAAGTGAACAAAACGGACGAGTCATATGATAAAATGATTTTTGGTTGCGTAACGTAGCTTTCTTTAGATTTGCTGTCTCACTTGCAAGGCCGCTAGAAATAATGGCATCAAGGTCACTAAAACTGGCGTTTTTCGACTCGGGCACTGGAAGAAAAAATCCATGACATTTCCCGACTATTTTAGAGAATTTTCACCCAGGAATTTCCAGTTCCAAACACAGCTGCTAACCCTTTACCTAACATGACAAAAAGACGACACCTGGAAACTTTCTCGTGATTTTTTTTATCGTTGAGCATTGTCCATCTCCTCCTAAAATGACTGCGGTGGAGACACTTTTCTATATGACCAATGAGAGTTCCAGCGATTCAGTTGCATATATAGACAATAAACATATAGTGTGTTTTTATATCTGTGTTATACAACGAGTTGAAATATGGTTTATTTTTTCGAGGCTTCGCCGAGAAAAAATAAACCATATTTCAACGAGTTGTATAACACAGATATAAAAACACACTATATGTTTATTGTTTTTATCTGATAACAAACGGACACCCGTCTCGTGCGTCTACCCGACTTTTATATGCTTCCCACGGGCCTCCAAAGAAAACCAGTCTACGAGACAAAAGAAATAGGACAAGACGCATAGAGTTGTGTCCCTTACATTACAAAATCGATGACGGCGATTGTAAAGTGCGATTGCACTTCTTGCATCGTGTAACTGCGCTGGAACAAAATAAATTTCAACTATTTTATTAACAGTAACAAAACGGTGTTTCAGTAGAGTTATTCTTTTTTGACATAGTTCCAGTTTTCTTCCGTGTTTTATGCTGTAGTCCCAATATAACAAATAATTTTGCGTTTGTTTACAATTTTTACGAAGTGTTTTTTTTTTCAGGTAGAGCAGACGAACTTTTAATTAGCGCAGTTCCGCGAGTACTTTTGGTCGAGGCCGTGACTATAAATAGTTCGCAGTCGCCGCATACTAATTACTATTAACATTCAAGTAATTTCTACAATGTTTTGAAGCAAAATTTTAGGTTGCCTTTATTGAAGCAAAATAAATAAGAAATGACACCATCAGAGGATTTTGACAAAGTGCAATAAGCGTACAATTAAAACCTGCCCTGTGATATAACGATGTTTCATGAATGAATGAATGAAAATGGAATTGAAAGAGGTCAGAGGTCGTTCGCATAAATTATAATTATATACAACACCCGTTGTATATACTTCAAGTATATACAACGGTTGTTATACTCTATGGTTATCAGATAAATAGAGATCATTGGTTCAGATGAATATAAAGGGAAACAATATGTAGAAAGTAGCAAGGGAAAATATCAGTCGAAATGAGTTAATTATTCTTGTTACCCCCCCCCCCCCCCCCCCACCCCCCTCTTCTGAAAACTGAAAATATCAAAAGTTCAAACATCAAAATTTCCCCACAATGCAATTGAGAATTTAACCAAATGAATCTTGTTTGCCACGTGCTCTGTTTTTATTATCAATGCAAACGTAAGCAAATAAAAATTAATTGGTTTATATCGGATAATTATATTACCCAAGTTAGTAAAATGGATAAAGTCGTCCTTGAGTCAGGCATGTTAACCGGTACATGTACCGGTACCAGTACCGTCGGTTTTCTCGTGCCCCAAGCATGTTCTGTCTGCACCACGACTTCGATAAGGCAGACAATTTTGACTTTTCAAACGGGGCATCAAAGGCAATGAAAGCTCCGTCATCGGCTACTTCAAAGAAATTATTCTGTGGCGACATCAAAGCAATCATAAAGCACGACCATCGTGCTTCATGATTACTTTGATGTTGCCGCCGAATAATCGGCACGCTGCCACGTTTGTCTTGCGATCTTGGGGACTGGGCGGTTTAAATGCGAATTTCTCCCATTTGACTGCGATATGTCAACCAATTGTTGATGTGTCCCGGTTCCGGTTTCGCCGGAACAGACTCTGTCCCGTCCCGGTAGTGTTGGTACCTACGGTACATTGGCATGCCTGACTTGAGTGCATCCCGAACACTCAATTATTAAATACTAAATCTTGATGGGTACTTGACTTTGGAACAACTAACTTAACACAAACTCTTACAACACAGGACTGTGAAATTTCCGAAGTTGTACTGTTATAGATGCCTCTGAAGGTAATAAGAAGACAAATAAACACCAAAGAATAAACATCATTGAAACATGGCCTGCACTTTTACGTCCCCAAATTGAGATAAACGCATAAAAAATAGATTTTTATCCCCGCATTTTAAAAAATGCGGGGATATTGTCATGATCTCCGTCCGTACGTCCGTACGGCCGTACGTCCGTACTTCCGTACGTCCGGTTTTGTAATTCGAAACGCTGTAACTTTCTACAGTTGTTCGATAGGGTCTGTGCAACCCAAAAATACAACTTTTAAATTTTTGTGCACCAGGTGGCTTCTGTGGAGCCACTTAAAAAATGCGTTATTTTTTCACTTTTTTGCTGAATAGTCCCAACCTATGTAATTCGGAGTTCTAAAATTACACTAGGGTGTTGCTAAATGATCTGTAGATACGTAGGAAGGTTTCGGATTTTTCGGGTGCCACGTGGCTGTGCCACCGTAGCCACTTTTGTGTTTTCTTAGACCGTTTCTACGGCAAAAGGCTCGTAGGATATGTAATTCGAAATGCTAAATCCATGCTCAGATGTTGCAGTAGGGTCTATAGATGCGCACGAAGGTTTTGGATTTTTCGGGTGCCACGTGGCTGTGCCACCGTAGCCACTTTTGTGTTTTCTTAGACCGTTTCCGGCAAAAGGCTCATAGGATATGTAATTCGAAACGCTAAATCCATGCTCAGAAGTTGCAGTGGGGTCTGTAGATGCGCAGGAAGGTTTCGGATTTTTCGGGTGCCACGTGGCTGTGCCACCGTAGCCACTTTTGTGTTTTCTTGAACCGTTTCCGGCGAAAGGCTCGTAGGGTATGTAATTCGAAATGCTAAAACCATGCTCATATGTTGCAGTAGTGTCTATAGATGCACACGAAGGTTTCAGATTTTTCGGGTGCCACGTGGCTGTGCCACCGTAGCCACTTTCGTGTTTTCTTAGATCGTTTCCGGCGAAAGGCTCGTAGGGAATGTAATTCGAAATGCTAAAACCATGCTCATATCTTGCAGTAGGGACTATAGATGCGCACAAAGGTTTCGGATTTTTCGGGTGCCACGTGGCTGTGCCACCGTAGCCACTTTTGTGTTTTCTTAGACCGTTTCCGGCGAAAGGCTCCTAGGGTATGTAATTCGAAATGCTAAAACCATGCTCACATGTTGCAGTGGGGTCTGTAGATGCGCACGAAGGTTTCGGATTTTCCAGGTGCCACGTGGCTGTGCCACCATTGCCACTTTTGTGTTTTCTTAGACAGTTTCCGGTGAAAGGCTCCTAGGATATGTAATTCGAAACGCTAAAACCATGCTCAAATGTTGCAGTGGGGTCTGTAGATGCGCACGAAGGTTTCCGATTTTTCGGGTGCCACGTGGCTGTGCCACCGTTGCCACTTTTGTGTTTTCTTAGACCGTTTCCGACGAAAGGCTCCTAGGGAATGTAATTTGAAACACTAAAACCATGCTCAAATGTTGCAGTGGGGTCTGTAGATGTGCACGAAGGTTTCGGATTTTTCAGGTGCCACGTGGCTGTGTCACCGTTGCCACTTTTGTGTTTTCTTAGATCGTTCCGGCGAAAGGCTCCTAGGGTATGTAATTCGAAACGCTAAAACCATGCTCAAATGTTGCAGTGGGGTCTGCAGATGCGCACGAAGGTTTCGCATTTTTCAGGTGCCACGTGGCTGTGTCACCGTTGCCACTTTTGTGTTTTCTTAGACCGTTTCCGGCGAAATGCTCCTAGGGTACGTAATTCGAAACGCTAAAACCATGCTCAAATGTTGCAGTGGGGTGTGTAGATGCGCACAAAGGTTTCGGATTTTTCAGGTGCCACGTGGCTGTGCCACCGTTGCCACTTTTGTGTTTTCTTAGACCGTTTCCGACGAAAGGCTCCTAGGGTATGTAATTCGAAATGCTAAAACCATGCTCAAATGTTGCAGTGGGGTCTGTAGATGCGCACGAAGGTTTCGGATTTTTCAGCTGCCATGTGACTGCGCCACCATTGCCACTTTCGTGTTTTTTTAGATCGTTTCCGTCGAAAGGCTCCTAGGGTATGTAATTCGAAACACTAAAACCATGCTCAAATGTTGCAGTGGGGTCTGCAGATGCGCACGAAGGTTTCCGATTTTTCAGGTGCCACGTGGCTGTGCCACCATTGCCACTTTTGTGTTTTCTTAGACCGTTTCCAGGCGAAAGGCTCCTAGGGTATGTAATTCGAAACACAAAACCATGCTCAAATGTTGCAGTGGGGTCTGTAGATGCGCACGAAGGCTTCGGATTTTTCAGCTGCCACGTGGCTGCGCCACCATTGCCACTTTCGTGTTTTCTTAGACCGTTTCCGGCGAAAGGTTCCTAGGGTATGTAATTCGAAACGCTAAAACCATGCTCAAATGTTGCAGTGGGGTGTGTAGATGCGCACAAAGGTTTCGGATTTTTCAGGTGCCACGTGGCTGTGCCACCGTTGCCACTTTTGTGTTTTCTTAGACCGTTTCCGACGAAAGGCTCCTAGGGTATGTAATTCGAAATGCTAAAACCATGCTCAAATGTTGCAGTGGGGTCTGTAGATGCGCACGAAGGTTTCGGATTTTTCAGCTGCCATGTGACTGCGCCACCATTGCCACTTTCGTGTTTTTTTAGATCGTTTCCGTCGAAAGGCTCCTAGGGTATGTAATTCGAAACACTAAAACCATGCTCAAATGTTGCAGTAGGGTCTCTAGATGTGCACGAAGGTTTCAGATTTTTTAGGTGCCACGTGGCTGTGCCACCCTTGCCACTTTTGTGTTTTCTTAGACCATTTCCGGCGAAAGGCTCCTAGGGTATGTAATTCGAAATGCTAAACCATGCTCAAATGTTGCAGTGGGGTCTGTAGATGCGCACGGAGGTTTCGGATTTTTTAGCTGCCACGTGGCTGTGCCACCATTGCCACTTTCGTGCTTTCTTAGACCATGTCCGACGAAAGGCTCCTAGGGTATGTAATTCGAAATGCTAAAACCATGCTCAAATGTTTCAGTGGGGTCTGTAGATGTGCACGAAGGTTTCAGATTTTTCAGCTGCCTAGTGGCTGTGCTGTTGCCACTTTCATGTTTTCTTAGACCGTTTCCGGCAAAAGGCTCCTAGGGTATGTAATTCGAAATCCTAAAACCATGCTCAAATGTTGCAGTAGGGTCTGTAGATGCGCACGACGAAGGTTTTGGATTTCTGGGGTGCCACGTGGCTGTGCTACCGTTGCCTCTTTCATGTTCTCTTAGACCATTTCCGGCGAAAGGCTCCTACAGTATGTATTTCGAAATGGTAAAACCATGCTCAAATATTGCAGTAGGGTCTGTAGATGTGCACAAAGATTTCGGATTTTCCAGGTGCCACCATTGCCACTTTTGTGTTTTCTTAGACAGTTTCCGGTGAAAGGCTCCTAGGGTATGTAATTCGAAACGCTAAAACCATGCTCAAATGTTGCAGTGGGGTCTGTAGATGCGCACGAAGGTTTCCGATTTTTCGGGTGCCACGTGGCTGTGCCACCATTGCCACTTTCGTGTTTTCTTAGACCGTTTCCGGCGAAAGGCTCCTAGAGTATGTAGTTCAAAACGCTAAAACCATGGTGAGATGTTGCAGTAGAGTCTGTAAATGCGTAGGAAGGTTTTGGATTTTTTGGGTGCTAAGTGGCTGTGTCACCGTTGCCACTTTTGTGTTTTCTTAGACCGTTTCCGACGAAAGGCTCCTAGGGTATGTAATTCGAAATGCTAAACGCATGCTTAAATGTTGCAGTAAGGTCTGTAGATGCGTACAAAGGTTTCAGATTTTTCAGATGCCACGTGGCAGTGCCACCGTTTTTCTTTGGTGTTTTCTTAGATCATTTCCGGCGAAAAGCTCCCAGAGTATGTAATTTGAAATGCTAAAACTATGCTCAAAAGTTGCAGTAGGGTCTGTAGATGTGCACGAAGGTTTCGGATTTTTGGGGTGCCACCGTTGCCACTTTCATGTTTTCTTTGACCGTTTCCGGCGAAAGGCTCCCAGGGTACATGTATGTAATTCTAAACGCTAAAACCATGCCCAAATGTTGCAGTGGAGTCTGTAGGTGCGCACGAAGCAGTGTCACCTGTGCCACTCAATATGATTTTAGTGTGTCATATAATACATTTCATCTTTGTATCAAGCATTCATACAAAGTCAAGGATGCAAATGCGGGGATACACTATAGTGTGCTTTGCACACAAGTGACACCATCTAGTTTTTATTTTTGTTCGGAAATTTTCGATGTCCCAAACAAAATATTTTCAGCCTAAAACTTTTTTTTCTTCTTAAAATTGACCAAAACACATAAAAAACCAAAAAACTAATTTCCGGATTTCGGTCCAAAATTTTCTAAGTCCCACCCAGACCCCAAATTTTCAGTGTAAAAAAACATTTTTTATGTATTAAAACTGAGCGAAACGCATAAAAAAACAAAAAAAAATTTCCGGATTTGGATCCAAAATTTATAAGTCCGGAACGGGACCCCAAATTTTCAGCCTAAATATGAACCCAGGGACTTGGCTTGAACAAACTTGAATCTCACCCCCTAAGGATGCTGCATACCAAATATCAAAAGATTCTTATTGGTAGTCCTGAAGAAGATTTTTAAAGAATATTCCTCATACTGCACTAATTTAAACATTTGGGCTCCCATAGAGAGCCCAAATATGGACCCAGGGAATTGATTTCAATAAACATGTGAAACAATCTTCCAAAGATGTTATATGTGAAATTTGAAAGCTTTTGAAGCAGTGGTTTGGGAGAAAAGTAGTCTTACATGTTTTTCCCATTACACATAGTGTTAAAAAATGCTGACTCAGCACTTTTTCAAAGTCCCCAAAAAGTACCCCATAATAAAACCGATAGCAGTTTTTTTTACCATTCCATTCTGTTGGTCCTAAGGAAGCTGCACACCAAATAAGAATTCTCAGCGCCGTGTAGTTTTGGAGATATGGGTGTTTTAATTTTTTTTTCTATTTTTAGCTCCTGCAGTTCCCATGGGGCAACAGGAAAAAAAAAATTGGGGCATAAATTAAGTACTTATGACCCAATAAGCCCTCATATCAAATTTGGTTCAAATCTGCCTCCCGGTTTGGAAAATAGAAATTTGGGGAGTGGCAAAAATTCTTGCCCCTCCCATAACAACAGCAAATATAGCCCCACAAAAAAAAATAAATATAGCCCCACAAACTTCTCTTGAACAAATCTGAGTCTACACCTCAAAAGGAAGCTGCACACCTAATATCAAGTCCCTGCTACCGCTGGTTCATGAGAAGATTTTTTAAGATTTTGGTACACTTTTTGGGCGTGGCATTACCAAGGGGCGAGGCAACTTGATTTGAACAAAATCAAATTGTGATGTCATAACAAACTATTATCTCAAATATCAATTAAATTGGTTCAGCGGTTTGGGAGGAGAAGACGCAAACACCATGTTCATGGACGACGGAGGGTGAGTGATCACTATAGCTCTCCTGACAAAGTCAGGTGAGTTAAAAATGAAAGTGTCAATGACACTGTAGCTCAACTTGTCAAGACAAAGACATGCACATGTATAGTATGTGACACAGCAATGACAAACATCTAGGTAATGACCTGATAACAAAGGTACATATAAAGTATTGTAATGATCTGTACATAAATACTGACCGTTGCCTGTAACAAATGTATAGGTAAAGTATTGGTATAGGTAAAGTATTGTAAAGGTGGGTGACAGTCAGATGCTAAACTAGAAAAGAAAACTGAGTCCCAGAGTGGGTCTGACTGAACCCCAAAATATTTGTTCTCATAGCACAGTGATAACAAAGGCACCCCAAAACACACTCGTTCCTGTCCCAAGGTGAAAACAAAGGTACCCAAGAAGTTTTGTGAAGATCAATTCATAAATACGAGCTGTATAGAACTTGTGACAAAAAACTGATTGGACCTAATTTTGGTACAAAATGGCCACTGGCAGCCATCTTGAATTTTGGACCGTACCCAGAAACACTCATTCTCGTCCCAAGGTGATAACAAAGGTACCCAAGAAGTTTTGTGAAGATCGGTTCATAAATACAGCCTCTACCCTGAACCGTATTGACATGTGTGCTCACATTGTGCAAGTAGCACTGAATAAGTCAAAGTTCATCTAATTTGCATAATTTCTGCACGAAAAAAACCCTTAGAATATGTGATGTATTCCATGTTACTAAACATTCATACAAAAATTTATTCAAATCAGAACTTTCATACAGAAGTTCTGTACAAAAGACTGATTGCACTAATTTTGGTACAAAATGGCTGCTGGTGGCCATCTTGAATTTCGGACCACACCCAAAAACACTCGCTCTCATCCCACGGTGATAACAAAGGTACCCAACAAGGTTCGTAAAGATTGGTTCATAAATATGGCCTCTAGTCTGAGCTGTATAGAAGTTGTGTACAAAAAACTGATTAGACCTAATTTCGGTACAAAATGGCCACTGGCAGCCATCTTGAATTTTAGACCGCACCCAGAAACACTCGTTCTCGTCCCAAGGTGATAACAAAGGTACCCAAGACATTTCGTGAAGATCAGTTCATAAATACAGACTCAAGTCTGAGCCGTATTGACATGTGTACTTAATGTGTGTAAGTCGCACTGAAGTATCAAAGTTTATCTAATTTGCATAATTTCTGCACGAGAAAAAAACCCGTATTATATGTGATGTATCCCATGGTACTAAACATTCACACAAAAAATTATTCAAATCAGCGGTTTCATATGGAAGTTGCAAAAATCTGATTGCACCTAATTTTGTACAAAATGGCTGCCATCGGCCATCTTGAATTTCGGACCGGACCCAAAAACACTCGTTCTCGTCCCATGGTGATACCAAAGGTACCCAAGAAGTTTCGTAAAGATCGGTTCATAAATATGGCCTCTAGCCCGAGCCGTATTAGCATTTGCACTTACAGTGCTGAAATTAACACCAAAAAACATCAAATTAGTCTAATTTGCACAATTTACGCACGAGAAAAAAACCCGTATTATATGTGATGTACCCCATGGTACTAAACATTCATACAAAAAATTATTCAAATCAGAGCTTTCATATGGAAGTTCTGTACAAAAAACAGATTTCTGCATCATCGGTACAAAATGGCGGCTGGCAGCCATCTTGAATTTCGGACCGCACCCAAAAACACTCGTTCTCGTCCCACGGTCATAACAAAGGTACCCAAGAAGTTTCGTAAAGATCGGTTCATAAATACGACCACTAGCCCGAGCCATAGCCAATTGTTGACGTACGGACAGACGGATGACGGGCCATGACAATAGCTCAAATTTGACTTCGTCAAAGTTGAGGTAAAAATAGACCCCATGGGGACTGAGGTGCTCACCTAACCGTAGTTGTTTAAAGAAGGATTTAGCATCTATGGCTAGTTAACACTACAGAGGAATGAAGTTATTTAATTACTTGTAACTCTGTTGCCCATGCCAGATGATTTTTTTTCTTGTATTGGGATGCTACCACAAAAATAATGCCAAGAATTTCAGTAATGGAAAACTAGGGAGTCCAAATATCAACTTAGGGATTTAACTTCAACAAGTGCAACGCCGATCGCCAGCGATCAGACAATCGACTCCCACGGTAGGTTGCTTACTGTGAAATATATAGATATTTCCTCAGTAAAACCCTAACAAATATGGATATCAAAGGAACAACTCAACAAACTAGTCCCAATATAACCCATATTTCTGTGGTTTTACTGGAAGCATCCAAATACCTGTAAAAACATTAAGGCTAACTTGCATAATTTATGCACAAGAAAATAAACCTGTATAATATGCTATCTTATGCTGCTAGACCTCCATACCAAAACTAATTGAAATTGGAAATGTCATTCAGAAGTTCTGAGCGTATAACAAATTTCACACAATTTCCAACAAAAATGGCCTTCAGTCGGACATCTTGGATATTTTTCGGAAAAAATTGACATGCATCAATTTTTTCTAATGCCCCATCATGATCAAATCTGAAAATTTGAAACAAAAGCATCAAAGAATCTCTGAGATACAGGTGGTAGCAGTACACAACAGAATACGCACAAAATATTACCTGAAAAAAAGGTTTAGCAAGCCTAATTTGAATAATTTATGCATGAGAAAAAAACCTGTATATGTTATGTTATTTATCTTATGCTGCTAGACCTTCATACCAAAAATTATTGAAATCGGGGCGTATAACTAATTACACGCAGTTTCCAACAAAAATGTCCACCAGTCGGCCATCTTGAATTTTTTTTCGGAAAAAAATTGACGTGCATCAATTTTTCCTAATGACCCATCAAATTTGAAACAAAAGCGCCAAAGCATCTCTGAGATACAGGTGGTAACAGGACAGACGGTCAGAGAGACGGAGTGCAATCCAATAGTCCCCTTCACAGTGAAACCGTGGGGGACTAACAAACTTGAAGGATGTTGTAATATCAAATATCAAGACATTCTGACTAGTGGTTCTAGAGAAGATTTTGAGAATATTACCAAATTTGCACAATGTTAAAATCCCCACCCACCCCCCTCCCCTCATGGGGAACACAAATATCAACCCAGGGACTTTATTTGAACAAACTGAATCTGAACCCTCTAAGGATGCTGTATACCAAATATCAAAAGATTCTGATCGTATCTCAAGAAGCAGATTTTTAAAGATTATTCCTCATATTCCAATATGGAGCCCAAATATTAACCAAAAGACTTGATTCAAACAAACTTAGACCGGACTAACCTAAGGATGTTGTACAGCAAATATTAAAAGTCTGACTGGTGGATCTGAAGATGATTTTCAAAGATTGTTCCTCATTGCACAAAGTTAAAATTTAGGGTCCCTTAGAGATCCCAATTATTAACCCATGGACTTGAGTTGAACAAATTGAATCCAACCATATAAGGATTCTGTATGCCATATATTAAATGATTCTGATTGGTGTTTCTGGAGAAGTGCTTTAAAGATTATTCCTCATAGTGGACTGAGTTAAAATTCGGGCTCCAATAGGTAGCCCAAATAAAACCCAAAGACTTTATTTGAACATACTTAGATCTGACTTCCCTAAGGATGCTGTATACCAAATATCAAAAGATTCTGACTGATGGATCTGAAGAAGATTATTTCTCATATTGCATTAAGTTCAAATTTGGGCTCCCTTAGAGAGCCCTAATTATCAACCAATGGTCTTGATTCGAACAAATTGAATCCAACCTCTGTAAAAATTCTGAATGCCATATATTAAATGATTCTGACTGGTGTTTCTGGAGAAGATTTTTAAAGAAATTCCCTCATGTTGCACTGAGTTAAAATTCAGACTCCAATAAGGAGCCCAAATATAACCCAGAGACTTGTTTTGAACAAACTTGAATCTGATCCCCCAAGAGATGTTGTATACCAAATATGAAAGGATTCTGGCTGGTGAATCTGAAGAAGATTTTTAAAGTTAAAATTCAGGCTCCGATAGGGAGCCCAAATATTAAGCCAAGCACTTGATTTGAACAAATTTGATTCTGACCCTGCCCCTGACCACATAGTTAAATAATTGATTCTCAGGCAATTTTTTTTTCAAACGATTGAGGGAGGGCGGTTTTTATTTTCTGATGGAAAGGTCGATGGTGCTTAAAATCCTGTTGTGAGAGCCTAAAATTTAATATTAGAGCTTCCATGTTGATTTCACCAATAGTTTTTTTTGTAACATTTATCATACAACACAAAATCAATATAGAACAACTAAAATCGAGATCAAATGCTAGAAACCACAATCAGGCCTTTCCAAAAAATGAGGGTACCAGTGCAAAAGCCAACAATTTCCTTGCCCATGTTTTGTATTCAGTTAAATGTAAATAACAGTTTGTTTATACAAATCTGTTCTATTACAAATTAATGGAGAGAGCAAATTGGCATTCTCCAATAATTTATAATAAAACAATTTTTGATGAACAAATTCAGTCCACCAAACTAGACTTAAAGATTCTGAAGAATCGTGGCTTTTCCAGATGAGATTCCACGATTTTCTATCATGACCCCAGAGTGTCTGAAGAATCACTGTGTCACTGAAGTACCTTTATTGATGTCCTGAGAAAAGTGGGTATAGTAGTCTCAAATGACTCAGTTTGATAAAATGAAAGTGTCAATGACACTGTAGCTTAACTTGTGTGTTGTGTTTGATGAAAAGGATAATGTTCAATGTTTATGAAAGGATTATGAAATAAGACAAGAATTGTGATAATTGGGAATATGTTCATTTCTGTTCTCTGTGTGCTATGTTTATGATAAAAATAATATGAGGTGTACACTGTACTAAAGAGCTGAGGGGTGGGTTAACATGACCTCACAGTTAATGTGTGTGGCCCTCACAGTTAACATATATCAACAAAAGTTACCAAGTTACAGTGAAATTATTCCAAAACGAGTCATCCTATCAAGTTACATTAAAATCCCCTCATAAATATGGCCTGTAGACTGTGCTAAAGGTTTTCGGGCTTTGGGCCCCTGTAGCCATCAGTTTCCCAAATTGCGTCCAAAGGGGACGTTCTCATCTAGACATTATATGAAGTCAATCTACCAAGTTACAATGAAATCCCTTAATAAATATGACCTGTAGACTGTGCTAAAGGTTTTTGGGCTTTGGCAGCCATCATGGTTGAATGATCGCAACCAAAAGGGGACATTCTCACCTGGACACTATTTGGAGTCATCCTACCAAGCTACAGTGATATCCCTTCATAATTATGACCTGTAGACTGTTCTAAAGGTTTTCGGGCTTTGGGCCCCTGAAGCCATCACAGTTGCCCAATCGTGTCCAAAAGGGGACGTTCTCATCTAGACATTATATGAAGTCAACCTACCAAGTTACAGTGAAATCCCTTCATAAATATGACCTGTAGTCTGTGCTAAAGGTTTCGGGCTTGGGCAGCCATCATGGTTGAATGATCGCAACCAAAGGGGACAATCTCATCTGGGCATCATCTGGAGTGATTCTGCGAAGTTACAATGAAATCCCTTCATAAATATGACCTGTAGACTGTGCTCAAGGTTTTCGGGCTTCGGGCACCTGTAGCCATCACATTTGACCAATCACGACCAAAAGGGGACGTCATCATCTAGGCATTATATGGAGTCAACCTAACAGGTCACAATGAAATATTTCTATAAATATAACCTTATGCCCATGCTAAAGGTTTTTGGGCTCGGCCACCCATCAAGGCTGAATGATCACGGCCAAAATGGGACGTTCTCATCTAGACATTATTTGGAGTCATCCTACCAAGTTACAATGAAATCCCTTCATAAATATGACCTGTAGACAGTGCAAAAGGTTTTCGGGCACCTTTAGCTGTCAAAGTTGCCCAATCATGTCCAAAAGGGGATGTTCTCATCTAGACATTATATGAAGTCAACCTACCAAGTTACAATGAAATCCCTTCATAAATATGGCCTGTAGACTGTGCTTAAGGTTTTCGGGCAGCCGTCATGGTTGAATGATCGCAACCAAAGGGGAAAATCTCATCTGGGCATCATCTGGAGTGATCCTACCAAGTTACAATGGAATCCCCTCATAAATATGACCTGTAGACTGTGCTAAAGGTTTTTGGGCTTCGGGCACCTTTAGCCAAAACATTAGCCCAATCATGTCCAAAAGGGGACGTTCTCATCTAGACATTATATGAAGTTAACCTACCAAGTTACAATGAAATCCCTTCATAAATATGATCTGTAGACTGTGCTAAAGGTTTTCAGGCTTCGGGCAGCCATCATGGCTGAATGATCGCAACCAAAGGGGACAATCTCATCTGGGCATCATCTGGAGTGATCCTGCGAAGTTACAATGAAATCCCTTCATAAATATGACCTGTAGACTGTGCTCAAGGTTTTCGGGCACCTGTAGCCATCACAGTTGACCAATCACGACCCCAAAAGGGGATGTCATCATCTAGGCATTATATGGAGTCAACCTAACAGGTTACAATGAAATCCTTCTATAAATATAACCTTTTGCCTATGCTAAAGGTTTTTGGGATCGGGCACCCATCAAGGCTGAATGATCACGGCCAAAATGGGACGTTCTCATCTAGACATTATTTGGAGTCATCCTACCAAGTTACAATGAAATCCCTTCATAAATATGACCTGTAGACTGTGCTAAAGGTTTTTGGGCTTCGGGCACCTTTAGCCGTCAAAGTTGCCCAATCATGTCCAAAAGGGGACGTTCTCATCTAGACATTATATGAAGTCAACCTACCAAGCTACAAGGAAATCCCTTCATAAATATGACCTGTAGACTGTGCTTAAGGTTTTCGGGCTCAGGCAGCCATCATGGTTGAATGATCGCAACCAAAGGGGACAATCTCATCTGGGCATCATCTGGAGTGATCAAGCGAAGTTACAATGAAATCCCTTCATAAATATGGCCTGAAGACTGTGCTCAAGGTTTTCGGGCACCTGTAGCCATCACAGTTGACCAATCACGACCAAAAGGGGATGTCATCATCTAGGCATTATATGGAGTCAACCTTACAGGTTACAATGAAATCTTTCTATAAATATAACCTTTTGCCTATGCTAAAGGTTTTTGGGCTCGGGCACCCATCAAGGCTGAATGATCATGGCCAAAATAGGATGTTCTCATCTAGACATTATTTGGAGTCATCCTACCAAGTTACAATGAAATCTCCTCATAAATATGACCTGTAGACTGTGCTAAAGGTTTTCGGGCTTCGGGCACCTTTAGCCGTCACAGTAGCCCAATCATGTCCAAAAGGGGACGTTCTCATCTAGACATTATATGAAGATAACCTACCAAGTTACAATGAAATCCCTTCATATTTATTTATTTATTTATTGATGTTTAAGGTCACATATTTATGCACAATGGCTAATCATGACCGTGACAGTTTGACGGGTGGAGGAAGCCGGAGTACCCGGAGAGAACCACCGAGCAACGACGAGCAGCTGCCAGCTCCCCAACATCGTAACTCCGCACTGCGGAACAGGCAGGGTTAGATTGGTTGAAGACATGCGTACCATCGACGTGCAGTACGCCTTAGTACACGGCGTCATCGTGCCCCCACACGGGCAATGGGGATGAAGTGTCTTGCCCAAGGACACAACGCAGTTGCTGCAGGTGGGATTCGAACTGAGGACCACTCGGCTTGCAGCCTGCACCTCTACCTACTGAGCCACCGCGCTCCCAAAAAATCCCTTCATAAATATGACCTGTAGACTGTGCTAAGGGTTTTCGGGCTCAGGCAGCAATCATGGCTGAATGATCGCAACCATAGGGGACAATCTCATCTGGAGTGACCCTAAGAATTACAATGAAATCCCTTCATAAATATGACCTGTAGGCTGTGCTCAAGGTTTTCGGGCTTCGGGCACTAGTAGCCATCACAACTGACCAATCACGACCAAAAGGGGATGTCATCATCTAGGCATTACATGGAGTCAACCTAACAGGTTACAATGAAATCCTTCCATAAATATGACCTTTTGCCTATGCTAAAGGTTTTTGGGCTCGGGCACCTATCAAGGCTGCATGATCGCGATCAAAATGGGACGTTCTCATCTAGACATCATTTGGAGTATTCCTACCAAGTTACAATGAAATCCCTTCATAAATATGACCTCTAGACTGTGCTAAAGGTTTTCTGGCTTTGGGCCCCTGTAGCCGTCACAGTTGCCCAATCACGCCCAAAAGGTGACTTTCTCATCTAGACATTGTATGAAGTCAACCCACCAAGTTACAATGAAATTCCTCAATAAATATGACCTGTAGACTGTGCTCAACGTTTTTGGGTTTTGGGCTCGGGCAGTCGTCACGGTTGGCAGATCATGCCCAAATGGGGAAATTCTCATCTCGACATCATAAGGAGTCATCCTACCAAGTTACAATGAAATCCCTCCACAATAAACATGACCTGCAGACTGTGTTCAATGTTTTGGGGTTTCGGGCTTGGGCAGCCATCACGGTTGATAGATCATGCCCAAAAGGGGACTATGTCAAGTTAAGCTAAAAAATGTTTAGGTTAAAACCATACCATTAAAACTAGAATTCCTGCCATGAAATGCGCACAAATAGCACGTGGATCTGCGAGTTAATTTACGCATTCGGACCATAGTAAGGCTATCAAATTCTGTACATATGGCCTGTGCACAAGCACTGTTTCAGCCAATGGACATCCATGTAACCCGAAGATCCAATGGCAGAAACATTGCCTCTGTTTGCTATGAGCAACCAGGAGAACCTGCCGTGCTTTGGATGCCATTCGATATGGCAATTGCGCGCAATTCCTACACGCAATTAAGCCTAGATAAGCACACAGTTCGTGACAGGACTTCTAGTTTTAACTACAGTTATTGGTGGAGAGAGTTACTACCAATATCGTCGACCGACAAGTCTAAGTCTGACAAAATGAGTTATGTTTGCTTGACACATACCCACTATTTGAAAATAGCACATTTTATCTCAAATGTATCTAAAAAGTTTATGTTTGCCAGCTTGTACAGGGTTAACAAATGCTAACAAGAATATTTTTCCCATGCAACTTGTAATGTCACACCAATATCTGCGAATGGCCATTTTGTCTTGAATATCAACAAAATGTTTTCAGAGAAATCCTGGGAAAACATGAATTTTAAGCTTTTGATGTATATCATTGTTCAACCAGCCCAAAATGGGTTAAGGCTTGGTTTTTTGAATACCCTTATTACTTAAAAAAAATATTCCTCAGTGAATTCCACTTCCAATAAAGGAAGTTATGTTTATCTCTCCGCTATACACTGGGTGTATGAACACAGCCCATTTAATCAAACTTTTGATGTTTGAGAGCATGTGCAGGGTTAACAAATGCTTACTGGAATGATTTGTCCATGCAACTTGTAATCTCACACCAAGACCTGCAAATGGCCAATTTATCTTAAAAACCTACAAGATGTTTTTTGGAAAGTCCTTGGAAAAAATGCATTAAAAATACATCTGCCCCCAAAATTTACTTTTTTTTTTTTTTGGGGGGGGGGGGGGGGGGGGGGGGGGGGGGAGTTGATAAAAAGAAGACTAGTGAAAATTAGGCCTTCAAGAGTTAAAGAATTAAATTTTTATTTGAGCGAGGGCTGCGAATGTGGGAAGTTTGGGGTTTGAAATGGGAAACATTTTGCCAAAAATGCCATTTGGAAAGGGCCCCATATTTGGCCCCTGCAGACACCCAAAAGAATCCCTGTTTCAGCACAAATTCTAGTGCAGTTACTAGTTAGACCAGATAAGGCAGAAAAGCATTACCACACATTTTTCCTACTTCTTACTACCATGTTATAAAGTGTAACATATTAATGGGTTAGGATATAATCTCTTTGTTTGTTGGCGAGCCCCAGTGAGAGTAAGAAGGTTTTGTATTTTCAAATGGCAGAGAATCTGCCATTCACGACAAAGCAAACAACAATGTTTATGGTATTTCATTTTTTTAATGAAAGTTTCAAGTGATATTATGTACATATAAATAGCACACAACAGTGGCAGGTTGCCGATGATGGTACTGAAGTTCATTTCAAACACACTCTCCCAACACAATATAATACATTGTTTGTTCCTAATCTTCGATCACATCGTCAGCTCCTATAATAAAAACAAATAATTATTTATCTATTAGTGTCATTTATTCAGCATCTATGGCTATTTCAGAACCTCAACATAAGTAGGTAGTCAACTTTAGCCAATCGTTTATAACTATGCGGTCACTTATACAGTAAACAAGCACTGCTTCATCATTATTATTATTTATTGGTGTTTAAGGTCACATATTTTTGCACAATGGCTAATCATGACCACAACATGAGGTCAACTCAAGGCCAGGGGTGAGCATTAATAAGCCACATTGCCAATTTTAGAGAGGGGTTGCACCTCCCAACCTTGGGTGACTGGGTCCTATTTTACCAGCAAAACGGAGCCTGTTTACCACAGTGCTTCCCTTCTTGACACTGCTTCATTTCCTGGGGTTATCCATGAGGAACATTCTGAACAATGAACTACCACTAATATACCCATTTTCAACTCTAAGTAGTAGAGAGTAAAATAAACTGGACTCATTTTTATGAACAGGACATTGTTTCATAAATGCTTTTGTCATATAATAACTGGTGAGGGCTACATTATTTTTGATGATCTGAATTTGTCCATCAAAATTTTTTTTATTACAAATTATTGAAGAGTGCCCATAGGCACTCTTCAATAATGTGTGATAAAACAAATTTAGGCTAAAAAAAAATAATGTTTTGATTCTCAGGCCCTCCCTCGTTGGATTCGAACCTCCTCATTAGACATTTTTATTATGTCATGTTTTTTAAAGAATTTGTGAAAACTTGGAATGGTCATTTTTTCACGTTTCTCAACATATAATTATTTAGATGTGTTTGCAGTAAATTGGTTTTTGTTGTTGCAGTTTATGGGAGAGTGGCCAGAGGCAACCTCCCATAAACTGTAACAAGGCAAATTCTGATATACTGGATCATGATTTAATTATTTATTTATTTGCTGGTGTTTAAGGTCATATATTTCTGCACAATGGCTAATAATGGCCACAACACCAATATAAAACCAAGTTTAACCAATCATTTAGAGCCATATTTCCCATTTTAAAGGACTCCTACCCCAAGCACTGGCTTATGGGACCTATTCTAATGGATCATGATGCTTGACAGATCTATACCATTAAAAAGAACAATAAAATACAAATCCTTTTAACTGTTGTTACGCCAGTTATTTATAAAAGGTATACTATAATAACATTAAAATACAACCTTTTCTCTTTTTCAAGTGGAAAGACAGCAAAAAGATTTACTCAGTATACTCAACTCTTTACACGAAAAAACAAAAATTAAAAAAAAAAAAATAAAAATAAAATCCTCCCTCCCTCACTGATTTGAAAAAAAAATTGCCTGAGAATCAATTCATTTTTTTTATTTGGCCTTATATGAACAAAATATTATTTGCGTTTGACTGAATAAGAAAAATGAGGTTATGGGTAACGATTGTGTGAAGGATGAACAAGATCTGTCATATAGATTCAATTATACTGACCAGACAAGGTCAAAGTTTTGCTGTCTGTGACCCTGACCTTGATGATATGACCAGGGATCACTGTTGCTTCACACCTTTGAGTCATGAGAAATAATTGTACCAAGAATGAGTAAGATCTATAAATCATACCAAATTATATGGACCAGAGTGACAGTGAAATGTCAAAGTGTTCCCGTCACCTTAACATGGGGCCTGGGACCTTGACCTTGAGGGGCATATACCATATTATAATTCGCAACACACTGTCTTTTGATAATATATATTATGAAGTTTCGTCAAAAAATATTCGGTGGTTAAGTTATGGCCCAAACAAAATGTTCATGACAGACAGGCGGCAGATGGATGGAGGCAAGATGGATGACAGATGAACAATGCAGCAACAAAATCATTATCAGAAAAAAGCTCTGCTGACACTTGTCAGATGGAGCTAAAAACGAAACCTGCTAGAAATCACTTCTTAGTGAATGTTATTCTCTCCCCACAAACAAAGCCGACATCTGGTACAAAGCATTTTAACTTACTTGATGAGTGAGGGTCACATTAAAAACACCTCTGAAAACAGCCATGCACAAGACTACATGTTTAACCAAGATATTGTTCAGTTTTAAAGGGACTGGGCTTATTTACAAGGAGTGGACTCTGAAACTGAAATCTAAAACATTAGCAGACAGACAGGCTTATTTTTATTATGGGCTTACACACAGGGCAGTATGGTACTAACTGCTTGGCCAGCTTACCCAACCCTTGGATGCTCTCCTTGGTAGAAGGTAGTGTTCAACCGATTATCGGAACCGGCCACCACAATCGGCCGATTTTAGGCAATCGGATGTCAACGGCAACGGCTCCTGGAACATCGGTTCAACCGATTGTTGCCAAGCATTTTGCAATGATTCATTAAACGCATTTTATTATCTTGTTCAACTGCTAATGTAAAATGATGCCAATGATACCATTCAATAAAGTTGAGAAAGAACCACAGTGCGTCTGCTTAATCTCTCCAGACGCCCCTTTTATGGGATACACAAGTTAAACGACAAGTGAAGCTCACAATTGAACGTACTTGCGGCAATCGCCAGTTCCTACCAGGAAAGTGAAGACTGTACTCCATTGACTCAGGTCGCAGTAAAATTACCAGTCGTGCACACTTGGGCGGTAACGTGGCTCTGTGAGAGCCACGTTTACCGCCCAAGTGTGCGCGACTGGTAATTTTACGACGACTCCAGTCAATAAAGTAAAATGTTTTGTTTAATGTAGTTCTTTCGAGCCTCGACTTGTCTAGTAGTGCATGGTATTACAATCGGGATCGGCGTCAGAGTCGGCCGATTGTAAGCTCAAATAACCGGTAATCGGTCTGCAACCATTTTTGGTAATCGGTTGAACACTAGTAGAAGGAACTCAATCGTTTGTAATCAAACCCGGAAATCCCAGTAAATCACACTTTGGAAAGTAATAAATGACACTTTTAACAGCCAGGGTCACATTGTGTTAAGAGTTTTATGGGTGGTGGAAGCCAAATTACCCAGAGAGAACCACCAAGCAATGGCAAGCAACTGTCAGACTTCCTTTGGAAGCAAAGGTAACAGTGGTTGAAGACATGCACTATACACCTTAGTACACAGTGCCACTGTTCCCCCACATGGGCAAACTGGATTAAGTGCCTAGCCCAAGGACACGACCCAGTTACCCCTGGCAGGGATTGAATCATGGACCTTTTGGTTTGAAGTCCAATGCCATAAACCACTGAGCCACCACGCTGCTGATATGGTACAGTACATGCTGAAATAGACTGTGGATTAACCACTAAAAGTGGTTTCGCCTTTTTCTTCTGTTGACACGTCCAGCCCATGACATTATATCTTGGGAAGCTCTTAAGAGAGAAAATATTGAATTACCAACAGAATAAAATTGTGATAAATACAGAATAAATGTAGAGTGTTTTCAAGTAAAAAATTTATTTTACGAGTAGGAGTAAGAATGAAACCGACGAGCCTCTGGCGAGTCGGTTTCATTCTTAATCCTACAAGTAGAATAAATTTTTTACTTTAAAACACTTTATGTTTATTTTGTTTATCCCATAAATCATTTACAGGGTAGTCGCGGTGAAATCGTGCTGTTACTCGCTACAAAACACTGCGAGAAGTGAGAAGCACATTGGTCCAATTTGATCGACAAGCAAAACTGTCAAAAATAAACAAGGCGCAGTGATACATTTGTCTAAAAATAATTCCCCTACAAACTTGATCTAAGCTTGCAAAAAATACTTTATTAAATGAACAATGTTTATCTTTCTTATTTTCGTTGTTTATTGTTATTTTTTACGGCGTCGATTCAACTTGAATTTTATAAACAAAGATCTCACATGCATTTGTTTATTTACGCTTCTCTAATCTGGAAAATGAAACATCACTCATCATCCCCCAGCCTTTCACAATCGAACTTGTATGCTTTTCAACGCTTGGTTTCCAATTGATTCTGTTTCCTTTGTTAATTGTTGTTCATTTTATTGTTAAACAGAATTGAAATGTGTCATATATTCTAAAACTGAACATTTCAGCAACGGTCAACGTTTGATAAACATCGGTTCATTATGTCGCCCACAAACTGAAAACAGGTCATGACACAACGAATGCGGTAGAGGTCAACAAGTCAGTCTCTACTACAGGAAGAAATTCTTTCAATGTTAAACCTACAGGGAAAATTTATCACCCAACTAGCAGCTGATACCAGGTGAATAAAGCAAAAATTTATCAGACTTTTATTGTTCAAATAAACGCCCAGTTGTGGGATAATCTTTTTTTTTGGTCATTACCCAACAACTTATTTTACAGTTAAAACTATAAGTCCTGCCACGAACTGTGCGCTTATCTAGGCTTAATTATGCATAGGAACTGCACATAATTGGCATATCGAATGGCATCCAAAGCACAGCAGGTTCTCCCTTGTTACTCATAGCAAACACAGGCAATGTTTCCACCAATGGACCTCCGGGTTACCCAGAGGTCCATTGGCTGAAACATTGCTTGTGCACAGGCCATATGTACAGAATTTGATAGCCTTACTATGGTCATAACGTGTAGATTAACGCACAGATCGACGTGCTATTTGTGCGCATTTCATGACAGGACTTCTAAGTTTTAATTGTAGCTGGTACAGGAGCAACTAAGCAAATGAGAACTTACCATAATTGCATTCACTATGTCATTATTATTATTTTTCAATGCTTTTATTGCTTTCTTCCTGGAAACATTAGCTTGAGACATCACTAATTCTATATCTTTAGCTTCGACACCAGTTTCATCAATCTGGAAAAAAATATTGAGAAACTTTTAAAATTTAAAAGCATGAATCACGAAAACATTTTCTCTACTAGAGCAATTTCACTTATATTTAAGTCTGGGCATGACTTGGCTACCAAACTGATATACGATTTTTATACTTTGGGTGAACTCAATGAAAGTCTTCAATGCCTTTTCCTACCTTGAAAGGGCACCAATTTACTTTGGGCAATAAATTTTGAAAACAATACTAACCTGCGGACAGGTTATGTTAATTTGACATGAGTGACAAGTCATTCATTTTCCCAAAGACTGGTTGTCCTTTTTCAACCATTTTCCTGATTGCTGAACAAATATTTGATGTATTTATTTACTTGTTACTATTTAAGATCCGTTTCAGCAAGTATGGATATACCATGACCAAGCTTGGAAATAAGCAGGCTGTCATCTGCAGAATGAGGTTCCCAGAGGATGAATTTGGTGATGCTATCCTGCTGGGCAATTTCTCTTTAATTCTTACTAGACTGCAATCAGTAGATGTCCAGTTGCTTGACTAGAAATTACTGCCCAGTGTAAATTTACCCTCTGTGAACCTCAATCTGAATTAAGCTATCAGGCCTAAACAGAAAGAGGTACCTGGAGGATAAATTGGGGATTCTAGCCCACTGTATGGGATAGCATCAGCAAATACACCACCACCCATGCTATTCTGTAGATTATGAGACGTTAGGTAGGGACCTGCGAACCGTTCGAGATTCGGCTCGACTCGAAACCATCGCCGAGATTCGATTCGACTTGATACCTCATCGTCCGATTCGTATTTTTCGAACCGACCTCTGTTCAAACGGCGAATTATATGTGCACTCGCTCGCATCAAGAACACGCCGTCATACGCTAACGATAGTGTAATAAATCGCTCTCTGAACGTATTAGCTCTCCAATTTTGTTGATTATTAAACCCCCGGGCTACCGTACGATCTTTGAGGGTCAGGGAAGATTCGTCCCCGGGAATATTCGTCCCCGGGTTTTTGAGAATATTGTATGTCTATCTCCACTATTAGTGCGCGATACTGTGTTTCGCGAGACTTTGAGTTTGAGATTTTTTATCATATTTTCCGACATGCCTTGTTTGCTTTTATAATAATGGTATTTGGTGCTGATGAGGCTGAGCACGAGCCACGACCACCAAGTGGGTAGAATAAAACTGCGAGTCTATGAGTTCAGAATCAATTGGTCTGGAATCGAGTATTCTCGCAGTGCGAGAATACTCGATTCCAGACCAATTGATTCTGAACTCATCCAGCATGCAGAGTACCGGTATTGCAGACTATGGAAGCACGAATGTCGCCGTCGCGCCGGTTTCAAGGTTCGAGATTCGACTCGACTCGATACCAGAGGGATGATTCGGCTCGAGATTCGGCTCGAAATTTTATCCCCGGCTCGCAGGTCCCTAACGTTAGGCCTCATAATCTACAGAATAGCATGGGTGGTGGTGTATTTCATTCCTTGAATGCAATAAAGCTTTGCAATGCTCTAGCATTGCAAAGCCTTGTTGCATGCAAGGAACAAATTTATCAATTTTATAAACTTTAGAAAAATATCAGACAAACGATTTAATTTAATTTTTTTAAGTTTGCATTGGTTATAAAAAGAGAGCATGAGACAGCCAAAGAGAGCATGTGGGAGGGCCTGAGAAACAGATTTTTTTTACTTTCCTAGGCCTTACCTCTTCATCAGATTCATCAGATTCTTCTTGTATTGGAGGGTTGACAGTACTGGCTAATCCTTCACTAGCACCAAGATTCTTCTCTTGGCTTTCTTTGAACTTTTCAACAGCTGCCATTTGTGCTTGCTGACTCAAATCTTCAATCTGAAAAAAAAGATTTACATGCAATGTATATTAACCCTCTGCACACAGATGTCAAAATATCAATATTTGAAAATTTTAATTTTTCCCATGATGTTCCTCTGAATTTAACCAATTCAGTCTTGTTTGACAGAGCTCATTGAGCTCTGTCAAACAAGACTCAATTGGTTAAATTCCCAGTTGCATTATGGGAAAAATTTGCTTCTTAAAAATTTGATGTTTTGACATCAGTGTGCAGAGGGTTAAACATATCAGGGACCGACCTGGGCATGAGCCAGTGCGTATTTGGTTCTGAAACATCAGGACCTGGCTCTTAAATCTCAGAAATAGGCTTCTCAGTTGGCGCGTAACTTCTCAGATCATATTTTGATATTCTTTCGATGGATAATCGAGAGAGACACTCTTACATGTATTATATATATGACTGTCATTTATCATTGTTGTAGAGTGCTTAAGTTAATACTTCAAGTCTTAATTACCAAGCATTAATCTTCACTGTGGTTTCTGATCAAGTCTTGGCTGCCTAAATAGGCAGCCAAGACTTGATCAGAAACCACAGTGAAGATTAATGTTTGCTATAGTGTACTAAATGAAAATGATGAGAGCTATTACATACTTGCAGTGTGTGTTACAAACAGCAGTGTGACTCCGTAAGTTGAAATCTGGTGCATGAATTGAAAAAATAGGCTCCGAGGCTAGAGCGTATTTTAAATAGTCCTGATCGGTCCCTGCATATGATACTGTGATGCAAATGCCGAACTATTTTCTCTCACCTTCAGTACTTCCCACGAATATTTCTCCCCGGGAGTCATAATCTGCTCCTGGGAAATCAATTGTAGGAGTGATCTGCACTCGTAAGGTAATTGCAGTGATGACTGAAGGTCAGAGCCGACTGCCGAAGGCCCCAAAGAGAACAAAGGTTGGGAGTTAGAAATTTGTGTATTTTTCGTTGTTATATTCCATACTTATCATTTTCGTGTTACAATTCTTCATGTCCAAGTGCAAAATGTTGAAAAAAGAACCATCTTTGAATGTATAACCTTTAAATAAATTTAGCGACTATAAAGTGACTATGTGAACCGCAAAACAATTCCAAATACGAGGTCAATGTCATCAAACGTGTGGAGCAATCAATGAAATCGCTTTTTACATATGACTATAGCAATAATGTGCGTGCACTCAATCGTCATCGGAAAAGATAAATTCCGGTTGAAAAAGCTTTGACCGGCTCACTGGTTTCCAACCGAAATGAGCCAAGCACAATATTTTGCGCTTGGGAAATGAAAAATATGGGCGTTCCCAGGCACGAGAGCAAGAGCGCCTGCTTTGTGGGAAGGACTGCAACTTCCAATTTTTCTACAAAAAAGCATAACAATAGTAGAATACCCCAATTTTGTCATATGAACAAATCTGTGTACAGCAAATTTCCATTTCACTATCTGTTTATTTATTGGTGTTTAACCCTTTACCTAACGAATCGCCCGCATAATATGCAAATTGAGCAGTTGAAAAAATTAAATTTTTCATAATATTTCCACAAAACCATATCATGTGACCCCTCATTGGAACGAGCTCATTGAGCTCATTCCAATGAGGGGTCACATGATATGGTTTTGTTGAAATTTTTTGAAAAATTTAAAAAAATTATATTTAAAATAATAAATTCTGATATCGTCTGCGTTGGGTAAAGGGTTAAGGTCACATTTTTCTGCACCATGGCTAATTGTGACTGCAACAAGGATATAAAGTAAAGTCCAACCAATCGTTTATACCCATGTTGCCCATTTTAGAGGACTTTACCCAAGGTATTAGTTACCAGGTCCTATTTTACCAGTAAAACAGGACTTGTTTACCACAATTTCTTTCCATAGACCAGAAAATTCTTCACATTTTGTAAGCAATCAACCTATGAATCCTACTTGGTTTTCGAGGCATAGAGGAAATCTAGTGTTTTTGAGTGGATGCTGAAAATTATCTCATGAGTGATCAGAGATAAATGGTAATATTTGCTCGCGCAAGCGCTCACAACAGGAAACATGTACTTGACAAAAAGAGAGGATGGCACAGTTTTGGGTGCATATTAAAAATAAGTACTGAGATTGCAAACTAAGGCAAGCAGCCCCAGGAAAAACTGAGCTTGCATTCTCAACACACCATTTCAACTTTTTTAGTCCTGCTTTTTTTTAAATTTTTTTTATTTTTCTATTTTTTTTTTTTTTACTTTCTTGTTAAACAAAGGTGCAAGACATGCCACTTTACACTGACTCTTTGAAGTGTTTTACTGATATTCAAGGACTTGTCAAGGTTGAAAGTCAACATTCAAGACAAACGTATATTTCACTCATTTTTCAAGGCACAGCACTGAATTCAGGGTTTTTCAAGACTGTGTGAACCTGAATTATCTGGCAAGGGAGTGAGGGGATGAGAAGGGGTGGGGGGGGGGGGGGGGGGGGTATCCAGGTGGCCACTGACGGGAGCTATTATCCAGAGGCAAAACTGTCCTACAACTAACAATGCAGCATATCTCTGACAAAGTCAAACAACACTTAAGTGTCATTATTTTAAAAAGTAGATTATAGTTCCCAGCAAATTATTACCATGCAAAATCTTTTTCTAAGCGCTTGTAATGTAGTAGTACAAGAAATTACTCATCCTGTTTCTTTGGAATGAACAACAGTTAAAGGAAAGAACTGTTTGCCGAATTGTACAGACCTGAAAAGTGCCAGACAAAACTTATAAAACTAAATATTACCTTGGCTTCACCAAATACTATATAAGTATCAGAAGCAGGACTTTTAAATACATCAGGTCTGTTTATTACAAATAAAATATTTTTTGATTTTCGGATGGTTACTCTTGAAACACCAGTAACTTGTTTTAGACCTGAAAGAAATTTTGCAAAGTCACTGAAGAGATTATAGAAAATTAACATGTCATCTAAAACTATTTAACACTTAAGCAGTGTTTCCACTACGAATAAAAGGCAGACCGGTCACATGCCCAGAGATTTCAATTAACTGTTTGAGTGCTGGAAGCCCATTTAGGGGCTTTATCCCAAAGTGTGGGCACCAGAGGTAAAAGGCTTCATATTCTGTGGATGTACTTCAATTAATGTTTGCTGTGATATTATTAAGTCTGGATGGACTTGCCCTGTTACAATTAATGGGAGAGTGCCTTTTGGCACTCTCCCATTAATTGTAACAAGACAATATTATCTAAACAAAATTTTGACAACCCCCCAAAACTTAGCATGCAACCAGTTAACAGAGCGCCACGCTTTGCTACAAGACGATATTTGCTACAGTTTTTTTGTATCTTTGTATTTTTTTATCAAAAAAAACCCTCCCAAACACAGGCATAAAACCCTAAAATACTTCAAATAGCATACATTGTAATGTACACGTTCTTTTTAAAGTAAATTTTCCCCATATTTGAGGAGAAATTTTTTTTTCGTCTTGTTATTTATTTATTTATTGGTGTTTAAGGTCACATACTTCTGCACAATGGCTAATCATGACCATGACAGTTTTACGGGTGGAGGAAGCCGGAGTACCTGGAGAGAACCACCGAGCAACGGTGAGCAACTGTCAGCTCCCCAACATACCAACTCCACACAGGCTGGGTTAGCAATGGTTGAAGACAGGTGTACCATCGACGTGCAATACGGCTTAGTACACGTCACCGTACCCCCACGTGGGCAATGGGGTGAAGTGTCTTGCCCAAGGACACAATGCGGTTTCCGTAGGTGGGAATCGAACCGAGGACCTCTCGGCTTGCAGCCTGCACCTCTACCAACTGAGCCACCGTGCCCCCTTTTCGTCTTGTTGGGATTTGTTTTGTTGGGATATTTTACCAATTCGTCTTGGGATTCGTCTTGTTGGGATGACACGATATACTCATGCATGATGGTGTTGTCTTATGCAAAAGTGAAACGGCATTCAAATGCCATGAACAAATATTCAAACTGCAAAATATGCTATTTATTCCAGTATGAACACATACCAAGTTTTGACATGGCCTTTCTTGCTTTTTTCTCACTCCGACTCTGTTTGGCTCGACTAACTAACTCCTCAGGTAAACCAGCTGCTTGAGCAACCTGAAAAATTGAATATTTATTCTCTAAACTGCAATTCAACATCTTGACGTCCTCTTTACTGATCAAATATAGCACAAACTTTCTTTGCTTCTCAGGGATTTTTTTTTCATCAATTTTTTTTATTTAGTCCATAAAAGAGTTCTGAAAATAGTTGGAATTGTCTCTGAAATTTAACCCTGAGGTAAAAAAACATTTTCAATGGCAAAAATTTCCCATAATGCAGTTGGGAATTGAAACCATATTTTGTCTGACAGAGCTCAGTCAGCTGTCAAACAAGATGTAATTGGTGGTTAAATATTTAGTTATACAAGTGCATATTGGCATCTTCAAAGAAATTTATATCAAGTTACTTGTGTGTGGGGTTAAAATTTTCAACTACAGGAAATCATTAGGTCATTGAAAAACTGTTTTTAACACGTCA
This sequence comes from Pictodentalium vernedei, assembly GCA_031216915.1. NCBI lineage: Eukaryota > Metazoa > Mollusca > Scaphopoda > Dentaliida > Dentaliidae > Pictodentalium > Pictodentalium vernedei. Next base: position 425,349,264 of record CM062289.1, on the reverse strand, counting down.
TAGTTTTCATATTAATTATTCCTCGATGTTTAACCCTTTACCCAAGGCAGGCGATATCACAGTTTATTATTTTAATATTTGTTTTTTCAAATTTTTCAAAAAAATTCAACCAAACCATATCATGTGACCCCCTCATTGGAACAAGCTCGATGAGCTCGTGCCAATGAGGGGTCACATGATGTGGTTTCGTCAAAATTTTTTGAAAATTTGTTTTTTTTAATTAATTTGTAAATTACGCTGGTGGATGAGGCAGATTAGTCAGGTAAAGAATTAGTAAGTGCAGATGTACAAGTACAGTTGTGACCACTTATCTTTTAATTGAAGAACCCTGTTAACCCCCTGAACACTGATGTCAAAATATCCAGATTTGAAGTAGCCATTTTTCCCATAATGCAACTGGAATTTAACCAATTCAATCTTGTTTGAGCTCTGTCAAACAAGATTGAATTGGTTAAATTTCTAGTTGCGTTATGGGAAATATTTGCACCCTGAACTTTAGATATTTCGACATCAGTGTGCAGGGGGTTAACTGATATAATTTACAAATATCAAACCATTTACCACCTTCAGTACAAATTTGACTTTTTAATTGCAAAAAGGTTTACAGTAAACTCCTGTTAACTGAATAAAAAATGTTGTACTCTGTTGAAGAATTATTCAGACATACACCAAGTTCCTGATATTTGTCAACATGTTTTGCCCCAATATTCCAGTAGTGGCATTCAGTCATTTTTTTCTTGTTTGACAGAGCTCAACGAGGTCTGTCAAACAAGATATAATAGAATAGAATAATTGGTCATTTTATAAATAGAAGATAGGAAAATGACCTAATTTCTGTACATCGGATACTTGTTCTATGAATATTTTTTCTGTGGCTTAGTGACTACTCACTTAAAATGGTTTAACTATACTATATACAGTACGTGGAGAGTGTATTATCATTAAATCACCCGCAGAGTGGAGATTCCACCTGGGCAATAATTGCAAATTTGTGGCAGAGCATAACTATCACAAGCAAAGTTTCAGCCAATGGACCTCCGGGTTTAACCCGGAGGTCCATTGGCTGAAACTTTGCTTGTGTTTTTTGTCCATATGCACAGAATTTGAAACTTATACTCTGGGTGATACTCCACTCTGCGGGTGTTTTAGTTACAATCCACTCTCCACGTTCTGCAATTATATATTGGCAGAATAACAAAATTCTTGACTGGTTACCTGATATCATTCTTCAATTATAGAAACTACAAAGGAGACACTCCAGCTTCTGGGATTCTAGAGTCGATTAGTCGACAACTAAAAGTCAAGTCAAACACAACTAGTCGGCACCCCACTTTTTTCCACCAAGATTTACACAATACCTCTACAGTTGTATATTTTTCTCCACATGCACACTGATGTCTGTTTTGGGGCTACATACATAGGCTTGAGATGGGTGGTATTGGAATTTTGAGTTCAATATCGGTTTTGGTATGATGATGGAGGTATATCACGGTATCAGTTCGGTTTTCAGTACTCTCGAGTGCCTAATAATAGTACTCGGCGACAGAACAGCACAGGGTGAAAAATTTCTGAAAATAAATAATAGTATAGCATCGAATAATAGTATAGGGTGGAAAATTCCAAGATGTGAGCCAGCCGCTATGCTCAGAGCCATTTTTATAACACAGACAACTGATGCTCTTGAAGTGGTGAAGGGCTAAATTACTTTTGGTTATCATAATTTTCACATGGATGTGACTTGTTGCAATTTATGGGAGAGTGCCAATAGGCACAATCGCATAAACTGCACCAAGGCAAAACCTTATAGACTAATTTTGTTTCAGCGGTGGTATGAAGCACATCCACTTGGTATTAGATCTTAAAAGTTATGGTAACAGTACTTCAGAATGAAGCCCAAATATATGCTTTAAGATCTCTACCACTTAACATTTCCAAATGCATCCTGTGCTTGCTTGTACATGTACCTTACTAGATTGTTTTGGTTAACTTCTTGAGATAATCGGCTACTCTGCACATTCGATTGCTGAAAATTAATAATCATACAGGGCCAAATAAGGATCATACAGGCAGAAATTTTGTTTGAAAAAAAATAATCATACATGTATGATTATTAAGCGCTCAACAGGGCTTGATTTAATCTGAAAATTTTGAATAGCAATTCACTATTCACCCTGGAAAATTGATTAGCAGTTCATCCAAAAGTACTTGAAACTAATAAATCTTGAATAGCAAAATTCAGAAATTGGAGAGCAAAGTGCTATGCTAATCCAGTTAAATCGAGCCCTGCTCAAGAGTATCTGACTTGACCGAGACTCGCTGATGGAACCAAAGGTGAATTTACACCAGGCATTCTTGTAGTATTCTACGACAGTGCCACAAATGCCACTGTCAATGAGCTCAACATTGACATTCTTCTGCTAACATAAATCATACCTACAGTAATTTTGTGACTTATTCCAAACACACCTTAACCATCGAAGAATTACAGGCAACTCGGACCAAAGACAACTCGGACCAAGACAACTCGGACCAAGACAACTCAACCACTTTTGAAGACAACTCGGACCAACTTTGAAGACAACTCGAACCAATGTTAAAGACAACTTGGACCAACTTTGAAGCCAAGTCGGTCCAACTTTCAGGACAACTCGGACCAATGAGGGGTCATAACCTATGTCTTGGAAACAAAAACACTATAAAAAAGATTGAATTATCAATTTTCGTGAATAGCGCTGGTCGGTTTTTTCCGTTACATTAGGTAAAGGGTTGACCATTCTGCGGTATTGGTGCCTACTAATACCGGTATTACGGGTGCGGTGATGCAATCTGTTGCATGTGTCACAAAGTATAGCCTCTTTGGCTCTTGTCGAGGACAGACTGTTGCCTTACCCTCTATACAGTCATCAGCCATGATAGAATGATTAAAATTCTCGAAACGAAATAGAAAAGCTAGTGCCTAAAACAGCATGTCGGTAATCTTTTGAGCCTGTTAAAAAGACGAGCTAGTACGAAACAAGCAACAAACTTTCATACATGATTTCTGTGCGATTACATGTTTAGCTGCATTACAAACATTCATCACATATCAAAGTTTGTGATGAGAAGCATTTTCATTTTACAGAATAACTTCAAAGACAAAACAAGCTGCACTGAAAAGTGTTCCATCGCATCTATTGAGTTCTTTGAGATCACATTCAATTATTTTTGACATCATTCTTTTCTTCACAGTTGGTCCAACCTGTCTTATAGTCGTTACAACTTGTCTTGAAAGTTGGTCCGAGTTGTCTTGAAAGTTGGGCCGACTTGACTTGAAAGTTGGTCCGAGTTGTCTTTAAAGTTGGTCCGAGTTGTCTTCAAAAGTGGTCCGAGTTGTCTTGAAAGTTGGGCCGACTTGTCTTCAAAGTTGGTATGAGTTGTCTTTAAAGTTGGTCAGAGTTGTCTTCAAAAGTGGTCCGAGTTGTCTTCAGAAGTGGTCCGAGTTGTCTTTGGTCCGAGTTGTCCTGATCCCACCGTCAAGGGCCTATTTCAGGCTTTTCAAATCTCAGAGCATGTGTCCTTAGCACATCATCATTTGGAGCGCCTGCTGGTAATGGACAAATCCCGTAAACAGTGATTTCTAGTCAAGTCTTGGCTGCCTGAACAGGCAGCCAAGACTAGATGAGAATCACTGTACAGGTTGTACTCTAGTCAGATTTCATGCCAATTGCCCGACGCCCCTTAAAGATTAACTGAATTGGAGCGAAAGTTAAAAAATTTATAGTAATTTATATATTTTTTATACTTACCAATGACCCAGACATAGCTGGTGCTAACTCTTAAAATATAGGGCCAAACACAAATTTTGCCCCCCAATCCCCAAAATTTGCATCTAAAACTAAAGAAAACATGTCCTGAAAGGCCCTCCACACTTCGCCCCCACTGCGCATGCGCAGTGTCAAGGACGTTCCGAAATTGGCGCCATTAATCATTCTAATAACCAGTGCCTGGTAAGCGCTATGTACTCAGCGGGGAGGCAAGAGTTCCCAACTCCTGGGAGGGCCATCCCCGTCTGGGTCATTGGTAAGTATAAAAAATATATAAATTACTATAAATTTTTTAACATTTTTATACTGTACCAATGACCCAGACATAGCTGAATAGTAAAAAGGCTGGAGGGCCAAGGACATAGAGCAAAATGGAATACGCTCAATAAAATAAAATAGAGTCATCCCCTGTAGGGAAAAAGAAGTAATAGGCCTTACATGTATCTTTCTTATTTATGATAAATTAGAAAGATACAACACCTTCCAAAATTGAGCTTCATACATCCATGAACTCTATTAATATCCAATATAATCCTTATACTAATAATTTTTAAAGTAAGCCAATAAATAAAGTAAGTCTAGAGAATAGAGACTCTTATACTCCTAAAAGTGTCTGAGGATTGCATAATCATGTCCGTTGACATATGCAATATTCAAAAGCTATACTTTAAAAACTAAGACTTGAATGAATTTTAAAAACCTAAACTTCTCACTAAACAACCATCCCAATAACAGCTCAGAATTACTAACTCCGGAGGAGGTATCCCCTTGTTTTCATAGTAAAACAGGTGACCCAAGGGAACACCCTTCCCCCCCCCCCTTTTTCTTGCCCTGGGTCAAATAGCCCAGAGCGAAGAGGGCAGCCGAACGGAGACACTGCCGAAACAGACAGCCTACCTAGCTATAGTAGCAACTGTTAAGTGAATGACATTCTGAGCAGTAGATAATAGACCTAACAATAGAGGCCTCCAGAAATGGACTCGATATTTCTAAGATAAAATTCATGAATGTGGATGGCTGAGCGCAATGAGCGGCCTTCAAAAATCTATAATAGCGACACTATTAATGTAAGCCCAAGAAGTAGAAGAACTCTTACTTCATGAGCCGAAATCTTAAGCACAACTGCTAAGTCAATGATATACCATAAGCAGTACCGATAGTTAATAGAATCCATTAACAATAAAATGGAGCGTAACGTCCTTCTACTAGACATCAAAGACAGAAGAAGCTTACGCCCATAGTAATAAACAGAAATCTGTTTATAAATACATAAACTGTACCCGGAAAGAGTAAAGGCCTATGCCCATACGAAGACGGAAGGACCTTAAAATAATAGGTTCCGGATAATAGGAGCCTAACTCTTATGCAACAATCCAACCTAAATAGTAACGGAAGTATTGATTCCGAAACTATGAAAGTGAAAATCATCCATCGATAGTGCATGAAACTCACTGACTCTACAGTAAAAGAGAAACCAACAGAATTACTGTCTAAAAGGTCAGAATTTGAAAACTACTGTTTCCAGAGGCTCAAATGATTACTTAGCTAAATAAGAACCGAAGTTAAAATCCGTATAGGAATTTAATCTAAAGATTCTAAGTCTATTTATCAAAAAGTTACTAACTGACTTAGATAAAGATAAAGAGACAAAAGACTCAATTGTAAACTATCGTAGAGTGCATAGGTATGAGGTAACATAAACCTATAACCTAAATAATAATAGGCTGCAGTAGATCTTGTGAAACAAGTATACTAAAAAATAGCAATGAGTAGTATGGAGGGATCAACAATATGAACATAATGATCCCTACACCACGACGGAAGAGCCTCCACTTTAGCCGCATAGAATAGCGAAGAAGAGGATCTCCTACAGTAAGAAATCGCGTCCAAATCTCGTCCAGTACAGTGCTTACAATGCAATACGGACCACACAACGGAATACATGAAGGTTGCGACCTTGCTGGTTGTGATAAAGATGACACGATTTACCCAGTGAAAAAGATCCTCACATAGAGGAAGATTTCACATTAAGACCCACAGTAGACAAGAGAGTAAATTACTCATGATCTCTGTGAAGATAGAGATGCTATCAACAGAAATGTATTGTGGTTGTTTATCTTAGCAATACCTGCTAAAACAACAGCGCCGGAGGATACGCGTATCCTATCATTCCGTCCTATAGATCAATAGAGCGTTAACAATATTAGCTCAGAGATCTGGACAAGCCAACACATACGTCTGCAATTGATTAGCAAGCTGTGTCATAAATAAATCATCATTGGGCGCTCCCATAGATAGCAAATCTGATTGAATACTTGTTTGTTGAGAGTCCATTCTGACAGCAACAAGCGACCCGTAAGAGAACGGGAGTCCGATAAAACAATCAGACGACCCGGAATATGACGGACCAAAACTGAACTTGGTGTACTAAAACCAACAGACGGATTCTTTCCATTAAATTGAATAATGGAAACGAAAGAGTGCCTCCCTGGTTCCGGAGATACGCCACTACTGTCGAATTAAAGGACAGGAATTTGGGCATGCGTTTCTGAATAATGTTCATGCAATGACATAAAGCAAGCCTAAAAAACATTATTCCGCGGAAGTTAAACTGATTGCTAAAAGACTGCGGAACCCAAAGACCCTGGCACTTCGAATCCGTAGGGATCAGTATTATATCCCAATCTGTTTGACTGGCAACCGTCATAACAGCCACACTCGGGTACGGCAACTGCGGCGGCACTCTCTGAGTCAACCACCGAATGTTTGCCCCAGTCTGAATCTCTTGTAACACTAGATAGCCAAGAGAACGTATAAATCGAGCAATTCATGGATTGCCGAAAAGTTGCCGTCGAAGAGAAGCTCCTCTGAGAACGAAGCGGCTCTGAGAGAGTTCTTAACCTTACTATCCACGCGTGTGGATGTAGCTAGGGCTGCGTCACGTCTAACTAACTCCAATCAGCCACTGAAGGGCGGAGTTATACGTGAACAAACTACTGCCCCCAAAAGAAATTACATTGAGAATAATATCCCGTAAATCTTTTCTTGAAGACGTAATGATAACGCCTCAGTAAGGCGGATTACGTATAATAAAGCGTCTAAGTTAAGTCTACTATACATAATGTCGTTCCCAACATTGAAATTGGAAAAGACATAAACGGCGAAAAAGAATATATGCAGTCATTAATCACACCGTTTAGACGCATATGAACTCTCGGTATGCCCTGCTCTGCCAAAATAAACTATTTGTATAAATGATAAAATGGCAGAAATGAGCAACGCGGACAAGAAACTAAACTAACATGCTTAGTAGCAGGCTTGTATATATATATATATAGCGTCGAAAAATAAAACACATGTTGTAATGACAATATTGGACCGCGTCGGTAAGTCAGGGACAATGTCCCAGAACCGATCGAAAAATCCGAGTCCAATGACGCTATAAGTCTCTTATCCAAGATCGCAGCAATGAAGTCCGAAATAATAATCACTGGAAGATAATGCCAGAAGATATGAAAGGCATCTTCCGATACTACTCAAGGGAAAACTCGAAATCTTTCGAATCCTTTTCGCCATCCTGTCGGACCCTATAAAGCGTTCGGTCGTCCGTAGCTGATGCAACCGCGGACCGCACCGACCCAGCGCCGTCGGATAATTCCTGATTCGACCGAGAAACTGTCAATTGCTGGGATGCTGCGAAACAACTGTGCTAACTCGGATAGCACGTCCGTCACCGAGGCCTGAGGAGAAGCGGTCTTACGATGCATTGCCGCTGGAAGCTCCGTGATCGTTACCCCGTGCATACTACCAATATGCGAACGAACGGAGTGTATAGGCCTCGTGTCCCTTGGCTACCGGATGGCGTGACCTATTCGCCGTGGAATCACTGAATGCCGAAACTGATCGGATACTCGAGGTCACGTAGCCAATGTGCGGTCGTGTGCCCTGCTGTGAGGATGAGGAAGCATTAAAGACAGTCTCTCGGACTGTCAATATAAAGGAGCGTCCCGACCAACGGACATAGGCTCCGAATGTAAAATATCTGAACCACAACATGCGGTCCCCTATGTTGTTGGGCGAGAGAGGGACCTCTCTCGCTCACAGCCCGGACGGACCTGGACAAGCCAGGAACCGGACTAACAGGCTTCCTCCGATCTGTCCTCAATCTGCCGTCACTGGGTGAGTACTAAAGTAATTAAAGTGCTCGCATCACCCAAATCTCCTTCCTAGACCGCAACGGACGAACCCGGCAGCCGAACCATTCGATGAATGTACGCTACACCGGGTGAGCTAGCGAATGTCACTCCGTAGGCGATAGACATATTCCATGAGCACTTATTGCCGCTAACTCTTCATTAACTATGACGACAGAGGCACACTTTTGAAAGACATCTCCATAACTCTTCGAACAAGAAACCAGAAATGCTTGGATAGCAAGCATAAAATAGTAATATATATAGCGTCGTTCAATAATTCGAAAGTTTGTGTGACATTATTGGACTATGTCGGAACTGAGGGACGATGTCCCTGAACCGAACCAAAAATTTCTAAGTCCACCGACGCTATCAGTTTCTTATCCGGCATCGCAGCATTCTGGTCCGACGAAAGAAGCTGTAGAAGACCAAGTCAGATGACATACACAACAGCATATGTTGTTCCGAAAGGGAAAGCTCGAAATCCTCCGAATCCCTTTCGGTATCCCGTCGGACCGGATGAAACTTTCGGACGTCCGTACCCGCTTCCGCGGAGCGTCCCGACCCAGCATCGTCGGATAAAATATATGCGACAGATTCAGTTGATGCTGGGATGCTGCGATAAACTGTGCTATTAAGGAAAGCAAGTCCGTTCCCGAGGCCTGTGCAGTAGCGGTCTTACGCTGCATTGCCGCCGGAAGCTCCGTGTACGTTGACTCCCGCACACTTCCTATGCGAACGTCCGGAGTCTGCAGGCCTCGTGTCCCTGGCTACCGGATGGTGTGACCTGGTCGCCGAAGAATCATTAATCGGCGAAGCTGGTAATATATCGGCGGTCACGCAGCCAAGGTGCGGTCGTGTGCGCTGACGAGAAGAGGAAGCCTTAGCAGTCTCAGCGGACTGCCTATACAACGGAGCGTCCCGAGCGACGGACGTATGCTCCGCTTGCGACACATTTTGTACCACAACATCTGGGGCCAGATGTTGTTGAACGAGAGAGGGGCATTTCTCGCTTGCCGTCCGAATGGACCGGAACGAGCTATGAACCGGACTAAAAGGCTTCCTGCGTTCTCCCTCCGATCCGCCGTCACTGGGTGTGCATTAGGTTAATTTATAGTGCTCGCATCACCCCAAAATTCCTTCTAGACCGCAACGGACGAACCCGGCTGCCGAACCATTCGGTGAATGGACGCTACACCGGGCGAGCTAGCGGACGTCAAAGGCCGTCGAACCTACTAGGGTCCTCTTAGGCAATTGGCGTATTTACATGAGCACTTTTCCGCTAGCCCTTCATTAATTGTGACGACGGAGGCACACTGTTGGAAGACATCACAGATACATCAACCTAATCTTGATCGTCTGAAATAGAAATTGATAAAGTAGAGTGACCCTGCGGGGAAAGGACCGGAGTGTCCAAATCCCCAACAACATACCGTGACATACGCTTCCCATATTGTCATCGAAATCATACGATACAGAACAGGAGTTAATGCGAGTACACTGACCACATATAGAATGATAATAAAGTCAGAGGAAGACTTCCTCTTAAAACAATTGATCAATATCCTTTCAATGTGAAAAGAAAACAAGTCCTGGTACTCGCACTAACCCCTGGCAATCAAAATACATAATAATAATATGATCCATTAATATAGAAAAAATAATTGAAATCAAAATATTTTGAAAAAATATTTTTTCAGAACAGCCCAAGTTTCTGAAAAGTAACGTTGAGCCCCAATGGATCCCAAGCCTAAGTGTGGACAAAAATTTTAAAAATATTTTAAACAATTTATTCAACACTTACGAACAATAATAATGTATCTAGTTATGATTAAAATAACATCAAGATATTATTTTTTAGAAATCCCCCCCTCACACAGAGGGCTGTTGTAAATGTAAACAATGAGTGTAAAAACACTAAAATAAGACTCCAGGCACCCAGGCCCGAAATCAGTTACCAAAAATACACTATCTGATGCAAAACAGAGACTTCCAGGGAAGAAACTGCAGAACATCAGATGGTAGATGCAGAACACAACGCCTAACCACCCGTAGGTGAAGACGTAAACATGGGGAAAGAACAGAATTCATTCTGTTATTCAGCTAAAACTCCCAAGAAAATTTAGTAATAATTACAAAAACTATGCCAAAAGCATGGGAGAATAGCAAGGGGGAACTTAAAGGACAGGGAGAGAGGAAAACACTTAAAAAACAGTGTAACTAAATAATCAGAATGACAACAAAATGGCTGCTGCCTTGAAAATAGGTAACTTAACATAATTTCATTAAAAAATTTTAAGTTACAGCCCTGATAATATTCTGTCACACATTCTTTTCCTCTCCTCCTTCTCTATCCTCCTTAGAATCACCATTTCACTAATATTTATGTGTCTGGCATCATTTAAACTGAGATTTATAAGCACAAAGATCAGTCAGATGTTAACTGATGAAGGGCCAAACTTAGAATGATTAATGGCGCCAATTTCGGAACGTCCTTGACACTGCGCATGCGCAGTGGGGGCGAAGTGTGGAGGGCCTTTCAGGACATGTTTTCTTTAGTTTTAGATGCAAATTTTGGGGATTGGGGGGCAAAATTTGTGTTTGGCCCTATATTTTAAGAGTTAGCACCAGCTATGTCTGGGTCATTGGTACAGTATAAAAATATCAGTCACCTCTTTCATGAAAATGAACTCTTCAACTTCTGTCAAGCCTCAACAAGGCCTTATAAATAGAGAATGCAGGACAATTTGAAAATACTGATGGTTTTGTTATTCAATGACTGGTCGGTTCGGTTTTTCGGTATCCCCATGATATCAGTATCGGTTTGGTTTTTCAGTATATTGCCCATCTCTAACATAGGCATGATAGGCTATATCTGAATTATATTTTGATAGCAAGTTGTTAATAAAACGTCCATTTCATTATAGACATTTACAAATAACATTATTTAAAGATTCAATTAAACATACAATCAACCACAGATGTGGAGAGCAATCCTGATTAGAGTTGAAACAGTTAACTGATCAATTGATTAATCAATGATCAACATCTTGATCGATCCAAAAAGTATTCGATCGGTTAAGCATTACTTTTGAACTACTGTACCGTATGGGTTAACAAAGGAACAAACTTGCTCCAAAACAGGCAAACATTGTCACACAGGTTCACATCAATTATATGAGACAGAGTAAAGCATGCAAGTTACTTGCCGAGATACTTGTTTACTTGCATGATCATCATACTGTATCAGTGGCTGGAAATGGTCATTCTTAAACCTTTACCCATTGCGGGTAGCAGATGATACTTGCAAAAAAAAAAAAATTCATCAATTACTAAACATTTTCAATTTTTGTCTCAAAAACATAGCTTATGACCTCTCATTGGACTGAGCTCATTCCAATGAGGGGCCATAAGCAATGTTTTTGAGATAAAAATTGAAAACATAATAAATTTCAGTGGATATTTTTGTATATAGGTCCAGTCGGTTTTGTTTCTTATGTTGGTTAAAGGGTTCATGCTGTAAATCATCAACGGTATGGCAATTATTCAGATATCTATTTGGACAAGTGATTAATCGGTTAACCAAGGTTAACCCACATGATTAATCGATTAAGAAAACCCCTTAACCATTTCAACTCTAATACTGATGAATGATTAAACACATGCTTTTGATATTTAGACTGTGGATGGGTACTTTCCCAACAGAGGGTAAGTTGTTGTGGTGTCGATCACATATGTAATATATTAAAGGGTATGGGAATCTCTCTATAAAATGGAAATTTTATTTTATGGAGACAAGTTCAAATAACAACATTAACTAGAAACTGTTTTAGCACACTAAAACATTATCTCCACTTCCTTTCTATTTAACGCACTGCAAATTATATATACATGAATAATATTGACAATCATGCCAAATATCTAAGGTCTAGGTCAAAAGACAAAAAAGGTCTGGTCTGGACAAAGTTTCCCTTAAAAAGCATATAAATCTGACCTTCAGGTCAAAGGTCAAGGTCACATGAAGGTCACTATGGTACGCAACACACCGGCTCATGGTGATACATCCACATGCCAAATATCTAAGGTCTAGGTCAAAAGACAAAAAAGTTATGCCCCGGACAAAGTTTGTATGAGAAGAAGAAGGAGGAGGAGGAGGAGGAGAAGAATATGCACTAAAACAATCTGTCTCCCTTCTGGGAAGGGGAGACATAATAAATTAAGATACATGCAGTGCGACCACTGTGAGAGAGTTCAAATGAGTCGAGGCAACACAGTTAACACTAGGGCTACAACGATGCGGATGTTCACGATGCGATGCGAATCACGATTTTTTTCCTCACGATGGGATGCGCATCACAATGCAAATAAAACTAGGGCTTTCACGATTAATCGATTGTTGATCGGTCATGGCAAAATCGACTAGTATTTTTTGTTGTCGAATAATCGGTAAATTATATCCTGTCTTAGATGTTTAATAATTAAAAGAAAATATGTGGAAAAAACTATTGTTTCTAAAGGTAAAGAGTTAAGAACATCGATGTTATACCACAAGAAGCTGTTGGAAGCATTTGTCTTTCAGGTACATTCATCAAAGCTTTGATGTTCTGAACTTTTGAACCGTCAGTGTAATAATCAAGACCGGTCGGCAGTTGCGAAGTTCGCAACTGCCGACCGGTCTTGATTATTACACTGACGTTTCAAAAGTTCAAAACATCAAAGCTTTGAATGCAACTAAATGAGGATCGCCTTCGTTGTTTACTTGAGGTAGGTCAACTGACTTCAACTTCATTTTTATCGACTTCAAAGAGAAGGAGATGGGGTCATCTAGGTACGATCAATAGATTATCATCGATTATTTGCGACGATTAATCGATTCCTAAATTAAAAAATCGTGACAGCCCTAAATAAAACCACAGAATTTGAGTGAGGAGAATCCAGGATGCCCAGGATATTACATTAATACAACTCTATTTCTCGCTCTCTCTCTCTCTCTAGACAGGACAGAGACAGGCTGAGTGACAGACAGCCAAAGAGAGACAGATAGGGAGAGAAAGAGAGAGAGGGAGTTGGCATAATATTTACCAGGCTCTTCACAGAGTTCGAAATTCCAAGGCATTAAAGAGGATACATTCTGTTACTTTTTCATACCTATCTAAAAATCTTTTAGTTATGATATTTGAATATGCATCGCAGGTGCTGAGGTGCGTCGGTTCCTATGGTAATGAACATCCTTACCAAGTTTCAAAGAAATTGACCCATAAACATATTTTTGTTTGCTTCATCACTGATAGCACTCTTCACTGCTGAAATGGATTTCCTTCACAAGTGAAAGGAACTTTTTTGGTACCAAAATTTTAGCTAATGAAGATGTTTTGTTGCCAAATCAAAGTTTTTAGTGCAACTGGCTAAATTGGCAGCCGACAGCGTGAACACTGATCAGATTTAGGGTTGCAACGATGATGATGCTCACGATGTGATGCTAATCGTGATTTTTTCCTCATGATGTGATGCGTATCGCAATTCAAAAACAAACAAGCCAAGACCAATACCGGGTCTGGACTTGCGTCGCTGCATGCAATTGAATCGGCAAACAGGAAGTGGCTGCATGGCAGCTCTGAAAATCGCATACACGATACAACTGATCATTATCAGGCTCCAGATGAAATATAAAATCAATCCCTTGCATAGAAGCCGAAAAAAGTTTGACGAAAAATTTCAATGTTCAGTTGGTATAGTAAATTTCAAAGTATCGGCAAACAGGAAGAGGCTGCACGGCAGATCTGAAAATTGCTTACACGATACAACTCATCATTATGAAGCAGCAGACCAAATATAAAATCATTCCCTTTCATAGAAGCCAAGAAAACCTTGACGGAAAAAGTGTTTCGGACGGACTGACAGACTGACGGACGGACGGAGTCCAGCGGTTACTAGACTTGCTCTGCCGCTGGCGACACAGGTAATAATAAACAGCTGCGCCATGAGCGCATGATACGCCCGTTATTAATTACAAGAGGGAACCACTCAATATGAGTATACATGTGCACTTGTCAGGTTACATATACGTGCCACCCAAAAATCATGAAATTTGCTCAAAGTCCAACATGTGGAAAATTGCCTATATTTTGATGAATAAAGTCCCATAACTCTGGAATGACAAATCGGACAGTGACACAAATCGAAAGGGAGATTCCTTCTATCAACATATACTTGCAAACAAAAAATCATGAAAATTGCTCTAAGCATTTTCAAGTTATGGTTCGACATGTGAAAAATCAAGTCCCATAACTCGGGAATGACTAATCGGACAGCGACACCAACCGAAAGGGAGCTTCCTTCCATCAACATAAACCACCAAAAAATCGTGAAAATCTCTCGAATTGTTCTCGAGTTATCGTATGACGTGTAAAAAATCAACAATTTTCTAAGTAATAAAGTCCCATAACTCTGGAATGACTAATCGAACGACGACACTAAACAAAAGGGATCTTCCCTCCATCGATATACACCACCTACCCAAAAATCACGAAAATCTCTCAAAGCGTTCTCGAGTTATCGTACGACGTGTAAAAAATCAACAATTTTCTAAGTAATAAAGTCCTATAACTCTGGAATGACTAATCGAACGGCGACACTAAACGAAAGGGAGCTTCCCCCATCTATATACACCACATACCCAAAAATCACGAAAATCTCTCAAAGCGTTTTTGAGTTATCGTACGACATATGACCGGACAGACAGCGGTATACCATAATACGACCCGTTTTTTCAAAACGGGCGTATAAAAACACAGGAGAGTCCAAGAAGAATCCAGGATGTCCAGGATATTTTCAACATTAACACAACTCTCTCTCTGTCTGTCTGTCTGTCTGTCTCTCTCTCGACCAGTCATTGAATAACGAAACCATCAGAGAGAAAAAAGAGAGAGTGTTTGCATAATATTTACCAGGCTCTTCAAAGAGTTTGAAATTCCAAGGCTTTTAAGAGGAAAAGTTCTGTTACTTTTTCAGACCTATCTAAAAATCTTTTAGTTATGGTATTCAATATTACTACATGAGTAGGGCTGCAAACGATGCATCAAATTGTTTAGATGGATGAATCGTGAACTGAATCGGCAGGAATGAATCGTGATGCACTGAAAACTCGATGCATCGTTGCACCCCTAGTTAACACTCACATCTACTTTGATCTCAAAGTCTGAGTCAGTTGTCTCATTATCCATGTTGTTGAGTTCACTCTCTGAACAGATCAACTGTAGGGCTGCAACGATTAATTGTATACGCACACTACACTGCTCACGATTCAATATGTGTCATTGTTAACTGTGTATCGCGGTACAAGAAATATAAATATAAGGCAAAACAGTTTCATAGATTTTAAAAGCGGCTGCAGTGAAATGCTATTCTTTTTGCATACCGGTGTAACAGGGTGTCTTCCCCCCCCCCCCCCCTGTGTATCTTCCCCCCAGGGGAATAGTCATGCCTGATGTTATCAATGTTAAAAAAAATATTGGAGGGGGGGGGGGGGGGGCAGGAAGATAGCCAGGGTGGGGGGGAAGATACACTAGTGTATCTTCCCCTGCGGGGGGGGGGGGGGGGGGGATGCACTAGTTTATCTTCCCTGGGGGGGGGGGGGGAGATACACAGGGGGGGGAGATACTGTGGGACACCGGCATTGACAGTGCTAAATATGCCATTAACACAGGATTATTCAGTTAATCGAAGGTTGGTGAATTCCCTCTAATTTGCTATTTATTTGATTAATCCATTATATCTTGTTTGACAGAGCTCTGTCAAACAAGATATAATGGATTAAATTGATTGAGCAGGAAAAACCCCGGAAAACGGGTTATAAAATCAAAACCTGAAATAAATGTATGCCAGTGGTCATCACATTGGGAAGTTACATACTGTTTAAAGAGTGCATTCAAAACTTTGCAGTAAAAGGAAGCTACCAGAAATGAATAAATGTTGTTCAAAATATTTGATAGTTGTAGTTGCATGCCATGGGAGATCAGGTGTATCATGATACATATCGTATCGTGCAGATTGAATCGTGATACGTATCGTATCGTTAGGGAAGCATATTGTGGCAGCCCTAATCAACTGACAATCATTTTAACCCTTTACCCAACGAATCGCCCGCATCCGCCCACGTAATATGCAAATTCAGCAGTTGAAAAAATATTATTTTTCAAAAAATTTCAACAAAACCATATCATGTGGCCCCTCGTTGGAACGAGCTCGTCGAGATCTTTCCAACGAAGGGTCACATGATATGGTTTTGTTGAAATTTTTTGAAAAACTTGAAAAAATGATATTTAAAATAATAAATTTTGATATCGTCAGCATTGGGTAAAGGGTTAACTCTTCCTCGTTATACCTTGCATCCAAATTTTGTTACATAATGTTTTTATAGGATAGTAGACAGAAAAATGTAAGTCAACATTGGGCTATATATCAACATTAACAATGACTAGTCGACTACTCGTTTCAACACTAGTATTTCACAATATCATCCAGCACTATTTGCGGAATATTATTATATTTTGAAGTAACATGAAAGTTAAAAAATTTATAGTAATTTATATATTTTTTATACTTACCAATGACCCAGACATAGCTGGTGCTAACTCTTAAAATATAGGGCCAAACACAAATTTTGCCCCCCAATCCCCAAAATTTGCATCTAAAACTAAAGAAAACATGTCCTGAAAGGCCCTCCACACCTCGCCCCCACTGCGCATGCGCAGTGTCAAGGACGTTCCGAAATTGGCGCCATTTATCATTCTAATAACCAGTGCCTGGTAAGCGCTATGTACTCAGCGGGGAGGCAAGAGTTCCCAACTCCTGGGAGGGCCATCCCCGTCTGGGTCATTGGTAAGTATAAAAAATATATAAATTACTATAAATTTTTTAACATTTTTATACTGTACCAATGACCCAGACATAGCTGAATAGTAAAAAGGCTGGAGGGCCAAGGACATAGAGCAAAATGGAATACGCTCAATAAAATAAAATAGAGTCATCCCCTGTAGGGAAAAGAAGTAATAGGCCTTACATGTATCTTTCTTATTTATGATAAATTAGAAAGATACAACACCTTCCAAAAATTGAGCTTCATACATCCATGTACTCTATTAATATCCAATAATCCTTATACTAATAATTTTTAAAGTAAGCCAATAATAAAGTAAGTCTAGAGAATAGAGACTCTTATACTCCTAAAAGTGTGTGAGAATTGCATAATCATGTCCGTAGACATATGCAATATTCAAAAGCTATACTTTAAAAACTAAGACTTGAATGAATTTTATAAACTTAAACTTCTCACTAAACAACCATCCCAATAACAGCTCAGAATTACTAACTCCGGAGGAGGTATCCCCTTGTTTTCATAGTAAAAACAGGTGACCCAAGGGAACACCCTCCCCCCCCCCCTTTTTCTTGCCCTGGGTCAAATAGCCCAGAGCGAAGAGGGCAGCCGAACGGAGACACTGCCGAAACAGACAGCCTACCTAGCTATAGTAGCAACTGTTAAGTGAATGACATTCTGAGCAGTAGATAATAGACCTAACAATAGAGGCCTCCAGAAATGGACTCGATATTTCTGAGATAAAATTCATGAATGGATGGCTGAGCGCAATGAGCAGCCTTCAAAAATCTATAATAGCAACACTATTAATGTAAGCCCAAGAAGTAGAAGAACTCTTACTTCAAGAGCCGAAATCTTAAGCACAACTGCTAAGCCAATGATATACCATAAGCAGTACGCTAGTTAATAGAATCGATTAACAATAAAATGGAGCGTAACGTCCTTCTACTAGACATCAAAGACAGAAGAAGCTTACGCCCTTGTAATAAACAGATATCTGTTTATAAATACATAAACTGTATCCGGAAAGAGTAAAGGCCTATGCCCATACGAAGACGGAAGGACCTTAAAATAATAGGTTCCGGATAATAGGAGCCTAACTCTTATGCAACAATCCAACCTAAATAGTAACGGAAGTATTGATTCCGAAACTATGAAAGTGAAAATCATCCATCGATAGTGCATGAAACTCACTGACTCTACAGTAAAAGAGAAACCAACAAAATTACTGTCTAAAAGGTCAGAATTTGAAAACTACTGTTTCCAGAGGCTCAAATGATTACTTAGCTAAATAAGAACCGAAGTTAAAATCCGTATAGGAATTTAATCTAAAGATTCTAAGTCTATTTATCAAAAAGTTACTAACTGACTTAGATAAAGAGACAAAAGACTCAATTGTAAACTATCGTAGAGTGCATAGGTATGAGGTAACATAAACCTATAACCTAAATAACAACAGGCTGCAGTAGATCTTGTGAAACAAGTATACTAAAAACTAGCAATGCGTAGTATGGAGGGATCAACCATATGAACATAATGATCCCTACACCACGACGGAAGAGCCTCCACTTTAGTCGCATAGAATAGCGAAGAAGAGGATCTCCTATAGTAAGAAATCGCGTCCAAAGCTCGTCCAGTACAGTGCTTACAATGCAATACGGACCACACAACGGAATACATGAAGGTTGCGACCTTGCTGGTTGTGATAAAGATGACACGATTTACCCAGTGAAAAAAGATCCTCACATAGAGGAAGATTTCACGTTAAGATCCACAGTAGACAAGAGAGTAAATTACTCATGATCTCTGTGAAGATAGAGATGCTATCAACAGAAATGTATTGTGGTTGTTTATCCTAGCAATACCTGCTAAAACAACAGCGCCGGAGGATACGCGTATCCTATCATTGCGTCCTATAGATCAATAGAGCGTTAACAGTATTAGCTCAGAGATCTGGACAAGCCAACACATACGTCTGCAATTGATTAGCAAGCTGTGTCATAATAAAACATCATTGGGCGCTCCCATAGATAGCAAATCTGATTAAATACTTGTTTGTTGAGAGTCCATTCTGACAGCAACAAGCGACCCGTAAGAGAACGGGAGTGCGATAAAACAATCAGACGACCCCGAATATGACGGACCAAAACTGAACTTGGTGTACAATAACCAACAGACGGATTCTTTCCATTAAATTGAATAACGGAAACGAAAGAGTGCCTCCCTGGTTCCGGAGATACGCCACTACTGTCGAATTAAAGGACAGGAATTTGGGCATGCATTTCTGAATAATGTTCATGCAATGACATAAAGCAAGCCTAAAAAACATTATTCCGCGGAAGTTAAACTGATAGCTAAAAGACTGCGGAACCCAAAGACCCTGGCACTTCGAATCCGTAGGGATCAGTATATATCCCAATCTGTTTGACTGGCAACCGTCATAACAGCCACACTAGGGTCCGGCAACTGCGGCGGCACTCTCTGAGTCAACCACCGAATGTTTGCCCCAGTCTGAATCTCTTGTAACACTAGATAGACAAGAGAATGTATAAACCAAGCAATTCATGGATTGCCGGAAAGTTGCCGTCGAAGAGAAGCTCCTCCGAGAACGAAGCGACTCTGAGAGAGTTCTTAACCTACTATCCACGCGTGGATGTAGCTAGGGCTGCATCACGTCTAACCAACTCCAATCAGCCACTGAAGGGCGGAGTTATACGTGAACAAAATACTGCCCTCAAAAGAAATTACATTGAGAATAATATCCCGTAAATCTTTTCTTGAAGACGTAATGATAACGCCTCAGTAAGGCGGATTACGTATAATAAAGCGTCTAAGTTAAGTCTACTATACATAATGTCGTTCCCAATATTGAAATTGGAAAAGACATAAACGGCGAAAAAGAATATATGCAGTCTTTAATCACACCGTCTAGACGCATATGAACTCTCGGTATGCCCTGCTCTGCCAAAATAAACTATATGTAAAAAAGATAAAATGGCAGAAATGAGCCACGCGGACAAGAAACTAAACTATCATGCTTAGTAGCAGGCTTGTATATATATATAATATATAGCGTCGAAAAATAAAACACATGTTGTAATGACAATATTGGACTGCGTCAGTAAGTCAGGGACAAAGTCCCTGTACCGATCGAAAAATCCGAGTCCAATGACGCTATAAGTCTCTTATCCAAGATCGCAGCAATGAAGTCCGAAAAATAATCACTGGAAGAAATGCCAGAAGATATGAAAGGCATCTTCCGATACTACTAAAGGGAAAACTCGAAATCTATCGAATCCCTTTCGCCATCCTGTCGGACCCTATAAAGCGTTCGGTCGTCCGTAGCTTGATGCAACCGCGGACCGCACCGACCCAGCGCCGTCGGATAATTCCTGATTCGACCGAGAAACCGTCAATTGCTAGGATGCTGCGAAAGAACTGTGCTAACTCGGATAGCACGTCCGTCACCGAGGCCTGAGGAGCAGCGGTCTTACGATGCATTGCCGCAGGAAGCTCCGAGATCGTTACCCCGTGCATACTTCCAATATGCGAGCGAACGGAGTGTATAGGCCTCGTGTCCCTTGGCTACCGGATGGCGCGACCTATTCGCTGTGGAATCACTGAATGCGGAAACTGATCGGATACTCGAGGTCACGTAGCCAATGTGCGGTCGTGTGCCCTGCTGTGAGGATGAGGAAGCATTAAAGACAGTCTCTCGGACTGTCAATATAACGGAGCGTCCCGAGCAACGGACATATGCTCCGAATGTAAAATATCTGAACCACAACATGCGGTCCCCTATGTTGTTGGCTTCCTCCGATCTGTCCTCAATCTGCCGTCACTGGGTGAGTACTAAAGTAATTAAAGTGCTCGCATCACCCAAATCTCCTTCCTAGACCGCAACGGACGAACCCGGCAGCCGAACCATACGATGAATGTATGCTACACCGGGTGAGCTAGCGAATGTCATTCCGTAAGCGATAGACATATTCCAAGAGCACTTATTGCCGCTAACTCTTCAATAACTATGACGACAGAGGCACACTTTTGAAAGACATCTCCATAACTCTTCGAACAAGAAACCAGAAATGCTTGGATAGCAAGCATAAAATAATAATATATATAGCGTCGTTCAATAATTCGAAAGTTTGTGTGACATTATTGGACTATGTCGGAACTGAGGGACGATGTCCCTGAACCGAACCAAAAATTTCTAAGTCCACCGACGCTATCAGTTTCTTATCCGGCATCGCAGCATATGTTGTTCCGAAAGGGAAAGCTTGAAATCCACCGAATCCCTTTCGGTATCCCGTCGGACCGGATGAAACTTTCGGACGTCCGTACCCGCTTCCGCGGAGCGTCCCGACCCAGCATCGTCGGATAAAATATATGCGACAGATTCAGTTGATGCTGGGATGCTGCGATAAACTGTGCTATTAAGGAAAGCACGTCCGTTCCCGAGGCCTGTGCAGTAGCGGACTTACGATGCATTGCCGCTGGAAGCTCCGTGTACGTTGACTCCCGCACACTTCCTATGCGAACGTCCGGAGTCTGCAGGTCTCGAGTCCCCGGCTACCGACCCAGCGCTGTCGGATAATTCTCGATCCGACACCGTTTCTGTCGGCTGCTGGGATGCTGCGATAAGCTGTGCTATGTGCACAAGAATGTCCGGCGTCGAGACCTGCGGAGGCGCAGTCTATCGGTGCTTCGCCGAGGGCAGCTCCGCATCAGAAGGCTCCCGCATACTTCCTATGCGAACGTCCGGAGTCCATCGGTCTCGAATCCCTGGCTGCCGGATGGTGTGACCTGGTCGCCGAAGAATCCTTTATCGGCGAAGCTGGTAATATATCGGCGGTCACGCAGCCAAGGTGCGGTCGTGTGCGCTGATGAGAAGAGGAAGCCTTAGCAGTCTCAGCGGACTGCCTATACAACGGAGCGTCCCGAGCGACGGACGTATGCTCCGCTAACGACACATTTGTACCACAACATCTGGGGCCAGATGTTGTTGAACGAGAGAGGGGCCTCTCTCGCTTGCCGTCCGGATGGACCGGAACGAGCTATGAACCGGACTAAAAGGCTTCCTCCGTTCTCCCTCCGATCCGCCGTCACTGGGTGTGCATTAAGTTAATTTTATAGTGCTCGCATCACCCCAAAATTCCTTCTAGACCGCAACGGACGAACCCGGCTGCCGAACCATTCGGTGAATGGACGCTACACCGGGCGAGCTAGCGGACGTCAAAGGCCGTCGAACCTACTAGGGTCCTCTTAGGCAATTGGCGTATTACATGAGCACTTTTCCGCTAGCCCTTCATTAATTGTGACGACGGAGGCACACTGTTGGAAGACATCACAGATACATCACCCTAATCTTGATCGTCTGAAATAGAAATTGATAAAGTAGAGTGACCCTGCGGGGAAAGGACCGGAGTGTCCAAATCCCCAACAACATACCGTGACATACGCTTCCCATATTGTCATCGAAATCATACGATACAGAACAGGAGTTAATGCGAGTACACTGACCACATATAGAATGATAATAAGGTCAGAGGAAGACTTCCTCCTAAAACAATTGATCAATATCCTTTCAATGAGAAAAGAAAACAAGTCCTGGTACTCGCACTAACCCCTGGCAATCAAATACATAATAATAATATGATCCATTAATATAGAAAAAATAATTGAAATCCAAATATTTTGAAAAAATATTTTTTCAGAACAGCCCAAGTTTCTGAAAAGTAACGTTGAGCCCCAATGGATCCCAAGCCTAAGTGTGGACAAAAATTTTAAAAATATTTTAAACAATTTATTCAACACTTACGAACAATAATAATGTATCTAGTTATGATTAAAATAACATAAAGATATTATTATTTAGAAATCCCCCCCTCACACAGAGGGCTGTTGTAAATGTAAACAATGAGTGTAAAAACACTAAAATAAGACTCCAGGCACCCAGGCCCGAAATCAGTTACCAAAAATACACCATCTGATGCAAAACAGAGACTTCCAGGGAAGAAACTGCAGAACATCAGATGGTAGATGCAGAACACAACGCCTAACCACCCGTAGGTGAAGACGTAAACATGGGGAAAGAACAGAATTCATTCTGTTATTAAGCTAAAACTCCCAAGAAATTTTAGTAATAATAATTACAGAAACTATGCCAAAAGCATGGGAGAATAGCAAGGGGGAACTTAAAGGACAGGGAGAGAGGAAAAACACTTGAAAAAACAGTGTAACTAAATAATCAGAATGACAACAAAATGGCTGCTGCCTTGAAAATAGGTAACTTAACATAATTTCATTAAAAAATTTTAAGTTACAGCCCTGATAATATTCTGTCACACATTCTTTTCCTCTCCTCCTTTTCTATCCTCCTTAGAATCACCATTTCACTAATATTTATGTGTCTGGCATCATTTAAACTGAGATTTAAAAGCACAAAGATCAGTCAGATGTTAACTGATGAAGGGCCAAACTTAGAATGATAAATGGCGCCAATTTCGGAACGTCCTTGACACTGCGCATGCGCAGTGGGGGCGAGGTGTGGAGGGCCTTTCAGGACATGTTTTCTTTAGTTTTAGATGCAAATTTTGGGGATTGGGGGGCAAAATTTGTGTTTGGCCCTATATTTTAAGAGTTAGCACCAGCTATGTCTGGGTCATTGGTACAGTATAAAAATATGTCGACCCCCTACCTGACTCTGTTGTGCTGCAGCCTGTGGATCCTGATCTTCCAAATCAGGCATGGAACCATCACTGTCGGAATCTGTTCCTGAGTTTGAAGCATCGTCTGGCTTCGTTTCTTCCACAGGTTTTTCAACTGCCTCTGTCGGCATTCTGAAAACATAATGGAGGTATTTTTTAATTCTGGAGAAGTGATTTCAAACTAATTATTTCTGGGGTGAAAATATTTTCTTGAGCAGATGTGGCAAACACAACTAATTTTTTGCAACAGACAAAAATCATGACCATGCCCAACTGATTTTTCAATTCCACAGATGTGACTAGCGATTAACCCATGTTCGACAATCGCATCTGAGAAAGGCCGATTATAAGCCATTGGTTGACCATCGATAGAAGTGTCTGCACATCAGTTCATGCCGATGGTTATATGAAACACCACAGGATAAAAGCTGTTCAAATTTACATTTGATTCACGATCTCATACAAGCAGTAATAAGCTTATGTTGTCACAATAATTGACAGGAATCATGATTGGTCTAATCTCATTGATTGGTCTGATCTTCCCCTAGATAGCTGCTCACGATGCATGTGCCACATGCCGTGTGATGGCTCTATGAAATAGGACATCGGCAGTAACAGTGAACCGTCTTTGATCACTGATCAAAGATGCCACACCGTTAACTTGTTTCCGCGGACATATTTTTATGTTGATACACACAGTGACATGCTCTTGAGGTCTTATATTTGTGTAAATTTAAGGCGCTATATAAGTAATGGAATTTTATTTATTTTGAAATTCTCACCTCTGATATTCCTTCAATTCAAATTAAATATACACAAATTTAGTGTTCAACCGATTACCAAAAATGGTCGCAGACCGATTACCGGTTATTTGAGCTCACAATCGGCTGATTCTGATGCCGATCCCGATTGTAATACCATGCACTACTAGACAAGTTGAGGCTCGAAAGAACTACATTAAACTAAACATTTTTCTTTATTGACTGGAGTCGTAGTAAAATTACCAGCCACGCACACTTGGGCAGTAAACATGGCTCTCACAGAGCCACGTTTACCGCCCATGTGTGCGTGACTGGTAATTTTACTGCGACCTGAGTCAATGGAGTACAATCTTCACTTTCCTGGTAGGAACTGGCGATTGCCGCAAGTATGTTCAATTGTGAGCTTCACTTGTCGTTTAACTTGTGTATCCCATAAAAGGGGCGTCTGGAGAGATTAAGCATACACACTGTGGTTCTTTCTCAACTTTATTGAATGGTATCATTGGCATCATTTTACATTAGCAGTTGAACAAGATAACAAAATGCGATTAATGAATCATTGAAAAATGCTTGGCAACAATCGGTTGAACCGATGATCCAGGAGTCGTTGCCATTGTCATCCGATTGCCTACAATCGGTCGATTGTGGTGGCCGGTTCCGATCATTGGTTGAACACTACTCAAATTATACAAATTATACACCAAAATGAAGGTTGGGAGGTATAGAACGCGAACAATATATGAAATCAACTCGGAGAGTTGACATCAGACACCACCGTTTCCTGGAAGACTGCTATCATATTCGTACCAGAACTGATAATACAGTAATATTTCCCCCGAGAACAACTTGTGGCCAAATGTGCTTCACATATCCAAGAACAAAGCTTGGGCATCAAAATCCTTCAAAATACAGCAACAGAGCTGCATGGGGGTAAATTCCAAAGGTGACGACTTTGTTCACATATATTCTTACTTTCAATTGCTGGTCAACATCATTGCATGGAGAACGCATCGAAAAACCATGCCGTCTAAAATCAAATAATGAGAAAGATCGCCTTAATACAGCATACTATTATTATATAGAGACTGTAGAGTAGCCATATTCTATGCAAGATATCATGACAACTGGTGAAATGTCTTAGAATTACAATTTTGTTTTTTGATGGAAATTTGTAGTATCAAGTGATTGGCACATGTCTGTCGAACATGGAATCCAATGAAAGTGTCAATGACACAGTAGCTCAACTTGTGTAAGACATGTACATGTATAGCATGTGACACAGCAATGACACATATCTAGGTAAAGACCTGATAACAAAGGTACATGAAAAGCACTGTAAAGGTCTGTACATAAATACTGACCGTAGCCTGTAACAAATGTACAGGTAAAGTATTGAAAAGGTGGGTGACAGTTAGATACCTCAAGCCAGAGCCGTATTGAAATGTGCACTTACTGTGTATAAGTAGCAATGAATAAATCAAAGTTTGTCTAATTGGCCGCCGGCGACAATCTTGAAATTTCGAACCACACCTAAAAACACTCGTTCTCGTCCTAAGGTGATAACAAAGGTACCCAAGAAGTTTCATGAAGATTGGTTCATAAATACGGCCTCTAGCCCGAGCCGTATTGACATGTGTACTCACTATGTATAAGTAGCACTGAATAAATCAAAGTTCATCTAATTTGCATAATTTCTGCACGAGAAAAAACCCTGTATTATATGTGATGTATTCCATGCTACTAAACATTCATACAAAAATTTATTCAAATCAGAACTTTCATACAGAAGTTCTGTACAGAAAACTGATTGCACTAATTTCGGTGCAAAATGGCTGCTGGGTCCCATCTTGAATTTTGGACCACACCCAAAAAACCTCGTTCTCATCCCATGGTGATAACAAAGGTACCCAAGAAGTTTCGTAAAGATCGGTTTATATATACGTCCTCTAGCCCGAGCTGTATTGAATTGTTGACGGACAGCGGGCCATGGCATAACCTCAAATTTGACTTAAGTCAATGTTGAGCTAATAAAAAATGCAGACAGTGTTGTCTTTTTCCCAAATGCAGTTTTATCGCTGCATCCCAAAGTGTTTTGAATGCCTAACTTTGTTCTTGGATATGTGAAGCACATTTGGCCACAGGTTGTTCCCAGGAAATATTATTTTATTATCAGTTCTAGTACGAATGCGGTAGCAGACTTCCAGGAACCAGTGGTGCCTACAGTCAACTCTATGAATTGATTTCATACGTTTTTCGTGTTCTATACCTCCCAACCTTCATTTTGATGTACGGGTCTGTGTCTATAACGAGTCAAACCATGATTCTGTTGCGATATGCTGGTAACTAACACATGTATCTGAGAACTATAAGGCAGGAAATTTGTTGCAATATATCACAAAATATATCACGCAGTTTGTTTTGAATTAGGTATCTGGAATTTAATTTTATTACCTGTTTACAAAGTTGTCTCAAAACGAAATGAAATTAGGCGAGTCAATGCGGAAAATTTTTTTATGTGAAGTTTAAAGAAGGTTATGGATCATTTCTACAAAAGGAAAGTACTCTATTTCATCAACCTACCATTACACTTTATGTGACCAAAATAGAATTTTGATTGTCATTCCCTTTCCATCAGAAACATAGCAATCTTTGGGCCAACTTGAGTGGCCAATAACAGGTCGGCAGTGCCTTCGTCATGCCTACTGGAATCAAATACATATCAAGAAAATTTGTTCCAGAACTTGTGTGACATATTTAAAAATGTTAAGAATGTTTTATCTTCCGTGCATTATTTATGTTCCTCAGTGTGAGGAATGTACAAAAACACATTTCTCAACTGAAAAAAAAAATTACATTTTTGCACATTTTTTTTCCATAAATCTTAATTTATTTATTGCTTGGTGTTTAAGGTTAGGGCTGTCATGATTAATCGATTAAACGATTGTTGATCGGTCATGCCGAAATTGATTAGTATTTTTCGTTGTCGAAGAATCGATAAATTTTACACCGTTTTGGACGCTTGATAATTAAAACAAAATTTGATGAAAAAACTATTGTTTCTAAAGATAAAAGGCCACGAACGTCGACGTTAAACCTCAAGAAGCCGTTGGAAGCATTTGTCTTTTAGGTATATCCAAAGCATTGATGTTCTGAACTTTTGAACCGTCAGTGTAATAATCAAGACCGGTCGTCAGTTGCGAACTTGTGAAGTTCGCAACTGCCAACCGGTCTTGATTATTACACTGACGGTTCAAAAGTTCAGAACATCAAAGCTTTGAATGTAGCTAAAAGAGGGTCGCCTTCGTTTACTTGAGGTACATCAACTGACTTGAACTTCATTTTTAACGACTTCAAAGAGAGGGGGGCATCTTGGTGCGATTAATCGATTATTATCGATTATTTGCGACGATTAATCGATTCCTAAATTAAAAAATCGTGACAGCCTTATTTAAGGTCACATACTTATGCACAATAGCTAATCGTGACAGTGACAGTTTTACGGGTGAGGAAGCCTGAGTACCCAAAGAGAATCACCAAACATCAACGAGCAACTGTCAGCTCAACATTCTCTGTTCAAGCTCCGCTCAAGCAGGGTTACAGCGGTTGAAGACATGTGCACCATCGATGCGCAGTACGCCTTAGTACACGGCGTCAACGAGCCCCCATGTAGGCAACCGGGATAAAGTGCCTTGAAGGACACAGCACTACACGGGTTGTCCCGAACGGGGATCGAACTCGGGACCACTAGCATAAAAGTCCAACAGTTAACCACTACGCCACCATGCTCCCTTCCATTTTAGTAGTTAGTAAATTAAAACTATCAGTGCCCTGCAACTTGTGCAAGAGACTGAAAATTCTGTGCACTTCCAAGTTCCACTTTGTGAGCAACAGCCTACAGTTACTATTTCAATATTGTTGGCTACCTCTTGTTTGAACAATATAGAATTAACTACACCACAACTGCAAGGGGGAGGGGGGGTGGGTAACTGCATGGAAAGGCCTTCAGCTCCATATTTTATTTTTCATGAGGCATTGTAACCAGGGGTCGCTCTAAAAGAGGGTCAGCAGGGATATAGCCCCTCGTCGGCAAGGCCTACCTCTCCCCTTTCTCTGTCAGGAAACGTGCCTTTAATTGTATGATTTCTTGACTACACTTTAGCCTCTGCATAACAGCTATATACTGACCCTCCCCAGCATAAGCTCCAATTTAGGTGAGGGTCAGTAGATAGCCGTCTTACAGAGAAGTACTGATAAATGTAGGCTACAACCTCACTATTTTGGGAAACTCTCCTTTAACTTTTGATTTGAAGTTTCTGGGACACATCATAGCCTCTGTAAGACAGCTTTATACTGTCCCCACCCCACCACTGGACTTGAGCCCCAGGTGAGGAAGGGACAGTATATAGTGACTTACAGACTAGTATATACCTACCTCCCTCGTCCCCAAATGGAAACTCGCTCGTCTTTTATTGTATGGTTTCTTGACTACCCTGTAGCCTCTGAAAAGCAGCAAAAAACTGCCCCTCCGCACCACGGAGGCATGAGCTCCAATTTAGGCATGGGAGGGTCAGAAGGTAGCTGTCTTACAGAGTAGTGCTTATATACCTAGGCCCCCAGCCTAATCGTTACTGGGAACTATCCATTTTATTATAAGGTTTCTGAGGCATAACATAGCCTCTGTGTAACGTGGCTCTAAATTGTCCCTTCCCACCCTAGGGCTTCAGCTCCAGCTGGGGAAAGGGCAGTATATAGCGTCTCACAGACTTAGTATATACCTAAATCCCCACCACCCCTGCTCCCCCTCCGTCTATTGGGGAGGTCAGTCCCCACTGTCAGAGAAATGCTAGTGCCACCACTGATCGTCTACAGCCACTAAGAACAGTTCATTTCAAGACAGGCATTTTCAACGACCCGATAGTCTCATGATAAATTTATCCCATTTAACACCCCCAGGGAATTAGAATTGTGTCAATATGTTCCTGAAGATACCAGTTTACATGGTGTGCCCGATTCAGAGTGCTGGTATAGTTTTTAATCAACTCTAACAAGGAGGAAATGTCAATTACATTTTTCAATGTCACACACCTGTTCATCATCCAACAGAATCGATGTGAAAACTGATGCAATTTAACAAAAGATGTTCAGACTTTCTTGCTTTTTTTCCTCTGAAGATGACACGTCCAAAAATATAGCCATCAAGTCTCATAACTTGCATTTAACAAGGTGATTCTTTATAGGCACAAGTGACCCGTTATTGGCAAATATTCACGTCCAGCCAACGATCTAATTTTTTGAAACAATGATCTGTTCAACACAACTAAATCCAGCTAGATAATGATAAGTATATAACTGTCTCCAAATACAATGACAAACTTTGGGGGAAAGTTTATACTGAAATACACGAAAATGTAAAAAGTTACCCCTTATTGGCACACTAACCAGCACTAACTGGATTATTTGTGTGTATTTAATTTGAATTTAAGGAATATCAGAGGTGGGAATTTCAAAATAAACAAAATTCTATTACTTATATAGCCCTGTATTAAGGCCATCTTTTCCATTATTTGATTTTAGACGGCGTTGTATGTAAATGCTTTTTCCGTCCGATGACGTCGACTGGAAATCTAAAGTAAATTCATATGTAAACAAAAGCAAAGGTTTAGGAATTTACCCCCATGCAGCTCTGTTGCTGTGTTTTGAAGAATTTTGATACCCTAGCTTTGTTCTTGGATATGTAAAGCACATTTGGCCACAAGTTGTTCTCATGAAATATTATTATCAGCTCTGGTACGAATATGGTAGCAGACTTCCAGGAACCAGTGGTGCCTATGGTCGTCTCTATGAGTTGATTACACATGTGTTTTGTGTTCTATACATCTCAATTTTCATTTTGATATACATTTTGTGTATATTTAATTTGAATTTTAGGAATATCAGAGGTGAGAATTTTTGTACGTTGATTTTTTTTTGGCAGGTCACATGACTCACATCAAAAGAATGAGAAGTATTGGGAACTGAGTGATCGCGCATACGATGATGACTGGGTTTCGGCTAACTTTAACTTGCGTGGTGCCGCAACTTGAAGCTATATATTGGTTTTATGTTTTAACCCCATTCACACACACATTTGTTGTCAAAATAGGTCCTTTATGTGAAACAATAGCTTGTGAATCAATATTCACCCTTTGTGTAACAAAAAGGTATGACAGCACATGTCCAGTCAAATAATCGATCATTGAAAAAAATCGTCGATTATGACCTCAATCGACGGTTGATCGATTTTTCGATCATTTGTGACAGCCTTAGACAATACAATAACATTTCGCAAGAACTTGTGGGCGAATGTGCTTCAGATATTCAATAACAAAGCTAGGCATTCAAAACACTTTCGAGTGCAGCGATAGGACTGCATTTTGGAAATGGACAACACTACCTGCATTTTTTATTGAAGATGGTTTCCATGCTTGACAGACATGCACAAATCACTCGATACAACAAATTTCCATCGGAAAAACAAAATCGTTATTCTAAGAAATTTCAACAGGTATCATGATACCTTGCATTGAATATGGCAACTGTGCAGTCTCTATATAATAACAGTATACTGTATCAAGGTGATCTTTCTCATTATTTGAATTTAGACAGTGTTGTATATAAATGCTTTTTTCGTCCGATGACATCAACCGGAAATCGAAAGTACTAGTAAATTCATATGTAAACAAAAGCAAAGGTTTCGAAATTTACCCCCATGCAGCTCTGTCGCTGTGTTTTGAAGAATTTTGATACCCTAGCTTTGTTCTCGGATACATAAAGTACATTTGGCCACAAGTTGTTCTCGTGAAATATTATTAAATTATCAGTTCTGGTACGAATATGGTAGCAGACTTCCAGGAACCAGTGGTGCCTACGGTCGACTCTCGAGTTGCTTACACGTGTTTCGTGTTTTATACATCTCAACCAGCATTTTGGTGTATAATTTGAGTATATTTAATTGGAATTGAAGGAATATCAGAGGTGAGAATTTTCAAAATAAACAAAATTCCATTACTTACAGCAGCTGTTTCAGTACGTGGAGAGTGTAAATCACTAAATCACCCGCAGAGTGGAGATTCCACCCAAGCAATAACTGCAAATTTGATGCAAAGCATTACAAGCACAGGCAAAGTTTCAACCAATGGACCTCCGGGTTAAACCCGGAGGTCCATTGCCATTGGCTGAAACATTGCTTGTGTTTTTTGTCCATATGTATAAAATTTGAAAGTTACAGTTGGGGGTGATAACTCCACTCCGCAGGTGATTTAGTTACAATCCACTCTCCACGTATTGTATATAGCAGACTTAAAAGCCAAGATTGCAGTTTCGAAAACGGCTTATTCTTTTGGATGGGGTAATTGAATGGACGGGATGGACAATTGTAATGAGTGGGTGGGGCGAGGTGCAAAACTGAGGAGACTGTGACATTCACGTTTGTTGAGAACAATGGCCAAAAATCTACATATAACAGCCAGATGCACGAATATAATGGAAATTTGCCGTAACATCGTTTGGCTATTCATCATACAAAAACTGGTCTTGACTGAAGATGTGAAACCGTGTTTATCATTAGTTTAGAAGCATCAATTACTGCTTTAAAACAGAAAATTAAAACAAAGTGATCAACACTAAAAACCATTCTGAGTGATAAATTGTCAATTTGGGTATATTTCACCCGTTTTATTGCAGATTTTTCAAAATTAATTCTCACATGTTTATATTTTATTTTGGAGCGACAACAAGCAAGGCGGAAAAGGAAGTCGTAATTCTAGATCCAAAAAGTAACACAAAAAATCGTACCTTTAAGTCGGACAGAGTAATTGCGGGTTGCATATTTTCCCCGCCTGCTTTCCTCTCAACCAATTTGAGGATGGCTGCTCATTAAATGATCACAAATCATGTAACCCTGTGTCGTAGGCACGGATGGGGGGGGGGGGGGGGGGGGGCGGGTGTAATATGAAGCACCTGGTGGATCAGTAGTATATCAAGGGCCAGCAAGAGACCTACAGAGATATATACTGAGAAGTACTGATAAGCCTATGCTTTTCTACCGTTCTAAACTACCAAGCATTACCCCCACCCCCACAAAATCACTAGGTCTACCATCACGTACTACATATACCAGCCATATAATAA
Organism: Pictodentalium vernedei; assembly: GCA_031216915.1. NCBI lineage: Eukaryota > Metazoa > Mollusca > Scaphopoda > Dentaliida > Dentaliidae > Pictodentalium > Pictodentalium vernedei. The sequence continues at coordinate 425,316,753 of CM062289.1, read as the reverse complement.
AACAAAGCAATCGGTTGGTTAATAGTACCAAGCACTAACAGGGGGCCATAGGTGTATATACCGTCATACTATAGTACCGTTCTAAACTACCAGGCAGCACCCCTACCCATAATACCCCTATGCCTAGCATTGCATACTACCTATACCAGTCATAGGATAACATGAAGCATCAGGTGGACTAATAGTACTAAGGGCTAACATGGGACCTGCAGGGGCCCCACAGAGGTATATATCGTCCATACTATACTGCTGTTCTATACTGCCAGGCATTACCCCCACCCACACTCCAAAATTCCACTTGACCTGCTATAACGTACTAGCTATACCAATCATAGAATAATACAAAGCAATCTGATTGGTTATAAATGATCTCGATAAGTGAAACAACAAGAGTACTTGGAATAGGGTCAGAACTAACAAGAATAGACCAGAATAGCTAATTATAGTAATAATAAGGTAAATTCTTCCAACTAATAGACTCTTTTACGCTACTGGAGTATACTCTAGAACAAAGGACTAGGTAAACGTAAACTATTACATATATAGATAGAAGCAGAGGATTCTGAAAGAATTCGAAATAATACAAATTGTCGGGTTGTTTGTGGTAATTTTCCAGGGATGTCGTTCCAGAAAATACTCCTATTCGATCGAACATACCCTCCGAACTTACCCCGTCCCATTGCAGAAAAATTGGGTCACATAGCAACCAAGATGGCGGCCCCCAGTATACAAAATGGACGACAGAAACACGTATCACCCTAACAACACGCGCTACGCATGAGTACTACCACCATGTATCACTATGGAGATGACGTCACAACATGGCCGCTCACGCGGGTTACCATGACATCCAAACATGGCGGCACTAGGTCACGAAACATGACGTCACTTCCGGGGTCCCCCACCGGGGCCCCCAAACTATGGGTGAAACGTGCGAGCTATACTACTTGTAACACAACGGTGGGCGTTTTATATCGTCTCCAGATTTGATAAATGAGTGGAACGACGGCAGATGGTAGGATGCGTCTCTCACCACTTTAAACGTCCCGTCTGTGAATTATGATGTCTTTGCCTTGTGAATACTTACATTTTCCCTGCTGTCACTCATGAAATAATCCCTTGTCTACTCACTAATCCTCTTTCTAGTCGCTCCATAACACTTGGTATCATTCCATCTCTCCCGAGGCCGAATCTTCCCGGGCCGAATCTTCCCGAGGCCGAATCTTCCCGTTCCCCTTTCCACTTACTGACGTTTACCGCGCTCTGATCCTGACATGAGCAACACGACCACTAACCCAATCACAGCCTAAAACTATATGTCCGTTTAAATGGAAAAAAAAATACAAAAGAAAATAATCACTCGGTGTGTGCTCTGTATTCCGGGTTATTTCAGTGTTTAGGGGCCCGTGTTCCGGTGTTGGTGTCCCGAAGCTTCCAGTTGTCCGTGTGACGTCACAAGCAGGTGCTTGAAAAAAAAATTAAATGGCAGCTTGGTTACCCACGTAAACATAAACAGCAGCCGACGGCCCTCATATTTGTATTTTGTATTTTTGATGAGGTGAGACACTAGAATATGTTTCAGTATATTTAGAGAAAATCATTTGTCACTAAGTCAGGATTTTATGATATAATGGAAGATAATAATGTGCTGAAAATAGATAAGCGCTTCTTCAATGAACTATTGAACAGAGAAATAGATTTTGATTACGATATCAAATTACCACAAATGACACAATGGTGGGACTAACTGCGTGTCTACCAACTTTTGATCCCCCCCCCCCCCTTCCTTAAATTCGACCCGTTTCCCACGAACAGACTTCAATCGCTCGCTAGGTAGAGACGATGCGTGATGTTGACTACTCACCAAAAAAAAATAAAATTTGAAATTGTGGACGCAATGTGAGATCTCCAAACCTCGGTAGCCTATAAATATGCTATATAATTTATAAAGAACAGAAACAACTTATCTTTAAGATATCCGAATAAAGTCCTAGCTTCCAGCAAATTACACCCAACAGGCCTTCAACCGAACTGGCCACCGCAATTTCGCCCATACCGTCTGCAACAATTTTACCCAAACTGGCCTCTGTGCATTTTTAATCACACTTGCCTATTAATAGCTTTTCATGATAATGTAGCAAAATTTAAATAATAAAAATTGGGAAAGCAGATGTTGGCCTACTTCCTTTTCCAAAAATTTTGTCCCCAAACTGGAAAACAAAATCCAATAATTATTTTTTTTTTAATAGTCATTTGTCCAGTAACAGTTTTTGCTCGGTTACGTAAATCTCATAAAAACAATTTAGTTCTGTTAAAAACGAAAACGTTATGAAGAAAATTAACAGCTGTTATTTTTTTAATACATTAGGCCATGGTTAATTAATTTTCGGTTTAGCATCAATCGCCTCATTTTGTTTTTTGCCCAAAATAATAAAGCATTTTCTTTTTTTCCAAGAGCATTTTTTTTTTTATTTGCTCCTCAAATGGGTCACCTCATTCATTGGGCCAGGAGAATACACCATTTGATGTTTCTTCATGATCCATTGAAATACCACATTATTGCCAGATTGCAGATGGGCACAGGGCAACTGCCTTGGGGTCTGGGCCCCAAGGAGTTTTGATGCTTTAAAATTTAAAAGTGATACGGGCCTCTGACGCTCATGGAGGTGGCAAGAGTATGTAGTTGCATTAATGACAAGGTTCCATTCATATAAAAAACACTTGTTCCAGTTTGTTGTTTTTCTGCTGGTCTTTCCTGAATCGTGGTGGTCATGATTCTCTGGAGGAAAAAATGCACCATACACACAGAAATACAGGTACCGGTAATAAATACCCCAATTGAAAGGGAATAATTGAGTAGATATTATCAAGAAAATGCAGGAGAATGTTTCTCATAGCAATAATTTAAAAATATTTCTGGCACACAATCCCCCCCCTTCCGCTTATCGCATAACGCTTCCGGTCCGCAGGGCCCGTGACGTCCATTCTGCACATTGCCCCGAGGCCTGTCCTCGCTCTAGGTGGCTCTACATACACCCTTAACCCTTTACCCAATGCAGACGATATCAAAATTTATTATTTTAAATATTATTTTTTCAAATTTTTCAAAAAATTTCAACAAAACCGTATCATGTGAGCCTCGTTGGAATGAGCTCGATGAGCTCGTTCCAACGAGGGATCACATCATATGGTTTTGTTGAAATTTATTGAAAAATAATATTTTTTCAACTGCTGAATTTGCATATTACGCGGGTGGATGTGGTCGATTCGTTGGGTAAAGGGTTAAATCCCACTTTGCTACGCCCCCGAGACTGCCACTGAATTTACTATCGTGTAATGCTGAGCCCGTTCATCAACTTTTTTACGACTTGCATTTTTCCTTTTGGAAAGGTTAGTCACTTCAGTGTCCAGCAATAAAAAGAGTTGGGGGGGGGGGGGGGGTATTCTGGTGCATCAATACCCCCTCCCCCCCAAAAGAAAGAAGCTTTTTTTAAAATTGTGACTGTATTGTATAAATCATGTAATTGTTATTTTCTAGAGCTGTAGGTTAACCGAAGTTGAACCGAGGTTTTTAGTTTTTTTAAAAAAACGAAACCGAAATTGTCGACATCCCGTAATCTAAGGTTTTTCGTTTTTTATTAAATACTCTCTTGCTGCAGAAATTCACAGAATGTAGCCATCCCAGAGTAGTGAGAGTACCCAGACACTGCCAATGGCAGTGTCTGGGTACTCTCACTACTCTGGGAAGGCTACATTCTGTGAATTTCCGAATTTTCAGTTTAGTTGTGTTTGCAGCTTTTCTCAAGTTGCGTGTAGGTGTCAGACCTCGAAAAATGGCCAAGCACAATAAAAGTTCTGTATATTTAGGTAATTATTATATTTGCCTTTCTGATTCTTCATGTATTATAGCTTATTTCAGGCATTCATTGGGTTTCACTCAATTTCACTAGCATTCAGTTATGACTCTGGACATAAGAATGAGTTTTATTGAATTTTACTTGGCCTCATGAACAAATCGAGAATCGAACCGAACCGGGGTTTTACTCCACCTGAAAAACCAAAACCAAAACCGAACAAGAAATGTAAAAACCTACAGCTCTATTATTTTCTTATTTAATGAATGATACCTGTTGCTTGGAATGAAAAATAAGAAGAATGTCGAATTGAAAAATAAATATGTTGAACCATTATGAATGTGTTGTTCTTTATTGAAGATTGAATCTTCCCAGACCAAATCTTCCTGAGATCGATGTTTGATTTTTTTGCACAGTAAAACACCAAATTGAGCAAACAACCATCATAGTGGACCCTCTCAAAATGGAAAATGAGGTCACCTTCAAGATGCTGGAATGGGGTTTTAACTTTTGTTCCCCCCCCCCCCCCCCCCCCCCCCCCCCAAAAAAAAAGTTTGCAATTTTCTCTTAAATGGAGACTTCTGGCGGATTCAGGATAGAAAATTACTTTATTTTTTCCCTGTCAAAATGACATTTTTTTTAGCAAGTCTTAACTTTGCAAGTTGACAAGTAGGTATCCAGTGGTCAAGAGTGAGACATACCTTTTGGCTGCACAATTCCTGATGTGATAACTTCATCATCATTCAAGGAACAGTCCTCTTCTTAACAGTTTAGTTCTGCGATTCACACCTTGTTTTTCGGGTGGAGGGGGATTAACATCTGACCCAAGAGTCCATGGTTCTGACCCTCCCAAAGTTCCAAGCCTTGGGTTCATCATTCAGCCCCACCTTATTCAGTGATGATGTCACTATTTTCTTGACGAGGGGGCTTGTGCTCCCTGATGCAGGGGCTAGGATATTTCCTAACAAGCATATAATGAAAGAGTTTGCAATCATATCAATAATATCTTGGGGGTGGGGGGGGGGAGTTGTCAGGCCTGGCCCAAGAGTCCTGGGCTTTGGGGTCATTATACCGCCCCCCCCCCCCCCTCCACACCCACCCCATTCAGTGGTGACATCAGAATTTCCTTGACATGGGAGCTTGTGCTCCTATACATAGGTGCCAAGGCATTCCCTGACAAAAACACAATGAAAGGGGGGCAGTTTCCCTGATGAGGATGGAGGATGGCTAACCCCCCAATGGGGGTAGCTGGGACTGGAGCCCTGACCTCATATGCTATCCTGGTCCCTGGTAGTGAATGTTGACTAATATATGTATTATGATATACAAGCTTGTAGTTATTTCAGTGATATCTGACTATCTGCTGAAACACCCCCATCCATTTTAGATAACAATTGCTTGGGGGGGGGGGGGGGGGTAGGGGGGGTGTTCATGTCTGATCCAAGAGTCTAGGGCCTCCAAATGGTAACCCCAGGGTCCAGAACTTTGGAGGCAGACTCCATCCTGACCCATGAGTCCAAGTCCCGAACTTCTGGGCCATGTCTGGGCCTCCCAGAGTTCCGAGCCCTGGGGTACTATCCTGGGAACAGGAAGATTCAACCAGGACATGATTCGATCTCTCAAAGATTCGGTCTGGGAAGATTCAATCTTCGATAATTGACAACACATTCACACTGGTTCAATTCAGTATTCTTCTAATTTTTCATTCCAAGCAACTGGCATCATTCGTTAAATAAAAAATAACAATTACATGATTGATACAACACAGTCACAATTTTTCAACAGACTAAAATAACAATGGATTGCTACTACATGGTGAACAGTGGGTATGGGTTTGAGGATTCAATTTGACAGAGGTCTATTGAGTTATGTGGAGACTTTGTAACAGGTTCAGGGGAAATTTACCATTATTATATCCCCGGCCCTTGTGGTGAATAATGACTATATATAATACGAGTTTGCACACATTTCAGTAATATCTAACTGTCGAGTAGAGAACCACAGTATATTTCATGTAGGAAATACCCCAAAACATTGAAACTGCACATAAACCTGACAACACAAATCTTTTTATGTTGTGTACATGCCTGATAGGATCAAAAAGGTAAGAAGAAATGTGTTGTTTATCTTTTTATTGACTGGTTTCAATAGTACAGTAGAATCCTCTTAATTGAATATCCATTTTGCCAGTGAAAATTATTCAATTAACAGGAGTATACAATTAACAGGGATTTGGTCAGTTTCCTGTGTTCTGGAGGTAAACTGAGCATTTATTCTATTATATCTTGTTTGACAGAGCTCATAGAGCTCTGTCAAACAAGATATAATAGAATAAATGCCTGTATTGGATGTAGTGAGGCCAAAAAGGTTGACAAATAAGGGAAATTTGGTGCACGTCACAGTAATTTTTTCGACATATTATAAAAATTTATATACAATTAACAGGAGTTTACTCTACAACCCATATGCAATTAACAGATCAAATTTGTACTGAAGGTATGGTAAATGGTTTTGTGTTTTAAAATTATATTCAATTAACAGGGATATACAATTAAGAGATATCCAATTAAGTGGGCTCCACTGTACTGAAAAACCGAACCGATCATCATGACATGGGAATACCGAAAAACTGAACCAAACCAAACATTGAATACCGAAACAATCCAAATTTTCTTCCGTTCACTATTTATAAGTCCATATTGAGGCTTGATAACAGCTGAAAGGTTCATTTTCGTGAAAGAAGTGACTTAGTTTCTTTTCAGTTCTGTTAACCCCAAAGGGCCTGGGCAGTTGTCCTAAATTCCCACTAGACTACAACCTGTGCATGTTCAATTGCTTAGCAGTGATTTCTAGTAATGTCTCGCCTGCTTGTTAAAGAAGCCAAGACCTGACTAGAAATCACTGCCCAGGTGATTTGTCTATTGTCAGCAGAACCCTCTAAAGATGGCATGGTTAGGGCACACACTCTGAGATCGCAAAAGTCTAGGTCTTTACATCTTAAGGTGCATTTACAACAAGTCACAAAATTACTGTAGATCGATTTGTGATCATAAAAGAATGCACTGTTGAGCTAATTGGCAGTACAGTGGAACCCACTTAATTGGATATCTCTTAATTGTATATTCCTGTTAATTGAATATAATTTTCAAACACAAAACCATTTACCATACCTTTAGTACAGATTTGGTCTGTTAATTGCATATGGGTTGTAGAGTAAACTCCTGTTAATTGTATATAAATGTTTGTAATATGTCGAAAAAATTTCTGTGACACGCACCAAATTCCCCTTAATTATCAACCTTTTTGACCTCACTACATCCAATAAAGGCATTTATTCTATTATATCTTGCTTGACAGAGCTCTAGGAGCTCTGTCAAACAAGATATAATAGAATAAATGCTCAGTTTACCTCCAGAACACAGGAAACTGACCAAATCCCTGTTTATTGTATACTCCTGTTAATTGAATAATTTTCTCTGGCAAAATCGATATTCAATTAAGAGGATTCTACTGTACCATTCATAGCTTTATGGTAGAATGATAAAACAAGTTAATCTGTTTTTCCTAATGTGAATTCCTCTTTGATACTATCAGCAAATCTAAGTCAAGTCAAGTATAGAGCTGAAACGGTTAACCAATTAATCAATTAACCAATGACCAATGTCTTGATCGATCAAAAAAGTTATTGATCAATTAACCGTTGCCTTAAACTACTGGGTTAACAAAGGAACAAACTTGCTCTAAAACAGGCAAACATTGTCACACTGACTTGCATCAATTATTATGAGACAGATCAAAGCTTGCAAGTTATGTGCAGATATACTTGTTCACTTGCATGCTCATTGTACTGTAACAGTAGCTGGAAATGGTCATTCTTAACTCTTTACCCATTGTGGACAGCAGTCAATAGTTGTAAAATAAATTCCTGAATTACTAAAAATTTTCAATTTTTGTCTCAAAACATAGCTTATGACACGTCATTGGAACGAGCTCTACTCGTTCCAATGACGTGTCATAAGCTATGTTTTTGAGACAAAAATTGAAGACATAATAAAATTTGAAGGAGATTTTTATATATAGTGCTTGATGGTTTTGTCTGTTACTTTGGTTAAAGGGTTAATTCTGTAAATCATCAGCGGTATGGCAATAATTCAGCTACCTGCTAAAACAAGTAATTAACAAAGGTTAATCCATATGATTAATCGATCAAGAAAACCCTTTAACCATTTCAGCTCTAGTCAAATACTGATCCAATACCAAGGTATAAACCCCTAAAAATATAGAAACTTGATACCAAACTCAAAATTCCAATACCACCCATCTCTAGAACAAAGCCTGCATATTGTAGAGAATGGACTGACCAATTTGTTGATTAACCCTTTACCTAACGAATCGCACGTGTCCACCCGCATAATATGCAATTTCAGCAGTTGAAAAAATATTTTTCCAAAAATTTCAACAAAACTATATCATGTGACTCCTTGTTGAAACGTGCTTGATAAGCTCGTTCCAATGAGGGGTCACACGATATGGTTTTGTTGAAATTTTTTGAAAAATTGAAAAAAATTGTATTTAAAATAATAAATTTTGATATTGTCTGCGTTGGGTAAGGGGTTAATCATGTTCAGCATAACAGATGAATAAATGGAGGATATCTAGTGTTTTTGAGTGGATACTGAAAATTATCTCATGAGTGATCGGTACAAAAGTTTATTTTTCGCGAGCACCTGTGCAAGTGAAAATAACCATTTATCTCGGTCACGAGTGAGGTAATTTTTGGTATCCACTCAAAAACACTAGATTTTCTTTTTATTACATGCTTTTTATAAGAATCTGATAATTCCACTCGTTTCAACCATGAATTCATGCATGAAAGTAAACAGCGCATTGAATCATTGAAATGCAGAAGTGATTTGATTGATACTCGGAACAGATAGCGTCTTACAATCTAATTCAGCTGGCAGGTTTCCAGTTCAAACATGGCATACGTTTTTGGTTTGGCACATCCTTTGAAAGGACGTACCGAACCCAAAACTTATATTACAGACTTTCAGGTCATGTTTGGACAAGCGGGTTTCATACATCAATTCAAGGTGAATACATGTTGAATTATTGCTGGAAATTATCAATATCCAGTAAAAAACACTAAATTTTCTGTTCATTATACATTTCTAGAAGAAATTGATCATTTCCAGTGATAATTTGACTCGTATTCACCTTGAAGTGATGCATTGAAAGCCCCCATTTTGATTGATGCCGTGTAAGTGAAAATTTCTATATCTTCACAGTGGGGGATACAATTTCTATCTTTCCGCAATTTCTTCAATAATCTATCATTTAGTGTATAATAAAGGAGTATGATCTCAGTTGACAGAGAGTTGAAATGGAACAAGTTATATAATAAATAAGTTTATTTATTTGAAATTACTTTTTGTCTCTTTGCAGCCTCCAGGCTCAACCCTATTGCCATTCCTGAGCACCTCACCCAAAGGTTTGGTCATTGTATTCAAATACAAGAATGCCTTCGGCAGGTGGCATCATTGCGCCAACCATAACTCCATTGAGAAAGCCTGGCTCTGGTATTACAAGTTCACATATAGATACATCAACACTAATAATAATTGATACAGGTAAGCAGTGTGTTTAGATATGTGTAGAATAATTGTTTTGTTTCTGTGGTGTTCCTGCAAACGGTATTTTACATGTATATAAATATGACGGTCAGTCTCACACGTAAATATAGGTTATTACTACTTATTGAAGCCAAGACCTCATCACAGGCATATATTGATGAATCCTTGAGGATGAGTCAGTATATGATCCAGAGGTCGAAAGTTCAGTACACCATCTCAGCAGGTCTGGCATTCTGAAAAATGCAGGAGGGCAAAAAATCGCTCTCCTCAATCAGCTTAGGAGAGCAATTAGCTTTACACAGCATTTTAAATATCCAGTTGAATGAACTCATTAAAACTGAAACCAACAGACTACATCAGTGATTTTATTAACTTTACTAAGGTAAAGCGAAATCTCTTAGACATCTAGATGTCTCACTCAACAACCGAACACACTCTTGACAAGACCTGTGAGTGTATCCAGACCTGTTGTCCAAGAAAGTCATCCGCCTACCACTACCACCTTCAACCCCCCAAGGGGGGTTGAAGGTGGTAGTGGTAGGCGTATGACTTTCTTGGACAACAGGTCTGCTTGAATCTACAGTCACAACCTGGTGCAAGTGCTTCAAGTGACAGGATAGTAGTAATGGTAGTATATTATAGTGTCAATATTCCTTAAATAATTACCCCTGAAACTGTGATGTCAGTTGTTGAACTTGAAACTGACAGGGAAAAAAAATATTGCTGTGACCCATATTGCTTCAAATGATTGCAACTGTGTTTGGGTATGGTTGCAGCCATTACCTTTTACCACTAAACCACTTTCAAAATGAAATTACGTGATGTTATGTGACTTCGAAGTTAAATTACATTTTTGCTTTACAACAAAAATTTAATGTGAGCATAATACATGTAATCTCAGTCATCCCAGACCAAAATATTTAGGAGGGCAATTTTTCGCTCTCCTTAATTCTTTCAGGAGGGCAGTAAGGAGAGCTAAAAAATCGCTCTCCTGAAATTGCCAAGCCTGTCTCAGAAACCCATATGATGGTAATAACCAATTTATCTTACAATATTCCTCCCTTTATTGACATTTTTGCACAATGAAGGGATTGGGTACAGTTTTTAAAGGTGTCTATTTTGACAATCATTCAGCATCTGTGAATTGATTTTTTTATGACTGAAGGTTAGGGCTGTCCCGATTATTCTATTAATCGATTGCTGATCGATCACGCCGAAATCGATTAGTATTTTTCGTTGTTGAAGAATTGGTAAATTTTATCCCATTTTAGACGTTTAATAATTAAAAAAAACTAAAAAAAACTATTGTTTCTTAAGGTAAAGGGTCAAGAACGTCGACGTTAAATCTCAAGAAGCTGTTAGAAGCATTTGTCTTTTAGAAACATTCAAAGCTTTGATGTTCTGAACTTTTGAACCGTCAGTGTAATAATCAAGACCGGTCGGCAGTTGCGAACTTCCGAAGTTCGCAACTGACGACCGGTCTTGATTATTACACTGACGGTTCAAAAGTTCAGAATATCAAACCTTTGAATGTACCTAAAAGAGGATCGTCTTCGTAGTTTACTTGAGGAAGGTCAACTGACTTGAACTTCATTTTTAACAGCTTAAAGAGAGTGAAATGTGGGGACGGGGTCATCTATGTACGATTAATTGATTATAATCGATTATTTGCGACGATTAATCGATTCCTAAATTCAAAAATCGTGACAGCCCTACTGAAGATCACAGCATTCTAGAACTGTACATAACGTAATCCATTCCTCATTCTTCTGATACTGTAACCACCTAAGTGTTTTAGTTGAGTGTTCTTTGTTTATTTTTTTTCATATTTAACCCCCTGCATGCTGCTAGCAGATATTCCTGCCCAGGACAGCAAATCTATTACCATTAAAATAAGTCAAATCTGAGAATGTTTAAACAAATTTTATCCTATAACTTGTATAAACTTTAGAGCTGTCTCGGTGTTGAAATTTGACTTTGATGTTGATTTTCGATTTTTTGGGACAAAAAACCTTGATGTCGATGTTAATAACACATGCGCCTCATTCAGTCTTTTGAGTTTGAAAATCGTGCGCAAGTGAGGTTTTAGTAACTTTTAGCGCTGTTTTGAGAAGTGGGCCTCGTTTCAAGTCTATAAAAACACTTTTTTGTAAAATATTGAAAAAAACACAGTACCTTTATGATCGTCAGGCATTAATCTAATAATCTATGCATATCATGATGTGTATTGAATATTCTATCAATCAACGTGATGAAATTAAGAGCCTTTAAATCCACAATGTTAGTTTAGGTTTCACGTGTAAACATCTAATTAACATAAGAGCCCATGCTGAAAATGCACACTCGATTGACAGTTGAGTGTTCCTGCTGCAAACTCTTGAAACAAAAGTCTAGTAATTGAACAGAAAACGGCACACAGATTGGAAGATTATCGGGACTGAGGGATTTGCACAATTAGCAGCAGGGACACTCGACTATCAATCAAATGTGCGTATTGGCTATTGACCATGCGCTCTTATGTTAATTAGATGTCTATTATGAATTATGAAAATATTGAGAGAAAAAATTGTAACTTACTGACTTTCTTTTATGCGAGTGGCACGTCGCTCCATGTTGCAAACGCACAACAGAAACAGAAAATTGCATTATGGGTATAACATCAACTTTCGCGATTTTTTAAAAATTGCTCCGGTTCGATTTTCGGTGTTCTTATACACCGAAAATCGCACCGAAAAAAACGACACCGAGACAGCTCTAATACACTTCTTAATCAATGATTTCTTGTGTCAAATTTTCATAAATTTTCCATCAAATCTAGTCATGGCTGCTTTACAGCAGCCATGACTAGATTTGATGAAAAATATTTCAAAATTACTCAGCGGGTTAAGAGTTAATGGATAGTCGGCCTATATGAAAATATCAAGGCAAGAGAAGCAGCCATGACTAGATTTGATGAAAAATATTTCAAAATTACTCAGCGGGTTAAGAGTTAATGGATAGTCGGCCTATATGAAAATATCAAGGCAAGAGAAGCAGCCATGACTAGATTTGATGAAAAATATTTCAAAATTACTCAGCGGGTTAAGAGTTAATGGATGGTCAGCCTATATGAAAATATCATCAAGGCAAGAAATGATCTAGTCTTAATTTATTTTGTTGAGCTGGTGATTTATTAATAATTTAATTACTGTTATCAGAAATGGTGCCTCTGACATGTGTATTAGTAACTCAGTGTCAATTGAATGCAGGTAAAAAACATTCTCTTTCGGAATCAAATGATCAAACGTGCGGTTGCTACCCTGAATACAGATTTGGCTTTTATCTAGATGTTTTTACTTGTATTGGAGAAATATGTTCTTGTTGTATGATAAATTAAAGGATTAACTTTTATGGAGCATTAACTTGCAACTTCACAGTGATATTTTTCATTGTGTAAAATATTAACCACAATTCATCCTACAGTAGCATGAAAATACATCCTTATGTGTGGAGAATAAACCCTTACTTGCCATTTTACACTTCATAAGGTGGGAGGGGGGGGGGCGTGGTGGCTCAGTTGGTAGAGGTGCAGACTGCAAGCCGAGAGGTTCGAATCCCACCTGCGGCAATCGCGTTGTGTCCTTGGACAAGACACTTCGCCCCCATTGCCCACGTGGGGGCACGGTGACGCTGTGTACTAAGGCGTACTGCACGTCGATGGTGCACCTGTCTTCAACCAATGGTAACCCTGCTTGTGTGGAGTTGGTATGTTGGGGAGCTCCGGGTACTCTGGCTTCCTCCACCCGTAAAACTGTGACGGTCATGGTTAGCCATTGTGCAGAAATATGTGACCTTAAAACACCAATAAATAAATACACTTCATAAGTGTCACCGTCATTCTTTCCATATTATTGTCCTATCTGTCACACCTTTTTGAGTGATTTCTGTATGTGTGCCATCTGTAAATTAGCCCACATGATTAACACTGCAGAGTCAGGGTGGCATTTTAGATTTTGAGGCCTAAAACGTAAAACAAACCAAGAACGTGAATTTTTGATGGCAAAGAAATAATTACAAAAATAAAAAACCTGCTGCCCACATGCAATTTTACAAAAAAGTGGCATGAGAAACAGAAGATCTACTTTGTGGGGCCTTAATGGGTGGTTTCATGAACTGTCATTTATGAAATATAATGTTACTTAAAATTAGAAGAAGCACAACTTGTGGAGTCAGTTAGAAAGTCCAGGAAACTAATATTTAGGCTCCAAAGCATCATTCAAATTCTATTTTTGTTTCAGAATCTAAAGATTGTAAAATATACTTTACAACTGATGGTTCCAAACCTTATCCATTTCAAAGGAAGATTGGTGGAAAAGAGGTGACATTCAAATATGTAGCACCATTCCAGTTGAGATCGGGGAAGAGATGCATAAAGGCAATTGCAGTTACAAAGTAAGAAACAGCTATTTTATCTCTGATTCCTATTGCAATAATTTAAAGGTAAATATTTTTACCCTTCCACAATATACACCCACAGCATAGAGTGTATACAGTATGGTCTCTGTTGACTGGTCACTTTTCATGGGTGGGCAATATTTCCACAGACACAATCAGGCCTTAAAATAAGCCATCTGACATTTGCAGAATGAGGTCCCCAGAGGGTGAATTTGATGATGCTATTTATTTATTTATTTATTGGTGTTTAAGGTCATATACTTATGCACAATGGCTAATCATAACCGTGACAGTTTTACGGGTGGAGGAAGCTGGAGTACCCGGAAAGAACCACCGAGCAACGACGAGCAGCTGCCAGCTCCCCAACATCGTAACTCCGTACTGCAGCACAGGCAGGGTTAGATTGGTTGAAGACATGCGTACCATCAACGTGCAGTACGCCTTAGTACACGGTGTCATCGTGCCCCCATGTGGACAATCGGGGTTAAGTGCCTTGCCCAAGGACACAACGCGGGAGTCCGAATGGATCGCTCAGACGGTCACCCATCCGATGATTAACCGGGCTCAACGTTGCTTAACTTCAGTGATCTGACGAGAACCGGTTACCGCAATGCCACCGCACCCCCTTGATGATGCTCACCCATACAGTTGGCCAATTTATCCTCTGGTTACCTCTTTCTATTCTGTATTGAGACCCTGATTCAGATTGAGGTTCACAGAGGGTAAATTTAGTGATGCTACCCTGCTACGCAGGGTAGCATCACTAAATTCACTCTCTGGGGACCTTATTTTGCAGATGACAGTCTGATTTTCTGACTTGGACGCAATAATATCGGATTCCAAACACTAATTATATGAATAATCATCAAAAATGTAATAAATGAAGCACCGGGTACAAAATTTTGCTTCCATGTGTAGGGCTGCACGATATTCAAAACTGAATACCGGTATCGGTATTCAAAAAAATACCATGGTATACCGGTATATCGAAAACTGTTCAGATATATGAACACAAGTACCACAATCAAGACTCGAGGCATCACAGTCGGAACGAATTAGCACGCCTTGATGATCCGGTTCGAAAAGCCTTTACCCAACGCAAACGATATCAAAATTTATTATTTTCAAAATTAGTTTATCAGATTGTCCCCAAAGATTTCAACAAAACTATATCATGTGGTCACATGATATAGTTTTGTTGAAATTTTTTAAAATTATTTTTTCAACTGCTGAATTTGTATATTACGAGGGCACAAGCAGACAATTCCTTGGATAAAGGAATAATATTATTCATTCGTGGGTACAGTTAAAAAACTCAAGACATCTTGAAAATTAAATTGTGGGTAAATAAATAATGACGATAAACCAATATTTTTGTAATTACACCGGTATTCAATCGATATTGGTTTGAATACCGGTATATATCGGTTTATCGATATACCGTGCAGCCCTATCCATGTGTGGCGACTGCTTGAGTTGGTTGAAAATTTGTTTCTCATGATAACTCTTTCACTATACAGATGAATACATAGAATTCAATAAGCATAAATTATTCAGATGTCCACAAAGGACAGACAGACCTATCAAACTCTCAGTGTATAATTTCAAAACATGGTAAATTTGCTTGTTGATATTTTGCATGATATGATATGGAAACCATTCTGACAATTGTGTTTTCAAAACTGAGTCCAATATCAAAAGTAAAACAAAATACAATATCTAAATATAATTTTGATACAATAAGGCCATACAAAGTAGATCTTGTGTTTCTCAGTCCATTATTTGTAAAATTGCATGTGGGCGAGCGTTTTTTTATTTTATTTTTTATTTCTGTAATTATTTCTTTGCCATCAAAAGTTCATGTTCTTGGTTTATGTTTTTGGCCTCATAATCTGTGGAATAGCATGTGTGATAGTGTATTTATTCCCTTGAGAGCAAGAAGGCTTTGCAATGCTAAAGCATTGCAATGCCTTCTTGCACTCAAGAGACAAATTTATCAATTTTTTTTAATTTTGGTAAAATATCAGACATAAACTATTTATATTTTTTTTTATAAAGATTACATTGGTTATAAAAAGAGAGCATGCGGCAGCCAAAATGACCATGCGGGAGGGCCTGAGAAACAGATTTTTTATTTTTTTAGGCCTAACTTGTTACATTAAAATAATGTTCAGTAATTGTATTTTAGGGCCTTACAAAGTAGTCAAACTGATTCGAAATACACAGATGATTCAGATCGATTTGATTTGATTGGAGTCTCACAGATTCAACCATTTTCACATCATTTAGATATTTTCAAAATCCAACCAAGTGTCTCCTGAGCTCTTCCTCCATCATCAGATCTCCTCTCCAGGAGACCTGATGATAAATGAAGAGGTCATAGAGGTTCTGTTTCTGAATCAACTTTGATTCATTTAGTTATGCAGTGGAACCCACTTAATTGGATATCTCCTAACTGAATAACCCTGTTAACTGAATATAATTTCCCAACACAAAACCATTTACCATACCTCCAATAAAAATTTGACCTGTTAATTGGATATAGGTAAAAGAGTACACTTCTTAACTGATAGAGTGCTGAATTATTATTGTTTGGTCATAAATTTATCCACATGTATTTGCCTTGTTATAATTTATGGGAGAGTGCCTACATGCACTCTCCCATAAATTATAACAAGGCAAATACAAACCACAGAATTATGTCTCCCCTTCCCAGAAGGGAGACATATTGTTTTAGTGCATATTCTTCTTCTTCTTCTTCTTCTTCTTCTTCTTCTTCTTCTTCTCATACAAACTTTGTCCGGGGCATAACTTTTTTGTCTTTTGACCTAGTCCTTAGATATTTGACATGTGGATGTATCACCATGAGCCGGTGTGTCGCGTACCATAGAGACCTTCATGTGACCTTGACCTTTGGCCCGAAGGTCAGATTTATGTGCTTTTTAATGGAAACTTTGTCTGGGGCATAACTTTTTTGTCTTTTGACCTAGACCTTAGATATTTGACATGTGGATGTATCACCATGAGCCGGTGTGTCGCGTACCATAGTGAGCTAGACCTTAGATATTTGGTATGATTGTCAATATTAGTCATGTATTTATAATTTGCAGTGCATTAAATAGAAAGGAAGGGGAGACATATGTTTTAGTGTGCTAAAACAGTTTCTAGTTTGCCTTGTTGTAATTTATGGGAGAGTGCCTACATGCACTCTCCCATAAATTATAACAAGGCAAATACAAACCACAGAATTTTAAATTGTTTTAATAAGAAAAAATAATAGATGTTCTAATCAACAGAAATATATCCTGCCTACTCACACAAAATAATTTGAGAATACAAATCTTCTTTCACTATGTTGAGCAAGAAATTCAAGTTTGAAGGATGCTGTTGTCCATGTGTCATGTCTATTTCACCAGGGATGCTTTCTTACTCCAGCAGAATATTTCAGGATTTTTTAAAGTAGAATTTTAACTCCTGTTAATTGAATAAAAAATCTTGTAATCTGTCCAGAAATTACCCTGACTCTCCCCAGTTTTTCTTTGGCTTCAGTATATCCAATATAGACATTTAATTCATTATATCTTGTTGGACAGAGCTCATAGAATAAATGCTAGGTTTATCTCTAGAATACAGGAAAGTGATACAATCCCTGTTAATTGAGTTCTCCTGTTAAGTGAATAATTTTCATTGGCAAAGTGGCTTCAATTATTAGGGTTCCACTGTATTCCAGTTTTTGGATTGATTTGCCCAAACAGACATGTCACCATTGAATAATAATTCATAATATTTATGTTTTGTAAGAAGGTGGAATATTTGAGGAGCCATGAGATTTGATTCGAGACTCAGTTAGATTTGAAATGGTCTGCTGGATTCGATTAGAGTAGAGATAGGCAATGCACCCAAAAAGCGAACCAATACCAATATCATGGGGATACCAAAAAACCGAACCAAACCAATCATTGAATACCAAAACCATCTGAATTTTCAAATTTTTCTGCATTGCTATTTATAAGCCCCTGTTGAGGCTTGATAACAGTTGAAAGGTTCATTTTCAAGAAAGAAGTGACCGATTTTCTTTTTAAGTTTTGTTAACCCTCAGTGGATAGGGCAACTGTCATGAGTTCCCACTAGACTACAACCTGTACATGTTCAATTGCTTAGCAGTGATTTTGTGTCCTTGGGCAGGATGCTTCACCCCCATTGCCCATGTGGGGGCACGGTGACGCTGTGTACTAAGGCGTACTGCACATCGATGGTGCACCTGTCTTCAACCAATGCTAACCCTGCTTGTGTGGAGTTAGTATGTTGGGGAGCTGACAGTTGCTCGCCGTTGCTCGGTGGTTCTCTCCGGGTACTCCGGCTTCCTCCACCCGTAAAACTGTCATGGTCATGATTAGCCATTGTGCAGAAAATGTGTGACCTTAAACACCAATAAATAAATAATGATTTCCAGTCAAGTCTTGGCTACCTGTTAGGGCAGCCAAGACCTAACTAGAAATCACTTCTTAGGTGTTTTATCTATTGTCAGCAGGATGTCGTAAAGATGACATGGTCAGAGATTGCGAAAGCCTGAAATAGGTCCTTTAACATTAAGGTGCTTTTAGAACAAGTCACAAAATTACTGTAGATGATTTGTGGTCGTAAAAGAATGCCACTGTAGAGGTCACTGGCAGTGTCATTTATTCCATTGTGGTAGAATGATTCTACAACAACTCATTCAGTTTTTGCTGATGTGAATTTCTCTTTGGTACTATCAGCAAATCTCAGTCAAGTCAGATACCTAATACAGCGGAAACCTGTTAATTGAACAGACACTTTGCCAATGAAAATTATTCAATTAATAGGAGTATTCAGTTAACAGAGAGTGTGCCACTTTCCTGTATTCTAGAGATCAACTTAGCATGTATTCTATTATATCTTGTTTGACAAAGCTCCATGAGCTCTGTCAAACAAGATATAATAGATTAAATACCTGTATTGGATGTACTGAGGCCAAATAGGTCTATAACCAAGGAAAAACTGGGGAGAGTCACGGTAATTTCTCAACATGTTACAAGATTTTTTATTCAATTAACAGGAGTTTACTCTATAATCTATATTTTTATACTGTACCAATGACCCAGACATAGCTGGTGCTAACTCTTAAAATATAGGGCCAAACACAAATTTTGCCCCCCAATCCCCAAAATTTGCATCTAAAACTAAAGAAAACATGTCCTGAAAGGCCCTCCACACTTCGCCCCTACTGCGCATGCGCAGTGTCAAGGACGTTCCGAAATTGGCGCCATTAATCATTCTAAGTTTGGCCCTTCATCAGTTAACATCTGACTGATCTTTGTGCTTATAAATCTCAGTTTAAATGATGCCAGACACATAAATATTAGTGAAATGGTGATTCTAAGGAGGATAGAGAAGGAGGAGAGGAAAAGAATGTGTGACAGAATATTATCAGGGCTGTAACTTAAAAATTTTTAATGAAATTATGTTAAGTTACCTATTTTCAAGGCAGCAGCCATTTTGTTGTCATTCTGATTATTTAGTTACACTGTTTTTTTAAGTGTTTTCCTCTCTCCCTGTCCTTTAAGTTCCCCCTTGCTATTCTCCCATGCTTTTGGCATAGTTTTTGTAATTATTATTACTAAATTTTCTTGGGAGTTTTAGCTGAATAACAGAATGAATTCTGTTCTTTCCCCATGTTTACGTCTTCACCTAGGGGTGGTTAGGCGTTGTGTTCTGCATCTACCATCTGATGTTCTGCAGTTTCTTCCCTGGAAGTCTCTGTTTTGCATCAGATAGTGTATTTTTGGTAACTGATTTCGGGCCTGGGTGCCTGGAGTCTTATTTTAGTGTTTTTACACTCATTGTTTACATTTTCAACAGCCCTCTGTGTGAGGGGGGGATTTCTAAAAAATAATATCTTGATGTTATTTTAATCATAACTAGATACATTATTATTGTTCGTAAGTGTTGAATAAATTGTTTAAAATATTTTTAAAATTTTTGTCCACACTTAGGCTTGGGATCCATTGGGGCTCAACGTTACTTTTCAGAAACTTGGGCTGTTCTGAAAAAATATTTTTTCAAAATATTTTGATTTCAATTATTTTTTCTATATCAATGGATCATATTATTATTATGTATTTTGATTGCCAGGGGTTAGTGCGAGTACCAGGACTTGTTTTCTTTTCACATTGAAAGGATATTGATCAATTGTTTTAAGAGGAAGTCTTCCTCTGACTTTATTATCATTCTATATGTGGTCAGTGTACTCGCATTAACTCCTGTTCTGTATCGTATGATTTCGATGACAATATGGGAAGCGTATGTCACGGTATGTTGTTGGGGATTTGGACACTCCGGTCCTTTCCCCGCAGGGTCACTCTACTTTATCAATTTCTATTTCAGACGATCAAGATTAGGGTGATGTATCTGTGATGTCTTCCAACAGTGTGCCTCCGTCGTCACAATTAATGAAGGGCTAGCGGAAAAGTGCTCATGTAAATACGCCAATTGCCTAAGAGGACCCTAGTAGGTTCGACGGCCTTTGACGTCCGCTAGCTCGCCCGGTGTAGCGTCCATTCACCGAATGGTTCGGCAGCCGGGTTCGTCCGTTGCGGTCTAGAAGGAATTTTGGGGTGATGCGAGCACTATAATCTAACCTAATGCACACCCAGTGACGGCGGATCGGAGGGAGAACGCAGGAAGCCTTTTAGTCCGGTTCATAGCTCGTTCCGGTCCATCCGGACGGCAAGCGAGAGAGGCCCCTCTCTCGTTCAACAACATCTGGCCCCAGATGTTGTGGTACAAAATGTGTCGTAAGCGGAGCATACGTCCGTCGCTCGGGACGCTCCGTTGTATAGGCAGTCCGCTGAGATTGCTAAGGCTTCCTCTTCTCGTCAGCACACACGACCGCACCTTGGCTGCGTGACCGCCGATATATTGCCAGCTTCGCCGATCAAGGATTCTTCGGCGACCAGGTCACACCATCCGGTAGCCAGGGACACGAGGCCTGCAGACTCCGGACGTTCGCATAGGAAGTGTGCGGGAGTCAACATACACGGAGCTTCCGGCGGCAATGCATCGTAAGACCGCTACTGCACAGGCCTCGGGAACGGACGTGCTTTCCTTAATAGCACAGTTTATCGCAGCATCAACTGAATCTGTCGCATATATTTTATCCGACGATGCTGGGTCGGGACGCTCCGCGGAAGCGGGTACGGACGTCCGAAAGTTTCATCCGGTCCGACGGGATACCGAAAGGGATTCGGAGGATTTCGAGCTTTCCCTTTCGGAACAACATATGCTGTTGTGTATGTCATCTGACTTGGTCTTCTCCAGCTTCTTTCGTCGGACCAGAATGCTGCGATGCCGGATAAGAAACTGATAGCGTCGGTGGACTTAGAAATTTTTGGTTCGGTTCAGGGACATCGTCCCTCAGTTCCGACATAGTCCAATAATGTCACACAAACTTTTGAATTATTGAACGACGCTATATATATTATTATTTTATGCTTGCTAACCAAGCATTTCTGGTTTCTTGTTCGAAGAGTTATGGAGATGTCTTTCAAAAGTGTGCCTCTGTCGTCATAGTTAATGAAGAGTTAGCGGCAATAAGTGCTCATGGAATATGTCTATCGCCTACGGAGTGACATTCGCTAGCTCACCCGGTGTAGCGTACATTCATCGAATGGTTCGGCTGCCGGGTTCGTCCGTTGCGGTCTAGGAAGGAGATTTGGGTGATGCGAGCACTTTAATTACTTTAGTACTCACCCAGTGACGGCAGATTGAGGACAGATCGGAGGAAGCCTGTTAGTCCGGTTCCTGGCTGGTCCAGGTCCGTCCGGGCTGTGAGCGAGAGAGGTCCCTCTCTCGCCCAACAACATAGGGGACCGCATGTTGTGGTTCAGATATTTTACATTCGGAGCATATGTCCGTTGGTCGGGACGCTCCGTTATATTGACAGTCCGAGAGACTGTCTTTAATGCTTCCTCATCCTCACAGCAGGGCACACGACCGCACATTGGCTACGTGACCTCGAGTATCCGATCAGTTTCGGCATTCAGTGATTCCACGGCGAATAGGTCGCGCCATCCGGTAGCCAAGGGACACGAGGCCTATACACTCCGTTCGCTCGCATATTGGTAGTATGCACGGGGTAACGATCACGGAGCTTCCAGCGGCAATGCATCGTAAGACCGCTTCTCCTCAGGCCTCAGTGACGGACGTGCTATCCGAGTTAGCACAGTTGTTTCGCAGCATCCCAGCAATTGACAGTTTCTCGGTCGAATCAGGAATTATCCGACGGCGCTGGGTCGGTGCGGTCCGCGGTTGCATCAGGTACGGACGACCGAACGCTTTATAGGGTCCGACAGGATGGCGAAAGGGATTCGAAAGATTTCGAGTTTTCCCTTTAGTAGTATCGGAAGATGCCTTTCATATCTTTTGGCATTATCTTCCAGTGATTATTATTTCGGACTTCATTGCTGCGATCTTGGATAAGAGACTTATAGCGTCATTGGACTCGGATTTTTGATCGGTTCGGGGACATTGTCCCTGACTTACCGACGTAGTCCAATATTGTCATTACAACATGTGTTTTATTTTTCGACGCTATATATATATATACAAGTCTGCTACTAAGCATGATAGTTTAGTTTCTTGTCCGCGTTGCTCATTTCTGCCATTTTATCATTTATACAAATAGTTTATTTTGGCAGAGCAGGGCATACCGAGAGTTCATATGCGTCTAGACGGTGTGATTAAAAACTGCATATATTCTTTTTCGCCGTTTATGTCTTTTCCAATTTCAATGTTGGGAACGACATTATGTATAGTAGACTTAACTTAGACGCTTTATTATACGTAATCCACCTTACTGAGGCGTTATCATTACGTCTTCAAGAAAAGATTTACGGGATATTATTCTCAATGTAATTTCTTTTGAGGGAAGTAGTTTGTTCACGTATAACTCCGCCCTTCAGTGGCTGATTGGAGTTAGTTAGACGTGACGCAGCCCTAGCTACATCCACTCGCGTGGATAGTAAGGTTAAGAACTCTCTCAGAGTCGCTTCGTTCTCGGAGGAGCTTCTCTTCGACGGCAACTTTTCGGCAATCCATGAATTGCTCGATTTACACGTTCTCTTGTCTATCTAGTGTTACAAGAGATTCAGACTGGGGCAAACATTCGGTGGTTGACTCAGAGAGTGCCGCCGCAGTTGCCGGACCCGAGTGTGGCTGTTATGACGGTTGCCAGTCATACAGATTGGGATATTATACTGATCCCTACGGATTCGAAGTGCCTGGGTCTTTGGGTTCCGCAGTCTTTTAGCAATCAGTTTTCTTCCGCGGAATAATGTTTTTTAGGCTTGCTTTATGTCATTGCATGAACATTATTCAGAAACGCATGCCCAAATTCCTGTCCTTTAATTCGACAGTAGTGGCGTATCTCCGGAACCAGGGAGGCACTCTTTCGTTTCCGTTATTCAATTTAATGGAAAGAATCCGTCTGTTGGTTATAGTACACCAAGTTCAGTTTTGGTCCGTCATATTCCGGGTCGTCTGATTGTTTTATCGGACTCCCGTTCTCTTACGGGTCGCTTGTTGCTGTCAGAATGGACTCTCAACAAACAAGTATTCAATCAGATTTGCTATCATGGGAGCGCCCAATGATGATTTATTTATGACACAGCTTGCTAATCAATTGCAGACGTATGTGTTGGCTTGTCCAGATCTCTGAGCTAATATTCTTAACGCTCTATTGATCTATAGGACGGAATGATAGGATACGCGTATCCTCCGGCGCTGTTGTTTTAGCAGGTATTGCTAAGATAAACAACCACAATACATTTCTGTTGATAGCATCTCTATCTTCACAGAGATCATGAGTAATTTTCTCTCTTGTCTACTGTGGGTTTTAACGTGAAATCTTCCTCTATGTGAGGATCTTTTTCACTGGGTAAATCGTGTCATCTTTATCACAACCTGCAAGGTCGCAACCTTCATGTATTCCGTTGTGTGGTCCGTATTGCATTGTAAGCACTGTACTGGACGAGCTTTGGACGCGATTTCTTACTATAGGAGATCCTCTTCTTCGCTATTCTATGCGGCTAAAGTGGAGGCTCTTCCGTCGTGGTGTAGGGATCATTATGTTCATATTGTTGATCCCTCCATACTACTCATTGCTATTTTTTAGTATACTTGTTTCACAAGATCTACTGCAGCCTGTTATTATTTAGGTTATAGGTTTATATTACCTCATACCTATGCACTCTACGATAGTTTACAATTGAGTCTTTTGTCTCTTTATCTAAAGTCAGTTAGTAACTTTTTGATAAATAGACTTAGAATCTTTAGATTAAATTCCTATACGGATTTTAACTTCGGTTCTTATTTAGCTAAGTAATCATTTGAGCCTCTGGAAACAGTAGTTTTCAAATTCTGACCTTTTAGACAGTAATTCTGTTGGTTTCTCTTTTACTGTAGAGTCAGTGAGTTTCATGCACTATCGATGGATGATTTTCACTTTCATAGTTTCGGAATCAATACTTCCGTTACTATTTAGGTTGGATTGTTGCATAAGAGTTAGGCTCCTATTATCCGGAACCTATTATTTTAAGGTCCTTCCGTCTTCGTATGGGCATAGGCCTTTACTCTTTCCGGGTACAGTTTATGTATTTATAAACAGATTTCTGTTTATTACTATGGGAGTAAGCTTCTTCTGTCTTTGATGTCTAGTAGAAGGACGTTACGCTCCATTTTATTGTTAATGGATTCTATTAACTATCGGTACTGCTTATAGTATATCATTGACTTAGCAGTTGTGCTTAAGATTTCGGCTCATGAAGTAAGAGTTCTTCTACTTCTTGGGCTTACATTAATAGTGTCGCTATTATAGATTTTTGAAGGCCGCTCATTGCGCTCAGCCATCCACATTCATGAATTTTATCTCAGAAATATCGAGTCCATTTCTGGAGGCCTCTATTGTTAGGTCTATTATTTACTGCTCAGAATGTCATTCACTTAACAGTTGCTACTATAGCTAGGTAGGCTGTCTGTTTCGGCAGTGTCTCCGTTCGGCTGCCCTCTTCGCTCTGGGCTATTTGACCCAGGGCAAGAAAAAAGGGGGGGGGGGGAGGGTGTTCCCTTGGGTCACCTGTTTTACTATGAAAACAAGGGGATACCTCCTCCGGAGTTAGTAATTCTGAGCTGTTATTGGGATGGTTGTTTAGTGAGAAGTTTAGGTTTTTAAAATTCATTCAAGTCTTAGTTTTTAAAGTATAGCTTTCGAATATTGCATATGTCAACGGACATGATTATGCAATCCTCAGACACTTTTAGGAGTATAAGAGTCTCTATTCTCTAGACTTACTTTATTTATTGGCTTACTTTAAAAATTATTAGTATAAGGATTATATTGGATATTAATAGAGTACATGGATGTATGAAGCTCAATTTTAGAAGGTGTTGTATCTTTCTAATTTATCATAAATAAGAAAGATACATGTAAGGCCTATTACTTCTTTTTCCCTACAGGGGATGACTCTATTTTATTTTATTGAGCGTATTCCATTTTGCTCTATGTCCTTGGCCCTCCAGCCTCTTTACTATTCAGCTCTGTCTGGGTCATTGGTACAGTATAAAAATGTTAAAAAATTTATAGTAATTTATATATTTTTTATACTTACCAATGACCCAGACGGGGATGGCCCTCCCAGGAGTTGGGAACTCTTGCCTCCCCGCTGAGTACATAGCACTTACCAGGCACTGGTTATTAGAATGATTAATGGCGCCAATTTCGGAACGTCCTTGACACTGCGCATGCGCAGTAGGGGCGAAGTGTGGAGGGCCTTTCAGGACATGTTTTCTTTAGTTTTAGATGCAAATTTTGGGGATTGGGGGGCAAAATTTGTGTTTGGCCCTATATTTTAAGAGTTAGCACCAGCTATGTCTGGGTCATTGGTAAGTATAAAAAATATATAAATTACTATAAATTTTTTAACATTCAATTAACAGGTCAAATTTGTACTGGAGGTATGGTAAATGGTTTTGTGTTGGGAAAGTATATTCAATTAACAGGGATATACAATTAAGAGATATCCAATTAAGTGGGCTCCACTGTCCCAAACTAGATTAGAGACTCGATTCCACTTGAAATTTGAGATTCCCAGGGCCCTATTGTATGTCTCAGTTTTCACATGTGTTAGTTGTGCAGCAAGGCTAAAATCTGTAGTACCATGCTGTCAAAATTGAAAATTGAGAAGAAATGGTCCCTTTTATGCATTGCACCCATCACTGATATTGTGTCCAGTATGCAAACCTTTAGATTAGTCTAATTTGGACACAACAGCAAATAAATTTCCAATATATTCTGACATGGTGGGAGAGAAAATCATCAATATTTTCTCCTTCTTGGAGTCCGTTTCATAAACCGGTAATTTTCCAGGTTTAGAATCATAGTTTATAAACTCTTGTTATACATCTTCATTCTTATTATTTGATCTTCTTCCCCAAAATACCAAGTTATACCGGTATATCGAAAACTGCTCAGAAAAATGAACATAAGTACCACAATCGAGGCTTGAGGCATCACAGTCGGAACGAATTAGCATGCCTTGATGATGCAGTTCGAAAAACCTTTAGCCATGGCAGACGATATCAAAATTTATTATTTTAAAAAAAGGTTTATCATATTTTCCCCAAAAAATCTACAAAGCAATATCATGTGACCCCTCATTGGAACGAGCTCAATGAGCTCGTTCCAATGAGGGGTCACATGATATAGTTTTGTTGAAATTTTTGAAACTTATTTTTTCAACTGCCTAAATTGTATATTACGTGAGCACATGCAGACGATTTCTTGGGTAAAGGGATAATATTATTCATTCGGAGCTACAGTTAAAAAATTCAAGACATCTTGAAAATTAAATTGTGGGTAAAGAAATAATGACGATAAACCGATATTTTTGTAATTACACCGGTATTCAATCGATATTGGTTTGAATACCGGTATATATCGGTTTATCGATATACCGTGCAGCCCTACTTCTTCTTGAGCTTAAGTTTACTCATTCAAACAGAGTTCCCCAGTGAAAAGCAATCAGCATTGACAATGCTGCATGCAACACTGGATTACTTTTTACTGGCAAACTCGGTGGTTTTTTAAACATATGTATCTATTTCATTGTTGGAGTCAATAGGTAGACCTTCTGGCATTCTCCCATAAACTGTCAAAGGCATATCCATACAGACTAAATAATTTCACTTCTAAGATAATAGGAAGTATGTCCACAGAATATGGAGCCTTTAACTTGTGGTACCTGCACTTCAAAGTAAAGCCCAAATTTGGGCTTCCGGCACTCAATCAGTTAACCCCTATAGGTCTAGTTCTGTCTTTTAGCACTTTTACTGCAACAAAATAGGTGCCTGAACATGCTGTTTGTAGGTAAACTTTGCAGGTTACATTCAAATTACCATGGCAGTAGTTTCTAGACAAGGCTTGGCTGCCTAATTAGGCAGCCAAGACTTGCATAGAAACAACTGCAAAACCTCAGGATTTCGACTTGAAAGTGTAGCAAAAATGTATAAAAATTCTCCAGGCCTCAACGGGTTTAACCCCAATAAACAAACAAACAAAGTTTGTGATGAGTGGGGGGCGCAGTGGCTCAGATGGTAGAGGTGCAGGCTGCAAGCCGAGAGGTCCTTGGGTTCGAATCCCACCTGTGGCAACCGCGTTGTGTCCTTGGGCAAGACACTTCACCCCCATTGCCCACATGGGCGCACGGTGACGCTGTGTACTAAGGCGTACTGCACGTCGGTGGTGCACCTCTCTTCAACCAATGCTAACCCTGCTTGTGTGGAGTTGATATGTTGGGGAGCTGACAGTTGCTTGCTGTTGATCGGTGGTTCTATCCGGGTACTCCGGCTTCCTTCACCCGTAAAACTGTCACGGTCATGGTTAGCCATTGTGCAGAAATATATGACCTTAAACACCAATAAATAAATAAATAAGTTTGTGATGAGTGCCATGTATATCCATTATATCTTCTCTAGGACTGACTTTCTTGAAAGTGCTGTTGTAACAAAAACCTACCAGGTAGACGATGCTGAATCTTCCATGGATGATGATTACTCAAGTTTCTTTGAAACAGACACTGACTCAACCCTCAAATCAAGATCTGTACAGTTTACCTCTACATCTGAATCAGATACAAGCCATTCTAGGCCAAAATCAAGGACACTACGCAGCCGTTCAAGAGTAAGTGTCAACTTTTTTAAAATTTATTACAAAGTACAATATACAATAAAACCAAAGAAAATATTTGTTTCTATTTGCAGTATTTGGCATTTTTAGCTCACCTGACTGAAAGTCAGGGTGAGCTATTCTGATCACTTTTCGTCCGTCGTCCGTCGTCTGTCGTCTGGCGTCCGTCGTCCGTCGTGAAGGTGGTATTTGGGCTTTTTCTCCCTAACCACTGGCCGCATATTAATGAAATTTCATGTGAGAAGGGGTTGCGTCTGCGGACTTTGATTTTTGTCAAATTAGGTTTCAGCTCACATTGAGCAGAGGGATGGGGCAAAAATGCTCCAATTCTTAAAAAATCTTCTTCTCAAGAACCAGCAATAGCAGAGACTTGATATTTGGTATGCAGCTTCCTTTTGAGGTGTAGACTCAAGTTTGTTCAAGAGAAGTTGGAGGGGCTATATTTGCCTTCGTTATGGGAGGGGCAAAAATTTTGGCCCCGCCCCAAATTCCTATTTTCCAAACCGCGAGGCCGATTTGAACCAAATTTTACATGAGTGCTTATTGGGTCATAAGTACCTAATTTATGCCGAAATTTTTTTCCCCATAGCCCCGTGGGAACCACAGGAGCTAAAAATAGATAAAAATGAAAACGCCCATATCTCCAAAACTACACGGCACTGAGAATTCTTATTTGTTGTGAAGCTTCCTTAGGACCAACAGAATGGAATGATCAAAAAAAATTGCCATCGGTTTTATGATGGGGTAGTTTTTGGGGACTTTGAAAAAGTGCTGAGTGAGCATTTTTTAACACTGTGGGTAATGGGAAAAACATAAGACTACTTTTCTCCGAAAGCACTGCTCCAAAAGCTTTAAAATTTCACATATAACATCTTTGGAAGATTGTTTCACATGTTTATTGAAATGAATTGCCTGCGTGGATATTTGGGGCTCTCTATGGGAGCCCAAATGTTTAAATTAGTGCAGTATGAGGAGTATTTTTGAAAAATCTTCTTCTTGAGATCTAGCAATAAGAATGTTTTGATATTTGGTATGCAGCATCCTTGGGGGGTGAGATTCAAGTTTGTTGAAGCCAAATCCCTGGGTTCATATTTAGGCTGAAAATTTGGGGTCCCGTTGCGGACTTCGAAATTTTGGACCAAAATCAGAAAATTTTTTTTTTTGTTTTTTCTGCATTTCGGTCAATTTTAAGGCAAAAAAAAAATTTTTTTTTCCCCTGAAAATTTGGGGTGTGGGTGGGACTTAAAAAATTTTGGACGAAAATCCGAAATTTTTTTTTTTGTTTTTTATGCATTTCTGTCAATTTTAAGACAAAAAAAAAAAAAAAAAAATTTTCCCCCTGAAAATTTGGGGTGCGGGTGGGACTTAGAAAATTTTGGACCAAAATCCGAAAAAATTTTTTTTTGTTTTTTTCTGCGTTTTGGTAAATTTTAAGACAAAAAAAAAAAATTGTTTTTTTTTCCCCTGAAAATTTGGGGTGCGGGTGGGACTTAGAAAATTTTGGACCAAAATCCGAAAAAATTTTTTTTTGTTTTTTTCTGCGTTTTGGTAAATTTTAAGACAAAAAAAAAAAATTGTTTTTTTTTCCCCTGAAAATTTGGGGTGCGGGTGGGACTTAGAAAATTTTGGACCAAAATCCGAAAAAATTTTTTTTTTGTTTTTTATGCATTTCTGTCAGTTTTAAGACAAAAAAAATTTTTTTTTTTTTCCCCTGAAAATTTGGGGTGCGGGTGGGACTTAGAAAATTTTGGACCAAAATCCGAAAAAATTTTTTTTTGTTTTTTTCTGCGTTTTGGTAAATTTTAAGACAAAAAAAAAAATTGTTTTTTTTTCCCCTGAAAATTTGGGGTGCGGGTGGGACTTAGAAAATTTTGGACCAAAATCCGAAAAAAATTTTTTTTTGTTTTTTATGCATTTCTGTCAGTTTTAAGACAAAAAAATTTTTTTTTTTTTTCCCCTGAAAATTTGGGGTGCGGGTGGGACTTAGAAAATTTTGGACCAAAATCCGAAAAAAATTTTTTTTTGTTTTTTATGCATTTCTGTCAATTTTAAGACAAAAAAAATTTTTTTTTTTTTTTCCCCTGAAAATTTGGGGTCCGGGTGGGACTTAAATTTTGGACCAAAATCCGAAAAAAAATTTTTTGTTTTTTTTCTGCGTTTTGGTCAATTTTAAGACAAAAAAAAAAAAAAAATTTTTTCCCCTGAAAATTTGGGGTGCGGGTGGGACTTAGAAAATTTTGGACCAAAATCCGAAAATTTTTGTTTTTTTGTTTTTTATGCATTTCTGTCAATTTTAAGACAAACAAATTTTTTTTTTTTTCCCCTGAAAATTTTGGGTCCGGGTGGGACTTAAAAAATTTTGCACCAAAATCCAAAAAAAATTTTTTTTTGTTTTTTATGCATTTCTGTCATTTTAAGACAAAAAAGACATTTTTTTTTTACCCCAAAAATTTGGAGTCCGGGTGGGACTTAGAAAATTTTGGACCAAAATCCGGAAATTAGTTTTAGCGTTTTTTATGCGTTTTAAGAAGTAGTAAAAAATTTAGGCTGAAAGTACAATTTTTTTTTGTTTTTTATGCATTTCTGTCAATTTTAAGACAAAAAAAAAATTTTTCCCCTGAAAATTTGGGGTGCGGGTGGGACTTAGAAAATTTTGGACCAAAATCTGAAAAAAAATTTTTGGGGTTTTTTCTGCGTTTTGGTCAATTTTAAGACAAAAAAAAAATTATTTTTTTTTTACCCTGAAAATTTGGGGTCCGGGTGGGACTTAGAAAATTTTGGACCAAAATCCGAAAATTTTTGTTTTTTTGTTTTTTATGCATTTCTGTCAATTTTAAGACAAACAAATTTTTTTTTTTTTCCCCTGAAAATTTTGGGTCCGGGTGGGACTTAAAAAATTTTGCACCAAAATCCAAAAAAAATTTTTTTTTGTTTTTTATGCATTTCTGTCATTTTAAGACAAAAAAGACATTTTTTTTTTACCCCAAAAATTTGGAGTCCGGGTGGGACTTAGAAAATTTTGGACCAAAATCCGGAAATTAGTTTTAGCGTTTTTTATGCGTTTTAAGAAGTAGTAAAAAATTTAGGCTGAAAGTACAATTTTTTTTTGTTTTTTATGCATTTCTGTCAATTTTAAGACAAAAAAAAAATTTTTCCCCTGAAAATTTGGGGTGCGGGTGGGACTTAGAAAATTTTGGACCAAAATCTGAAAAAAAATTTTTGGGGTTTTTTCTGCGTTTTGGTCAATTTTAAGACAAAAAAAAAATTATTTTTTTTTTACCCTGAAAATTTGGGGTCCGGGTGGGACTTAGAAAATTTTGGACCAAAATCCGAAAATTTTTGTTTTTTTGTTTTTTATGCATTTCTGTCAATTTTAAGACAAACAAATTTTTTTTTTTTTCCCCTGAAAATTTTGGGTCCGGGTGGGACTTAAAAAATTTTGCACCAAAATCCAAAAAAAATTTTTTTTTGTTTTTTATGCATTTCTGTCAATTTTAAGACAAAAAAGACATTTTTTTTTTACCCCAAAAATTTGGAGTCCGGGTGGGACTTAGAAAATTTTGGACCAAAATCCGGAAATTAGTTTTAGCGTTTTTTATGCGTTTTAAGAAGTAGTAAAAAATTTAGGCTGAAAGTACAATTTTTTTTTGTTTTTTATGCATTTCTGTCAATTTTAAGACAAAAAAACAAAAAAAAAAAATTTTTCCCCTGAAAATTTGGGGTGCGGGTGGGACTTAGAAAATTTTGGACCAAAATCTGAAAAAAAATTTTTGGGGTTTTTTCTGCGTTTTGGTCAATTTTAAGACAAAAAAAAAATTATTTTTTTTTTACCCTGAAAATTTGGGGTCCGGGTGGGACTTAGAAAATTTTGGACCAAAATCCGAAAATTTTTTTGTTTTTTGTTTTTTATGCATTTCTGTCAATTTTGAGACAAAAAAATTTTTTTTTTTCTTCCCCTGAAAATTTTGGGTCCGGGTGGGACTTAAAAAATTTTGCACCAAAATCCTAAAATTTTTTTTTTTGTTTTTTATGCATTTCTGTCAATTTTAAGACTTTTTTTTTTTACACCAAAAATTTGGAGTCCGGGTGGGACTTAGAAAATTTTGGACCAAAATCCGGAAATTAGTATTAGTGTTTTTTATGCGTTTTAAGAAGAAGTAAAAAATTTAGGCCGAAAGTATTTTGTTTGGGAAAAAAATCTGTTTTTTATGTGTTTATCTCAATTTTGAGACGTTAAAGTGCAGGAACTGAAAATAGAAGGAAAATCCTGTGTATTGTGTGGGCACAATCGCTTCATCGAGTTGGTATATGCTTTTCTTAGGAGGGGCGTATGCAGCTTATTCAAGTCAAGTCCCTGGTTTGATATTTGGACTACCGGGGTCCGGGTGGGACTTAGAAAATTTTGGACCAAAATCCGAAAATTTTTTTGTTTTTTGTTTTTTATGCATTTCTGTCAATTTTGAGACAAAAAAATTTTTTTTTTTCTTCCCCTGAAAATTTTGGGTCCGGGTGGGACTTAAAAAATTTTGCACCAAAATCCTAAAATTTTTTTTTTTGTTTTTTATGCATTTCTGTCAATTTTAAGACTTTTTTTTTTTACACCAAAAATTTGGAGTCCGGGTGGGACTTAGAAAATTTTGGACCAAAATCCGGAAATTAGTATTAGTGTTTTTTATGCGTTTTAAGAAGAAGTAAAAAATTTAGGCCGAAAGTATTTTGTTTGGGAAAAAAATCTGTTTTTTATGTGTTTATCTCAATTTTGAGACGTTAAAGTGCAGGAACTGAAAATAGAAGGAAAATCCTGTGTATTGTGTGGGCACAATCGCTTCATCGAGTTGGTATATGCTTTTCTTAGGAGGGGCGTATGCAGCTTATTCAAGTCAAGTCCCTGGTTTGATATTTAGACTACCATGTCAGGTGAGCACCCTCAGGCCCCCTGGGGCCTCTTGTTTGTTGTATCAAGGGAGTTAACTGGTAGAGTGCTGGAAGCCCATATTTGGGCTTTATCCTAAAGTGCAGGTACCACAGGTTGAAGGCTCATATTCAGTGCATGTGCTTTGTATTATCTTTGAAGTGATATTATTAAGTCTAAGGGTTTGCCTTGTTACAATTTATGGGAGAGTGCCCACAGGCACTCTCCCATAAATTGTAACAAGGCAAAGACATGTGTACAAGATTTTGTGGTCAAAAATAATTTAGCACTCTACCAGTTAATAAGAAGTGCCCCTATTTTTGAAGCACACAGAATAGACAGGAATGTCTTAACTGGTCGGATACTGAATTATTTTTGGTCAGGAAGATTGGATGTGTAGTGACTCAGCGGTTATTACGGTATTGGACTTCAAAACATAAAGGTTCATGATTCAATCCACACCAGGAGTTAACTGTGTTGTGTCTATCGGCAAAGCACTGAATTCCGATTACCCATGTAGGGGCACACTGGTGCTGTGTGCTGAGGTGTACTGCACTTCGATGGTGCTTATGCAGAGTTAGTATGTTGGGGAGTCTCACTGCAGCTCAGTGGTTCTGTACGAGTACTCCGGCGTACTCCACCCAAAAACATTTTTCTTGCTCATATTTCATATTCAGTCAAGCACAAGTAATATTCTGTTTATATAAAATTGTTTTATTACAAATTATTGGAGAGCGTCTATGAACAGTTTCAGACCCCAAAAAGTATAACCCTCAACCAGTTAAATGCATATAGATTACAGATTTTAAATGACTGAAAATTATTGTGATCTGTCAAAAATTGTCATTTTTTTCTCAAAAATAGAATATTACCCCTCATTGGAACAAGCTCATTCCAATAAGGGATCATAAGCTATGCTTTTGAGGCAAAAAATGGAAATATTTAGTT
Organism: Pictodentalium vernedei; assembly: GCA_031216915.1. Lineage (NCBI taxonomy): Eukaryota > Metazoa > Mollusca > Scaphopoda > Dentaliida > Dentaliidae > Pictodentalium > Pictodentalium vernedei. Next base: position 425,282,712 of record CM062289.1, on the reverse strand, counting down.
ATTCAAAAACATTTTTTTGCAAGTGTTGTCTTCTATTCAGGTTAGGTAGAGGATTGACAGAATAAATTATAAGAATAAATAATTTTTGAAAAACATACACTATTTTCGAGTATGAAGAGACTGGTAATTGGTCTATAAATAATAATAACACTTTGGCCAGCCGCTGATTTGTCGCGGTTCCTGGACGAGAAGGCCATGGTTACACCTGAACTCCCAACTGCCTCCCTATTCCCACGCTTCTCCTCTCCTTCTGACACTCGGAGACGAACTGCTTGATGACATCCCTTGCCCCATTCTTCCCAATCTCACCGATTAGCATATTAACCCTCTCCTTTGAGTCTCCCCCTAACCACATGTCCTTCATTTTCCCATCCCACTTCCCCATTATACTCCCACTGAACCTCATTCTTTTAGACTGATACTTTGGGCATTCTAGAAGAAAGTGTTCCAGGGTCTCCACCACGCCCGAGTTACACATCTGGCGCTCCTTTTCACTGTTTTTCCAAATTTTTCCCCTCAGCTCCAGGGACCGCGACCTCAGCTTGAACAACAGTGACCCCCCAAAGGTGCCATCAAGGTACTCTTCAAAACCAGGCTTCTCTTTATCACGCAGGCCACCCAAATATCTCTTTGATTTGACCCCCTCTCGCCAATTACGGTTACAATCCTCCATGACCCTTTCTCTGACGATCTTTGTGCCCTGGTTTGCCCCAATGTCAAGGTCCGAGATCTCCAATGAGTAGTTTTCTACTAGCTCCCTCACTTGGACCATCCACCCCATCTTGATATTTGAGTTGAAAGTTCTCAGGAACATTATTTTACACCATCGGCTATCGGGGAGATTCACCAAATAATTAAGATAACCGAGTTTCAACAGGTCTATCCTGTCCTTGATCCTCATCCACCCAAGCTCACCCCTGATCACTTCTAGCGCTGCGGCATTACTCGAGCCTGTTATCCATCGGCCTGCATCGTTCTGCAGGATGTCCAAGCTCTTTACGGCTGTGTTGTTTAGGGGTACAACTTCCGTACCATATGTTATACTTGGCAGACCCACCATTTCCCAAATAGTTTTCCCCACGAAAACCTTATTGAAACTGTTTCTCCCTATAAGTTTCATTTGGTTAAGGATTCGCTTCCCCTTCAGAATCAGTTTATTTGTGTGGTTTCGGTAGATGCCTCTTCCTGTGATGTTTATATTTACCCCCAAATACTCGTAATCGATAGTCTCTCCTACCCTAAGAAGTCTACAGCTACCTTCCAGAGTGCAGAACTCCCCCACTCTCCACCTTCGAGTGGGGTCCACTTTGCGGCCCACGGGTATAACTTTGCTCTTGCTTTCATTAAGTTCGAGTCTCCGTTTGCTCCCATATTTCCCAACAATTCCCAGCATCTTCGCTAGCCCCTCTTCGCTTTCTGACACTAGCACCATATCGTCTGCAAAAAATAGCCCTGGGATCTTCAAGTCACCAACTGCAACTCCCTCGTCGCTTTGCAGGTATAAAGTGAATAGATTTAGCCCTCAGTGTCCTAATTTAGAAATAACAAATGGCTACAGGTGAAAGCATGTGTCTGAATATTCTGAAGAACATGTCTTTTATATTTTTCAGTCAAAGTCACCAAAAAGAAAATTGAAAACAACAGCACCAAAGGAAGCCTGGGCTAGCAATGGTGTATATGATACCAATTCATCTGGAGCATTCAATGGCATACCTACATCTGGTAAGATAATAGATGTTAATACAGTTGAACCCACTTATTGCCAATTAATGTAACTCTCTTAATTGTATATAACTTTCAGACACAGAACAATTTACCATACCCCTAATGTAAATTGAGAGAGAGTTCATCTTACAGGACAAACTGGATGTGGATTTCATTTTTGTGTCACTGCCCCACGAAGTGGGGAGCGACATATAGGGATTACTTTTGTCGTCTTGCGTTGTCTCCGTTGTCGTCCGCGTCACACTTTCTCTTATCCGCCACTCCTCTTTAACCTATGAATGGATTTTGATGAAACTTTCAGTGATTCTTTATCACATAATGGCATTGTGCACCTCCTATTTTATTTTTTGATCCACTGTATTTTTTTCCAGAGTTATGCCCCTTTTCCATTTAGAATTCTGTCTGAAATATTAAAATATAGTGCAGGCGACACACGTCTTCCATGAAAGACTCACATCTAAGTTTATTTTTGTAATTATTTCTTTGCTATCAAAAGTTCATAATTTATTTTATGTTTTAGGCCTCGGAATCTGCATAATAGCATGGGTGGTGGTAGTTCATCCCTTGCATTGCAAAGCCTTCTTGCACTGAATGAACAAATTTATCAATTTTATTAACTTGGGTAAAATATTTTAATTTCTTAAAGTTTGAATAAGTTATAAAAAGAGAGCATTCGGCAGCCAAAAGGACCATGCAGGTTGGTCTGAGAAACAGATTTTAAACTTTTTTTTAGGCTTAACGTGATTCCAAAGAGCCAGTAACTACAGTTTCATTGAAATTTAAACTAGGGCTGTCACAATTTTTTAATTTAGGAATCGATTAATCGTTGCAAATAATCAATTATAATCGATTAATCGTACATAGATGACCCCGTCCTCACATTTCTCTCTCTTTAAGTTGTTAAAAATGAAGTTCAAGTCATTTGACCTTCCTCAAGTAAACAACGAAGACGATCCTCTTTTAGGTACATTCAAAGGTTTGATGTTCTGAACTTTTTAACCGTCAGTGTAATAATCAAGACCGGTCATCAGTTGCGAACTTCGCAAGTTCACAACTGCTGACCGATCTTGATTATTACACTGATGGTTCAAAAGTTCAGAACATCAAAGCTTTGAATGTTCCTAAAAGGCAAATGCTTCTAACGGCTTCTTGAGATTTAACGTCGATGTTCTTGACCCTTTACCTTAAGAAACAATAGTTTTTTCATTTTTTTTTAATTATTAGACATCTAAAACGGGGTAAAATTTACCGATTCTTCGACAACGAAAAATACTAATCGATTTCGGCATGATCGATCAGCAATCGATCAATCAAATAATCGTGACAGCCCTAATTTACACATCTGAACATTTTAGGTAAAAACCTAAATGTAATTGTACATCATGTGCTGCCTATATCAGATAATTTGGGTAGAAACATACATGCTTTCTCATATTTTTTCAGGTCCTCAGATGCCAGAAGGACCATGTAATCCTACAAATTACTCTGGTACACAGATAAATGTTTGGGGTACTCCTGGTGGTGTGAGTAATGGTACACCAGGTTCATTAGTGATTGGTCAGCCTGTCCAGCCAGCTTCACCATACCCAGTTCAATACGGTTACCTAACAGAGAATATGATAGGGGTAAGCTATCCTAACTTTCATGTTTCTGTGTAGTTTTGACACCAAGTTTGCATACATTTATATGATGTATAACTGGTAGGAGGGTGGGGCCCTGCGAATCACATAATTTCGATTCGAATCGAATCGGGAATCAAATCAAGTCTGTTATTCAAAATCAGAGTAAACCTCGCATCGAATACAAGCATCTTGAAGTTCCAACTGATAAAATATTCCAACTACATCATAAAGGCATGCCTTCGTTGAATGCATGCCCTGATGATGTGAATTTTGAAAGAAGAGATGGGAATAAAATGTAAACTATACAAAACTCAACAGCAAAAACAATATCTATCACTGAATGTAAGTGTTGGGATGGGCCATGTTGGACTTGAATTAAAATGAGTGAAATATAGATAATCCCCAAGTAATGTTCAACCAATTACCAAAAATGGTCATAGACCGATTACCGGTTATTTGAGCTCACAATCGGCTGATTCTGATCCCGATTGTAATACCATGCACTACTAGACAAGTCGAGGCTCAAAAGAACTACATTAAACTAAACATTTTTCTTTATTGACTGGAGTCGTAGTAAAATTACCAGTCACGCACACTTGGGCGGTAAATGTGGCTCTCACAGAGCCACGTTTACCGCCCAAGTGTGCGCGACTGGTAATTTTACTGCGACCTGAGTAAATGGAGTACAGTCTTCACTTTCCTGGTAGGAACTGGTGATTGCCGCAAGTACGTTCAATTGTGAGCTTCAAGTCACTTGTCATTTAACTTGTGTATCCTGTAAAAGGGGCGTCTGGAGAGATTAAGCATACACACTGTGGTTCTTTTTTAACTTTATTGAATGGTATCATTGGCATCATTTTACATTAGCAGTTGAACAAGATAATAAAATGCGATTAATGAATCATTGCAAAATGTTTGGCAACAATCGGTTGAACCGATGTTCCAGGAGCCATTGCCGTTGTCATCCGATTACCTACAATCGGCCGATTGTGGTGGCCGGTTCCGATCATCGGTTGAACACTATCCCCAAGTCACAAGAATAGTATTATTATTGTAAATAATGACTCACATGTGCACTTTTATTTTTTAATAAATAGCCAATTTTAAAATAAAACTCGTAAAAAAGATTTTCAAATAGTTGTAAGAGCAACTTCTATGCTGGCATGAAAGGCCCTAAAAAACAGCAAAAAATGAGTTTAACCCTCAACCCAATGGAATCAGGGCTCGATTTAACTGGATTCGCAAAGCAGTTTTTGATTCAATTTTCAACTGTAGCCAATCAATTTCAAATGAAAAATCTTGTAAATAATAGGAAATGCTAATCCAAATTTATCCAAGTTAGAGAACTGCTATTCAATTTTTAAAAATTAAATTTACCCCTGAACGGAAATGACCGAAATAGGGCTGTCACGATCAATCGATTAATCGATTGTTGATTGGTCATGGTGAAATCGATTAGTATTTTTCGTTGTCGAATAATCGGTAAATTGTATCCCGTTTTAGATGTTTAATAAAAGAAAATTTGATGAAAAAACTATTGTTTCTAAAGGTATTGAGTTAAGAACATCGATGTTAAACCCCAAGAAGCCGTTGGAAGCATTTGTCTTCCAGGTACATTCATCAAAGCTTTGATGTTCTGAATCTTTGAACCGTCAGTGTAATAATCAAGACCGGTCGGCAGTTGCGAAGATTGCAACTGCCGACCGGTCTTGATTATTACACTGACGGTTCAAAAGTTCAGAACATCAAAGCTTTGAATGTACCTAAAAGTTGATCGTCTTCGTTGTTTACTTGAGGTAGGTCAGCTGACTTGAACTTCATTTTTAGCTCAACTTTGACGAAGTCAAATTTGAGCTATTGTCATGGCCTGTCGTCCGTCTGTCCGTCTGTCCGTACGTCAACAATTGGCTATGGCTCGGGCTAGAGGTCGTATTTATGAACCGATCTTTACGAAACTTCTTGTGTACCTTTGTTATGACCCTGGGACGGGAATGAGTGTTTTTAGGTGTGGTCTGAAATTCAAGATGGCTGCCAGTGGCCATTTTGTACCGATGATGCAAAAATCAGTTTTTTGTACAGAACTTCTGTATGAAAGTTCTGATTTGAATAAAGTTTTGTATAAATGTTTAGTACCATGGGATACATCACATATAATACGGGTTTTTTTCTCGTGCGTAAATTATGCAAATTAGACTGACTTTGATTTATTTAGTGTTACTTTCAGAGCTGTAAGTGCCAAGCTGCTATGGCTCGGGCTAGAGGCCGTATTTATGAACCGATCTTTACAAAACTTCTTGGGTACCTTTGTTATGACCGTGGGACGAGAATGAGTGTTTTTGGGTGCGGTCCGAAATTCAAGATGGCTGCCAGCTGCCATTTTGTACCGACGATGCAGAAATCTGTTTTTTGTACAGAACTTCCATATGAAAGCTCTGATTTGAATAATTTTTTGTATGAATGTTTAGTACCATGGGATACATCACATATAATACGGGTTTTTTTCTCGTACGTAAATTGTGCAAATTAGACTAATTTTGATGTTTTTTGGGGTTACTTTCAGCACTGTAAGTGCAAACGCCAATACGGCTCGGGCTAGAGGCCGTATTTATGAACCGATCTTTACGAAACTTCTTGGGTACCTTTGGTATCACCGTGGGACGAGAACGAGTGTTTTGGGGTCCGGTCCGAAATTCAAGATGGCCGATGGCAGCCATTTTGTACAAAATTAGGTGCAATCAGATTTTTGCACAGAACTTCCATATGAAAGCCCTGATTTGAATAATTTTTGTGTGTGAATGTTTAGTACCATGGGATGCATCACATATAATACGGGTTTTTTTCTTGTGCAGAAATTATGCAAATTAGATGAACTTTGATTTTTTCAGTGCGACTTACACACAGTAAGTACACATGTCAATACGGCTCAGACTAGAGTCTGTATTTATGAACTGATCTTCACGAAATGTCTTGGGTACCTTTGTTATCACCTTGGGACGAGAACGAGTGTTTCTGGGTGCGGTCTAAAATTCAAGATGGCTGCTAGTGGCCATTTTGTACCGAAATTAGGTCTAATCAGTTTTTTGTACACAACTTCTATACAGCTCAGACTAGAGGCCATATTTATGAACCAATCTTTACGAAACTTCTTGGGTACCTTTGTTATCACCGTGGGATGAGAGCGAGTGTTTTTGGGTGTGGTCCAAAATTCAAGATGGCCACCAGCAGCCATTTTGTACCAAAATTAGTGCAATCAGTCTTTTGTATAGAACTTCTGTATGAAAGTTCTGATTTGAATAAATTTTTGTATGAATGTTTAGTAACATGGAATACATCACATATTGTAAGGGGGTTCTTTTCGTGCAGAAATTATGCAAATTAGATGAACTTTGATTTATTCAGTGCTACTTACACAATGTAAGCACACATGTCAATACGGCTCAGGGTAGAGGCTGTATTTATGAACCGATCTTCACAAAACTTCTTGGGTACCTTTGTTATCTCCTTGGGATGAGAATGAGTGTTTCTGGGTACGGTCCAAAATTCAAGATGGCTGCCAGTGGCCATTTTGTACCAAAATTAGGTCCAGTCAGTTTTTTGTCACAAGTTCTATACAGCTCGTATTTATGAACTGATCTTCACAAAACTTCTTGAGTACTTTTGTTTTCACCTTGGGACAGGAACGAGTGTGTTTTGGGGTGCCTTTGTTATCACTGTGCTATGAGAACAAATATTTTGGGGTTCAGTCAGACCCACTCTGGGACTCAAAAGATTTTTTCTAGTTCAGCATCTGACAGTCACCCACCTTTACAATACTTTACCTCTACATTTGTTACAGGCAACGGTCAGTATTTATGTACAGACCGTTACAATACCTTATATGTACCTTTGTTATCAGGTCATTACCTAGATGTTTGTCATTGCTGTGTCACATACTATACATGTACATGTCTTTGTCTTGACAAGTTGAGCTACAGTGTCATTGACACTTTCATTATTGACTTCAAAGAGAGGGAGAGGAGTGGGGGTCATCTAGGTACGATTAATCGATTATTTGCGATGATTAATCGATTCCTAAATTGAAAAATCGTGACAGCCCGAGACCGAAACTGGCCAGTGATATTCACAAAAATCACCATTTAGTGTTCATTTTTTTGTTTCAGAAACATATCGCGTATGACCCCTCATTGGAACGAGTTTATTGAGCTCGTTCCAATGAGGGGTCATAAGCTATGTTTTTGATGTAAAAAAATATTCAAGAATTTTGTTTGCAAATGTTCACTGTCTTTTCATGTTTGGTAAAGGGTTAAGGTTATTTTTAATAACCACTCAGCAGGTTAATAGCTCACAAAATAGTCAGGACTGTCTTTTTTTAAATTGCAGAACCTCCATCCAGGGGACAGACCTGTTACTGTTGGAGACATGAAAACCCTTCTTGACAAAGGTCTAACAAAAACACCACGAGTTGAACAGCCAGCAATAGAATACAAACAAGCCTATGATGCTCCCCCACTCAAACCGTTTAGTCCAGCAAATGGTAAGTATACATGTTTCATTTTCAACAGTAGCTATGCTGGAAGCCCTTGTTAGGGCTTTGCTGAAGAGTTAGTACCATATCATAACCTTCATAATATTTTAATGTGTTAATTTGGTTAACCATTTGACAAATACAGATTATCATGATAATGTGCATGTCCTGTGATTTGTATCAGATTCGAGGTGGTGTCCAGAATGGGATCTCAACGAGCCGGCTTTGTCATTTAAACTGAGATTTACAAGCACAAAGATCAGTCAGATGTTAACTGATGAAGGGCCAAACAAAGAATGATTAATGGTGCCAATTTCGGGACGTCCTTGACACTGTGCATGCGCAGTAGTGGCGAAGTATGGAGGGCCATTCAGGACATGATTTCTTTGGTTTTAGATGCAAATTTTGGGGATTGGGGGTCAAAAGTTGTGTTTGGCCCTAGATTTTTAAGAGTTAGCCTTGGGGCAGTGGAACCTTGGGAAGTGGAGCAGTGTGATGTGAAGCGGAACAGGACACACCCTGGTTCACTGCTGATGTCAAGTTGATATCCCACAAGCTCTACTGAAAAGTGATGAAACACATCCTAGCTTGTGGCTTCCTCAAATGGCAATACAGTAGAATCCTCTTAATTGAATATCTATTTTGCCAGTGAAAATTATTCAATTAACAGGGATTTGGTCAGTTTCCTGTGTTCTGGAGGTAAACTGAGCATTTATTCTATTATATCTTGTTTGACAGAGCTCATAGAGCTCTGTCAAACAAGATATAATAGAATAGATGTCTGTATTGGATGTATGAGGCCAAAAAGGTTGATAAATAAGGGGAATTTGGTGCGTGTCACAGCAATTTTTTTGACATATTCAAAAATTTATATACAATTAACAGGAGTTTACTCTACAACCCATATGCAATTAACAGATCAAATTTGTACTGAAGGTATGGTAAATGGTTTTGTGTTTGAAAATTATATTCAATTAACAGGGATATACAACTAAGAGATATCCAATTAAGTGGGCTCCACTGTATATCTATTGCACTTGGTTCTGATAGCATTCTTAATTGAGATTCAAAATAGTCCATCATTTAAAAAAGAGAAAAAAGGTTGTCATTTAAAAGAAACTAAATAACACTATCCACTAATAGGATTTAGACCTATAAAAAAAATTTCTTGTTTCTCAATTTTCCTCATTTTTATGATGAGGGAGGGAGGGAGGCTTTTTTAAAAAAGATTTTTTTCATTCCCAAAAGAGTTCTGAAAATAGATGAAATCAGAAATTAAACTACTTACTCCATTTTGTGGCAGACCAATTCTTTCAGCAGTGACAATTTCCTATAAGGTAGTTGAAAATTTAACAAACTATATCTTGTTTGACAGAGCTCTGTGAGGGGCACGGTGGCAACCGTTTCTCGTCAGATCACGGAAGTTAAGCAACGTCGAGCCCGGTTAGTCCTCGGATGGGTGACCGCCTGAGCGATCGATTCAGATTCCCGCGTTGTGTCCTTGGGCAAGGCACTTAACCCCGATTGCCCACATGTGGACACTATGTACTAAGGCGTACTGCACATCAATGGTGCGCATGTCTTCAACCAATCTAACCCTGATTGTGCTGCAGTGCGGAGTAACGATGTTGGGGAGCTGGCAGCTGCTCGTCGTTGCTCGGTGGTTCTCTCCGGGTACTCCGGCTTCCTCCACCCGTAAAACTGTCACAGTCATGATTAGCCATTGTGCATAAGTATGTAACCTTAAACACCAATAAATAAATAAATAAATAATACAGAGCTCTGTGAGCTCTGTCAAACAAGGTATAGTTGGTTAAATATTTGTCCTACAAGTGCAAAATAGTGTAATAGTACAGATTACCAGGTGAAAAAAATAGGATGTGCGTGAGAAACAAGATTTTTTTTAGTAGCCTTATGTAAAAAAAAGGTAATAAATTGAAATGATAAGGCCTAAAAAATAAAAAAATCTATTTCTTAGGCCCTCCTGCATGGTCCTTTTGGTTTCCGCATGCTCTCTTTTTATAACCAATTTAAACTTAAAAAAAAATAAAAATTAAATGGTTTATGTCTGATATTTTACCCAAGTTGAAAAATTGATGAATTTGTCCCTTGAGCGCAAGAAGACTTTGCAATGATTTAGCATTGCAAAGCCTTCTTGTGCTCAAGGGATGAAATAAACCACCACCCATGGTATTCTGTAGATTATGAGGCCTAAAACTTGAACCAAGAACATAAACTTTTGATGGCAAAGAAGAAATTACTGAAATAATAAATAAAATAAAAAAAACGCTCGTCCGCATGCAATTTTACAAATAATGGCCTGAGAAACAGAAGATCTACTTTGTGTGGCCTAAAATATACTTTTTTTTTTATTCCAGGTGACTACAGGGAACAGCTTCTACATGTTTATGCTCACATGCTAGAATTTTGTAAATCACATGGAGAATTCAGGTTGGGTGTTGCTCAACCAAAAATGGGAAAGGTATGTTTTGACTTCTTGAAAATATGATGGCAGATTTGCTGAATAAAAGTCTGACTTCAGTTGTAATCTTGTTTGTTTTGTTTCATTGGTCTTTTTTCTAGTCAGTTCGTCCCCTGAGTTCCGAGCAGGCACACAGAACACATTGGAACACATGGGACGAATTGTCTAGAAACAAACAACAAACTGACTATAAACAACTGTTAAGATTATATGACAGTTTCTTTTTAACTAGAATTTAAACTAATAATGTCATGGCACCTCACATATAATATCAGAAGGGAGAAGACTTGACATCTTCCATGTATTTTGATACAATTACTCTAGTTCAGATACCCCCAAATCCAGAATAATAATACACTTTGACAAGGTTGCCCTAATCCAGAATAAATGCACAGTGACAAGATTGTTTAGTTCTAAAATTCAATGATATAATCCAAGAAGTTCGGACACTTCTCTAAAGGTTAACCCTTTACCCAACGAATCGCACGCATCCACGCACGTAATATGCAAATTCACCAGCTGAAAATATATTATTCTTCAAAAAATTTCAACAAAACCATATCATGTGACCCCTCTTTGGAACGAGCTCATCAAGCTCGTTCCAAAGAGGGGTCACATGATATGGTTTTATTGAAATTTTTTTTAAAAAATGATATTTAAAATAATAAATTTTGAAATCGTCTGCATTGGGTAAAGGGTTAAAACTAACCTGAACGGTTTCTTCCCTTGTGGGAGTCAGAAGCATAAAGTTTTTACCCTTTTTATACTTTTTTGTTGTTGACGTCATAATGTAACTCCTCAAATACTTTCCACTCAAACCTGAGCTTTTCCAGTGTTTCATTGATGACATTTTCCTGATCTGGACCCATGCTGAAAGCAAAATAATTGAGTTTGTAAAACTCTTCTCATTTGACGATAAAACCACTCTACAACAAAAAAGATCAAAGGAAAACACAAATAGATTCCCTTTGAATGTACATACAACCCAGATAGCCACAATATAGCCATAGATCCTGAAAGTGACCTTAAACAGCAATGGATAAATAAGTATTAACCCTTTACCTAATGTAAAAGCCATATTTTTATACTGTACCAATGACCCAGACATAGCTGGTGCTAACTCTTAAAATATAGGGCCAAACACAAATTTTGCCCCCCAATCCCCAAAATTTGCATCTAAAACTAAAGAAAACATGTCCTGAGAGGCCCTCCACACTTCGCCCCTACTGCGCATGCGCAGTGTCAAGGACGTTCCGAAATTGGCGCCATTTATCATTCTAAGTTTGGCCCTTCATCAGTTAACATCTGACTGATCTTTGTGCTTTTAAATCTCAGTTTAAATGATGCCAGACACATAAATATTAGTGAAATGGTGATTCTAAGGAGGATAGAAAAGGAGGAGAGGAAAAGAATGTGTGACAGAATATTATCAGGGCTGTAACTTAAAATTTTTTAATGAAATTATGTTAAGTTACCTATTTTCAAGGCAGCAGCCATTTTGTTGTCATTCTGATTATTTAGTTACACTGTTTTTTCAAGTGTTTTTCCTCTCTCCCTGTCCTTTAAGTTCCCCCTTGCTATTCTCCCATGCTTTTGGCATAATTTCTGTAATTATTATTACTAAAATTTCTTGGGAGTTTAGCTGAATAACAGAATGAATTCTGTTCTTTCCCCATGTTTACGTCTTCACCTACGGGTGGTTAGGCGTTGTGTTCTGCATCTACCATCTGATGTTCTGCAGTTTCTTCCCTGGAAGTCTCTGTTTTGCATCAGATGGTGTATTTTTGGTAACTGATTTCGGGCCTGGGTGCCTGGAGTCTTATTTTAGTGTTTTTACACTCATTGTTTACATTTACAACAGCCCTCTGTGTGAGGGGGGGATTTCTAAATAATAATATCTTTATGTTATTTCAATCATAACTAGATACATTATTATTGTTCGTAAGTGTTGAATAAATTGTTTAAAATATTTTTAAAATTTTTGTCCACACTTAGGCTTGGGATCCATTGGGGCTCAACGTTACTTTTCAGAAACTTGGGCTGTTCTGAAAAAATATTTTTTCAAAATATTTTGATTTCAATTATTTTTTCTATATTAATGGATCATATTATTATTATGTATTTTGATTGCCAGGGGTTAGTGCGAGTACCAGGACTTGTTTTCTTTTCACATTGAAAGGATATTGATCAATTGTTTTAAGAGGAAGTCTTCCTCTGACCTTATTATCATTCTATATGTGGTCAGTGTACTCGCATTAACTCCGATTCTGTATCCTATGATTTCGATGACAATATGGGAAGCGTATGTCACGGTATGTTGTTGGGGATTTGGACACTCCGGTCCTTTCCCCGCAGGGTCACTCTACTTTATCAATTTCTATTTCAGACGATCAAGATTAGGGTGATGTATCTGTGATGTCTTCCAACAGTGTGCCTCCGTCGTCACAATTAATGAAGGGCTAGCGGAAAAGTGCTCATGTAATACGCCAATTGCCTAAGAGGACCCTAGTAGGTTCGACGGCCTTTGACGTCCGCTAGCTCGCCCGGTGTAGCGTCCATTCACCGAATGGTTCGGCAGCCGGGTTCGTCCGTTGCGGTCTAGAAGGAATTTTGGGGTGATGCGAGCACTATAAAATTAACTTAATGCACACCCAGTGACGGCGGATCGGAGGGAGAACGGAGGAAGCCTTTTAGTCCGGTTCATAGCTCGTTCCGGTCCATCCGGACGGCAAGCGAGAGAGGCCCCTCTCTCGTTCAACAACATCTGGCCCCAGATGTTGTGGTACAAATGTGTCGTTAGCGGAGCATACGTCCGTCGCTCGGGACGCTCCGTTGTATAGGCAGTCCGCTGAGACTGCTAAGGCTTCCTCTTCTCGTCAGCGCACACGACCGCACCTTGGCTGCGTGACCGCCGATATATTACCAGCTTCGCCGATCAAGGATTCTTCGGCGACCAGGTCACACCATCCGGCAGCCAGGGATTCGAGACCGATGGACTCCGGACGTTCGCATAGGAAAAGTATGCGGGAGCCATCTGATGCGGAGCTGCCCTCGGCGAAGCAGCGATAGACTGCGCCTCCGCAGGTCTCGACGCCGGACATTCTTGTGCACATAGCACAGCTTATCGCAGCATCCCAGCAGCCGACAGAAACGGTGTCGGATCGAGAATTATCCGACAGCGCTGGGTTGGTAGCCGGGGACTCGAGGCCTGCAGACTCCGGACGTTCGCATAGGAAGTATGCGGGAGTCAACGTACACGGAGCTTCCAGCGGCAATGCATCGTAAGTCCGCTACTGCACAGGCCTCGGGAACGGACGTGCTTTCCTTAATAGCACAGTTTATCGCAGCATCCCAGCATCAACTGAATCTGTCGCATATATTTTATCCGACGATGCTGGGTCGGGACGCTCCGCGGAAGCGGGTACGGACGTCCGAAAGTTTCATCCGGTCCGACGGGATACCGAAAGGGATTCGGTGGATTTCAAGCTTTCCCTTTCGGAACAACATATGCTGCGATGCCGGATAAGAAACTGATAGCGTCGGTGGACTTAGAAATTTTTGGTTCGGTTCAGGGACATCGTCCCTCAGTTCCGACATAGTCCAATAATGTCACACAAACTTTCGAATTATTGAACGACGCTTTATATATTATTATTTTATGCTTGCTATCCAAGCATTTCTGGTTTCTTGTTTGAAGAGTTATGGAGATGTCTTTCAAAAGTGTGCCTCTGTCGTCATAGTTAATGAAGAGTTAGCGGCAATAAGTGCTCATGGAATATGTCTATCGCTTACGGAGTGACATTCGCTAGCTCACCCGGTGTAGCGTACATTCATCGAATGGTTCGGCTGCCGGGTTCGTCCGTTGCGGTCTAGGAAGGAGATTTGGGTGATGCGAGCACTTTAATTACTTTAGTACTCACCCAGTGACGGCAGATTGAGGACAGATCGGAGGAAGCCAACAACATAGGGGACCGCATGTTGTGGTTCAGATATTTTACATTCGGAGCATATGTCCGTTGTTTGGGACGCTCCGTTATATTGACAGTCCGAGAGACTGTCTTTAATGCTTCCTCATCCTCACAGCAGGGCACACGACCGCACATTGGCTACGTGACCTCGAGTATCCGATCAGTTTCGGCATTCAGTGATTCCACAGCGAATAGGTCGCGCCATCCGGTAGCCAAGGGACACGAGGCCTATACACTCCGTTCGCTCGCATATTGGAAGTATGCACGGGGTAACGATCTCTGAGCTTCCTGCGGCAATGCATCGTAAGACCGCTGCTCCTCAGGCCTCAGTGACGGACGTGCTATCCGAGTTAGCACAGTTGTTTCGCAGCATCCCAGCAATTGACGGTTTCTCGGTCGAATCAGGAATTATCCGACGGCGCTGGGTCGGTGCGGTCCGCGGTTGCATCAAGCTACGGACGACCGAACGCTTTATAGGGTCCGACAGGATGGCGAAAGGGATTCGAAAGATTTCGAGTTTTCCCTTTAGTAGTATCGGAAGATGCCTTTCATATCTTCTGGCATTTCTTCCAGTGATTATTTTTCGGACTTCATTGCTGCGATCTTGGATAAGAGACTTATAGCGTCATTGGACTCGGATTTTTCGATCGGTACAGGGACTTTGTCCCTGACTTACCGACGCAGTCCAATATTGTCATTACAACATATGTTTTATTTTTCGACGCTATATATTTATATATATATACAAGCCTGCTACTAAGCATGATAGTTTAGTTTCTTGTCCGCGTGGCTCATTTCTGCCATTTTATCTTTTTTACATATAGTTTATTTTGGCAGAGCAGGGCATACCGAGAGTTCATATGCGTCTAGACGGTGTGATTAAAGACTGCATATATTCTTTTTCGCCGTTATGTCTTTTCCAATTTCAATGTTGGGAACGACATTATGTATAGTAGACTTAACTTAGACGCTTTATTATACGTAATCCGCCTTACTGAGGCGTTATCATTACGTCTTCAAGAAAAGATTTACGGGATATTATTCTCAATGTAATTTCTTTTGAGGGCAGTAGTTTGTTCACGTATAACTCCGCCCTTCAGTGGCTGATTGGAGTTGGTTAGACGTGATGCAGCCCTAGCTACATCCACGCGTGGATAGTAGGTTAAGAACTCTCTCAGAGTCGCTTCGTTCTCGGAGGAGCTTCTCTTCGACGGCAACTTTCCGGCAATCCATGAATTGCTTGATTATACATTCTCTTGTCTATCTAGTGTTACAAGAGATTCAGACTGGGGCAAACATTCGGTGGTTGACTCAGAGAGTGCCGCCGCAGTTGCCGGACCCGAGTGTGGCTGTTATGACGGTTGCCAGTCAAACAGATTGGGATATATACTGATCCCTACGGATTCGAAGTGCCAGGGTCTTTGGGTTCCGCAGTCTTTTAGCTATCAGTTTAACTTCCGCGGAATAATGTTTTTTAGGCTTGCTTTATGTCATTGCATGAACATTATTCAGAAACGCATGCCCAAATTCCTGTCCTTTAATTCGACAGTAGTGGCGTATCTCCGGAACCAGGGAGGCACTCTTTCGTTTCCGTTATTCAATTTAATGGAAAGAATCCGTCTGTTGGTTATAGTACACCAAGTTCAGTTTTGGTCCGTCATATTCTGGGTCGTCTGATTGTTTTATCGCACTCCCGTTCTCTTACGGGTCGCTTGTTGCTGTCAGAATGGACTCTCAACAAACAAGTATTCAATCAGATTTGCTATCTATGGGAGCGCCCAATGATGTTTTATTTATGACACAGTTTGCTAATCAATTGCAGACGTATGTGTTGGCTTGTCCAGATCTCTGAGCTAATACTGTTAACGCTCTATTGATCTATAGGACGGAATGATAGGATACGCGTATCCTCCGGCGCTGTTGTTTTAGCAGGTATTGCTAAGATAAACAACCACAATACATTTCTGTTGATAGCATCTCTATCTTCACAGAGATCATGGGTAATTTACTCTCTTGTCTACTGTGGATCTTAACGTGAAATCTTCCTCTATGTGAGGATCTTTTTTCACTGGGTAAATCGTGTCATCTTTATCACAACCAGCAAGGTCGCAACCTTCATGTATTCCGTTGTGTGGTCCGTATTGCATTGTAGCACTGTACTGGACGAGCTTTGGACGCGATTTCTTACTATAGGAGATCCTCTTCTTCGCTATTCTATGCGACTAAAGTGGAGGCTCTTCCGTCGTGGTGTAGGGATCATTATGTTCATATGGTTGATCCCTCCATACTACTCATTGCTATTTTTTAGTATACTTGTTTCACAAGATCTACTGCAGCCTGTTGTTATTTAGGTTATAGGTTTATGTTACCTCATACCTATGCACTCTACGATAGTTTACAATTGAGTCTTTTGTCTCTTTATCTAAGTCAGTTAGTAACTTTTTGATAAATAGACTTAGAATCTTTAGATTAAATTCCTATACGGATTTTAACTTCAGGTTCTTATTTACCTAAGTAATCATTTGAGCCTCTGGAAACAGTAGTTTTCAAATTCTGACCTTTTAGACAGTAATTCTGTTGGTGTCTCTTTTACTGTAGAGTCAGTGAGTTTCATGCACTATCGATGGATGATTTTCACTTTCATAGTTTCGGAATCAATACTTCCGTTACTATTTAGGTTGGATTGTTGCATAAGAGTTAGGCTCCTATTATCCGGAACCTATTATTTTAAGGTCCTTCCGTCTTCGTATGGGCATAGGCCTTTACTCTTTCCGGGTACAGTTATGTATTTATAAACAGATATCTGTTTATTACAAGGGCGTAAGCTTCTTCTGTCTTTGATGTCTAGTAGAAGGACGTTACGCTCCATTTTATTGTTAATGGATTCTATTAACTAGCGTACTGCTTATGGTATATCATTGGCTTAGCAGTTGTGCTTAAGATTTCGGCTCATGAAGTAAGAGTTCTTCTACTTCTTGGGCTTACATTAATAGTGTTGCTATTATAGATTTTTGAAGGCTGCTCATTGCGCTCAGCCATCCATTCATGAATTTTATCTCAGAAATATCGAGTCCATTTCTGGAGGCCTCTATTGTTAGGTCTATTATCTACTGCTCAGAATGTCATTCACTTAACAGTTGCTACTATAGCTAGGTAGGCTGTCTGTTTCGGCAGTGTCTCCGTTCGGCTGCCCTCTTCGCTCTGGGCTATTTGACCCAGGGCAAGAAAAAGGGGGGGGGAGGGTGTTCCCTTGGGTCACCTGTTTTTACTATGAAAACAAGGGGATACCTCCTCCGGAGTTAGTAATTCTGAGCTGTTATTGGGATGGTTGTTTAGTGAGAAGTTTAAGTTTATAAAATTCATTCAAGTCTTAGTTTTTAAAGTATAGCTTTTGAATATTGCATATGTCAACGGACATGATTATGCAATTCTCACACACTTTTAGGAGTATAAGAGTCTCTATTCTCTAGACTTACTTTATTATTGGCTTACTTTAAAAATTATTAGTATAAGGATTATTGGATATTAATAGAGTACATGGATGTATGAAGCTCAATTTTTGGAAGGTGTTGTATCTTTCTAATTTATCATAAATAAGAAAGATACATGTAAGGCCTATTACTTCATTTCCCTACAGGGGATGACTCTATTTTATTTTATTGAGCGTATTCCATTTTGCTCTATGTCCTTGGCCCTCCAGCCTTTTTACTATTCAGCTATGTCTGGGTCATTGGTACAGTATAAAAATGTTAAAAAATTTATAGTAATTTATATATTTTTTATACTTACCAATGACCCAGACGGGGATGGCCCTCCCAGGAGTTGGGAACTCTTGCCTCCCCGCTGAGCACATAGCGCTTACCAGGCACTGGTTATTAGAATGATAAATGGCGCCAATTTCGGAACGTCCTTGACACTGCGCATGCGCAGTAGGGGCGAAGTGTGGAGGGCCTCTCAGGACATGTTTTCTTTAGTTTTAGATGCAAATTTTGGGGATTGGGGGGCAAAATTTGTGTTTGGCCCTATATTTTAAGAGTTAGCACCAGCTATGTCTGGGTCATTGGTAAGTATAAAAAATATATAAATTACTATAAATTTTTTAACATCTTAGCAAAATTATTAACAAAAGTGCCATTCAAATTTTATTTTTTTAATTAAATTCTTCCTCCAAAACATAACTTATGACCCTCATTGGAATGGGTTTATTGGTCTCATTCCAGTGAGACATCAAAAGCTATGTTTTTGAGATTTTTTTTAGTAATTCAAGAGTCAGGGTCAGGCAATTATGAGCATGCTGCCCACTTTAGAGGAGTCTTATGCTTGACATTTGTTACCGGGTTATATTTTAGCTTGCTACCATAGACGAGCACTGCTCTACATCCTGGGGTCCACTCAGTAGTGCATAACCATTGCAAATGGATGTCATTGTGGGGATAAATAAAGAAAGTTGTAAATTGTTAATTTTTGCTTGTATCTGGTCAATGTCCAGTCTGCCCCTCCCCTCCCCCAAAAGAAAAAAAAATCTAAGTTGGTAGAACGTTATAAAATCTATATCAGGTACAAAATGCAAGCTCCATATTTTCAAAAATGCCAAAATGCATTGTCTTCAAAGAGAGACAAGAGAGGTGGAGAGATTAACTTTCGTCTTCATATTGGTAAAATAGGGCCTGGTAACTAATGCTTGGGGTGATGGATCTCTTTAGGGAGCAACACTGGTATAAATGATTGGCTAAATTTGACTTTATACTGTCATGATATTCCCACCAATCCATAGATACTTTAATTGACTTTAAGCACCTTGTAATTAAATGAAGATTAAATAAATACTTTAACCCTTTACCCAACGTAACGGCCAAAACCGGCCAGTGCTATTCTCAAAAATCGCCAATTAATTTTCAAAATATTTTCATTTTTTGTATCAAAAACATAGGTTATGACCCCTCGTTGGAACGAGCTCGTCGAGCTCGTTCCAACGAGGGGTCATAACCTATGTTTTTGAGACAAAAAATGAAAAAAATTAGTTATTCAAGAATTTTTTTTGCAAGTGTCATCTGCTTTTCATGTTAGGTAAAGGGTTAAATGATCTATTGTTCATTGCCTTATTTGCTCTGAAACTGCCACATGTTTTTCTGTTAAAAAAAATTATGCATGTAAGTTTCAAGCAGTTTATACTGTTTTCAGAAGCAACAATTTCCCATAATGCAGTTTGATATTTAACCCAATATACCTTGTTTGACAGAGCTCAGTGAGTTCTGTCAAACAAGATATAATGGGTTAAATTCATAGTTAAACAAGAGAAAAACAAAGTGATTGGAGAAAATTCTGTTGCACTACTAGAGTTGTGGGGGTTAAGGTACCAGTATTATAATACATTGTAATTTATATTTTAGATGTTGGAGGGTAAATTTACAGATGATGGTGATGGGTATAAACTAACAGTAGTAATGGCAAAACCTGGAGTTCCCAGTGAGTAACAATGGATTGCATGGAGCTTGTTTAGCATTACACTTGGAATTTTAAACCATTATTGTTCCAGTTTCAATCTGTGATATATTTATGTTATAAGTAGAAATTTTTCTCTTTAACAGGACAAATATAAGCTTCTAATTGAAAAAAAATATTTACTCTTAGATTTTGCTTGTATGTGAAAAAGCAGGAAGCGATCACTTCTTAAGGTCACCAGGGTTTTACAGTCAACTCTTTCTTGTTCCGAAGAAGACCCATCATAGATCAGAGGTATCTGAACCTTTCCACCTGAACTTCAAAATTCAGCCTGGAAACGTCAGATCTGTAAGGAGCACTTTTTACGAGATCGACTTTGCATCCATTATAGATCTTGAGGAAGCTTTCGCATTCTAACACATCCTCATTCCTGCAGTTATCTTTTCCTCTTTTGTTTATCAGTTCAAGTTGATGACGTTTGGGTTAAACATATCTCCTGAAGTTTTCACCTGTCTGATGAATCAAATGATCTCATATCACTGGATGCATTCATTCGGGACTTCTATGGTGAATCTAGATGTCATTCTCTAGATCATAGTGTAGTCATTAGCTTGTTTTTCTCAGTTCTCTCTTTAACCCTTTACCCAACACAGACGATATCAAAATTTATTATTTTAAATATCATTTTTTCAAAAAATTTCAACAAAACCATATCATGTGACCCCTTGTTGGAACGAGCTCAATGAGCTCGTTCCAATGAGGGGTCACTTGATATGGTTTTGTTGAAATTTTTTGGAAAATAATATATTTTCAACTGCTTAATTTGCATATTACGCGGACGGATGCGGGCGATTTGTTAGGTAAAGGGTTAAGAAAGATCTGAGTGACACTACATATAAGCCTACCCTGTTTTATTTTTGAGGCAGTAAACTTAATTATTGTAGATTTGAATATTCATAACATTGAGCCTAAAAAATTTAAACATCTGTTTCTCATGCCCTCCCACATGGTAATTTTGGCTGCTGCATGCTCTCTTTTTATAACCAATGCAAACTTAAAGAAAATAAAAATTAAACAGTTTATGTCTTAATAAAATTGATAAATGTGTCCCTTGAGTGCAAAAAAACTTTGCAATCATTTAGCCTTTTAGCACTCAAGGAATGAAATACACCACCACCACCCATGCTATTCTGCAGATTATGAGGCCTAAAACTTAAAACAAACCAAGAACATGAACTTCTGATGGCAAAGAAATAATTACAAAAATAAAAAATAAAATAGAAAACTTCCAACCTACATGCAATTTTACAAAAAATGTCCAGAGAAAAAGAAGATCTACTTTATGGACGCTTAGTTTTGTTAACTACTGTAGAGTTAAAACACCATATTTGTGAATATTTGCTTTTGTTAATGAAATACCGCTACATGAGTGGCTACTGACAAGAGCTTTCTGAACTCTAAGTATTAGTGTTTCATATGACAGCATTTCATCATTTCTATATAAAATATTTAGGTATTGAGCTGTAATATATTCGTGGCTGACAGAGTGACCTTGTGACAAAAACTGTTGAAATTGAGTTGAAATATTGTTTTTTAGCTCAACTTTGACGTAAGTCAAATTTGAGCTTATGCCATGGCCAGTTGTCTGTCTGTCCGTCAACAATTCAATATGGCTCGGGCTAGAGGCCATATTTATGACCCGATCTTTACGAAACTTCTTGGGTACCTTTGTTATCACCGTGGGACGAGAACGAGTGTTTAGTTTAAACAATATTTATTTCAGAAAACATGTTGAAGAACAGATTACATATTAACACAATAGTACATAAACTGAAGTGGATTCAGCAGTAAGCTTGTTTAGCTTATGCAAGGCTGTCTCCGAGGTATGCTCGTCCAGGTCAACAAGTGTTTTGGGGTCCGGTCTGAAATTCAAGTTGGCCGATGGCAGCCATTTTGTACAAAATTAGGTGCAATCAGATTTTTGCGCAGAATTTCCATATGAAAGCTCTGATTTGAAAATTTTTTTGTATGAATGTTTAGTACCATGGGATACATCACATATAATACAGGTTTTTTTCTCATGCGTAAATTAAGCAAATTAGACTAACTTTGATGTATTTAGTGTTACTTTCAGCACTGTATGTGCAAATGCCAATACAGCTCGGACTGGAGACCGTATTTATGAACCAATCTTTACGAAACTTCTTGGGTACCTTTGGTATCACTGTGGGATGAGAACGAGTGTTTTGGGGTCTGGTCCGAAATTCAAGATGGCCGATGGCAACCATTTTGTTCAAAATTAGGTGCAATCAGATTTTTGCGCAGAACTTCCATATGAAAGCGCTGATTTGAATAATTTTTTGTGTGAATGTTTAGTACCATGGGATACAGCACAGGGTAGAGGCTGTATTTATGAACCGATCTTCACAAAACTTCTTGGGTACCTTTGTTATCACCTTGGGACGAGAACGAGTGTTTCTGGGAGCAGTTCAAAATTCAAGATGACCGCCAGTGGCCATTTTGTATCGAAATTAGGTCCAATCAGTTTTTTGTCAACTTCTATACGTCTCGTATTTATGAACTGATCTTCATGAAACTTCTTGGGTACCTTTGTTATCACCTTGGGACAGGAACAAGTGTTTTTGGGTGTCTTTGTTATCACTGTGCTATGAGAACACATATTTTGGGGTTCAGTCAGACCCACTCTGGGACTCAAAGATTTCTTTTCTAGTTTAGCATCTGACTGTCGCCCACCTTTACAATACTTTACCTATACATTTGTTACAGGCTACGGTCATTTTTATGTACAGACCATAACAATACTTTATATGTACCTTTGTTATCTGGTCATTACCTAGATGTTTGTCATTGCTGTGTCACATACTATACATGTACATGTCTTAACAAGTTGAGCTACAGTGTCATTGACACTTTCATTTTTTGTTTGTATTGCATTAGAAAAGGTACCTCCAATTTGTACTATGCACAAGTTTGTATCAAGTGTCAAAATCAGGGTTGCTTCCAGAAATGTCTTGGCTACCTTGTGTAAATATGATTTGAACAAAGTTAACAGCTTACTGATGTATGTGTCCAATCACTTGGTCATTCATAAGAGATGGGCATGATTGAGTGCATTGCACCTGGCAATGCTTTAAAACTGCAATGAGCATGCACAAAACATCACTCTCACATAAAATCTGGAGTGTATTCCAATTTACTGTAATTATAAAACTGCCACAGACGAACAATAGAACATACTAGTCCTGGACAACTATGTCTCCATTAACCCTTTACCCAACGCAGACGATATCAAAATTTATTATTTTAAATATCATTTTTTGAAATTTTTCAAACAATTTCAACAAAACCATATCATGTGACCCCTCGTTGGAATGAGCTTGTCGAGCTCGTTCCAACGAGTGGTCACATGATATGGTTTTGTTGAACTGCTGAATTTGCATATTACGCCGACGGATGCGGCCGCTTCGTTGGGTAAAGGGTTAAGTTTTGTAGTTATATTAAAGTTTTTGAAAGCAACTACAAGGCTGAAAACAATATGTGCTGTGCCGTTCATATTCCTTATCTTAATGACTACACTGAAAGTTTATAATTTTGAAATCTGTTCAATTTGAAATTGTATAAAATTTGTTCTGAGAAATTGCTCTTTGGTTTTGGAAATATTTTTAATAGTCCTAGCTCCAGTGTGAAGGTCACAGGTCATTTGTTTCTTTGTTCCTCTGTGCTAACTTTGTCTGGTCCATAAAAAAATTATTCAATGGACTGATTTGTTTGTTCATTTTCCCACAAAGTTTGCTTATGACCCAAGTGAGTGCTTGACTGAAGATCATAGCTCTAAGGACAAGGTCACAGACCATTCCTTTGTATCTACATTCTAATTTTGTCCTGTCCATAAAAAAATTGTTCAGTGGACCAATCATCTTCATCCTTCATGCAAAGATTGTTTATGATCCATGGGTGTGTCATGAATTTGACCCAAGTTCGTAACTTCAAGATGAAGATCACAGACCATTTGTTGGTTTGTTTCTTCATTCTAACTTTGTCCAGTCTATAAATGTTTTTTTGTTCAAGGTCTCATCATGTTCATACTTAACACAAGTCATGACGCCCCCCCCCTCCCCCCGAGGGTATGTCATGACCTGACCCAAGGTCATAGTTCCAAGGTCAGGTCATCAACAATCCATTTGTTTCTTCATCCATTCTGATGTTGTCCATTCAATTGAACATTAATAAAATGGATTGGTCAAGGTCACAAACTGTCCATTTGTTTGTTTTTTTTTATTTAATTTTATTTGTTTTACTAGGATTGGCGAACAAGTTATGCAACTTATATTAACGCCCCTCCTTGGCTCAATGGCGTAGGTGTGTGGGATGACCTTCATAGCAGCAACTTCGTGGCTAGCTCTTCTCGAATATTACAAAGGGATCTTTAGCCTGCACAGAGTGTGTCTCTCTCCACACATAGGACAGCCATCTTACGTCCTCACCCGGTAGGATGGTACACTGTGACAGCAGCACCCACAATTGATGCTGACAGAAGGTGTTTGGACACCTCAAGAACTTTCCCTGACCGGGGATCGATCCCAGGACCTCTGACATGAGAGACCAGAGCACTTATCCACTCGGCCAAACATTTGTTTGTTTCTCCATTTTAACTTTGTCCGGACCATAAAAAAGTACTTGATGGACCGATCTTGTTCATACGTTACATAATGATTGCTTATTACTCAAAAATGTGTCATCATAGCCAAACGGTCAAGGTCAGAGACCATTCCATCGTTTTTTCCTTTATTTTAACCTTTTTCAGTCCATACAAAATTATTCAGTTGACTTATCCTGTGTATACTCTGCATAATGATTGCTTATAACTCAATGATGTGGCATCACCTTGACCCAAGGTCATGACTATAAGGTCAAGGTCAGAGACCATTTGTGTTTTCTTACAAAAATTAATTTAGTGGACAGATCTTGTTCATACTTCACTTGATGGTTGCTCATGATTGCAATGGGTCATTTGTACTTCACACCCTGCTTGCTCTTGAATCGAGTGTGTCATGACTTTTACCTAAGGTTATAACTTCAAGGTCACATCTTTTGTCTCTCATGATTTACATCAAAACAAAAATGTATTCACAGGCTGGTAAGCAATCTATTTTCACTTAAAATTTGACTGCTGAACCTGCTTGAGTTTATCTCCATTGTATGGCAGTCTTTTACCATCATACCTTGCCTTTAGGCTCATATTCAGGAGCATCCATCAGCTCTGCTGATATTTTTTGTTTTATGAAAAAGGGAGTCTTTTTTTCTTCTTTCCTATACCCTTCACCCTTAAGGGTCTAGAGATTTTTACATATTCTTTTACACTTTGGCAGTGTACATCCTATGACATTGCTGCTTTTCTTGGCAAGTCTTGGCTGCCAAGACTTGCCTAAATACAACTACCACGGTGCTTTGTCGAAACATCATTTTGTACTGAAAATGCAATGAAAGTAATTGACCCTGTACCTGACGTAATTGCCAAATATGTTCAACACTGTCACAAAAGCACCATTCTAGTTTTATTATTCTTTTAATTTTTGTCTCCAAAAATACAGCTTATGGCCTCTAATTGCAATAGGTTTGGCAAATTCTTTCCAATCAGGGTATATGAGCTCTGTTTTTAGATGAAAAATTAATTTTTTTAATGTGAATTATGAAAATATTTTACTCCTAGGTATGTCAGGTAGAAAAGTTAAAAAGTGAACTAGACTTATCATTTTTTTTGATGGCTCTCTTATCTGTGGATCAATATTGATTTAAAGATGAAAGGTGAAATATGATTCTTAACTCTCTTCACTCTGATGTCAAAATATCCAAATTTCAAGTAGCCATTTTTCCCATAATGCAACTGGGAATTTAACCAATTCAATCTTGTTTGACAGAGCTCAGTGAGCTCTGTCAAACAAGGTTGAATTGGTTAAATTTCTTGTGGAATTATGGGGAAAAATTTGCACCTTGAACTTTAGATATTTCGACATCAGTGTGCAGGGGGTTAATTATCGCCAGTAGAAAAGTAAAACAAAAATCCTAGAGTCTGTGGATAAAAAGCTGAAAGCCAGCTATTTTGGCAGTTTTTTGGGGTCACTTTCATTGCATTTTAAGCTGATAAAGGATTCAAAAGAAATTATATTTAAATCTTTTAAATTTGTATTATACTTCACCTTTTTGTCAACTATAACTTTTGGCCTACAAAAAAATTCTTGTTTCTTTGGTAATTTCTGCTCAAGTTTATGATCTGGGCTGTAGGGGTTTTTTTGTCCATAAAAACAGAATTCAGTATTGTTGGAATTGTCTCCGTAATTTGATTCTTTAAAATACTGATGTTGAAAAACACAACATTTTCAGTTGTAGAAATTTCCCAAAATGCAGTCCAACCAACTACATCTTGTTCGATAGCTCTGTATACTTTGTCAGACAAGGTATAATTGGTTAAATTTTTACTCCTGTGAGTGCCAGATAATATTAATGAAAGAGATTTATTTTTAATTTACCTGTGTGCTGGAGTTAAAATTTTCACTCAAGGAAATCATTAAAGTCATTCAGCCAGTGTTTTTGCATGTAAGTTTTCATCATATATATTGCATATTATTATTTTGAAATAATTAACTCAACCCTTTGAACTGTGATGGTGTCTTTTAAGTGAGTCCAATCACAGCAATTGGGAGAGCCCATATTCATTTCCTGGGGGTAGACCATTCAATATTTTCAACATGCAGCCTTCAGGCTGCATGTTGAAAATATTAATTGGTTACTCCACACATTCACTGAACAGTCATCCTACTCAGTGAAATGATGACGTATCTTATTCATGGACCAAAAAAGCGTCACTCACTGTTCAAAGGGTTAAGTCAGTCTTGAGGTACAATTACCATGTTATGTTGGCTGAGGTAACAAAACTTCTGATTGGCTAAAAATAAAACAGACAAAAACATATTTTATGAGGCAGAATTTCAATGACTAAGGAGGTGTCTGAGAGACAAGATTTTTTTTACAGCCTTATTTCAATCTTTTATGATATCTGTAGAAAATATTAATGTACAAGTCTGTATAGATTGCAAAATGAAGCTGTAAAATTCTAAATAAAGAATCTTTTATAAAACTGTTTTGTTTTTTTTTACTTTGGAATTTTGCTGCTCTTCTGGAACCTCCCCAAAAGTTACATTTATTAGACCCTTCAGAAAATAATCAGGTTTCTCAGGCACTTATCATATTAACAGAATTCTGGCTTGGTCATTAGAAAACATCTTGTTCTCAGGCACCACACTTGTCATCAAACGCCTGCAAGAAAAAAAACTCTTCCTTATCATCAAAATTCTACAAAACACTTTTTTTTACATGCGTTATTTTTACACCTCAAACTGTTTTCAGCCTCATCAAATTTTTTTTTATCTCCTTGTTTTTGAGAAGTCAAAATTTCTGAAATTCCAGACATTATATACCTGATTTTTACATTTTCACTGACTAAAGTTAACATTTACAAACTTTTGATGAACATTAAATATAACTTTAAAATAAGGCCTAGAAAAGTTAAAAATGTGTTTCTCAGGCACTCCTGCATGGTTTGTTTTGCTGCTGCATGCTATCTTTTTATAACCAATGTAAACTTAAAAAAATAAAAATTAAATGGTTTATGTCTGATATTTTACCCCCAAGTTAATAAAATTTATAAATTTGTCCCTTCGAGTGCAATAAGGTTTTGCAATGCTTTACGAACGAAATACACCACCACCCATTCTATTCTGTAGATTATGAGGCGTAAAACATAAAACCAACCAAGAACATGAACTTTTGATGGCAAAGAAATAATTACAAAAATGAAATAAAAAAAATGCCTGTGTGCAATTCTACAAAAGATGGCCTGAGAAACAGAAGATCTACTTTGTGTGTGGCCTGTTGATTGACTTTAATGATTCTGTGGAGAGTACCTGTACAAGACATCTAAATTTAGAAAGTAAATTATTTTCTGCACACTTTTGTCAAAATAATGAATTCTGTTAACCCAATGCAGCCAATTTCAAAATTTGTTATTTTAAATTTTTTCAAAAAATTTCAACAAAACCATATCATGTGACCCCTCTTTGGAACGAGCTCGATGAGCTCGTTCCAAAAAGGGGTCACATGATATGGTTTTGTTGAAATTTTTCGAAAAATATTATTTTTTCAGCTGCTGAATTTGCATATTATGTGGGTGGATGTGGGCGATTCGTTGGGCAAAGGTTTTCAACCAATGCTAACCCTGCTTGTGTGGAGTTAGTATGTTGGGGAATTGACAGTTGCTAGCTCGGTGGTTCTCTCTGGGTACTCCGGCTTCCTCCACCCATAAAACTGTCACGGTCATGATTAGCCATTGTGCATAAATATGTGACCTTAAACACCAATAAATAAATAAATAAATGAATTTTTCTACACATCTGCTTCACAGCAAAATAATTTGTTTTGGGCAATTGACTTGAAATCTCACTAGACTACAACCTGTACAGGTCCAATTGCTTATCAGTGATTTTAACAACTCTCCACCAGTTACAAGAAGCAAGGCAACTTTTATAGTGGTCCATAGATATTCTCATATATCATGGAATACTTCTTAACTGGTAGAGTGCTGGAAGCCCATATCTGGGCTTTATTCTGAAGTGCAGGTGTTACAGTTTAAAAACTTCAAATTCTGTAAATGTACTTCATATTATGTTCAAAAGGAAATAATTTTGTTTGTGTGGGTTTGCCTCGTTACAATTTATGGGAGAGTGCCTATAGGCACTCTCCCATAAATTGTAACAAGGCAAAAACAAGTGAAGAAATTCTAATGCTTAAGAATAATTCAGCGCTCTACCAGTTAAGTTTCCTCTGCCAAAACAAAGTTTGCGGGGGATATAGAAGTGGAGTCTGTCCCTCTGTCCTTTCATTTTGCCACTGTTTGTCCGTTCGTCCCTTTGTCCGTCCATCCATCCATAACAACTTTGAACATTCGTCTCTCAGTCAGTAGATGTTGGATTTAAATGATCTTTGGTATGCTGATAGATCACCATGGGGGAAAGGATATTTACAAGTAACAAGTTTTTTCCATTTTTTTTTTTTAGAGTTATGGGCCTTTTTCTGCCTTGGCGGGGGATACCGGTGGCATTGCACCTTGTTTATAATGGAAACCATGCTCACTGTTCTATAAATTCATTTGGTTACAAAGAGACCATGTTATGAAATGTCTAAGTTATGACCTCACAGAGTTACAAAATGACTGGGTTACAAATGTAAAGTGAACTGGTTATAAAATGGAATGGACTGATACCATTATGAAATGTGCATTGATCACTTTCAGAGAACTTTCTTTCTGCCATTTTCATCTAGAAATACTGTTGTTTATTGATTTTTTATTAGAAACATCTGTGAGCATAAATCGTGTTATTTCTGTCAATGGCCTTTTTAGCTCACCTGAGCGAAGCACAAGGTGAGCTTTACTAATCGCTTTCCGTCCATCGTCCGTCGTCATCTGGCGTAAACTTTACAAAACCAACTTCTTTGAAGAAACCACTGGCCCAATATTTTTCAAATGTTGGGTAAATGTTTATTACCTAATGTCAATTCAGATTTGTTCAAATGAAGTTGCCCCTCCTCCTGGGTGGGGCCACGCCCCCAAGGAGCACCAAAATCTTTGAAAATCTTTTTCTCATGAACCAGCAGTAGCAGCGACTTGATATTTGGTATGCAGCTTCCTTTTGAGGTGTAGAATCAAGTCTGTTCAAAAGAAGTTTGTCGGGCATTATTTGCCTCCGTTATGGGAGGGGCAAAAATTTTGGCCACGCCTAAAATTTCTATTTTCTGAACCGTGAGGTCGATTTGAACCAAATTTGATATGAGATGATAATGGGTCATAAGTAGTTGATTGATGTAAAAAAAAAATTTTCTCATTGCCCCGTGAGAACCTCGGGAGCTAAAAATAGGAAAAACCTTAAAACTGCCATATCTCCAAAACCACACGGCACAGAGAATTCTTATTTTGTATAAAGCTTACTTTTATCCAGTAGAATAGAATGGTTTAAAAAAATCCCTATCGGTTTGATACGAGGTACTTTTTTCAGGACTTTGAAAAAGTGCTGAGTCAGCACTTTTTAACACTGTAGGCAATGGGAAAAACATTAAAAAATCTTCTTCTCCAGATCGAGCAGGCAGAATCTTTTGATATTTGGTATGCAACATTGTAGGGTGGATCTGATTCAAGTGTGTTCAAATCGGCCCCCTGGGTTCATATTTGGGCTCGGTATAGGAGCCCAATTTCGAACTTAGTGCATTTCAGGCAAATTTCTTAAAAAATCTTCTTCTCCAGATCGAGCAGGCAGAATCTTTTGATATTTGGTATGCAACATTGTGGGGTGGATCTGATTCAAGTTTGTTTAAATCGGCCCCCTGGATTCATTTTTGGGCTCACTATAGAAGCCCAAATTTGAACTTAGTGCATTTCAGGCAAATTTCTTAAAAAATCTTCTTCTCCAAATCCAGAAGGCAGAATCTTTTGATATTTGGTATGCAACATTGTGGGGTGGATCTGATTCAAATTTGTTCAAATCGGCTCCCTAGATTCATATTTGGGTTCACTATAGAAGCCCAAATTTGAACTTAGTGCATTTCAGGCAAATTTCTTAAAAAAAAATCTTCTTCTCCAAATCCAGCAGGCAGAATCTTTTGATATTTGGTATGCAACATTGTGGGGTGGATCTGATTCAAATTTGTTCAAATCGGCTCCCTAGATTCATATTTGGGTTCACTATAGAAGCTTGAATTCGAACTTAGTGCATTTCAGGCAAATTTCTTCAAAAATCTTCTCCAGATCCGTTAGGCAGAATCTTTTCATATTTGGTATGCAACATTGTGGGGTGGATCTGATTCAAGTTTGTTCAAGTCGGCTCCCTAGATTCATATTTGGGCTCACTATAGAAGCTCGAATTTGAACTTAGTATTATTTCAAGCAAATTTCTTCAAAAATCTTTTTCTCCAGATCCGTTAGGCAGAATCTTTTCATATTTGGTCTGCAACATTGTGGGATGGATCTGATTCAAGTTTGTTCAAATCGGCCCCCTGGATTCATATTTGGGCTCACTATAGAAGCCCGAATTCGAACTTAGTGCATTTCAGGCAAATTTCTTAAAAAAATCTTCTTCTCCAGATCGAGCAGGCAGAATCTTTTGATATTTGGTATGCAACATTGTGGGGTGGATCTGATTCAAGTTTGTTCAAATCAGCTCCCTAGATTCATATTTGGGCTCACAATAGAAGCTCGAATTCGAACTTAGTTCATTTCAGGTGAATTTCTTAAAAAATCTTCTTCTCCAGATCCAGCAGGCAGAATCTTTTCATATTTGGTAAGCAACATTGTGGGGTGGATCTGATTCAAGTTTGTTTAAATCGGCCCCCTGGATTCATTTTTGGGCTCACTATAGAAGCCCAAATTTGAACTTAGTGCATTTCAGGCAAATTTCTTAAAAAATCTTCTTCTCCAAATCCAGCAGGCAGAATCTTTTGATATTTGGTATGCAACATTGTGGGGTGGATCTGATTCAAATTTGTTCAAATCGGCTCCCTAGATTCATATTTGGGTTCACTATAGAAGCTTGAATTCGAACTTAGTGCATTTCAGGCAAATTTCTTCAAAAATCTACTCCAGATCCAGCAGGCAGAATCTTTTCATATTTGGTATGCAACATTGTGGGGTGGATCTGATTCAAGTTTGTTCAAGTCGGCTCCCTAGATTCATATTTGGGCTCACTATAGAAGCTCGAATTCGAACTTAGTATTATTTTTATACTGTACCAATGACCCAGACATAGCTGGTGCTAACTCTTAAAATATAGGGCCAAACACAAATTTTGCCCCCCAATCCCCAAAATTTGCATCTAAAACTAAAGAAAACATGTCCTGAAAGGCCCTCCACACTTCGCCCCTACTGCGCATGCGCAGTGTCAAGGACGTTCCGAAATTGGCGCCATTTATCATTCTAAGTTTGGCCCTTCATCAGTTAACATCTGACTGATCTTTGTGCTTTTAAATCTCAGTTTAAATGATGCCAGACACATAAATATTAGTGAAATGGTGATTCTAAGGAGGATAGAGAAGGAGGAGAGGAAAAGAATGTGTGACAGAATATTATCAGGGCTGTAACTTAAAATTTTTTAATGAAATTATGTTAAGTTACCTATTTTCAAGGCAGCAGCCATTTTGTTGTCATTCTGATTATTTAGTTACACTGTTTTTTCAAGTGTTTTCCTCTCTCCCTGTCCTTTAAGTTCCCCCTTGCTATTCTCCCATGCTTTTGGCATAGTTTCTGTAATTATTATTACTAAAATTTCTTGGGAGTTTTAGCTGAATAACAGAATGAATTCTGTTCTTTCCCCATGTTTACGTCTTCACCTACGGGTGGTTAGGCATTGTGTTCTGCATCTACCATCTGATGTTCTGCAGTTTCTTCCCTGGAAGTCTCTGTTTTGCATCAGATAGTGTATTTTTAGTCGAGTTGTGACGAAGTCAAACTCGACTTATAGTTTGGTGAATGGCGGGCGGGCGGGCGGGCGGGCGGGCGGGCGGGCGGGAGGGCGGGCGGGCGGGGCGGGCGGGCGGGCGGGCGGGCGGGCGTAAACAATTGGTTTCCGGATGATAACTTGATAGTGGTTCAACTCACATTCATTAAACTTCATACATAGGTTGGTCTTGGTGGGAGGAAGAACCCTATTGATTTTGGGCATGCTACGTCGAAGGTCAAGGTCACAGTGACCTTGAACATAGTAAATCTTAAACAATTGGTTTCCGGATGATAACTTGATAATGGTTCAACTCACATTCATGAAACTTCATAGGTAGATTGGCCTTGGTGAGGGGAAGAACCCTATTGATTTTGGACTCGCTACGTCAAAGGTCAAGGTCACAGTGACCTTTAACATAGTATATCGCAACAATTGGT
Source organism: Pictodentalium vernedei (assembly GCA_031216915.1). Lineage (NCBI taxonomy): Eukaryota > Metazoa > Mollusca > Scaphopoda > Dentaliida > Dentaliidae > Pictodentalium > Pictodentalium vernedei. The sequence continues at coordinate 425,249,951 of CM062289.1, read as the reverse complement.
TTCCGGATGATAACTTGATAGTGGTTCAACCTAGAGTCATGAAACTTCATAGGTGTGTTGGCCTTGGTGCGAGGAAGAACCCTATTGATCTTGGACTCACCAGGTCAAAGGTCAAGGTCACAGTGACCTTGAACATAGTATATCGCAACAATTGGTTTCCGGATGATAACTTGATAGTGGTTCAACCTAGAGTCATGAAACTTTGTAGGTGTGTTGGCCTTGGTGCGAGGAAGAACCCTATTGATCTTGGACTCACCAGGTCAAAGGTCAAGGTCACAGTGACCTTGAACATAGTATATCGCAACAATTGGTTTCCGGATGATAACTTGATAGTGGTTCAACCTAGAGTCATGAAACTTCATAGGTATGTTGGCCTTGGTGCGAGGAAGAACCCTATTGATCTTGGACTCACCAGGTCAAAGGTCAAGGTCACAGTGACCTTGAACATAGTATATCGCAACAATTGGTTTCCGGATGATAACTTGATAGTGGTTCAACCTAGAGCCATGAAACTTTACAGGCGTGTTGGCCTTGGTGCGAGGAAGAACCCTATTGATGTTGGACTCACCAGGTCAAAGGTCAAGGTCACAGTGACCTTGAACATAGCATATCGCAACAATTGGTTTCCGGATGAGAACTTGATAGTGGTTCAACCTAGAGTCATGAAACTTCATAGGTGTGTTGGCCTTGGTGCGAGGAAGAACCCTATTGACCTTGGACTCGCCAGGTCAAAGGTCAAGGTCACAACTCGACATTGGATCTGTGATCCTGAGCGGCATTTTTGGTAACTGATTTCGGGCCTGGGTGCCTGGAGTCTTATTTTAGTGTTTTTACACTCATTGTTTACATTTACAACAGCCCTCTGTGTGAGGGGGGGATTTCTAAAAAATAATATCTTATGTTATTTTAATCATAACTAGATACATTATTATTGTTCGTAAGTGTTGAATAAATTGTTTAAAATATTTTTAAAATTTTTGTCCACACTTAGGCTTGGGATCCATTGGGGCTCAACGTTACTTTTCAGAAACTTGGGCTGTTCTGAAAAAATATTTTTTCAAAATATTTTGATTTCAGTTATTTTTTCTATATTAATGGATCATATTATTATTATGTATTTTGATTGCCAGGGGTTAGTGCGAGTACCAGGACTTGTTTTCTTTTCACATTGAAAGGATATTGATCAATTGTTTTAAGAGGAAGTCTTCCTCTGACTTTATTATCATTCTATATGTGGTCAGTGTACTCGCATTAACTCCTGTTCTATATCGTATGATTTCGATGACAATATGGGAAGCGTATGTCACGGTATGTTGTTGGGGATTTGGACACTCCGGTCCTTTCCCCGCAGGGTCACTCTACTTTATCAATTTCTATTTCAGACGATCAAGATTAGGGTGATGTATCTGTGATGTCTTCCAACAGTGTGCCTCCGTCGTCACAATTAATGAAGGGCTAGCGGAAAAGTGCTCATGTAATATGCCAATTGCCTAAGAGGACCCTAGTAGGTTCGACGGCCTTTGACGTCCGCTAGCTCTCCCGGTGTAGCGTCCATTCACCGAATGGTTCGGCAGCCGGGTTCGTCCGTTGCGGTCTAGAAGGAATTTTGGGGTGATGCGAGCACTATAAAATTAACTTAATGCACACCCAGTGACGGCGGATCGGAGGGAGAACGGAGGAAGCCTTTTAGTCCGGTTCATAGCTCGTTCCGGTCCATCCGGACGGCAAACGAGAGAGGCCCCTCTCTCGTTCAACAACATCTGGCCCCAGATGTTGTGGTACAAAATGTGTCGCTAGCGGAGCATACGTCCATCGCTCGGGACGCTCCGTTGTATAGGCAGTCCGCTGAGACTGCTAAGGCTTCCTCTTCTCGTCAGCGCACACGACCGCACCTTGGCTGCGTGACCGCTGATATATTACCAGCTTCGCCGATCAAGGATTCTTCGGCGACCAGGTCACACCATCCGGCAGCCAGGGATTCGAGACCGATGGACTCCGGACGTTCGCATAGGAAAAGTATGCGGGAGTCATCTGATGCGGAGCTGCCCTCGGCGAAGCAGCGATAGACTGCGCCTCCGCAGGTCTCGACGCCGGACATTCTTGTGCACATAGCACAGCTTATCGCAGCATCCCAGCAGCCGACAGAAACGGTGTCGGATCGAGAATTATCCGACAGCGCTGGGTCGGTAGCCGGGGACTCGAGGCCTGCAGACTCCGGACGTTCGCATAGGAAGTGTGCGGGAGTCAACGTACACGGAGCTTCCGGCGGCAATGCATCGTAAGTCCGCTACTGCACAGGCCTCGGGAACGGACGTGCTTTCCTTAATAGCACAGTTTGTCGCAGCATCCCAGCATCAACTGAATCTGTCGCATATATTTTATCCGACGATGCTGGGTCGGGACGCTCCGCGGAAGCGGGTACGGACGTCCGAAAGTTTCATCCGGTCCGACGGGATACCGAAAGGGATTCGGAGGATTTCAAGCTTTCCCTTTCGGAACAACATATGCTGCGATGCCGGATAAGAAACTGATAGCGTCGGTGGACTTAGAAATTTTTGGTTCGGTTCAGGGACATCGTCCCTCAGTTCCGACTTAGTCCAATAATGTCACACAAACTTTCGAATTATTGAACGACGCTATATATATTATTATTTTATGCTTGCTATCCAAGCATTTCTGGTTTCTTGTTCGAAGAGTTATGGAGATGTCTTTCAAAGTGTGCCTCTGTCGTCATAGTTAATGAAGAGTTAGCGGCAATAAGTACTCATGGAATATGTCTATCGCTTACGGAGTGACATTCGCTAGCTCACCCGGTGTAGCGTACATTCATCGAATGGTTCGGCTGCCGGGTTCGTCCGTTGCGGTCTAGGAAGGAGATTTGGGTGATGCGAGCACTTTAATTACTTTAGTACTCACCCAGTGACGGCAGATTGAGGACAGATCGGAGGAAGCCTGTTAGTCCGGTTCCTGGCTTGTCCAGGTCCGTCCGGGCTGTGAGCGAGAGAGGTTCCTCTCTCGCCCAACAACATAGGGGACCGCATGTTGTGGTTCAGATATTTTATATTCGGAGCATATGTCCGTTGGTCGGGACGCTCCGTTATATTGACAGTCCGAGAGACTGTCTTTAATGCTTCCTCATCCTCACAGCAGGGCACACGACCGCACATTGGCTACGTGACCTCGAGTATCCGATCAGTTTCGGCATTCAGTGATCCCACGGCGAATAGGTCGCGCCATCCGGTAGCCAAGGGACACGAGGCCTATACACTCCGTTCGCTCGCATATTGGAAGTATGCACGGGGTAACGATCACGGAGCTTCCAGCGGCAATGCATCGTAAGACCGCTTCTCCTCAGGCCTCAGTGACGGACGTGCTATCCGAGTTAGCACAGTTGTTTCGCAGCATCCCAGCAATTGACAGTTTCTCGGTCGAATCAGGAATTATCCGACGGCGCTGGGTCGGTGCGGTCCGCAGTTGCATCAGCTACGGACAACCAACGCTTTATAGGGTCCGACAGGATGGCGAAAGGGATTCGAAAGATTTCGAGTTTTCCCTTTAGTAGTATCGGAAGATGCCTTTCATATCTTCTGGCATTTCTTCCAGTGATTATTATTTCGGACTTCATTGCTGCGATCTTGGATAAGAGACTTATAGCGTCATTGGACTCGGATTTTTCGATCGGTACAGGGACATTGTCCCTGACTTACCGACGCAGTCCAATATTGTCATTACAACATGTGTTTTATTTTTCGACGCTATATATATATATATATACAAGCCTGCTACTAAGCATGATAGTTTAGTTTCTTGTCCGCGTTGCTCATTTCTGCCATTTTATCATTTTTACAAATAGTTTATTTTGGCAGAGCAGGGCATACCGAGAGTTCATATGCGTCTAGACGGTGTGATTAAAGACTGCATATATTCTTTTTCGCCGTTTATGTCTTTTCCAATTTCAATGTTGGGAACGACATTATGTATAGTAGACTTAACTTAGACGCTTTATTATACGTAATCCGCCTTACTGAGGCGTTATCATTACGTCTTCAAGAAAAGATTTACGGGATATTATTCTCAATGTAATTTCTTTTGAGGGCAGTAGTTTGTTCACGTATAACTCTGCCCTTCAGTGGCTGATTGGAGTTGGTTAGACGTGACGCAGCCCTAGCTACATCCACACGCATGGATAGTAAGGTTAAGAACTCTCTCAGAGTCGCTTCGTTCTCGGAGGAGCTTCTCTTCGATGGCAACTTTCCGGCAATCCATGAATTGCTCGATTTATACGTTCTCTTGTCTATCTAGTGTTACAAGAGATTCAGACTGGGGCAAACATTCGGTGGTTGACTCAGAGAGTGCCGCCGCAGTTGCCGGACCCGAGTGTGGCTGTTATGACGGTTGCCAGTCAAACAGATTGGGATATATACTGATCCCTACGGATTCGAAGTGCCAGGGTCTTTGGGTTCCGCAGTCTTTTAGCTATCAGTTTAACTTCCGCGGAATAATGTTTTTTAGGCTTGCTTTATGTCATTGCATGAACATTATTCAGAAACGTATGCCCAAATTCCTGTCCTTTAATTCGACAGTAGTGGCGTATCTCCGGAACCAGGGAGGCACTCTTTCGTTTCCGTTATTCAATTTAATGGAAAGAATCCGTCTGTTGGTTATAGTACACCAAGTTCAGTTTTGGTCCGTCATATTCCGGGTCGTCTGATTGTTTTATCGGACTCCCGTTCTCTTACGGGTCGCTTGTTGCTGTCAGAATGGACTCTCAACAAACAAGTATTCAATCAGATTTGCTATCTATGGGAGCGCCCAATGATGATTTATTTATGACACAGCTTGCTAATCAATTGCAGACGTATGTGTTGGCTTGTCCAGATCTCTGAGCTAATAGTGTTAACGCTCTATTGATCTATAGGACGGAATGATAGGATACGCGTATCCTCCGGCGCTGTTGTTTTAGCAGGTATTGCTAAGATAAACAACCACAATACATTTCTGTTGATAGCATCTCTATCTTCACAGAGATCATGAGTAATTTACCCTCTTGTCTACTGTGGGTTTTAACGTGAAATCTTCCTCTATGTGAGGATCTTTTTTCACTGGGTAAATCGTGTCATCTTTATCACAACCAGCAAGGTCGCAACCTTCATGTATTCCGTTGTGTGGTCCGTATTGCATTGTAAGCACTGTACTGGACGAGCTTTGGACGCGATTTCTTACTATAGGAGATCCTCTTCTTCGCTATTCTATGCGACTAAAGTGGAGGCTCTTCCGTCGTGGTGTAGGGATCATTATGTTCATATTGTTGATCCCTCCATACTACTCATTGCTATTTTTTAGTATACTTGTTTCACAAGATCTACTGCAGCCTGTTATTATTTAGGTTATAGGTTTATGTTACCTCATACCTATGCACTCTACGATAGTTTACAATTGAGTCTTTTGTCTCTTTATCTAAGTCAGTTAGTAACTTTTTGATAAATAGACTTAGAATCTTTAGATTAAATTCCTATACGGATTTTAACTTCGGTTCTTATTTAGCTAAGTAATCATTTGAGCCTCTGGAAACAGTAGTTTTCAAATTCTGACCTTTTAGACAGTAATTCTGTTGGTTTCTCTTTTACTGTAGAGTCAGTGAGTTTCATGCACTATCGATGGATGATTTTCACTTTCATAGTTTCGGAATCAATACTTCCGTTACTATTTAGGTTGGATTGTTGCATAAGAGTTAGGCTCCTATTATCCAGAACCTATTATTTTAAGGTCCTTCCGTCTTCATATGGGCATAGGCCTTTACTCTTTCCGGGTACAGTTTATGTATTTATAAACAGATATCTGTTTATTACAAGGGCGTAAGCTTCTTCTGTCTTTGATGTCTAGTAGAAGGACGTTACGCTCCATTTTATTGTTAATGGATTCTATTAACTATCGGTACTGCTTATGGTATATCATTGACTTAGCAGTTGTGCTTAAGATTTCGGCTCATGAAGTAAGAGTTCTTCTACTTCTTGGGCTTACATTAATAGTGTTGCTATTATAGATTTTTGAAGGCCGCTCATTGCGCTCAGCCATCCACATTCATGAATTTTATCTTAGAAATATCGAGTCAATTTCTTGAGGCCTCCTTTGTTAGGTCTATTATCTACTGCTCAGAATGTCATTCACTTAACAGTTGCTACTATAGCTAGGTAGGCTGTCTGTTTCGGCAGTGTCTCCTTTCGGCTGCCCTCTTCGCTCTGGGCTATTTGACCCAGGGCAAGAAAAAGGGGGGGGGGGGGGGGGGGGGGAGGGTGTTCCCTTGGGTCACCTGTTTTACTATGAAAACAAGGGGATACCTCCTCCGGAGTTAGTAATTCTGAGCTGTTATTGGGATGGTTGTTTAGTGAGAAGTTTAAGTTTATAAAATTCATTCAAGTCTTAGTTTTTAAAGTATAGCTTTTGAATATTGCATATGTCAACAGACATGATTATGCAATTCTCAGACACTTTTAGGAGTATAAGAGTCTCTATTCTCTAGACTTACTTTATTATTGGCTTACTTTAAAAATTATTAGTATAAGGATTATATTGGATATTAATAGAGTACATGGATGTATGAAGCTCAATTTTGGAAGGTGTTGTATCTTTCTAATTTATCATAAATAAGAAAGATACATGTAAGGCCTATTACTTCTTTTCCCTACAGGGGATGACTCTATTTTATTTTATTGAGCGTATTCCATTTTGCTCTATGTCCTTGGCCCTCCAGCCTTTTTACTATTCAGCTATGTCTGGGTCATTGGTACAGTATAAAAATGTTAAAAAATTTATAGTAATTTATATATTTTTTATACTTACCAATGGCCCAGACGGGGATGGCCCTCCCAGGAGTTGGGAACTCTTGCCTCCCCGCTGAGTACATAGCGCTTACCAGGCACTGGTTATTAGAATGATAAATGGCGCCAATTTCGGAACGTCCTTGACACTGCGCATGCGCAGTAGGGGCGAAGTGTGGAGGGCCTTTCAGGACATGTTTTCTTTAGTTTTAGATGCAAATTTTGGGGATTGGGGGGCAAAATTTGTGTTTGGCCCTATATTTTAAGAGTTAGCACCAGCTATGTCTGGGTCATTGGTAAGTATAAAAAATATATAAATTACTATAAATTTTTTAACATTTCAAGCAAATTTCTTCAAAAATCTTTTTCTCCAGATCCGTTAGGCAGAATCTTTTCATATTTGGTATGCAACATTGTGGAGTGGATCTGATTCAAGTTTGTTCAAATCGGCCCCCTGGATTCATATTTGGGCTCACTATAGAAGCCCGAATTCGAACTTAGTGCATTTCAGACAAATTTCTTTAAAAAATCTTCTTCTCCAGATCGAGCAGGCAGAATCTTTTGATATTTGGTATGCAACATTGTGGGGTGGATCTGATTCAAGTTTGTTCAAATCAGCTCCCTAGATTCATATTTGGGCTCACAATAGAAGCTCGAATTCGAACTTAGTTCATTTCAGGTAAATTTCTTAAAAAATCTTCTTCTCCAGATCCAGCAGGCAGAATCTTTTCATATTTGGTAAGCAGCATTGTGGGGTGGATCTGATTCAAGTTTGTTTAAATCGGCCCCCTGGATTCATTTTTGGGCTCACTATAGAAGCCCAAATTTGAACTTAGTGCATTTCAGGCAAATTTCTTAAAAAATCTTCTTCTCCAGATCCAGCAGGCAGAATCTTTTGATATTTGGTATGCAACATTGTGGGGTGGATCTGATTCAAATTTGTTCAAATCGGCTCCCTAGATTCATATATGGGTTCACTATAGAAGCTTGAATTCGAACTTAGTGCATTTCAGGCAAATTTCTTCAAAAATCTTCTCCAGATCCAGCAGGCAGAATCTTTTCATATTTGGTATGCGACATTGTGGGGTGGATCTGATTCAAGTTTGTTCAAATCGGCCCCCTGGATTCATATTTGGGCTCACTATAGAAGCCCGAATTCGAACTTAGTGCATTTCAGACAAATTTCTTAAAGAAATCTTCTTCTCCAGATCGAGCAGGCAGAATCTTTTGATATTTGGTATGCAACATTGTGGGGTGGATCTGATTCAAGTTTGTTCAAATCAGCTCCCTAGATTCATATTTGGGCTCACAATAGAAGCTCGAATTCGAACTTAGTTCATTTCAGGTAAATTTCTTAAAAAATCTTCTTCTCCAGATCCAGCAGGCAGAATCTTTTCATATTTGGTAAGCACCATTGTGGGGTAGATCTGATTCAAGTTTGTTTAAATCGGCCCCCTGGATTCATTTTTGGGCTCACTATAGAAGCCCAAATTAGAACTTAGTGCATTTCAGGCAAATTTCTTAAAAAATCTTCTTCTCCAAATCCAGCAGGCAGAATCTTTTGATATTTTGTATGCAACATTGTGGGGTGGATCTGATTCAAATTTGTTCAAATCAGCTCCCTAGATTCATATTTGGGTTCACTATAAAAGCTTGAATTCGAACGTAGTGCATTTCAGGCAAATTTCTTCAAAAATCTTCTCCAGATCCAGCAGGCAGAATCTTTTCATATTTGGTATGCAACATTGTGGGGTGGATCTGATTCAAGTTTGTTCAAGTCGGCTCCCTAGATTCATATTTGGGCTCACTATAGAAGCTCGAATTCGAACTTAGTATTATTTCAAGCATATTTCTTCAAAAATCTTCTTCTCCAGATCCAGCAGGCAGAATCTTTTCATATTTGGTATGCAACATTGTGGAGTGGATCTGATTCAAGTTTGTTCAAATCGGCCCCCTGGATTCATATTTGGGCTCACTATAGAAGCCCGAATTCGAACTTAGTGCATTTCAGGCAAATTTCTTAAAAAAATATTCTTCTCCAGATCGAGAAGGCAGAATCTTTTGATATTTGGTATGCAACATTGTGGGGTGGATCTGATTCAAATTTGTTCAAATCGGCTCCCTAGATTCATATTTGGGTTCACTATAGAAGCCCAAATTTGAACTTAGTATTATTTCAAGCAAATTTCTTCAAAAATCTTTTTCTCCAGATCCGTTAGGCAGAATCTTTTGATATTTGGTATGCAACATTGAGGGGTGGATCTGATTCAAGTTTGTTCAAATCGGCCCCCTGGATTCATATTTGGGCTCACTATAGAAGCTCGAATTCGAACTTAGTGCATTTCAGGCAAATTTCTTAAAAAAATCTTCTTCTCCAGATCGAGCAGGCAGAATCTTTTGATATTTGGTATGCAACATTGTGGGGTGGATCTGATTCAAGTTTGTTCAAATCAGCTCCCTAGATTCATATTTGGGCTCACAATAGAAGCTTGAATTCTAACTTAGTTCATTTCAGGTAAATTTCTTAAAAAATCTTCTTCTCCAGATCCAGCAGGCAGAATCTTTTCATATTTGGTAAGCAACATTGTGGGGTGGATCTGATTCAAGTTTGTTTAAATCGGCCCCCTGGATTCATTTTTGGGCTCACTATAGAAGCCCAAATTTGAACTTAGTGCATTTCAGGCAAATTTCTTAAAAAATCTTCTTCTCCAAATCCAGCAGGCAGAATCTTTTGATATTTGGTATGCAACATTGTGGGGTGGATCTGATTCAAATTTGTTCAAATCGGCTCCCTAGATTCATATTTGGGTTCACTATAGAAGCTTGAATTCGAACTTAGTGCATTTCAGGCAAACTTCTTCAAAAATCTTCTCCAGATCCAGAGGCAGGCAGAATCTTTTCATATTTGGTATGCAACATTGTGGGGTGGATCTGATTCAAGTTTGTTCAAGTCGGCTCCCTAGATTCATATTTGGGCTCACTATAGAAGCTCGAATTCGAACTTAGTATTATTTCAAGCAAATTTCTTCAAAAATCTTTTTCTCCAGATCCGTTAGGCAGAATCTTTTCATATTTGGTATGCAACATTGTGGAGTGGATCTGATTCAAGTTTGTTCAAATCGGCCCCCTGGATTCATATTTGGGCTCACTATAGAAGCCCGAATTCGAACTTAGTGCATTTCAGGCAAATTTCTTAAAAAAATCTTCTTCTCCAGATCGAGCAGGCAGAATCTTTTGATATTTGGTATGCAACATTGTGGGGTGGATCTGATTCAAGTTTGTTCAAATCAGCTCCCTAGATTCATATTTGGGCTCACAATAGAAGTTCGAATTCGAACTTAGTTCATTTCAGGTAAATTTCTTAAAAAATCTTCTTCTCCAGATCCAGCAGGCAGAATCTTTTCATATTTGGTAAGCAACATTTGTGGGGTGGATCTGATTCAAGTTTGTTTAAATCGGCCCCCTGGATTCATTTTTGGGCTCACTATAGAAGCCCAAATTTGAACTTAGTGCATTTCAGGCAAATTTCTTAAAAAATCTTCTTCTCCAAATCCAGCAGGCAGAATCTTTTGATATTTGGTATGCAACATTGTGGGGTGGATCTGATTCAAATTTGTTCAAATCGGCTCCCTAGATTCATATTTGGGTTCACTATAGAAGCTTGAATTCGAACTTAGTGCATTTCAGGCAAATTTCTTAAAAAATCTTCTCCAGATCCAGCAGGCAGAATCTTTTCATATTTGGTATGCAACATTGTGGGTGGATCTGATTCAAGTTTGTTGAAGTCGGCTCCCTAGATTCATATTTGGGCTCACTATAGAAGCTCGAATTCGAACTTAGTATTATTTCAAGCAAATTTCTTCAAAAATCTTTTTCTCCAGATCCGTTCGGCAGAATCTTTTCATATTTGGTATGCAACATTGTGGAGTGGATCTGATTCAAGTTTGTTCAAATCGGCCCCCTGGATTCATATTTGGGCACACTATAGAAGCCCGAATTCGAACTTAGTGCATTTCAGGCAAATTTCTTAAAAAAATCTTCTTCTCCAGATCGAGCAGGCAGAATCTTTCGATATTTGGTATGCAACATTGTGGGGTGGATCTGATTCAAGTTTGTTCAAATCAACTCCCTAGATTCATATTTGGGCTCACAATAGAAACTCGAATTCGAACTTAGTTCATTTCATGTAAATTTCTTAAAAAATCTTCTTCTCCAGATCCAGCAGGCAGAATCTTTTCATATTTGGTAAGCAACATTGTGGGGTGGATCTGATTCAAGTTTGTTTAAATTGGCCCCCTGGATTCATTTTTGGGCTCACTATAGAAGCCCAAATTTGAACTTAGTGCATTTCAGGCAAATTTCTTAAAAAATCTTCTTCTCCAAATCCAGAAGGCAGAATCTTTTGATATTTGGTATGCAACATTGTGGGGTGGATCTGATTCAAGTTTGTTCAAATCGGCCCCTGGATTTATATTTGGGCTCAGTATAGGAGCCCAAATTTGAACTTAGTGCATTTCAGGCAAATTTCTTTGAAAACCTTCTTCTCAAGATTCAGCAGGCAGAATCTTTTGATATTGGGTATGCACCATGCTTAGGGGGGTGAGATTCAAGTTTGTTCAAGCCAAGTTCCTGGGTTCATATTTGGGCTCACTGTGGTAGCCCGAATTATAACTTAGTTCAAAATGAGGAATTTTCTTTAAAAATCTTCTTCAGAATGTTTTGATATTTGGTATGCAGCATCCTTAAGGGGTGAGATTCAAGTTTGTTGAATCTCACCCCCTAAGGATGCTGCACTGTTCTTGTGTCATTAAAAATTTTATTGACCAATGCATTGCATAAGTTAAAAGGAATGCCATAGGCCACGCCCACACAAAACTTCAATCTTCCTTTTCACTAGACGGGAGAGTGATGTTATTCAAAGCAACACTGGGTTAAATCTAATTCTGATTTTCATCATTTCCTGATAAATTGAAAACACAGTTTGTTAATGTGGAGTTCGGTATAAACTCAGATGACGTGAAGTTGGCTGAACTTTATCTCAAAAAGAGTTCATTCAAGCTGTTTGGAAATTGGAAAGTTTTGATTGGGTGAGTTTCATTTGTGGATGCCATTGATGTCAGTGATGTAGTGTTTTTAGCTCACCTGACTTTGTCAGTTGAGCTATAGTGATCACTCACCATCTGTCCATCGTCCGTTGTCCATGAACATGGTGTTTGCATCTTCTCCACCAAAACTGCTGAACCAATTTAAATGATATTTGAGATAATAGTTTGTTATGACATCACATTTTGATCTTGTTCAAATCAAGTTGCCTCGCCTCTCGATAGGGCCACACCCAAAAAGTGTGCTTAAATCTTAAAAAAATATTCTTCTCATGAACCAGCAGTAGCAGAGACTTGATATTTGGTGTGCAGCTTCCTTTTGAGGTGGAGACTCAGATTTGTTCAAGAGAAGTTCGAGGAGCTATATTTGCTGTTGTTATGGGAGGGGCAAGAGGATTCTTATTTGGTGTGAAGCTTCCTTAGGACCAACAGAATGGAATGGTAAAAAAAAAATTGCTATCGGTTTTATCATAGGGTACTTTTTCGAGACTTTGAAAAAGTGCTGAAGAAGCATTTTTTAACACTTGTAGGTAATGGGAAAAACATTTAACACTACTTTTCTCCCAAACCACTGCTCCAAAAGCTTTCAAATTTCACATATAATATCTTTGGAATATTGTTTCACATGTTTATTGAAATCAAATCCCTGGGTCCATATTTGGGCTCTCTTTTGGAGCCCAAATGTTTAAATTAGTGCAGTATGAGAAATATTCTTTAAAAATCTTCTTCTTCAGATCTACCAATAAGAATCTTTTGATATTTGGTATGCAGCATCCTTAGTGGGGTGAAATTCAAGTTTGTTCAAGCCAAGTCCCTGGGTTTATATTTAGGCTCACTATGGGGGCCCGAATTATAACTTAGTTCAAAATGAGGAATTTTCTTTAAAAATCTTCTTCTTCAGATCCAGCAGTTGGAATGTTTTGATATTTGGTATGCAACATCCTTAGGGGGCTGAGATTCAAGTTTGTTCAAGCCAAGTCCCTGGGTTCACATGTGGGCTCCCTATGGGAGCCCAAATTATAACTTAGTTGAAAATTAGGAATTTTCTTTAAAAATCTTCTTCAAATACAGCAATCAGAATGTTTTGATATTTGATATGCAGCATCCTTGGGGGCATGCGGGGGTGGGGGGGGGGGATGCGGGATTCAAGTTTGTTAAAGTCAAGTCCTTGGGTTGAAATTTGGACTCCCTGTCGGAGCAGCACTTAAACCGTCTACCTCCTATGGCCTTGCAGTTGTTTCTAGGCAAGTCTTGCCTAGAAGCAACTGCCAAGGTACTTAGAATGTACCTTGAAAGTTTTCTCAGAGACTTCATGTTGGGGGTGTTTGTTTTGTTGCAGTGAAAAATGATCAAATAGGGTTAAATGAAAATGGGTTCTACTTAAGAATTATATGTCTTTCTTATGTACACTAATCGATATAAAATGCAGTTGGTCATTGAGAAAAGATACTAAAGTTGCCAATGCCCAGCCTTTGAAGAACTTGAAACAGTGCAAAATGGTTCATTAAATGCGCCCCATAGAAGTCTTAGTAGCTCTCTCAAACAAGAGTAAACCCAAAGGACTATCTTAACTCAAAATACGTGGCAGAGAAAGCTTGCCTGAACATAAGCTATAGGTACATGGGCAAACCACCTCAAACATTCATTTTTGTTTTGCCAAATTTCTTATTGGAAAGAAAATTATGAAGGAAGCACCAGTCAGTTATTCCATGGTTCAAAAATACATATTGGCAACATTACTGCAGTATGAGATATTCAATTCATCAAATCTTCTTTCACAAACCTCTCTGAGCTCTGTCATGCAAGTAATAGTAAATTAATGTCTTTTAAAAAGTAAAGGCATCTAGCAAACACGGGATTTCAAAAATATCCATATTTGAATCCAAAATAGAAGTGCATTCATCATAAATCATTTGTATTGCATATTTATACATTACAGGAGGTTCAGTTAAGAAAACGCCTATTATAAAACCACCAGTTAGAAAACCTGTAAAGAAAGAAGAAGTGAAAGAAGAGAAACCAAAGCCAGTCAAGAAGAAGCCACCAGTAAAGAAAGATCCATATTTTGAAATGGAAACAGAGAATCTTAACCAACAGGGAACAGTTGTACCTTATGAGAATTTTAATGCTGAACAAGATGCTGAAGTTCTCAAGAGTGCCATGAAGGGTTTGGGTATGTATTACAGCGTACAACATTTTACCCCCCTCCCCCACCCCCACCCCCCAACCCCCATACACTGATGTCAAAATATCAAAATTCCAAATTTTCCCATAATGCCACTAGGAATTTAATGAATTTACCGGTAGTCTTGTTTGACAGAGCTCCTTGAGCACTGTGAAATAAGATTGGATTGGCTAAGTTCTTGCATTATGGGAAAATATTGCTACATGAAATTTCAGTATTTTGACATCATTGTGTTAATTGGTAAAGTACAAAATTATTTTTAGTCGTCGAAATTTGTCTTTGCCTTGTTACAATTTATGGGAGAGTGCCTATAGGCATGCTCCCATAAATTGTAACAAGGAAACTCTGACCGCATAATTTAGATTGAAAGATTATATGGAGGACACCCATTTGAAGCCTCTGGGTTACAGTACCTACACTTTAGAGTAAAGCCCACATATGGGATTCCAGCACTCAACCAGTTAAGGATTAACTAGATATTGCTTAATCCTTTAACTAACACGACTTGAAGATTCGCAAAAGACTCAAATTTTTTTTCATATTTTGCATTTGAAACATAGTTCAGTCTTCCAATCCAGTGAACCAAAAGCTTTTATATTGACATAAAACATATATGTATTGATGGTTCAAAGGTTTGTTTAAACCAAGCCCAGGGGGTAATATTTAACAGTGTTATTAGACCAACAGATTATAACCCCTAAGGGCCTAATTCCGACTTTGATACTTTTTAATGCAAAGGAACAGGTGGCCCAACATGTATTGTTTGGGTAAACTCAAAACTTGTTTTCTAAGTACCTTGTCAGTTGTTTCTAGGCAAGTCTTGGCTGCTTCTGTAGGCTGCCTCTGTCACAGCCAAGACTTGACTAGAAACAACTGCAAAGACACAGGAGGTAGACTTTCAAAGTATGGTGAAAATGTATAAAAATCTCCAGGCCCTCAGGGTTAACACTATGGGTAATGACAAAAACATTTTTAGCTCATCTGAGTGAAACTCAGAATGAGCTTTAGTTTCCGCATTTTGTCTGTTGTCGGTTTTTATACTTTTTCTCTGAAGTCGTTGGGTGGTATTTAATGGAATTTTTATGATTTGTTCTTGTTGCACCACAATTCAAGTTTGAGCAAATCAAGTTGCTCTGCTCATGGCATGGGGTGGGACAATGCACCAAAAATGCATTCTGATCTTAAAAAAATGTAATCTTCTAATGGACCATGGGCAGCAATGGTGTGATATTTGCTATATAGCTTCCTCAATAATTGTAGATTCAGGTTGTTCAAAAAAAGTTCCTGGATCAGTATTTGGAGTTTCCTTGGGAGGAGCCTAATTTTGTAGCCCAGTCCTAGTTTTCTGTATTCACAAGTGATAGCTTGATTTGAACCAGATTTGGTATGAAGTGATTTGGTGACATGTACTTGACTCATGATAAAATTACTCAACACCCCAATGGGAACTTCACAGGCTAAAAATTAAAAAAAACTTCAAATGCTTATATTTGAAAACAGCATGGGACAAATATTTGTTATTTGATGTAAAGCATCCTCACTAGTCGAATTAAATAAGCCTAAAATGATATTCATTGTGCAGTGACCTGACTCCTAATTTAACACTGAACTCTATTGGGATTTTCACATTTTTGGCTCCCAGCTAAACTGTATTTTTAGATATTTTATGAATAGGGAAGATCATTAATTGTAAACTGGACATGGCTATCAATAGATGTCTCAGCAGAGAGAGATCAAAGAGTGCAAACATGGGGTTAAAACAGTTGAATCCTAAGACAAAACACAACAAGGGTAGAGTATGGGAGACTGGAATCAATGACTTGAGGTGGAGTGTGTCTTGTATTTCATATGCATGGAAGGCACGTGTAAAATGCAGGGAAAACTCCACTGTCCATAGGTAGTTAATTTCTGTACCCTGTACTCTACCTGAGTTCTGTTATGGATTTATACCATGATTAACCCTCAGCACTCTGATGTCAAAAAGGCAAGGTTTTCAGTAGCAAATGTTTCCCATAATCAGTGGCGGTGCCATGGAGGGGTATGTGGGGGTATTTACCTCTCCACGTTTTTTTGCCAAACGTAAAACAATACTATCATTTTAATTTTTGTTGTATTGAACGTTGTGGTGTAATGGTCGGTATGCTTAATCCCATATTCCCAAGTGCACTAAATCAGAGCAGAGAAGTTTTGAAATTATGTTTCCCCCCCCTCCTAGCCCCGCCCTCCCCCCCCATACACACACACACGCTAGCTGCAAACAACAAACAAAAGTCGAAGGTCCAAATTGCAGCAAGGCATGCCGCGTTTAAACGGACTGAAACATAGTGCTTAAGAGTATTCGACGAATGCTAGAATCAAGAGTGTGCAAGGCATCTGTTTCGAATTCAGCCTACAGCAATTTTAAAAAATAAATAAAATTTAATATTTTCGAAAAATTCTCAAAGGTATAACTCAATGAAATCATGCAAATATGAATACCATTGGAACCGGCTTGTTCAGCCGGTTCCAATGATACCCATATTCGCATGATTTTGTTGCAAAACAGTTAAAAATTTTCTCAACTTAGGGAGAGGACCCCCCCCCCAAAAAAAAAAAAAAAAACTCACCCCAGCTCGGTGCTGCTCAATCCCCAACTGTAGCCCCTCACTTTTGTACCTCTGGCGCTGTCACTGCCCATAATGCAGTTTGATATTTAACCAATTATTCCCTGTCTGACAGAGCTCAGTTAGATCTGTCAAACAAGATACAGTTGGTTAATTTCATAGTTAAACAAAAGAAAAACTGAGTTATTGGAGAAAGTTCTCTTGCACCACCAGTGTGCTAGGGGTTAAACTTGTATTGAGTGAATGAAGCTGATGTTATTAAAGAAAAATTTCACCTTCGGCAGTCTGATAACTTTTTTGCTTGACACTCTTGTGTCAATGCATTTCATTCACATCATAATGTTACACAGACATGTAACATCCAGCCATATGTGTTCTTACATGACGTTCTTACGTATAATCCAGATTCCATCCATGGTGTACCTAGAACATTTCTCAATGTCTGTATTGTATCTGGTAACACTGAATACACACAGCAATCTTAGTATAATAATAAATCTTCTCTAGGATTAACCCTTTACCCAACGTAATGGCAAAAACCAGCCAGCGCTATTCAAAAATATTGCCAATTAATTTTCATTATTTCTTCATTTTTTGTCTCAAAAACATAGATTATGACCCCTCATGGGAACAAGCTTGTCGAGCTTGTTCCAATGATGAGTCATAACCTGTGTTTTTGAGACAAAAAATGAAAAAAACTAGTTATTCAAAAATTTTGTTTGCAAGTGTCATCTGCTTTTCATGTTAGGTAAAGGATTAACATGCCAAATATTTTGATATTTAGATTCATTATGAATATAAGATGTTCATTTGTTCAAGCTCTAATTTTTGAAGGGAGTGTTTTGTCAATATATTTTTGTTTAATAGGTACTGATGAAGACATGATAATAAATGTCCTTGCATATCGTTCCAATACACAAAGGCAAGAATTATGCACCACATACAAGACACTTTTTGGAAAGGTATGCTTATTTTCCTTGCCTGCTAGTTAACAGGTAGAGTGCTAAATTATTTTTCAAAGCTGATTTGTAACATGAGTATATTTTTTCAAAGGTACAATGCTACCAGCAAGGGGAGCCTTAATTTCACAACATTTTGTTAATAATTAATTGTTTTTTTTACCTTTTATTGGAGAGTGTCTGTTGGCACTCTCCAATAAATTATATAAGTAACAAATAATTTTATATGAACATTTTTTTTTCTACTACAGCACTATTAACAAGATTATGCATACAGTGTAAAGCTATTGAATAGAGAGTAATCGCTTGACTGGTTATGTGAAATAATTCATGAGAGGTGAGGGACGTTGTACAAACATGAGTGCGCGAATGTTCACGAGTGTTTTACAATATAGTCCCTTGCCTCGAATGAATCATTTCACGTAACCAGTCCAGTCAAGCGATTACTCTGTTTATTACTTTTCATTATTAACGATAATTATATTATTTAACCCTTCACCTAACGTAACGGCCAAAACTGGCCAGCGCTATTCTAAAAAATTGCCAATTAATATTTTTATTCTGTACCAATGACCCAGACATAGCTGGTGCTAACTCTTAAAATATAGGGCCAAACACAAATTTTGCCCCCCAATCCCCAAAATTTGCATCTAAAACTAAAGAAAACATGTCCTGAAAGGCCCTCCACACTTCGCCCCTACTGCGCATGCGCAGTGTCAAGGACGTTCCGAAATTGGCGCCATTAATCATTCTAAGTTTGGCCCTTCATCAGTTAACATCTGACTGATCTTTGTGCTTATAAATCTCAGTTTAAATGATGCCAGACACATAAATATTAGTGAAATGGTGATTCTAAGGAGGATAGAGAAGGAGGAGAGGAAAAGAATGTGTGACAGAATATTATCAGGGCTGTAACTTAAAATTTTTTAATGAAATTATGTTAAGTTACCTATTTTCAAGGCAGCAGCCATTTTGTTGTCATTCTGATTATTTAGTTACACTGTTTTTTTAAGTGTTTTCCTCTCTCCCTGTCCTTTAAGTTCCCCCTTGCTATTCTCCCATGCTTTTGGCATAGTTTTTGTAATTATTATTACAAAATTTTCTTGGGAGTTTTAGCTGAATAACAGAATGAATTCTGTTCTTTCCCCATGTTTACGTCTTCACCTACGGGTGGTTAGGCGTTGTGTTCTGCATCTACCATCTGATGTTCTGCAGTTTCTTCCCTGGAAGTCTCTGTTTTGCATCAGATAGTGTATTTTTGGTAACTGATTTCGGGCCTGGATGCCTGGAGTCTTATTTTAGTGTTTTTACACTCATTGTTTACATTTCAACAGCCCTCTGTGTGAGGGGGGGATTTCTAAAAAATAATATCTTGATGTTATTTTAATCATAACTAGATACATTATTATTGTTCGTAAGTGTTGAATAAATTGTTTAAAATATTTTTAAAATTTTTGTCCACACTTAGGCTTGGGATCCATTGGGGCTCAACGTTACTTTTCAGAAACTTGGGCTGTTCTGAAAAAATATTTTTTCAAAATATTTTGATTTCAATTATTTTTTCTATATTAAGGGATCATATTATTATTATGTATTTTGATTGCCAGGGGTTAGTGCGAGTACCAGGACTTGTTTTCTTTTCACATTGAAAGGATATTGATCAATTGTTTTAAGAGGAAGTCTTCCTCTGACTTTATTATCATTCTATATGTGGTCAGTGTACTCGCATTAACTCCTGTTCTGTATTGTATGATTTCGATGACAATATGGGAAGCGTATGTCACGGTATGTTGTTGGGGATTTGGACACTCTGGTCCTTTCCCCGCAGGGTCACTCTACTTTATCAATTTCTATTTCAGACGATCAAGATTAGGGTGATGTATCTGTGATGTCTTCCAACAGTGTGCCTCCGTCGTCACAATTAATGAAGGGCTAGCGGAAAAGTGCTCATGTAAATACGCCAATTGCCTAAGAGGACCCTAGTAGGTTCGACGGCCTTTGACGTCCGCTAGCTCGCCCGGTGTAGCGTCCATTCACCGAATGGTTCGGCAGCCGGGTTCGTCCGTTGCGGTCTAGAAGGAATTTTGGGGTGATGCGAGCACTATAAATTAACCTAATGCACACCCAGTGATGGCGGATCGGAGGGAGAACGCAGGAAGCCTTTTAGTCCGGTTCATAGCTCGTTCCGGTCCATCCGGACGGCAAGCGAGAGAGGCCCCTCTCTCGTTCAACAACATCTGGCCCCAGATGTTGTGGTACAAAATGTGTCGTAAGCGGAGCATACGTCCGTCGCTCGGGACGCTCCGTTGTATAGGCAGTCCGCTGAGACTGCTAAGGCTTCCTCTTCTCGTCAGCGCACACGACCGCACCTTGGCTGCGTGACCGCCGATATATTACCAGCTTCGCCGATCAAGGATTCTTCGGCGACCAGGTCACACCATCCGGTAGCCAGGGACACGAGGCCTGCAGACTCCGGACGTTCGCATAGGAAGTGTGCGGGAGTCAACGTACACGGAGCTTCCGGCGGCAATGCATCGTAAGACCGCTACTGCACAGGCCTCGGAAACGGACGTGCTTTCCTTAATAGCACAGTTTATCGCAGCATCCCAGCATCAACTGAATCTGTTGCATATATTTTATCCGACGATGCTGGGTCGGGACGCTCCGCGGAAGCGGGTACGGACGTCCGAAAGTTTCATCCGGTCCGACGGGATACCGAAAGGGATTCGGAGAATTTCGAGCTTTCCCTTTCGGAACAACATATGCTGTTGTGTATGTCATCTGACTTGGTCTTCTACAGCTTCTTTCGTCGGACCAGAATGCTGCGATGCCGGATAAGAAACTGATAGCGTCGGTGGACTTAGAAATTTTTGGTTCGGTTCAGGGACATCGTCCCTCAGTTCCGACATAGTCCAATAATGTCACACAAACTTTCGAATTATTGAACGACGCTATATATATTATTATTTTATGCTTGCTAACCAAGCATTTCTGGTTTCTTGTTCGAAGAGTTATGGAGATGTCTTTCAAAAGTGTGCCTCTGTCGTCATAGTTAATGAAGAGTTAGCGGCAATAAGTGCTCATGGAATATGTCTATCGCCTACGGAGTGACATTCGCTAGCTCACCCGGTGTAGCGTACATTCATCGAATGGTTCGGCTGCCGGGTTCGTCCGTTGCGGTCTAGGAAGGAGATTTGGGTGATGCGAGCACTTTAATTACTTTAGTACTCACCCAGTGACGGCAGATTGAGGACAGATCGGAGGAAGCCTGTTAGTCCGGTTCCTGGCTTGTCCAGGTCCGTCCGGGCTGTGAGCGAGAGAGGTCCCTCTCTCGCCCAACAACATAGGGGACCGCATGTTGTGGTTCAGATATTTTACATTCGGAGCATATGTCCGTTGGTCGGGACGCTCCGTTATATTGACAGTCCGAGAGACTGTCTTTAATGCTTCCTCATCCTCACAGCAGGGCACACGACCGCACATTGGCTACGTGACCTCGAGTATCCGATCAGTTTCGGCATTCAGTGATTCCACGGCGAATAGGTCGCGCCATCCGGTAGCCAAGGGACACGAGGCCTATACACTCCGTTCGCTCGCATATTGGTAGTATGCACGGGGTAACGATCACGGAGCTTACAGCGGCAATGCATCGTAAGACCGCTTCTCCTCAGGCCTCAGTGACGGACGTGCTATCCGAGTTAGCACAGTTGTTTCGCAGCATCCCAGCAATTGACAGTTTCTCGGTCGAATCAGGAATTATCCGACGGCGCTGGGTCGGTGCGGTTGCATCAGGTACACACGACCGAACGCTTTATAGGGTCCAACAGGATGGCGAAAGGGATTCGAAAGATTTCGAGTTTTCCCTTTAGTAGTATCGGAAGATGCCTTTCATATCTTCTGGCATTATCTTCCAGTGATTATTATTTCGGACTTCATTGCTGCGATCTTGGATAAGAGACTTATAGCGTCATTGGACTCGGATTTTTCGATTGGTTCAGGGACATTGTCCCTGACTTACCGATGCAGTCCAATATTGTCATTACAACATGTGTTTTATTTTTCGACGCTATATATATATATATATACAAGCCTGCTACTAAGCATGATAGTTTAGTTTCTTGTCCACGTTGCTCATTTCTGCCATTTTATCATTTATACAAATAGTTTATTTTGGCAGAGCAGGGCATACCGAGAGTTCATATGCGTCTAGACGGTGTGATTAAAGACTGCATATATTCTTTTTCGCCATTTATGTCTTTTCCAATTTCAGTGTTGGGAACGACATTATGTATAGTAGACTTAACTTAGACGCTTTATTATACGTAATCCGCCTTACTGAGGCGTTATCATTACGTCTTCAAGAAAAGATTTACGGGATATTATTCTCAATGTAATTTCTTTTGAGGGCAGTAGTTTGTTCACGTATAACTCCGCCCTTCAGTGGCTGATTGGAGTTAGTTAGACGTGACGCAGCCCTAGCTACATCCACACGCGTGGATAGTAAGGTTAAGAACTCTCTCAGAGTCGCTTCGTTCTCGGAGGAGCTTCTCTTCGACGGCAACTTTTCGGCAATCCATGAATTGCTCGATTTACACGTTCTCTTGTCTATCTAGTGTTACAAGAGATTCAGACTGCAAACATTCGGTGGTTGACTCAGAGAGTGCCGCCGCAGTTGCCGGACCCGAGTGTGGCTGTTATGACGGTTGCCAGTCAAACAGATTGGGATATAATACTGATCCCTACGGATTCGAAGTGCCAGGGTCTTTGGGTTCCGCAGTCTTTTAGCAATCAGTTTTCTTCCGTGGAATAATGTTTTTAGGCTTGCTTTATTGCATGAACATTATTCAGAAACGCATGCCCAAATTCCTGTCCTTTAATTCGACAGTAGTGGCGTATCTCCGGAACCAGGGAGGCACTCTTTCGTTTCCGTTATTCAATTTAATGGAAAGAATCCGTCTGTTGGTTATAGTACACCAAGTTCAGTTTTGGTCCGTCATATTCCGGGTCGTCTGATTGTTTTTTCGGACTCCCGTTCTCTTACGGGTCGCTTGTTGCTGTCAGAATGGACTCTCAACAAACAAGTATTCAATCAGATTTGCTATCTATGGGAGCGCCCAATGATGATTTATTTATGACACAGCTTGCTAATCAATTGCAGACGTATGTGTTGGCTTGTCCAGATCTCTGAGCTAATATTGTTAACGCTCTATTGATCTATAGGACGGAATGATAGGATACGCGTATCCTCCGGCGCTGTTGTTTTAGCAGGTATTGCTAAGATAAACAACCACAGTACATTTCTGTTGATAGCATCTCTATCTTCACAGAGATCATGAGTAATTTACTCTCTTGTCTACTGTGGGTCTTAACGTGAAATCTTCCTCTATGTGAGGATCTTTTTCACTGGGTAAATCGTGTCATCTTTATCACAACCAGCAAGGTCGCAACCTTCATGTATTCCGTTGTGTGGTCCGTATTGCATTGTAAGCATTGTACTGGACGAGCTTTGGACGCGATTTCTTACTATAGGAGATCCTCTTCTTTGCTATTCTATGCGGCTAAAGTGGAGGCTCTTCCGTCGTGGTGTAGGGATCATTATGTTCATATTGTTGATCCCTCCATACTACTCATTGCTATTTTTTAGTATACTTGTTTCACAAGATCTACTGCAGCCTGTTATTATTTAGGTTATAGGTTTATGTTACCTCATACCTATGCACTCTACGATAGTTTACAATTGAGTCTTTTGTCTCTTTATCTAAGTCAGTTAGTAACTTTTTGATAAATAGACTTAGAATCTTTAGATTAAATTCCTATACGGATTTTAACTTCGGTTCTTATTTAGCTAAGTAATCATTTGAGCCTCTGGAAACAGTAGTTTTCAAATTCTGACCTTTTAGACAGTAATTCTGTTGGTTTCTCTTTTACTGTAGAGTCAGTGAGTTTCATGCACTATCGATGGATGATTTTCACTTTCATAGTTTCGGAATCAATACTTCCGTTACTATTTAGGTTGGATTGTTGCATAAGAGTTAGGCTCCTATTATCCGGAACCTATTATTTTAAGGTCCTTCCGTCTTCGTATGGGCATAGGCCTTTACTCTTTCCGGGTACAGTTTATGTATTTATAAACAGATATCTGTTTATTACTATGGGCGTAAGCTTCTTCTGTCTTTGATGTCTAGTAGAAGGACGTTACGCTCCATTTTATTGTTAATGGATTCTATTAACTATCGGTACTGCTTATGGTATATCATTGACTTAGCAGTTGTGCTTAAGATTTCGGCTCATGAAGTAAGAGTTCTTCTACTTCTTGGGCTTACATTAATAGTGTCGCTATTATAGATTTTTGAAGGCCGCTCATTGTGCTCAGCCATCCACATTCATGAATTTTATCTCAGAAATATCGAGTCCATTTCTGGAGGCCTCTATTGTTAGGTCTATTATCTACTGCTCAGAATGTCATTCACTTAACAGTTGCTACTATAGCTAGGTAGGCTGTCTGTTTCGGCAGTGTCTCCGTTCGGCTGCCCTCTTCGCTCTGGGCTATTTGACCCAGGGCAAGAAAAAGGGGGGGGGGGGGGGAGGGTGTTCCCTTGGGTCACCTGTTTTACTATGAAAACAAGGGGATACCTCCTCCGGAGTTAGTAATTCTGAGCTGTTATTGGGATGGTTGTTTAGTGAGAAGTTTAGGTTTTTAAAATTCATTCAAGTCTTAGTTTTTAAAGTATAGCTTTTGAATATTGCATATGTCAACGGACATGATTATGCAATCCTCAGACACTTTTAGGAGTATAAGAGTCTCTATTCTCTAGACTTACTTTATTTATTGGCTTACTTTAAAAATTATTAGTATAAGGATTATATTGGATATTAATAGAGTACATGGATGTATGAAGCTCAATTTTGGAAGGTGTTGTATCTTTCTAATTTATCATAAATAAGAAAGATACATGTAAGGCCTATTACTTCTTTTTCCCTACAGGGGATGACTCTATTTTATTTTATTGAGCGTATTCCATTTTGCTCTATGTCCTTGGCCCTCCAGCCTTTTTACTATTCAGCTATGTCTGGGTCATTGGTACAGTATAAAAATGTTAAAAAATTTATAGTAATTTATATATTTTTTATACTTACCAATGACCCAGACGGGGATGGCCCTCCCAGGAGTTGGGAACTCTTGCCTCCCCGCTGAGTACATAGCGCTTACCAGGCACTGGTTATTAGAATGATTAATGGCGCCAATTTCGGAACGTCCTTGACACTGCGCATGCGCAGTAGGGGCGAAGTGTGGAGGGCCTTTCAGGACATGTTTTCTTTAGTTTTAGATGCAAATTTTGGGGATTGGGGGGCAAAATTTGTGTTTGGCCCTATATTTTAAGAGTTAGCACCAGCTATGTCTGGGTCATTGGTAAGTATAAAAAATATATAAATTACTATAAATTTTTTAACTTTCATTATTTTTTCATTTTTTGTCTCTAAAACATAGGTTATGACCCCCCATTGGAATGAGCTCATTGAGCTTGTTCCAATGAGGGATCATAACCAATGTTTTTGAGACAAAAAATGAAAATAATAGTTATTTGAGAATTTGTCTGCTTTTCATGTTAGGTAAAGGGTTAAAAAAAACAAAAAAACAATGAAGTTCCCATTACCCCCACGGCAAAGAGTCTTCGTTTGTGTGCATGGATACATGACACAATTGTTGATTGCATAATTAACTTGTGAAGTTATCGTTTATAATCAAACCTGGAAATCTCAGTAAATCACACTTTGGAAAGTAATAAATAAGTAACAAATAATTTTATATGAACATTTTTTTTCTACTGCTGCACTATTAACAAGGTTATGCATACAGTGTAAAGCCACTAAAGTGACTTTCAACACTTTTCAGTAGAGTCCGATCAGTGGCTTCCAGTACTCAACCAGTTAACAAGGTTTTTAAATACCATTTTCAAAATCTAGTCCAAAATGTAGAAAGTTTTTCTTTCTGAAATTATATTTTCATCCCTCCTTAAAGTGCTTTCAGCCTTTTTACTGATAAGGATAATTGTGATGATGAGAAAACAGAAAGAAGGAAAATTATATTGAAAAGTTTACAGTAGAACCTGTCTTGAGAAACCACTCTTTTTCCCAGACAAAGGTGATCTCTTAAAACAGGTGGTCTCTAATGACAGGTCCATTATAGAATAAAATAACCAAATGGTAGGTCAAAGTGGTCTCTCAAGACAGGTGGCCTCTCAAGACATTGGTCTCAGAAAACAGGTTTTTAACCCTTTACCCAACGAATCGCCAGCATCCGCCTGCTTAATATGCAGATTCAGCAGCTGAAAAAATATTATTTTTCAAAAAATTTCAACAAAACCATATCATGTGACCCCTCTTTGGAACAAGCTCATTGAGATCGTTCCAATGAGGGGTCACATGATATGGTCTTGTTGAAATGTTAAGAAAAAAATCAAAAACTGATATTTAAATTAATAAATTGTGATATCGTCTGCATTGGGTAAAGGGTTAAACAGCTGCATAGGTTTAGCTAGTATACAAGGTAAATGAGTTACTCTAAATTGCTCATTTGAAACTGCATATAGATTAGTACTCAAACGATTAGTCGACTAGTCGATGTCGACTCTGGGCAAACCAGTAGTCGACTCTCAATTGTGCATTCGACTAGTCGGAGGAGTTCAAGCTTTTAGGTAAATAGTATCCCTTCTGTGCCACTGTCAGACAGTTTGAACAGCAATATTGGGCAATCAATGTATTCATCTATTGCCATCTAGTAGTAGTGACAGTAGTTCATTTTAACTGGTACTAGTAGAGTGCTGAATTATTTTGGGCTATCAGGATATGTTATTAATTTGCCTTGTTGCAATTTATGGGAGAGTGCCTATAGGCACTCTCCCATAAATCGCAACAAGGCAAATTAAATAAGACTATATAATTTCACTCTTAGCATAATTAGAAGCACATTAACAGAATAATGTTCCAGTAAGTTGCTGTATATGAATGCCCAAGTGAAGCCAAATTTGGACCTTCAGCACTCTACTGGAACACCAACACCGTTACAAGGAGACAAGTTATCACCAATGACAAGTCGAAGTCGACTTGACTTTTTGGTATTGACTAGTCGACTTTGGAATTCACTAGTCGTTTGAGCACTAATATAGATTGAGATTATGCCTTGACAACACCAGTACTGTGGTGATACTTGAAAGAATGAAAAAGAAGCATATTGATTGTTCCACAACCCAGTTTCTTATGTGTCATATAATTTACCACTTGTAAATACAATAGCTACTTTCTGATTTGTTAAAAAAATGTCAAAGAGAAGAGCAGGAAGTTTAGGCCTAAAAAATTAAAAATCCGTTTCTCAGGCCCTCCCGCATGATCCTTCTGGTTGCTCTCTTTTTATAATCAATGCAAACTTGAAAAAATAAAAATAAAATGTTTTATGTCTGATATTTTAGGCAAGCTAATAAAATTGATAAATTTGTACCTTGAGTGAAAGAAGGTTTTGCATTGCTTTAGCATTGCAAAGCCTACTTGCACTCAAGGGACGAAATACACCACCACCCAAGCTATTCTGTAGATTATGAGGCCTAAAACATGAAACAAACCAAGTACATGAACTTTTGATGGCAAAAGAAATAATTACATAAGTAAAAAATAAAATAAAATAAACGCCTACACACATGCAGTTTTACAAAAAGTGGCCTGAGAAATGGAAGAGCTACTTTTTGTGGCCTTAAGTTAAAATTTTACCTGCCTGTACATATATATCTTCCACTTATAACAGCATACATGCTCCCTAATCTCACACACAAACAGACACTTGCTCACTGGTCAAAGAGTTTTTTAGTTCTTTACAAATAAATACAACAGTGGTCTTCTCACAATTTAGCCCTACAAGATTCTTCAACCAATGCTAACCCTGCTTGTGTGGACTTAGTATGTTGGGGAGCTGACAGTTGCTCGCCGTTGCTCGGTGGTTCTCTCCAGGTACTCCGGCTTCCTCCACCCGTAAAACTGTCGAGGTCATGATTAGCCATTGTGCAGAAATATGTGACCTTAAACACCAATAAATAAATAAATAAATAGCCCTACAAGGTCAGCTGTGTGTTGACAGAAAATAAGTGGCTGTATGCCTAGTTATGCTAAAACATCAATTAAAGTTATCAGTCCTTTGCGTGTGTTCCTGTTTTCAGACATTATGCCTTTAATACATTTTGGCTTGATATTCTGAGGGGTGCCTGCTCTGAAGTGATATTAATCCCTTACCCAACACACTGGTTATCAAAATCATTGTTGTAATTATTGTTTTTTAAAATGTCTCAAACATTTCAACTAAACTATATCATGTGACCACTTCAATGGAATGAGCTCGACGAGCCTGTTCCATGGAGTGGTCACATGATGTGAATTTGTTGATTTTAAAAAAGAAATATCATTTTTTCAACTGCTCACTTTGTAAATAATAATAATATTAATAATCATGATACTAAGGAAATTTTATAAAGCGTAAAATCACAAAGTGCTCTAAAACGCTGTACAGTTGAATAAACAATGAGCTTGTAACTATCAAGGCAATATACAGACTGAGAAAGGTGTGAAGGCCAGCAGGTTACTGACAAAAGCCTCTCTGAAAAGATGTGATTTTAAATTTTTTTTTTAATTGGTTGAGATCTTTCAATGCCTGAACCTGAACTGGTAAATTATTCCAAAGTGCAGGTCCAGCGAAAGAGAAAGCTCTGTTATTCACAAAAGTGGACCTAGAGAAGGGCATCTGAAGCTTGATTTGTGAGGAGGAGCACAAGTTCCTTTCAGGTTTTTTAATTGCCAGAAGGTCTTGTAAGTACTTAGGTGCTGAGCCATGAATGCATAAATTACGTGAGCGGATGTTCCTGTTTCGTTAGATAAAGGGTTAAGCAATTTTTACTTCATGGGTGGATCTATCATTGAAGTGGAAGATTGTATAGCTCATGTATTTTTTTAGTCACTGGAAGATTTTTTTATGAATGGTCCCTCTCATTGTATTTTAATAATTTTGTTATTCTGTTTTACAGGATTTGATAAAAGCTCTGGAGAGTGAACTCAGTAAATCATTCCTGGACACATGTAAAGCATTGTGTATGGCTCCAGCAGAATATGATGCTTATCTTCTCAGAAAAGCCATCAAGGTAAATATATTTGTAATAAACTTAATACACGAGAAGATTTGATTTTCAAATTGATGTGTTCATTGTATCGTGAATCCATGTTCTATCATCAACCATACCTTGGTTGACTCAGGGATGTTGGAAGGTTAGAAGGGAAGGGTAGGGTGGAGGAGGGGAGCAGATTCGGATGGCAACCTAGAGAGAGGGTCAAAATGTTCCAATTGGATACATCTAATATAAAATTGATAACATTCACAAGTCTTAGTTCAATCAATCACTGTTTTAATAAAAACTGCGTCTCAATAACTTTCTTCATCTATTTTATATCAAACATTCAATGTATTATCTTTAAAGTCCATACTTTGAGGGCTGGATTAAAAACTAGGACACTTGAATGTTGCAAGAAGTGGAAACTAGCTGATTGTAATTTAATCACAACACATCTTATTATTACTGTTTGGAAGGACACTGATGTCCACCCCTCAGTGAAGGGCAAGGGTGGGGGATGCCTCCCTTGTGCCCCACTCTTTGCATCTCTGGGTTGAATAGACTTTAATTATTTGCCTGTTGCAAGCAGATTTTCCACTTTTACCAAGTAGAGGTACAATCCTGAATTAGGCCACACAAAGTAGATCTGTTTCTCGGGCCATTATTTGTGAAATTGCATGCGGGCGAGCGTTTTTTTATTTTATTTTTTATTTCAGTAATTACTTCTTTGCCATCAAAAGTTCATGTTCTTGGTTCAAGTTTTAGGCCTCATAATCTACAGAATAGCACAGGTGGTGGTGTATTTCATCCCTTGAGTGCAAGAAGGCTTTGCAATGCTAAAGCATTGCAAAGACTTCTTGCACTCAAGGCACAAATTCATCAATTTTTTTAACTTGGGTAAAATATCAGACATAAACCATTTAATTTTAATTTTTTTAAAGTTTAAATTGGTTATAAAAAGAGAGCATGCGGTAGCCAAAAGGACCATGCGGGAGGGCCTGAGAAACAGATTTTTTATTTTTTTAGGCCTTATAGTAATTTATTACTTTCCAAAGTGTGATTTACTGGGATTTCTGGGTTTGATTATAAACGATAACTTCACAAGTGAATTTTGCAATCAACAATTGTGTCATGTATCTGTGTGCGCAAACGAAGGTGCTTTGCTGTGGGTGTAATGGGGACTTCATTGTTATTTGTTGCTTTTTTTTTAACCCTTTACCTAACATGAAAAGCAGACGACACTTGCAAAAAAAATTGTTGAATTACTATTATTTTCATTTTTTGTCTCAAAAACATAGGTTATTACCCCTTCATTGGAACGAGCTCGTTGAGCTTGTTCCAATGAGGGTCATAACCTATGTTTTAGAGACAAAAAATGAAAAAAATTATGAAAATTAATTGGCGAGTTTTGAGAATAGCACTGGCCATTATTGTACTCGTGTTTGTACAACGTCCCTCACCTCCCATGAATTATTTCATGTAACCAGTCCAGTCATGTGATTACTCTCTATGAAATATACTCCTTTGAAAAGGGGGTTAGCCTCTTATCAATGTTTTTTTATGTCATTGGATTTTTCATCAAATCAAATCATGGCTGCTGTATACAGCAGCCATAAGTTGATTTTGTGAGAAGTTAAGGGGGCGCGGTGGCATTGCGGTAACCGGTTCTCGTCAGATCACCAAAGTTAAGCAACATCGAGCCTGGTTAGTTCTCTGATGGGTGACCGTCTGATCGATCGATTCGGACTCCCGCATTGTGTCCTTGGACAAGGCACTTAACCCCGATTGTCCATGTGGGGGCACGATGATGCCGTGCACTAAGGTGTACTGCACGTCAATGTCTTCAACCAATTTAACCCTGCCGGTGCTGCAGTGCGGAGTTAGATTTTTGGGTACTAGCAGCTGCTCGTCGTTGCTCAGTGGTTCTCTCCGGATACTCCGGCTTCCTCCACCCGTAAAACTGTCATGGTCATGATTAGCCATTGTGCATAAGTATATGACCTAAAACACCAATAAATAAATAAATTTGTGAGAAGTTCAAGAAATCACTCAAGTTTACTAAGCTTATAAAAAAAGAGCATAGCCTGGGAGTGTAGTGGCTCAGTGGTTATGGCATTGTAGTCAAACCAAAAGGTCTGCAGTTTGATCATCACCAGTGATAGCTATGTTGTGTCATGATTGCCCATGTGGGGGCTAAGGCAAACTGCATGTTGCAGGTGATGCACCTGTCTTCA
The DNA here is from genome assembly GCA_031216915.1 of Pictodentalium vernedei. Taxonomy (NCBI): domain Eukaryota; kingdom Metazoa; phylum Mollusca; class Scaphopoda; order Dentaliida; family Dentaliidae; genus Pictodentalium; species Pictodentalium vernedei. The sequence continues at coordinate 425,218,906 of CM062289.1, read as the reverse complement.
ACCAATGCTAGCCCTGCTTGTGTGGAGTATGTTGGGGAGTCTTGACAGATGCATGCTGCTGCCTGGTGGTTCTCTCCGGGTACTCCAGCTTCCTCCAACCATAAAACTGTCCTGTCCGACACAAGTTGACCCTGGCTGTCAAAAGTGTTGTTAAAAAAAAAAAAAATGGTATAGCCTGCAGGAATCTTCTTTTGTATCTTCTTGTCCATTGTCACTGTCATTTGCTGAATTGTTCTTTGAACATGCAGTTCAAGTGAGTATCAGTGATGTTTTTAACGTCACTTAGAAACTTCTTACAAAGACTCCCAACATATTCTCTCACAGTTTACACTTTCAGTCACCAGATCCATTGCAAACACTAAAATGGTTTTCAGAAACAGTGGATATTTGTTGATGTTATTCTGAGCTTTCCGTTGATCCTGAGACAGAGGAATAAATGCATTAACCATTTACCAAACAAATCTGCTGCATCTGCCCGCGTAATATGCAAATTCAATTGTTGAAAAAATATACTATTTTTATACTGTACCAATGACCCAGACTTAGCTGGTGCTAACTCTAACAAAACCAGGGCCAAACACAAATTTTGCCCCCCAATCCCCAAAATTTGCATCCAAAACAAAAAGAAATCATGTCCTAAAGGACCTCCATACTATGCCCCCACTGCGCATGCGCAGTGACACGGACGTCCCGAAATTGGCGCCAATTATCATTCTCTGTTTGGCCCTTCATCAGTCAACATCTCACTGATCTTTGTGCTTGTAAATCTCAGTTTAAAGGATGCCAGACACGTAATTTTTGGAGAAATGGTGATTCTAAGGAGGATAGAAGGAGGAGAGGAAAAAGAAGTGACAAAAAAATAATCAGGGCTGTACTTAAAATCTTTTGATGAAATTATGTTAAGTTGCCTATTTTCGAGGCATGGGCCTCTTGTTGTCATTCTTGCTAAATGTTGCACTGCTTATTCAGTGTTTCCTCTCCCCTAGCCTTCTAAAGTCCCCCCTTGCAATTCTCCCATGCTTTTGGCATATTTTTGAGAAAGTTCATTTCTAAAATTTCCCTGGGAGAGTTGCTTGGATACAGAATGTTTTCTGTTATTTTCCCCATAGTTACGTTTTCACCCATGGGTGTATAAACGTTGTGTTCTGCATCTTCCATCTGATGTTCGGCAGATTCTCCCCTGGGAGTCTCTGTTTTGCATCAGATAGAGTGTAATTTTGATGACTGATTCCGGGCCAGTTTTTGCAGTGCCTGGAGTCATGTTTTCTGGTGTTTTACACTGTTTGTTTACATTGGCAACAGCCTTTTTTGAGGGGGGCTGTTTGCCTTTGGTGTAGTTTATCTCACTATAAGATACATTTATATTATCCGTAAGTGTCTCATTAATTATTTAATATAAATTTAAAATTTTTGACCACACTTTGCCATCGGATCCATCGGGGCTCAATGTTACTTTTCAGCAACTTGGGCTTCCCTGAAAAAATATTTTTTCAAAATTATTTTGATTTGCAATTGTTTTTTCATTTATTAATGGATCATGTTATTATGTATCTTTGTGTCAGGGGTTTGTGCGAGTAACTAGGACTTGTTGTTGACTTTTCACAATGAAAGGATATTGTTCAAATTGTAATGGGAAGAAATCTTCCTCTGACTTTCATGATCATTGTATTAATTGTAGTCAGTGTTCTCGCACTAATCCCTGTCCTGTATGTCAATATTGGGATGATAAACATTGGAAACGTGTGTCACGGTATGTTGTTTCTGGAGAAAGGGCTATGCCGGCTCTTTCTCCGCAAGGTCACTCTACTCTCTCAGTTTCTATTTCAGAGGAACAAGAACAGGGTGATGTTTCCATGTTATCTTCTACAAGTGTGCGTCCGTCGTCACAAATGAATTCAGAGCTAGCGGCAAAAGTGCTCATGGAGATTAGACAAATGTCGTCCGCTAGCTCGCCCGGTGTAGCGTCCATTCACCGAATGGTTCGGCAGCCAGGTTCGTCCGATGCGGTCCAGGAGGAAATTTTGGGTGATGCGAGCACTATAAACATACAAGGTGCACACCCAGTGACAGCAGATAGTAAGCGAGAACGGAGGAAGCCTTTGAGTCCGGTTCCTAGCTCGTCCAGGTCCAGCCGGGCCGCGAGCGAGAGAGGCCCCTCTCTCGTACAACAACATCTGGGACCAGATGTTGTGGTACAAAATGTGTCGCAAGCGGAGCATATGTCCGGCGCTCGGGACGCTCCGTTGTATAGGCAGTCCGCGGAGACTGCTAAGGCTTCTTCTCGTCAGCGCACACGACCGCACCTTGGCTGCGTGACCGCCGATATTTTGGCAGCTTCGCCGATCAAGGATTCTTCGGCGACCAGGTCACACCATCCGGCAGCCAGGGATTCGAGACCGATGGACTCCGGACGTTCGCATAGAAAAAGTATGCGGGAGCCATCTGATGCGGAGCTGCCCTCGGCGAAGCAGCGAAAGACTGCGCCTCCGCAGGTCTCGACGCCGGACATTCTTGTGCAGATAGCACAGCTTATCGCAGCATCCCAGCAGCCGACACAGAAACGGTGTCGGATCGAGAATTATCCGACGGCGCTGGGTCGGTACGCTCCGCCGAAGCATCGGGGGCGGACGACCGGGAACATCATGAGGTCCGACCGGATGGTGAAAGGGATACGGATGATTTGGAGCTATCCCTTTCGGAACAACATAAAGCTGCCGTGGACTTCATCCGGCACTTTCTCCCTCAAGTTGTTCCGTCGGGCCAGACTGCTGCGATTCCGGCCAAAAGGATTATAGCGTCATTGGACTCTGAATTTTTTGAGCGGTTCAGGGACATCGCTCCCGAGTTTCCGTCGCAGTCCAATAATGTTGCAAGAACATTTGAATTATTGAACGACGCTATATTTAAACTTGCTTCCAAGACGGGGAAAGCAGGTTTCTTGTCCGCTAATACTCTCAACCTGCCTTTCATTAATGCAAGGAATAAATTCGATACGGCAGGACAGGGTATCCCGAGAGTTCCTCTGCGTATGGACGACGAGGCGGAAGACTTAGAGCTATCATTACCGTCGTCGGCTTCTATTCCAACCGCGGTGTTGGAAACAGCTATTGCGTCTAACAGAGCCAATTTAGATGCCTTATCTTATGCAGATCACCTTACTAAGGCGTTATCACTGCGCCTTCAAGGGAAAGAGTTTCAGGATATTCAATCCTCTTTAAGACTTCTTTCAAGGGCAGTAGCTTATTCCACGTGTAACTCCGCCCTTTCAGTGGCAAATCTGGAGTTGGTTAGACGTGACGCAGCCCTAGCTACATCCACACTTGTGGATTCTAAGGTGAAGAACTCTCTTAGAGTCGCTTCGGTCTCCGGAGAACTTCTCTTTGACGGCAAGCTTTCTGCTATTTATGATAAAATTACAAAGAAAGCTTCGGATTCTCTGTTGTTCAAATCTGCTTCTAAGAAGCCGGATACAGCAGACAAGAATAAGACAGGCACTTCTGGGTCTAATGTGCCCAAGAGAGGTTCCTATAGAGGTTCCGGTGCGTCCTCTTGGTCTTATTCGAGAGACCGTCAGGGTAGCGACTCTCGTTCGGGACGTCCTTCGGGCCGGGACAATTGGTCGAACGCCCCGAGGTCGACGGGGCAAGGTGCGGGTCGTGGAGGACGTGGTTTCTCCTACCGCAGGCCTCGCAGGTCCAGGAGGTGATGGCTTAAACCTCTATCGCGTACCGGTTGGCGGAAGGTTGTCGAGCTTTTCACAAGAATGGGCATTTATTACGGACGACCCTTGGGTGAGAGGAGTGACTTCGGAAGGTCTAAAGATATCCTTCAAACGAAAGCCTCCATTGACTCGAAGTCCAAAGTGGACTCAACTTCCGTCAAATCCGCAGAAAAGAGACGCTCTGTTATCAGAGGTGCATTCTCTTTTAATGAAGAACGCGGTAGAGGTCGTAGAAAACCAGGGAACTCCGGGATTCTACAGCCATCTGTTTCTGGTTCCGAAACCAGACGGCTCGTTCCGTCCAGTCATAGATTTGAGCTGGATAAACAAGCTGATCGTCGCTCCGAAATTTTATATGGAGACGATTCGGTCGGTCAGAGCGAGTATTCGGGTGAACGATTATGCAACAAGCATAGATCTCAAAGATGCGTACTTTCACGTCATGGTACATCCGACATTCCGAAAGTATCTACGCTTCGCAGTCCTAGGAGTGGTGTATCAATTCCGGGAGATGTGCTTCGGATTGAATCTAGCACCCTGGGCTTTCACTCAGGTAATGAACTCGGTAATGATCTATTTCCGAGCTCATTCGTCTGCGGTAACGTCGGCCTACCTGGACGACATTCTTCAGAGGTATGGCAACGAGTTAACGCTTCAGAACGATGTTCAGAATCTACTTCTATTGCTCCGACGTCTCGGTTTTATAGTAAACGAAGAGAAGTCGGATCTCGTGCCGTCCAAGTCATTCACTCATCTGCGAATGAGCTTCGAGACGCACAACAATCTCGTTCGTCTGCCGTTAACCAGAGCGAAATTAGTCAGTTGTTACGCTCGCTATTGTCTGCACGCAGACAAAGTCACAGCGAGAGAATTTATGAGACTGATAGGTCTGTGCGGAGCCGCTGCGGATCTCATTCCGATGGGGCGGTTACGCACACGTCCTCTCCAAATTTTCTTGACTCAGAATTGGAGTGTGAAAATTCATTCGCTCGACGTAGACGTTCTCTTGTCAGATCAAGTGAAACAAGAGATTCAGACTTGGGCAAACATTCAGTGGTTAACTCAGGGAGTTCCGCTGCAGTTGCCGGATCCGAGTTTTACCATTATGACGGATGCCAGTCAAACAGGTTGGGGTGCATCATTAATCCCAACGGATTCGAAATGCCAGGGTCTTTGGGATCCGCAATTCCTGTGCAAGCACATAAACATCAAGGAAACGATGTCAATTTGGCTTGCGTTACGTCACTGGATGGACATTATTCACAATGCTCATGTCCAAATCTTATCCGACAATACGACAGTAGTGGCGTATATACGGAATCAGGGAGGCACTCATTCAGTTCCGTTGTTCAATCTAACGGAAAGAATCCTTCTGTTTGCGCTAGAACATCACGTTCTTCTTTCGGTCCATCACATACCGGGTCGTCTGAATGTGCTAGCAGACTCCCTTTCTCGAAAGGGTCGCTTGTTGCTGTCGGAATGGACTCTCAACAAACAAGTATTCAATCAGATTTGCTACCAATGGGAACGGCCAATGAGAGACTTATTTGCGACACATCTCAACAATCAGTTGCAGACGTATGTGTCTCCGTGTCCGGATCCAAGAGCATTTGCAGTAGACGCTCTGTCGATCCCTTGGGACGGAATGATAGGATATGCGTATCCTCCAGCGCCGTTAATTCAACAAGTAATTGCTAAAGATAAAACAATCTCAATGCAAGATTCTGTTGGTAGCATCTCTGTCACCACAGAGACCATGGATAAATCTACTCGGGTGTCTGTTGTGGGACCTACCGCGAAAGGTTCCTCCACGGGAGGATCTTCTTTCGCAGGGGAAATCGCGCCAACTCCATCACAACCCGCAAGGTCTCAACCTTCACGTTTTTCCGTTGTGCGGTCCTTCTTGCATGGCAAGCACTTTACAGGACGAGCAGTGGACGCGATTTCTAACTGTAGGAGGACCTCCTCTTCGCTAAACTATGCGGCTAAGTGGAAGGTTTTTCGTCGTTGGTGTAGGGATCATTCTGTAGATATATTCGATCCCTCTATACCAGACATTGCAAACTTTCTAGTATACTTGTTTGACGAAATCAAACTGCAGCCTGTTACTATTAAGGGTTATAGGTCTATGTTATCTGATACCTATGCACATCATGATAGTTTACAAATTGGATCTAATGTCTCTTTATCTAAGTTGGTTAGAAACTTTTCGATAAATAGACCCAGAACTCTTAGATTAATTCCTCAATGGAATTTAGCTTGGGTTCTTCTTAAATTGAAGGAAAAGCCATTTGAACCTCTTGGGACAGTAGATTTCAAATTCTTATCTTATAAGACAGCTTTTCTCTTAGCTTTCTCTTCTGCTAGAAGAGTCAGTGAGCTTCATGCACTGTCGGTGGATGATTCTCACTATCGTAGTGTCGGGAACACTATCACCTTCACTACTAATGTGGGTTTTTTAGCTAAGAATCAGGCTCCTAATAAATATCCGGAACCTATTGTTATTAAGGCTCTTCCGTCTTCAGACGGGCATAGGCCTTTACTCTGTCCTGTTAGAGCGTTACGTATCTATAAACAGAGATCTCAGTTTATCAGAAAGGGACGGAAACGTTTCTTTCTGTCTTTGATGCCTAATAGAAAGGACATTTCAGTCCATTCTATTGCTAGATGGATTCAATTAACTATCCGTACTGCTTATGAGAGTTTATCTTCTTCTCAGCAGTCTGTGCTTAAGATTTCCGCTCATGAAGTAAGAGCTCTTGCTACTTCTTGGGCTTATGCTAGTAGTGTTGCTATTACAGATTTAATGAAGGCTGCTTATTGGTCTCAGCCATCCACATTCACGAATTTTTATCTCAGAAATATTGAGTCCATTTCTGGAGACCTGCATTGTTTAGGTCCGTTATCTGTTGCTCAGAATGTCGTCCACTAAACAGTTGCAACTATAGTTATGCAGGCTTTCTGTTCCGGCAGTGACTCCGTCCGGCTGCCCTCTTTGCTCTGGGCTATTTGACCCAGGGCAAGGGGAAGGGGGGGGGGCGGGTGTTCCCTTAGGTCACCTGCTTTATAGTGAAAAGCAAGGGAATGCCTCCTCCAAGTCAGTATTTTTGAGTCGCTTCCGGGATGGTTTTAAAGTGTAATATTAATGTTAAAATTCATTCATGTCTTATTTTTAAAGTGTAGCTCGGTGTGAAGCATTTGTATATGTCAAGTGTCAAACGGGCTTTAATATACAATACTCGGACACTTTTAAATGACTATAAAGAGTCTCAATTCTCTGGACTACTTTATTTATTGGCTTACTTTAAAAATAATTAGTATAAGGGATATACTGGATGTTAATAGAGAACATGAATGTTATTGTGCTCAATTATTAAGGGTAGTGTATCTTTCTAATTTAATATTAAATAAGAAAGATACATGTAAAGCCTAATACTCCTTTTCTCCTTAAGGGGTTACCTCTTTACTATATAGTTGAGCTTATTGGATTTTCCTCTATGTCCTAGGCCCTCCAGCCTGTTTACTATTCAGCTAAGTCTGGGTCATTGGTACAGTATAAAAATGTTAAAAAATTTATAGTAATTTATATATTTTTTATACTTACCAATGACCCAGACGGGGATGGCCCTCCCTGGAGTTGGGAACTCTTGCCTCCCCGCTGAGTACATAGCGCTGACCAGGCACTGCCAGTAAGAATGATAATTGGCGCCAATTTCGGGACGTCCGTGTCACTGCGCATGCGCAGTGGGGGCGTAGTATGGAGGTCCTTTAGGACATGATTTCTTTTTGTTTTGGATGCAAATTTTGGGGATTGGGGGGCAAAATTTGTGTTTGGCCCTGGTTTTGTTAGAGTTAGCACCAGCTAAGTCTGGGTCATTGGTAAGTATAAAAAATATATAAATTACTATAAATTTTTTAACTTTTCAAAATTTTTTAACAAAACCATATCATGTGACCCTCGTTGGAATGAGCTTTTAGAGATCATTCTAACGAGGGGTCACATGATATGGTTTTGTTGAAATTTTTTGAAAAATGTGAAAAAATTATATTTAAAATAATAAATTTTGATATAGTCTGCATTGGGTAAAGGGTTAAGTCTCATTGGGAAAAACCTGAGATACAAAACATTTGTAGAATATAATTTGTTTTATGTATACTTACACCAAGACCTTTTGGATGGAAAATATTTTAAATGTATTGATTGAAATTCCAGGAAATAGCTTTTCAGGAGGATAAAAATAAATTTTCCCTCTCTTACTTTAAGTCCTGGTCATTCTATCTGATCCTAGGTTCACTGCTCATCTCTCATTTTGAAATAGGCACATCCCTGTTTGATTGACATGGAACTAAATAGCTCAAGTATATTGATATAGCAACAAGTAGCTACTAGTCAAAAATGCTATTTCACTTCTAATTTTTTTTCAGGGTCTCGGTACCGATGATGATGTATTGATAGAGATTCTGTGCACCAGATCCAATGCACAGATTAAGGCAATCATTGATACATATAAGCAAAGTAAGATATTACATCTTCTCCATAAACACTCAGAATTTGTGTTTGTTCACATTAATCATAGAAAAAAAATTCAGAGCATTTGTTGCTTTGGTCTTTGACATGATACCAGTATTTTATTACAATATCGAAGCTTGTTTGTACATCTCCTTGAAATATAGGATTTAAGCAGCCTGATTTATGTACCATTTGTTAACCCTTTACCTAATGAATCACCCACATCCGCCCGCATAATATGCAAATTGAGCAGTTGAAAAAATTAAAGTTTTCAAAATATTTCAACAAAACCATATCATGCGAGCCCTCATTGGAACGAGCTCGTTGAGCTCGTTCCAATGAGAAGTCACATGATATGGTTTTGTTGAAATTGTTTGAAAAATTTAAAAACATGATATTTAAAATAATAAATTTTGATATCATCTGCATTGGGTAAAAGGTCAATCTTGTTCACTGGAGCATTTTAGCTGATGGTATGCATACTATAAAATCCACTTAAAAGTGCTTTAATACCACCCCTCCCCCTGCTCAAGGGTAAGGCAGACATGTGCCCCCCATGTAGCAAAAATGAATAAAAACTCCAGGCCTTAAAACATTAACATGGAATGGGACAGCTAGCAAAATGAATGAGACACCTCTTTTTCTGTTTTGTAGAATATAACAAAAGTTTAGAAAAAGACATTATATCTGATACATCAGGAAATTTCAAACGCCTCTTAGTTGGGTTATTACAAGCTAATCGAAGTGACAGTTCAGAAGTTGATCGAAACAAAGCTCATCAAGATGCCAAAGCTATGTATGAAGCTGGGGAGAAGAAATGGGGAACAGATGAGTCACGATTCAATGCTGTGTTAGTATCTAGAAGTTATCCTCAGTTGAGAGCTACGTTTGAAGAGTATAGTAAAATCTCAAAAAAAAGCATGGAACAAGCATTGAAGAGTGAATTCTCAGGGGATATTCTCAAAGGAATGAAAACAATAGGTAAGCAGTTTTATTATACACTAAACGATAGATTATCGAAAAAATTGCAGAAAGATAGAAATCGTATCCCCCACTGTGAAGATATCGAAATGTTCACTTTCAAGGTATCAATCAAAATGGCGGCTTTCAAAGCATCACTTCAAGGTGAATACCAGTCAAATTACCACGGGAAATGATCATTTTGTTCTAAAAACATATAATGAAAAGAAAATCTAGTGTTTTTGAGTAGATACCCATCATTTCCAGCAATAGTTCAACACGTATTCACCTTGAATTGATGCATGAAGTCCGCTAGTTCAAACATGGTTTGGAAGTCCGTAATATAAGTTTTTGGTTTGGTACGTCCTTTCAAAGGACGTACCAAACCAAAAACTTATATTTCGGACTTTCAGGCCATGTTTGGACAAGAAACCTGCCATTTGGATCAGATTGCAAAGCACTATCTGTTCCGAGTATCAATCATATCACTTCCGCGTATCAATGATTCAATGCTCTGTTTACTTTCATGCATCAATTCAAGGTTGAAATGAGTGGAATTATCAGATTCGTATAAGCGTATAATAAAAAGAAAATCTAGTGTTTTTGAGTGGATACCAAAAATTATCTCACTTGTGATCGAGACAAATGGTTATTTTCGCTCATGCATGCACTTGCGAAAAATAAACATTTGTCTTAGTCACTCATGAGATAATTTTCGGTATCCATTCAAAAGCACTAGATATCCTGTATATTTGGTTTGTATTTTGCTGACATGCAGGGTTTTCTAAAATGTTTGTGAAGACAATTTTGTAAGTTTTATAGAGATCCTTCAAAGTATTTGAATTTTAAAACTGACATTCCAGATCCTTGGAATTGATTGAATTGAATCTTCTTGGAAAAGGCTGTGGAAAGGCCTTGAAAAAATACATTTTGGATTGGACAAAATTTGCTCTTAAAGGCTGTTATATTTATGCAGGATTTTATTGCATTTGCATTTTTATAACCCTCCAGCCACCCCCCCCCCCCCCCACACACACACACACACTTTCAAGCAGATTGAGGGTATACAGTGGAACCCTGTTAATTGAATAGCCACTCTGCCAAAGAAAATTATTCTATTAACAGGAGTATTCTATTGACAGGGATTGTGTCACTTTCCTGTATTTTAGAGATAAACTTATCATTTATTCTATTATATCTTGTTTGACAGAGCTCCATGAGCTCTGTCAAACAAGATATAATAGATGAAATAACTTTATTGGATGCACTGAGGCCAAATTTCTCTATACATGTACTATATTTTAGAATGTCTGTCCGTCCATCCGTCCGTCCGTCCATCCGTCCGTCCATCCGTCCATCCGGATGTCTGTCCGTCCATCCGCTATAGAAATGAATATGGGGCCTCCCCGAGTGTCCAAAATGTATCTACTAGGAGTACTTTTTTATGGCAGAGGTCATCGTCAGGTTTAAAAAAGTGTGTAGGGTGGGGGTGGGGGTTTAGGGGGCACCAAAAGTTATGACCAAAATTTTTTTTACTGATAGATGTCTTCAGAGGGGTCTACTAGGGGTACGTTTTTGTCAGGAATCTAATGGTGAGGTTTTTAAAAAAAGTATCGGGGTGGGGTGTAGAGAGGCACCAAAAGTTATGACCAAAATTTTTCTCACCGATAAAGGTCTTCAAAGGGGTCTACTAGGGGTAATTTTTTACCAGGAATCTAGTGGTGAGGTTTAAAAAAGTGCCGGGCTGGGGTGGGGGTGTAGAGTGCACCAACAGTTATGACCAGCAAAATATAGTATAGATTAAGGGCGAATACTTTCCTCAGCCCGAGCAATGCCGGGTAACCCTGCTAGTAGGTCTATAAACAAAGGAAAACCCCATGGGGCAAGTCAGGGTAATTTCTCGACAGGTTACAAAATTTTTTATCCAATTAACAGGAGTTTACTCTATAACCTATATTCAATTAACAGGTCAACTTTGTACTGGAGGTATGGTAAATGGTTTTGTGTTGGGAAATTATATTCAGTTAACAGGGTTGTTAAGTTAAGAGATATCCAATTAAGTGGGCCCCACTGTAATACATCAGTAAAGGAATGATGAAAACTTTTAATCGTCAATTTTGAAATTGTGGTCGATTATGGGTGTTTCTGATCTTGATTAATCATGATAGGCCTAATGCCCACTTGTCTGTGTTTAATAAGTCAAGGAGTCTGAAAGTTACTTACTGTGGCTGGGTTCTTTTAGAGATCTCTCATCATTTTAATACTTTCTGACCCCATAATATAGGTTATTGAGTAAACTCCTGTTAATTGAATAAAAAACATGTCGAAAAATTACCCTGACTCTCCCCAGTTTTCCTTTGCTAAAAGCCCTATTTGGCCTCGGTACATCCAACACAGGCAGTTAATCTATTTTATCTTGTTTGACAGAGCTCATAGAGCTCTGTCAAACAAGATATAATAGAATAAATTCTATGTTTATCTTTAGATTTCAGGAGAGTGACACTATCCCTGTTAATTGAATACTCCTGTTAAGTGAATAATATTTTTATACTGTACCAATGACCCAGACTTAGCTGGTGCTAACTCTAACAAAACCAGGGCCAAACACAAATTTTGCCCCCCAATCCCCAAAATTGCATCCAAAACAAAAAGAAATCATGTCCTAAAGGACCTCCATACTACGCCTCTACTGCGCATGCGCAGTGACGCAGACGTCCCGAAATTGGCGCCAATTATCATTCTCTGTTTGGCCCTTCATCAGTCAACATCTCACTGATCTTTGTGCTTGTAAATCTCAGTTTAAAGGATGCCAGACACGTAATTTTTGGAGAAAATGTGATTCTAAGGAGGATAGAAGGAGGAGAGGAAAAAGAAGTGACAAAAAATAATCAGGGCTGTACTTAAAATTTTTTGATGAAATTATGTTAAGTTGCCTATTTTCGAGGCATGGGCCTCTTGTTGTCATTCTTGCTAAATGTTGCACTGCTTATTCAGTGTTTCCTCTCCCCTAGCCTTCTAAAGTCCCCCCTTGCAATTCTCCCATGCTTTTGGCATATTTTTGAGAAAGTTCATTTCTAAAATTTCCTGGGAGAGTTGCTTGATTACAGAATGTTTTCTGTTATTTTCCCCATAGTTACGTTTTCACCCATGGGCGTATAACGTTGTGTTCTGCATCTTCCATCTGATGTTCTGCAGATTCTCCCCAGGGAGTCTCTGTTTTGCATCAGATAGAGTGTAATATTTTTATACTGTACCAATGACCCTGACTTAGCTGGTGCTAACTCTAACAAAACCAGGGCCAAACACAAAATTTGCCCCCCAATCCCCAAAATTTGCATCCAAAACAAAAAGAAATCATGTCCTAAAGGACCTCCATACTACGCCTCTACTGCGCATGCGCAGTGACGCAGACGTCCCGAAATTGGCGCCAATTATCATTCTCTGTTTGGCCCTTCATCAGTCAACATCTCACTGATCTTTGTGCTTGTAAATCTCAGTTTAAAGGATGCCAGACACGCAATTTTTGGAGAAAATGTGATTCTAAGGAGGATAGAAGGAGGAGAGGAAAAAGAAGTGACAAAAAATAATCAGGGCTGTACTTAAAATTTTTTGATGAAATTATGTTAAGTTGCCTATTTTCGAGGCATGGGCCTCTTGTTGTCATTCTTGCTAAATGTTGCACTGCTTATTCAGTGTTTCCTCTCCCCTAGCCTTCTAAAGTCCCCCCTTGCAATTCTCCCATGCTTTTGGCATATTTTTGAGAAATTTCATTTCTAAAATTTCCTGGGAGAGTTGCTTGGTTACAGAATGTTTTCTGTTATTTTCCCCATAGTTACGTTTTCACCCATGGGTGTATAATGTTTGTGTTCTGCATCTTCCATCTGATGTTCTGCAGATTCTCCCCTGGGAGTCTCTGTTTTGCATCAGATAGAGTGTAATTTGATGACTGATTCCGGGCCAGTTTTTTCAGTGCCTGGAGTCATGTTTTCTGGTGTTTTTACACTGTTTGTTTACATTGGCAACAGCCTTTTTTGAGGGGGGCTGTTTGCCTTTGGTGTAGTTTATCTCACTATAAGATACATTTATATTATCCGTAAGTGTCTCATTAATTATTTAATATAAATTTAAAATTTTTGACCACACTTTGCCATCGGATCCATCGGGGCTCAACGTTACTTTTCAGCAACTTGGGCTTTGCTGAAAAAATATTTTTTCAAAATTATTTTGATTTGCAATTGTTTTTTCATTTATTAATGGATCATGTTATTATGTATCTTTGTGTCAGGGGTTTTTGCGAGTAACTAGGACTTATTGTTGTTCTTTCACAATGAAGGGACGTTGTTCAAATTGTAATAGGAAGAAATCTTCCTCTGACTTTCATGATCATTGTATTAATTGTAGTCAGTGTTCTCGCATTAATCCCTGTGCTATATGTGAATATTGGGATGAGAAGCATTGGAAACGTGTGTCACGATATGTTGTTTCTGGAGAAAGGGCGATGCCGGCTCTTTCTCCGCAAGGTCACTCTACTCTCTCAGTTTCTATTTCAGAGGAACCAGAACAGGGTGATGTTTCCATGTTATCCTCTACTAGTGTGCGTCCGTCGTCACAAATGAATTCAGAGCTAGCGGCAAAAGTGCTCATGGAGATTAGACAAATGTCGTCCGCTAGCTCGCCCGGTGTAGCGTCCATTCACCGAATGGTTCGGCAGCCGGGTTCGTCCGATGCGGTCCAAGAGGAAGTTTTGGGTGATGCGAGCACTATAAACATAATAGATGCACACCCAGTGACGGCGGATAGTAAGCGAGAACGGAGGAAGCCTTTGAGTCCGGTTCCTAGCTCGTCCAGGTCCAGCCGGGCCGCGAGCGAGAGAGGCCCCTCTCTCGTACAACAACATCTGGGACCAGATGTTGTGGTAGAAAATGTGTCTTTAGCGGAGCATACGTCCGTCGCTCGGGACGCTCCGTTGTATAAGCAGTCCGCAGAGACTGTTAAGGCTTCCTCTTCTCGTCAGCGCACACGACCGCACCTTGGCTGCGTGACCGCCGATATATTACCAGCTTCGCCGATCAAGGATTCTTCGGCGACCAGGTCACACCATCCGGCAGCCAGGGATTCGAGACCGATGGACTCCGGACGTTCGCATAGGAAAAGTATGCGGGAGCCATCTGATGCGGAGCTGCCCTCGGCGAAGCAGCGAAAGACTGCGCCTCCGCAGGTCTCGACGCCGGACATTCTTGTGCAGATAGCACAGCTTATCGCAGCATCCCAGCAGCCGACAGAAACGGTGTCGGATCGAGAATTATCCGACGGCGCTGGGTCGGTACGCTCCGCCGAAGCATCGGGGGCGGACGACCAGGAACATCATGAGGTCCGACCGGATGGTGAAAGGGATACGGATGACTTGGAGCTATCCCTTTCGGAACAACATAAAGCTGCCGAGGACTTCATTCGGCACTTTCTCCCTCAAGTTGTTCCGTCGGGCCAGACTGCTGCGCTTCCGGACAAGAGAATTATAGCGTCATTGGATTCTGAATTTTTTGAGCGGTTCAGGGACATCGCTCCCGAGTTTCCGTCGCAGTCCAATAATGTTGCAAGAACATTTGATCTATTGAATGACGCTATATTTAAACTTACTTCCAGGACGGGGAAAGCAGGTTTCTTGTCCGCTAATACTCTCAACCTGCCTTTCATTAATGCAAGGAATAAATTCGATACGGCAGGACAGGGTATACCGAGAGTTCCTCTGCGTATGGACGACGAGGCGTAAGACTTAGAGCTATCATTACCGTCGTCAGCTTCTATTCCATCCGCGGTGTTGGAAACAGCTATTGCGTCTAACAGAGCCAATTTAGATGCCTTATCTTACGCAGATCACCTTACTAAGGCGTTATCACTGCGCCTTCAGGGGAAAGAGTTTCAGGATATACAATCCTCTTTAAGACTTCTTTCAAGGGCAGTAGCTTATTCCACGTGTAACTCCGCCCTTTCAGTGGCAAATCTGGAGTTGGTTAGACGTGACGCAGCCCTAGCTACATCCACACTAGTGGATTCTAAGGTGAAGAACTCTCTTAGAGTCGCTTCGGTCTCAGGAGAACTTCTCTTTGACGGCAAGCTTTCCGCTATTTATGATAAAATTACAAAGAAAGCTACGGATTCTCTGTTGTTCAAATCTGCTCCTAAGAAGTCGGATACAGCAGACACGAATAAGACAGGCACTTCTGGGTCTAATGCGCCCAAGAGAGGTTCCTATAGAGGTTCCGGTGCGTCCTCTTGGTCTTATTCGAGAGACCGTCAGGATAGCGACTCTCGTTCGGGACGTCCTTCAGGCCGGGACAATCGGTCGGACGCCCCGAGGTCGACGGGGCGAGGTGCGGGCCGTGGAAGACGTGGTTTCTCCTACCGCAGGCCTCGCAGGTCCAGGAGGTGATGGCTTAAACCTCTATCGTGTTCCGGTTGGCGGAAGGTTGTCGAGCTTTTCACAAGAATGGGCGTCGATTACGGACGACCCTTGGGTGAGAGGAGTGACTTCGGAATGTCTAAAGATATCCTTCAAACGAAAGCCTCCATTAACTCGAAGTCCAAAGTGGACTCATCTTCCGTCAAATCCGCAGAAAAGAGACGCTCTGTTATCAGAGGTGCAGTCTCTTTTAATGAAGAACGCGGTAGAGGTCGTAGAAAACCAGGAATCTCCGGGATTCTACAGCCATCTGTTTCTGGTTCCGAAACCAGACGGCTCGTTCTGTCCAGTCATAGATTTGAGCTGGATAAACAAGCTGATCGTTGCTCCGAAGTTTTATATGGAGATGATTCGGTCGGTCAGAGCGAGTATTCGGGTGAACGATTATGCATCAAGCATAGATCTCAAAGATGCGTACTTTCACGTCATGGTACATCCGACATTCTGAAAGTACCTACGCTTCGCAGTCCTAGGAGTGGTGTATCAATTCCGGGCGATGTGCTTCGGATTGAATCTAGCACCCTGGGATTTCACTCGGATAATGAACTCGGTAATGATCTATTTCCGAGCTCATTCGTCTGCGGTAACGTCGGTCTACCTGGACGACATTCTTCAGAGGTACGGCAACGAGTTAATGCTTCAGAACGATGTTCAGAATCTTCTTCTATTGCTCTGACGTCTCGGTTTTATCGTAAACGAGGAGAAGTCGGATCTGGTGCCGTCCAAGTCATTAAATCATCTGGGAATGAGCTTCGAGACGCACAACAATCTCGTTCGTCTGCCGTTAACCAGAGCGAAATTAGTCAGTTGTTACGCTCGCTATTGTCTGCACGCAGACAAAGTCACAGCGAGAGAATTTATGAGACTGATAGGTCTGTGCGGAGCAGCTGCGGATCTCATTCCGATGGGGCGGTTACGCACACGTCCTCTTCAAATTTTCTTGACTCAGAATTGGAGTGTGAAAATTCATTCGCTCGACGTAGACCTTCTCTTGTCAGATCAAGTGAAACAAGAGATTCAGACTTGGGCAAACATTCAGTGGTTAACTCAGGGAGTTCCGCTGCAGTTGCCGGATCCGAGTTTTACCATTATGACGGATGCCAGTCAAACAGGTTGGGGTGCATCATTAATCCCAACGGATTCGAGATGCCAGGGTCTTTGGGATCCGCAATTCCTGTGCAAGCACATAAACATCAAGGAAATGATGTCAATTTGGCTTGCGTTACGTCACTGGATGGACATTATTCACAATGCTCATGTCCAAATCCTATCCGACAATACGACAGTAGTGGCGTAAATACGGAATCAGGGAGGCACTCATTCAGTTCCGTTGTTCAATCTAACGGAAAGAATCCTTCTGTTTGCGCTAGAACATCACGTTCTTCTTTCGGTCCGTCACATACCGGGTCGTCTGAATGTGCTAGCAGACTCCCTTTCACGAAAGGGTCGCTTGTTGCCGTCGGAGTGGACTCTCAACAAACAAGTATTCAATCAGATTTGCTACCAATGGGAACGGCCAATGATAGACTTATTTGCGACACATCTCAACAATCAGTTGCAGACGTATGTGTCTCCGTGTCTGGATCCAAGAGCATTTGCAGTAGATGCTCTGTCGATCCCTTGGGACGGAATGATAGGATATGCGTATCCTCCAGCGCCGTTAATTCAACAAGTATTGCTAAAGATAAAACAATCTCAATGCAAGATTCTGTTGGTAGCATCTCTGTCGCCACAGAGACCGTGGATAAATCTACTCGGGTGTCTGTTGTGGGACCTACCGCGAAAGCTTCTTCCACGGGAGGATCTTCTTTCGCAGGGGAATTCGTGCCACTCCATCACAACCCGCAAGGTCTCAACCTTCACGTTTTTCCGTTGTGCGGTCCTTCTTGCATGGCAAACACTTTACAGGACGAGCAGTGGACGCGATTTCTAACTGTAGGAGGACCTCCTCTTCGCTAAACTATGCGGCTAAGTGGAAGGTTTTTCGTCGTTGGTGTAGGGATCATTCTGTAGATATATTCGATCCCTCTATACCAGACATTGCAAACTTTCTAGTATACTTGTTTGACGAAATCAAACTGCAGCCTGTTACTATAAAGGGTTATAGGTCTATGTTATCTGATACCTATGCACATCATGATAGTTTACAAATTGGATCTAATGTCTCTTTATCTAAGTTCGTTAGAAACTTTTCGATAAATAGACCCAGAACTCTTAGATTAATTCCTAAGTGGAATTTAGCTTGGGTTCTTCTTAAATTGAAGGAAAAGCCATTTGAACCTCTTGGGACAGTAGATTTCAAATTCTTATCTTATAAGACAGCTTTTCTCTTAGCTTTCTCTTCTGCTAGAAGAGTCAGTGAGCTTCATGCACTGTCGGTGGATGATTCTCACTATCGTAGTGTCGGGAACACTATCACCTTCACTACTAATGTGGGTTTTTTCGCTAAGAATCAGGCTCCTAATAAATATCCGGAACCTATTGTTATTAAGGCTCTTCCGTCTTCAGACGGGCGTAGGCCTTTACTCTGTCCTGTTAGAGCGTTACGTATCTATAAACAGAGATCTCAGTTTATCAGAAAGGGACGGAAACATTTCTTTCTGTCTTTGATGCCTAATAGAAAGGACATTTCGGTCCATTCTATTGCTAGATGGATTCAATTAACTATCTACTGCTTATGAGAGTTTATCTTCTTCTCAGCAGTCTGTGCTTAAGATTTCCGCTCATGAAGTAAGAGCTCTTTCTACTTCCTGGGCTTATGCTTATAGTGTTGCTATTACAGATTTAATGAAGGCTGCTTATTGGTCTCAGCCATCCACATTTACGAATTTTTATCTCAGAAATATTGAGTCCATTTCTGCGACCTGCATTGTTTAGGTCCGTTATCTGTTGCTCAGAATGTCGTCCACTAAACAGTTGCAACTATAGTTATGCAGGCTTTCTGTTCCGGCAGTGACTCCGTCCGGCTGCCCTCTTTGCTCTGGGCTATTTGACCCAGGGCATGGGGAAGGGGGGGGCGGGTGTTCCCTTAGGTCACCTGCTTTATAGTGAAAAGCAAGGGAATGCCTCCTCCAAGTCAGTATTTCTGAGTCGCTTCCGGGATGGTTTTAAAGTGTAATATTAATGTTAAAATTCATTCATGTCTTATTTTTAAAGTGTAGCTCGGTGTGAAGCATTTGTATATGTCAAGTGTCAAACGGGCTTTAATATACAATACTCGGACACTTTTAAATGACTATAAAGAGTCTCAATTCTCTGGACTTCTTTATTTATTGGCTTACTTTAAAAATAATTAGTATAAGGGATATACTGGATGTTAATAGAGAACATGAATGTTATTGTGCTCAATTATTAAGGGTAGTGTATCTTTCTAATTTAATATTAAATAAGAAAGATACATGTAAAGCCTAATACTCCTTTTCTCCTTAAGGGGTTACCTCTTTACTATATAGTTGAGCTTATTGGATTTTCCTCTATGTCCTAGGCCCTCCAGCCTGTTTACTATTCAGCTAAGTCTGGGTCATTGGTACAGTATAAAAATGTTAAAAAATTTATAGTAATTTATATATTTTTTATACTTACCAATGACCCAGACGGGGATGGCCCTCCCTGGAGTTGGGAACTCTTGCCTCCCTGCTGAGTACATAGCGCTGACCAGGCACTGCCAGTAAGAATGATAATTGGCACCAATTTCGGGACGTCTGCGTCACTGCGCATGCTCAGTAGAGGCGTACTATGGAGGTCCTTTAGGACATGATTTCTTTTTGTTTTGGATGCAATTTTGGGGATTGGGGGGCAAAATTTGTGTTTGGCCCTGGTTTTGTTAGAGTTAGCACCAGCTAAGTCTGGGTCATTGGTAAGTATAAAAAATATATAAATTACTATAAATTTTTTAACTTTCATTGGCAAAGTGGCTATTCAAATAACAGGTTCGACTATTAGTTATAAGTGCCAGAGGCTGTAGAATATCAAAATACATTTTATTACTTTCCAAGGTGTGATATACTGGGATTTCCGGGTTTGATTATAAACGATAACTTCACAAGTGCATTATGCAATCAACAATTGGGTCATGTATCCGTGTGCGCAAACGAAGACGCTTTGCCATGGGTGTAATGGGGGCCTTCATTGTTTTTTTTTTTAACCCTTTTCCTAATATGAAAAGCAGACGACACTTGCAAAAACAATTCTTGAATAACTATTATTTTCATTTTTTGTATCAAAAACATAGGTTATGTCCCCTCATTAGAATGAGCTTGACGAGCTCTGTCCAATGAGGGGTCATAACCTGAGTTTTAGAGACAAAAAATGAAAAAAATAATAAAAATTAATTGGCGATTTTTGAGAATAGCGCTGGCTGGTTTTGGCGGTTACGTTAGATAAAGTTTTAAATAATATAATTATCGTTAATAATGAAAAGTAATAAACAGAGTAAACACTTGACTGGACTAATTATGTGAAATAATTCATTCAAGGTGAGGGACTACAGTTAAAACTAGAAGTCTGTCACGGACTGTGCGCTTATCTAGGCTTAATTGCGCGTAGGAATTGTGCACAATTGCCATATTGAATGGCATCCAAAGCACGGCAGGTTCTCCTGGTTACTCATTGCAAACACAGGCAATGTTTCTGCCAATGGACCTCCGGGTTACCCGGAGGTCCATTGGCTGAAACATTACTTGTGCACAGGCCACATGTACATAATTTGATATCCTTACTGTGGTCATAACACTAGAATAACGCGCAGATCGACGTGCTATTTGTGCGCATTTCTTGACAGGACTTCTAGTTTTAACCCTTCACCCAACGGAACGGACAAAACTGCCCAGCGCAATTCTCAAAAATCGTCATTAATTTTCATTATTTTTTCATTTTTTTCTCAAAAACATAGGTTATGACCCCTCATTGGAACGAGCTTGTCGAGCTCGTTCCAATGAGAGGTCATAACCTACGTTTTTGAGACAAAATATGAAAAAAATTAGTTGTTCAAGAATTTTTTTTGCAGGTGTCGTCTGCTTTTCATGTTAGGTAAAGGGTTAACTGTATATTGTAAAAGACTCGTGCACATTTGCACACTCGTGTTTGTACAATGTCCCTCACCTCCCATGAATTATTTCATGTAACCAGTCCAGTCAAGCGATATCTCTCTATGTAATTGATAAGGGAAAGAAGTATAAGTATATTAACTGAAATAGAGTATGTTTTCATTTTTGAAATTCACTGAAAAAAAAGCAGGAAGGGTCTTAAGCTGAGTTTGAATGGTACTGCCTGGTTTGGGCCATTACATTGGTTAAAGAGCTGATACAAATGAGATTTGCACTAAGCCTGTTCAGTGCACAGTTAAAAATTAAAAAACAGATGAAAGAAATTTATTCTGATTGTAGTTCGCTGTGTGCAGAACAAGTTTGCCCATTTTGCACGAGAGCTGCAGAAAACTATGAAAGGCATGGGTACAGATGATGACACATTGGTGAGAGTAGTTGTTACTCGCTGTGAAATTGATATGGTGCAAATTAAGGAAGAGTTTGAAAAATTAACTGGACAGACACTAGAGCAATACATCAGTGTAAGTAATTAGATTTAACCCTTTGGTCGTCATATTAATTTTACATCAATAACCAATGTATATACATTTACAGGGCTGCAAATGATTAACCCTTTACCCAAAGCAGACGATATCAAAATTTATTATTTTAAATATTATTTTTTCAAAAAATGTCAACAACACAATATCATGTGACCCCTCGTTGGAACAAGTTTGCCGAGCTCGTTCCAAAGAGGGGTCACATGATATGGTTTTGTTGAAACTTTTTTGAAAAATATTTTTTCAACTGCTTAATTTGCATATTACATGGGCGGATGCTGCCGATTTGTTGGGTAAAGGGTTAAATAGCATTTCTGCATTCTGTACAGGGCAGCCAACAATAATGTAAAAATAATAACACTTTGGCCAGCCGCTGATTTGTCGCGGTTCTCGTATGAGAAGGCCTTGGTTACCCCTGTTCTACCAACTGCTTCCCTATTCCCACGCTTCTTCTCTCCTCCCAACACTCAGAGACGAACTGCTTGATGACATCTCTTGCCCCATTCTTCCCAATCTCTCCGATTAGCATATTAACCCTCTCCTTTGAGTTGCCCCCTAACCACATGTCCTTCATTCTCCCATCTCACTTCCCCATTATACTCCCTGTGAATCTTCTTCTTTTAGACTGGTATTTTGGGCATTCTAGAAGAAAGTGTTCCAGGGTCTCCCCCACGCCCAAATTACACATCTGGCACTCCTTTTCACTGTTTTTCCCAATTTCTCCCCTCAGCTCCAGGGACCGCGACCTCAGCTTTGACAACAGTGACCCCCCAAAGGTGCCATCAAGGTACTCTTCAAAACCAGGCTTCTCTTTATCACGTAAAAACTCTGTCAAGATAAATACATCCTACCAGTGGAGTTCACAAGGAAGAATACACTTGGAACAACATTTTCAGACCAATATAAAATGGGCTGTATGAGGAAATAAACACCAAGACCTGTAGTTGTGTAGGCTTCTCTTTTTATAAATCTTAGAAGTATTTTTATTACCCCTTAAGTAAATTCACCTTTATATACTTTATGGTCCCTTTAAAGCTTCAAGTCCACCTTTGACAAATTAAGCTTTTAGTCTCTGAATATGTGTTTCAGTGTCAGACCTTCGGATTGGACCATATATGGGTATGATGATGACCATGGATCCAAAGTAATGCAGTCTGATGGAAGAGTAAAATGCCATCATATTTGTCCTCTTAGCATCTATTTTGATACTTTTCATTTTTGGGCTCAGAATGCTAGTTTATAGCCTCTTTGTTAAGGGTCCTCTCTGTTGTGCTCCCCCTACCAGCTAATGTTTACTCATACAGAGTTTGTCAGAGGAAATAGAGCCCTACGAATCTTCAAATTCGATTTGAATTTCAAATCATTTGTCTGATTTGGTTTGATTCAATTTTTGAATACTAAAATCGAATGTCCTGATGAAGATCACAGAAACTTGTGTCCATTCTTTTTGCATAAATCATTTTATGTAATCATTATTTCCTGCAAATTATGTTAATATCAAGAATATTACAGTTAACTGGTCAGTCAGACAGGGATTAAAATTCATGCGCGAATCCGAATCGATTCGTGTAAATGATTCTCGCAAAGGAAACCATGAGAATCAACTTAGATTCGCTCAAAATGTTCATTTGATTCTTGTCATAGATTCTAAAGTTGGCTTTAACAAGCCAAGAGAATGCTCTGTCTTTACCCCCTCAAAATAAGATAAAAAAAACTACACTTAGCAGTGGTGTATAATGAAGTCTTGGCTGCCTATATAGGCAGCCAAGACTTCACTAGACACCACTGCCACGATACTGTAATTTCCATCAGCCAGACCACCAAAAGCCTGTATGTTGGAACATGTGTTCTACGTGTACATGTGTGAGAAACTCGACAAAATGGAAACTAGGCCCATAAAGGGAAAACTCTCTGAAAAAAACTATGACGTTTGCCTTTTACAATGGCATATGTAAATGTTGCACTCACATAACAATACTCTCAAATTCAAAATATTTAAGAAGTGAAAATTGATTCTCGCAACAGGAGCTCGCGAGAATCAAAACTGATTCTCATGAATCGAGACAAATTTTAAGGCCTGGTCGGAGCTGTCGTAAAATCAGTAGCCAGACACAAATAAAATCATTAGGGGCAGATGTTATGTCAGAATGCATGCGTGTGTACCAGTTGCAAAACAATGACACAACAATGCTTCAACTTGAAAGGTTGGGATGCGAGAGACAAGTCAACTATGATCTATGTGTGACTTTCTGAAAGATGCTGGACAGTTTGAGATTTGTATTTTAAAATTGTTTAAATGAACAATTTTGCATTCATCTAACTATTCTGACATGTGTGACATGTGGCAGTTATTTTTGCTTATTTGGTACTTTGTGAAGTTATATTGACATTCATTAAAGTTGTTGCATATATGTGGACAGTATTGACCTGAATTTCGTTCTGACGATATATTCCATATTATTATACAGTACAGCTGTCGTGGACTGGTCATTCTCCACAGGTGGACAATATTTCCATGGATGCAAAAATATTAGAAACACTAATTATAGAAATAATCATCATAAATTTAATTAATGAAGCATTGGATACAACCCAGTGCTTCATTAATTAAAATTTTACTGCTGCTGATTTTTATTACCTATACATAACTGCCAACGCATGGATTATTAGCGACCCACAGCCACTGTACTGTACAACCACCAATCACTTTCTCTTCTGTCTCAATCAGTAGGAACTTACATGTTATCTGTGTCAAAAAACATGACTATCTTTCCCATACGTACAATTCTTTCTATTCATTAAAACTGTGAACGAAAATCTCTGACCACATATACCGACTGAATGTCAAATTTGCTTCGAATTCAGTTTGAAATAGGCCCTCTCACATGCGATTCGATTGGTATTCGATTTGAGTGGAAAAAGTCGGATTCACAGGGCTCTAAGAGGAAAGCAATCTGTGTTGACAGTGTCATTATTTTGTCAGAGCATTTACCGATGCTAATTTGGAGTCATTTAAGGGCCTGCATTGTACACTCAAGAAGAAGTCTTCCAGACAAATGTCTGTTCCTGGCAGTGGATGCTAGACATGTTTTTTGGCTTCTTGTACAGGCATCCATAACTTAACTAGAAGTCATTGCCAATCTCTACACTCACAAGGTGTGACATAATAGAAGTCCTGATAAACTATTGCTGTTTAACCCTTTATCTAACATGAAAAAGCAGGCAACACTTGCAAAAACAGTTCTTGAATAACTAATATTTTTATACTGTACCAATGACCCAGACATAGCTGGTGCTAACTCTTAAAATATAGGGCCAAACACAAATTTTGCCCCCCAATCCCCAAAATTTGCATCTAAAACTAAAGAAAACATGTCCTGAAAGGCCCTCCACACTTCGCCCCTACTGCGCATGCGCAGTGTCAAGGACGTTCCAAAATTGGCGCCATTTATCATTCTAAGTTTGGCCCTTCATCAGTTAACATCTGACTGATCTTTGTGCTTTTAAATCTCAGTTTAAATGATGCCAGACACATAAATATTAGTGAAATGGTGATTCTAAGGAGGACAGAGAAGGAGGAGAGGAAAAGAATGTGTGACAGAATATTATCAGGGCTGTAACTTAAAATTTTTTAATGAAATTATGTTAAGTTACCTATTTTCAAGGCAGCAGCCATTTTGTTGTCATTCTGATTATTTAGTTACACTGTTTTTTCAAGTGTTTTCCTCTCTCCCTGTCCTTTAAGTTCCCCCTTGCTATTCTCCCATGCTTTTGGCATAGTTTCTGTAATTATTATTACTAAAATTTCTTGGGAGTTTTAGCTGAATAACAGAATGAATTCTGTTCTTTCCCCATGTTTACGTCTTCACCTACGGGTGGTTAGGCGTTGTGTTCTGCATCTACCATCTGATGTTCTGCAGTTTCTTCCCTGGAAGTCTCTGTTTTGCATCAGATAGTGTATTTTTGGTAACTGATTTCGGGCCTGGGTGCCTGGAGTCTTATTTTAGTGTTTTTACACTCATTGTTTACATTTACAACAGCCCTCTGTGTGAGGGGGGGATTTCTAAATAATAATATCTTTATGTTATTTTAATCATAACTAGATACATTATTATTGTTCGTAAGTGTTGAATAAATTGTTTAAAATATTTTTAAAATTTTTGTCCACACTTAGGCTTGGGATCCATTGGGGCTCAACGTTACTTTTCAGAAACTTGGGCTGTTCTGAAAAAATATTTTTTCAAAATATTTTGATTTCAATTATTTTTTCTATATTAATGGATCATATTATTATTATGTATTTTGATTGCCAGGGGTTAGTGCGAGTACCAGGACTTGTTTTCTTTTCACATTGAAAGGATATTGATCAATTGTTTTAAGAGGAAGTCTTCCTCTGACTTTATTATCATTCTATATGTGGTCAGTGTACTCGCATTAACTCCTGTTCTGTATCGTATGATTTCGATGACAATATGGGAAGCGTATGTCACGGTATGTTGTTGGGGATTTGGACACTCCGGTCCTTTCCCCGCAGGGTCACTCTACTTTATCAATTTCTATTTCAGACGATCAAGATTAGGGTGATGTATCTGTGATGTCTTCCAACAGTGTGCCTCCGTCGTCACAATTAATGAAGGGCTAGCGGAAAAGTGCTCATGTAATACGCCAATTGCCTAAGAGGACCCTAGTAGGTTCGACGGCCTTTGACGTCCGCTAGCTCGCCCGGTGTAGCGTCCATTCACCGAATGGTTCGGCAGCCGGGTTCGTCCGTTGCGGTCTAGAAGGAATTTTGGGGTGATGCGAGCACTATAAAATTAACTTAATGCACACCCAGTGACGGCGGATCGGAGGGAGAACGGAGGAAGCCTTTTAGTCCGGTTCATAGCTCGTTCCGGTCCATCCGGACGGCAAGCGAGAGAGGCCCCTCTCTCGTTCAACAACATCTGGCCCCAGATGTTGTGGTACAAAATGTGTCACTAGCGGAGCATACGTCCGTCGCTCGGGACGCTCCGTTGTATAGGCAGTTCGCTGAGACTGCTAAGGCTTCCTCTTCTCGTCAGCGCACACGACCGCACCTTGGCTGCGTGACCGCCGATATATTACCAGCTTCGCCGATCAAGGATTCTTCGGCGACCAGGTCACACCATCCGGCAGCCAGGGATTCGAGACCGATGGACTCCGGACGTTCGCATAGGAAAAGTATGCGGGAGCCATCTGATGCGGAGCTGCCCTCGGCGAAGCAGCGATAGACTGCGCCTCCGCAGGTCTCGACGCCGGACATTCTTGTGCACATAGCACAGCTTATCGCAGCATCCCAGCAGCCGACAGAAACGGTGTCGGATCGAGAATTATCCGACGGCGCTGGGTCGGTAGCCGGTGACGCGAGGCCTGCAGACTCCGGACGTTCGCATAGGAAGTGTGCGGGAGTCAACGTACACGGAGCTTCCGGCGGCAATGCATCGTAAGTCCGCTACTGCACAGGCCTCGGGAACGGACGTGCTTTCCTTAATAGCACAGTTTATCGCAGCATCCCAGCATCAACTGAATCTGTCGCATATATTTTATCCGACGATGCTGGGTCGGGACGCTCCGCGGAAGCGGGTACGGACGTCCGAAAGTTTCATCCGGTCCGACGGGATACCGAAAGGGATTCGGAGGATTTCAAGCTTTCCCTTTCGGAACAACATATGCTGCGATGCCGGATAAGAAACTGATAGCGTCGGTGGACTTAGAAATTTTTGGTTCGGTTCAGGGACATCGTCCCTCAGTTCCGACATAGTCCAATAATGTCACACAAACTTTCGAATTATTGAACGACGCTATATATATTATTATTTTATGCTTGCTATCCAAGCATTTCTGGTTTCTTGTTCGAAGAGTTATGGAGATGTCTTTCAAAAGTGTGCCTCTGTCGTCATAGTTAATGAAGAGTTAGCGGCAATAAGTGCTCATGGAATATGTCTATCGCTTACGGAGTGACATTCGCTAGCTCACCCGGTGTAGCGTACATTCATCGAATGGTTCGGCTGCCGGGTTCGTCCGTTGCGGTCTAGGAAGGAGATTTGGGTGATGCGAGCACTTTAATCACTTTAGTACTCACCCAGTGACGGCAGATTGAGGACAGATCGGAGGAAGCCTGTTAGTCCGGTTCCTGGCTTGTCCAGGTCCGTCCGGGCTGTGAGCGAGAGAGGTTCCTCTCTCGCCCAACAACATAGGGGACCGCATGTTGTGGTTCAGATATTTTACATTCGGAGCATATGTCCGTTGCTCGGGACGCTCCGTTATATTGACAGTCCGAGAGAGTCTTTAATGCTTCCTCATCCTCACAGCAGGGCACACGACCGCACATTGGCTACGTGACCTCGAGTATCCGATCAGTTTCGGCATTGAGTGATTCCACGGTGAATAGGTCGCGCCATCCGTTAGCCAAGGGACACGAGGCCTATACACTCCGTTCGCTCGCATATTGGAAGTATGCACGGGGTAACGATCACGGAGCTTCCAGCGGCAATGCATCGTAAGACCGCTTCTCCTCAGGCCTCAGTGACGGACGTGCTATCCGAGTTAGCACAGTTATTTCGCAGCATCCCAGCAATTGACAGTTTCTCGGTCGAATCAGGAATTATCCGACGGCGCTGGGTCGGTGCGGTCCGCGGTTGCATCAGCTACGGACGACCGAACGCTTTATAGGGTCCGACAGGATGGCGAAAGGGATTCGAAAGATTTCGAGTTTTCCCTTTAGTAGTATCGGAAGATGCCTTTCATATCTTCTGGCATTATCTTCCTGTGATTATTATTTCGGACTTCATTGCTGCGATCTTGGATAAGAGACTTATAGCGTCATTGGACTCGGTTTTTTTGATCGGTACAGGGACATTGTCCCTGACTTACCGACGCAGTCCAATATTGTCATTACAACATGTGTTTTATTTTTCGACGCTATATATATATATATATATATACAAGCCTGCTACTAAGCATGATAGTTTAGTTTCTTGTCCGCGTTGCTCATTTCTGCCATTTTATCATTTTTACAAATAGTTTATTTTGGCAGAGCAGGGCATACCGAGAGTTCATATGCGTCTAGACGGTGTGATTAAAGACTGCATATATTCTTTTTCGCCGTTTATGTCTTTTCCAATTTCAATGTTGGGAACGACATTATGTATAGTAGACTTAACTTAGACGCTTTATTATACGTAATCCGCCTTACTGAGGCGTTATCATTACGTCTTCAAGAAAAGATTTACGGGATATTATTCTCAATGTAATTTCTTTTGAGGGCAGTAGTTTGTTCACGTATAACTCCGCCCTTCAGTGGCTGATTGGAGTTGGTTAGACGTGACGCAGCCCTAGCTACATCCACACGCGTGGATAGTAAGGTTAAGAACTCTCTCAGAGTCGCTTCATTCTCGGAGGAGCTTCTCTTCGACGGCAACTTTCCGGCAATCCATGAATTGCTTGATTTATACGTTCTCTTGTCTATCTAGTGTTACAAGAGATTCAGACTGGGGCAAACATTCGGTGGTTGACTCAGAGAGTGCCGCCGCAGTTGCCGGACCCGAGTGTGGCTGTTATGACGGTTGCCAGTCAAACAGATTGGGATATATACTGATCCCTACGGATTCGAAGTGCCAGGGTCTTTGGGTTCCGCAGTCTTTTAGCAATCAGTTTAACTTCCGCGGAATAATGTTTTTTAGGCTTGCTTTATGTCATTGCATGAACATTATTCAGAAACGCATGCCCAAATTCCTGTCCTTTAATTCGACAGTAGTGGTGTATTTCCGGAACCAGGGAGGCACTCTTTCGTTTCCGTTATTCAATTTAATGGAAAGAATCCGTCTGTTGGTTATAGTACACCAAGTTCAGTTTTGGTCCGTCATATTCCGGGTCGTCTGATTGTTTTATCGGACTCCCGTTCTCTTACGGGTCGCTTGTTGCTGTCAGAATGGACTCTCAACAAACAAGTATTCAATCAGATTTGCTATCTATGGGAGCGCCCAATGATGATTTATTTATGACACAGCTTGCTAATCAATTGCAGACGTATGTGTTGGCTTGTCCAGATCTCTGAGCTAATAGTGTTAACGCTCTATTGATCTATAGGACGGAATGATAGGATACGCGTATCCTCCGGCGCTGTTGTTTTAGCAGGTATTGCTAAGATAAACAACCACAATACATTTCTGTTGATAGCATCTCTATCTTCACAGAGATCATGAGTAATTTACTCTCTTGTCTACTGTGGGTCTTAACGTGAAATCTTCCTCTATGTGAGGATCTTTTTTCACTGGGTAAATCGTGTCATCTTTATCACAACCAGCAAGGTCGCAACCTTCATGTATTCCGTTGTGTGGTCCGTATTGCATTGTAAGCACTGTACTGGACGAGCTTTGGACGCGATTTCTTACTATAGGAGATCCTCTTCTTCGCTATTCTATGCGACTAAAGTGGAGGCTCTTCCGTCGTGGTGTGGGGATCATTATGTTCATATTCTTGATCCCTCCATACTACTCATTGCTATTTTTTAGTATACTTGTTTCACAAGATCTACTGCAGCCTGTTATTATTTAGGTTATAGGTTTATGTTACCTCATACCTATGCACTCTACGTTAGTTTACAATTGAGTCTTTTGTCTCTTTATCTAAGTCAGTTAGTAACTTTTTGATAAATAGACTTAGAATCTTTAGATTAAATTCCTATACGGATTTTAACTTCGGTTCTTATTTAGCTAAGTAATCATTTGAGCCTCTGGAAACAGTAGTTTTCAAATTCTGACCTTTTAGACAGTAATTCTGTTGGTTTCTCTTTTACTGTAGAGTCAGTGAGTTTCATGCACTATCGATGGATGATTTTCACTTTCATAGTTTTGGAATCAATACTTCCGTTACTATTTAGGTTGGATTGTTGCATAAGAGTTAGGCTCCTATTATCCGGAACCTATTATTTTAAGGTCCTTCCGTCTTCGTATGGGCATAGGCCTTTACTCTTTCCGGGTACAGTTTATGTATTTATAAACAGATATCTGTTTATTACAAGGGCGTAAGCTTCTTCTGTCTTTGATGTCTAGTAGAAGGACGTTACGCTCCATTTTATTGTTAATGGATTCTATTAACTATCGGTTCTGCTTATGGTATATCATTGACTTAGCAGTTGTGCTTAAGATTTCGGCTCATGAAGTAAGAGTTCTTCTACTTCTTGGGCTTACATTAATAGTGTCGCTATTATAGATTTTTGAAGGCCGCTCATTGCGCTCAGCCATCCACATTCATGAATTTTATCTTAGAAATATCGAGTCAATTTCTGGAGGCCTCTTTTGTTAGGTCTATTATCTACTGCTCAGAATGTCATTCACTTAACAGTTGCTACTATAGCTAGGTAGGCTGTCTGTTTCGGCAGTGTCTCCGTTCGGCTGCCCTCTTCGCTCTGGGCTATTTGACCCAGGGCAAGAAAAAAGGGGGGGGGGGGGAGGGTGTTCCCTTGGGTCACCTGTTTTACTATGAAAACAAGGGGATACCTCCTCCGGAGTTAGTAATTCTGAGCTGTTATTGGGATGGTTGTTTAGTGAGAAGTTTAAGTTTTTAAAATTCATTCAAGTCTTAGTTTTTAAAGTATAGCTTTTGAATATTGCATATGTCAACGGACATGATTATGCAATTCTCAGACACTTTTAGGAGTATAAGAGTCTCTATTCTCTAGACTTACTTTATTATTGGCTTACTTTAAAAATTATTAGTATAAGGATTATATTGGATATTAATAGAGTACATGGATGTATGAAGCTCAATTTTGGAAGGTGTTGTATCTTTCTAATTTATCATAAATAAGAAAAATACATGTAAGGCCTATTACTTCTTTTCCCTACAGGGGATGACTCTATTTTATTTTATTGAGCGTATTCCATTTTGCTCTATGTCCTTGGCCCTCCAGCCTTTTTACTATTCAGCTATGTCTGGGTCATTGGTACAGTATAAAAATGTTAAAAAATTTATAGTAATTTATATATTTTTTATACTTACCAATGACCCAGACGGGGATGGCCCTCCCAGGAGTTGGGAACTCTTGCCTCCCCGCTGAGTACATAGCGCTTACCAGGCACTGGTTATTAGAATGATAAATGGCGCCAATTTCGGAACGTCCTTGACACTGCGCATGCACAGTAGGGGCGAAGTGTGGAGGGCCTTTCAGGACATGTTTTCTTTAGTTTTAGATGCAAATTTTGGGGATTGGGGGGCAAAATTTGTGTTTGGCCCTATATTTGAAGAGTTAGCACCAGCTATGTCTGGGTCATTGGTAAGTATAAAAAATATATAAATTACTATAAATTTTTTAACTTTTGAGACAAAAAATGAAAAAAATAATGAAAATTAATTGGCGATTTTTTAGAATAGCGCTGGCCGGTTTTGGCCATTACATTAGGTAAAGGGTTAAAGTTGTGCCTATCTACCCAAAGAGACAAGATTTGAATGGAAATTACCATTAGTTTTAGTTGATTTTTTCCATATATACAGTACCAGCAGAAATAAGTTTTAGCATAACCCAAGAAAAATTCTCTCATTATTTCTGCTTTGCAATAATGGCCCCAAAGATTGGTTCTGTGAAAGCTTCCTATGGCATTACACACCTTGTATGTTTTATATTTACTGAACCTTGCCTCTCTGCACAGTAAGATTTTCCCATAATGCAAGTTGAAATTTCACGAATTATATCAAGTTTGACACAGCTCAAGGAGCTTTGCCAAACAGGATATAAGGCCTAAAAAAATTAAAAATCTGTTTCTCAGGCCCTCCCGCATGGTCCTTTTGGCTGCCGCATGCTCTTTTTTTATAACCAATGCAAACATAAAAAAAAAAAAAAATTAAATGGTTATGTCTGATATTTTACCAAAGTTAAAAAAAGATAAATTTGTCCCTTGAGTGCAAGAAGGCTTTGCAATGCTTTAGCATTGCAAAGCCTTCTTGTTCTCAAGGGACGAAATATACCACCACCCATGTTTCTCCGTAGATTATGAGGCCTAAAACATACCAAGGACATGAAGTTTTGGTGGCAAAGAAACAATTACAGGAATAAAAAATCAAATAAAAACCCGCTCGCCCGCATGAAATTTTACAAATAATGGCCTGAGAAACAGAAGATCTACTTTGTGTGGCCTAATTGGTAAAATAACCTACACCTGCAAAATAAGCTCATCAAAGAAAATTTAGTTATATTGCCAGAGTGTTTGAGAGTAGGGATATTTTTGTCAACTTGTTTTGGAATAAATATTTAAGGCACTAAGGATACAGGCATTCCTGGAAATAGTAACAAAAGAATGTATATGAACAATGTCTAACCAAACTTTGTCAGGGTGGGGGTTGATGGAGATCAGTGCTAATGGTCAGAACAAAGGTCTTATGACCGAGACATTGTGAATTCAAATGAGTTAGATTCTTAATCCCACTTGGTCAGGTGGGAGTGTAGAGACATAAGCAACATGAATTGTACGTGAAGAAATTATGATTTCTTTTTATTTCCAGGATGATATATCTGGTGATTACAGGAATATTATTTTGTCAATTGTAACTGGAGGACCACCTCCAACAATTGCTGCTAAATGTAAGTTATATATTCCAGTATTAAAATAACTCACTTGCTTAAGAAATTAATACACATCATCACTGTTTATGAACAAAAATTGTGACTAAAATTTATTATTCTGTCAGGGGTGCGGTGGCTCAGTTGGTAGAGGTGCAGGCTACAAGCCGAGAGGTCCTTGGTTCGAATCCCACCTGCGGCAACTGCATTGTGTCCTTGGGCAAGACACTTCACCCCCATTGCCCACTTGGGGGCATGGTGACGCTGTGTTCTAAGGCGTACTGCACGTCGATGGTGCACCTGTCTTCAACCAATGCTAACCCTGCTTGTGCGTGGAGTTGGTATGTTGGGGAGCTGACAGTTGCTTGCCGTTGCTCGGTGGTTCTCTCTGGGTACCGGCTTCCTCCACCCGTAAAACTGTCACGGTCATGGTTAGCCATTGTGCAGAAATATGTGACCTTAAACACCAGTACCGTATTTCATCTAAATTTTCGGATGCCAAAAAATAATTAAATTTTCCAGCGTCCGAAAACTTCGAAAATGGCCAAAATACATGTGGACAGCAAATGTGGGTGGAAATTTTGAAAAAACACACTGCACCGGTTAATAAATTTATTGTGCACGAACTACCGGGGGTACCTCGGAAATGGGAAAGATAAAATAGCTGTTCAATACGGCGACTTGAATCATTAGCATAAATGAATAAAATGAACATACCAAATGAATTAAAAATTCCGATTGTCTGTTGTGTTTTTATTTACTTTCCCAATAAATCCCTGAGAAGAAATCACGTTTGATCTAGCCTACCGGTACTTGAAAAGTTTTGATGTTTCCACGAATTATGTTGAACAGTAATTAAGCCATGTGCTTGTGTTGTTACTGTTGGATAAAAAACCTGAGCGGGCTTCAGTGTTTTCAAAACGGACCAATGTAGCCATTCAAAGGGAATGAAGTGCGAACAATTTTTGAGTGGTGTGTATATTGGCTTAATTGTTTGTTCAGTTGAAACTGTTCACTATTGATGGAAAAGTGTGCCGGTAAACTTGAAAGAAATGGCATTATCTTCGTGTGGTGCTGCTAATACATAAATACAGGGCGAATACTGAAGTCAGCATTCAATCACCAGCATTTGATATCACAAGAACTCGAGATGGAAAAATTCCTAGTGAAATACCAAACAGCAGAAGAAGCCAGACCAACAGTACAACTGACACCCTACAAGCCTTCAGAAAAGAGACCAGTCGGACGTCCAGCTAAAAGAAAGAGAACAGATTCTGATGAAACAGCTGTAAAACCGCAGCCAGCAAAGAAACACCACAAAGAGATTTCAACGGTTGAAACTGATGCCATTAAAGATAGCAATCACCATCCAACTGTCGCAAGGGGGCACTATAAAAATTATAATATGAAGGAGAAGAAGGAAGCAGTTGAAGTAGTTAAGTTGATTGGCCTACGGCAAGCCGCCCTGAAACTGAAAATACCGAAATCGACACTCAGTGACTGGAAAAAGATAAATTTTGATGAAGAAGGAAGAGACAGATCAACAGGTCATTTATCTAAGAGTGGGAGACCTGTTACATATGGAGACGACCTAGATGACAAAATCTCTGAATGGGTATTAATCCAACGAGATTTGCAGCTACCCGTATCAGTGGAATCATTATGCGCCTATGCCAGAGAAATGGTCAAGAATGAGAATAAAGAAAGCGATTTCAAAGCCAGTACAGGCTGGGCTGAGAAATTCATGGCTCGTCACAACTTTTCACTCCGTACCAAGACATCTTTAGCCCAAAGATTACCAAAAGATTTAGAGCAGAAAATCGACAGCTTTAGAGAATTTGTCAAAGATAGAAGAACAGAAGATGAGTTTGAAAACCAGTTTATAATTAATATGGATGAAACCCCAGTCTACTTTGACCTTATCCCCAACAAAACTGTCAACTTGATTGGAGAGAAATCAGTCAGGATCAGAAGTACAGGATCTGAAAAACGACATCTGACACTGGTTCTGGCTGTATCTGCGAGTGGCGATGTCTTACCACCAATGGTAATTTTCAAGGGTAAAAGAGAACTCAAGTTAAAAGCACCAAAAAACTGGATAATTAAGGTTCAAGAAAAAGGTTGGATGGACGAGCATTTGATGAAAGAGTGGGTGAAGGAAATTTATTGTAAACACACCAAAAAGGAGAGATCACTATTAATAATGGACAGCTTTAGGGGCCATCTGACTGATAACGTTAAGAAAGAATTAAGAAAGAGCAATGCCGTTCCCGCAGTAATACCAGGGGGCTGCACATCTAAATTACAGCCACTCGATGTCAGCATCAACAAGCCTGTGAAGGGGGATCTTAGAAGAAAATGGACCGAATTTATCCAGTCTGGGACCAAAAAAATTATCAACAAGGAAGAAGAACGTATAAAGCCTGCCTCCAAACAAGATATTGTTGATTGGATTTTATATGCCGTCAGCAATCTAGAAAAGCAAAAAGAGATGATCAGAAAATCCTTCAAGGTCTGCGGTTTAAACAACCACCTGAATGGGGCAGAGGATAAATTCATCAACCAGTCTGAATACATAGGAGAGATGCCATTTGACAACCAGGAGGAGCTGGACATTGCTTGTCAACTCTTTATTGACCCCAAGAAAATCATGTCTGTAGAGACTGCCATGTCTGAAATTTTTCATTCAGACGATGAAGATGACCTGACTGAGGCAGGTATTTTAAATGAGCGTAACTGATGTACCGGTAATATGAAATGTAACTTATTTGTTCTTGTATTGAAAATTATTGTATTCTTGTATGATCTTGTTATGTATTCTTGTATATTTTTGTATGTACGTGTATATTGTAGAATTTTGTATTTCATTTTATCAGTTGTATTAGAATATATTTGTGAATTTTATTCAGTCGTTAGTTATTTTTGCCACCCAACTCGGACCCTGTGCCCATCCCCTCATACTAATTAATGACATACAAGTTTAGATTATTGACCTGGTGCCCACCCCCACAATGCTGTCCATGTTAACCACAAAAGTACTGCCCCCCCCCCCCCCCAAATGTGGAACGCAAAATGCAAAAGAAAGACCAATACGAATTATGAGTTTTATTCAGTCCCCCCCCCCCCCCCCCTCCACTGTGTGGAAACCAGTTACTATTGTTTAGAAGGACGACTTAATGACATACAAGTCTTTTGATTATTGATTTAGAAATACCCCCCCCCCCCCCCCTCCAATGTGCAACGCAGATGCTACAATTTATAAAAGCGAATACAAAATAATAATTTTAATGACTGGTATTTGCACCACAGTTCCCGTATTTCCTATTTTTTGTTTTTGGAAGCGTGCCCTCCCCACGAGCACTGCTGATGTCGGAGAAAAATAATATCGAAACCCGATACGGTCTGATAGTGTTCAGGTCCATGTTTTAATTTTTTGTGAAACCCTGCAACAGCACGTGTTGACCTCATTGTCGTTTGTTCTATTTTTAATGTTGGAAAATTTTGTTGTTGTTCAGTGCACTGAATATGTTTATTCGAAGCAATAATTATCCTGTTCTGTTGCTTGTGCATGGTTTATACTGCATTATATGGATTTATTTATGGGACCCTTTCATCATTGTCATCATTTAAGGTCAGTTCACCATAACATTTGTGGGGTTTTCTTTTTCCAAATCTCGAAGGAGTCGAATGAAAGCACACTTTTTGAAAACAAAAATTTGATTGGTCAGTTCGTCAGACATGTCAGTTTGATAAGGAAAACAATACTTACCTGTCAATAAATAAAGAACAAGTTTGCAAATAGTATTGTTTTAATAATTCTATTTCGATTGTACAATATAGTGTACATACAATACATACAATACATGTTTTTAACATAAAACAAAGAAAGAAAGATGAAATATTCAACTGAAAAAAAAATCATTGTCATTTTGGATTTATGATTACTGGGATTTTCCCACCACATCAGTCCGGGACGATCTTTGAGTGGGTGTCCGAAAATTTCGAGGCTTAAAAAAAATTATTTTTCGATGAAAAAATGGTGTCCGAAAACAAAAAGTGTCCGAAAATTTAGATGAAATACGGTAAATAAATAAATAAATTATTCTGTCAGTGTAACTGGCACAGTAACAATTTCATTAATTAATTTTCTCAACAGCCTATTACATGAGATTTTGAAAACTCAGGAATTCTGTGAATGTTGTGAATTGTTTTTCCCAGTTTTCATCTTTAACCCCTTGTAGAAAAAAAATTATGTTGAGATTCCTGTGAATTTTATCAATTGTTTCACTTCATTTTCAATGCCAACATCTTTCAGAACTTGAATTGGGTTTACAAGATTCTCTGTAATGTTATTTATTTATTTTTATTTAATCTTATTTGTTTTACAAGGATTGGCGAACAAGTTATGCAACTTATATTAACACTTCTCCTTGGCCCAATGGCGTAGGTGTGTGGGATGACCTTCATAGCGGCAACTTCGTGGCCTAGCTCTTCTCGAATACTACGAAGGGATCTTTAGCCTGCACGGAGTGTGTCTCTCTCTGCACAGAGGACAGCCATTTTACGTCCCCACCCGATAGGACGATATGCTGTGACAGCATCAACCCCACAATTGATGCTGACAGAGAGTGTTCGGACACCTCGAGAACTTTCCCTGACCGGGGATCGATTCCGGAACCTCTGGCATGAGAGACCAGCGCACTTATCCACTCGGCCACCACTCTCTTGTAATATTATTTGAACACCTGCTCTTTTGTTACTGTCAATAATCTTTTGTTTAAATATATTTACAAAGTGTCCGTTGTGTCAATTATTTAAAAAAGCATATAAATTAATTTTAAAAAAAACAAATCATTTTAATGATATTTGTAATTGTAAAAAAGTTGTTATATGTTAAACTTCAGTGTCTTGATTAACCCTTTACCCAACGAATCGCCCACATCTGCCTGCGTAATATACAAATTCAGTAGTAGAAAAAATATTATTTTTCGAAACCTTTCAACAAAACCATATCATGTGACCCCTCGTTGGAACAAGCTTGTTCCAATGAGGGGTCACATAATATGGTTTTGTTGAAATTTTTGGAAAAATTTGAAAAAATAATATTTAAAATAATAAATTTTGATATCGTCTGCATTGGGTAAAGGGTTAAACATATTTTATTTGCCATCAGTGGTTATATGCTTGTAAAATTGATGTTTGTGGCTATTAGCATTTCTTTTCCTTTGTAGCTGGAAAAGCTTTCGTAGAAGCAACAAAAATGAAAACAGAAGAGGAGTTGGATGAAGATGTGCGAATGGAAAGTGAACCTGTACAAGTGAGTGATTTCTGAAAAATAAATCTCATACAAAATATTCCCAACTGTTTATATCTTAAGGCCTTGATTAACCCTTTACCCAATGCAGACGATATCAAAATTTATTATTTTAAATATTTTTTTTAATTTTTCAAAAAATTTCAACAAAACCATATCATGTGACCCCTCGTTGGAACGAGCCCGTTCCAACGAGACGTCACATGATATGGTTTTGTTGAAATTTTTTGAAAAATAATATTTTTTCAACTGCTGAATTTGCATATTACGTGGGTGGATAAAGCTGATTCGTTAGGTAAAGGGTTAACCCTTTACCTAATTAATCGCCCACCTAATTTACAACTTAAGCAGTCAAAAAAAATACATTTTTCAAAAAATTTCAACAAAACCACATCATGTGACCCCTCATTAGAATGAGCTCAATGAGCTCATTCCAATGAGGGGTCACATGATGTGGTTTTATTGGAAATGTTTTTAAGCATTTTAAAAATCAATAATTAAAATAAATGTTGATATCATCTGCATGGGGTAAAGGGTTAAACAAAGTTGAGGAAA
This sequence comes from Pictodentalium vernedei, assembly GCA_031216915.1. Lineage (NCBI taxonomy): Eukaryota > Metazoa > Mollusca > Scaphopoda > Dentaliida > Dentaliidae > Pictodentalium > Pictodentalium vernedei. The sequence continues at coordinate 425,180,227 of CM062289.1, read as the reverse complement.
GGTAACAGTTATATAAGGTGTGTTTTTGAAGAAAGAAGGTTCGAAAATGAAATGAAGTGTTTTTTTTCTTTGCATGAGCAACTGGTGTGGTTCAAATTAGCCTGTTGGTTTATAATAGAGATGCTAGTGACGGTTTAAAATGTTTCAGAAGTTTTAAAGTTAAGGTTTGATTTAAAGTTTTCTTCAGGAACTGTAAAATTGTGCTTGCCTTCAGATTTAAAAAAAACCATCAGCCTCCACAGGAAATTTTTTGAAAATACAGCACAGCGAGCGCATCTGATAAAAATATAGCTCAACAGATTTAATTTAATTTGATATATTCTCCATAATGTTTGACTTCAGTAAAGGCGGGCAACATAAATTATATGATTTTGTTCATTTTTTTCTATTTGAGAGAGGGAGAGAAAATTATTTGGGGTGCCTGGAGTTTGGGTGCCCGGAACCTGTTTCGGTATGAAAACAGCTCTGAATCCTACCCTGGGAGGTTCAGTAATAATTTAATCCTACAGCCCCACAGGGCTGTAGGTTTAAGTTATAACTGGTCATCCTTGTCCACTCATGGATTGTTAACTTTTGCATTATGAAAAAACATTTATAGTGTTTGAATGGGTTATAGTAAAAAAAAAATAACATAAATAGATTTGTAAAATGTAGGCAGCATTTTGAATATACTGTTTATATTCATTTATTACAGGAAGATCCCACATGTACTCCTGCTGAGAACTTCAGTGCTGAAGCTGACTGTGAAGTTTTAAAGAAGGCTATGAAGGGCTTTGGTAAGAAACATTTTATTGCTGTCAATAGAAATTTCTTTTTTTATGTATGTCTAGGAATCTTAGGTTTTAATATTTTAAACCTGACTTCATCAGAGAATATCAGACTTCTGCATTGATATCTTCAGCTGTTGTATCCCTGTAACCAGGGTTGTCACAATATCCTGATAAATTCTGTCTTTTGATGAGTCAGAATGACTTGGACCAATATCCATGGCAAAGGGTGCACCCAGCATGGAAGGTTTCTGATAGCATGCAACATCCAGGGTATAAGAGCAATCCAAACATTGGTGGTAGATGGTTTAAATGAAAGCTTTCCACGCTTACTTGCCTCAATATAAAAATTGAACTGAAAATAGTCACAAATATCATCAGATTTCTGACAGTCCAATCATATTTTGTCGTTATAAATTAAATATTTAAATAATTAACTGAAACAACTTCAGAAAAGTAAAATAAGCAAATATTGTCCCCTCAGTTCCTATGTGTTCTATGTGCCAGTAGGCACCTAGAACGCATTGGAACTCGGGAGGACGATATGTCAACAAAATACTGTTTACTCATTTCCTTAATGACCCAAGGGATGTAACTCTATCAGTTATCTTCTGCACTTGTTCCAACTGATTGTGGAGCATGAGAAACACTTCCACAAATTTTTCTCCATTATGTTTCTATTGTGTTTCCATCGGGACAAAAACGTTATCTCCGTCAACATGTATGGTGTATGGAGATTTAATACCTGGATGTCTCATTTAACCCTTTACCCAATGCAGACGATATCAAAATTTATCATTTTAAATGTCATTTTTAAAAAAAAATTTCAAAAAATTTCAACAAAACCATATCATGTGTCCCCTCATTGGAACGAACTCAGTGAGCTTGTTCCAATGAGGGGTCACATGATATGGTTTTGTTGAAATATTTTGAAAAATTTAATTTGTTCAACTGCTCAATTTGCATATTTGGTGAGCCTATTTTGATGAGAGGTGATAAGCTGGGTTTTTTGAAGCAAAATATTTAAATACGCAGTTATATTTAGAACTAGCAGGGTTACCTGGCATTGCTCGGGCTGAGGAGAGTATTAAAATTACCCCTAGTAGGCCCCTTTGAAGACCTATATCAGTGAGAAAAATTTTGGTCATAACTGTTGGTGCCCCTCTACACCCCCACCTCATCCCCACCCCACCCCGGCACTTTTTTAAACCTCACCATTAGATTCCTGGTAAAAAATTACCCCTAGTAGACCCCTTTGAAGGCCAAAATTGGTGAGAAAAATTTTGGTCATAACTTTTGGTGCCCTTTACACCCCCACCCCCACCCCCACCCGATACTTTTTTAAACCTCACCAATAGATTCCTGGATAAAAACATACCCCTAGGAGACCCCTTTGAAGACATATATCGGTAAAAAAAATTTTGGTCATAACTTTTGGTGCCCCCTACACCCCCACCCCACGCACTTTTTTAAACCTGACGATAACCTCCGCCATAAAAAAGTACTCCTATTAGACCCATTTAGGACACTCGGGGTTTCCCCATATTCATTTCTATAGCAGACAGACAAACATAGACATTCTAAAATATAGTATAGATAAATATTGGCTGAAGTGTCATACACTGCAAGTTCATTTTGGTTTTAAAGGCTCAACCCTAATAAATCACCTAACTAATAATAGTATGAGGGTGTTAATATTTCTAATTCAGTATCATATTATTCGTCAAATTATTCAGATATGATTTTTATTTTCCAGGCACTGATGAGAAAGCAATTATAGAATGTCTGTGTTACAGATCTACCGAGCAGAGAGTAGAAATTGTTCAGTCATATAAAACAATGTTCGGAAAGGTATGCATGTCTCTATAGACTATCTCTTTCATCAAACTTTGTAACAGGTACTCCTTAGCCAAATTTTTAAGATTTCTCAACAAAGTCTACAGTTTAATAAAGACCTTTCCTTTACTTTGTATTTATTGAATAAAAATGTCCTTTTTTAAAAATATTTTCTTTCACTGTTTTGGAAGAAGGCAACTACAATGAATTGGATGAAAATAATTTCTTTGAACTACAACAGAACTCATTTTGAAATAAAGGAAATCAATTCAAAGGGTATGCAATGTAGTAATCCTATTCACACTTATGTTGAAATATAACAATTTCATGTTGCAATTTTTTCCCATAATGCAAGTAGGAATTTAACTGATTCAGTTTTGTTTGATAGGACCCATTGGGCTCTATCAAACAAGATTGAATTGGTTAAATTCCTGGTTGCATTATGGGAGATATTTGCTGCTTGAAATTTCGATCCTTTGACCTAAGTGTATAAGTGTACAAAACGTTAAAAAGATATGCATATTAAACCCTATAGCTACAAGCCAGAAAATAAGCAGATTGTCATCTGCAAAATGAGGTCCCCAGAGGGTTAATTTGGTGATGCTACCCTGCACAGCAGGGTAGCATCACTAAATTTACTCTCTGTGAACCTCAATCTAAATCAGAGTCTCAAAACTAAACAGAAGCAGTTACCCAGAAGATAAATTGGCCCACTGTATGGGATAGCATCATCAAATTCACCCTCTGGGGACCTCATTCTGCAAATGTCAGACTGCGTATTTTCAGGCCTGTTTAGCTAATGTAATAGCCATATCTGGCCAACGACATTCACAGAAATCGCCCATTAAAATTTTGTTCGGTATCTTGCCTTCACAACATAGATTATAAACTTAATTGGACAGAGCATATTAATAAGCTCAATTTATTAATGGGTCATAAGCTATATTTTTTATGAAAAAATGAAAATTTTAGTGATTCTGGTTGTAGAAAAAAAAATGGAAGCATCCCTTCCAGCCTTGTTTGAAAAAAGGTTAAAATATCATAATAAAAAAAGTCAGTAATAAACCTTAAATACACCTAACCCTTCTGACATTTAACTACATGTACATTTAATGAATGGAAACATTATATAAAATTTAACTAACAGCCAATTGCAAATAGAGAAATCTATTATGTATTTGTAGAGCATTTGTAGCGAAATAATTCTGCAGCCAGAGATGGATCTACAGGTAAGGGCACCCAAACTCTGGAGCCCAAATGTCCCCAAATTCCTGCAGGAAAATATCATTCAACTTTAAAATCTACCAGTTTGAAGCAATTATTATTAGTAGAAATCCATACACATGCAGTTGATAAAACAAACTTCAAGGCACATGCAGTGGTCTAATCATCTGTATTAAGACATCTCAGTTTATCTGTGGACATCAACAGTTGAAAAACAGGTGTCTCCCAAATATTTCTGGATCTGACTGCAGCCCAATAGGGCTGTGAGGTTATAGTTTTATTGGTCCTTGCTACTATTTGCTAATTGTGTGAGACCTTATTAACAACTGTCATTTTTTATTTTATGTACCGTATTTACTCTATGTATTGGGACACTCTGTGATTTGGGACACACATTTCTTCCAGAAAACTACATTTTTTTTTTATGCTCTAAAGTTTGGGACATTCAGGAGATTTGTTTCCAGTTGACCCTTCGCTAGTACACTCCTAAAAAAATTCTTGAGTAACTAAAAATTTTCATTTTTTGCTTCCAAAACATAGCTTATGATCCCTCATTGGAATGAGAGCAATGCGCGCATTCCAATGGGGGATCATAAGCTATGTTTTGGAAGCAAAAAATGAAAATATAAAAAAAATTAGATGGCGATTTTTGTATATAGTGATGGAAAATGAATCACACACAACTTTATTCAGCATAAAATCAAGACCAGGCTGTGTTCTTTTCCCATTTTCGAAGAATTGGGACACCTGTGAAAATAATTATTTTTAGCTGTCCCCATACATAGAGTAAATATGGTAAGTTCAAAAATTATGAATGGAAATGGCTAAATTATTATATATGATCACAATTTATTTTGCCAATTGTTTATGAACTTTTCTGGAAAGGGTATAATCTTTTAGGATGATGTGACAGTGTTGTTTTCATTGAGGTGTAATGATCACAGTTCTTATATGTTTTCTATGTTATCAGGTTCCTGATTGAAGGAGGAGGTGAATTGAACAGGAAAATGTCCAGGATTACCAAATATTGTATATAACATTTATGTGAAAGCAATTAAATAGGTTTCAAGAACTCTACTCACTTGACGAGAAAAATAACTGTATTGGGCTCTTTGCAGTTAACTGGTAGAGTGCTGAATGATTTTTGGTCATCAAAATTTTTTCATGTGTCTTTGCCTTGTTACAATTCATGAGAGAGTGCCTATAGGCACTCTCTCATAAATTGTAACAAGGCAAATCCCAACAGACAAAGTTATTTAACTTCAAAGCTTATATGAAGCTCATCGACCAACAATGAAGCCTTTAAGTTGCAGCACCGGTTCTCGTCAGATCACAAAAGTTAAGCAACATCAAGCCCGGTTAGTCCTCGGATGGGTGACCATCTGAGCGATCGATTTGGACTCCCGCGTTCTGTCCTTGGGCAAGGCACTTGACCCTGATTGTCTACATGGGGGCATGATGACGCCGTGTACTAAGGCGTACTGCACGTGAATGGTGCGCATGTCTTCAACCAATCTAACCCTGCCTGAGCTGCTGCGTGGAGTTACAGTATTGGGGAGCTGGCAGCTGCTCGTCGTTGCTCGGTGGTTCTCTCCGGGTACTCTGACTTTCTCCACCCGTAAAACTGTCATGATTATGATTAGCCATTGTGCATAAACAGGTGACCTTAAACACCAAAAAATAAATATTAAGTTGCAGCACCTGCACTTCAGAATAAATCCCAAATATGAGCTTCCAGCACTCTACCAGTTAAGAATCAAAATGGAATAAAATGCAATAGATGATTGTTACCAATTCTAGCTTGAACACCTGGCTGATTAGACTGTGTTAACTTTATTTACAATATAGATTTTAATTGAATGCATCTTCCTATTTATGAATATGTTGTCCTTTTTATTTACAGGATCTCATTAAAGAGCTGAAATCAGAAACAAGTGGAAATTTCAAGACACTGTTGGAAGGTCTATGTATGAACTCAGCTGATTTTGATGCCACACAAATAAAAAAGGCAGTTAAGGTTTGTTCATTTACTCAGTTATTTACCTGCATTGGGTGCATGGTGGCATTGAGGTAACTGGTTCTCGTCAGATCACCGAAGTTAAGCAACATCGTGCCCAGTTAGTCCTCAGATGGATGACCATCTGAGCGATCGATTCAGACTCACGCAATGTGTCCTTGGGCAAGTCACTTAACCCCGATTGTCCACATGGGGGCATGATGCCGCCATGTATTAAGGCATACTGCACGTCGATGGAGCGCATGTCTTCAACCAATCTAACCCTGCCTGTGCTGCAGTGCGGAGTTACGATGTTGGGGAGCTGGCAGCTGCTCGTCATTGCTCGGTGGTTCTCTCTGGGTACTCCAGCTTCCTCCACCCATAAAACTGCCACGGTCACGATTAGCCATTGTGCATAAGTATATGACCTTAAACACCAATAAATAAATAAATTTACCTGCATATCATCTCTTGAGTACAACAAGGCACCATCTACTGTGCTTTAGAATATTACAGTGGGTCCTGCTAATCCTGAATCAAGTACAAGTTCAGTCTTTAATCAGCTGTGAAAATAATCCTAAGTACGGTTATACAGTATGAACCAGTACACTTAGCAAGATGCATGGACCTGGGGTTGATATAACTCTTCATCCCTCGAGTGCATCAATGCACTATCTGCAGTGCTCTTGCATTAGAGAGGGTCTTGCTAATCCTGAACCAAGTACAAGTTCAGTCTTTCATCAGCTGAGAAAACTATCCTAAATACTGTCCGTATAAATCAGTACACTTAGCAAGATGCATGGACCTGGGGATGGTGTAACGATTCATCCCTTGAGTGCATCAGGGCATGATCTGCAATGCTAATGCATTGCAGATGGTGCCCTGATGCACTCAAAGGACAATTTCTCTTGAAAATGCTGCAAACCGCATACAACAGGTGGGGATTTCCAAGCATCAACAGGGAGTAGACACAATTTGCTGATTTTTAACCCTATTAACACTGGTGCCTCCTGGATGGTATTGTCACATAGTCACAGATACTCCGTTAAAAAAGAAAGTATAATAAACTGAGGAGCAATTTTTTTAGTATTATCGACTTTAATCCCAAACAAATTATTGTAAATTCATATTTCGAGCCTAGCTGTATGAATTTGCATAATTTCATGTTCTTACTGTTGCCAGCGTCATGTTAGGACATCGCAATTCAGACATGGGGTGAAATGAAAAGTTCACACATGCAGTCAATAGCATATATATATACTGTTTGCCACTTGGATGGCAAGACATCGACGGCGCATGGACCTGATAAGTCTCTGGATGTCACCCTGTGGTATTGCGTTCCACTCCTGCCTTAGAACATTACATAAATCATCTAACATCTGAAGATCCTGAAGTCGTACCCGATGGTCCAGTTGATCCCAAAGATGCTCGATTGGCATCAAAACTGGTGAAAGTGGGGGCCAGGGAAGAAGTTTGATGCTCTGCTCCTCAAGAAGGTCATGACAGAAATGCACCACGTGACATCGGGCATTGTCTTGCTGGAATAACTGCAATCCAACGTTAGCGTGGAACAACAGGACAACAACAGCGTTAAGAATTTCGTCCCTGTATCACTGTCCATTCAGATTACCATCGTTGAAGATCAACTGCGTTCGATGGTGCAAAGAAATTCCTGCCCAAACCATTACACTACCCCCGCCGAAACGGTCGCATTCCTGCATGCAAGCATCCGAAAACCATTCTCCTCGTCGACGATACACTCTTGCCCTACCATCAGCGCGCCATAGACAAAATCGTGATTCATCACTAAAAAGACCTGTGCTCCAATGCTGCTGAGTCCAGCGAACACGCTGATCTATCCATTCCATTCTGATGGTACAATGATGTTGGGTAAGGATTGGTCCATGGTATGGACACCTACTTTGGATGCCGTGTTCAGCAAGTCTGTTGCGGACAGTTTGTGCACTGATTCTGTTGTTAGTTCTACCAGGAGTAATTGCTGCTGTCCTCGTAGGTGACTGATGTGTCGGTCTTGTGCAGGGGTCGTAACTCTTGGTCAACCTGAACACAGTCGGCTGGCAGTAGATTCAGTGGTTCTATACCTTCCAATGAGACAGTAAATAGTGGCCACAGTGACTCCGAACTCAGCAGCGAGCTCATCTGGAGGTATCCCAGCCTCATGCATACCAATGGCACGCAACCTCTGATATTTGGTTAACCTTTGCATTTTTTAAAATGTTGGAAGACAAAAACTAGCATGTTTTCTCAGTAACCCAGGCTCTCTATCACAACATAACACAAAGAAAATTGTCGGTCACCCATTCAGTTTGACATTCTCGGGTAACACATGCTGTTTTCAAATCCGTAGCAAAATTGTATATGGTTGAGTGGACAACAACAACATGTCATTAAACTCTTTACACGACTTCTTTTCCACAAATATGCAACATTAGAACTATTATATTTCATCCTTTATGCTATTTTTTTTATCCCTGCATTTTAAAAAATGCGGAGATATTGTCATGATCTCCGTCCGTACATCTACATGTCTGTACTTCCATACGTCCATACGTTCATATGGCCGTACATCTGATTTTGTAATTCGAAACGCTGTAACTTTCTACAGTTGTTCAATAGGGTCTGTACAATCCAAAAATACCACTTTAAAGATTTGCGCCACCAGGTGGCTTCTGTGGAGCCATTTGAAAAATGCACTAATTTTTCACTTTTTTTTTCGAATGATCCCAACCTATGTAATTCAGAGTTCTATAACTGCACTAGGGTGTTGCTAAATGATCTGTAGATGTGCACGAAGGTTTCATATTTTTCAGGTGCCATGTGGCTGTGCCACCATTGCCACTTTCGTGTTTTCTTAGACTGTTTCCGGCGAAAGGCTGCTGGGGTATGTAATTCGAAATGCTAAAATCATGCTCAGATGTTGCAGTGGGGTCTGTAGATGCGCACAAAGGTTTTGGATTTTTCAGCTGTCACGTGGCTGTGCCACCGTTGCCACTTTCGTGTTTTCTTAGACCGTTTCCGGCAAAAGGCTTCTAGGGTATGTAATTCAAAATGATAAAATCATGCTCAAATGTTGCAGTGGGGTCTGTAGATGTGCATGAAGGTTTTGGATTTTTCAGGTGCCATGTGTCTGTGCCACCATTGCCACTTTCATGTTTTCTTAGACCGTTCCCGGTGAATGGCTCATGGGGTATGTAATTTGAAATGCTAAAACCATGCTCAAATATTGCAGTAGAAACTGTAGATGCGCACAAAGCTGTGTCACCTGTGCCACTCAATATGATTTTAGTGTGTCATATAATACATTTCATCTTTATATCAAGCATTCATACAAAGTCAAGGATGCAAATGCAGGGATACACCATAGTGTGCTTTGCACACAATTGACACCCCCTCCAGTCAGATTTGTTTCTATTACCGTGTTTACTCTATGTATTGGGACAGCTAAAAACAATTATTTTCACAGGTGTCCCAATTGTTAGAAAATGGGGAAAGAACACAGCCTGGTCTTGATTTGACGCTGAATAAAGTTGTGTGTGATTCGTTTTCCATCACTATATACGAAAATCGGCATCTAATTTTTTTTTATATTTTCATTTTTTGCTTCGAAAACATAGCTTATGATCCCTCATTGGAACGAGCGCATTGTATGTTTTCAAAGCAAAAAATGAAAACTTTTAGTTACTCAAGAATTTTTTTTATGAGTGTCGTCTGCTACTAGCGACGGGCCAACTGGAAACAAATCTCCTGAATGTCCCAAACTTTGGAGCATAAAAAAATATAGTTTTCTGGAAAAAATGTGTGTCCCAAATCATAGAGTGTCCCAATACATAGAGTAAATATGGTATACTTTCTTTTTTGACTCAGTATACAATACTGTCTACAATGAAATGGGTAAATCCCTTCTGCATTTGTAGGTAGATTTAGTACAAGTTTAATCATACAGTAGGGCCCTGCGAATCACACATTTTTGATTTGAATCGAATCTCAAAATGAATCGGGTCTGTTAATCGAAATCAAATCAAATCTTTAATTGAATTCTGGGCATCCTCAAGATTTTCGATAAGGGGGAGGGGGGGTGGGTGTCTGTACTCCTGATTGTTCTGCCTGTGACGGGTCAAGTCCTGACTGATAAATATTCCAGCTACATGATCAAGGCATACCTTCCTGGGAGGAAGGAACATTACCCAGAAATGGATGCGAGACTTACCAGCACTAAGCACTGCACAGGACTAGCTGCTAGCAACAGCTCATCGTCAACATTGTTTTGAAACTTCAACTTTGTTTTCAACAGTGGTAGTGAGACTGGAATTGGCATGGGAGGTGGCTTGGATCAGATGCTATTTATGTTAATATAGATGAAATTACATTCTGTCTTTATGTTCAACAGCATTAATTATGTACAAATTCCATTTGAACTATACATTTTATGAGATGGTGACAATGACTGATACCAAGCTATATTCTCAAGATTCGAAAGGAAACAAATCAGGCAGCTGATTCAAATCGAATTGAATATCAACTTAAGATTTTAAATTGAATCGAATCTTGGAAGCTTCGCAGGGCCCTGTGATACAACCATCGATTTGTTGAGCTGTAGGATTAAATTACTATGTATTTTTACTACTAATTTATTGTTTAATAATTACATTGTTAATGTAGTTATACGTATTGGGTCCAAATACTCAATTCCCATTGGTCAGCTGGATGAAAACGTCATGACCAAATGTAATTCATTTTCCAATGAATACATTTGGTTGAACTTTAACCCGCATTTACGGTAGAGCGCAGTTGACAGAATGTAATTCGGGCGATGTTTGGGCGGGTTTATAACTTTTAGCGCCTCTCGCAGTGATCAGTGATTATAGTTTACTGATATGTTAAATAAATTGTTTTGAACATTCCAAGTTTCGTTGCGAAAGACGGCAATTTGACAAATTTGGGTCAGTGCCGAAAACCGGCGTTCAACGCAGAGTTGTGCGCTTGTCTTTTGTGTGAGGGTGATTTTTCGCCTTGTTCGTACATGTTTTATTTCGTCTTTCTGCTTTGTTGTTTGGTAAAAAGTAGTTTAAACAGTTAGGGAGTGTAATTATAAGAATTGAATGCAATTTTTATAATCTTTATTGGAGTATGAACGTGTGGGAATGGGTACAAATTATGTATGAATCCCAAAGGGATTCATACAATTTGTACCCATTCCCACACATTCATACTCCAATAAAGATTATAAAAATTGCATTCAATTCTTAATTGTGTCATCTGCTTATCCACAGCCAAACTATTCTTTGTGAAAAAATGTATGTATACCAGGTTGAAAGGCTCAAGTCACATTCAGTCAAAACAAGAAACATATGACTGCTTTATAGTATTCTTTCCTTTATTACGCCCCCGACTTGAAAAGTCAAAAGGATATCTAGTGGAGACGACCGTCCATCTATTCATCCATCCATATCAACGTTTTCCCTTGTATCTCAGCTGCTGCTACTCCAATTTGAATGATATTTGGTGTTGTGATAGAGCATGGGCGAATGATACCTGTATAACATGAGTTTCTTCCACACATTTTTCCAGAGTTATGGACCTTTTTCACTCTTTCAACTTAGAAAATTTTTGCGGTCTGGGGCATTAGCAGCACTTTGCGATGCAGGCCTCTTGTTTGATTAACCATTTACCCAGTGAGTACAGTATCCAAGTTTGTTATTTTAATAGTTTATTTTAAAATTTTTCCAAAAATTTACTCAAAACAGTGTCATGTAACCCTCTCATTGGGATGAGCGATATCATTTTGCTGATGGCATATAGTGATTGAAGTGTGCGTGTGTCTGTGTGTCCGTCCATCTGTCTGTCCGTCCATGTGTGTGTTTGTGTGTGTCTGAGCCAATAACTCGAAAACAGTTAGGGCCACAGTCATCAAACTTCACACAATTATAAAGGACCATGGGAGGATGTGTCACACACCATAGCCGGGTTCGTACCTTCAAGGTCAAGGTCACATTTCAAGGTCACAGTAAAAATTGGTCAATATTTGTGTCTCAGCCTTAACTCAGAAACGAATCATAGTACAATTGTTAAACTTTTTACAAATGTTAAGGACAGTCAGAAGGTGTGTCGTGTATAATAGTTTCCGCTGCATCTGCAAGGTGGAGGTCACAATTGACCTTCATATGTTCAGGGTCACAAATCGGGTCTCAAGCATAACTCCAAAACTATTAGGGCTACAATCATCTAACATCACTCAATTATAAAGGACAACAGGTGGATGTGTCACACACCACAGCCAGGTCCATAAGGCCAAGGTCACATTTCAAGGTCACACTGAACACGGTTAAGGCCACAGTCATCAAACTTAACACAATTATAAAGGACCATGGGAGGATGTGTCACACACCATAGCCGGGTTCGTACCTTCAAGGTCAAGGTCACATTTCAAGGTCACACTAAAAATTGGTCAATATTCGTGTCTCAGCCATAACTCAGAAATAAATCATAGTACAAGTGTTAAACTTTTTACAAATGTTAAGGACAGTCAGAAGGTGTGTCGTGAATAGTTTCCGCCGCATTTGCAAGGTGAAGGTCACAGGGGGGGGGGGGGGGGCATGTGTTACCTTAGTTACATTCTTCTTGTTGTAATTATTTTTTTGCCATCAAAAGTTCATGTTCTTGGTTTGTTTCATGTTTTAGGCCTCACAATCTCCCCAATAGCATGGGTGGTTCTGCATTTCATTCCTTGAGTGCAAGAAGGCTTTGCAATGCTCAGCATTGCAAAGCCATGTTGCACTCAAGGGACAAATTTATCAATTTTATTAACTTGGGTAAAATATCAGACATTTAATTTTTTTTTAAAGTTTGCATTGGTTATAAAAAGAGTGCATGTGGCAGTCAAAAGGACCATGCAGCAGAGCCTGAGAAACAGACTTTTAACTTTGTTAGGCCTTATGAATTTATTTTATGTTTTGATTGTTTTAGGGTTTAGGAACGGATGAAAAGGTACTGGTTGAGGTTATATGCACAAGAACGAATGAACAGATCAAAGCCTTCAAGGAAGCATATAAAACATGTGAGTAGAATACTGTTATTGCACCTTTTGAAATAAGAGGTTTTTGTATTAACCCTCAAAGCGTTAAGTCTGCATATCACAGTCTCAAAACTTGGGCACTCTTAATCAAATGCATTAAACATATAAATGGAACCCCATTAAAGGGGAATTCTCTGTTGAACAAAACATATTTTTATACTGTACCAATGACCCAGACTTAGCTGGTGCTAACTCTAACAAAACCAGGGCCAAACACAAATTTTGCCCCCCAATCCCCAAAATTTGCATCCAAAACAAAAAGAAATCATGTCCTAAAGGACCTCCATACTACGCCTCTACTGCGCATGCGCAGTGACGCAGTCGTCCCGAAATTGGCGCCAATTATCATTCTCTGTTTGGCCCTTCATCAGTCAACATCTCACTGATCTTTGTGCTTGTAAATCTCAGTTTAAAGGATGCCAGACACGTAATTTTTGGAGAAAATGTGATTCTAAGGAGGATAGAAGGAGGAGAGGAAAAAGAAGTGGCAAAAAATAATCAGGGCTGTACTTAAAATTTTTTGATGAAATTATGTTAAGTTGCCTATTTTCGAGGCATGGGCCTCTTGTTGTCATTCTTGCTAATTGTTGCACTGCTTATTCAGTGTTTCCTCTCCCCTAGCCTTCTAAAGTCCCCTCTGGCAATTCTCCCATGCTTTTGGCATATTTTTGAGAAATTTCATTTCTAAAATTTCCTGGGAGAGTTGCTTGGTTACAGAATGTTTTCTGTTATTTTCCCCATAGTTACGTTTTCACCCATGGGTGTATAACGTTTGTGTTCTGCATCTTCCATCTGATGTTCTACAGATTCTCCTCTGGGAGTCTCTGTTTTGCATCAGATAGAGTGTAATTGATGACTGATTCCGGGCCAGTTTTTTCAGTGCCTGGAGTCATGTTTTCTAGTGTGTTTACACTGTTTGTTTTCATTGGCAACAGCCTTTTTTGAGGGGGGCTGTTTGCCTTTGTTGTAGTTTATCTCATTATAAGATACATTTATATTATCCGAAAGTGTCTCATTAATTATTTTATATAAATTTAAAATTTTTGACCACACTTTGCCATCGGATCCATCGGGGCTCAACGTTACTTTTCAGCAACTTGGGCTTCTCTGAAAAAATATTTTTTCAAAATTATTTTGTTTTGCAATTGTTTTTTCATTTATTAATGGATCATGTTATTATGTATCTTTGTGTCAGGGGTTTTTGCGAGTAACTAGGACTTATTGTTGTTCTTTCACAATGAAGGGACGTTGTTCAAATTGTAATAGGAAGAAATCTTCCTCTGACTTTCATGATCATTGTATTAATTGTAGTCAGTGTTCTCGCATTAATCCCTGTCCTATATGTGAACATTGGGATGAGAAACATTGGAAACGTGTGTCACGATATGTTGTTTCTGGAGAAAGAGCGATGCCGGCTCTTTCTCTGCAAGGTCACTCTACTCTCTCAGTTTCTATTTCAGAGGAACCAGAACAGGGTGATGTTTCCATGTTATCTTCTTCAAATGTGCGTCCGTCGTCACAAATGAATTCAGAGCTAGCGGCAAAAGTGCTCATGGAGATTAGACAAATGTCGTCCGCTAGCTCGCCCGGTGTAGCGTCCATTCACCGAATGGTTCGGCAGCCGGGTTCGTCCGATGCGGTCCAAGAGGAAATTTTGGGTGATGCGAGCACTATAAACATAATAGATGCACACCCAGTGACGGCGGATAGTAAGCGAGAACGGAGGAAGCCTTTTAGTCCAGTTCATAGCTCGTCCAGGTCCAGCCGGGCCGCGAGCGAGAGAGGTCCCTCTCTCGTACAACAACATCTGGGACCAGATGTTGTGGTACAAAATGTGTCTTTAGCGGAGCATACGTCCGTCGCTCGGGACGCTCCGTTGTATAAGCAGTCCGCAGAGACTGTTAAGGCTTCCTCTTCTCGTCAGCGCACACGACCGCACCTTGGCTGCGTGACCGCCGATATATTACCAGCTTCGCCGATGAAGGATTCTTCGGCGACCAGGTCACACCATCCGGCAGCCAGGGATTCGAGACCGATGGACTCCGGACTTTCGCATAGGAAAAGTATGCGGGAGCCATCTGATGCGGAGCTGCCCTCGGCGAAGCATCGAAAGACTGCGCCTCCGCAGGTCTCGACGCCGGACATTCTTGTGCAGATAGCACAGCTTATCGCAGCATCCCAGCAGCCGACAGAAACGGTGTCGGATCGAGAATTATCCGACGGCGCTGGGTCGGTACGCTCCGCCGACGCATCGGGGGCGGACGACCGGGAACATCGTGAGGTCCGACCGGATGGTGAAAGGGATATGGATGACTTGGAGCTATCCCTTTCGGAACAACATAAAGCTGCCATGGACTTCATCCGGCACTTTCTCCCTCAAGTTGTTCCGTCGGGCCAGACTGCTGCGCTTCCGGACAAGAGAATTATAGCGTCATTGGACTCTGAATTTTTTGAGCGGTTCAGGGACATCGCTCCCGAGTTTCCGTCGCAGTCCAATAATGTTGCTAGAACATTTGAATTATTGAACGACGCTATATTTAAACTTGCTTCCAGGATGGGGAAAGCAGGTTTCTTGTCCGCTAATACTCTCAACCTGCCTTTCATTAATGCAAGGAATAAATTCGATACGGCAGGACAGGGTATACCGAGAGTTCCTCTGCGTATGGACGACGAGGCGGAAGACTTAGAGCTATCATTACCGTCGTCAGCTTCTATTCCAACCGCGGTGTTGGAAACAGCTATTGCATCTAACAGAGCCAATTTAGATGCCTTATCTTACGCAGATCACCTTACTAAGGCGTTATCACTGCGCCTTCAAGGGGAAGAGTTTTAGGATATACAATCCTCTTTAAGACTTCTTTCAAGGGCAGTAGCTTATTCCACGTGTAACTCCGCCCTTTCAGTGGCAAATCTGGAGTTGGTTAGACGTGACGCAGCCCTAGCTACATCCACACTAGTGGAATCTAAGGTGAAGAACTCTCTTAGAGTCGCTTCGGTCTCAGGAGAACTTCTCTTTGACGGCAAGCTTTCCGCTATTTGTGATAAAATTAAAAAGAAAGCTAATGATTCTCTGTTGTTCAGATCAGCTCCTAAGAAGTCGGATACAGCAGACACGAATAAGACAGGCACTTCTGGGTCTAATGCGCCCAAGAGAGGTTCCTATAGAGGTTCCGGTGCGTCCTCTTGGTCTTATTCGAGAGACCGTCAGGATAGCGACTCTCGTTCGGGACGTCCTTCAGGCCGGGACAATCGGTCGGACGCCCCGAGGTCGACGAGGCGAGGTGCGGGTCGTGGAAGACGTGGTTTCTCCTACCGCAGGCCTCGCAGGTCCAGGAGGTGATGGCTTAAACCTCTATCGCGTTCCGGTTGGCGGAAGGTCGTCGAGTTTTTCACAAGAATGGGCGTCGATTACGGACGACCCTTGGGTGAGAGGAGTGACTTCGGAAGGTCTAAAGATAATAATAACTCTTCGGCCAGCCGCTGATTTGTCGCGGTCCTCATAAGAGAAGGCCATCATTCCCCCTGCACCCCACCCCCTCTTCCCCTCCTCTCCTCCCAGCATTCAGATATAAACTGCTTAATAGTGTCCCTCACTTCCTCTTTTTCAATTTCTTCAATAAGCATTCCTACCCTCTCCCTCGTGTCCCCCTTCAGCCATCTATCCTTTGTTTCTTCACCCCACTTCTGCATTATTCTTCCAGTAAATTTTATTCTATGAGGTATATACCGTGGGCATTCCAAGAGAAAATGTTCCAGGGTCTCCACTACTCCAGAGTGGCACATTTGGCATCCCTTTTCCCCATCTCTCCCAATTTTTCCCCGAAGCTCCAGTGATCTTGATCTCAGTTTGAACAGCAGTGACCCTCCAAAGGTGCCATCTAGGTACTTCTCAAAAGCTGGCTTTTCTTTATATTGTAACCCCTGCAGTGATCTTTTCACGCTAACCCCTGCTCGCCAGTTTCGATTGCAATCTTCCATGACTCTCTCTTTGACAAACCTTTTGCCTTCTTTCATTCCTACTTCTATGTTTGTGACCTCTATAGAGTAATTGTCCATTAGTTCCCTCACATGTTTTGACCACCCCGTTTCTATATTAGAATTCCAAATGGTATCGAGCATCAATTTGCACCACCGGTTGTCAGGCAGGTTTCTCAAGTAGTTAAAGTAACACAGTTTTCCCAAATCTACCCTGTCCTTGATTTTCATCCACCCAAGCTCCCCCCTTACTGCTTCCAAAGCTGCAGCATTACTCGACCCTGTTATCCATCTGCCGGCATCATTTTGAGTATTTTCCAACTTCTTAATAACGGTTTGGTTTAATGGAATCACGTCCGTGCCATACGTTATACTTGGTAAACCCACCCTCTCCCACAGTGTTTTCCCCACAAAGACCTTGTTGAAACTATTTTTCCCTAAAAGTTTTAGTTGGTTCAGAATTCTTTTCCCCTTCAGAATCAGTTTGGCTGAGTAATTTCTGTACACCCCTCTTCCCGTTATATTTATGCTGACCCCTAGATACTCATACTCTCCCGTTTCTCCTACAGTGATTTGTTTGCTTTCCCCTTCGGGGATTGAGAACTCCCCCACTCTCCATCTCTTCGTCATATCTACCTTGCGTCCAACGGGTATTACCTTGCTTTTATTTTCATTTAGTTCGAGCCGCCAAGTGTTCCCATATCTACCAACAATTTCCAGCAGTTTCTCTAGCCCCTGTTCAGTTCTAGACATTAACACCATGTCGTCCGCAAAGAATAAGCCTGGTATCTTTATGTCTCCAACATTTACCCCCTCCGCACTCTGAATTAGTTCGTCCCCTAAATCTTTAACATACAATGCAAACAAAATCTGTGAAAAGATACACCCCTGCTTGAGGCCTATATCCATAGGGACTCGTTTTGTAGTGATACTCCCTAGACTGAGTTGGCTTTGCACATCTGTATACAGTGCTTTCATGATTCCCACAAAGTCACCCCCCAGTCCGATGCCCTCGAGCTTTCGCCACATACCTTCCCTCCACACTCGGTCGTACGCTTTTTTCACATCTAGAAATGCCAGAAACATCTTTTTCTTTTCAGCCTTTGTTGATTCTATCAGTTGGGTGAGTGTAAATAGGTGATCAGTGACTCTTCGTCCTTTCCTGAAACCATTTTGAATTTCTCCTAAAAAACCTTTCTCTTCAATAACTTCCTCTAGTCTACCGTATATGACCTTACAGAATACTTTTCCGATGTTACTACTAACTGATATCCCCCTATAGTTATCTAGAACTTCCTTATCCCCCTTTTTGTGTATGAACGACACCTTACTTTCCCTCCACTCTCTGGGGACCTCTTGCTTTCGCAGAGCCAGGTTGAAAAGGTTTGTCAGGACTTCAATAAGTGCCTCCCCTCCATTTTTGAGGAATTCATTCGGAATTTCATCAGTCCCTCCCGCTTTACCATTTTTTAATTTCGAGACCACGTTCCGCACTTCTTCTGCCGTTATTTCGCTACATACACGATTGGATAGGTTCTCCTCCACCGGTGTATTTCTTTTTGGTGGGGACCCACTGCCCCATCGCCTATCGTTTATCTTTTCCCAGTGCTTGACTAACTCTGAAGCGATACGGCCTTTATCTTCTGTACTTTCCCCATCCACTTTGATACTCTGCACACTACTTTTCCCCCGTTTATTTACCCAGTTCCAAAATACGTTTGAGCTCGAACCCCCCGTTTTCTTTATTGTTCTGGCAAGACTGCAATTGCGCTCCTTCCTATTATTATTCTTTATCTCATTCACCTTTTTCCGTGCCAGTTCATATTCTCCTTTCATTAGTCTCGTGTCATTGTTATCCACCCCTTTAAGCTTCCTACTTCTTCTGTAAGCAGCGCATTTTACCTTCCTTTCTTTTATAGCCTTTTTCAGTCCCTCGTTAACCCTGTATCCAAGCTCTCTCGTTGGGACCCTCACCCTTCCTATACACTCCTTCCCTGCCTCTGTTAGGCTATTTACTATGCCATCTGAAATACTTTGGACATTTGCATCCCTAGGTATACATTCAAGATTTGGTTTTAGTTTTTCCCGAAACTGCTTCCAGTCGGCTCCTTGTTTTAGTCCCCAAACTTCCTTGAAGGTATTTCTGTCTCTATTCGTCTTTTTGCCCATAATCTTAACTGTTATCAGGTTGTGATCACTACCCAAGTCATTTTTTCCCTCGTCATCTATTTCTACATCTATAACCTCCCTCCATACGCTAATGTCAGTGAGTATATAATCAATTATTGTTTTCTTATCGTTCCTCTCCCAGGTCCATTTACCCTTACATTTCGCATCCCTGTTCAGGATCTTTAAACCAAGCTCTTTTGATAGGTCCAACATCTTCCTCCCATTCGTGTTAATTTTCCTATCACCTCCCTGTATGCCCTCCTCCTTATCCCCGATGTGCCCATTGAAGTCCCCCATTAGGACAATACTGAACCCTCTGCTCCCAAGCTCTGTGATATTCGATCTAAGAGTTGTATATATTGAATCATTCCACTCGGGCTTACTTCCCTCCACTACTAAGTATACAACACCAACGGCAACACTCCTGCTTCCTAACTTGATTTTTGCCCAGACTATTTCGTTGGATACTGGAATCTGAGTCCTTGCTTCTGTGAGATCTGTAATCAATGAGGGCTGTAATTCCTCTTTAGCGTAGATGCCAACACCCCCACCCCGTTTCTGACCCTCAGTTCGCCCAGCTCCTATCCACACGCAACCCTTCATCTGATCAACCCGCTCATCCCGTCGTATCCACGTCTCACTTAGACCCATTATATCGAAGTCTCCTTCGTCCATCATTGTTGATATTTCGCTTACTTTCTTGTGCAGACCCTGGATGTTGCAGTACCCAAACTTAATGAATCTTTGTTTTTTTGTCATCACTGGCACATTATTATAACCCTGGTATGTCCCTGTATTGTGCATGTTTGTTGTTCTTCCTATGTTCCCAGCATTTGTGCCACTCTGGGTTACCGGCTGTGGTCCCCTACCCCCCTTTTCTCCAAAAAAGGCCCAGCCACCTGTAAGATTTTTTGGCCCAACAGGTCTGTACCCATCCTACTTAAATGCAATCCGTCTCGCCCATACAACTCTCCTTGTCCCCAGAATGAATCCCAGTGGTCAATGAAATGTACTCCCAAGTCTTTGCAGTGCTCTTCCAGCTCCTCGTTTAGTGCCATAATCCGCGAGTTCCTCTCATTCCCACCACCCATAACGGGGAGCACCCCTGAAATGATGATCCGAGCATTCCTGCTAAGTAGCTTACTAATTAGGTCCTTGTATGTGTCCACCAAACGAACTGATTTCCTCTCCCTGATGTTATTGGACCCCACATGTAATACCACTACCGGATCAGGCCCCGACCCAGCTACAATACCGTCCACTCTATCCCTCAGGTCCTCCACTTTAGCCCCCGGAAAGCACAGAACTGTTCTATTTTTACTGTCCGGACCACAGACAACCTTGTCGATCCCCCGAACTATGCTACTTCCCGCAACCACCAACTTACTTTTGGACCTCGCCCTATTTATCTCCTCTAGTCTCCTATTGTTTACAGCGTCCTCTTCCTCTCCAACAGCCCCACTCGGAATCAATATCGGTATCGGTATCTTTGACCTAGGATTACTCCTATCCTTGTCCCTCCGTCTCTTTCCAAGCCCTGAGCTACCTGGACTACTCCCCTGGTCTTCCCCCGGATCCCTCCTCCTTTTTCCTGGCCTAGACCCCAAGCTACTATCTGTTGCAACTACCTCCATCTCCTCCTCTGTCTCTTCCGAATCGAGCACATCAAATCTGTTTCTGGTGCTGCACTCCCCACTGCCTTTGGACTTTACACCCCTATCTACCTGCTTCTCTGGCCCCCCTTTCCTACCACTTTTGGTAGTCCACGCCAAACGCTTTACAGCATTGCTCAGGCCTGGGCCCCCCTCATCTGTCCTACGTACTTTTCTAGCAGCCCCCACCTCATCACCTACCTCATTCACATCAAAGGTTCTACCCCCATGTTTCCTCTTGGAACCACCGACAACCTTCCATCCTTCTCGGAAAGCCACTTTCACAGGCGTAACTCCAGACAGCCCCGCCCTACCAAGTTTTCCCTTCAGCTCAGCAATCTCCCCCTCAAACTTAACAATTGTCTCAAGTAGGCGGAGGATTTCCTGACAGTTTGCACATACCTCTCCATATCCCATCGAGCGACAGTCCCCATACATCATAGAACACTGTTTACAAACTTCAAGCCCAATATCGCCATCGGTGGCCCCACCAACCCGGCTCTGACCGACACCCCCAGTGACCTCTGTCTGCACACCAATACTTACTCCGTTCGCACCGTTGACCTGGACCGCGATATTACACGTATTTACCTCCTTCAAACGAAAGCCTCCATTAACTCGAAGTCCAAAGTGGACTCATCTTCCGTCAAATCCACAGAAAAGAGACGCTCTGTTATCAGAGGTGCAGTCTCTTTTAATGAAGAACGCGGTAGAGGTCGTAGAAAACCAGGAATCTCTGGGATTCTACAGCCATCTGTTTCTGGTTCCGAAACCAGACGGCTCGTTCCGTCCAGTCATAGATTTGAGCTGGATAAACAAGCTGATCGTCGCTCCGAAGTTTTATATGGAGACGATTCGATTGGTCAGAGCGAGTATTCGGGTGAACGATTATGCAACGAGCATAGATCTCAAAGATGCGTACTTTCACGTCGTGGTACATCCGACATTCCGAAAGTATCTACGCTTTGCAGTCCTGGGAGTGGTGTATCAATTCCGGGCGATGTGCTTCGGATTGAATGTAGCACCCTGGGCTTTCACTCGGGTAATGAACTCGGTAATGATCTACTTCCGAGCTCATTCATTTGCGGTAATGTCGGCCTACCTGGACGACATTCTTCAGAGGTACAGCAACGAGTTAACGCTTCAGAACGATGTTCAGAATCTTCTTCTATTGCTCCGACGTCTCGGTTTTATAGTAAACGAGGAGAAGTCGGATCTGGTGCCGTCCAAGTCATTCACTCATCTGGGAATGAGCT
Source organism: Pictodentalium vernedei (assembly GCA_031216915.1). Classification (NCBI taxonomy): domain Eukaryota; kingdom Metazoa; phylum Mollusca; class Scaphopoda; order Dentaliida; family Dentaliidae; genus Pictodentalium; species Pictodentalium vernedei. Next base: position 425,158,259 of record CM062289.1, on the reverse strand, counting down.
TCGAGACGCACAACAATCTCGTTCGTCTGCCGTTAACCAGAGCGAAATTAGTCAGTTACGCTCGCTATTGTCTGCACGCAGACAAAGTCACGGCGAGAGAATTTATGAGACTGATAGGTCTGTGCGGAGCCGCCGCGGATCTCATTCCGATGGGGCGGCTACGCACACGTCCTCTTCAAATTTTCCTGCCTCAGAATTGGAGTGTGAAAATTCATTCGCTCGATGTAGACGTTCTCTTGTCAGATCAAGTGAAACAAGAGATTCAGACTTGGGCAAACATTCAGTGGTTAACTCAAGGAGTTCCGCTGCAGTTGCCGGATCCGAGTTTTACCGTTATGACGGATGCCAGTCAAACAGGTTGGGGTGCATCATTAATCCCAACGGATTCGAGATGCCAGGGTCTTTGGGATCCGCAATTCCTGTGCAAGCACATAAACATCAAGGAAATGATGTCAATTTGGCTTGCGTTACGTCACTGGATGGACATTATTCACGATGCTCATGTCCAAATCCTATCCGACAATACGACAGTAGTGGCGTATATACGGAATCAGGGAGGCACTCATTAAGTTCCGTTGTTCAATCTAACGGAAAGAATCCTTCTGTTTGCGTTAGAACATCACGTTCTTCTTTCGGTCCGTCACATACCGGGTCGTCTGAATGTGCTAGCAGACTCCCTTTCACGAAAGGGTCGCTTGTTGCCGTCGGAGTGGACTCTCAACAAACAAGTATTCAATCAGATTTGCTACCAATGGGAACGGCCAATGATAGACTTATTTGCGACACATCTCAACAATCAGTTGCAGACGTATGTGTCTCCGTGTCCGGATCCAAGAGCATTTGCAGTAGACGCTCTGTCGATCCCTTGGGACGGAATGATAGGATATGCGTATCCTCCAGCGCCGTTAATTCAACAAGTATTGCTAAAGATAAAACAATCTCAATGCAAGATTCTGTTGGTAGCATCTCTGTCGCCACAGAGACCGTGGATAAATCTACTCAGGTGTCTGTTGTGGGACCTACCGCGGAAGCTTCCTCCACGAGAGGATCTTCTTTCGCAGGGGAAATCGCGCCAACTCCATCACAACCCGCAAGGTCTCAACCTTCACGTTTTTCCGTTGTGCGGTCCTTCTTGCATGGCAAGCACTTTACAGGACGAGCAGTGGACACGATTTCTAACTGTAGGAGGACCTCCTCTTCGCTAAACTATGCGGCTAAGTGGAAGGTTTTTCGTCGTTGGTGTAGGGATCATTCTGTAGATATATTTGATCCCTCTATACCAGACATTGCAAACTTTCTAGTATACTTGTTTGACGAAATCAAACTGCAGCCTGTTACTATAAAGGGTTATAGATCTATGTTATCTGATACCTATGCACATCATGATAGTTTACAAATTGGATCTAATGTCTCTTTATCGAAGTTGGTTAGAAACTTTTCGATAAATAGACCCAGAACTCTTAGATTAATTCCTAAGTGGAATTTAGCTTGGGTTCTCCTTAAATTGAAGGAAAAGCCATTTGAACCTCTTGGGACAGTAGATTTCAAATTCTTATCTTATAAGACAGCTTTTCTCTTAGCTTTCTCTTCTGCCAGAAGAGTCAGTGAGCTTCATGCACTATCGGTGGATGATTCTCATTATCGTAGTGTTGGGAACACTATCATCTTCACTACTAATGTGGGTTTTTTAGCTAAGAATCAGGCTCCTAATAAATATCCGGAACCTATTGTTATTAAGGCTCTTCCGTCTTCAGACGGGCGTAGGCCTTTACTCTGTCCTGTTAGAGCACTACGTATCTATAAACAGAGATCTCAGTTTATCAGAAAGGGACGGAAACGTTTCTTTCTGTCTTTGATGCCTAATAGAAAGGACATTTCAGTCCATTCTATTGCTAGATGGATTCAGTTAACTATCCGTACTGCTTATGAAGATTTATCTTCTTCTCAGCAGTCTGTGCTTAAGATTTCTGCTCATGAAGTAAGAGCTCTTTCTACTTCCTGGGCTTATGCTAATAGTGTTGCTATTACAGATTTAATGAAGGCTGCTTATTGGTCTCAGCCATCCACATTTACGAATTTTTATCTCAGAAATATTGAGTCCATTTCTGGAGACCTGCATTGTTTAGGTCCGTTATCTGTTGCTCAGAATGTCGTCCACTAAACAGTTGCAACTATAGTTATGCAGGCTTTCTGTTCCGGCAGTGACTCCATCCGGCTGCCCTCTTCGCTCTGGGCTATTTGACCCAGGGCAAGGGGAAGGGGGGGGGGGGGGCGGGTGTTCCCTTAGGTCACCTGCTTTATAGTGAAAAGCAAGGGAATGCCTCCTCCAAGACAGTATTTCTGAGTCGCTTCCGGGATGGTTTTAAAGTGTAATATTAATGTTTAATTTCATTCATGTCTTATTTTTAAAGTGTAGCTCGGTGTGAAGCATTTGTATATGTCAAGTGTCAAACGGGCTTTAATATACAATACTCGGACACTTTTAAATGATTATAAAGAGTCTCAATTCTCTGGACTACTTTATTTATTGGCTTGTTTTAAAAATAATTAGTATAAAGGTTATACTGGATGTTAATAGAGAACATGAATGTTATTGTGCTCAATTATTAAGGGTAGTGTATCTTTCTAATTTAAATATTAAATAAGAAAGATACATGTAAAGCCTAATACTCCTTTTCTCCTTAAGGGGTTACCTCTTTATTTTATAATTGAGCTTATTGGATTTTCCTCTATGTCCTAGGCCCTCCAGCCTGTTTACTATTCAGCTAAGTCTGGGTCATTGGTACAGTATAAAAATGTTAAAAAATTTATAGTAATTTATATATTTTTTATACTTACCAATGACCCAGACGGGGATGGCCCTCCCTGAGTTGGGAACTCTTGCCTCCCCGCTGAGTACATAGCGCTGACCAGGCACTGCCAGTAAGAATGATATTTGGCGCCAATTTCGGGACGACTGCGTCACTGCGCATGCGCAGTAGAGTCGTACTATGGAGGTCCTTTAGGACATGATTTCTTTTTGTTTTGGATGCAAATTTTGGGGATTGGGGGGCAAAATTTGTGTTTGGCCCTGGTTTTTGTGGAGTTAGCACCAGCTAAGTCTGGGTCATTGGTAAGTATAAAAAATATATAAATTACTATAAATTTTTTAACTTTTGGCAAACTTTCCAGCTGCATCATTCGAAACTTTTGCTTCTAAAAAAATTTGTTCTGTTTGTTCATCAGACTGCAGATAGTTAACCTGTTACCCAACGTACTGGCCAAAACCGGCCAGTGCTATTCACAAAATTCACCATTCTTATTTATTTATTGGTGTTTAAGGTTACAAATTTATGTACAATGGCTAATCATGACCATGACAGTTTTGTGGGTGGAGGAAGCCGGAGTACCCAGAGAAAACCACCGAGCAAGGATGAGCAGCTGCCATCTCCCCAACATCGTAACTGCACTGCAGCACAGGCAGGGTTAGATTGGTTGAAGACATGTGCACTATTGATGTGCAGTACACCTTAGTACATGGCATCATCGTTTCCCCATGTGGCTACCGGGGTTAAGTGCCTTGCCCAAGGACACATCGTGGGAGTCCGAATCGATCGCTCAGCCGGTCACCCATCGGAGGACTAACCGGGCTCGACATTGCTTAACTTCGGTGATCTGACAAGAACCGCTTGCCGCACCCCCAATTCACCATTCAATTTTTATTATTTTTTTTCATTTTTTGTCCCCAAAACATAGCTTATGAACCCCTCATTGGAATGGCTCAACGAGATCATTCCAAAGAGGGGTCATAAGCTATGTGTCTGAGGCAAACAATCAAAAAAATTAGTGCTTCAAGAATTTTATTTGCAAGTGTCATCTGCTTTTTGTGTTTGCAGTTTTGGGTTAATGTATTTATTTTTTTGTAGTGTTCAACAAGGAACTGGAAGCAGATGTGTCTTCAGACACATCAGGAGACTTTAGAAAGTTACTTGTTGGCTTACTGCAAGCCAACAGGGAAGAGAGCCAGGAGTTTGATCGTAATAAAGCCAAACAGGACGCTCAAGCTCTCCTTGATGCTGGTGAGAAGAAGTGGGGCACTGATGAGTCTCGATTCAATGCAATTCTCGTTTCGAGGAGCTATCCTCAGCTCAGGGCAACATTCCAGGAATATGCTAAATTGGCAAACAAAGACATTGATGATACAATACAGAGTGAGATGTCAAGTGATTTGAAAGAAGGAATGTTAGCAATAGGTTTGTATGCTTTTCTCATCCAATATGTGTCTCATGGAACTCACTTAATTGGATAATCTTTTATTTGAATAACCATGTTAAGGCCACACAAAGTAGATCTTCTGTTTCTCAGGCCATTATTTGTGAAATTGCATGCTGGCGAGCATTTTTTTAGTTTATCTTTTATTTCAGTAATTACTTTTTTGCCATCAAAAGTCCATGTTCTTGGTTCAATTTTAGGCCTCATAATCTGCAGAATATTTTTCTAGGCCTCATAATCTACAGAATAGCATGAGTGGTGGTGTATTTCATCCCTTGAGTGCAAGAAGACTTTGCAATGCTAAAGCATTGCAAAGCTTTCTTGCACTCAAGGGACAAATTCATCAATTTTTTTAACTTGGGTAAAATATCAGACATAAACCATTTAATTTTTATTTTTTTTTAAGTTTAAATTGGTTATAAAAAGAGAGCATGCAGCAGCCAAAAGGACCTTGCAGGAGGGCCTGAGAAACAGATTATATATATATTTTTATACTGTACCAATGACCCAGACATAGCTGGTGCTAACTCTTAAAATATAGGGCCAAACACAAATTTTGCCCCCCAATCCCCAAAATTTGCATCTAAAACTAAAGAAAACATGTCCTGAAAGGCCCTCCACACCTCGCCCCCACTGCGCATGCGCAGTGTCAAGGACGTTCCGAAATTGGCGCCATTTATCATTCTAAGTTTGGCCCTTCATCAGTTAACATCTGACTGATCTTTGTGCTTTTAAATCTCAGTTTAAATGATGCCAGACACATAAATATTAGTGAAATGGTGATTCTAAGGAGGATAGAAAAGGAGGAGAGGAAAAGAATGTGTGACAGAATATTATCAGGGCTGTAACTTAAAATTTTTTAATGAAATTATGTTAAGTTACCTATTTTCAAGGCAGCAGCCATTTTGTTGTCATTCTGATTATTTAGTTACACTGTTTTTTCAAGTGTTTTTCCTCTCTCCCTGTCCTTTAATTCCCCCTTGCTATTCTCCCATGCTTTTGGCATAGTTTCTGTAATTATTATTACTAAAATTTCTTGGGAGTTTTAGCTTAATAACAGAATGAATTCTGTTCTTTCCCCATGTTTACGTCTTCACCTACGGGTGGTTAGGCGTTGTGTTCTGCATCTACCATCTGATGTTCTGCAGTTTCTTCCCTGGAAGTCTCTGTTTTGCATCAGATGGGGTATTTTTGGTAACTGATTTCGGGCCTGGGTGCCTGGAGTCTTATTTTAGTGTTTTTACACTCATTGTTTACATTTACAACAGCCCTCTGTGTGAGGGGGGGATTTCTAAATAATAATATCTTTATGTTATTTTAATCATAACTAGATACATTATTATTGTTCGTAAGTGTTGAATAAATTGTTTAAAATATTTTTAAAATTTTTGTCCACACTTAGGCTTGGGATCCATTGGGGCTCAACGTTACTTTTCAGAAACTTGGGCTGTTCTGAAAAAATATTTTTTCAAAATATTTTGATTTCAATTATTTTTTCTATATTAATGGATCATATTATTATTATGTATTTTGATTGCCAGGGGTTAGTGCGAGTACCAGGACTTGTTTTCTTTTCACATTGAAAGGATATTGATCAATTGTTTTAAGAGGAAGTCTTCCTCTGACCTTATTATCATTCTATATGTGGTCAGTGTACTCGCATTAACTCCTGTTCTGTATCGTATGATTTCGATGACAATATGGGAAGCGTATGTCACGGTATGTTGTTGGGGATTTGGACACTCCGGTCCTTTCCCCGCAGGGTCACTCTACTTTATCAATTTCTATTTCAGACGATCAAGATTAGGGTGATGTATCTGTGATGTCTTCCAACAGTGTGCCTCCGTCGTCACAATTAATGAAGGGCTAGCGGAAAAGTGCTCATGTAATACGCCAATTGCCTAAGAGGACCCTAGTAGGTTCGACGGCCTTTGACGTCCGCTAGCTCGCCCGGTGTAGCGTCCATTCACCGAATGGTTCGGCAGCCGGGTTCGTCCGTTGCGGTCTAGAAGGAATTTTGGGGTGATGCGAGCACTATAAAATTAACTTAATGCACACCCAGTGACGGCGGATCGGAGGGAGAACGGAGGAAGCCTTTTAGTCCGGTTCATAGCTCGTTCCGGTCCATCCGGACGGCAAGCGAGAGAGGCCCCTCTCTCGTTCAACAACATCTGGCCCCAGATGTTGTGGTACAAATGTGTCGTTAGCGGAGCATACGTCCGTCGCTCGGGACGCTCCGTTGTATAGGCAGTCCGCTGAGACTGCTAAGGCTTCCTCTTCTCGTCAGCGCACACGACCGCACCTTGGCTGCGTGACCGCCGATATATTACCAGCTTCGCCGATCAAGGATTCTTCGGCGACCAGGTCACACCATCCGGCAGCCAGGGATTCGAGACCGATGGACTCCGGACGTTCGCATAGGAAGTATGCGGGAGCCATCTGATGCGGAGCTGCCCTCGGCGAAGCACCGATAGACTGCGCCTCCGCAGGTCTCGACGCCGGACATTCTTGTGCACATAGCACAGCTTATCGCAGCATCCCAGCAGCCGACAGAAACGGTGTCGGATCGAGAATTATCCGACAGCGCTGGGTCGGTAGCCGGGGACTCGAGGCCTGCAGACTCCGGACGTTCGCATAGGAAGTGTGCGGGAGTCAACGTACACGGAGCTTCCAGCGGCAATGCATCGTAAGTCCGCTACTGCACAGGCCTCGGGAACGGACGTGCTTTCCTTAATAGCACAGTTTATCGCAGCATCCCAGCATCAACTGAATCTGTCGCATATATTTTATCCGACGATGCTGGGTCGGGACGCTCCGCGGAAGCGGGTACGGACGTCCGAAAGTTTCATCCGGTCCGACGGGATACCGAAAGGGATTCGGTGGATTTCAAGCTTTCCCTTTTGGAACAACATATGCTGCGATGCCGGATAAGAAACTGATAGCGTCGGTGGACTTAGACATTTTTGGTTCGGTTCAGGGACATCGTCCCTCAGTTCCGACATAGTCCAATAATGTCACACAAACTTTCGAATTATTGAACGACGCTATATATATTATTATTTTATGCTTGCTATCCAAGCATTTCTGGTTTCTTGTTCGAAGAGTTATGGAGATGTCTTCAAAAGTGTGCCTCTGTCGTCATAGTTAATGAAGAGTTAGCGGCAATAAGTGCTCATGGAATATGTCTATCGCTTACGGAGTGACATTCGCTAGCTCACCCGGTGTAGCGTACATTCATCGAATGGTTCGGCTGCCGGGTTCGTCCGTTGCGGTCTAGGAAGGAGATTTGGGTGATGCGAGCACTTTAATTACTTTAGTACTCACCCAGTGACGGCAGATTGAGGACGGATCGGAGGAAGCCAACAACATAGGGGACCGCATGTTGTGGTTCAGATATTTTACATTCGGAGCATATGTCCGTTGCTCGGGACGCTCCGTTATATTGACAGTCCGAGAGACTGTCTTTAATGCTTCCTCATCCTCACAGCAGGGCACACGACCGCACATTGGCTACGTGACCTCGAGTATCCGATCAGTTTCGGCATTCAGTGATTCCACAGCGAATAGGTCGCGCCATCCGGTAGCCAAAGGACACGAGGCCTATACACTCCGTTCGCTCGCATATTGGAAGTATGCACGGGGTAACGATCTCGGAGCTTCCTGCGGCAATGCATCGTAAGACCGCTGCTCCTCAGGCCTCAGTGACGGACGTGCTATCCGAGTTAGCACAGTTGTTTCGCAGCATCCCAGCAATTGACGGTTTCTCGGTCGAATCAGGAATTATCCGACGGCGCTGGGTCGGTGCGGTCCGCGGTTGCATCAAGCTACGGACGACCGAACGCTTTATAGGGTCCGACAGGATGGCGAAAGGGATTCGAAAGATTTCGAGTTTTCCCTTTAGTAGTATCGGAAGATGCCTTTCATATCTTCTGGCATTTCTTCCAGTGATTATTGTTCGGACTTCATTGCTGCGATCTTGGATAAGAGACTTATAGCGTCATTGGACTCGGATTTTTCGATCGGTACAGGGACTTTGTCCCTGACTTACCGACGCTGTCCAATATTGTCATTACAACATGTGTTTTATTTTTCGACGCTATATATATATTATATATATATACAAGCCTGCTACTAAGCATGATAGTTTAGTTTCTTGTCCGCGTGGCTCATTTCTGCCATTTTATCTTTTTTACATATAGTTTATTTTGGCAGAGCAGGGCATACCGAGAGTTCATATGCGTCTAGACGGTGTGATTAAAGACTGCATATATTCTTTTTCGCCGTTTATGTCTTTTCCAATTTCAATGTTGGGAACGACATTATGTATAGTAGACTTAACTTAGACGCTTTATTATACGTAATCCGCCTTACTGAGGCGTTATCATTACGTCTTCAAGAAAAGATTTACGGGATATTATTCTCAATGTAATTTCTTTTGAGGGCAGTAGTTTGTTCACGTATAACTCCGCCCTTCAGTGGCTGATTGGAGTTGGTTAGACGTGATGCAGCCCTAGCTACATCCACGCGTGGATAGTAGGTTAAGAACTCTCTCAGAGTCGCTTCGTTCTCGGAGGAGCTTCTCTTCGACGGCAACTTTCCGGCAATCCATGAATTGCTTGATTTATACATTCTCTTGTCTATCTAGTGTTACAAGAGATTCAGACTGGGGCAAACATTCGGTGGTTGACTCAGAGAGTGCCGCCGCAGTTGCCGGACCCTAGTGTGGCTGTTATGACGGTTGCCAGTCAAACAGATTGGGATATTCTGATCCCTACGGATTCGAAGTGCCAGGGTCTTTGGGTTCCGCAGTCTTTTAGCTATCAGTTTAACTTCCGCGGAATAATGTTTTTTAGGCTTGCTTTATGTCATTGCATGAACATTATTCAGAAACGCATGCCCAAATTCCTGTCCTTTAATTCGACAGTAGTGGCGTATCTCCGGAACCAGGGAGGCACTCTTTCGTTTCCGTTATTCAATTTAATGGAAAGAATCCGTCTGTTGGTTATAGTACACCAAGTTCAGTTTTGGTCCGTCATATTCTGGGTCGTCTGATTGTTTTATCGCACTCCCGTTCTCTTACGGGTCGCTTGTTGCTGTCAGAATGGACTCTCAACAAACAAGTATTTAATCAGATTTGCTATCTATGGGAGCGCCCAATGATGTTTTATTTATGACACAGCTTGCTAATCAATTGCAGACGTATGTGTTGGCTTGTCCAGATCTCTGAGCTAATACTGTTAACGCTCTATTGATCTATAGGACGGAATGATAGGATACGCGTATCCTCCGGCGCTGTTGTTTTAGCAGGTATTGCTAAGATAAACAACCACAATACATTTCTGTTGATAGCATCTCTATCTTCACAGAGATCATGAGTAATTTACTCTCTTGTCTACTGTGGATCTTAACGTGAAATCTTCCTCTATGTGAGGATCTTTTTTCACTGGGTAAATCGTGTCATCTTTATCACAACCAGCAAGGTCGCAACCTTCATGTATTCCGTTGTGTGGTCCGTATTGCATTGTAAGCACTGTACTGGACGAGCTTTGGACGCGATTTCTTACTATAGGAGATCCTCTTCTTCGCTATTCTATGCGACTAAAGTGGAGGCTCTTCCGTCGTGGTGTAGGGATCATTATGTTCATATGGTTGATCCCTCCATACTACGCATTGCTAGTTTTTAGTATACTTGTTTCACAAGATCTACTGCAGCCTGTTGTTATTTAGGTTATAGGTTTATGTTACCTCATACCTATGCACTCTACGATAGTTTACAATTGAGTCTTTTGTCTCTTTATCTAAGTCAGTTAGTAACTTTTTGGTAAATAGACTTAGAATCTTTAGATTAAATTCCTATACGGATTTTAACTTCGGTTCTTATTTAGCTATGTAATCATTTGAGCCTCTGGAAACAGTAGTTTTCAAATTCTGACCTTTTAGACAGTAATTCTGTTGGTTTCTCTTTTACTGTAGAGTCAGTGAGTTTCATGCACTATCGATGGATGATTTTCACTTTCATAGTTTCGGAATCAATACTTCCGTTACTATTTAGGTTGGATTGTTGCATAAGAGTTAGGCTCCTATTTCCGGAACCTATTATTTTAAGGTCCTTCCGTCTTCGTATGGGCATAGGCCTTTACTCTTTCCGGGTACAGTTTATGTATTTATAAACAGATATCTGTTTATTACAAGGGCGTAAGCTTCTTCTGTCTTTGATGTCTAGTAGAAGGACGTTACGCTCCATTTTATTTTTTATGGATTCTATTAACTAGCGTACTGCTTATGGTATATCATTGGCTTAGCAGTTGTGCTTAAGATTTCGGCTCATGAAGTAAGAGTTCTTCTACTTCTTGGGCTTACATTAATAGTGTTGCTATTATAGATTTTTGAAGGCTGCTCATTGCGCTCAGCCATCCATTCATGAATTTTATCTCAGAAATATCGAGTCCATTTCTGGAGGCCTCTATTGTTAGGTCTATTATCTACTGCTCAGAATATCATTCTCTTAACAGTTGCTACTATAGCTAGGTAGGCTGTCTGTTTCGGCAGTGTCTCCGTTCGGCTGCCCTCTTCGCTCTGGGCTATTTGACCCAGGGCAAGAAAAAGGGGGGGGGGGAGGGTGTTCCCTTGGGTCACCTGTTTTTACTATGAAAACAAGGGGATACCTCCTCCGGAGTTAGTAATTCTGAGCTGTTATTGGGATGGTTGTTTAGTGAGAAGTTTAAGTTTATAAAATTCATTCAAGTCTTAGTTTTTAAAGTATAGCTTTTGAATATTGCATATGTCAACGGACATGATTATGCAATTCTCACACACTTTTAGGAGTATAAGAGTCTCTATTCTCTAGACTTACTTTATTATTGGCTTACTTTAAAAATTATTAGTATAAGGATTATTGGATATTAATAGAGTACATGGATGTATGAAGCTCAATTTTTGGAAGGTGTTGTATCTTTCTAATTTATCATAAATAAGAAAGATACATGTAAGGCCTATTACTTCTTTTCCCTACAGGGGATGACTCTATTTTATTTTATTGAGCGTATTCCATTTTGCTCTATGTCCTTGGCCCTCCAGCCTTTTTACTATTCAGCTATGTCTGGGTCATTGGTACAGTATAAAAATGTTAAAAAATTTATAGTAATTTATATATTTTTTATACTTACCAATGACCCAGACGGGGATGGCCCTCCCAGGAGTTGGGAACTCTTGCCTCCCCGCTGAGTACATAGCGCTTACCAGGCACTGGTTATTAGAATGATAAATGGCGCCAATTTCGGAACGTCCTTGACACTGCGCATGCGCAGTGGGGGCCAGGTGTGGAGGGCCTTTCAGGACATGTTTTCTTTAGTTTTAGATGCAAATTTTGGGGATTGGGGGGCAAAATTTGTGTTTGGCCCTATATTTTAAGAGTTAGCACCAGCTATGTCTGGGTCATTGGTAAGTATAAAAAATATATAAATTACTATAAATTTTTTAACTTTTTAGGCCTAATTAAATATAACATCCAAAAACAAAATCATTTATTATACCTTCCATACATATTTGACCTGTTATTCACATGAAGATAATAGAATAAACTTTTGTTAAATGAATAAGATCTTGTAATATGTTGTGAAAACACTTCTACAACAATTGCTAGATTTCCCTTGCTTAACCCTTCACCCAACACAGATGATATCAAAATTTATTTTTTTAATATTTCTTTTTTCAAATTTAAAAAAAAAATGTCAACGAAACCATATCATATGACCCCTCATTGGAATGAGCTCAATGAGCTTGTTCCAATGAGGGGTTCACATGATATGGTTTCGTTGAAATATTTTAAATATATATTTTTTTTAACTACTTAATTTGTAAATTACGTGGGTGGATGTGGCTGATTCTTTAGGTAAAGGGTTAACTTGTTGAGTTCTAAATTATTTTTCCCTTTCAAATTTGTTCACACTTCTTTGCCTTTTTGACAATTTATGGGAGAGTGCCCATAGGCACTCTCCCATTGATTGTAACAAGGCAAATCCCTAACAATAAATAATTTCACTTCACAGATAATATGAAGCACATCCACTGAAAATGAAATCTTTAAGATCACAGTCCTGCACTTCAGAATAAAGCCCAAATATGGTCTTTCAGCATTCCAGCAGTTAAAGACCTATTTGACCTAAGTACATTCAATACAGGCACTTTATCTATTAAATCTTGTTTGACAGATTTCAGAGCTTTGTGAAATAAGATATAATAGAATAAATGCTCATTTTATTTCTGGAATACAGGAAGTTGACAATATCCCAGTTAATTGAATATTCCTGTTAATTGAATAATACTCACTGGCAAAGTGGTTATTCAATTAACATGGTTCTACTGTACTATATCAGCATGGAAATCATTGACAAGTTTTGTGTTCTGAATCATTTTTTACCTGCGTCGCCAGCGGCAGAGCAGGTCTAGTAACCTCTCGACTCCGTCCATCAGTCCGTCCGTCCGAAACACTTTTTCTGTCATGGTTTTCTTGGCTTCTATGAAAGGGAATGATTTTATATTTGGTCTGCTGCTTCATAATGATGAGTTGTGTCGTGTAAGCAATTTTCAGATCTGCCGTGCAGCCACTTCCTGTTTGCCGATACTTTGAAATTTTACTGTACCCACTGAACATTGAAATTTTTCATCAAACTTTTCTCGGCTTCTATGCAAGGGATTGATTTTATATTTCATCTGGAGCCTCATAATGATCAGTTGTATCGTGTATGCAATTTTCAGATCTGCCGAGCAGCCACTTCCTGTTTGCCGATTCAATTCCATGCAGTGACGCAGGTCCAGACCCGGTATTGGTCTTGGCTTGTTTCAGGTTACCCTTTACTTAAGAATACTTGTTAATGGCTTTTCCAAATTTTTTTAACAAATGACAAAAGTATTTCATTTTTACTTTACAAAATATAGCATATACACTCTCATTTAGTGATAAAGTGCTAAATTATTTTGTGCGCATGTTCTTGCCTTGTTACAATTTTTGGGAGAGCGCCAGTAGGCAATCTGCCACAAATTGTAACAAAGCTAATCCTTACAGACTGAATAATTTCACTTTGAAGATAATAACTTGTTGAGGATGATATTATTTTTAGTGGTCTGGTTTTGTTATTCGAAATGTATTCTATTACAAATTATTGGAGATTGCCCACAGGCACCTCTCCAATAATTTGTAATAAAACAAATTTATATGGAACAGAATATTATTTGCATTTGACTGAATATGAAACGTTAGTGTAGGGGAAATGTTGGCTTTTGCTCTGATATCCTCATTTTTCTCAAAGGCCTGATAGTGGTTTCTTGCACTCAACCAGATAAGAAGCACATCCTCTGTGTACGAAGCCTTTAAGTCATGGTACCTGCACTTCAGCAAAGTCAGTATTGGTTTCCAGCACTCTACCAGTTAAATAGGCTCATTGATCATTCAGAGGCAGTGTTTTAGAAACAAAAGTTGGAAAATAGTAAGATGTGAACGATGATCTTTTTTATTATACTCCAAGATGTTTGTGTTGTTAGGAAAATGTTGAAGGGAAAAGGGTTGAAGTGGCAGGGGAATTTACTACAAACATTTCACTCTACATGTGTTTTTCTGGAAAAAATAAACTTGCATACATTTTTTTTTTCAAAATGTGGCTTGAAGTCTGATCCTCCATTTGAGTGTGTTGTCTGTGCTCATTCTAATAAAAGTCATAAACTGTAAAAAGAAAAGAACATAATTCAATAAATGGATTAAAATTTCTTTCTAATTCAATCAACATCCTCCAGCTACATGAATTGTTGGTTGATGCTGTCATATAGCGTATACCATCCAAAAGTCATTAACCCTTTACCCAACACATGGCATCGCAAAATTTATTATTTTAATTATTCTTTTTTAAAATTAAAAAAAAAATTCTACAAAACCATATTATGTGTCCCCCTCATTGGAATGACCTTCACAAGTTTGAACCAATGAGGGGTCAAATGATGTGGTTTTGTTAAAATGTTTTTTAAAAATATTTTTTTTACAACTGCTTAATTTGTAAATTACACGGGCGGATGAGGACCAGATCATTCCCTAAAGGGTTAATAATAATAGAATAAATGCTCAGTTTACCTACAGAACACAGGAAACTGACCAAATCTGTGTTAATTGTATACTCCTGTTAATTGAATAATTTTCACTGGCAAAATGGATATTCAATTGAGAGGGTTCTACTGTATAATTAAGCTGCTAAACTTGTTTACCAATCCTGATAAACTAATTAATCTTTTACCAAAAATTAACCATTGTATGATGTTTGACTGAGCTTGGAGAATTGTGTCAATCAAGATATAAGGCTTTACATGCTTACTTATGATTTGGGTGAGAAGTATTATGAAAAACAAGAGATATATTTTTATACTGTACCAATGACCCAGACTTAGCTGGTGCCAACTCTAAAAAAATCCAGGGCCAAACACAAATTTTGCCCCCCAATCCCCAAAATTTGCATCCAAAACCAAAAGAAATCATGTCCTATAGGACCTCCATACTTCGCCCCTACTGCGCATGCGCATTGTCAAGGACGTTCTGAAATTGGCGCCAGTTATCATTCTCTGTTTGGCCCTTCATCAGTCAACATCTCACTGATCTTTGTGCTTGTAAATCTCAGTTTAAAGGATGCCAGACACGTAATTATTGGAGAAATGGTGATTCTAAGGAGGATATAGAAGGAGGAGAGGAAAAAGGAGTGACAAAAAATAATCAGGGCTGTACTTAAAATTTTTTATGAAATTATGTTAAGTTGCCTATTTTCGAGGCATGGGCCTCTTGTTGTCATTCTTGCTAAAAAGTTGCACTGCTTATTCAGTGTTTCCTCTCCCCTGGTCTTCTAAGTCCCCCCTTGCAATTCTCCCATGCTTTTGGCATATTTTTGAGAAAGATCATTTCTAAATTCTCTTGGGAGAGTTGCTTGGTTACAGAATGTTTTCTGTTATTTTCCCCATAGTTACGTTTTCACCCATGGGTGTATAAACGTTGTGTTCTGCATCTTCCATCTGATGTTCTGCAGATTCTCCCCTGGGAGTCTCTGTCTTGCATCAGATAGAGTGTAATTTTGATGACTGATTTCGGGCCAGTTTTTTCAGTGCCTGGAGTCATGTTTTCTGGTGTTTTACACTGTTTGTTTACATTGGCAACAGTCTCTTTTGAGGGGGGCTGTTTGCCTTTGGTGTAGTTTATCTCACTATAAGATACATTTTTATTATCCGTAAGTGTTGCATTAATTATTTAATATAAATTTAAAATTTTTGACCACACTTAGCCATCGGATCCATCAGGGCTCAACGTTACTTTTCAGAAACTTGGGCTTCGCTGAAAAAATATTTTTCAAAAATTATTTTGATTTGCAATTGTTTTTTCATTATTAATGGATCATGTTATTATGTATCTTTGTGTCAGGGATTTGTGCGAGTAACTAGGACTTGTTGTTGACTTTTCACAATGAAAGGATATTGTTCAAATTGTAATAGGAAGAAATCTTCCTCTGACTTTCATGATCATTGCATTAATTGTAGTCAGTGTTCTCGCACTAATCCCTGTTCTATATGTCAATATTGGGATGACAAACATTGGAAACGTGTGTCATGATATGTTGTTAGTGGAGAAAGGGCTATGCCGGCTCTTTCTCTGCAAGGTCACTCTACTCTCTCAGTTTCTATTTCAGAGGAACAAGAACAGGGTGATGTTTCCATGTTATCTTCCGCAAGTGCGCTTCCGTCGTCACAAATGAATACAGAGCTAGCGGCAAAAGTGCTCATGGAGATTAAACAAATGTCGTCCGCTAGCTCGCCTGGTGTAGCGTCCATTCACCGAATGGTTCGGCAGCCGGGTTCGTCCGATGCGGTCCAGGAGGAAATGTTGGGTGATGCGAGCACTATAAACATTCAACGTGCACACCCAGTGACGGCGGATAGTAGGCGAGATCGGAGGAAGCCTTTGAGTCCGGTTCCTAGCTCGTCCAGGTCCAGCCGGGCCACGAGCGAGAGAGGCCCCTCTGTCGTACAACAACATCTGGGACCAGATGTTGTGGTACAAAATGTGTCGCAAGCGGAGCATACGTCCGTCGCTCGGGACGCTCCGTTGTATAGGCAGTCCGCGGAGACTGCTCAGGCTTCTTCCTCTCATCAGCGCACACGACCGCACCTTGGCTACGTGACCACCGATATTTTACCAGCTTCGCCGATCAGGGATTCTTCAGCGACCAGGTCACACCATCCGGTAGCCAGGGACACGAGGCCGATGGACTCCGGACGTTCGCGTAGGAAAAGTATGCGGGAGTCATCAGATGCGGAGCTGCCCTCGGCGAAGCAGCGAAAGACTGCGCCTCCGCAGGCCTCGATGCCAGACGTACTTGTGCAGATAGCACAACTTATCGCAGCATCCCAGCAGCCGACAGAAACGGTGTCGAATCGGGAATTATCCGACGGCGCTGGGTCGGTACGCTCCGCCGAAGCATCAGGGGCGGACGACCGGGAGCATCATGAGGTCCGACCGGATGGTGAAAGGGATACGGATGACTTGGAGCTATCCCTTTCGGAACAACATAAAGCTGCCATGGACTTCATCCGGCACTTTCTCCCTCAAGTTGTTCCGTCGGGCCAGACTGCTGCGGTTCCGGACAAGAGGATTATAGCGTCATTGGACTCTGATTTCTTTGAGCGGTTCAGGGACATCGCTCCCGAGTTTCCATCTCAGTCCAATAATGTTGCAAGAACATTTGAATTATTGAACGACGCTATATTCAAACTTGCTTCCAAAACGGGGAAAGCAGGTTTCTTGTCCGCCAATACTCTCAACCTGCCTTTCATTAATGCAAGGAATAAATTCGACACGGCAGGACAGGGTATTCCGAGAGTTCCTCTGCGTATGGACGACGAGGCGGAAGACTTAGAGTTATCATTACCGTCGTCGACGTCTATTCCAACCGCGGTGTTGGAAACAACTATTTCGTCTAACAGAGCCAGTTTAGATGCCTTATCTTACGCAGATCACCTTACTAAGGCATTATCACTGCGCCTTCAAGGGAAAGAATTTCAGGATATACAATCCTCTTTAAGACTTCTTTCAAGGGCAGTAGCTTATTCCACGTATAACTCCACCCTTTCAGTGGCAAACTTTGAGTTGGTTAGACGTGATGCAGCCCTAGCTACATCCACACTCGTGGATACTAAGGTGAAGAACTCTCTCAGAGTCGCTTCGGTCTCCGGAGATCTTCTCTTTGACGGCAAGCTTTCTGCAATTTATGATAAAATTACAAAGTAAGCTTCGGATTCTCTGCTGTTCAAATCTGCTTCTAAGAAGTCGGACACGGCAGACAAGAGTAAGACAGGCACTTCTGGGTCTAATGCGCCCAAGAGAGGTTCCTATAGAGGTTCCGGTGCGTCCTCTTGGTCTTATTCAAGAGACCGTCAAGGTAGCGACTCACGTTCGGGACGTCCTTCGGGCCGGGACAACCGGTCGGACGCTCCGAGGTCGACGGGACGAGGTGCGGGTCGTGGAGGACGTGGTTTCTCCTACCGCAGGCCTCGCAGGTCCAGGAGGTGATGGCTTAAACCTCTATCGCGTACCGGTTGGCGGAAGGTTGTCGAGTTTTTCACAAGAATGGGCGTCGATTACGGACGACCCTTGGGTGAGAGGAGTGACTTCGGAAGGTCTAAAGATATCCTTCAAACGAAAGCCTCCATTAACTCGAAGTCCAAAATGGACTCAACTTCCGTCAAATCCGCAGAAAAGAGACGCTCTATTATCAGAGGTGCAGTCTCTTTTAATGAAGAACGCGGTAGAGGTCGTAGAAAACCAGGAGACTCCGGGATTCTACAGCCATCTGTTTCTGGTTCCGAAACCAGACGGCTCGTTCTGTCCAGTCATAGATTTGAGCTGGATAAACAAGCTGATCGTCGCTCCGAAGTTTTATATGGAGACGATTCGGTCGGTCAGAGCGAGTATTCGGGTGAACGATTATGCAACAAGCATAGATCTCAAAGATGCGTACTGTCACGTCATGGTACATCCGACATTCAGAAAGTATCTACGCTTCGCAGTCCTAGGAGTGGTGTATCAATTCCGGGCGATGTGCTTCGGATTGAATCTAGCACCCTGGGCTTTCACTCGGGTAATGAACTCGGTAATGATCTATTTCCGAGCTCATTCGTCTGCGGTAACGTCGGCCTACCTGGACGACATTCTTCAGAGGTACGGCAACGAGTTAACGCTTCAGAACGATGTTCAGAATCTACTTCTATTGCTCCGACGTCTCGGTTTTATAGTAAACAAGGAGAAGTCGGATCTGGTGCCGTCCAAGTCATTCACAGATCTGGGAATGAGCTTCGAGATGCACAACAATCTCGTTCGTCTGCCGTTAACCAGAGCGAAATTAGTCAGTTGTTACGCTCGCTATTGTCTGCACGCAGACTAAGTCACGGCGAGAGAATTTATGAGACTGATAGGTCTGCGCGGAGCCGCTGCGGATCTCATTCCGATGGGGCGGTTACGCACGCGTCCTCTCCAAATTTTCTTGACTCAGAATTGGAGTGTGAAAATTCATTCGCTCGACATAGACGTTCTCTTGTCAGATCAAGTGAAACAAGAGATTCAGACTTGGGCAAACATTCAGTGGTTAACTCAGGGAGTTCTGCTGCAGTTGCCGGATCCGAGTTTTACCATTATGACGGATGCCAGTCAAACAGGTTGGGGTGCATCATTGATCCCAACGGATTCGAGATGCCAGGGTCTTTGGGATCCGCAATTCCTGGGCAAGCACATAAACATCAAGGAAATGATGTCAATTTGGCTTGCGTTACGTCATTGGATGGACATTATTCACAATGCTCATGTCCAAATCCTATCCGACAATACGACAGTAGTGGCGTATATACGGAATCAGGGAGGCACTCATTCTGTTCCGTTGTTCAATCTAACAGAAAGAATCCTTCTGTTTGCACTAGAACATCACCTTCTTTCGGTCCGTCACACACCGGGTCGTCTGAATGTGCTAGCAGACTCCCTTTCACGAAAGGGTCGCTTGTTGCCGTCGGAATGGACTCTCAACAAACAAGTATTCAATCAGATTTGCTACCAATGGGAACGGCCAATGATAGATTTATTTGCGACACATCTCAACAATCAGTTGCAGACGTATGTGTCTCCGTGTCCGGATCCAAGAGCATTTGCAGTAGACGCTCTGTCGATCCCTTGGGACGGAATGATAGGATATGCGTATCCTCCAGCGCCGTTAATTCAGCAAGTATTGCTAAAAATAAAACAATCTCAATGCAAGATTCTGTTGGTAGCATCTCTGTCTCCACAGAGACCATGGATAAATCTACTCAGGTGTCTGTTGTGGGACCTACCGCGAAAGCTTCCTCCACGGGAGGATCTTCTTTCGCAGGGGAAATCGCGTCAACTCCATCACAACCCGCAAGGTCTCAACCTTCACGTTTTTCCGTTGTGCGGTCCTTCTTGCATGGCAAGCACTTTACAGGACGAGCAGTGGATGCGATTTCTAACTGTAGGAGGACCTCCTCTTCGCTAAACTATGCGGCTAAGTAGAAGGTTTTTCGTCGTTGGTGTAGGGATCATTCTGTGGATATTTTTGATACCTCTATACCAGACATTGCAAACTTTCTAGTATACTTGTTTGACGAAATCAAACTGCAGCCTGTTACTATTAAGGGTTATAGGTCTATGTTATCTGATACCTATGCACATCATGATAGTTTACAAATTGGATCTAATGTCTCTTTATCTAAGTTAGAAACTTCTCGATAAATAGACCCAGAACTCTTAGGTTAATTCCTAAATGGAATTTAGCTTGGGTTCTTCTTAAACTGAAGGAAAAGCCATTTGAACCTCTTGGGACAGTAGATTTCAAATTCTTATCTTATAAGACAGCTTTTCTCTTAGCTTTCTCTTCTGCTAGAAGAGTCAGTGAGCTTCATGCACTGTCGGTGGATGATTTTCATTATCATAGTGTCAGGAACACTATCACCTTCACTTCTTTAACAATCTCAGGATGTGGGTTTTTTAGCTAAGAATCAGGCTCCTAATAAATATCCGGAACCTATTGTTATTAAGGCTCTTCCATCTTCAGACGGGCGTAGGCCTTTACTCTGTCCTATTAGAGCGTTACGTATCTATAAACAGAGATCTCAGTTTATCAGAAAGGGACGAAAACGTTTCTTTCTGTCTCTGATGCCTAATAGAAAGGACATTTCGGTCCATTCTATTGCTAGATGGATTCAATTAACTATCCGTACTGCTTATGAGAGTTTATCTTCTTCTCAGCAGTCTGTGCTTAAGATTTCCGCTCATGAAGTAAGAGCTCTTGATACTTCTTGGGCTTACGCTAATAGTATTGCTATTACAGATTTAATGAAGGCTGCTTATTGGTCTCAGCCATCCACATTCACGAATTTTTATCTCAGAAATATTGAGTCCATTTCTGGAGACCTGCATTGTTTAGGTCCGTTATCTGTTGCTCAGAATGTCGTCCACTAAACAGTTGCAACTATAGTTATGCAGGCTTTCTGTTCCGGCAGTGACTCCGTCCGGCTGCCCTCTTCGCTCTGGGCTATTTGACCCAGGGCAAGGGGAAGGGGGGGGGGAGGGTGTTCCCTTAGGTCACCTGCTTTATAGTGAAAAGCAAGGGAATGCCTCCTCCGAAGTCAGTATTTCTGAGTCGTTTCCGGGATGGTTTTAAAGTGTAATATTAATGTTAATAATTCATTCATGTCATATTTTTAAAGTGCAGCTCGGTGTGAAGCATTTGTATATGTCAAGTGTCAAACGGGCGTTAATATACAATCCTCGGACACTTTTAAAAGAATACAAAGAGTCTCAATTCTCTGGACTAACTTTATTTATTGGCTTACTTTAAAAATAATTAGTATAAAGGGTTATACTTGATGTTAATAGAGAACATGAATGTTATTGTGCTCAATTATGAAGGGTATTGTATCTTTCTAATTTAACATAAAATAAGAAAGATACATGTAAAGCCTAATACTCCTTTTCTCCTTGTGGGGTTGCCTCTATATTATATAGTTGAGCTTATTGGATTTTCCTCTATGTCCTAGGTCCTCCAGCCTTTTTACTATTCAGCTAAGTCTGGGTCATTGGTACAGTATAAAAATGTTAAAAAATTTATAGTAATTTATATATTTTTTATACTTACCAATGACCCAGACGGGGATGGCCCTCCCAGGAGTTGGGAACTCTTACCTCCCCGCTGAGTACATAGCGCTGACCAGGCACTGCCAGTAAGATTGATAATTGGCGCCAATTTCAGAACGTCCTTGACACTGCGCATGCGCAGTAGGGGCGAAGTATGGAGGTCCTATAGGACATGATTTCTTTTGGTTTTGGATGCAAATTTTGGGGATTGGGGGGCAAAATTTGTGTTTGGCCCTGAATTTTTTAGAGTTGGCACCAGCTAAGTCTGGGTCATTGGTAAGTATAAAAAATATATAAATTACTATAAATTTTTTAACTTTTATTCTGTACCAATGACCCAGACATAGCTGGTGCTAACTCTTAAAAATATAGGGCCAAACACAAATTTTGCCCCCCAATCCCCAAAATTTGCATCTAAAACCAAAGAAAACATGTCCTGAATGGCCCTCCACACTTCACCTCTACTACGCATGCGCAGTGTCAAGGACGTCCCGAAATCGGTGCCATTAATCATTCTTTGTTTGGCCCTTCATCAGTTAACATCTGACTGATCTTTGTGCTTGTAAATCTCAGTTTAAATGATGCCAGACACATAAATATTAGAGAAATGGTGATTCTAAGGAGGATATAGTAGGAGGAGAGGAAAAATGAGTGACAGAAAATTATCATGGCTGTAACTTAAAATTTTTTAATGAAATTATGTTAAGTTACCTATTTTCGAGGCAACAGCCTGTTGTGGTCATTCTTGTTATCAAGTTACACTGCTTGTTCAGTGTTTTCCTCTCTCCCTGTCCTTTAAGTCCCCTCTTGCTATTCTCCCATGCTTTTGGCATATTTTCTGTAATTTTATTACTAAAATTTCTTGGGAGTTTTAGTTGGATAACAGAATGAATTCTGTTCTTTTCCCCATGTTTACGTCTTCACCTATGGGTGGTTAGGCGTAGTGTTCTGCATCTACCATCTGATGTTCTGCAGTTTCTTCCCTGGAAGTCTCTGTTTTGCATCAGATAGTGTATTATTGGTAACTGATTTCGGGCCAGGGTGCCTGGAGTCTTGTTCTAGTGTTTTTACACTTATTGTTTACATTTACAACAGCCCTCTGTGTGAGGGGGGATTTCTTGAAAATAATATCTGGATGTTAATTTAATCATAACTAGATACATTATTATTGTTCGTAAGTGTTGCATAAATTGTTTAAAATATTTTTAGAATTTTTGTCCCCACTTAGGCTTGGGATCCATTAGGGCTCAACGTTACTTTTCCGGAACTTGGGCTGTTCTGAAAAAATATTTTTTCAAAATTTTTTGATTTCAATTATTTTTTCTATATTAATGGATCATTTTATTATGTATTTTGATTGTCAGGGGTTGGTGCGAGTACTAGGACTTTGTTTTCTTTTCACAATGAAAGGATATTGTTCAATTGTAATAAGAGGAAATCTTCCTCTGACTTTCATAATCATTGTATATGTAGTCAGTGTACTCGCACTAACTCCTGTTCTGTATGTGTTAATTTCGATGACAACATGGGAAGCGTATGTCACGGTATGTTAGTGGGAATTTGGCCATTCCGGTCCTTTCCCCACAGGGTCACTCTTCTTTATCAATCTCTATTTCAGACGATCAAGAATAGGGTGATGTATCCGTGATGTCTTCCAAAAAGTGTGCCTCCGTCGTCACAATTAATGAAGAGCTAGCAGAAAAGTGCTCATGTAAATACGTCAATTGCCTAAGAGGACCCTAGTAGGTTCGACGGCCTTTGATGTCCGCTAGCTCGCCCGGTGTAACGTCCATTCATCGAATGGTTCGGCAGCCGGGTTCGTCCGTTGCGGTCTAGAAGGAGTTTTGGGGTGATGCGAGCACTATAATCAACCAAATGCACACCCAGTGACGGCGGATTAGAGGAGAGAACGGAGGAAGCCTTTTAGTCTGGTTCCTAGCTCGTCCAGGTCCATCCGGACTGCGAGCGAGAGAGGCCCCTATCTCGTACAACAACATCTGGCCCCAGATGTTGTGGTACAAAATATTTCGCATTCGGAGCATACGTCCGCCGCTCGGGACGCTCCGATATATAGTCAGTCCGGCGAGACTGTCAATAAGGCTTCCTCATTCTCATGGTAGCGCACACGACCGCTCTTGGCTACATGACCTCGGATATCCAGTCAGCTTCGCCAATCAGAGAATCATCAGCGACCAGGTCACACCATCCGGTAGCCAGGGACACGAGGCCTGCAGACTCCGGACGTTCGCATAAGAAAGTGTGCGGGAGTCAACGTACATGGAGCTTCCGGCGGCAATGCATCGTAAGTCCACTACTGCACAGGCCTCGGTGACAGGCGTGCTATCCCAAATAGCACAGCTTATTGCAGCATCCCAGCACTGACAGAATCTGTCGCATCATGTATTATCCGACGACGCTGGGTCGGGACGCTCCGCAGAAGCAGGTACGGACGTCCGAAAATTTCATCCGGTCCGATGGGATGCCGAAAGGGATTCGGAGGATTTCGAGCTTTCCCTTTCCGAACAACATAAGCTGTTGTGTATGTCATCTGACATTATCTTCTAGAGGTTCTTTCGTCGGACCAGAATGCTGCGATGCCGGATAAGAAACTGATAGCGTCGGTGGACACAGAAATTTTTGGTTCGGTTCAGGGACATCGTCCCTCAGTTCCGACATAGTCCAATATGTCACACAAACTTTCGAATTATTGAACGACGCTATATATATTATTATATGCTTGCTATTAACAAGCATGTTTGGTTTCTTGTTCGCAAAGTTACGGAGATGTCTTTCAAAAGTGTGCCTCTGTCGTCATAGTTAATGAAGAGCTAGCGGCAATAAGTGCTCATGGAATATGTCAATCGCCTAAGAGGTCCCTAGTAGGATCGATGGAGTTGACATTCGCTAGCTCACCCAGTGTAGCGTCCATTCATCGAATGGTTCGGCAGCTGGGTTCGTCTGTTGTGGTCTAGGAAGGAGATTTGGGTGATGCGAGCACTATAATAAACTTTAGTACACACCCAGTGACGACGGATTAGAGGACAGATTGGAGGAAGCCTGTTAGTCCGGTTCCTAGCTTGTCCAGGTCCGTCCGGGCTGCGAGCGAGAGAGATCCCTCTCTCGTACAACAACATGTGGGACCGGATGTTGTGGTACAGATATTTCGCATTCGGAGCATATGTCCGCCGCTCGGGACGCTCCGTTATATTGACAGTCTGAGAGACTGTCGATAATGCTTCCTCATCCTCACAGCAGCACACACGACCGCACATTGGCTACGTGACCTCGAGTATCCGGCCAGCTTTGTCATGCAGTGATTCCACGGCGAACAGGTCACGCCATCCGGTAGCCAAGGGACACGAGGCCTATACACTCCGTTCGCTCGCATAATAGAAGTATGCACGGGGTAACGAACACAGAGCTTTCAGCGGCAAGGCATCGTAAGACCGCTTCTCCACAGGCCTCAGTGACGGACGTGCTATCCAAGTTAGCACAGTTTATCGCAGCATCCCAGCAATCGACAGATTCTCGGTCGGATCAGGAATTATTCGGCGGCGCTGGGTCGGTGCACTCCGCTGTTGCATCAGGTTCGGACGACCGAACACTTTATAGGGTCCGACAGGATGGCGAAAGGGATTCGGACGATTTCGAGCTTTCCCTTTCGGAACAACGGAAGCTGCCATACATTTCTTCCGGCTTTATCTTCCAGAGGTTGTTCCATCGGACTACATTGCTGCGATGCTGGATAAGAGACTAATAGCGTCATTGGACACGGAGTTTTGGATCGGTTCAGGGGCATTGTCCCTGACTTACCGACACAGTCCAATAATGTCATTAGAACATTCGAATTATTTAACAACGCTATATATAAATAAGCTTGCTACCAAGCATGATAGTCTAGTTTCTTGTCCGCAATGCTCTATTCTGCCTTTTATCAATTCTAGGAAATAATTTATTTTGGCAGAACAGGGCAAACCGAGAGTTCATATGCGTCTAGACGGCGGGGTTGAAGACTGGGAATTATCTTTTTCGCCGTCTATGTCAATTCCAACCACGATGTTGGAAACGACAATGATGTCTAATAGACTTAACTTAGACGCTTTATCATACGTAGACCACCTTACTGAGGCGGTATCTTTACATCTTCAAGAGAAAGAATTCCAGGATATGATCCTCAATGTGATTTCTTTCAAGGGCAGTAGTTTTTCCACGTATAACTCCGCCCTTCAGTTGCAACCTGGAGTTGATTATACGTGACGCAGCCCTAGCTACATCCACGCGCGTGGATAGTAAGGTGAAGAACTCTCTCAGAGTCGCTTCGGTCTCGGAGAAGCTTCTCTTCGATGGCAACTTTTCAGCAATCTATGAATTGCTCGATATACACGTTCTCTTGTCTATCAAGTGTAGCAAGAGATTCAGACTGGGGCAACATTCGGTGGTTGACTCAGAGAGTGCCACTGCAGTTGCCGGATCCGAGTTTTATGATTATGACGGATGCCAGTCAAACAGGTTGGGATACAATATTGATCCCAACGGATTCGAAGTGCCAGGGTCTTTGGGTTCCGCAGTCTTTAGGCAAGCACTTATCTTCCAGGGAATAATGTTATTTAGGCTTACACTATGTTATTGGATGAACATTATTCAGAAACGCATGTCCAATCCTGTCCGATAATACGACAGTAGTTGCGTATCTCCGGAACCAGGGAGGCACTCATTCGATTCCGTTATTCAATTTAACGGAAAGAATCCTTCTGTTTGTTATAGTACACCAAGTTCTGCTTCGGTCCGTCATATTCCGGGTCGTCTGATTGTATTAGCAGACTCCCTTTCACGTAAGGGTCGCTTGTTGCCATCAGAATGGACTCTCAACAAACAAGTGTTCAATCAGATTTGCTATCAATGGGAACGCCAATGATAATTTATTTGCGACACAACTCACTATTCATTTGCAGACGTATGTGTTTGCATGTCCGGATCCCTGAGCTTATGTTGTTAATGCTCTATTGATCTAATAGGACGGAATGATAGGATATGCGTATCCTCCAGCACTGTTGATTCAGCAAGTACTGCTAAGATAAACATCCATAATACAATTCTGTTGATAGCATCTCTGTCTTCACAGAGACCGTGGGTAAATTTACTCAGGTGTCTACTGTGGGACTTTCCGCGAAAACTTCCTCCATGAGAGGATCTTCTTTCGCTGGGGAAATCGTGTCAACTTCATCACAACCTGCAAGGTCTCAACCTTCACGTATTCCGTTGTGTGGTCCTTCTTGCATGGCAAGCATTGTACAGGACGAGCTTTGGATTTCTTACTGTAGGAGAACCTCTTCTTCGCTATACTATGCGGCTAAAGTGGAGGCTCTTCCGTCGTTGGTGTAGGGATCATTATGTTGATATTTTTGATCCCTCCATACTAGACATTGCAACTTTCTAGTATACTTGTTTGACAAGATCTACTGCAGCCTGTTACTATTAAGGTTATAGGTCTATGTTATCTCATACCTATGCACTCTATGATAGTTTACAATTGAGTCTTATGTCTCTTTATCTAAGTCAGTTAGAAACTTTTCGATAAATAGACCTAGAATCATTAGATTAAATTCCTATACGGAATTTAGCTTCGGTTCTTATTTAGCTAAGTAATCATTTGAGCCTCTGGAAACAGTAGTTTTCAAATTCTGACCTTTTAAGAGAGTAATTCTGTTAGTCTTCTCTTTTACTGAGGAGTCAGTGAGCTTCATGCACTATCGGTGGACGATTCTCACTTTTGTAGTGACGGAAACACTACTTCCTTTACTACTTAGGTTGGATTTTTGGTTAAGAGTCAGGCTCCTAATAATATCCGGAACCTATTGTTATTAAGGTCCTTCCGTCTTCGTACGGGCATAGGCCTTTACTCTGTCCGGTTAGAGTTTACGTATTTATAAACAGATATCAGTTTATTAGTATGGACGTAAGCTTCTTCTGTCTTTGATGCCTAATAGAAGGACATCACGCTCCATTCTATTGCTAATGGATTCAATTAACTATCGGTACTGCTTATGGTATATCATTGACTCAGCAGTTTGTGCTTGAGATTTCGGCTCATGAAGTAAGAGCTCTTTCTACATCTTGGGCTTACATTAATGGTGTCGCTATTATAGATTTTTGAAGGCTGCTTATTGCGCTCAGCCATCCACATTCATGAATTTTTATCTCAGAAATATTGAGTCCATTTCTGGAGGCCTCCATTGTTAGGTCTATTATCTACTGCTCAGAATGTCATTCACTTAACAGTTGCTACTATAGCTAGGTAGGCTTTCTGTCCCGGCAGTGACTCCATCCTGCTGCCCTCTTCGCTCTGGGCTATTTGACCCAGGGCAAGGAGAAGGGGGGGGGGGGGGGAGGGTGTTCCCTTGGGTCACCTGTTTTATTATGAAAACAAGGGGATACCTCCTCCGGAGTTAGTAATTCTGAGCTGTTACTGGGATGGCTTTTAATTGAGAAGTTTATGTTTTAAAAATTCATTCAGGTCATAGTTTTTAAAGTATAGCTTTTGAATATATCACGTGTCAAACGGGCGTTATTATACAATCCTCAGACACTTTTAAGGAGTATAAAGAGTCTCGATTCTCTAGACTAACTTTATTTATTGGCTTACTTTAAAAATTATTAGTATAAGGATTATACTGGATATTAATAGAATACAGGGATGTTATGATGCTCAATTTTGGAAGGTGTTGTGTCTTTCTAATTTATCATAAATAAGAAAGATACATGTAAGGCCTAATACTCCTTTTCCCCTAGAGGGGATGACTCTGTTTTATATAATTGAGTGTATTTCAACTTGCTCTATGTCCTAGGCCCTCCAGCCTTTTTACTATTTAGCTATGTCTGGGTCATTGGTACAGTATAAAAATGTTAAAAAATTTATAATAATTTATATATTTTTTATACTTACCAATGACCCAGACGGGGATGGCCCTCCCAGGAGTTGGGAACTCATACCTCCCCGCTGAGTACATAGCGCTTACCGGGCACTGGTTATAAGAATGATTAATGGCGCCAATTTCGGGACGTCCTTGACACTGTGCATGCGCAGTAGAGGTGAAGTGTGGAGGGCCATTCAGGACATGTTTTCTTTGGTTTTAGATGCAAATTTTGGGGATTGGGGGGCAAAATTTGTGTTTGGCCCTATATTTTTAAGAGTTAGCACCAGCTATGTCTGGGTCATTGGTAAGTATAAAAAATATATAAATTACTATAAATTTTTTAACTTTTAAATTACCTGGTAGGATTTTGAGCAGTCAAACTGATCTTTAGGATAAGGCCTTTAAAAAGTTAAAAATCTGTTTCTCAGGCCCTCCTGCATGGCCATTTTGGTTGCCACATGTTCTCTTTTTATAACCAATGCAAACTTTAAAAAACTAAATATTAAATGGTGTATGTCTGATATTATACCCAAGCTAATAAAATTAATAAATTTATCCCTTGAGTGCTACAAGGCTTTGAAATGCTTTAGCATTGCAAAGCCCTCTTGCACTCGAGGGATGGAATACACCACCACCCATGCTATTCTGTAGATTTTGAGGGCTAAAACATAAAACAAACCAAGAACATGAACTTTTGATGGCAGTGAAATAATTATAAAAATAAAATAAAAAAAATGCCCGCTGCCCACCCACATGCAATTTTACAAAAAAAATGGCCTGAGAAACAGAAGATCTACTTTGTGGGGGCCTAACCTAAAATATTATTTCCTTCATTTTTCTAGTGAGATGTATTCGGAGCAAATCAACACACTTTGCAGCAGAGTTACATAGATCCATGACAGGACTTGGCACAGATGATGATACACTTGTCAGGGTAGTTGTGTCTCGAAGTGGAGTAGATATGGTTCAAATCAAAGAAGAATTCCAAAAGAACTATAAACAAACATTAGGAATGTTCATTAAGGTAAGATATATCCACCAAATCTTGTGCACATAATGGCAAATAAATTTCCTACAATAATTGTATGGCATTTAAAGGGTAGTGTTGCATGCAAATTTATGTTCCTTGTTTGGCAACCATAATGCAAAGTATCTGAATAATTATAAGCATCACAATGAGCTGAAAACTGTAATTTGGTTTAGCTAGTTCCAATAAAAGGTCTTGGAAAAGAAGTGCCTTTAGTTTTTGATTGATTAAAAATGAAAGTGTTAAAGAAACAGGATATTTTTATGGCCTAATTATTATGAATGATAATCTGTGTATTCTTTTCAGGATGATACCTCTGGAGATTATAGAACATCATTATTAGCTTTAGTACGAGAAGAAGGAGTTGGTAAAAGTAAGTGATTTTCTTACATTTGGTTAGAATTGTTTGTGCTGACATTTTCCAACTCTCTTTCCCAAATCCAATTCAAAATATTCGATTTGTTCCTCTATCATTCTGCTCAAATGTTATGCATGATTAATTATCCAAATAAGTTTGCATTAGGCTAAAAAAAAATAATGTTTTGATTCTCAGGCCCTCCCTCGTTGGATTTGAACCTCCTCATTAGACATTTTTATGATGTCATGTTTTTTTAAGAATTTGTGAAACTTGGAATGGTCATTTTTTCACATTTCTCGACATATAATTATTTAGCTGTGTTTGCAGTAAATTGTTTTTTCTTGTTGCAGTTTATGGGAGAGTGCCCAGAGGCACTCTCCCATAAACTGTAACAAGGCAAATTCTGATATACTGAATCATGATTTAATTATTTATTTATTTGCTGCTGTTTAAGGTCATATATTTCTGCACAATGGCTAATAATGGCCGCAACACCGATATAAACTCAAGTTTAACCAATCATTTAGAGCCATGTTTCCAATTTTAAAGGAATCTTACCCCAAGCATTGGTTACTGGGGCCTATTCTAATGGATCATGATGTTTGACAGATCTATACATTAAAAAGAACAATAAAATACAAATCCTTTTAGTTGTTGTTACGGCAGTTAGTTATAAAAGGTATACTATAATTACACTAAAGTACAACCTTTTCTGTTTTTCAAGTGGAAAGACAGCAAAAAGATTTACTGAGTATACTCAACCTTTTACACGAAAAAAAAAAATAAAAAAAAAAAAAATAAAAATAAAATCCTCCCTCCCTCCCTCACTGATTTGAAAAAAAAATTGCCTGAGAATCAATTCATTTTTTTTATTTGGCCTTATATTTTCTAGTTTCAATTTTTGTGTCTCACATCATCAACATAGTGGAATGTACAAGTCAATTCTGGAAATAAGCATTCTGTCATCTGCAGAATGAGGTCCCCAAAGGGTGAATTTAGTGATCAGGGTAGCATCACTAAATTTACCCTCTGTGAACCTAAGTCTGAATCAAGGTCTCAGGCTTAAACAGAAAGAGGAACCCAGAGGATATAGTTGTGGATTCTATCACACGGTGTTGGATAGCATCAGCAAATTCACCCTCTTGGGACTTCCATCTGAAAATGACAGATTGCGTATTTCCAGGTTTGTTTCTAGTATTAGCAGTAGAGGTTGTCCACAAAATTGTGAAAAAATAGCAAACCATTCCTTGTATACATTTTATTTTGGTATTGCAAAGTAGAGCTGTAGGTTAACCGAAACTGAACCGAGGATTTTTGTTTTTTTTAAAAACCGAAACCGTCGACATCCCGTAATCTAAGGTTTTTTGTTTTTTTTATTAAATTCTCTCTTGCTGCAGAAATTTACAGAATGTAGCCATCCCAGAGTAGTGAGAGTACCCAGACACTGCCAATGGCAGTGTCTGGGTACTCTCACTACTCTGGGAAGGCTACATTCTGTGAATTTCCGACATTTCAGTTTAGTTGT
The DNA here is from genome assembly GCA_031216915.1 of Pictodentalium vernedei. Classification (NCBI taxonomy): domain Eukaryota; kingdom Metazoa; phylum Mollusca; class Scaphopoda; order Dentaliida; family Dentaliidae; genus Pictodentalium; species Pictodentalium vernedei. The sequence continues at coordinate 425,126,966 of CM062289.1, read as the reverse complement.
GTTTGCAGCTTTCCTCAAGTTGCGTGTAGGTGTCAGACCTCAAAAAATGGCCAAGCACAGTAAAAGTTCTGTATATTTAGGTAATTATTATATTGGCCTTCCTGATTCTTCATGTATTATAGCTTATTTCGGTCATTCATTGAGTTTCACTCAATTTCACTACCATTCAGTTATGACTCAGGAAATAAGAATGAGTTTTATTGAATTTTACTTGACTTCATGAACAAACCGAAAACCGAAAACCGAACCGAACCGAGGTTTTACTCCACCTGAAAAACCAAAACTGAAACCGAACAAGAAATTTTGAAACCTACAGCTCTATTGCAAAGCATGTAAGAGATTTGTTGCTTCATTGTATTTGTCAGCAGTATTCTCAAATATAAGCATATAAACAGGAAAGTTATTCTAAAGAGACATTATTATTCTTACATGTTTTGTTAAATAGAAGTAAACTGATATCAATTAAAATTTCCTTTTTCGGTGAGGGGGGGGGGGGGGGGGGGTAGGGGAGGTGGAGTGAGACTGTATTACTTGGGAAATGTATTATGAGTCAAAGAGCTAAAATTAAATGAGACATGAGCAGGGAACAATAAAATGTCCAGTGTATAATCATCAGAAAATTAAACATTTTACCCAACGAATCGCGTAATATGCAAATTCAGTAGTTGAAAAAATATTATATTTTTATACTGTACCAATGACCCAGACATAGCTGGTGCTAACTCTTAAAATATAGGGCCAAACACAAATTTTGCCCCCCAATCCCCAAAATTTGCATCTAAAACTAAAGAAAACATGTCCTGAAAGGCCCTCCACACTTCGCCCCCACTGCGCATGCGCAGTGTCAAGGACGTTCCGAAATTGGCGCCATTTATCATTCTAAGTTTGGCCCTTCATCAGTTAACATCTGACTGATCTTTGTGCTTTTAAATCTCAGTTTAAATGATGCCAGACACATAAATATTAGTGAAATGGTGATTCTAAGGAGGATAGAAAAGGAGGAGAGGAAAAGAATGTGTGACAGAATATTATCAGGGCTGTAACTTAAAATTTTTTAATGAAATTATGTTAAGTTACCTATTTTCAAGGCAGCAGCCATTTTGTTGTCATTCTGATTATTTAGTTACACTGTTTTTTCAAGTGTTTTTCCTCTCTCCCTGTCCTTTAAGTTCCCCCTTGCTATTCTCCCATGCTTTTGGCATAGTTTCTGTAATTATTATTACTAAAATTTCTTGGGAGTTTTAGCTGAATAACAGAATGAATTCTGTTCTTTCCCCATGTTTACGTCTTCACCTACGGGTGGTTAGGCGTTGTGTTCTGCATCTACCATCTGATGTTCTGCAGTTTCTTCCCTGGAAGTCTCTGTTTTGCATCAGATGGGGTATTTTTGGTAACTGATTTCGGGCCTGGGTGCCTGGAGTCTTATTTTAGTGTTTTTACACTCATTGTTGACATTTACAACAGCCCTCTGTGTGAGGGGGGGATTTCTAAATAATAATATCTTTATGTTATTTTAATCATAACTAGATACATTATTATTGTTCGTAAGTGTTGAATAAATTGTTTAAAATATTTTTAAAATTTTTGTCCACACTTAGGCTTGGGATCCATTGCGGCTCAACGTTACTTTTCAGAAACTTGGGCTGTTCTGAAAAAATATTTTTTCAAAATATTTTGATTTCAATTATTTTTTCTATATTAATGGATCATATTATTATTATGTATTTTGATTGCCAGGGGTTAGTGGGAGTACCGGGACTTGTTTTCTTTTCACATTGAAAGGATATTGATCAATTGTTTTAAGAGGAAGTCTCCCTCTGACCTTATTATCATTCTATATGTGGTCAGTGTACTCGCATTAACTCCTGTTCTGTATCGTATGATTTCGATGACAATATGGGAAGCGTATGTCACGGTATGTTGTTGGGGATTTGGACACTCCGGTCCTTTCCCCGCAGGGTCACTCTACTTTATCAATTTCTATTTCAGACGATCAAGATTAGGGTGATGTATCTGTGATGTCTTCCAACAGTGTGCCTCCATCGTCACAATTAATGAAGGGCTAGCGGAAAAGTGCTCATGTAATACGCCAATTGCCTAAGAGGACCCTAGTAGGTTCGACGGCCTTTGACGTCCGCTAGCTCGCCCGGTGTAGCATCCATTCACCGAATGGTTCGGCAGCCGGGTTCGTCCGTTGCGGTCTAGAAGGAATTTTGGGGTGATGCGAGCACTATAAAATTAACTTAATGCACACCCAGTGACGGCGGATCGGAGGGAGAACGGAGGAAGCCTTTTAGTCCGGTTCATAGCTCGTTCCGGTCCATCCGGACGGCAAGCGAGAGAGGCCCCTCTCTCGTTCAACAACATCTGGCCCCAGATGTTGTGGTACAAATGTGTCGCTAGCGGAGCATACGTCCGTCGCTCGGGACGCTCCGTTGTATAGGCAGTCCGCTGAGACTGCTAAGGCTTCCTCTTCTCGTCAGTGCACACGACCGCACCTTGGCTGCGTGACCGCCGATATATTACCAGCTTCGCCGATCAAGGATTCTTCGGCGACCAGGTCACACCATCCGGCAGCCAGGGATTCGAGACCGATGGACTCCGGACGTTCGCATAGGAAAAGTATGCGGGAGCCATCTGATGCGGAGCTGCCCTCGGCGAAGCAGCGATAGACTGCGCCTCCGCAGGTCTCGACGCCGAACATTCTTGTGCACATAGCACAGCTTATCGCAGCATCCCAGCAGCCGACAGAAACGGTGTCGGATCGAGAATTATCCGACAGCGCTGGGTCGGTAGCCGGGGACTCGAGGCCTGCAGACTCCAGACGTTCGCATAGGAAGTGTGCGGGAGTCAACGTACACGGAGCTTCCAGCGGCAATGCATCGTAAGTCCGCTACTGCACAGGCCTCGGGAACGGACGTGCTTTCCTTAATAGCACAGTTTATCGCAGCATCCCAGCATCAACTGAATCTGTCGCATATATTTTATCCGACGATGCTGGGTCGGGACGCTCCGCGGAAGCGGGTACGGACGTCCGAAAGTTTCATCCGGTCCGACGGGATACCGAAAGGGATTCGGAGGATTTCAAGCTTTCCCTTTCGGAACAACATATGCTGCGATGCCGGATAAGAAACTGATAGCGTCGGTGGACTTAGAAATTTTTGGTTCGGTTCAGGGACATCGTCCCTCAGTTCCGACATAGTCCAATAATGTCACACAAACTTTCGAATTATTGAACGACGCTATATATATTATTATTTTATGCTTGCTATCCAAGCATTTCTGGTTTCTTGTTCGAAGAGTTATGGAGATGTCTTTCAAAAGTGTGCCTCTGTCGTCATAGTTAATGAAGAGTTAGCGGCAATAAGTGCTCATGGAATATGTCTATCGCTTACGGAGTGACATTCGCTAGCTCACCCGGTGTAGCGTACATTCATCGAATGGTTCGGCTGCCGGGTTCGTCCGTTGCGGTCTAGGAAGGAGATTTGGGTGATGCGAGCACTTTAACTACTTTAGTACTCACCCAGTGACGGCAGATTGAGGACAGATCGGAGGAAGCCAACAACATAGGGGACCGCATGTTGTGGTTCAGATATTTTACATTCGGAGCATATGTCCGTTGCTCGGGACGCTCCGTTATATTGACAGTCCGAGAGACTGTCTTTAATGCTTCCTCATCCTCACAGCAGGGCACACGACCGCACATTGGCTACGTGACCTCGAGTATCCGATCAGTTTCGGCATTCAGTGATTCCACAGTGAATAGGTCGCGCCATCCGGTAGCCAAGGGACACAAGGCCTATACACTCCGTTCGCTCGCATATTGGAAGTATGCACGGGGTAACGATCTCGGAGCTTCCTGCGGCAATGCATCGTAAGACCGCTGCTCCTCAGGCCTCAGTGACGGACGTGCTATCCGAGTTAGCACAGTTGTTTCGCAGCATCCCAGCAATTGACAGTTTCTCGGTCGAATCAGGAATTATCCGACGGCGCTGGGTCGGTGCGGTCCGCGGTTGCATCAAGCTACGGACGAGCCGAACGCTTTATAGGGTCCGACAGGATGGCGAAAGGGATTCGAAAGATTTCGAGTTTTCCCTTTAGTAGTATCGGAAGATGCCTTTCATATCTTCTGACATTTCTTCCAGTGATTATTTTTCGGACTTCATTGCTGCGATCTTGGATAAGAGACTTATAGCGTCATTGGACTCGGATTTTTCGATCGGTACAGGGACTTTGTCCCTGACTTACCGACGCAGTCCAATATTGTCATTACAACATGTGTTTTATTTTTCGACGCTATATATTTATATATATATACAAGCCTGCTACTAAGCATGATAGTTTAGTTTCTTGTCCGCGTGGCTCATTTCTGCCATTTTATCTTTTTTACATATAGTTTATTTTGGCAGAGCACGGCATACCGAGAGTTCATATGCGTCTAGACGGTGTGATTAAAGACTGCATATATTCTTTTTCGCCGTTTATGTCTTTTCCAATTTCAATGTTGGGAACGACATTATGTATAGTAGACTTAACTTAGATGCTTTATTATACGTAATCCGCCTTACTGAGGCGTTATCATTACGTCTTCAAGAAAAGATTTACGGGATATTATTCTCAATGTAATTTCTTTTGAGGGCAGTAGTTTGTTCACGTATAACTCCGCCCTTCAGTGGCTGATTGGAGTTGGTTAGACGTGATGCAGCCCTAGCTACATCCACGCGTGGATAGTAGGTTAAGAACTCTCTCAGAGTCGCTTCGTTCTCGGAGGAGCTTCTCTTCGACGGCAACTTTCCGGCAATCCATGAATTGCTTGATTTATACATTCTCTTGTCTATCTAGTGTTACAAGAGATTCAGACTGGGGCAAACATTCGGTGGTTGACTCAGAGAGTGCCGCCGCAGTTGCCGGACCCGAGTGTGGCTGTTATGACGGTTGCCAGTCAAACAGATTGGGATATATACTGATCCCTACGGATTCGAAGTGCCAGGGTCTTTGGGTTCCGCAGTCTTTTAGCTATCAGTTTAACTTCCGCGGAATAATGTTTTTTAGGCTTGCTTTATGTCATTGCATGAACATTATTCAGAAACGCATGCCCAAATTCCTGTCCTTTAATTCGACAGTAGTGGCGTATCTCCGGAACCAGGGAGGCACTCTTTCGTTTCCGTTATTCAATTTAATGGAAAGAATCCGTCTGTTGGTTATAGTACACCAAGTTCAGTTTTGGTCCGTCATATTCTGGGTCGTCTGATTGTTTTATCGCACTCCCGTTCTCTTACGGGTCGCTTGTTGCTGTCAGAATGGACTCTCAACAAACAAGTATTCAATCAGATTTGCTATCTATGGGAGCGCCCAATGATGTTTTATTTATGACACAGCTTGCTAATCAATTGCAGACGTATGTGTTGGCTTGTCCAGATCTCTGAGCTAATACTGTTAACGCTGTATTGATCTATAGGACGGAATGATAGGATACGTGTATCCTCCGGCGCTGTTGTTTTAGCAGGTATTGCTAAGATAAACAACCACAATACATTTCTGTTGATAGCATCTCTATCTTCACAGAGATCATCAGTAATTTACTCTCTTGTCTACTGTGGATCTTAACGTGAAATCTTCCTCTATGTGAGGATCTTTTTTCACTGGGTAAATCGTGTCATCTTTATCACAACCAGCAAGGTCGCAACCTTCTTGTATTCCGTTGTGTGGTCCGTATTGCATTGTAAGCACTGTACTGGACGAGCTTTGGACGCGATTTCTTACTATAGGAGATCCTCTTCTTCGCTATTCTATGCGACTAAAGTGGAGGCTCTTCCGTCGTGGTGTAGGGATCATTATGTTCATATGGTTGATCCCTCCATACTACTCATTGCTATTTTTTAGTATACTTGTTTCACAAGATCTACTGCAGCCTGTTGTTATTTAGGTTATAGGTTTATGTTACCTCATACCTATGCACTCTACGATAGTTTACAATTGAGTCTTTTGTCTCTTTATCTAAGTCAGTTAGTAACTTTTTGATAAATAGACTTAGAATCTTTAGATTAAATTCCTATACGGATTTTAACTTCGGTTCTTATTTAGCTAAGTAATCATTTGAGCCTCTGGAAACAGTAGTTTTCAAATTCTGACCTTTTAGACAGTAATTCTGTTGGTTTCTCTTTTACTGTAGAGTCAGTGAGTTTCATGCACTATCGATGGATGATTTTCACTTTCATAGTTTCGGAATCAATACTTCCGTTACTATTTAGGTTGGATTGTTGCATAAGAGTTAGGCTCCTATTATCCGGAACCTATTATTTTAAGGTCCTTCCGTCTTCGTATGGGCATAGGCCTTTACTCTTTCCGGGTACAGTTTATGTATTTATAAACAGATATCTGTTTATTACAAGGGCGTAAGCTTCTTCTGTTTTTGATGTCTAGTAGAAGGACGTTACGCTCCATTTTATTGTTAATGGATTCTATTAACTAGCGTACTGCTTATGGTATATCATTGGCTTAGCAGTTGTGCTTAAGATTTCGGCTCATGAAGTAAGAGTTCTTCTACTTCTTGGGCTTACATTAATAGTGTTGCTATTATAGATTTTTGAAGGCTGCTCATTGCGCTCAGCCATCCATTCATGAATTTTATCTCAGAAATATCGAGTCCATTTCTGGAGGCCTCTATTGTTAGGTCTATTATCTACTGCTCAGAATGTCATTCACTTAACAGTTGCTACTATAGCTAGGTAGGCTGTCTGTTTCGGCAGTGTCTCCGTTCGGCTGCCCTCTTCGCTCTGGGCTATTTGACCCAGGGCAAGAAAAAGGGGGGGGGGGGGGGGGGGGGGAGGGTGTTCCCTTGGGTCACCTGTTTTTACTATGAAAACAAGGGGATACCTCCTCCGGAGTTAGTAATTCTGAGCTGTTATTGGGATGGTTGTTTAGTGAGAAGTTTAAGTTTATAAAATTCATTCAAGTCTTAGTTTTTAAAGTATAGCTTTTGAATATTGCATATGTCAACGGACATGATTATGCAATTCTCACACACTTTTAGGAGTATAAGAGTCTCTATTCTCTAGACTTACTTTATTATTGGCTTACTTTAAAAATTATTAGTATAAGGATTATTGGATATTAATAGAGTACATGGATGTATGAAGCTCAATTTTTGGAAGGTGTTGTATCTTTCTAATTTATCATAAATAAGAAAGATACATGTAAGGCCTATTACTTCTTTTCCCTACAGGGGATGACTCTATTTTATTTTATTGAGCGTATTCCATTTTGCTCTATGTCCTTGGCCCTCCAGCCTTTTTACTATTCAGCTATGTCTGGGTCATTGGTACAGTATAAAAATGTTAAAAAATTTATAGTAATTTATATATTTTTTATACTTACCAATGACCCAGACGGGGATGGCCCTCCCAGGAGTTGGGAACTCTTGCCTCCCCGCTGAGTACATAGCGCTTACCAGGCACTGGTTATTAGAATGATAAATGGCGCCAATTTCAGAACGTCCTTGACACTGCGCATGTGCAGTGGGGGCGAAGTGTGGAGGGCCTTTCAGGACATGTTTTCTTTAGTTTTAGATGCAAATTTTGGGGATTGGGGGGCAAAATTTGTGTTTGGCCCTATATTTTAAGAGTTAGCACCAGCTATGTCTGGGTCATTGGTAAGTATAAAAAATATATAAATTACTATAAATTTTTTAACTTTTCAAAAAATTTCAACAAAACCATATCATGTGACCCCTCATTGGAACGAGCTCGACGAGCTCGTTCCAATGAGGGGTCACATGATATGGTTTTGTTGAGATTTTTTGAAAAATTTAAAAAAATTGTATTTAAAATAATAAATTTTCATATCGTCTGCGTTGGGTAAAGGGTTAAACATTAAACATTGTATTCGATCTCAGTATTGAATTTGATTTATTTTATCTTTCAGAAAAATAAGCTGCAATAAAGTTTCCATGAAACAAGACAAAAAAGTTTTCATGAAACAAGACAAGTTCAGAAGTATATTGAAACTTTGAGATGGCATTTAAGAACTGGAGAAATGTTTTGAATGCATGAAAGAAATGCACACATAGAGCAACTTTCCTGCACCTGGACAATTTTACTTCTTAAAGGCACAGATTTGTAGAAACATTTGCATTCTTGCTAGAGAGCTATTATTTTCTCAGTTTTTTGCCAAATATTTATGAAGCACACTTCCAGTAATGATGATATTTCGGGTTTAACCCTTAGGAGCCTAATTCTCACTTTGATCATTTTTTTTACTTCAACAGAACAGGTGCTCCAACTTTCTACCTCTGGGGACATTAGCAAGTTACAATCTGAGTACCTTGGCTGTTGTTTCTAAGAAAGTCTAGGCTGCAAAAAAGGCAGCCTAGACATGCCTAGAAACAACCGCAAAGCCACAGGATGTGGTCCATCAAAGTGTACATAAAATGAAGAACGCTCTCCAGACCTCTAAAGTTTAACATGTGCCAAGTAAAATAAAAAGTTTCTACCATTTACCTAACACAAAGTAATGATGCAGGCATCGGTATCTATCACCTGGATGACCTTAAAGTCATTCCTTGGATGGGTTGTAGATTGTTTTAGATCATAAAAAAAATGACAAGGCCTCACAAAGTAGATCTTCTGTTTCTCAGGCCATTTTTTGTAAAATTGCATGCGGGTGGGCGTTTTTTTATTTTATTTTTGTAATTATTTCTTTACCATTAAAAAGTTCATGTTCTTGGTTTGTTTTATGTTTTAGGCCTCAAAACCTACAGAATAGCATGGGTAGTGGTGTATTACATCCCTTGAGTGCAAGAAGGCTTTGCAATGCTAAAGCATTGCAAAGCCTTGTAGCACTCAAGGGATAAATTTATTAACTTGGGTAAAATATCAAACATAAACCATTTGATTTTGATTTTTTTAAGTTTGGATTGGTTATAAAAAGAGAGCATGCGGCAGCCAAAAGGACCATGCGGGAGGGCCACTAACAGATTTTTATTTTTTTAGGCCCAAAGAATTGTAATTTTTGGTAGAAAGGATCAGATTTGGTTTGTGAACATAGGAAAGATGGTTATGTTCACCATCAGGTTGATATTTGCCCAGGAGATATTTCAAAGTACCTAATCATTATTGTGTGAAAGTTTCACAGAATACACAGTTACTCATTACTTGGCTACATACTGGGGGGGGGGGGGGGGGGGGGGGGGGGGGGGGGACTGGCATGAGCCAAGGAGGAAGTGAGGGGGTGGACCGGCATGAGCCAAGACCATTCTGGGCTAGAAGAAACTGGAAAACAAACAATGCCAACAGCAAGGGGCATAGACAGGTCAGATGAAGCTGACCATTTCTTCCCCCACTTCATTTCACCTCATACTGGGTTAACCCTTTACCCAACGAATCGGCCGCATCCGCCTGCGTAATATGCAAATTCAGCAGTTGAAAAAATATTATGTTTCAAACAATTTCAACAAAACCATATCATGTGACCCCTTGTTGGAACGAGCTCGTCGAGCTCGTTCCAACGAGAAGTCACATGATATGGTTTTGTTGAAATTTTTTGAAAAATTTAAAAAAATGATATTTAAAATAATAAATTTTGATATCGTCTGCATTGGGTAAAGGGTTAAGAGTGCTTATCCTCCATAGATGACTGAATGACTGAAGGAAAATATCTTGTCATGCCTAACATGGGTAAGTTTTGATGGGTGAGAGTACATGAAGCAGTTTAGGAGATTTCAGGCATGAATTTATATAAGGCTGACATTTTTCAGGAAAAAAATGAAAAAATGAGCCCCTGGTAGGATGCTGAATTATTTTTGGTCATCAGAATTTGCTCTGATGTCTTTTGCCTTATTACAGTTTAAGGGGAATGCCCATGGGCACTCTCCCTTAAATGGTAATAATGCAAATCCCGACAGACTTCCCCAATCCCCCTGTCCCTTCAGAACTGTGACTGCTACCACTATTTTTACACATTAATCCTTTGAACTTGAAAGCCTTATTCCCTTCCAAGATCATGATATTTCTAAATTTTTCATAAAACAAGTAATTCCTCAATGACTTTGTTCTCTAGACCAACTATTAGCTTTTAGACTGCATTTTGAAAATAATTGACCAACCCCCAAATAATGAATATGGTCCATTCAGATTAACTCCTTGCATGCAGCAGGTGGATATTCCTGTCGAGGGCAGGTTTTCCCTGGCCACTGAAATAAGTATAATTTGGGGACATTTAAGCAAATTTCCACCCTGTAATTTGCATGAATTTTTTCACCGAGTTATATGTAAATGAATTTTTCATCAAATCTAGTCATGGCTGTTTCAAAGCAGCCATGACTAGATTTGATAAAAATATCTTGAAAATCCTCAGATAGTTAAGAGTTAATGCCATTAACCATCCGAGTTCAGTGAATTATCTTGGAATGGCAAGATAATATAATCTATTATGAGTGTATCCATGACATTGAACTGAATAACATTAGTATGTAAACTACTAGAATAAAATTTATTCAAGAGATTTTGTTTGTTGGTTATGAATATTATTGTTATATATGTATATTTAATCAATACCTCTATTGCAATGAAAATGAGAATGAACAGAATCCTTTACCCAATTTTCACTCTGTTTCCCTTTGCTTTGAGACATCATCAGAATATTACGTTTTATAAGCTTCAAACAGGAAAAGATCTGGGTTTCATTATTTTAATTTCTTCTAATTCCAGGCAATAAAATCTTTGACTATCAATATTATTGCATTATTAGTGATTTGGGCATTTCTTCTTTTTTTTGGGGGGGGGGGGGGGGGGGGGGTAGTGGAGTTGGAAGTATTCAGCACTTAAAATGCTCTGTTAACAGCAAGCCAGAAAATATAAGCAGACTGTCATCTGCAAAATGAGGTCCTCAGAGGGTGAATTTAGTGATGCTACCCTGCAGTGCAGGGTAGCATTACTAAATTTACCCTCTGTGAATCTCAAGCCCTCATTCTGCAAATGTCAGACTGTTTATTTTCAGGCCTGGTTAACAGGGATATCCAACTGACAAGAATTTTGTAAATTCTGTCGACTCTGAATATAAATGAGTGCAGATGGATCATTTTAACTCAATATTGCTATTAAATGGCAACTAATTTTTGAACATCAGACCATTGAACATACCTTTTGAACAAATGTTGAACATTGGCATTTAGTCTGTTACAACTTGACAGAGCCCCATGCTCACTTTTTATAACCACTGCAAACTTAAAAAAATCCAAATTATATGGTTTTATGTCTGATATTTTACTCCAGTTAATAATATTGATAAATTTGTCCCTTGAGTGCAACAAGGCTTTGCAATGCTCTAGCATTAGTGTTCAACCGATTACCAAAAATGGTTGCAGACCGATTACTGGTTATTTGAGCTCACAATCGGCCGATTCTGATGCCGATCCCGATTGTAATACCATGCACTACTAGACAAGTTGAGGCTCAAAAGAACTACATTAAACTAAACATTTTTCTTTGTTGACTGGAGTCGTAGTAAAATTACCAGTCGCACACACTTGGGTGGTAAACGTGGCCACGTTTACCGCCCAAGTGTGCGCGACTGGTAATTTTACTGCGACCTGTGTCAATGGAGTACAATCTTCACTTTCCTGGTAGGAAATGGCGATTGCCGCAAGTACGTTCAATTGTGAGCTTCACTTGTCGTTTAACTTGTGTATCCCATAAAAGGGGCGTCTGGAGAGATTAAGCATACACACTGTGGTTCTTTCTCAACTTTATTGAATGGTATCATTGGCATCATTTTACATTAGCAGTTGAACAAGATAATAAAATGCGATTAATGAATCATTGCAAAATGCTTGGCAACAATCGGTTGAACCGATGTTCCAGGAGCCGTTGCCATTGTCACCCGATTGCCTACAATCGGCCGATTGTGGGGGCCGATTCCGATCATCGGTTGAACACTATCTAGCATTGCAAAGCCTTCTTGCACTCGAGGGATGAAATACATCATCACCCATGCTATTCTGTAGATTATGAGGCCTAAAACATAATACAAACCAAGAACAATCCCCGTGGGAACCCCGGGAAGTAAGCAGCACTTGTTTACTGTGGTAAACCAGTTCCGCTTTACTAGTAAAATAGGACCCAGTCACCAATGCTTGGGGTGAAAGTCCTCTAAAATGGGCAACATGTTGATCAATGATTGACTAAACTTGACTTCATCTCCATGTTGTGTCATGATTAGCCATGGTGCATAAATATGTGACGTTAACCACCAACAAACAAACAAACAAACCAAGAACAATGAACTTTTGATGGCAAAGAAATAATTACAAAAATAAAAAAAAAATCGCCCACCCATATGCAATTTTTCTGGCGAAGTTGCTGTTAAATTAACAGGGTTTTTCTGTATTTAATCAATTATATTTTGTTTGACAAAGCTTTGAGAGCATCACTGAATTCAGTATATAACAGAGTTTTTATTTCCTAACCTGCACACCATGTCTTAATGAGCATTTGACTTGTGTTCAATATTGTCATATTTTTAACCAAACAAATTGTTTGGAAAAAGTCTGAAAACCAGGAAATTGGCAAAAAAGTAATAAACATATCGTTAAGTTACAGTGCATCCCTGTTAACTGAATAGCCACTTTGCAGTGAAAATTATTCAGTCACCAGGATTGTTCAATCAACAGGGATCTGGTCTAATCTTCCATTCTCGAGATTCATCAATCTATTATTAATTATTCTATTATATCTGGGGGTGCGGTGGCATTGCGGTAACCGGTTCTCGTCAGATCACCAAAGTTAAGCAACGTCAAGCCTGGTTAGTCCTCGGATGGGTGACTGTCTGAGCGATCGATTCGGACTCCCGCGTTGTGTCCTTAGACAAGGCACTTAACCCCGATTGTTCGCATGGGGGCACGATGACGCCGTGTACCAAGGCATACTGCATGTCGATGATGTGCATGTCTTCAACCAATCTACCCCTGTCTGTGCTGCAGTGCGGAGTTACGATGTTGGGGAGCTGGCAGCTGCTCGTCGTTGCTCGGTGGTTCTCTCTGGGTACTCCGGCTTTCTCCACCAGTAAAACTGTCACAGTCATGATTAGCCATTGTGCATAAGTATGTGACCTTAAACACCAATAACATAAATTAAATAAAATTCTATTATATCTTGTTTGACAGAGTTCATGGAGCTCTGTCAAACAAGATATAATTGATCAAGCCAGATGTTTTGAGCTGTACTGCAGTGGAAATATTGTGAAATTGTCCAGCCCTTTAAGGATTAGTATAAAGCTTATATTATTGCTTAGATTTGGCCAAAAATGGGTCTTCAAGATTCTGTTCTTTCTGAACTTGCAATATAAGTCTGAAGGTTGTTGCACACTACAACAGCTGCAACATTATGGATGCAAAAATAAATAGCAATGAATGACTTCTTTTCAGCTTGCAGTTTCGGCAAGATCTTATATCGGCAACATGGTGATAAAGTCAAGTTAAGTCAATCATTTATACTCATGTTGCCCATGTTAACCCTTTACCCAATGCAGACGATATCAAAATTTATTGTTTTAAATATCATTTTAAACCAATTTTCAAAATATTTCAACAAAACCATATCATGTGACCCCTCATTGGAATGAGCTCATTCCAAAGAGGGGTTACATGATATGGTTTTGTTGAAATTTTTTGAAAAATATTTTTTCAGCTGCTGAATTTGCATATTATGCAGGTGGTTGTGGCGATTCGTTGGGAAAAGGGTTAAAGGACTTCCACACCAACTAAAATAGAGTTTGTTTACCACAATGAACATTCACTTTTCACTTCCTGGGTTTTCCACAGGAATGGGAGAATTTGATATCGCAAATTGTCCAAGATGAAAGATAAAAAGAAAAAAATTGTTGATTTTATCTTCATTGCAATATTCCTATTGCTGCTGTAAAAGGAGGTGTGCAGGGACTGAAAGGGATTGTTTTATTTAACTGTCTCAGAAAAATATTGAACTTTTTCAAGGCAGATACACTTGTTGAATTATTTTTGTTCATGTTACGTAACAGATATTAGTCATATTTTAAAGTTGTAAAAATGTAAAGTTATTTATTAAAAACTTGTAGTAAACTGCCATTTAGTAAACGTGCCTTGTAGAATATATTTATGTTTTATGCTTGTTTTAGATACTTAGATAATGCTTGTGGAATCAAAATAATAAATTGAAAGCAGTTTTTTTAAAAGTGGAGCTGATTGATATCAAATGTTTGGAAGTCTTTCAAATCAGTCAAGTGATTGTCTCAAGTGTTGAGTTGCCAAAATTCTCTGGAAATTCAAACCACAAGAAAATATTGGTATATTAAATCACATCTTGCTTTGCCAGTACAAGAAAATCAAGTAAGGCCTAAAGGCCTAAAAAAGTTAAAAAATTGCTTCTCTGGCCCTCTTGCATGGTCCTTTTGGCTGCTCTCTTTTTATAACCAATGCAAATTTGAAAAAAATAAAAATTAAATGGTTTGTAATTCATATTTTACCCAAGTTAATAAAACTGATTAATTTAAATTTGTCTTTTGAGTGCTTCTTACATTCAAGGGATGAAATACACCACCACCCATGCTATTCAGTAAGTTTTGAGGCCTGAAACATAAAACAGCAAGTTCTTACATTGGACATATTTCCAGACAAATTTTCAAAGTCGAAAAAAATGGAAGAAAGGACCATAACACAGCCAAAATTGGTCGGACTGAACCCAAATTCAAACAAGACCGGTGTATTCATGAGACAAACCAATGTACAAAATATGATGTTAATTCAGTTACTTAAACTAAAGTTATCAGCCAGACATCCAATTTTCAAAGTCAAAAAAATGGAAAAAGGGCCATAACTCAGCCTGAATTGGTTGAACCAAACCCAAATTCGAACTTGACAAGCGCAGTCTTGAGACAAACCTATGTACAAAATCTGGTGTTGATTCAATAACTCAAACTGAAGTTATCATCCGGACAGCAATTTTCTAAAATTGCAAACTTGGGAGGAAAAGCATTAAAAAGGGGCATAACTTCAATAAAAATTATCAGATCCAGCCGATATTCGGAATTCTCCTAACCATTGGGGTACGGGAAATACACACAAAATTTTGATTTTGATTTGATGACCCAAACTTTAGTTATTACTCCAGATGGATGCATGCTCGGACAGACGTAGCTGATTACAACAGTTCTCAGACAAAACGTGGTGGAACAATAATACATACCACTATTGGGTGTAAACTCACTTGGAAATGATACCCTGAAAGCTGTTGGTATGTGTCACAATGACTGGCGCTCTGAAAAAAATTATTTGCAGGCTTGCAAGGAATAAAAGTCAAGAGATTTTGGTTTGAAAAATGTTTTGTGAATGAGAGGCATGAAAGGCACTTTTGTGGCTTTTTGCGTTTTTAAATATGGTCTTGGTTTGGTCTTCCAGCACTGAACCAGTTGATGTGATATCTCTACCCATTGGATGTTTTCTCTCCATCTCTGTTATTTATTATTATTAATACAGTGGAGCCCACTTAATTGGATATCTCTTAATTGTATATCCCTGTTAATTGAATATAATTTTCAAACACAAAACCATTTACCATACCTTCAGTACAAAATTGATCTGTTAATTGCATATGGGTTGTAGAGTAAACTCCTGTTAATTTATAAAAATTTTTGTAATAAGTCGAGAAAATTACTGTGACACACACCAAATTCCTCTTATTTATTAACCTTTTTGGCCTCACTACATCCAGTGCAGGCATTTATTCTATTATATCTTGTTTGACAGAGCTCTATGAGCTCTGTCAAACAAGATATAATAGAATAAATACTCAGTTTACCTCCAGAACACAGAAACTGACCAAATCCCTGTTAACAGGTAGAGTGCTAAGTTTTTTGGCTTGTTAAAATTTTGTTCACATGTTATTGCCTTGCTGCAATTTATGGGAGAGTGCCTACAGGCACTCTCCTATAAATTATAGCAGGGCAATTCCATCCAGACTAAATAATATCACATCAAGAATTAATTGAAGCACATCCACAGAATATCAAACCTTTAAGCTGTGGTACCTGCACTTCAGGATAAAGCCCAAAAATGGGCTTCCAGCACTCTACCAGTTAATTGTATACTCCTGTTAATTGAATAATTTTCACTGGAAAAATGGATATTCAATTAAGAGGATTCTACTGTACTTGTAATGTTATGAGCTGTTTACAAATAAATGTTTTTTTATGTTAAATTATAATGTGATAAGTCTCTGACATAGTCATTTAAGGCATAATCAGCTATCAGTCATATACACTACTAAATCTGTATTTTATATTCTTCAAATATAAAATAATATGAAAAGATTGTGTTGAGTTTTGTTCTAACAAATATCTTTATGAACCTAACAGATTGTTCTAAGAGGCGTAGTTATGGCCCTAAAAAATAGTAAATACTTCAGTTCTTCTCTGCTAAAAAGTAGGACCCACAATCTGGTGAATCGGATCAGTCCTGCACAGTGTGCTGGATAAGTACTATGGCAGTCACGATTAGCCAATATGCAGAAATATGGAACCTTAACCCCTAGCACTCTGGTAGTACAACAGATTTTCTCCAGTTACTCTGTTTTTCTCTTGTGTAATATGAATGTAAGGCCAGGGGGCAGGAAATCTTCTGTTTCTCAGGACATTTTTTGTAAAATTCCATTTGGGAGGGCAGTTTTTTAGCTCACCGAAGGGAGCTCAACTTTTAACTTGCCGTCCGACGTCGGCGTCTGGCGTCGTGAACATTTTTCAAACGACTTCTCCTCTGAAACCACTGATCCGATTTTCACGAAACTTCATGTGGATGTTCATTACTATATGGCAATTCATGTTTGTTCAAATGAAATAGCCACGTCCCTTGGGGGCTCTGTATGGGGCATAACTCTGATAGCACCGTATGAATTATAGAAGAATTATTAAAAAATCTTCTTCTCCAGAACCAGTGGGCAGAATCTTTTGATACTCGGTATGCAGCATCTTGGTATGGGTCTGATTCAAGTTTGTTCAAATCGGTCCCCTGGATTTATATTTGGGCTCACTATAGAAGCCCAAATTCGAACTTAGTGCATTTCAAGCAAATGTCTTAAAAAATCTTCTTCTCCAGATCCAGCTTCAGAATCTTTTGATATGTGGTATGCAACATTGTGGGGTGAATCTGATTCAAGTTTGTTCAAATCGGCCCCCTGAATTCACATTTGGGCTCAGTATAGAAGCCGAATTCGAACTTAGTGCATTTCAGGCAAAATTCTTAAAAAATCTTCTTCTCCAGATCCAGCGGGCAGAATCATTTGATATTTGGTACGCAACATTGTGGGGTGGATCTGATTCAAGTTTGTTCAAACCAGCCCCCTGGATTCATATTTGGGCTCAGTATAGAAGCCTGAATTCAAACTTAGTGCATTTCAGGCAAAATTCTTAAAAAATCTTCTTCTCCAGATCCAGCACGCAGAATCTTTTGATATTTGGTATGCAACATTGTGGCGTGGATCTGATTCAAGTTTGTTCAAATCGGCCCCCTGGATTCATATTTGGGCTCACTGAAAAGCTTGAATTCGAACTTAGTGCATTTCAGGCAAATTTGTTAAAAAATCTTCTTCTCCAGATCAAGCAGGCAGAATCTTTTGATATTTGGTATGCAACATTGTGGGGTGGATCTGATTTACGTTTGTTCAAATCGGCCCCCTGGGTTCATATTTGGGCTCACTATAGGAGCCCAATTTGAACTTAGTGCATTTCAGGCAAATTTCTTTAAAAATCTTCTTCTCAAGATCCAGCTGGCAGAATCTTTTGATATTGGGTATGCAGCATGCTTAGGGGGGGTGAGATTCAAGTTTGTTCAAGCCAAGTCCCTGGGTTCATATTTGGCTTCACTGTGGTAGCCTCAATTATAACTTAGTTCAAAATTATGAGTTTTCTTTAAAAATATTCTTCAGATCCAGCAGTCGGAATGTTTTGATATTTGGTATGCAGCATCCTTAGGGGGGTGAGATTCAAGTTTGTTCAAGCCATGTCCCTAGGTCCATATTTGGGCTCACTGTGGGAGCTTGAATTGTAACTTAGTTCGAAATGAGGAATTTTCTTAAAAAATCCCCTTCTTCAGATCCAGCAGTCAGAATGTTTTGATATGTGGTGTGTAGCATCATTAGGGGGGTGAGTTTCAAGTTTGTTAAAGCCAAGTCCCTGGGTCCATAGTTGGGCTCCCTGTGGTAGCTCGAATTATAACTTAGTTCAATATGAGGAATTTTTCTTTTAAAATCTTCTTCTTCAGATTCAGCAGTCGGAATGTTTTGATATTTGGCATGCAGCATCCTTGGGGGTGAGATTCAAGTTTGTTCAAGCCAAGTCCCTGGGTTCATATTTGAGCTCACTATGGGAGCCCGAATGATAACTTAGTTCCAAATGAGGAATTTTCTTTCAAAATCTTCTTCAGATCCAGCAGATGAATGCTTTTGATATTTGGTATGCAACTTCCTTAGGGGGGTAAGATTCACGTTTGTTCAAGCCATGGCCCTAGTTCCAATAAATTTGTCTCTCATGACTTCATTCCTTTGTAGTGTTGATGAACCATGTCTAACTGAATGTGACCCCCCAAATACTTCTTTGAACCACTTTGGCCAGTGAGCGATTAAGGCTCCTTGGGGCCTCTCGTTATTTTAATTTTTATTTTTGTGATGATTTCTTTGCCACCAAATCTTCATATTCTTGGTTTGTTTTGTGTTTTAGGCCTCATAATCTACAGAATAGTGGGGTGGTGGTGTATTTCATCCTTTGAGTGCAAGAAGGCTTCACAATCCTAAAGCATTGCAAAGCCTTGTTGCTCTCAATGGACAAATTTATCATTTTTATTAACTGAGGTAAAATATCAGACATAAACCATTTAATTTTTATTTTTTTAAGTTTGCATTGGTTATAAAAAGAGAGTATGTGGCACCCAAAATGACCATGCTCGAGGGTCTGATAAACAGATTTTTAACTTTTTTTTAGGCCTAACCAATTATATTTTGTTTGACAGAGCTCTGTCAAACAAGGTATATTTGGTTAAATCCGCATTGTGTCTTTGGGCAAGACACTTCACCCCCATTGCCCATGTGGGGGCACGATGACGACGTATTCTAAGGTGTACTGTACGTCGATGGTACGCATGTCTTCAACCAATCTAACCCTGCCTGTGCTGCAGTGTGGAGTTACGATGTTGGGGAGCTGGCAGCTGCTCGTCGTTGCTCGGTGGTTCACTCCGGCTACTCCGGCTTCCTCCACCTGTAAAACTGTCACATTCATGATTAGCCATTGTGCATAAATATGTGACCTTAAACATCAATAAATCAATCATTTGGTTAAATATCAAACTGCATCATGGGTAATACTTGTTGCTGAAAACTTTGCCATTTTGACATCAGAGTGAAGAGGGTTACTACCTATAAATAAATAATAGTACCGAGATCACAAAAGTGATCGCTTCTGGATCAAACTGCGATAACTTGAACAAATATCAGGAATTTCATGAAACGTGCTACACATGTATCAGGGATTCTTTTGTGTGTCTACATATGGCGTGTGCACAAGCAATGTTTCAGCCAATGGACCTCCGGGTAACCATTGGCAGAAACATTGCCTGTGTTTGCTATGAGTAACCAGGAGAACCTTCCATGCTTTGGATGCCATTCGATATGGCAATTGTGCACAATTCCTACATGCAATTAAGCCCAGATAAGCGCACAGTTCATGACATCACTTCTAGTTTTAACTGTGTATGCAAACTAGACTGAAGCATGCCCCTGCACAGCACATAGACATAGGAGGTTAAACAGCCAACAGTGATTTATTACTCATACATGTACTGTGTCTGTAAGACAAGTCATCACATAAACAAACAAAAAATCAAAATATCTTATTTTGGGGGGGGGGGGGGGGGGGGGTGGGTATTACTATGTAGTTTCATTTACATATGTATTGTGGGAGGAGTTAGCTGGACAAATCATGTATCCTGTAAGTTCAACAACCCATAATTTGGTGAAAAATTGAACAAAATCAAATTCCTGGCACTATGCACACCTTTGGTATGTGTATAAATACCATATAAAATAACAAGGTCCTAGCTTGAAAATTGTGAGAGGAGTTAGTCGGACAAACCACGTACCATGCAGGTGAAATTCTTCAAAATATTTACTAAATTCAACAATCTGTAATGTTTAGAAATATTAACCCTTTACCTAACATGAAAAGCAGACGACACTTGCAAAAAAAATTCTTGAATAACTAATTTTTTTCATTTTTTGTCTCAAAAACATAGGTTATGACCCCTCATTGGAACGAGCTCGACGTTTCATTTTTTGTCTCAAAAACATAGGTTATGACCCCTCATTGGAACGAGCTCGACGTTTATGTTTTTGAGACAAAAAAATGAAAATATTTTGAAAATTAATTGGCGATTTTTGAGAATAGCGCTGGTCGGTTTTGGCTGTTACGTTGGGTAAAGGGTTAAAGCAATTCAAAATCCTGACAATAAGCACACTTCTGGTATATGTACAGACATTCTGGGAAATAAAAAGGTCCTAGAAGATGGACGGATGGACAGGGGTAAAACAATATGCCACCCAACTATTTCGTCATGGTGACGTAAAAAGGGAAATTAAAAAGTACCGAAATCTGATATTACTGTTCAAGTTATTACATAATCATTAAAATTTCCCATAAAATGAAAAAAAAAAGCAATAACGCTACAAGTTTTCCACAAATCATCATGGTTTTCAATCTTGTCCAAGACAATGGCAATTTTCTGCAGTATGCCTCTGGTGTGTCAAATGTTATTGAAATTGGATTTTCAAGTCATCACATAAACAAAAATAAATTCAAAATTGTACATGGGGGGGGGGGGTATTTTATTTTTCATTCTTGTAATTATTTCTTTGCCATCACTCAGGCCTGAAAATAAGCAGTCTGACATTTGTAGAATGACGTCCCCAAAGGGTGAATTTGATGATGCTATCCCATACAGTGGGTCAGTTTATCCTCTGGGTACCTCTTTCTGTTTAGTTTTGAGACCCTGATTCAGATTGAGGTTCACAGAGGGTAAATGTAGTGATGCTACCCTGCTATGCAGGGTAGCATCACTAAATTCACCCTCTGGGGACCTCATTTTGCAGATGACAGTATGTTTATTTTCTGGCTTGCCATCACTAGTTCATGTTCTTGGGTTTCTTATATATTTTAGGCCTCATTATCTACAGAATAGCTGACTCAAGGGACAAATTTATCAATTGTTGGGTAAAATATCCGACATACACCATATAATTTTTATTATTAGCTCACATGGCCCTTTGGCCATCACTTGGCATCTGCCGGTTCATTCCCACTAGACCAATTCCCTGTAGACCAACTCCCACGAGGCCAATTCACAAAAGACCAATTCCTCTTAGACCAACTGGTGTGTTCTACTTTAAAAATAATTCTATATCAATAATTTGATATATTTATAAATATTTATAAATGCATTTAATGTTATTGATATTCAAGCCTGAAAATAAGCAGTCTCTCATTTGCGGAATGAGGTCCCCAGAGGGGGAATTTGCTGATGCTATCCCATACAGTGGGCCAGTTTTTCCTCTGGGTACCTCTTTCTGGTTATGTTTGAGACCTTGATTCAGGTTGAGGTTCACAGAGGGTAAATTTAGTGATGCTACCCTGCTGTGCAGGGTAGCATCACCAAATTCACCCTCAGGGGACCTCATTTTTCAGATGATAGTCTGCTCATTTTCTGGCTTGTCGATATTTTATAGATGTTGGGCAGATTTTTATAAATAATTGTTTTCCTAATTTTCCTTGATCAGAAACACTATGTAGTTGGTCTAAGGGGAATTGGTCTAGTGGGAAGACACCACATCTGTCATCGACTGGGCATCCAATGACCGGGCTGCAAACATGGCCGCAATTGTGGCTCATGTTTACCATGGAAACCCTATGGGAAATCACATTTGCATCTTCTTCTCTGAAACTGCTGAGCTGATGTGAACCAAAATTGGCAGGAATGGTCTTTGGGATGTTCTCTACAAACTTTCCTCATTTTTGTTCAAGTTGGATAAAAAAACAGGCTGCCAGAGGCATTCTTTGATTCTGATTGGTCAGTTTTTAAAAATCTTCTCTGAAACTACAAGGCCAAATGTTTTGAAGCTTCACATGATTGATGACTGGGACACCCTGTACCAACGATCCTCATTTAATGTTGATCGGGTTGCAAACATGGCTGCAATTTCAGCTCATAGTTACTATGGAAACGATATGGGAAATCACATTTTCATCTTATCTGAAACTACGTAGCCAATGTGAACCAAACTTGGCACAAATAATGTATGGAAAGTTCTCTAAAAACAATCATCATTCTGTTTCACTCAGATGAAGGAGCATGGCAGCCAGCTGCATTCTTTGATTCTGATTAGACTAATTAAGGGATATGTAGTTCTTCCAGGTGAGGGATTACAGACTCTTTAGAGCCTCTTGTTTTTAAGTTTGCATTGGTTTTAAAAATAGAGCATGCGACTGCCAAAAGGACCATACGGGAAGGCTTGAGAAACATATTTTTAACTTTTTTAGGCCTAAAATAGATCACGCAAAGGCTCATAACTCCTGTTTTTCCATAAATCAACATGATTTTCAATTTGAGACAATGTTATTTATTTATTTTAAACGACACTTTCAACAGCCAGGGTCACCTTGTGCCAGACAGTTTTACGAGTGGAGGAAGCCAGAGAGAACCACTAAGCAACAGCAAGCAAATGTCAGACTCCCCAACTCCATATAAGCAGGGTTAGCATTGGTTAAAGACAAGTGCACCATCGACGTGCAGTGTACCTTAGTACACAGTGCCACCATGCCCCCACGTGGGCAATTGGGATTAAGTGTCTTGCCCAAGGACACAATGCAGTTGGCGCAGGTGGGATTCAAGCTGAGGACCTCTCGGCTTGCAGCCTGCATCTCTATATACTGAGCCACTGCACTCTCAAGACAAGGTTAATATAAAGCAGCATATAAAATGAGATTGAAATCTGATGCATACAAGCCTGAAAATAAGCAGACTGTCATCTGCAAAATGAGGTCCCCAGAGGGTGAATTTGATGATGCTACCCTGCACAGCAGGGTAGCATCACAAAATTTACCCTCTGTGAACCTCAGTCTGAATCGAGGTCTCAACCCAAAACAGAAAGATGTACCCAGAGGATAAATTGGCCCACTGTATGGGATAGTATTAGAAAATTGACCCTCTGGGGACCCCATTTTGCAAATGACAGGTTGCTTATATTCAGGTTTGGATGTATACTTTTCAAGTATTCACATAAATATTAAAAATTCAACTAAAACAGAACCAACAAAGGAAAATAACTCCCTCAATTTTCAAGAAGTCATCATAACTCTTTAACTTACCCAAGACATTCTTCATACAAACCAGGAAAACAAAATTTATTGAAAATTTGGATGTTCACTGTTCAAGTTATTGCATAAACAATGAAATGTTGAATAATATCATATATATAATGGAGGTTAGCCTAAGTTCAAAGGTTATTGTGTTGCTAAGTCAAGCTTTGCTGAGCCAAACTAGTTTTGAACTGTTGCGTTCTTCTTCAGTGGCATGAAAGCCAGAGGTCACTGTTGCTCGTTCCCTTTTATACCCCCATGAGAGGGTGCAATATTTAATTATTTATTTATTGATGTTTAAGGTCACATATTTATGCACAATGGCTAATCATGACCGTGACAGTTTTACGGGTGGAGGAAGCCGGAGTACCCGGAGAGAACCACCGAGCAACGACAAGCAGCTGCCAGCTCCCCAACATCGTAACTCCGCACTGCAGCACAGGCAGGGTTAGATTGGTTGAAGACATGCGCACCATCGACGTACAGTACGCCTTAGTACATGGCGTCATTGTGCCCCCACGCGGGCAATGGAGATGAAGTGTCTTGCCCAAGGACACAACGCAGTTGCCGCAGGTGGGATTCGAACCGAGGACCTCGCGGCTTGCATCCTGCACCTCTACCTTGGGTGCAAGGAACTACATTGGATCTTTATCTTAAAAAACGTACATCCTTATGGTTTGAACAGGCTTGACTTTTAGTCTTTATTTTGTAATGAAATGTTGAGTAAGATTTAATGACCAAAGGACCAAAACTCTCTCAAACTTTTATTAGAAATCTCCATGGCTTCTGAACTTGTCAAAGACTTGTCACATTTTAAAAAAGGTATAAACTGAAAGTAGAATATGTTTTCATTTTTGGAATTAGCTAAAAAAAAGATTTCCATATTCCATTCCAATGAGGCGCCATAAGCTGAGTTTAAATGCCTCTTAACCCTTTACCCAACGCAGACGATATCAAAATGTATTATTTTAAATATCATTTTTTAAATTTTTTCAAAAAATTTCAACAAAACCATATCATGTGACGCCTTGTTGGAACGACCTCGATGAGCGCGTTCCAACGAGGGGTCACATGATATGGTTCTGTTGAAATTTTTTGAAAAATAATATTTTTTCAACTGCTGAATTTGCATATTACACGGGCGGAT
The DNA here is from genome assembly GCA_031216915.1 of Pictodentalium vernedei. Lineage (NCBI taxonomy): Eukaryota > Metazoa > Mollusca > Scaphopoda > Dentaliida > Dentaliidae > Pictodentalium > Pictodentalium vernedei. Next base: position 425,102,398 of record CM062289.1, on the reverse strand, counting down.
GCGGGCGATTTGTTGGGTAAAGGATTAAGGATATTACTGGCTGGTTTGGCTGTACTGTGCACAGGGTTAGTTACTCAGTTAATAATGAAAAATGTTTTTAAATGAAAAATGTTTTTACGACAAAGTATGACTAACCCTGTGCAATGCACAGGGCTTGTCACACTTTCTGGTTGCAAAATATTGGTAACTTCCACATCACCATACATGAAAATACACACTGACTAGTGTGGCGGCGCCATTGGGGGGTATGGGGGGGGGGGGTACTTACCCTTCCACTTTTTTCGCCAAGCGTAGTAAAAAATACTATCATTTTAATTTTGTATTGAACGTTGCGGTGTAATGGTGGGTATGCTTAATTCCATATTCCCAAGTGCACTAAATCAGAGAAGTTTTTAAATTATGTTTGTGTGTGCCCCCCCCCCCCCCCCCCCCCCCCCTCCCACACACACACACACATTAGCTGCAAACAACAAACAAGAGTCATGGTCCCTAATTGCAACAAGGCGTGCTGCATTCAAACGGTCTGAAATATACCGCTTAAGAGTATTCGAGGAATGCTAGAATCGAGAGCATGCAACGCATCCGTTTGGAATGCAGCCTACTTTCATTCTGAGTGTTGTTTGGTGCTTTGTGCTCACACTTTACAACAGCGTTCTTCCGTTAAAATGTCACCATGTACGACGTTAACTTAAAGACCTAACCAGTAAGTTTCAAAGGGATAAAACTGTTTTAATTTAATTGTCGGAGAATGCTCCAGAGAACATCATTTACAATGTAAGTTTTAAAAATTTTCTCAACTTACGAGCAGCGGGCAATACCCAACTGTACCCCTTCACTTCTGTAACTCTGGCGCTGCCACTGACTGACTGAGTTATAAGTTTGTTACATAGGGTACAGGATTCAAGGAATTTATGGAAATACTTACACTGGATTCTGGATATTTTTTAAATGTAAATTCCAAATGAAAGTGTCATTGACACAGCAGCTCAACTTGTCGAAGAAGGGATTGAACTAAATAGAAAGTCCCAGTAATTATGTATTTATTATTTATTTATTGGTGTTTATGGTCACACATTTCTGCACAATGGCTGATCATGACCATGACAGTTTTATGGGTGGAGGAAGCTGGAGTACTGTGAAAGAACCACTGAGCAACAGTGAGCAACTGTCAGCTCCCCAAAATACTAACTCCACACAAGCAGGGTTAGCATTGGTGCACCATCGATGTGCAGTATGCCTTAGTACACAACAGCACCGGGCCCCCAAGTGGGCAATGGGAGTGAAGTGTCTTGCCCAAGGACACAACATGGTTGCCACAGGTGAAGTTCCAGTAATGCCAAGTCATTCACTCAAGTTTCTACAGAAAAGACATCACACCAAAGCTGCATATGAAATCTGAAAAAGATCGGTAGGGTGTATTAATAGAATTGTTGACAATTTATATGCCAAATTCAAGATGGCCATTGGCAATCATGTTTTTAACGAAATTCAGAAAAATGTGATTGCACCCATCTGGGCATCACACCAAAGCTAGATATGAAATTTGAAAAAGATTGGGCGAGAGTTGCTGCCTATCGGGTGTGTTCAGTGGAATTGTTGACAATTCATATGCCAAATCCAAGTCGGCCACTGGCCAATGTTTTTCAATGAAATTCAGAAAAATTTGACAGCTCCCATCTAGACATCACACTGAAGCTATATATGACATTTGTAAAAGATCAGGTGAGAGATGTGACTTTAGGGCGTGCTAATGGAATTGTTCACAATTTATATGCCAAATTCAAGATGGCCACTGGCGGACATGAAATTTGGAAAAATTTGATAGCTCCCATCTGGACATTGCACGAAAGCTCCATATGATATTTGACAAGAGCTACGAAAAGCGAGGCCCACTGCCTCGACCCATAGTCATGTTCAAAGTAGCCGTAAAGGTATTGTGGACAGAAATTTATTTTTCTAAGTCGAGGGAATGAAAAAGGGCCATAATTCTGGGAAAAATTATTGGATGGAACCCATTCCTTGTGCATTTCAGTTCCCTCATGTGGGTCTATCAGCATACTAAGAAGATCCAAATCCGACTGATGGCTTTGAAATTACAATCCAAAACATTTGTACAGACAGACAGACAGACAGACAGAGGTCTTCACTAGATTGTGGGATATTCTTTTGCAAAGCGGGTCCATAAGCATACCAAGAATGAATGAAATCCAAATTGCAGTAAAATCAATGCAGAAGTCAAGAAAAATTTTCGAAGTTGAAAGAGTTAAAAAGGGCCATAAGTCTGGGAAAACTTATTGGATGGAACCCATTCCTTGTACATGTCCGTTCCCCAGGTGGGGCTATCAGCATACCACAGGAAATCCAAATCCGACTGATGGCTTTGAAATTACAATCCAAAACTTTTGTATGGACAGACGGATAGAGGTCTTCACTAGATTGTGGATATTCTTTTACAAAGTGGGTCTCTGAGCAAGACTGAATATAAGCAACCTGTCATTTGCAAAATGGGGGCCCCGGAGGGTGAACTTGCTGATGCTATCCCATACAGTGGGCCAATTTATCCTCTAGGTTCATCTTTCTGTTTTGGCTTGAGACTTTGATTCAGACTGAGGTTCACAGAGGGTAAATTTTGTGATGCTACTCTGCTGTGCAGGGTAGCATCACCAAATTCACCCTCTGGGAACCTCATTTTGCTGATGACAGTCTGCTTATTTTCAGACTTGTCTATGAGCATACCAGGAATAAATGAAATCCAACATGCAGTGAATGCAATACAGAGGTCTAGAAAAATTTCTAAGTCGAAAGAGTGAAAAAGGACCATAATTCTGTGAAGAATTATTGGATGGAACCTGTTCCTTGTGCATATCCGTTCTCCCATGTGGGTCTATCAGCATACCGAAGGAGATCCAAATGTGATTGATGGCTTTGAAATTACAATCCAACAAACAACAATTCTCCAAAAACAGACTGAGGGACAGAGAAAAAATTCTGATGAAGAAATACTGAACAGTCGGTTGGACAGAGAAAAGTTTCAAAACTAGTTTGAGCAAACCCAAATCAAACCTTGATCTCATGGAAATAAACATACATATCAAATTTGGTTTCGATTTGATGACACATACCAAACCAGAAAAATTGAAATTTTTTAAGTCAAAAAAGGCCCATAACTCTAGAAAAATAATAGGATAGATCCCGTTACTTGTGGATATTCTTTTGCAAAGCAGGTCCATGAGCATACCAAGAATAAATTAAATCCAACATGCAGTGAATGCAATACAGAGCTTGATAAACATTTTCTAAGTTGAAAGAGGGAAAAAGGGCCATAACTCTGGGAAAAATTGTTGGACGGAACACGTTCCTCATGCATATCTATTCCCCCAATGGCATGCAGGTCTATCAGCATACCAAAGGAGATCTAAATCTGACCTTTAGCTTTGAAATTACAATGCCAAATGTTTGTAGACAGACAGATGGAGGGCTTCACAAGAAACCCCCAAATCCTCCTTCGGAGGTTGGAGGCATAAGAAAGACCAGGTGAGATATGCAGCCTGTAGGGTGTGCCAATGGAATTGTTGATAATTTATATGTCAAATCCAAGATGGCCACTGGCAGCCATGTTTTTCAATGAAATTTGGAAAAATTTGATAGCTCCCATCCAGACATTGGTCCAAAGCACGTATGAAATTTGGAACTGATCGGGTGAGAGCTGCTAAAAGAATTGTGGATGGATGGATGGATGGCGGATCGCAACCCATCCCAATAGCTCATACTTGATGTTGTCAAGATAAGCTAAAAATGAAAATATATTCTATTTTTCAATTAATAGTTTGTTTTTATTGAAATCTGAAGTCAAGTGTTGAAGTTATTGCATAATGGAATTTAATGCAAAATTTAACCCTTTAATTATCCTGACGTTCAAACGTCACTGGGCATTCAGTTTCTTCTATGTTTTTCAAAATGCGACGTCAAACGTCGAAAGTACAAATAACAAGATATTTTTCACATTAGTGTTTAACTGGTTGAGGGCTAGATTATTTTTGGTGGTCTGAATTTGTTATTCAAAACTTGTTTTATTACAATTTATTGGAGAGTGCCCACAGGCACTCTCCAATAATTTGTAATAAAACAAATTTATATAAACCAGGGTTCATACAAAAATTTGCTCACAAAGTTCAAGGGTTTTTCAAGGGCTTCTTTTTTTTGTCAAGGGCTACATTTTCTATTCAGCTTGTTGTATGAGCTCTAAAAATCTAAAATTCATGTGCCATGGATCTGACTTTGGAAGTCAGGAAGTACTGGTACCCAAAGTGTGATCTGTGTTACAGTAATCTTGGTAAAACGTTCCATACTTTTTTATGTTTTTTTTTAACTTAGCGACACAAACGCAACAAACAAGTAAAAGGCGAGTACACATATATTTACAATGCCCAGGAAATAGCTTGGTATTCAGGGGTTTTTCAAGAGATTTCTGAAAGTTCAAGGGTTTCTCAAGGGCTAATTTCAAATTCCAGGGTTTTTCAAGAAAAAACTCATTTTCAAGGGTTTTTCAAGAGCTGTATGAACCCTGTAAACAAAATATTATTTGTGTTTGACTGAATATGAAATATGAACAAGGAAAGTATCCTCATTTTTTGAAAGCCCTGATAGTGGCTTCCAGCACTCAACCAGTTAAGAAGTCTTGACAGCAGGATTATATTAGTATTTTAAGCTGCGATAACATTTGGTTGAACAGTTTTCACTGAACACTATTCGAGAGAAAATAGGAATTGAGGTTAAAACTTAAAGAAAATCAAAAAATAATAACAAAACAAATGACCACAAAGTATCAACGAGCTGTTTGAATTCGTACGACATAAGACATACAAAAGTATTAAAGGGTTAACAAAGAGCAATAGCTCCCATAATTTTCAGTGAATGATGGTGGTTATCAAATTTTGGTGGTTATCAAATTTGTCCAAGATATTGTTAAATAAAGCAGCACACCCAAATTAATTAAAAGCCAATAACCATTGTTCACGTTATTGCATGAACAAACTTCCAGATGAGCGGAGGGACAGAAAACATTTAACAATATCCCTTTTCCTGGGGAGGTGGGGATAATAACAAAATCTAAATTGGCAGATTTGACAATTTGGTAAGAAAATGGTTGTAACGACAAATAAAAGGATTGTTGAGAGAGGATACTGCTATACATGGGACTGGCACGATTATGAAATTTCAGGACCAACTTTTGAAGAAGAATAATTGATTAAAGTCAACTTTAACTGGTAGAGTGCTAAATTATTTATTATTTCACATGTCTTTGCCTTGTTATAATTTATGGGAGAGTGCCAACAGGCACTCTCCCATAAATTATAACAAGGCAAATCCATTTCGAAAAAATAATTTCACTTAAAAGATAATATGACACATATCCACAGAAAATGTAGCCTTTAAGTTATGGTACCTGCACTTCAGAGTAAAGTCCAAATATGGGCTTCCAGCACTCTACCAGTTAAGGTACTCTGTGACCTCTAGAAAGAACTGCATAGAAAACAATATTTTGGGTCATTAGTTCCCTGGGTCGGACATTCTTTAAGCAAGCAGACATGCAGCACACCCACTGCTCTGCAAAGAAAATTCGGACTCCTGACTATCTCAGGCCCAAACCTGAGCCTAGACTGAGGTGTTCAGGAGTCTAATAATAGCTGCATTCAGATTTAAGAAAGCAATTGCACTCCTTGGAAAACTGAGAAGGGCAATTATTTGTACTCCCATATTTTCTAGAATGCCAGACCTGGTGCTGTGTGTGGTATCTTTATACTTCTTTCCCACATCAATTACAATATATTTTGATATTCTGCAGCCTCTTACATCTCTTTCGAGCATGATGGGGAGGACAGTAATAAATAATAATTCATCAGAAAAGAGGTGATGAAAACCTATAATTGTCGACTTTGAAATTGTAGTTGATTATAGGCATTTTCAACAATTAGTCGACTCTTGATTAAACACGGCAGGCCTTATTATACACAAATGTGCCCTTCGGAAGGGATGTGACCAGTTGGCAAAATAAGCATCTCACATTGAACAATAAAATAATTTATTTATTTATTAATGTTTAAGGTCATATAGTTTTGCACAATGGCTAATCATGACCCACAACATGAGTATCAACTCAAGACCAGGGGTGAGCGTTAATAAGCCAAGTTGCCCATTTTAGAGAGGGTTTGCACCTCCCAAGCACTGGTGACTGGGTCCTATTTTACCAGTAAAACAGAGCCTTTTTACCGCAGTGTACAGGCACTGCTTCACTTCCCGGGGTTCCCACGGGGAGAACAATAAAAGAGAGAACACAAGTGTTACATTTATCACATCACTGACTTTAATAATAACAGAGACCAACAACATCAATTATTATCTACAAATAAAATCATTCACAAATAACCTGGAAGATATCATCCTTAAATTTCATTGCCATTTCTGTACTCCTTTCTTATCTATATACTCACTCAATCATACTTACATATACCTTTACACAATATTTTTATATCTGAACACATTGCCAAACATGACTAGCTGATGATGCTTGCACAAAAAAATCTCTTCAATAACTGCAGGATTCCTGTAGGCAAGGATTGATAAAATTCAAGGCCGTTTCACAACATATTTCAGAACTTTTCAAGGCCATACAATTGTCAAATTCAAGGATTTTTAAGGCCTGCCTTAACCCTTTACCTAACGAATCACCCACATCTGCCCCCGTAACATGCAAATTGAGCAGTTGCAAATATTAAATTTTTAAAAATATTTCAACAAAACCATATCATGTGACCCCTCATTGGAACGAGCTCATTGAACTTGTTCCAATGAGGGGGTCACATGATATGGTTTTGTTGAAATTTTTCGAAAAATTTAAAAAAATTATATTTAAAATAATAAATTTTGAAATCGTCTGCGTTGGGTAAAGGTCACTTTCAGAATCTTTAGCCACATCATAACATGGGTTGAAGTAAAGTTCAACCAATTGTTTATACCTATGGTGCTCACTTTAGAGGACTTCCAGCCCAGGTTCCAGGTCCTATGTTATCAGTAAAGTCGAACTGGTTTAATGCACTTCCCCGAGTTCCCATAGGGGACAGTGAAAAAAGAAAATGTTTTAATTCAAGAATTGTTTTTGCAAGTGTCATCAGCTATTCATATAAGGTGAAGAGTTAATTAAGGCCCCACAGAGTAGATCTTCTGTTTCTCAGGCCACTTTTTGTAAAATTGAATGTGGGTGGGCAGTTTTTTATTTTTGTAATTATTTCTTTGCCATCAAAAGTTCATGTTCTTGATTTGTTTTATGTTTTCGGACTCATAATCTACAGAATAGCATAGGTGGTGGTGTATTTCATCCCTTGAGTGCAAGAAGGCTTTGCAATGCTAAAAGCATTGCAAAGCCTTCTTGCACTCAAGGGACAAATTTATAAAATTTATTAACTTGGGTAAAATATCAGACATAAACCATTTCATTTTTATTTTTTTTATGTTTGCATTTGTTATAAAATTAAAAAGAGAGCATGCAGCAGCCAAAAGGACCAAGCAGGAGGGCCTGAGTAACAGCTTTTTACCTTTTTTAGGCCTTAGGGTTTTTTAACAGTCTTGGACTTCTTACTGGATCAGGTTTTTATGGTGTTAAATCAAATCTGTCCCTTCTAATGATTGGATAATGTCTGAGAAGTACAGAAATTGAATTCTTTTTCCTCCAATAGATATGAAGACCATGAATGTGCGAGCTTCTTGAGCAAGCAATCCATGGGGGAGTTACTTTATGTGTTCAGCTATACAATCAAAACATTCAACATTCTTGCTAGCCTGCAAAATGTCACTCACTATAAAAATCATTTATCTTTCAAATAAAATATTCTGTGAAACTAAATTTTCCACTAACGATTTTCCACTAACAATGAAAAATACATAAATAAAATAAAAGTGAATGCAGCAAAATTAAAGCAATATAAATACTGGATGAATGATCCGATTATAATTCACCTAAGAGAGAAATAGAAAATTCAAAATGACTCAAACTTTCCTGAAGGAATTTCTAGAGAATGTTGACCTCTTGCACACCGGTGTCGAAATATAAAAATTTCATGTGGCAGATTTTTGCCGTAAAGAAATTAGGAATTTAACCAATTCAATCTTCTTTGACGGAGCTCAATAATGAGCTCTGTCAAACAAGATTGAATTGGTTAAAATCTGAGTTGCATTGTGGTAAAGATTTGTATTTTGAAACTCTTGATATTTTGTCATCAGTGTTCAACAGGTTATATTAAGTCATGGCTATCCTCAAAGAAGACAAGGCACCATTCTCACAAAAATTTACCCCTTACATTTTTTGTTAATATATTTCATTTAAATAATTCATGTGAACAATTGATCTGGACACAAAATATTGCATATTTTCTTCAAAAGATTTTAATTAACATCCCTATAAACAGAAATGTCAGTCAAACGACTGAAACATCATCTGACCTGTATTTGGTAGTCCATTACCTAACAGGCAAAACTGACCAATGCTATTCACAAAAATAGTCATTCAAATTTTATTGTTTTTTGCCTCAAAAACACAGCTTTTGATCACGCATTGGAACAAGCATATCTTTTTGACAGAAAAAATTCAAATTCTTAATCATTCAGGAAATTTTTGAAAAAGTCATCTATTATTCATGCTTAACTGGTAGAGTGCTGGAAGCCCATATTTGGGCTTTATTTTGAAGTGCCGGTACTGCAATTTAAAGGCTTCGTATTCTGTGGATGTGCTTCATATTATCTTTGAAGTGATATTATTTTATCTGTTAGGATTTTCCTTGTTACAATTTATGGGAGAGTGCCTATAGGCACTCTCCCATAAATTGTAACAAGGCAAAGATACATAAAGACATTTTTCAGGACCAAAAATAACTTAGCACTTTACCAGTTAAGGGTTGAAAGTTTGTGTCTTGTGATCTGTGTATCAAATTTTTTTTGTTTCAAATTTACACGTTCAAAAAACCCCCATCATGCACTACAGTACCAGATAAAATGAGATGCATGATGATAAGAAAATTTCTTTTCATTTTTCCCTTGGTTGATAATTTAACATTATTTAGCTGATCTTAATTGAAACAGCTGGACACTTAAGGTTTCACCTCTTTTCTACAGTACTACACAAATGAAAATATTTTTTGGCAGAATATGTGGAATTTTAGTCTAATGACCCAATAAGTGCTGTGATCTTTAAGTTTCAGCACTCTCTACCAACAGACAGGGAGTGCGGTGCCTCATTGGTTAGAGCATTGGACTTTAAACCAAAAGGGTGACAGTTTGACCCTGACAAGCAGTAACTGTACTGTGTCCTTGGGCAAGACAATCCTAACTGATCATGTGGGGATGCTGTGTGCTAAGGTGTGCTGCACATTGATCAACCACTTGTCTTCAATCACTGCTAATTCTGTTTGTACAGGTGGCTCAGTGGTAGACTGTTGGACTTCTATGCAAGAGGTCCCGAGTTCGATCCCCGACCAGGACGACCCGCGTTGTGTCTTTGGGCCAGGCACTTTATCCCGGTTGCCTACATGGGGGCACGATGACACTGTGCACTAAGGCATACTGCACGCGATGGTGCATATGTCTTCAACCGCTGTAACCCTGCTAGAGCAGAGCTTGAACAGTTAGAATGTTGAGGAGCTGACAGTTGCTTGTCGTTGCTCAGTGGTTCTCTCCAGGTACTCCAGCTTCCTCCACCCGTAAAACTGTCACGGTCACGATTAGCCATTGTGCACAAGTATGTGACCATAAACCCCAATAAATAATAATAAATAATCTGTTTGTACAGAGTTAATACGTTGGAGAGTCTGACAGTTGCCTGCTACGCCTTGGTGGTTCTGTCAAGGTTCTCTGGTTTCCTCCTTTCCTAAACTGTCTGGAACAATGTAACCCGGGCCTGGCCTCGCATTCTTTAGGAGTGCAGGAGTGCTGCACGCCTACTGCACGCCTAGAAAAAATTGAGGAGGGCAATTTTTTGCACCCCTTGACTTTCTGGAATCCCAGACCTGATTGGGACTGCTTTTAAAATCTGTTATCATTTCGTCCCCTGAGTTCCAATGTGTTCTCTGTGCCTACTGGCACAGAGGACACATTGGAACTCATGGGACGATTTGTCAATGTTGCACTGATTCGCAATAATTCATGACCCATTCTGTGTCGTATTTCAATACATTCTGAGTGTAGAAGACAATCACAGAAGAACTGAATGGAACATTTTGAATAATGAGACGTGTGTGCCAATTTGTCCACTATGTAGCTGAATGTAGTACAATTTGTCAGTCACAATAGTAATACCTTGAAGTGAATATAACCAAAATAGCATACAAGTTTTTTAAGTTTTTACATTGAAAATTTCAGGTGCAATTGCACTCCCAAGCAATCTGAGGAGGGCAACAGTTTTGCACTCCTTGATTTTCTAGATTGCCAGGCCTGCCAGGCTGTTAAAAGTGTTAACTGTTGGAGTGCTAGAAACCACTATCAGGGTTCCATTGAAAAGTACTAGAAGCCACTTTAGGGGCTTTGCACTGGATGCATTAGCTTCTTCATTTGCTCAGCAGTAAAAGAAAATGAAAGTTTCAATGACACTGTAGCTTAACTTGACTATGTGTAGTGTTTGTTGAAAAGGATAATGTTCCAATGTTTATGAAATTTATTTATTTATTGTTGTTTAGGGTCACATACTTCTGCATAATGGCTAATCATGACCACAACATGGAGATAAAGTCAAAGTCAGTGAATCGTTTATACCCCATGTTGCCTATTTTAGAGGACTCGCACCCCAAGCATTAGTGACTGGGTCCTATTTTACCAGTGAAACGGAGCTTGTTTACCACAGTAAACAAGCACTGCTTCACTTCCCGGGGTTCCCACGGGGGCAATGTTTATGAAAGGATTATGAAATAAGACAAGAATTGTGATAATCGAGACAATGTTAATTTCCGTTCCCTACATGATATGTTTTCAATAAGAATAATTTGAAAGTACACTGTACTAAAGAATTAAGACCTGGGTTGATGTGGCCCTAACAGTTAACGATGTCAAGCAAAGTTAGGAAGTTAGAGTAAAATCATTCCAAAATGAGTCATCTTATCAAGTTACAATGAAATCCCTTCATAAATATAACTTGTAGACTTTGCTAAAGGAATCTAGTTCACAGGATGCTTCGGCGGTCACAGTTGATCGATCATGACCAAAATAGGAGACTCTCATCTAGATATCATACCCAGTTATCCTACCCAGTTACAAGGAAATCCCTTCATAAAAACACCTTTAAGCAGTGCTAAAGGAATCTAGATCAAGTGCTCAGGCTGCGGTAACGGCTGATCAATCGTGACCAAAATATGACAGTCTCATCTAGACATCATACCAAGTTCTCCTTCCAAGTTACAATGAAATTACTTCATAAATATGAACAGTAGACTGTGCTAAACAAATCTAGGTCACATGCCTGGTTGACTAATCATGGCCAAAATAGGATGTTCTCATCTGGACATTATACGGTGTCATCTTACCAATATACAATAAAATCCCTTCATAAATATGACCTGTAGACTGTGCTAAAGGTTTTGGGGCTTAAGGCCTGCATAGCCATCATGGTTGACCAATCGCGACCAAATGGGGATGTTCACGTCTAGACATGACCTCGAACCTGCATATGAAATTTCATGATGTGAGAATACAAGAGCAAAAGCCAACACTTTCCTCACTTATATTTCTTATTCAGCTAAACACAAATAATATTTTGTTTATATAAATCTGTTTTATTACAAATTATTGGAGAGTGCATGTGGGCACGCTTGAATATTTTGTAATAAAACAAGTTTTGAATAACAAATTCCGACCACCAAAAATAATCTAGCCCTCAACAAGATAATCACTACTGTGAAAAATATGTTGTTATTTGTACCTTCCGACGTTTGACGTCGCATTTTGAAAAACGTTGAAGAAAGTTCAAGAAACTGAATTCCCAGTGACCTTTGAACGTCAGGATAATTAAAGTCTCAAAGGGTTAAAGTGCTCGTTTGCCTCATTAACTCTCTGATGAGGCCAGAATACTGATCAAACTCTATTTTACAATGGTGGCCGATTGGCTCCAGAAGAAGGAGTGGATCATTACTAAAACAACTGCAGAGTGGAGTTTCAACCCGAACAAACTGATTGTCTAGAAAAAAAAAAAGATTAAACTTCAACAAGCAAAGTTTCAGGCCACAGACCTTCAGGTTGAACCTGCAGGTTTATTGGCTGAAACATATTGTCCTCTGCGTTACTCTGGTGTTTAGTGACAATCTACTCTCAATCGTAAGTACTGTAGCATTAAGTACATTAAGAGTGGACTAATTAGCGTGCTTTCATTTTAAACAATCTTAGAAAACCAACATTATTTATTTATTTAATGGTGTTTAAGGTCACATACTTATGCACAATGGCTAATCATGACAGTTTTATGGGTGGAGGAAGCCGGAGTACCTGGAGAGAACCACTGATGATCGACGAGCAACTGTCAGCTCAACATTCTAGCTCTGTTCAAGCTCCGCTCAAACAGGGTTACAGCAGTTGAAGACATGTGCACCATCGATGTGCAGTACGCTTTAGTACACGGCGTCATCGTGCCCCCATGTAGGCAACCAGGATAAAGTGACTTGCCCAAGAACACAATGCGGGTCGTCCTGGACGGGGATCAAACTTGGGACCTCTAGCATGAAGTCCAGCAGTCTACCACTGAGCCAAAGTGCTCTCGAAAACCAACATTAGAAAGGCCCTCATATAAACTTTCCAATAATGGGGTCAGAAATTGTGTTACTGCTATCATAAAAACTAGAGGGCTGCCACATCCACGGGGCAGCTGATCCCCCCGAAAAAAGTGTGGTCATCATCCAGAAACTTAAAAGTACATTGCACCACATATCAAGTTTGGTTACAATCAAACTATCTTGAGGGAAGTTACCATCCGGAAACCAAAAATCATAAGATTTTCTAAATTAAAAAGGGGCATAACTCTGGTAATATTAATCAGGATGAACCCGGATTCGAACTTGACCTGTATTTTTATATGTTTAAGCCACATATCAAGTTTGGTTACAATCAAACTATTTCAAGGGAAGTTATCATCCGGAAACGAAATGTAAACGGACAGACGGACGGACGGACGGACGGATGGACAAAAAAAAACGCGTGACGACTATATCCCCCGAAATTTTTTTTCGGGGGGATAATAAAACAGCCAAAAAGGGTTTCCGGAAAGTTGTAACAATTTTTCTGAGAGAAAAACACTGTTTCAGTTGAGAACCGAATAATTTTGAAAACGTGCTTTTATGGGCTAAATAAACATTACTGTATTTACTCTATGTATTGGGACACTCTATGATTTGGGACACACATTTTTTCCAGTAAACTATATTTTTTTTATGCTCTAAAGTTTGGGACATTCAGGAGATTTGTTTCCAGTTGACCCGTCGCTAGTATTCTTGAGTAACTAAAAATTTTCATTTTTTGCTTCCAAAACATAGCTTATGATCCCTCATTGGAACGAGCGCAATGCGCTCGTTCCAATAAGGGATCATAAGCTATGTTTTGGAAGCAAAAAATGAAAATATAAAAAAAATTGGACGGCGATTTTTGTATATAGTGATGGAAAATGAATCACACACAACTTTATTCAGCATCAAATCAATACCAGGCTGTGTTCTTTTCCCATTTTCTTAGAATTGGGACACCTGTGAAAATAATTATTTTTAGCTGTCCCAATACATAGAGTAAATACGGTAACTTTTTCTCACTTTTCTCTCTTTAGTTATTGCATTTTTCATGTACCTGGCATTGTTCATTTCTTTTTTGACACTCAAAATCAGAATATCTATTTATTGTTGTACGAGGTCTAGAACTTTTATGTGCACTCCACTGTACAAGTCAAGAATGGAATGATGATAACTCTGCTCAGGGAGGTTTACATGCTTTAATTCAGAATGATATTCCAGTATATAAACTGCTCAATGAAAAAACCTGGTTATTATTCTGATATTTCTGCACATGCTCATTATATGAGGCAGTCATGACTAGATTTGATGAAAATTCATGAAAATGTAACCTGAAAAATCATTGGTTAAAAAATTATCATAATTTATAAGAGAATATTTATTTAACCCTTAAGGGCCTAATTCCGACTGATCACATTTTTTCAAAAGAACAGGTGCCCCTAGATGAACGCTTTAGTTAACTGGTAAAGTGCTAAGTTATTTTTGGTCCTGGAAATTTCTTTGTGCATCTTTGCCTTGTTACAATTTATGGGAGAGTGCCTATAGGCACTCTCCCATAAATTGTGACAGGGCAAATCCTAACAGATAAAATAATATCACTTCAAAGATAACATGAAGCACATCCACAGAATATGAAGCCTTTAAATTGCAATACCGGCACTTCAGAATAAAGCCCAAAAATGGGCTTCCAGCACTCTACCAGTTAACTCACAAGTTACATTCTAAGCACCTTAAGTAGTTGTTTTTAGGAAAGTCTTGGCTGCCAATATAGGCAGCCAAGTTTTGCCAAAAAACAGCAGCAAAGTCACAGGATGTAATAATCACATTTCTATAGCACTCTATCTCCACTGAAATATGTAGGCTCAAAGTGCTTAAAAAATTAAATTACGATGGCAAATGGTACTTATTCTCCTAAGTTCTAGATAGAAAGTATGACAAAATGTCCAATTTGCTCATTCATTGTTAAGCAGGAGTCAATGTGGACCACAAGATTCCTAACGCAGTTCTTGAAAGGGATGACTGAATTACCAACTGACAAGTGATGGTTTTGGAGTAGGGTGACTTTTGAGTGTGTGCCGACCAACAGTGACTGCCGGGAAGAAAATGCAGGCAAGTGGATGATCACTCTCCTCATTTTTATTTTGCGAGAGTGAAAAATTCAGGAGAGTGATTTTAACCCCTTGCCTATGATTACAGACCAAACAGACCAGCACTATATATGAAAATGGCAATGCAATTTTTTTCAGTTTTGCTATAAAGCATAGCTTATGACCCCTCATTGAAACAAGCTCAGTGAGCTCATTCCAATTAGGTGTCATTTGATGTGTTTTAAACAAAAAAAGAAAGACTTTAGTTATGCGATGTAATGTTCTTTCAAGTATCGTCTCTTAGTTGGGTCAGGAAACGGTTGACATAATTTTTATACACATCATGAAAGCGAGTGATTAATTGCTCCCCTAGTGAAACGTTTAGGAGAGTGATGCTGAATGAGAGTGATCACTCTCCTTTCCCGTCAGTCCCTGGACCAATGTGGCTTCTGTCTTATCGTTGTTTAATTTCAATCTATTTCTAATCATCCATACAGACAGTCAAAATGTAGCAAAAATATGTAAAAGTCTCTAGGTCCCTAGGGGTTAACAGTGCCCAAATTATACTTAATTTAGTGGCAAGAGATTTCCTATCCCGGCAGGAATACCCACCAGCAGAGTACAAAGAGTTAATGACATTCACCGTTTACACAAGAAATGAACCCAAGGGTGAATCACAGGTATTTAAAACCTTTCCTTAATGAATCGGCCAAATCTGTCAATGTTATTCACAAATTGAGCAGTTGGAAACAAAATTTAACCACGCCCACAAGCACCACGCCAACAGGCACTCTCCATTAATTTGTAATAGAACAAATTTGTATAAACAAACTATTATTTACGTTTTATTGATCACGAAACATAGGCAAGGAAGATGTTACTTTTACACTGGGACCCTCATTTTTTGAAAGGCCTAATTGTGGCTTTTTGCACTCAACCAGTTAAAAAACTCCTTATTATTTCTTATCTCTGTTTTAGTTCTTCTATATTGATTTTGTGTTGATTTTGTGTTGTGTGATCGCTGTTACTTAAAAAATCGCGACATCGACGCCGTAGCTGCGACGGGTGGTGCAATCTCACAAAATTCTAAGTCAATCAAGGGCCATAACTCCAAGAAAAATATTTGGAACAACACATGCATTGAACAGTGGCTAGACATCAATAAGATAAACTTTCATGCCAAATATAAAGTCATTCCATCACGTATTTCAAAAGTTATTGAGTTTTGAAACTCGTGGTCACAGATAGACCAACAGACAGACAGACTGACAGACAGACCGACATTGCCCCTTATAGAGCTGCTAGTCGCAGCTAAAAAACCATCAGCGAACTCAACATGGAAGCTCTAGTATTTAATT
Organism: Pictodentalium vernedei; assembly: GCA_031216915.1. Lineage (NCBI taxonomy): Eukaryota > Metazoa > Mollusca > Scaphopoda > Dentaliida > Dentaliidae > Pictodentalium > Pictodentalium vernedei. Next base: position 425,086,150 of record CM062289.1, on the reverse strand, counting down.
TTAGGCTCTCACTACTGGATTTTAGGCATCGGTGACCCTTCCAATAAAAAAAATAAAAATAAAAACCGCCCTCCCTCATTCGTTTAAAAAAAAAATGCCTGAGAATCAATTATTTAATTTTGTTTGGCCCAATTTCAATCAGATTGTGACTGGGTCGCGATTGGGTCAAATTTTTTTTTTTTTCTCCTCTCAGCACAGCAGTGTAGAATCTCACCTATCAGAAGGGGAAAAGAGATGCAAAAACATTGAATCTGAGATGTTATTTTCATTTAACCCTTTACCTAACATGAAAAGCAGACGACACTTGCAAAAATAATTCTTGAATAACTAATTTTTTTCATTTTTTGTCTCAAAAACATAGGTTATGACCCCTCGTTGGAACGAGCTCGACAAGCTCGTTCCAACAAGGGGTCATAACCTATGTTTTTGAGACAAAAAATGAAAAAATAATGAAAATTAATTGGCGATTTTTGAGAATAGCGCTGGCCGGTTTTGGCCGTTACGTTGGGTAAAGGGTTAATTTATTTTCATTTGTTTTTCCTCCACCAAAACAAATCGTTTTCCCACACCCAGCTGACAAAAATGGTATTCAACTCCCATAATCGTATTATTTTTTTTGGACATATTTTGAAAGTAACCACAGAATCAATTATAAAGGATTGTTTTGGGAAAAACAAATAAGGAGAAAATAAAATAAAAACAAAAGTTCACTGCTCAGATTTGAGTATGATTTTCTCCTCTCGTGGGCCGCATGGGTTATTTCATGAGGCATCTTTCCTTTGCACGCCCCACTCGAGGATAAAAATCTTACTCAAATCTGAGCGGTGAACTATTGTCTATTTATTTTTCACGCTTTGGTATTGATTTTGGAATATTTTATTTATGAAATCACAACCCATGGATGTTTTAGTGTGTCTTGACCCAACTGAGAAAAATACCACTTTTGTGAACACTGTACAGCAAGTCACAAATGTATGCTATTTAGAACAGAAGCACACACCGAAAAAGTGATAAATTTACAAATAAGTACAATTTTTAGTTAAGCATAAAAGTAAAGTTGTGAGAAATCTTTTATTTACAAAAATAAAGCATTCCAAAAAACAGATATAGTAACCTGGGTGGATTTGAATACGGCGACACCATGTCAGCCTCCTTTAGAGACCAACAAGTGAAGTGGAATCTGGTTTCATCTGGCTATCAGATTATACTAGCAAAAATCATACCATTTCAGTTATAGATATATTAATAAATTCATTTATGGTTCTAAAGTAGATCTTCTGTTTCTCAGGCCATTTTTTGTAAAATTGCATGTGGGCTGGCAGTTTTTTATTTTATTTTTTATTTTGTAATTATTTCTTTGTCATCAAAAATTCATCTTCTTGGTTTGTTCTATGTTTTAGGGCTCATAATATACAGAATAGCATGGGTGGTGGTGTATTTCATCCCTTGAGTGCAAGAAGGCTTTGCAATGCTAAAGCATTGCAAAGCCTTGTTGCACTTAAAGGACAAATTTATCAATTTTATTAACTTGGATAAAATATCAGACATAAACCATTCAATTTTTTTCTAAGTTTGCATTGGTTATAAAAAGAGAGCATACATCAGCCACAGATTTTTTACTTTTTTTAAGCCAAAGAGATAAAAATACATACCACACAAAGCCTGTAGAATATGTGGAATATCCTATGTTGGTAAAGAGTTCTACTTGTTGTAAGTAAGCCATGAAGAGATGAGTTAAAGCATAATTAGATATTTTATGACCAAATATTTTTATGGGCCTGAGAAACACATTTTTAACTTTTTTAGGCCTAATAGCAATTTTTTGAGGAATCAAAGTTGTCAGAATTAATAACCAAGGTTTCTTTTTTAGGCCTACAGTGTAAACATAACCTTACCTACATGTAGGCTCGGAGCTGTGGAGTGTACAGAATGTCGATGGTGCACTTGCCTTCAACCACTGTACACTCTCCTTGTGCAGAGTAATTTGGAGAGTCGGACAGTTGCTCGCTGCTGCACGGTGGTTCTCTCTCAGTACAATGGCTTACACCACATGTAAAACAGGATGTGAACCTAACTTTTGAAAGTGTCATTAAACCCTGTTAAAACCACAAATATGTGGACTTCAAGTCTCCAACTGGGAGATGACCAACATAAGCTCCTAGCTTTCTGTCAGATCCCCCATTACATCTAAAATGGTCTTTTGTAAATATATGTTATATTTTTGATGTTCACTATACATATTGTTACTTTTCTTGGTATTCAGTCCTGTAACATACAGCTTACTTATTGAATAAATATTGTTTAACCCTTTGAGACTTTAATTATCCTGACGTTCAAACGTCACTGAGAATTCAGTTTCTTCACCATTTTTCAAAATGGGACGTCAAACGTCGGAAAGTAAAAATAACAAGAAATTTTTCACATTAGTGATTAAGAGGTCTTGACAGCAGGATTATATTAGAATTTTAAGCTGCGATAACATTTGGCTCAAAGGTTGTCACTGAGCACAATTCGGAAGAAAATAGGAATTGAGGTTAAAACTTTAAAAAATCGAAAAATAATAACAAAACAAATGACCACAAAGTGTCAACACGCTGTTTGATTTCGTACGTCATAAGAAGTACAAAAGTATCAAAGGGTTAAACTAAGTCTCCAACTGTTAACATCATCTAATGTAATGCTAAATGGTGATAGAATAAATATATTTGTGTTCCCAGTCATTCTGTTAATACTCTGCACAATGATGTCAAAATATCAATATTTCAAGCGCAATATTTTCCCATAATGCAACTAGGAATTTTACCAATTAAAACTTGGCTGACAAGAGCTCAATGAGCCCTGCCAAACAAGACTAAATTGGTTAAATTCCCAGTTTCCTTATCACAAAAATTAACAGCTTCAAATTTTGACATCAGTGTGAAGAGGGTTAGTTAGTCACAATTATCATCAATATGATGAGTACTATTTATTGCAAAGGCCCCACAAAGTAGATATTCTGTTTCTCGGGCCATTTTTTGTAATATTGCTTGTGGGGAGAAGTTTTTGTAATTACAGTACAGACGCCATGGACTGGTCACTTTTCATGCGTAGGCAATGTTTCCATGGATGCAATAATATTAGATTCCGACCACTAATTACAGGACTAATCATCAAAAATTTAATTAATGAAGCACCGGGTACAACCCGGTGCTTCATTAATTAAAATTTTGTTAATGATGATTCTTACTACCTGGTAAACAGATGCGTGGACATAACTGCCCATGTGTGGATTACAACCAATCCACGGCCACTGTACTGTATTTCTTTGCCATCAAAAGTTCATATTCTTAATTCATTTTATGTTTTAGATTTATTTCGTCCCTTGAGTGCAAGAAGGCTTTGCAATGCTAGAGCATTGCAAAGCCTTGTTGCACCCAAGAGACAAATTTGTCAATTTTATTAACTTGGGTAAAATATCAAACTTAAACCATTTAATTCTTATTTTTTTATGTTTGCACTGATTATAAAAAGAGAGCATGCAGCAGCCAAAAGAAACATACAGAAGGGCCTGAGAAACATATTTTTAACTTTTTTAGGCCCAATGATAATTATTTGAAGAGTGAAATAGTATACTTCAATGGAGAACAAGGTCTAAAATGTCTTTTTACAGTAACATGAAGTCATTTCACGTCAGGTGGATTTGGCAATTTTGTTGAGTGAAAAAGTTGAAAAGCTTTTCATTCGACTGCATCTATCCAATTTACATATTTAAAAGTGCAACAGACCAGGCCTTCAGATTGGTCCGAATTCATGGTGCTTCAAAATGTCTCCAAAATATGGTGATGTCCTCAAATTATGAGAGTTCTTCAGTGGAAATGATCAACAAAAATCAAGGACATGTGTGATATATACAATATACACCTGGGAGATATAATTTCTTATCAAATGCAAATGATGACTCATAATGTAATTTGACAACAAATTGATGTTTAATAAATATTTTATTGGGATCTGGTTACCGCAGTCTCTAACTTCTTAATAAAGTCATGTTGGTATTTGGACCCTAAAACAAGCCAGGAAATAAGCAGACTGTCATCTGCAGAACTACGTCCCCAGAGGGTGAATTTAGTGATGCTACCCTGCAAAGCAGGGTAGCATTACTAAATTTACCCCCTGAGAACCTCAGTCTGAATCAGTGTCTCAGGCCTAAACAGAAAGAGGTACTCAGAGGATAGATTAGGGGATTCCAGCCCACTTTTATGGGATAGCATCAACAAATTTACCCTCTGGGGACCTCATTCTGCAAATGACAGATTGTTTATTTCCAGGCTTGCCAAAAAACCTGAATTTATCAACCTAAGTGATTCCAAACTCACCCATAACGATTTTCAGACCTACAGTGTGGGATTTCAAAGTCCAGAGTTCTACAGACCTATTTTTGAAAAGGGTCCAGGTCCCTTCCAATTGGAAAATTTTGTGATGTAATGTTCAGCATTGGGAAATGTTTCTTTTGTTTGTGAAATGAAAAGTAAACTGCATACTTTATAAACTGTTAACTCTACTTGAACTGTCAATACAAGGGCACAGTAGGATTCACAGGTTTTGTCTGCAAATCAAGGGAGAATACTCTAGAACATTTAGCACATGGATTCTCCAATAGACAACATACAGTACGGCTGCCGTGGATTGGTTACTTTCCACGGTTGGGCAATATTTCCATGGACACAATAATATTACATTCCAAAACACTAATTATAGGAATAATCATCAAAAATTTAATTAATGAAGCACCGGGTAAACGCTGACATGGACATCACTGCCCACACATGGATTACGGCCATTCCACTGCAGCTGTACTGTATGATTCATTAAGGTATAAAAAAAACAAGTCATCATAGCATTTGTTTGTTGCATTTTTTTGGGACTTGTGTCACTTTGTTTTGATTTTATCACTCAACCTTCCGATATGGATTCACAGGATGCAAATTATGAGAAATTCACCAACAAATAGTCAAAAATTAGTTACGTATTATTATCAAAACAGTAGTTTGACACTTCGCTAATTTGCATGCTATTGGCAGTATTAGAGTATATGGAAAGTTTGAAGGTGTGTTTTTGAATGACTCTTGACACTTCGCTAGTATGCATATTTTTGGCACTGTTGGAATGTGAGGAAATTTTGTATGCATGTTTTATGCATAATTCTTGAAAGATGACTGATGAAGTTACACAAGTGTTGAAAATAGCGTGCATGTGTAATGGACTTTCCTTTTGTTTCTGTGATTAACACACCCCCTTTTGGCATGTGGTCACCCCTTGTCCATATCAAAAAGAATAATGACTTAGAACTGACTCTGGAAACCTGGGCAGATTGGGAATTTAGGGTCTGAAATTGGGAAGAACCTCTGTCTATTTCACCCTGGGTAGTGTTCAACCGATTACCAAAAATGGTTGCAGACCGATTACCGGTTATTTGAGCACACAATCGGCTGATTCTGATGCCGATCCCGATTGTAATACCATGCACTACTAGACAAGTCGAGGCTCGAAAGAACTACATTAAACTAAACATTTTTCTTTATTGACTGGAGTCGTAGTAAAATTACCAGACCCGCACACCTGGGCGGTAAACGTGGCTCTGTGAGAGCCACGTTTACCGCCCAAGTGTGCGCAACTGGTAATTTTACTGCGACCTGAGTCAATGGAGTACAATCTTCACTTTCATGGTAGGAACTGGCGATTGCCGCAAGTACGTTCATTTGTGAGCTTCACTTGTCGTTTAACTTGTGTATCCCATAAAAGGGGCGTCTGGAGAGATTAAGCATACACGCTGTGGTTCTTTCTCAACTTTATTGAATGGTATCATTGGCATCATTTTACATTAGCAGTTGAACAACATAATAAAATGCGATTAATGAATCATTGCAAAATGCTTGGCAACAATCGGTTGAACTGATGTTTCAGGAGCCGTTGCTGTTGTCATCCGATTGCCTACAATCGGCCGATTGTGGTGACTGGTTCCGATCATCGGTTGAACACTAACCCTGGGAAAGCAGGGCGAATATCATGTCTCTAGACACCCACATCGAACGCTGAAGTCATTCCTATTACTTAAAGGATCGTGAGTGTAATGAAAATTACAGTACACTCGCCATGGATTGGTCGTAATCCACGTGTGGGCAGTGATGCCTATGCAAGCATTTACCAGGTAATAAAAGTCACCATCAGCAAAATTTTAATTAATGAAGCACTGGGTTGTACCCGGTGCTTCATTAATTAAATTTTTGATAATTATCCTTATAATTAGTGTTTCTAATCTAATATTATTACGTCCGTGGAAATATTGCCCACCTGTGGAAAGTGACCAGTCCATGGTGGCTGTACGTTAGGTGAATTTGGAGGGATGGTCAGTACTGTGCCCAGAAATTCACTCAATCTCAATGTTCCCAAATTCTCCAATTTAAAGGCCAAGTCAGACCATTTACTAGTAACTCAACAATGTTTCTGTGAAATGGTGTAAGGCTTATTGTATTTTCCATTGTTCAGGCAAATTCTTGTCAACAACCTTTGTAAGAAATGACTTCATGAATTGGAAAAAACAAGCAAATTCTTTAGCACCTTCAAATGGTGAACACTTAATTATAATGGCAGTCTCTGATCCTTCATGCATAGGATCTAACACACATTCAAAACCCATCAACACTTTTGATGACCACCCATCACGCTGGACTATTTTTTGTGATATTTCTTTCTCCCTTTCAAGACCTTCTGAATTAGGACTTAGAGTATCCTTATTTATATTTTTACGCCCTGACCATGTTCTGCAGTAACCATAGCAGAGAAGATCAAGACTTTGAGTTTTTTGACTGTCTGATGAATTAGCAACACTGTTATTACTGGTTATCACTGATTCTCCATCTTCTCCACGACTTTTCTTTCTTGCTTGCACATCAGCCTCTGGAAGGGGTCGTTTTCTGTCTTCGCATCTCAACATTTCCTGCGTTACGGAACCTGGACGATACTTGTATTTCAACAATAAAACATTTTCCAATATATCTGGAATGGATGCCATAACTCGCCGACACCACTCTTCCCTATGGTCACCTTGCTTACTCAAAACCTGTAGAACATCTCTTGGAAGTTGCAGTGTTCGTAGAAGTAATGGGAATGAGTATGGTCCTTCTGCAGCATCAAGTTTCACATGTGTGGTTTCAAATCTTGTTGTTAGGCTTACATCAAGCCCCATTGGTATTTCATCAGAAAATAAATAAACCAGACCAACAGAATCGGGTGACCAGGGAGCTGCTACATCCCATTTCGATGATTTTTGTGCAGCAATTTTTAATTCATCAACAAATCTCTGTTTAATATTTTCATTAACGCTAGCAGTTATATTGTGGTCCAACACAAAGGGATCTTGAACTGTCAAGTGGCTTACCTAAAACAAAAATCTTAATATCAGAAGTTTGAAGATTGAGATTTTCTTTAACCCTCTTAGGGCTGCACGATATTCTAAACTGAATACAGGTATCGATATTCAAAAAAATACCGCTGTATACTGGTATATTGAAAGACTGTTCAGATATCTGGAACAAACGCACCACAACTGGGACATGAGCCACCACAGAGGAACTAATTAGCATGCCTTGATGATGCAGTTCGAATAACCCTTTACCCAACACAGACGATATCGAAATTTATTATTTTAAATATTTTATCGAATTTTTCCAAAAATTTCAACAAAACAATATCATGTGACCCCTCATGGGAATGATGAGCATGTTCCAATGAGGGGGTCATATGATTTGGTTTTGTTGAATTTTTTTAAAAAAATTTTTTTCCATTACTAAATTCGCATACTCAATACATCTTGAAAATTAAATTGTGGGTAAATAAATAATGACGATAAACCAATATCTTTGTAGTTACGCTGGTATTCAATCGATACTGGTTTAGTGTTCAACCGATTACCAAAAATGGTCGCAGACCGATTACCGGTTATTTGAGCTCACAATCAGCTGATTCTGATCCCGATTGTAATACCATGCACTACTAGACAAGTCGAGGCTCGAAAGAACTACATTAAACTAAACAGTTTTCTTTATTGACTGGAGTCATAGTAAAATTACCAGTCGCGCACAATTGGGCGGTAAACGTGGCTCTCACAGAGCCATGTTTACCGCCCAAGTGTGCGCGACTGGTAATTTTACTGCGACCTGAGTCAATGGAGTACAATCTTCACTTTCCTGGTAGGAACTGGCGATTGCCGCAAGTACGTTCAATTGTGAGCTTCACTTGTCGTTTAACTTGTGTATCCCGTAAAAGGGGCGTCTGGAGAGATTAAGCATACACACTGTGGTTCTTTCTCACCTTTATTGAATGGTATCATTGGCATCATTTTACATTAGCAGTTGAACAAGATAATAAAATGCGATTAATGAATCATTGCAAAATGCTTGGCAACAATCGGTTGAACCGATGTTCCAGGAGCCATTGCCATTGTCATCCTATTGCCTACAATCGGCCGATTGTCGTGGCTGCTTCCGATCATCGGTTGAACACTATACTGGTTTGAATACAGGTATATATCGGTTTTTCGATATTCCGTGCGGCCCTAAACCCTCTGCACACTGATGTCGCAATATATCAAAATTTTGACCTGCAAATTTTTCCTATAATGCAACTAAGAATTTAACTAACTCAATCTTACATGTATTTGATGGAGCTTGTTCATTCAGGATTGTACTGGTTAACCCTTTACCCAACGAATCGCCCGCATCCGCCCGCGTAATATGCTAATATGCAAATTCAACAGTTGAAAAAATATTATTTTTAAAAAAATTTGAACAAAACCATGTCATGTGACCCCTCGTTGGAACGAGCTCGTCGAGCTCGTTCCAACGAGGGGTCACATGATATGGTTTTGTTGAAAATTTTTTGAAAAATTTAAAAAAATGATATTTAAAATAATAAATTTTGTTATCGTCTGCATTGGGTAAAGGGTTAAATTCCTAATTGTATTATAGGAAAAATTTGCTGCTTGAAATTTTGGTATTACTTCAGTGTGCTGGGGGTTATTAACCTTTTACCTAAGATAACGGCTGCATCTGCCCACGAAATTACAAACTGAGCAGATGAAAAAAAATTTTTTTTTTTGTTTGTAAATTTTCAACAAAACCATATCATCTGCCCTCTCATTGGAATGAGCTCATTCCAATGAGGGGTCAAATATGGTTTTGTTGAAATTTCTTGAAAAAATAAAATTTTGATATCCTTTGCATTGGATAAAGACAGGGTTTCTGCTAGGGTGATCTGGGATGCCTTGAATGGTCCCATTCAACTTGCCCTAAATTCCCCTAACTGCACATTCCATAGTTGATATAAACTGCTACAAGAAGTTTGACATCAGGGAAAATGTGAAATAAAACTCTAATGCTACCAACACAATGCATTCCACGGTAATAATCATGGACTACACCAAACAGGGGTAGGAAATGCACTGTAAAATTATATACGAACGTCGGTCAGAGATCAATCAATAATACTCTCCGAGTTCGCAAATACCACGTGCAGGTCATGCAACAGTGCAGGAGAGCATCGAAGACTTCAAGTCAATCAGTGAATGATGTCAAAACTGCATGCTTTTTGATTTCCATGTGATTGCTTCTGAATAAACTGTTGCACATAACAGTGGTTGACATCACCATACATGTAATCTTTCTTGAACTGGACCAGTATTGTCAGTAAGTACTGTAATCTGTATGAATGATTTTTCACCTGAATTTCTCCTCAAGGGTCCTTATTCTTCTGCAATTACTGGCTCTCGGAATGTGAAAATCTACATAAATATCACAGTGAAAAACCTCAAAATATCCCCGGGATGCAACGGAATGGGGGTTTTGGAACCCTGGAATAAAAAACTTTCCTACCATGGGCCTAACCATGCTTGGCCCGTGGCAGCGACAACTCTTGGTTGAACCATTTTCCCCAAATTACCAGCCCCAACATTTCTTTGAAACAAGCTCGTTCCAATGAGGGGTCACATGATATGGTTTTGTTGAAATTTTTGGAAAAATTTTAAAAAATTATATTTAAGGCCTAAAAAAATAAATGAAAGTGTCAATGACACTGTAGCTCAACTTGTCAAGACAAAGACATGTACATGTATAGTATGTGACACAGCAATGACAAATATCTAGGTAATGACCTGATAACAAAGGTACATATAAAGTACTGTAACGGTCTGTACATGAATACTGACCGTTGCCTGTAACAAATGTATAGGTAAAGTATTGTAAAGGTGGGTGACAGTCAGATGCTGAACTAGAAAAAATCTTTGAGTCCCAGAGTGGGTCTGACTGAACCCCAAAATATTTGTTCTCATAGCACAGTGATAACAAAGGCACCCCAAAACACACTCGTTCCTGTCCCAAGGTGAAAACAAAAGTACTCAAGAAGTTTTGTGAAGATCAGTTCATAAATACGAGCTGTATAGAACTTGTGACAAAAAACTGATTGGACCTAATTTCGGTACAAAATGGCCACTGGCAGCCATCTTGAATTTTGGACCGTACCCAGAAACACTCATTCTCATCCCAAGGAGATAACAAAGGTACCCAAGAAGTTTTGTGAAGATCTGTTCATAAATACAGCCTCTACCCTGAGCCGTATTGACATGTGTGCTTACATTGTGTAAGTAGCACTGAATAAATCAAAGTTCATCTAATTTGCATAATTTCGGCACGAAAAAAAACCCCTTACAATATGTGATGTATTCCATGTTACTAAACATTCATACAAAAATTTATTAAAATCAGAACTTTCATACAGAAGTTCTATACAAAAGACTGATTGCACTAATTTTGGTACAAAATGGCTGCTGGTGGCCATCTTGAATTTCGGACCACACCCAAAAACACTCGCTCTCATCCCACGGTGATAACAAAGGTACCCAAGAAGTTTCGTAAAGATTGGTTCATAAATATGGCCTCTAGTCTGAGCTGTATAGAAGATGTGTACAAAAAACTGATTAGACCTAATTTCGGTACAAAATGGCCACTGGCAGCCATCTTGAATTTTAGACCGCACCCAGAAACACTCGTTCTCGTCCCAAGGTGATAACAAAGGTACCCAAGACATTTCGTGAAGATCAGTTCATAAATACAGACTCTAGTCTGAGCCGTATTGACATGTATACTTACTGTGTGTAAGTCGCACTGAAAAAATCAAAGTTCATCTAATTTGCATAATTTCTGCACGAGAAAAAAACCCGTATTATATGTGATGCATCCCATGGTACTAAACATTCACACAAAATAATTATTCAAATCAGGGCTTTCATATGGAAGTTCTGTGCAAAAATCTGATTGCACCTAATTTTGTACAAAATGGCTGCCATCGGCCATCTTGAATTTCGGACCGGACCCAAAAACACTCGTTCTCGTCCCACGATGATACCAAAGGTACCCAAGAAGTTTCGTAAAGATCGGTTCATAAATACGGCCTCTAGCCCGAGCCATATTGGCATTTGCACTTACAGTGCTGAAAGTAACCCCAAAAAACATCAAAATTAGTCTAATTTGCACAATTTACGTACGAGAAAAAAACCCGTATTATATGTGATGTATCCCATGGTACTAAACATTCATACAAAAAATTATTCAAATCAGAGCTTTCATATGGAAGTTCTGTACAAAAAACAGATTTCTGCATCGTCGGTACAAAATGGCGGCTGGCAGCCATCTTGAATTTCAGACCGCACTCAAAAACACTCGTTCTCGTCCCACGGTCATAACAAAGGTACCCAAGAAGTTTCGTAAAGATCGGTTCATAAATACGGCCTCTAGCCCGAGCCATAGCAGCTTGGCACTTACAGCTCTGAAAGTAACACTAAATAAATCAAAGTCAGTCTAATTTGCATAATTTACGCACGAGAAAAAAACCCGTATTATATGTGATGTATCCCATGGTACTAAACATTTATACAAAACTTTATTCAAATCAGAACTTTCATACAGAAGTTCTGTACAAAAAACTGATTTTTGCATCATCGGTACAAAATGGCCACTGGCAGCCATCTTGAATTTCGGACCACACCTAAAAACACTCGTTCCCGTCCCAGGGTCATAACAAAGGTACACAAGAAGTTTCGTAAAGATCGGTTCATAAATACGACCTCTAGCCCGAGCCATAGCCAATTGTTGACGTACGGACAGACGGACAGACGGCCAGACGGACGGACGGACAGACGGACGACGGGCCATGACAATAGCTCAAATTTGACTTCGTCAAAGTTGAGCTAAAAATCTATTTCTCAGGCCCACCCGCATGGTCCTTTTGGCTGCCGCATGCTCTCTTTTTATAACCAATTTGAACTTAAAAAAAAAAAAAAAAAATTAAATGGTTTATGTCTGATATTTTACCCAAGTTAAAAAAATTGATGAATTTGTCCCTTGAGTGCAAGAAGGCTTTGCAATGCTTTTGCATTGCAAAGCCTTCTTGCACTCAAGGGATGAAATACACCACCACCCATGCTATTCTGTAGATTATGAGGCCTAAAACTTGAACCAAGAACATGAACTTTTGATGGCAAAGAAGAAATTACTGAAATAAAAAATAAAATAAAAAAACGCTCGCCCGCATGCAATTTCACAAATAATGGCCTGAGAAACAGAAGATCTACTTTGTGTGGCCTAAAATAATTAATTTTGATATCGTATGGATTGGGTGAAGGGTTAATTGAATAAAAAATCTTGTAACCTGTCGAGAAATTACCTTCACTCTCCCCAGTTTTCTTTTGTTTATAGACCAATCTGACCTCAGTACATCCAATACAGGCATTTAATCTATTATATCTTGTTTGACAGAGCTCTTCTAGCTCTGTCAAACAAGATATAATAGAATAAATGCTAAGTTTATCTCTAGAACACAGGAAAGTGACACAATCCCTGTTAATTGAATACTCCTGTTAACTGAATAATTTTCATGGGTAAAGTGGCTATTCAATTAACGGGGTATCACTTTACAGTAAAACCTCTTTTGAGAGACCACCTGTCTTGAGAGACCACTATGACCTTGTACCTTTTTGTATGTTTTACTCTGTAATGGACCTGTCAAGAGAGCACCTGTTTTGAGTAACCACTTTTGACTGGCAAAAAGGGTAGTCTCTCAAGATAGATTCTACTGTAACTGCAAACAACTATTCAGATTTTTGTATAATTCACACATTTCAGTTCTGTACTATTTTCTTACCTTTAATTTTCCAATTTCTTCATGTGGATTATTTATAAATGCAGTAACAGGCATTATAGTTGCAGACTTGGTCACAACAACACTGGTATCAAAGTTAACTTCACTATAAAACTGAAAAAATCCTGCTAGCAGTTCATCTGAAATTAAGTAGAGAGAAATTCAGTGTTATTAAAGTATATTATTAATGGCGATTTTGTACCACTTCACAACATATTCTCTAATGTACAGGGGCTAGAGGTCCCGAGTTCGATCCCCGTCCGGGACGACCCGAGTTGTGTCCTTGGGCAAGGTACTTTATTCCGGTTGCCTACATGGGGGCATGATGACGCTGTGTACTAAGACGTACTGCATGTTAATGGTGCACATCTTCAACCACTGTAACCCTGCTTGAGCGGAGCTTGAACAGAGTTAGAATGTTGAGGAGCTGACAGCTGCTTGTCAATGCTCGGTGTTTCTCTCCGGGTACTCCAGCTTCCTCAACCCGTAAAGCTGTCATGGTCACGATCAGCCATTGTGCATAAGTATGTGACCTTAAACATCAATAAATAAATAACAAATAAATATTCTCTAATGTACAGAAATTCAACTTAATTAAATTTCAACACTTTGTAAGGGACACATTGTTCAGGAATCTGCGTATCGAAATTTTTGACAAAAATCAAATTTAGAAGAAAGTTTAAAACATGCCTTAGATTTGTCAAATTTAAGGACATCGTAAACTTTCCACATCAGTTGCTGTTCAGCACCACTGAAGAAATTTTTTTTTGTAATACTGACAACTTTGATCATTTTTTATTGCAACAGAATGTGTGCCCTACCATTCAGACTCTGGGTAAACTCAAAGGTTACATTATAAATACTTTGGCAGTTGTTTCTAGGCATGTTTTGCCTGCCTTCATAGGCAGCCAAGGCTTGCCTAGAAACAACAGTGAAGCAACAGAATATAGACAGTCATTATGCAGCATGAATGTATACAAATTTACAGGCCTTTCAGGCTTAAACAAGAGATATTGTCAAAGGAAATAAAAGGCCGCTTGGCCACACGTCCCCCCCCCCCCCCCCCCAAATAAATTGAATTTGTCGAAAAAGGGACATAACTCTGGCAAAAAATGTCAGGCCAAACCCCGATTTGAGCTTGACCTGTATTTTATGTTGATGCATCTACTCAACAAATTTTATTTGTTTCGGTCAATTACAGCTTAAGTTATTGGTTGGAAACTAAAAAAATAAGAGTTTTTCAAAGTTAAAAACAGGGCATAATTCTGGCAAAAATTGTCAGATTGCTCCCTGATTCGAACTTGATCTGTATTTTATGTTGATACACATACATACCATATTTCATTTAATTGGGTCAACTATAACTAAAGTTATCATCAGGAAACCAAAGTGGGATGGACGGATGGATGGATGGACAGACTGACACCAGCTACTTTAATAGTTCCACGAAATTTTTTTTCAGGGGACAATTATACCCCCACTGCAGTGCTGGATGGATGAAGCATAAATGAATTAAAAACAAAGTAAGGACCAAAAAATCATGAAAAATTGGCAAAATAAGGGCTGTAACTCTGGTGACAAATATGCAAGCAACCTTTTTATAACATGTGCGGCTTGTCACAAGGATCCCTCAAACCACATTTCATTGAAACCCATTCACTCAATGCTGAGATATTGCTGTGGATGGATGGATGCACAGATAGCCGCGAGACTGATGGATACCCATGAGACGGAAGGATGGATGGACGCATATAATCTGGTGTACCACCATTGTCTGCGAGAGTGGGGGTATAATAACTTTTTATGATACTGTACAAGAAGCATAAAACAAACTATTTTTTTGTTAAGCCCTCTAATTAGGGAAAAATCCTGTGATTTTGGAATTTAAAATTGAATCAAATCTCGAGTCATACGATACTAGAGTCTCTATAACAAGCAAAGAACAATGACATTCCACAACTTTATGAAATCTATTTTTCCGAAACTTTTTTTTATTTTTCCTAAAAAAGTTAAAAAATTTATAGTAATTTATATATTTTTTATACTTACCAATGACCCAGACATAGCTGGTGCTAACTCTTAAAATATAGGGCCAAACACAAATTTTGCCCCCCAATCCCCAAAATTTGCATCTAAAACTAAAGAAAACATGTCCTGAAAGGCCCTCCACACTTCGCCCCTACTGCGCATGCGCAGTGTCAAGGACGTTCCGAAATTGGCGCCATTAATCATTCTAATAACCAGTGCCTGGTAAGCGCTATGTACTCAGCGGGGAGGCAAGAGTTCCCAACTCCTGGGAGGGCCATCCCCGTCTGGGTCATTGGTAAGTATAAAAAATATATAAATTACTATAAATTTTTTAACATTTTTATACTGTACCAATGACCCAGACATAGCTGAATAGTAAAAAGGCTGGAGGGCCAAGGACATAGAGCAAAATGGAATACGCTCAATAAAATAAAATAGAGTCATCCCCTGTAGGGAAAAAGAAGTAATAGGCCTTACATGTATCTTTCTTATTTATGATAAATTAGAAAGATACAACACCTTCCAAAATTGAGCTTCATACATCCATGTACTCTATTAATATCCAATATAATCCTTATACTAATAATTTTTAAAGTAAGCCAATAAATAAAGTAAGTCTAGAGAATAGAGACTCTTATACTCCTAAAAGTGTCTGAGGATTGCATAATCATGTCCGTTGACATATGCAATATTCAAAAGCTATACTTTAAAAACTAAGACTTGAATGAATTTTAAAAACCTAAACTTCTCACTAAACAACCATCCCAATAACAGCTCAGAATTACTAACTCCGGAGGAGGTATCCCCTTGTTTTCATAGTAAAACAGGTGACCCAAGGGAACACCCTCCCCCCCCCCCCCTTTTTCTTGCCCTGGGTCAAATAGCCCAGAGCGAAGAGGGCAGCCGAACGGAGACACTGCCGAAACAGACAGCCTACCTAGCTATAGTAGCAACTGTTAAGTGAATGACATTCTGAGCAGCAGATAATAGACCTAACAATAGAGGCCTCCAGAAATGGACTCGATATTTCTAAGATAAAATTCATGAATGTGGATGGCTGAGCGCAATGAGCGGCCTTCAAAAATCTATAATAGCCACACTATTAATGTAAGCCCAAGAAGTAGAAGAACTCTTACTTCATGAGCCGAAATCTTAAGCACAACTGCTAAGTCAATGATATACCATAAGCAGTACCGATAGTTAATAGAATCCATTAACAATAAAATGGAGCGTAACGTCCTTCTACTAGACATCAAAGACAGAAGAAGCTTACGCCCTTTGTAATAAACAGATATCTGTTTATAAATACATAAACTGTACCCGGAAAGAGTAAAGGCCTATGCCCATACGAAGACGGAAGGACCTTAAAATAATAGGTTCCGGACAATAGGAGCCTAACTCTTATGCAACAATCCAACCTAAATAGTAACGGAAGTATTGATTCCGAAACTATGAAAGTGAAAATCATCCGTCGATAGTGCATGAAACTCACTGACTCTACAGTAAAAGAGAAACCAACAGAATTACTGTCCAAAAGGTCAGAATTTGAAAACTACTGTTTCCAGAGGCTCAAATGATTACTTAGCTAAATAAGAACCGAAGTTAAAATCCGTATAGGAATTTAATCTAAAGATTCTAAGTCTATTTATCAAAAAGTTACTAACTGACTTAGATAAAGAGACAAAAGTCTCAATTGTAAACTATCGTAGAGTGCATAGGTATGAGGTAACATAAACCTATAACCTAAATAATAACAGGCTGCAGTAGATCTTGTGAAACAAGTATACTAAAAAATAGCAATGAGTAGTATGGAGGGATCAACAATATGAACATAATGATCCCTACACCACGACGGAAGAGCCTCCACTTTAGCCGCATAGAATAGCGAAGAAGAGGATCTCCTAAAGTAAGAAATCGCGTCCAAAGCTCGTCCAGTACAGTGCTTACAATGCAATACGGACCACACAACGGAATACATGAAGGTTGCGACCTTGCTGGTTGTGATAAAGATGACACGATTTACCCAGTGAAAAAGATCCTCACATAGAGGAAGATTTCACGTTAAGACCCACAGTAGACAAGAGAGTAAATTACTCATGATCTCTGTGAAGATAGAGATGCTATCAACAGAAATGTATTGTGGTTGTTTATCTTAGCAATACCTGCTAAAACAACAGCGCCGGAGGATACGCGTATCCTATCATTCCGTCCTATAGATCAATAGAGCGTTAACAATATTAGCTCAGAGATCTGGACAAGCCAACACATACGTCTGCAATTGATTAGCAAGCTGTGTCATAAATAAATCATCATTGGGCGCTCCCATAGATAGCAAATCTGATTGAATACTTGTTTGTTGAGAGTCCATTCTGACAGCAACAAGCGACCCGTAAGAGAACGGGAGTCCGATAAAACAATTAGACGACCCGGAATATGACGGACCAAAACTGAACTTGGTGTACTATAACCAACAGACGGATTCTTTCCATTAAATTGAATAACGGAAACGAAAGAGTGCCTCCCTGGTTCCGGAGATACGCCACTACTGTCTAATTAAAGGACAGGAATTTGGGCATGCGTTTCTGAATAATGTTCATGCAATGACATAAAGCAAGCCTAAAAAACATTATTCCGCGGAAGTTAAACTGATTGCTAAAAGACTGCGGAACCCAAAGACCCTGGCACTTCGAATCCGTAGGGATCAGTATTATATCCCAATCTGTTTGACTGGCAACCATCATAACAGCCACACTCGGGTCCGGCAACTGCGGCGGCACTCTCTGAGTCAACCACCGAATGTTTGCCCCAGTCTGAATCTCTTGTAACACTAGATAGACAAGAGAACGTATAAATCGAGCAATTCATGGATTGCCGAAAAGTTGCCGTCGAAGAGAAGCTCCTCCGAGAACGAAGCGACTCTGAGAGAGTTCTTAACCTTACTATCCACGCGTGTGGATGTAGCTAGGGCTGCGTCACGTCTAACTAACTCCAATCAGCCACTGAAGGGCGGAGTTATACGTGAACAAACTACTGCCCTCAAAAGAAATTACATTGAGAATAATATCCCGTAAATCTTTTCTTGAAGACGTAATGATAACGCCTCAGTAAGGCGGATTACGTATAATAAAGCATCTAAGTTAAGTCTACTATACATAATGTCG
This sequence comes from Pictodentalium vernedei, assembly GCA_031216915.1. Taxonomy (NCBI): domain Eukaryota; kingdom Metazoa; phylum Mollusca; class Scaphopoda; order Dentaliida; family Dentaliidae; genus Pictodentalium; species Pictodentalium vernedei. The sequence continues at coordinate 425,067,734 of CM062289.1, read as the reverse complement.
TTCCCAACATTGAAATTGGAAAAGACATAAACGGCGAAAAAGAATATATGCAGTCTTTAATCACACCGTCTAGACGCATATGAACTCTCGGTATGCCCTGCTCTGCCAAAATAAACTATTTGTATAAATGATAAAATGGCAGAAATGAGCAACGCGGACAAGAAACTAAACTATCATGCTTAGTAGCAGGCTTGTATATATATATATATATAGCGTCGAAAAAAAAAACACATGTTGTAATGACAATATTGTACTGCGTCGGTAAGTCAGGGACAATGTCCCTGAACCGATCGAAAAATCCGAGTCCAATGACGCTATAAGTCTCTTATCCAAGATCGCAGCAATGAAGTCCGAAATAATAATCACTGGAAGATAATGCCAGAAGATATGAAAGGCATCTTCCGCTACTACTAAAGGGAAAACTCGAAATCTTTCGAATCCCTTTCGCCATCCTGTCGGACCCTATAAAGCGTTCGGTCGTCCGTAGCTGATGCAACCGCGGACCGCACCGACCCAGCGCCGTCGGATAATTCCTGATTCGACCGAGAAACTGTCAATTGCTGGGATGCTGCGAAACAACTGTGCTAACTCGGATAGCACGTCCGTCACTGAGGCCTGAGGAGAAGCGGTCTTACGATGCATTGCCGCTGGAAGCTCCGTGATCGTTACCCCGTGCATACTTCCAATATGCGAGCGAACGGAGTGTATAGGCCTCGTGTCCCTTGGCTACCGGATGGCGCGACCTATTCGCCGTGGAATCACTGAATGCCGAAACTGATCGGATACTCGAGGTCACGTAGCCAATGTGCGGTCGTGTGCCCTGCTGTGAGGATGAGGAAGCATTAAAGACAGTCTCTCGGACTGTCAATATAACGGAGCGTCCCGACCAACGGACATATGCTCCGAATGTAAAATATCTGAACCACAACATGCGGTCCCCTATGTTGTTGGGCGAGAGAGGGACCTCTCTCGCTCACAGCCCGGACGGACCTGGACAAGCCAGGAACCGGACTAACAGGCTTCCTCCGATCTGTCCTCAATCTGCCGTCACTGGGTGAGAACTAAAGTAATTAAAGTGCTCGCATCACCCAAATCTCCTTCCTAGACCGCAACGGACGAACCCGGCAGCCGAACCATTCGATGAATGTACGCTACACCGGGTGAGCTAGCGAATGTCACTCCGTAGGCGATAGACATATTCCATGAGCACTTATTGCCGCTAACTTTTCATTAACTATGACGACAGAGGCACACTTTAGAAAGACATCTCCATAACTCTTCGAACAAGAAACCAGAAATGCTTGGATAGCAAGCATAAAATAATAATATATATAGCGTCGTTCAATAATTCGAAAGTTTGTGTGACATTATTGGACTATGTCGGAACTGAGGGACGATGTCCCTGAACCGAACTAAAAATTTCTAAGTCCACCGACGCTATCAGTTTCTTATCCGGCATCGCAGCATTCTGGTCCGACGAAAGAAGCTGTAGAAGACCAAGTCAGATGACATACACAACAGCATATGTTGTTCCGAAAGGGAAAGCTCGAAATCCTCCGAATCCCTTTCGGTATCCCGTCGGACCGGATGAAACTTCGGACGTCCGTACCCGCTTCCGCGGAGCGTCCCGACCCAGCATCGTCGGATAAAATATATGCGACAGATTCAGTTGATGCTGGGATGCTGCGATAAACTGTGCTATTAAGGAAAGCACGTCCGTTCCCGAGGCCTGTGCAGTAGCGGTCTTACGATGCATTGCCGCCGGAAGCTCCGTATACGTTGACTCCCGCACACTTCCTATGCGAACGTCCGGAGTCTGCAGGCCTCGTGTCCCTGGCTATCGGATGGTGTGACCTGGTCGCCGAAGAATCCTAGATCGGCGAAGCTGGTAATATATCGGCGGTCACGCAGCCAAGGTGCGGTCGTGTGCGCTGACGAGAAGAGGAAGCCTTAGCAGTCTCAGCGGACTGCCTATACAACGGAGCGTCCCGAGCGACGGACGTATGCTCCGCTTGCGACACAATTTGTACCACAACATCTGGGGCCAGATGTTGTTGAACGAGAGAGGGGCCTCTCTCGCTTGCCGTCCGGATGGACCGGAACGAGCTATGAACCGGACTAAAAGGCTTCCTGCGTTCTCCCTCCGATCCGCCGTCACTGGGTGTGCATTAAGTTAATTTATAGTGCTCGCATCACCCCAAAATTCCTTCTAGACCGCAGCGGACGAACCCGGCTGCCGAACCATTCGGTGAATGGACGCTACACCGGGCGAGCTAGCGGACGTCAAAGGCCGTCGAACCTACTAGGGTCCTCTTAGGCAATTGGCGTATTTACATGAGCACTTTTCCACTAGCCCTTCATTAATTGTGACGACGGAGGCACACTGTTGGAAGACATCACAGATACATCACCCTAATCTTGATCGTCTGAAATAGAAATTGATAAAGTAGAGTGACCCTGCGGGGAAAGGACCGAAGTGTCCAAATCCCCAACAACATACCGTGACATACGCTTCCCATATTGTCATCGAAATCATACGATACAGAACAGGAGTTAATGCGAGTACACTGACCACATATAGAATGATAATAAAGTCAGAGGAAGACTTCCTCTTAAAACAATTGATCAATATCCTTTCAATGTGAAAAGAAAACAAGTCCTGGTACTCGCACTAACCCCTGGCAATCAAAATACATAATAATAATATGATCCATTAATATAGAAAAAATATTTGAAATCAAAATATTTTGAAAAAATATTTTTTCAGAACAGCCCAAGTTTCTGAAAAGTAACGTTGAGCCCCAATGGATCCCAAGCCTAAGTGTGGACAAAAATTTTAAAAATATTTTAAACAATTTATTCAACACTTACGAACAATAATAATGTATCTAGTTATGATTAAAATAACATAAAGATATTATTTTTTAGAAATCCCCCCCTCACACAGAGGGCTGTTGTAAATGTAAACAATGAGTGTAAAAACACTAAAATAAGACTCCAGGCACCCAGGCCCGAAATCAGTAACCAAAAATACACTATCTGATGCAAAACAGAGACTTCCAGGGAAGAAACTGCAGAACATCAGATGGTAGATGCAGAACACAACGCCTAACCACCCGTAGGTGAAGACGTAAACATGGGGAAAGAACAGAATTCATTCTGTTATTCAGCTAAAACTCCCAAGAAATTTTAGTAATAATAATTACAGAAACTATGCCAAAAGCATGGGAGAATAGCAAGGGGGAACTTAAAGGACAGGGAGAGAGGAAAACACTTAAAAAAACAGTGTAACTAAATAATCAGAATGACAACAAAATGGCTGCTGCCTTGAAAATAGGTAACTTAACATAATTTCATTAAAAAAATTTAAGTTACAGCCCTGATAATATTCTGTCACACATTCTTTTCCTCTCCTCCTTCTCTATCCTCCTTAGAATCACCATTTCACTAATATTTATGTGTCTGGCATCATTTAAACTGAGATTTAAAGCACAAAGATCAGTCAGATGTTAACTGATGAAGGGCCAAACTTAGAATGATTAATGGCGCCAATTTCAGAACGTCCTTGACACTGCGCATGCGCAGTAGGGGGCGAAGTGTGGAGGGCCTTTCAGGACATGTTTTCTTTAGTTTTAGATGCAAATTTTGGGGATTGGGGGGCAAAATTTGTGTTTGGCCCTATATTGTAAGAGTTAGCACCAGCTATGTCTGGGTCATTGGTACAGTATAAAAATATGGTTTTAACCCTTTACCTAACGAATCGAATCACTCGCATCCGCACGCGTAATTTGCAAATTGAGCAGTTGAATTTTTTTTTTATAATTTTTCAACAAAACCATATCATGTGATCCCTCATTGGAACGAGCTCGATGAGCTCGTTCCAATGATGGGGTCACACGATATGGTTTTGTTGAAATTTTTCAAAAAAGTTTAAAAAATAGTAATTAAAATAAAATTTTTTGATATTCTCTGCGTTGGGTAAAGGGTTAAGGTATATTACACAAATGTTTCAGGGTTTGCATTAAGTGATCTAGTACTTTTGTACTAAGCAAGGAAATCAGCCTGTAGAAGACAAAGAGTTAGAAAGGCATACGAATATATTATCAGAGAAAGATTGATGATAAACAATTACTTACCAGCAGCTCGGAAATTATTTTTAGCAGGAAATTTTTTGGAATCCTCACAAAAGTAACACTTGTAGCCATCAGTAAGCTGAATTTGACTGGGTTCTACAAGAAGAAAGGAAACAAAATGTTAACCCTTTACCTAACATAATGACCAGCTCCTGTCCTTCTTCTGCCATTTCAAATTAAATTCTATTTTCAATTTTGCTAAAAAAAAACCCACAGTTGAACTCATTTCATTTAGGGATCATAAGCTATGTTTTGGAAGTAAAAAATAAAAACTTGTATTTAGTTTGTCAAGACCTTTTCTTTTAAGTGTTGTTTGCTATTTGTGTAATTGTATTATGTAAAGGGTTAAGTTACAATTCTGTGTGCAATACCGAGAGTTTCTTTATCAAACTGTGCAATGGTATTATTTATTTATTTATTTATTGGTGCTTAAGGTCACATACTTATGCACAATGGCTAATCATGACCATGGCAGTTTTACGGGTGGAGGAAGCTGGAGTACCCGAAGAGAACCACCGAGCAATGACGAGCAGCTGCCAGCTCCCCAACAATGTAACAACGCACTGCAGCACAGGCAGGGTTAGATTGGTTGAAAACCTGCGCACCATTGACGTGCAGTACACCTTAGTACATGGCGTCATCATGCCCCCATGTGGACAATCGGGGTAAAGTGCCTTGCCCAAGGGCACAACACGGGAGACCGAATCGATCGCTCAGACTGTCACCCATCCGAGGATTAACCGGGCTCAATGTTGTTTAACTTCGGTGATCTGACGAGAACCGGTTACCACAATGCCACCGTGCACCCGCGCAATGGGGTTACAAAAGAGACTGTTGAAAAGGGCACGGTCATATAGTGTTCTTTCCAGCAAGGCGTTACATAACATTTCTTCCATAAAAGAATATATCAAGCTCTAAAAAACTGTCAAAAGAGGTAAAAGCTTGTGAATTTACATTGGTGAGGAGCACATTGAACTCTTAGCAGTTGGTGGTAATCTGGGTGTTTTGAACTCTTCGACAAGCCAGAAAATAAGCAGACTGTCATCTGTAAAATGAGGTCCCCAGAGGGTGAATTTAGTGATGCTACCCTGCACAGCAGGGTAGCATCACTAAATTTACCCTCGTGAACCTCAATCTGAATCAGCGTCTTAAAACTAAACAGAAAGAGGTACCCAGAAAATAAATTGGCCCACTGTATGGAATAGCATCATCAAATTCACCCTCTGGGGACCTCATTCTGCAAATGTCAGACTGCTCATTTTCAGGCTTGCTCTTTGAAGATGAATGCCTGTATACATGCAACTGATTAACCCTTTGATACTTCTGTACGTCTTATGACGTACGAAATCAAACACCGCGTTGATACTCTGTGGTCATTTGTTTTGATATTTATTTTTAGATTTTTTAAAGTTTTAACCACAGTTCCTATTTTCTCCCAAATTGTGCTCAATGACATCTGTTGATCCAAATGTTATCACAGCTTAAAATTCTAAAAAATATCCTGCTGTCAAGACTTCCTAAGTGGTTAAAGCCAATGATTTCTTCAAGCAAGACTCAATTGAATTACTCAAAACATCAAATAATTTTTTTTTTAGAATTTCCAGAAAATACTCCATAAGCAAAGATCAAAATCTTGTCTTGAAATGAAACTAGAAATCATATCTGGGTCCCTGGGGGTCAAAAATATTTATTGGGAGAACCATTCCCAGGACATATCATCCATCCAGGTGTGCCTGATGATATTCAATCCTCCACTAGACAGATTTTTCACACTCGGCATCAATATTATTGATATACCCCTATACTCAAGGTGACTGAGAGGGTATACTTGCACCGGTGTGCCGTTTGTGTTCCCAGCCCAAATGATAAATGTGCAAAAACATCACCACGAGTTGACTGACTGTGATTCCTAATTGTCCCGATGATTCAATTAGATTCTGCATCATGCCAAATCCCAAATTTTTGAAATGTTGAGATGTTCTCAAAAGTCTAACTAATATCTCTTCTTGACCTTTTATCATCAGGTCACCTGGACAAAGAGTTCAAGGTGCTTGCACTTCCGAAACTACTTTAACCCTTAGATACTTTTGTACGTCTTATGAGGTACGAAATCAAACAGCGCGTTGATACTTTTGTACATCTTATGAAGTACGAAATCAAACAGCACGTTGATACTTTTTTTGTACATCTTATGAAGTATGAAATCAAACAGTGCGTTGATACTTTAGTACGTCTTATGATGCACGAAATCAAACAGCACGTTGATACTTTTGTACATCTTATGATGTACAAAACCAAACAGCACGTTGATACTTTGTGGTCATTTGTTTTGTTATTATTTTTTGATTTTTTAAAGTTTTAACCTCAATTCCTATTTTCTCCTGAATAGTGCTCAGTGACACCCGTAGAGCCAAATGTTATCGCAGCTTAAAATTCTAAAAAATATCCCGCTGTCAAGACTTCTTAAGTGGTTAAAGCCAACACTTTCCTTGAATTTTTTTAATATTCAGTCAAACACAAATAATATTTTGTTGATATAAATTTGTTTTATTACAAATTATTGGAGAGTGCCTGTGGGCACTCTCCAATAATTTGTAATACAACAAGTGTTGAATAACACATTCAGATCACCAAAAATAATCTAGCCCTCAACCAGATAATCACTGATGTGAAAGATATCTTGTTATTTGTACTTTCCGACATTTGACGTCACATTTTGAATAACGTTGAAGAAACTGAATTCCCAGTGACGTTTGAACATCAGGATAATTAAAGTCTCAAAGGATTAATGTGTGTTTTTAACACTTTAATTCCAACTTGAATTACATTTATAACAACAAACAGATGCTGCAACAGACAGTATTTAGGTACACTTACAAGTTACATTGTTAGTACATTGGAAGTTGTTCCTAGGAAAGTGTTGGCTGTCTTCATAGACAGCCAACATTCCTAAAAACAACTGAAAACTACTGAATGTACACGATTAGTGTAACAAAAATGTATAAACATATTTAGTCCTTCAATGGTTAAATGAGAAAAAAAGTTTTATATTAGGTCTCACAAAGTCGATCTTGTTTCCCTGGCCATTTTTTTGTAAAATTGCTTCGACCGGGCAGTTTTTTATTTTATTTTTTATTTTTGTAATTATTTCTTTGCAAGCAAAAATTCATGTTCTTGGTTTGTTTTGTGTTTTAGGCCCCATAATGTACAGAATAGTGTAGGTGGTGATGTATTCCGTCCCTTGCATGCAAGACGGCTTTGCAATGCCAAAGCATTGCAAAGCCTTGTTGCACTCAAAAGACATATTTAACAATTTTATTAACTTGGGAAAAAATTTCAGACATTTTTATTAACTTGGGTAAAATTTCAGACCTAAACAATTTTATTATTTTTTTTTTGCACTGGTTAGAAACAAGCCAAGACCAATACCGGGTCTGGACCTGCGTCGCTGCATGCAACTGAATCGGCAAACAGGAAGTGGCTGCACGGCAGATCTGAAAATTGCATACACGATACAACTGATCATTATCAATCTCCAGATGAAATATAAAATCAAAGCCTTGCATAGATGCCGAGAAAAGTTTGATGAAAAATTTCAATGTTCAGTGGGTACAGTAAAATTTCAAAGTATAGGCAAACAGGAAGTGGCTGTACGGCAGATCTGAAAATTGCTTACACAATACAACTCATAATTATGAAGGAGCAGACCAAATATAAAATCATTCCCTTTCATAGAAGCCAAGAAAACCTTGACGGAAAAAGTGGTTTGGAGGGATGGATGGACAAGTGGATGGACGGACTGACAGACAGAGTCGAGCGGTTACTAGACCTGCTCTGCCGCTGGCGACGCAGGTAAAAAAGAGCAGGTGGCAGCCAAAAGGACCATGTGGGAGGGCCAAAGAAACAGATTTTTAACTTTTTTAGGCCTAAGAGATAAAATTACATACCACACAAAGCCTGTAGAATATCCAATGTTGGTAGGAGTTCTACTTGTTGTAAGTAAATCATGATAAGAAGAGTTAAAGTATAATTGGATATTTTATGACCAGCATTCTGTCCACCAACAATGTCTTTCTGCTTAGCCCAGTGTCGTATTGCAAAGACTAGAAGTTTCACTCGGTCATCAGTTTTACTGTATAAACTTAGCAGTTTTGTATTGCAAAGTGCCACCCTGCAAATAAAGAAAATACAGTGGAGCCCACTTAATTGTATATCCCTGTTAATTGAATATCATTTTCAAACACAAAACCATTTACCATACCTTCAGTACAAATTTGATCTGTTAATTGCAAATGGTTGTAGAGTAAACTCCTGTTAATTGTATATAAATTGTTGTAATATGTCAAAAAAGTTACTGTGACACGCTCCAAATTCCCCTTATTATCAACCTTTTTGGCCTCACTACATTCAATACGGGCATTTATTCTATTATATCTTGTTTGACAGAGCTCTATGAGCTCTGTCAAACAAGATATAATAGAATAAATGCTCAGTTTACCTCCAGCACACAGGAAACTGACCAAATCCCTGTTAATTGTATACTCCTGTTAATTGAATAATTTTCACTGGCAAAATGGATATCCAATTAAGAGGATTCTACTGTACATGCCCTAGAATGACCCTTCTGATCTATTAACCCTTTAACCAACACACACAATACCAAAATTTATCATTTTAAAAATTATTTTTTCATTTTTTTTCAAAAAAATTCAACAGAACTATAGAACTATATCATGTGACCCCTCATTAGAACAGGCTCAACGATCTCGTTTCCATGAGGGGCACACAAGATATGTTTTTTTAAAAAAAAATTTCAAATGATCACTTCTGAACAGCTCATTTTGTAAATTTACGCAGACAGATAGAGCCAATTTGTTAGGAAAAGTGTTAAATACATTTTCAACTTCATTTTTCCGTCAATTTGAAACGAAAATCAACTGTACAAGGTGAAAAGTGAAATTCAGCTCCCTACTAGAGCTGTAGGTTAACTGAAACGGAACCGAGGTTTTTATTTTTTTTTAAAAACCGAAACCGAAAACCGTCGACATCCCGTAATCTAAGGTTTTTCGTTTTTTATTAAATACTCTCTTGCTGCAGAAATTCACAGAATGTAGCCATCCCAGAGTAGTGAGAGTACCCAGACACTGCCAATGGCAGTGTCTGGGTACTCTCTCTACTCTGAGAAGGCTACATTCTGTGAATTTCCGACATTTCAGTTTAGCTGTGTTTGCAGCTTTCCTCAAGTTGCATGTAGGTTTCAGACCTCGAAAAATGGCCAAGCACAATAAAAGTTCTGTATATTTAGGTAATTATTATATTGGCCTTCCTGATTCTTCATGTATTATAGCTTAATTCAGGCATTCATTGAGTTTCACTCAATTTCACTGCCATTCAGTTATGATTCCAGACAAAAGAATGAGTTTTATTGAATTTTATTTAGCCTCATGAACAAACTGAAAACCGAACCGAACTGAGGTTTTATTCCACCTGAAAAACCAAAACCGAAACCGAACAAGAAATTTAAAAACCTACAGCTCTACTCCCTACTGTACTGTGATGATATGATCACTCTCCAATAAATTGTTACATAACAAATTAACATGAAAGCCTCTGTATTACATATTAATTTCAAGAATATACATTATCACTGCATCAGCACTAAGACAGTTGAAAGAGTTGACCACATAACGCACCTGTTATTTATGGAAACATCACAGCTCACACCTGTAGGTTCATGAACAAATCTAACAACAGGACATCTGGAACTGGGAATGGCGATTATATTGTTGCAGCCAGGAGCATGCTCACACAGTATTCTTGAAACCAATTTCACTTGATCATACAGTGCCATCTGGTGTATGTCCAGAGCACCAAGTGGACCTTCAGTTTTCGTGAGTGATTTGATATCTGCCACATAGGGTAATTTCACAGGATTTTTCTTTGGAGGTGTCTGTAATGTAAATAGTTAATTTGTGAACAGAATATTTTAAATTACATGTATATAATTCAACAACTGAGGCTCAACTCTTAACCTGCTGTGTATTTTCAAGATATTTTCCATCAAATCTAGTCATGGCAGCTGTGAAGAAGCCATGACTATATCTGATGAAAAACTAGAGGTGTGACTGTCCCAGATGGTCCTGTTCATACCCCCACCACCATGATTATTTTAAGACAAAAATGGGCACAACTCTGGCAAAAAATCTGATCAAAACTATAATCGCAGGGGCACAGGTTCCCATGATAGTAAACATCCATACCAAGTTTCAAAGGAATCGACCCATAAACATTTGGGAAAATCTCCAGACAAAATTATAGGACTGCTTTTACAAGTCAAAAAGGGGGATAATTCTGATAAAAATAATCTAACTGGAACTATAATCACAGGTACACAGGTTCCCATGGTGGTGAACATTCATACCAAGTTTCAAGCAGATTGGTAAAAAAAATCTGAGAAAAGCTCCAGACAAAATTATGTCTACCAAAAGAAAGACAGCAAGATGAACAGACGGATGGACAAGGTGATTCCAGTATAACCCCCCCCCCCCTCCTCCCCCACCCAAACTCATTGCAGGGGATATAATTAAATCTAAATGTAACACCAGGAATCATTGGTAAAAAAAATCCATTCGATTTACAGGGAGAAACTTTGATTAAATATGACAAAATTATACTTATTTCAGTAACAAGAGAAACCCTGGGCTAGGCAGGAATATCTGCCAGCAGCATGCAAGGATTTAATGTTCGGAATATTTTAGAATATCTTGAGAGCAGCACAGTTGACGTTTTAGTTAATCATTTACTGATGAGAGAGAAAAACCCTAACTAACATTCACAATGAAGTCTCACCTCTACTTTAGAATCGAGATATAAATCCAAGAAGATATCCAAATCACAACCCTTTACACCAAAGTCATTCACCGATGATCCAAACTGCTTTATACGACATTCTGAAAATAAAAAAAAAATATCAAGGAATCAGTTAAACGAATATATAACTTGTCCAGCATGATTTGATGCATGTGGGATGAAAATCTACTTTTATACCCAATTAACTGCTAGCCTACGGACAAGAAGGTACCAAAGCTGTAGACAAGGTTTTGGTATGAATCTGCCAATTTGGGGAATGTCATGGAATTAATTACCTCCTCACTAAGACTTGTGAATTACCCCCTTTACCCAACACAGACAAAATCAAAATTTGTTATTTCCAAATTTTTAAAAAATTTCAACAAAAGTATACCATTGTACCTTATTGGAAAGAGCTTGTGCAATGAGTGGTCAAAAGATATGGCTACATTGAAATTTTTTTCAACTGCTTAATTTGTATATTACGTGGATGGATGCAGTAGATTCATCAGGTAAAGGCCAAAATAATTAATCGTACTTATTATATAACAAGAGCTATTGCTGAAGGCAATTCATACCCCCACTGCAGTGCTGGAGAAATAAGAGCATAACTGAATTAAAAAAAGTCAAGTTATGTTGGAGCCCCATATCCTGGATTAAATGCTTACCTGTCCTCAAAAACGTCTGCAAAGTAGAGGAATTTTTTTTGAGATCACCAGCATATATTTCTAATGAATCACAAAAGTTTCATTCAATAAACTGTAATTCACTCAATTACAATATGTAATTAGCCAAGCCTTTGCAGGGGCGGTGGAATGATTTTCAAAGTGGGGGGGGGGGGGGGGGGGGGAGGGGGGGGCTGGATCGGGTGATGGATGGTTGTCGGTATGAAAATTTTAAATTCCAGGATCCCAAAACCCCCATTTCCATGCATCTGAGTGGATATTTTGAGATTTCTCAGGAGATGTATTTGAAAGATTTCACACTTGGAGAGTTGTTAAAAAACGTCGGTAAAGCATACAGGTGAGGTCTATTTATCAGCTTTGGTCGTTATGACCAAAGCTGATAAATAGACCTCACCTGTATACTTTACCAGACGTTTACAGCAATTATACTGTCTGGGGGTGGATTTGGTACTTGTATGTCTGTAAGATTACGATCTATTTCAGTTAACCAATTTTTTAACAGACTGTATAGATTTTAGCGTTTGCTGCGACTTACTGCAAAAAATTATCCGAAATCCATCAAAAATGAACCAGTACGAGAGAAACATAGCTGGTGAAAATGTGGGGGAGTAATTGGTTGTGTTAAAATATATGCAGGCAAAAAAACATGGCCCTGCAAAAGAAGTGGAGGGGCTGAAGCCCCCAAGCCCCCCCCCCTCCCGGTTCCGCCTTCCCTGCTCTGATAATTAATTGGGTTTTACATCAATCGTTCACATTTACTGTAGACATAAAAAATAGTGGACTGTCTAGTCAATTATGGGTCATCACATGCTTTTGATCATAACGGTGTTCATAAAAGTATGACCAACTATCAATAGCATAAATCAAACATGGTGTTTTGTTTACGACTGCTCAGCGGAATCGACAATGGTGTCAGGGATTCTTCTGCCCTCTTTGGGTAAGGGTTCGAACCCATGCAATTGGGAAAATTTGCATCATGAAGGCTCCAATTGGGAATTTGTTTGGGAGAAGAAAGACACAAAAAATCAGAAGTGTTACCTTAATATTGAACTGAGAACATTAATACAGAAGCTACTACATGCAGTAAGTATTATAACAAACAGTCGCATGAAATAATGATCATGCAGTCTTCGTAATCTCTTTTAACCCTTTACCCAACGCAGAAGATATCAAAATTTATTATTTTAAATATCATTTTTTTTTAATTTTTCAAAAACTTTCAACAAAACCACATCATGTGACCCCTTGTTGGAACGAGCTCGACTGCTGAATTCGCATATTACACGGGCGGATGCGGGCGATTCGTTAGGTAAACGGTTACATAAATTGTTCTTATACTATTAAATGATGAAGATATTTATGCAACAGTCTACATTCAATTTTTCAAAAACTTTCAACAAAACCATATCATGTGACCACTTGTTGGAACAAGCTCAACTGCTGAATTTGCATATTATGCAGGTAGATGTGGGCGATTCGTTAGGTAAAGGGTTATATAAATTGTTTCCGCTAGGGGGGAAAATTTGTGGGCCCGGTAGTTTAAAGAAAGTGAAACTCACACTCACGTGTGCGTATAGAGGGGGGTCTGGGGGGGTTCTCCCCTCAGGGAAATTTTGATTTTTGGGTGCTCTCTGGTGGCCTCTGGGGACCTTCTGGTCGCTAAAATGCTGAATAATTGATGTGGAAAATATGTATTTTTTCCTCCTACAATTCTCTAAATTCCCATGGGACACACAATACTACATCGGGTCGGAGGTTTCATAAAAATACAAACCCAAAACAACACAAAATCCACGAATCCTAACAGTGACTGAGCTTTGTTTACAACCGCTCGCTGTAATATTCGAAAAGAACCATGATGCGGAGTGTGACGTCGTGCAATTACCTTACTGACTTGTGTAGAAGCCCAGGGGGGTGCTTGTAGTGGATAAATTGCAAAGTGTGTATGGGGGGGGGGGGGCTTCGGGACGAGTAATAGTGCTTGCAAGATGCATTGGGATGCATCTGAAATTGGCGATATAAGGCAAGTAAATATCCACTGGGTATGTTACATTTCTTTGGAAACCGCCTGCCAATTTTGTAGAATTTGCTTTAAAAATTCTCATAATTATCTTGTACATACATTTCATTTTCAAATTTCAGGTTTTAATCCTCAATTTAATGAATAAAACATGCAGTGTTGTTTTCATTTTTTTTTGTACAGGCTGCTCTCGAAAGTTGAAGCCAGAAATGGACATCAAGTATGTCAATCAGCACTGCAAACCACCCCCTTGAAAACAGACAAACATTGTCTGTTTAAAAATAGAGATTTTTTTTAAATATGTACATTTTTAAAAAATTTTACGAATAAAACAAAATATAGCTTCACACAAACTCAATAAAAGAATCATAATATGAAGACCAGATAAAATTTACACAGGGAAATATGAATAACAAAATAGTTGCCTCCCTTGGCACCATTCGAAAAATTGATTTTACACTGAAAGTCATAACTTCACATGTTGCAGGGCATGATGAAATGATAAATGAGCATGTTTTATTGAACCAATAAGTCATAAATCATATCCCTGGTTATATTGTTATATAATTCTCAAATACCAGAGATGTAATTTTTTTTAATTTTTAATTACCACTTTCTCATTAATTTCTGAACACCCGTTTCTCACAATGAGTTGAGCACGCTCGAAAGTGGCAGTGTTCTTTCACAATGAGTTGTGCACCGCTCGAAAGTGGCAGTGTTCAATCAGTATCTTTCTGATGATATTCAACCACTGTGAAAACTATATGTTGTGGGCGTGTTTCAGACAACTCCTGACAGCAGCCTGCACACTCATTTGAAACAAGTGACAGCTTTCAAAACGAGTACATCATTTGTCGCTCAAAATAAAAGCCAGTGATTTCGGACCAAACACGACAATTTGAGTCCGAAATTTTATAGGCGACGTTTAGGATTTGAACTTTGTTTCCCCCTCTTGTCTGGGGGTTATAAGGTATCAGGTTGTCGCCAGTAATAGTAGGCATAGTATACAACATAATTGTGTCTATATTACATGGAAACAAAGGACCACGAGTGTCGTTACGATACAGCATTGTACTAGACATTTTAACCACCAGCTTTTCTGACTGATCATAGTATGATTGCTGGGGGGAATGGGTCCAGTTGACGGACCTGCTGCCGGTCTAGTGGAAACCCTGTCTTATACTATTAAATGATGAAGATATTTATGCAATAGTCTACATTCTGTGGCTTGGCAGTTGGGTCTAGGCAAGTCTTGGCTGCAATGTGCACGTGAAGGACACAGCTGTGTTAATAAGCAATAATCTGACAGCAAAATTTTTTTTTTTAAATCTGAACTATTAGGCCATAAAATAGTTTTTTGGTGTGGTATGCTCTTCTTTACCCAAAAACATGGGTTAAAGTTTGAACTACTGTGGTTGAAGAGTTTTATACAAATTTCCAAATTCAGTTTTTGGAAGTATTGGTGTTTTTCCAACTCACATCATTTTAGTATTTAGATGCGTATGGATTTTTGCAGATATTTAATAGTTTATGATTAACTGGTTGAGGACTACAGCACAGTCGATTGGTCAAAATCCACCTGTGCGCAGTGAGGTCCATGCATGCATTTACCAGGTAATAAAAATCAATGTCAGCAAAATTTTAATTAATGAAACATGGGTTCTACCCGAAGCTTCATTAATTAAATTTTTGACGATTATTCCTGTAATTAGTGTTTTGAATGTATTATAATTATGTCCGTGTAAATACTGCCCACCCATTGAAAGTGACCAGTTCAAGGCAGTCGTACTGTAGTTTATTTTTGGTGGTCTGAATTTGTTATTCAAAATCTGTTTTATTACAAATTATTGGAGTGTCCACGTAATAGAACACATTTGAATGGCAGAAAAAAACCCTAGGAAAAAAACCCTCACACAAAATACAGGGGTTGGAAAAAACCCTAAACGTTTTTTAGAAAGTAATGGAAGGTAACTAAAGAGAAGGTAACTGAAGGGAAGGTAACTAAAACTTTAACTGGTTGAGTCCTAAATTATTTTCAGTCCTGAAATCTTGTACACATGTCTTTGTCTTGTTACAATTTATGGGAGAGTGCCTATGGGCACTCTCCCATAAATTGTAATAAGGCAAACCCTTACAGACTAAATAATATAACTTCAAAGATAATACAAAGCACATTCACTGAATATGAGCCTTCAAGTTGTGGTACCTGCACTTCAGAATAAAGCCCAAATATGGGCTTCCAGCACTCTACCAGTTAAGTAAAACAACAGAAAAGACTTTTCCACATATGTCCACTTTTATTTGTTGCATATAAAATGAAATCATACATCATGGAGTAGTTTTAACCCTAAATCAAACATAATGTATTATATAATAAATGTCCTCTTTTATATGTAGCAGCACTTTTAACATTTTGAGAGCACTAAAGCTTTCTAAATGCTACCTTATGACCACCTTTGTTATTTGGTATAACCTCCATGCTGACTAATTGTTAACTGAATTGTGATGAATGAATGAAAGGTTTTAGCACGCCGAAGGCACGCAGGGACAATGTGGGATTTACAAATCCCTTGCAACCCGATTAGCCTTATTATTTCACTTGAATCACACAGGTCTAGCTTTCCTATTGCCTCAAATGGGGTCTGAGGGGGTATGCATGCGGTTAGAATTCCCGACAGTTTGTGTTGGAGTGACAGATTGTCAAAAATCAATCTCTCAACGCCATGAAAACTATAAGAGAGTGGGCTCTAATCGGTTCCAGCTTGGCGATTGTAGAGGTTTGAGTCTCACCATGGTGGCGAGTCAGAATATGATGTTGTGCGATGGCAAATTTAAGGGAAGAAGAAAAAACAGTTTAATTTGAAAAACCGGGAGTCATCCATCAAGCCTTCTGGGAGATAGGATGCCATATGTGACTATGAGGTGTCTTGTTATCCCTTGGGAATTCCAAATGACCCCCCCCCCCTCCACCCCCCCCCCCCCCCCCACCCACCAAAAAAAAAAAAGCCCTTAAAAGGGCTGTTGGCTGGCAAGATTGTTTCAATCCTTGCCTTGGTTTTGTTAGGTTTTCTGCACATCTTTGCATGAGGATTGTTTCAATCCCTCATAGTTTGTAATTTAGTTTGGTCGTGTGTCTGATGAGATAGAGGAGGTAGAAAAGATAGAGAGATGGAAATTAGAGCAATTCGATTTTGAATTTACAACTGTTCCATCCGTGATGACTAGTGGCATGTGGATGGGGAAGCCAGCAATTTTTCCCTGAGATTTATATACCGGGGAGGGGAGACCAGGCAGCAGGTGGAGATTTTCCTCGCTGTTTGCAACTCCCACTGGTAAAAGAGGCAAGCTTTCGTGCGTATCATGTCACCCGCAGCCAGTTCTAAATTTATGTCACAGACTGCCGGGCTCACACCATCGCAATGATGTAATCTTTAACCCTTTTGATTACATCATTGCGATGGGGTGAGCCAGGCTGTCTGAATTGTCTGAAATTTTTCTGTATTTTATAACCTGTAGAACATTGTTATTCGAAGACTAAAACAACAAAAAGTGTTTGAAGTCATTTGTGGCTTCCATGTATTCAGATATGATAACTGATCATTGCAGTTTACAGAAATTCTCATTTTTGTCAAAACATTTAAGTTTTATTTCAGAGTCAATAGATTAACTCCTAGCAAGCTGTTAGTGCAACACAATTTTTTCAAATCACTCTGTTTTTCTCTTGTTTAACTTTAAATTTAACAAATTATATCTTGTTTGACAGAGCTCAGTGAGCTCTGTCAAACAAGGTATATTTGGTTAAATACCCAAACTGCATTATGGGAAATATTTGTGGTGATAATTTTGCCATTTTGACAACAGAGTGTAGAGGGTTAATTAGTTAAAGTTGTTTTGATTGCTTCAATAAGGCATTACTTCAGTAGATATCAGAATCAATAGATGTTAGGATTACAGACACAGCAATAATACAAAAACTACAAGAAAATTGCATAAAAGGTGAGGGTTTTTTTCCGACCCCTGTATTTTGAGTGAGGGGTTTTTTCCTGAGGGTTTTTTTCCGTGAGGGTTTTTTTCTGTAAGGGTGTTTTTCTGTGAGGGTTTTTTTCCGGTCACCAACAAATTTATATGAACAAAAGATTATTTGCATTTGACTGAATATGAAACATTAGCAATGAAAACATAGGCATTGCTCTGGTATCCTCATTTTTGAAAGCCCTGATAGTAGAGCTGTAGGTTTTTAAATTTCTTGTTCGGTTTTCGTTTTTAGGTGGAATAAAACCTCGGTTCAGTTCGGTTTTCGGTTTGTTCATGAGGCCAAATAAAATTCAATAAAACTCATTCTTTTGTCCGGAATCATAACTGAATGGCAGTGAAATTGAGTGAAACTCAATGAATGCCCAAATTAAGCTATAATACATGAAGAATCAGGAAGGCCAATATAATAATTACCTAAATATACAGAATTTTTATTGTGCTTGGCCATTTTTCGAGGTCTGAAACCTACATGTAACTTGAGGAAAGCTGCAAACACAACTAAACTGAAATGTTGGAAATTCCCAGAATGTAGCCTTCCCAGAGTAGTAAGAGTACCCAGACACTGCCATTGGCAGTGTCTGGGTACTCTCACTACTCTGGGATGGCTACATTCTGTGAATTTCTGCAGCAAGAGAGTATTTAATAAAAAAAGAAAAACCTTAGATTATGGGATGTCGACAGTTTCGGTTTTTTAAAAAAAACTAAAAACCTCAGTTCGGTTTCGGTTAACCTACAGCTCTACCTGATAGTGGCTTCTATCACTGAACCAGTGAAAGCTTAGCATTTCATTTCTGTTTATCAGAACCAACGTTTGATATAAAATGAAGAAATTATTAACAATGGCCTTAAATTTATCAGGTTCATTTTACATTCATTGTACGGTGTCACATTGATAATTGACAGTCACAAGCAATTAACAAGGTTGTTTTATTAACAAGTATGTTACTAATTAAGACCAATTATATCTTTGTGAAGAACTTACTGTAAAAGAAAGGTGACAAAACCTTTTCCAGCATCTGACAAATATCTTTTCTCTGCTTGTAGTCAGCAAAACCAAGTTTCATAGTGTTGTGAAGAATATTCATTTGTTCTAACACCTGTAAAAAAAAAAATTCAATCACTAACTCAACGGCCTGAGGCCAATGATGTGTGAACAACATACAATACTGCCTACAATGAACTGAAAAGCTGATTTCAGAAGGATTTATTTATTTATTTATTTATTTATTGATGTTTAAGGTCACATTTTTCTGCACAATGGCTAATTGTTACCGCAACATGGATTTAAAGTAAGGTCCAGCCAATTGTTTATACACATGTTGCCCATTTTAGAGGACTTCCACCCCAGGCATTGGTGACTGGGTCCTACTTTACCAGTAAAACAGAAATGTTTACCACAGTAAACAAGCACTGCTTCATTTCCCACAAGGAGATTTCAGAAGGAGTGGGACTGTGTGGTTTTCAAATTTCTGGGATGCACAAAGTAAAAATTTAAGATAACCCCACAAAGGTTATGCAAACCAAAAATTTTGTTTTTGTTTTTTACAAACCATTTGACCCCCCAGTATGGGCCGATTGAGTAAAAAGTTCTGCCTGTATTTCAGAATGCAGTTTTCTTAGAAACGAGGCTGATGTACCCAGCCTAAGTAGATAACTCAAGAGACTGCGTTACATTTTTGCACAATATATCGTCCCTTGAGTGGGTCAAGGTGCCATCTGCAATGCTAAAGTATTGCAGATGGCGCCTAGTTCCACTCAGGGGGCAATATGTGGCCTTTTCTTCGTCAACCTTGAAGATAAAAGGTCAATTCTTGTTTGAATCTAGTCCTGTTGCTAAGATAACTGTGGGTAAGTTGTCGTCACTGAAATATTAAGAACAGAAAAATCAAAACTCAAAAGTTTTTGCTAGTGATATATATTCAAAGCGATAGATTTGAGTAAATTGTATGTCAGTGTGTCAGAACCCTGCCCTATATGTTTCTAATATTAATGAAAATGCATTGCCCAGTAGGCCTGCAACGATACGCTTCCATTATGATACAATATGTATCACACAATTCAATCTGCACGATACAATATGTATCATGATACACTTGATCTCTCATGCAACTACAACTATCAAATACTTTGAATTACATCATTCATATAGTCATTTCCAGTAGCTTTCTTTTATTACAATTGTTTGAATGCACTCTTCAAACAATATGTAACTTCTCAAAATGATAACCATTGGCATTCAATAATTCCAAATTCATATTTTATGACCCATTTCTGGTGTTTTTTTCCTCTTAGAAAACATGTTCAAACAATTTAATTCCTTATATCTTGTTTGACAGAGCTCTGTGAGCTCTGTCAAACAAGATATAATAGATTTATTTATTTATTGGTGTTTAAAGTCACATACTTATGAACAATGGCAAATCATGACTGTGACAGTTTTACGGGTGGAGGAAGCTGGAGTACCCTGAGATAACAACCGAGCAAAGACAAGCAGCTGTCAGCTCTCCAACATCGTAACTTTGAACTCTGCACCGCAGGACAGGCAGGGTTAGATTGGTTGAAGACATGTGCACTATTGACGTGCAGTATGCCTTAGTACACAGCATCATCGTGCCCCCATGTAGGCAACCGGGGTTAAGTGCCTTGCCCAAGGACACAATGCAGGAGCACGATTCAGTCGCTGAAATGGTCACCCATCCAACTACTAACCACGCTTGACGTTGCTTAACTTCGGTTATCTGACAAGAACCAGTTACCGCGTCACTACCACGCTCCCCTGATATAATGGATTAATCAAATAGGTGGGACTTCACCAACTTTTGGTTAACTGAATAATGCTAAGTTGATGGCATATTTAGCACGGCCGATGTTGGTGAGTAAAAAACAGGGGTTCACTGCACCACCTTTCAAAATCTATGAAACTGTTTTGCCTGATAATATTTATATTTGATTGTATCATGATACATAGTGAACAATGATACGTATTGAATCGTGAGCAATGTATCGCAGTTCATGGGCATCATGATTAATCTTTGCCGCCCTATTACACATCGGATGTATAACCTGGTCCACACTGAAATCTCTGTGCAGAGTACCTTTGGTTGCCATATGAATAAATTGCTCAATCATTCAGAAACAAGAAAATTGTACTTGCGGTTTGTTGGAACAAAATAGTCTATCCAGTATGCATATTGGGTAAGTGACAGAACAAGTACAATGGTCATAGTATCGTAACAATTGGGAAGAGGATTCATTTTGAGATTCAATTTGGATTTGAATGTTTGGCCTGATTCGATTCAAGTGAAAAATCGTAATTTGCAGGTCCCTATTTAGAAGGGAAATTTCATTTTAGGAAAAGGATCTTTAACAGTTTTATTGCACAGATTTTATATCTGCTGATGGCTAAACTTAACAAAAATACATAGAAAGTTGATGAGTTACCCCTATTTAGAAGGGAAATTTCATTTTAGGAAAAGGATCTTTAACGGTTTTATTGCACAGATTTTATATCTGCTGATGGCCAAACTTAACAAAAATACATAGAAAGTTGATGAGTTACCTGGTAGGACCTCCAAGAGCTTTTGGGAAATTGGATATCTTTCTGAAAAACAATGCCTGTCATTCCAATATTCTCTGTTGACCATCTGAAGTTGATGTACTTGAAAGAATGATGGGATGGGCAACTCGCTCTCTTGATTAACCCTTTACCTAACATGAAAAGCAGACATTTGCAAACAAAATTTATGAGCTCATTCCAATGAAGGATCATAAGCTATGTTTTTTAGACAAAAAATGACAATTGACTAGCAATTTTTGTGAATAGTGCTGGCCTGATTTGGAGATTATGCTAGGTAAATGGTGCACACACACTGAGAATTAATTTGTTACCAACATCATTATTTTAACTGGTAGAGTGCTAAATTATTTTTGGCCACCAAAATTTGTTCACACGTCTTTTCCTTGTTACAGTTCATAGGAGAGTGCCTGTAGGCACTCTCCTATGAATTGTAACAAGGCAGATGCTAACAGATTAAACTAGAGGTACTGTGAGCAAACTCACAAAGTGATACCCTCCGCGCCTGGAATGTATAAGTTAGATTATCTCCACTTGGAAATGTCAGAACGGAATTATATTGCTTCAGGCACATCTTCGTATGGAGTTCTTCCATTGTGCAAATTTTCATGAAAATTCTTCATACGGTTTAGGAGGAGTTGCGCTTACAAGGATGGACAGACGGTATAAGTTAGATTATCTCCCCTTGGAAACGTCAGAATGGAATTATATTGCATCATGCACATCTTCATATGGAGTTCTTCCACTGTGTAAAGTTTCATGAAAATTCTTCAAACGGTTTAGGAGTTGCGCTTGCAAGGATGGACAGACAGTCTAAGTTAGATTATCTCCCCTTGAAAATGTCAGAACGGAATTATATTGCTTCATGCACATCTTCATATGGAGTTCTTCCATTGTGTAAAGTTTCATGAAAATTCTTCAAACGGTTTAGGAGGAGTTGCGCTTTCAAGGATGGACAGACGGTATAAGTTAGATTATCTCCCCTTGGAAATGTCAGAACGGAATTATATTGCTTCGTGCACATCTTCATATGGAGTTCTTACATTGTGTAAAGTTTCATGAAAATTCTTCAAACGGTTTAGGAGGCGTTGCGCTTACAAGGATGGACAGACGGTCGGACGGATGGATGGACAGACATGGTGATTCCTATATACCCCCCCAAACTTTGTTTGTGGGGGGGGGGGGGGGTATAATAATATCACTTTAAAGATAATACGAAGCTCAGCCAGTGAATCTGAATCTTTAAATTGCAGTACCTGCACTTCATAATGAAGCCCAAATATGGGCTTCCGGCACTCTACCAGTTAATTCAAAACATGCATTACAAGTGCATGCACTGTATGACATACATTCCCAATCAGTTGCTACAGATATACCGGTCACTCGACTATGAACACTTTGGCAGCAAATACTTACAGTGTTTCCAGCTGATATGCATTTCAGTAGTTCCTTGTGATCTATTCCTGGCTGTTTCTTTGCAGGTGAAGCTTTTCGGGGATCCTTGGAAGAACTTGATGGAGCTGGAGGAGTGCTCTCATCTGTTTTGCTGTCGGAAGGTTTGGATTCTCGTATTTTAACCTGTAACTGTGATCCTTTAAATTCATGTTTCTTCTCGTTGAGGGCCTTAGTTGCTGATGAGCTTGAATCATATTCAATTATTGCAAAGTTCCCCTGAAAAATGTTGAATAATTGATTATCAAGACAAAAAACAGTCTTTTATTTCAGTCGTGGACTATTATAATCCCTGATGGGTATGGGTGTGGATGGGAAAATCTCACCCGAGGGCAAGATATTTGGGCCAGACACGAGGCTTGCCGAGTGTCTGGACCAAACATCTTGTCCCGAGGGTGAAATTTTCCCATCTCACACCCGTATCCATCAGGGATTATTTTTCTCCCCCACCATACAGCCAGAGGTAATCGGCGGTCACGTGCAGATATAATCAATTCATTTGGTATTCATTGTATTGAAAAACTAATGACACCATCGGAAAGAGCATGCAAAAGTTACGTATATACCAAAGGTATATACCACGGAATCAATTAGGAACGGTGACATCTTGGGGTTTAAAGAGTTTTAGAGCATCAAACTTTGATCACACAGAATTCTGATGACGTCAATTTGAATTAGTTGGTAGCAAAAAACTTATACGATATGCATAACGTCATAACGTTATAAATGTATAGCGTCAAGTGGGTGGGGTGGGATACATCTGTCTCTCCCTGCTATCTCACCCTGGACAGACGTATCTTACACATGTAGTGGGGGGAGAAAAAGCATTCTGATAGGATCACAACTGGGTCATAATCTGGTTGAAATTTTGTGTCCGCTTGCCTCTATCTATTTATTTATATTTATTGATGTTTAAGGTCACATATTTACGCACAATAGCTAATCATGACTGCAACAGTTTTACGGGTGGAGGAAGCCGGAGTACCTGGAGAGAACCACCTAGCAATGGCAAGCAACTGTCAGCTCCCCAACATACTAACTCCACACAAGCAAGGTTAGCATTGGTTGAAGACAAGTGCACCATCAACGTGCAGTACGACTTAGTACACAACGCCACTGAGCCCCCACACGGGCAATGGAAATGAAGTGCCTTGCCCAAGGACACAATGCGGTTGCCGCAGATGGGATTCGAACCGAGGACCTCTTGGGTTGCAGCCTGCACCTCTACCTACTGAGCCACCGCGCTCCCCCTGTTTTCTATCAGTTTCTAGGTGATTCTGTCTTATTTGTTGTAAACAAGGTTCTTGACCTACTTACATGTAAACAATTAAACAATCAACAGCTATATGTACAATGATTTAAAAATAGATTAGTGTAACAAAGATGTAAACATACACTTAAAGGTTACTAAGTGCAAATGAGTCACACCAGCTAGAATTTGTCTTCAGAAAAATATCAACTGCGTAGAACCATCAACTAAGGACATATCAATCTCGATATAATACAGTAAAACCTGTCTTGAGAGACCACTGTCTTGAGAGACCACCTGTCTTGAGAGACCACATCTGCCAGGCACCGATTGGTTTTACTCTATAATGGACCTGCTATGGGAGACCACCTGTTTTCAGAGACCACCTGTCTTGAGAGACCACTGTGACCTGGTACCAATTTGTATTCTATGCCATAATGGACCTGTCTTGAGAGACCGCCCCTGAAACCATGACAAAAACTTTTTACCTGTTCTGGAATTGGAAAATCCATTGTGGTTATACTAACATAATTAAAAGTATTAAAAGCTCTTAATTGGGTTTCAATTGCTAACTCAGTAAAGATTGAGATGTTTTTATAAGACCCCTGTGAAAAGGTTAGGATTATTGCTGAATAAACAATTTCATAATACCTGAAATGTGACAGATAGGAATAAAAATAAATTTGTGTTGAAAATCTTTTTGTAACAAATTGAAATGGACTGTTATAAAAATTATAAAAATAAATTAGTGTTGAAAATCTTCATTGAAGATTTTCAACACTAATTTATTTTTATAATTTTTATAACAGTCCATTTCAATTTGTTACAAAAACTTCATAAAAAAAACAACAACAAAGTAATTACAAAAATGTATTCTTCTCCATTTCCGAATTTTGTGGTTGGTTATTCACTGACTTGAGAAAACCTGAAACCTGTTATGAGAGACCACCTGTCTTGAGAGACCACTTTTGTGTGGCCCAAAGGGCGGTCTCTCAAGACAGGTTCTACTGTATGGGGGCTATAACAATCCCCTAGGATCCCTAAGAATGATGAAAGGGAAGTAAGGCAGAACTTAGTGGAGATATTTACACACATGGTTTTTGTGATGAGTGGTGAGGAACAAACTATTGCAGATTTTTTCCAAGTTAACCCATTACCCAACGAATCGGCTGCATCCGCCCGCGTAATATGCAAATTCAGCAGTTGAAAAAAAAATTATTTTTCAAAACATTTCAACAAAACCATATCATCTGACCCCTCGTTGGAATGTGCTCATCGAGCTCGTTTCGAGGGGCCACATGATATGGTTTTGTTGAAATTTTTTGAAAAATTTCCAAAAATGATATTTAAAATAATAAATTTTTATATCGTCTGCGTTGGGTAAAGGGTTAAGCTGAGTTAAGGAGCCAAAAGTGTTATTTGCTATCTGTTCTTAACACATACACAATACAAGTCAAAATAAGTTGTAGGATAACCACGAAAAACTATGTATCTTTCTCTTCCTACTAGTACTCAAACGATTAGTCGATGTCGGAGGAGTTCAAGCTTTTAGGTACCGTAAATAGTATCCCTTCTGTGCCACTGTCAGACAGTTTGAACAGCACTATTGGGCAATCAATGTATACATCTATTGCCATCTAATAGTAGTGACAGTAGTTTGTTTTAACTGGTACTAGTAGAGTGCTGAATTATTTTGGGCTATCAGGATATGTTATTAATTTGCCTTGTTGCAATTTATGGGAGAGTGCCTATAGGCACTCTCCCATAAATTGCAACAAGCCAAATTAAATAAGACTATATAAATTCACTCTTAGCATAATTAGAAGCACATTAACAGAATAATGTTCCAGTAAGTCGCTGTATATGAATGTCCAAGTGAAGCCAAATTTGGACCTTCAGCACTCTACCGGAACACCAACACTGTTATAAGGAGACAGGTTATCACCAATGACTAGTCGAAGTCGACTTGACTTTTGGGTATTGACTAGTCGACTTTGGAATTCACTAGTTGTTTGAGCACTACTTCCTACACTAATAAGACCAGAAGCTGACATCATTTTCTACACTGATAAGACCAAAAGCTGACATCATTTTCTGGAAAGCACTCACCTAGAGCTTTCCAGAAAATGATGTTAGATTCTGATTTTAACAGTGCAGGAGCAGCAGTATACTTGGTTTATTGTGGTTATGCTACAACTTATTTTGACTGAAACCAAACGGAAACCAAACCTGAAGAATCAAAACTTCCCAGCTCTAACAAAACATACAAGATATGTACATCCATAACTAACTTTTTGTCTGTCCATAAGAATTCTGTGAATACTCCCAAACTTAGAAAAATATGTTCTCAGCTCTGCATCTGTTGTACCCTTTGGAAATCCTCGGGTGAAAATACTGGCCTCTTTGTGTTTCATTTTACGATCATACATTTCCTTGTTTTTTAAGTGTTTCTTTCCCTTGACATGATCCTTCATCACCACATCTGAAAATTTAATAGTTAACACCGGATCAATTACATGCATATCACAAGATGACACATTGTTGATAAAATGCTACAGCTGAAGTAAAAAGTAATAACAGGGTTCCTGCACCAAACCTCTAAGCAAATTCGAGGAGTTTCAAGGAGGTTTTTAGTGCTTTTTCAAGGAATTTCAAGGAGAAAAGCAGACAAAATTCAAGAATTTTCCAGGAAACATTTTCCACTTGCATCCAAGAGACAGAAAATATAACTCGACCCTTTACCTAAGCTAATGGAAACAAGAGGCCCCACGGGGGCCTGAAGCGCTCATCTTGTACAGAACACAATTTAAACAGAGTCCAAGAATGAGTCTACATTAAGCAAGCCATCTCCATAGGCTACACTGTCAATCCTGGAGTCCCTCAGGAGTGACAAAAATAATCTAGGCATCATGCCTTTTCTTCAGTTGATCATAAGTAAAATATAGAGCTCCCTTATGAAGCCCCTTGATACAACCTATGTGGATTAATCTTAGTACCTCTAGAGGGTACTGAATACAAAATTTTTAATTCTTCAGCAAAATGGCCAATTCCGGCTCCCATAGAGAGCTCAAATATTAACCCAGGCTCTTGATTTGAACACAGTTAAATCTGACTTCCCTAGAGATGTTGTGTACCGAATATGAAAGCATTCTGACCATTGGATCTGAAGAAGAGAAATTGTAAAGAAATTTTCTTCGAATTGCACTAAGTTCAAATTTGGGCTACCATAGCGAGCCCAAATATTGACCTATGGATCCGATTTGAACAAACTTGAATCTGAACCCCCTAGAGATGTTGTATACCAAATGTGAAAGCATTCTGACAAGTGAATCTGAAGAAGAAGATTTTTGAAGAAATTCCCTCATATTGCACTAAGTTAAATTTCATGTTCCCATTGGAGCCCAAATATTAACCTAGGCACTCGAATTGAACAACCTGGAATCTGACCCCCCTAGAGATGTTGTATACCAAATATAAAAGCATTCCGACTGGTGGATCGGAAGAAGAAGATTTTTAAAGAAATTTTCTCATATTGCACTAAGTAAAAATTTGGGCTACCATAGTGAGCCCAAATATATACCTAGGGATCTGATTTGAACAAACTTGAATCTGACCCCCATAGAGATGTTGCATACCAAATATCAAAACATTCTGACTGATGGATCTGAAGAAGATTTTTTTAAATTACCCTCCATATTGAACAAAGATAAAATTTGGGCTTCCATAGGAAGCCCAAATATTAACCTAGGGACTTGGTTTGAACAATCTAGAATCTGACCCTCACAACAATGATGTATACCAAATATTAAAAGATTCTGACTGGTGGTTCTGAAGAAGAAGATTTTTAAAGAATATTCCCCATATTACCCTATGTTAAAACTTCGGGCTCCTGTAGAGAGCCCAAATATGAACCAATGAGCTTTATTTCAACAAACTTTTATCTGACCCCCCTATGAATGCTGTATACCAAATATCAAAAGATTCTGATGATTGGTTCTGGAGAAAAGATTTTTTAAAATTTTTGCAAATATGCTGACTCAGCATTTTTTCGATGCCCATTACAGAACACCCTAACATAACCGATGGCAATTTTTTTTACCATTCAATTCTACTGGTCATAAGGATACTTCATACCAAATAAAAGCTCTCTGTTCCGTGGGGTTTGGGAAATATGGGCGTTTGAAAATATTTCTATTTTTAGCTCCCAGGGTTCCCATGGGGATGCGGGAATTTTTTTTTTGCATGGGTCAAGTACTTATGACCCAATACTACCACAAACAAAATTTGGTTCATACCGGACCATCGGTTCAGAAAATAGAAATTTTGGGCAGGGCCAAAAATCTTACCCCTCCCATTACAAAGCCAAATATTACTTCACGAACTTCGTTTGAACAAACTTGATTCTACACCTCATATGGAAGCTCCATAGCATATATCAAGTCATTGTACACACTGGTTCTTGAGAAGAAGATTTTAAAAATATTTTGGAGCATTTTCCCCCACTCCCTCCCTATGGGGCCGGGCATGCTGAGTTGAACAAAAATGAAATGCCCCTTTGGGACCATCACTCACACAAACTTTCACTTGAATTGGCCCAGTGGCTTTGGAGGAGAAGACCAAAACATGGTGTTGACGGACGACAGACAACGGACGACGGACAGGAAGCGATGAGATTAGCTCAGCTTGACTTTGTCAAGATGAGCTAAAAACTGGCTAGCGCTTTCCATGAAAATCACTGTTTAATCTTTTTATATTTTCATTTTTTGCTTCTGAAACATAGGTTATGACTCTCACTGGAACGAGCGTATCACGCTCGTTCCAATGAGAGGTCACAACCTGTGTTTTGGAAAAAATGAAAATGTTCAAATGCACAGTAATTTTTTCACAACTGTCGTCTGCTACTAGGTAAAAAGGTAAAAGAATGGACATCAGATGTACAGTATTCTGAAATAGCACACTGTCCATGCATAGCCGACTCCATTTCCAGGAGTTTCCAGGATGGCCTTCAATATTTAAGGAGTTTCCAGGTCCTTGGGAGAATGTTTTGAGATTCAAGGACTTTCAAGGAATTCAAGGAGGTGCGGGAACCCTGAATAAACTATGTTTTTAAGCCAGAAAATGAAAACATTCAGAATTCCAAGAAATTTGTTTTAATTGTTGCCAGTTATTTATGTAAGATAAAGGGCTAAACTAGAATTTCCATGGCTGTCAATTTTATAAGTTGACTACTCTCACCTACCTAATAATAGCGATGTCTTGTATTTTCGACTAAAATTAATAATAGCGATGGGATTTCAACCTTTTCTCTCATTTCTAAATAATACTGATGGACAAATTTTTTCTTTATTTCTTTACCTAATGAATCGGCTCCAACCACCTGCACAACTTTCAAATGAAACAGCATTTTTTTGTTGTTGAAATTTCAACAAAACTGTACCATGTGACTCCCTCATTGGAATGAACCCACCAGGGTCATTCCAATGAGGTGCCACATGATATGGTTTTGTAGAATTTTTTTTAAATATTTGGAACCCCCCCAAAAATACAAATTTTGATATCCTGCATTTTGGGTAAAATGTTAAAATTAATAATATTAACACAAGTATCAATTGGCAGGTTAGAGTAATCAGTTCACTTTGGTGATAGTTCATAAATTAATTATATAAAACTCCTACAGGCCTAAACAAATTAGAAACTGGGCAATCTTAAAAAAGGTTACCTTCATGTCTTTCAGTCATCCTTTTTTCTAATTTTTTCAGCAAGATTAAGGTAAAGTATTACTTTCATGTCTTTCAGTTATCCTTTTTTCAGCAAGATTAAGGTAAAGTATTACTTTCATTTCTTTCAGTTATCCTTTTTTCAGCAAGATTAAGGTAAAGTATTACTTTCATTTCTTTCAGTTATCCTTTTTTCAGCAAGATTAAGGTAAAGTATTACTTTCATGTCTTTCAGTTATCCTTTTTTCAGCAAGATTAAGGTAAAGTATTACTTTCATGTCTTTCAGTTATCCTTTTTTCAGCAAGATTAAGGTAAAGTATTACTTTCATGTCTTTCAGTCATCCTTTTTTCAGCAAGATTAAGGTAAAGTATTACTTTCATTTCTTTCAGTTATCCTTTTTTCAGCAAGATTAAGGTAAAGTATTACTTTCATGTCTTTCAGTTATCCTTTTTTCAGCAAGATTAAGGTAAAGTATTACTTCCATTTCTTTCAGTTATCCTTTTTTCAGCAAGATTAAGGTAAAGTATTACTTTCATTTCTTTCAGTTATCCTTTTTTCAGCAAGATTAAGGTAAAGTATTACTTTCATGTCTTTCAGTTATCCTTTTTTCAGCAAGATTAAGGTAAAGTATTACTTTCATTTCTTTCAGTTATCCTTTTTTCAGCAAGATTAAGGTAAAGTATTACTTTCATGTCTTTCAGTTATCCTTTTTTCAGCAAGATTAAGGTAAAGTATTACTTCCATTTCTTTCAGTTATCCTTTTTTCAGCAAGATTAAGGTAAAGTATTACCTTCATGTCTTTCAGTCATCCTTTTTTCAGCAAGATTAAGGTAAAGTATTACCTTCATTTCTTACAGTCATCCTTTTTTCTGATTTTTTCAGCAAGATTAAGGTAAAGTAATTCTGATATTGGGGCTTTAACCCTTTACCTAACGAATCGCCCGCATCCGCCCATGTAATATGCAAATTGAGCAGTTGAAAAAATTATTTTTTTCAAAATATTTCAATGAAACCATATCATGAAACCCCACATTGGAACGAGCTCACTGAGCTCGTTCCAATGAGGGGTCACATGATATGGTTTTGTTGAAATGTTTTGAAAAATTAAAAATCATATTTAGGCCACACAAAGTAGATCTTCTGTTTCTCAGGCCATTATTTGTGAAATTGCATGCGGGCGAGCAGTTTTTTATTTTATTTTTTATTTCAGTAATTACTTTTTTGCCATCAAAAGTTCATGTTCTTAGTTCAAGTTTTAGGCCTCATAATCTACAAAATAGCATGGGTAGCATGGGTGGTGGTGTATTTCATCCCTTGAGTGCAAGAAGACTTTGCAATGCTAAAGAATTGCAAAGCCTTCTTGCACTCAAGGGACAAATTCATCAATTTTTTTAACTTGGGTAAAATATCAGACATAAACCATTTAATTTTTATTTTTTAAAAGTTTAAATTGGTTATAAAAAGAGAACATGCGGCAGCCAAAAGGACCATGCGGGAGGGCCTGAGAAACATATTTTTTATTTTTTTAGGCCTTAAAATAATAAATTTTGATATCGTCTGCGTTGGGTAAAGGGTTAAATTCATTTGATACTCAAAAGGAAAACAATGAGATTCAACCCTGATTCTGACAAGTGTTCATTTGATTCTAGTCATAAATCCTAAAAGTATGCTTAATCGCCTGGAGAAATCTTCTTATTCTTAGCTTTTTACACCCAAATAAGTTGGCATGTTGACTTAGCTGTGGTATATAGTAAGTCTTGGCTGACTAAATAGGCAGCCAAGACGTCACTAGAAACCACTGCCATGGTACTGTATCTTCCATTAGGAAGACCACCAAAAGCCTGTAGTTTGGAACATGTGCTCATGTTTATTTGTTTATTGGGTTTTTAACCCTTTACCCAATGCACACGATATCAAAATTTATTTTAAATATCATTTTTTCAAAAAATTTCAGCAAAACCGTATCATGTGACCCCCCTCGTTGGAACGAGCTTGTTCCAATGAGGGGCCACATAATATGGTTTTGTTGAAATTTTTTGAAAAATATTTTTTCAACTGCTGAATTTGCATATTACGCGGCGGATGCGGGCGATTCGTTGGGTAAAGGGTTAACAGCATTTTTTCAATAGCCAGGGTCACCTCATGTCAGTCAGTTTTACAGGTGGAGGAAGCTGGAGTACCCGGAGAGAGAGCCACCAAACAATGGCAGAAACTGTCAGACTGCCCAACACACTAATTCTGCACAAGCAGGGTTAGCATTGGTTGAGAACAAGTGCACCGTCGACATGCAGTAGGTCTCAGTACACAGCACCACTGTGCCACCACTTTCCACAAACGGGATGAAGTGCCTTGTCTAAGGACACAATGCAGTTACCCCCGGCAGGGATCGAACCGTGGAGCTTTTGGTTTAGAAGTTCAATGCTGTATCCACTGAGCCACCATGCTCCTGTGCTCTTCATGTACATGAAAGACATGTAACTCATCAAATTGGAACAAGGTCCCTGAGGGTTAAACTTGAAATATGAGGTTTGTTTTTACTATGAAATATGTACTGGTTTCACCACAAGGGTATAAAAGCACTCTCAAATTTTGAATTATTTAAAAACTGAAAACTGATTTTTGCAACAGGCGTTTGCAAAAATCTAAACCCCAGGCCTGGCATTCTTTAGGAGTGCAGGAGGACTGCTTGCCTAGAAAAAATTGAGGAAGGCAATTTTATGCACCCCTTGATTTTCTGGAATGCCAGACCTGTTTGGGACTGCCTTTAAAATCTATTATCATTTCGTCTCCTGAGTTGGCACAGAGAACACATTGGAACTCAGGGGACGATTTGTCAATGTTGCACTGATTCGCAGTAATTCATGACCCATTCTGTGTCACATAAGTATCATATGTGGTCTAACATGTAGATTACCTGCATCTTTCAAAAAGGTGTTATATATATAATCCCACCAACCTACCCCACCCACCCGATAAAAGTGTAAAATTTAGAGTGGGATTATAAGTATACAATGTCGCCTTTTAGACTTTTAAATGGAGTTTTTAGCCATGCAAACAAGAACGAACCACTTTAGGGTCCATATTTTTGTTTGCACTTGCCCAAAACTACATTTAGAAGTCCAAAAAGCAAGACTCAATTCTTATTTTGACACCCTATGCCGCTATGCGTTCACACAGGATCACTGTATGAAAATTACTATAAAACTTCATGACACAACACGCAACAACTGTTGCATTCATTTCTCAAGGGCCCACACAAAGCAACGATGAAAAAATGTTTCGATGGAATGAGTGATTTCTTGTACAGGTCCTAAGCGAGTATGAGATTGTCTCATTGTAATCAGGATTGCCAGTGTCGAGTTGGAATAATGGGCAAGAAAAAAATTTCAGTATATTATACAGTACATTAATTGAGCCCTTTTTAAAGAGATAATTCGTCATACTTATACTTTCAGTCTGCATTTACAAATGAAGTAACTTTTCACAGTAAATTAATTTCACTTAATCTCTGGAGGCCCTCAGCTGGCAGAGGCCCCTGGGTTGCAGCCCATAAAGCCCATGCCGTAATCTGGCACTGTGTTTAGGGCTGCACAATATTCAAAACTGAATACCGGTATCGGTATTCAAAATAATACTGCGGTATACCGGAAAATCAAAAACTGTTCAGAAAAAATGAACATAAGAACCACAACCGAGGCTTGAGGCATCACAGTCGAAACGAATTAGCATGCCTTGATGATGTGGTTCGAAAAACCTTTACCCAAGGCAGACGATATCAAAATATTTTAAAAAAAAGTTTATCAGATTTTCCCCAAAAAATTCTACAAAACTGTATCACGTGACCCCTCACTGGAACGTGCTCAACGAGCTCGTTCCAATGAGGGGTCACATGATATAGTTTTGTTGAAATTTTTGAAAATTAGTTTTTTCAACTGCTGAAATTGTATATTACGTGAGCACATGCAGACAATTCCTTTGGCAAAAGGATAATATTATTCATTCGGGGCTACAGTTAAAAATCTTAAGACATCTTCAAAATTAAATTGTGAGGAAATGAATAATGACGATAAACCGATATTTTTGTAATTGCACCGGTATTCAATCGATACTGGTTTGAATACCGGTATACATCGGTTTATCGATATACCGTGCAGCCCTGTGTTGTTATCTAACAAAAAGTATAGTTCTGATGGAATTTGCACCTAAATAATGCTGTAATTTCATCTATATTAGCATAAATAGCATCTGACCCATGCCACCTCTTAGAGATGGGCGGTATTGGAATTTTGAGTTCGGTGTCGGTTTCGGTATTTTTGTGTGGGCATACCGCGGTATCGGTTCGGTATTCGGTATGTGACTTCAGATTCACTGATAGTAGGGGAATCCATGTCAGAAAAATACAGAATAAGTTGTTCTTGTATCATTCTATCACAGTGCTACACATGCCATTGTTGATGGGCTCAACATTGTCATTCTTTTGTCAACACAGATCATATCTACAGTAATTTGGTGACTTGTTCTAAATCCGCCTTAACTTTTCAAGCTCCACTTAAGGCGTCTGTAATCGTAGAATGTGTGTCCTGAAGATGTCATCTTTAGGTGGGCCTGATGACAGTAGTAAAATTATCTGGTCAGTGATTTCTAGCCAAGTCTTGGCTGCCTGTTAAGGCAGCCAAGACTTGGCTAAAAATTACTGCTAAGCAACTGGACATGTACAGGTCGTAGACTATTGATAATTTAGTACAACTGCACTGGTTCTTAAGGCTTAACAAAACTGAAAAATAAAATCAGTCACTTCTTTCATGAAAATGAACACATCAACTGCTATCAATCCTCATCAAGGCCTTATAAATAGTGAATGCACAGGGAAATTGAAAATACCGTTGGTTTCGGTATTCAAAGATTGGGTCGGTTCGGTTTTTCGGTGTCCCCATGATATCGGTATCGGTTCGGTTTTTCGGTATATTGCCCATCTCTACCACCTCTCATGCCAATTCCAGTCTCACTAGTCTCTACCACTGTTGAAAACAAAGTTAAAGTTTCCAAACAATGTTAACGATGAGCTTTTGCTAGCTTCTAGTCCCATGCAGTGCTTAATGCTGGTAAGTCTTACACCTGTTCCTGGGTACTAGTAATATTCCAACTACATCATCAAGGCATGCCTTCCAGTAAGGCATGACTAATTGATGTCTAGGGCTGTCACGATTTTTGAATTTAGGAATCGATTAATCGTCGCAAATAATCGATTATAATCGATTAATAGTACATAGATGACCCCGTGCCCACATTTCCCTCTCTTTAATTTGTTAAAAATGAAGTTCAAGTCAGTTGACCTTCTTCAAGTAAACAACGAAGACGATCCTCTTTAATTTAGGTACATTCAAAGGTTTGATGTTCTGAACTTTTGAACCGTCAGTGTAATAATCAAGACCGGTCGTCAGTTGCGAACTTTGCAAGTTCGCAACTGCCGACCGGTCTTGATTATTACACTAACGGTTCAAAAGTTCAAAACATCAAAGCTTTGAATGTTCTTAAAAGGCAAATGCTTCTAATGGCTTCTTGAGATTTAACGACGACGTTCTTGACCCTTTACCTTAAGAAACAATAGTTTTTTTTCATTTTTTTTTAATTATTAAACGTCTAAAATGGGGTAAAATTTACCGATTCTTCGACAACGAAAAATACTAATCGATTCCAGAGTGATCGATCAGCAATCGATTAATCGTGACAGCCCTATTGATGTCGCTGGAATATTCTATCAGTCGGGACTTGGGCTGCCACAGTTGGAACTACAAGGTTTACAAGTCCACCCTCCCCTTATCGGTCATCTTCAAGACGCCCAGAATTTGATTAGAGAATTGATTCTTTTTCAAATACAGTTAAAACTAGAAGTCCTGTCACGAACTGTGCACTTATCTAGACTTAATTACGCGTAGGAATTGCGCACAATTGCCATATCGAATGGCATCCAAAGCATGGTAGGTTCTCCTGGTTACTCATTGCAAACACAGGCAATGTTTCTGCCAATGGACCTCCAGGTTACCCGGGGGTCCATTGGCTGAAACATTGCTTGTGCACAGGCTACATGTACAGAATTTGATAGCCTTTCTGTGGTCATAACGCGTAGAATAACCCGCAGATCGATGTGCTATTTGTGCGCATTTCTTGACAGGACTTCTAGTTTTAAATGTAATAGACCAGATTCAATTCAAAACTTGATTTGAATTGAAAATGTGTGATTCGCAGTGCCCTACACGCAGGATTTTAAAATGTCCAAAATACACATATATTTGAAATGTCAAAACTCACCTGATGACACAGTTACTTTACAAACCTCACAGAAAAGCACCATCTTGATTTTTTATTGTGGATTAAAGCAATGGAAATCTACAAAAAGAAAATAATAGATGAAAAGTAACCACCCGGCACCCAATCACGGTAAAAATCTTTATCACTTCAACTGGTTACTCACATACATTCCTGATCACAAGTGAACTTCATGCATTCTATTATAAGTGCAGCAGTACATGTTCGGGGTGGCGGAAGCTCGATAAAAGTGGAGGGGCAGAAATTTACAATGCTACTATTACAGGGTTCCTGCACCAAATTGAGAAGTGAATTCCAGGAGATTCCAGAAGGTTCTGATCAATTCTTCAAGGAGTTTCCAGGAGTCAGCTGGGTGAAATTCAAGGGTTTTCAAGGAGTATAAAGCAACCATGTGTTGGGAAGAAGGAAAATTGTTAGGAGTTGGATTAATCCAGTGAGCAATCGACTCGATTTTTCCAAAATTCCAGGAGTTTCCAAGAGGTGTTTCAAAATTCCAGAAGTTTCCAGGTCATTGGGAGGGGGTTTTGATATTCAGGGACTTTCAAGGAATCAAGGAGGTGCGGGAACCCTGCATTAGAGCTGAAACGGTTAACTGATTAATCAATGATCAACATCTTGATCGATCCAAAAAGTAATTGATCAATTAACCGTTACTTTTGAACTACTGTATTACAGTACAGTTGTCGTGGACTGGACATAATCCACACGTGGGCAGTGATGTCCACACATGCATTTACCAGGTAATACAAATCATCATCAGCAAAATTTTAATTAATGAAGCACCTCTTTGTACCTGGTGCTTCATTAATTAAATTTTTGATCATTATTCCTATAAATTATTGTTTGCAATCTAATATTATTGTGTCCATGGAAACACTGCCCACCCCACGGAAAGTGACCAGTTGATGGTGGCCATACTGTATATTATGGGTTAACCCTTTATGCAACGCAGACGATATCAAAATTTATGATTTTAAATATCCTTTTTTAAAATCTTTCAAAAAATTTCAACAAAACCATATCATGTGACCCCCTGCTGGAACAAGCTCAACGAGCTCGTTCCAACGAGGGATCACATGATATGGTGTTGTTGATATTTTTGAAAAAATAATATTATGCGGGCGGATGCGGGCAATTCGTTGGTTAAAGGGTTAACAAAGGAACAAACTTGCAAACAGGCAAACATTGTCACACTGACTCACATCAATTATATGAGATCGAGTAAAGCATGCAAGTTACATGCTGACATATTTGTTTACTTGCATGATCATCACACTGTATCAGTGGCTGGAAATGGTCATTCTTAACCCTTTACCCATTACGGGTGGCAGCCGATACTTGCCAAACAAGTTCATGAATTACTAAAAATTTTCAATTTTTGTCTCAAAAACATAGCTTATGACCCCTCATTGGAACGATCTCAACAAGCTCGTTCCAATGAGGGGTCATAAGCTATGTTTTTGAGACAAAAATTGAAAACATAATAAATCTGAATGGAGATTTTTGTATATAGGCCCAGTCGGTTTTGTTTGCTAAGTTGGGTAAAGTGTTTATGCTGTAAATGATCAACGGTATAGCAATTGTTCAGATATCTATTTGGAAAGTGATTAATCGGTTAACCAAGGTTAATCCGTGTGATTAAACGTTCAAGAAAACCCCTTAACCATTTCAGCTCTAGCTACCATGGTTCAACCCAGAGTGAGAAAGGTTATAATCGTATGTTGGAAAATGTACCATGACTCGCTATAGTCTTTCGTTTAGATGAATATGCCACTGTTTGGTCACTATCCTGTCCATTTCTTCTTCTTCAACCATCTTCCAACCCGAAGGCCAGCCTTCGGGTTGGAAGATAGTTGAAGTAGAAGAAATGGATGGAAAGTGGGATTCTTTGGCTATATCGTTTGGATTTGCAAATAATGTTACAAGAATGTGTGTATATTGACACGTTTGCATGTACCCATTTTAACTCACTGTGTAACTGCAAAACATATCTGTGGAAAAAGGTGGAGTGGCACAAATTTACAATGGTCCCATGGTTCGACCTAGTGTGAAAACAGTTACAATCGTATATCAGGATTTAAATCAATGATTTAAACTAATTAATTTAAATCAGCAAACCCTGCTCATTGGACCTGTATTACAATTCAAAGTGGTGTGAACTAGCAGGTGATCACTGTCTAGATCATCTCCCCTATAAATATGTCTTGCATTTGGCTAGTCAGTGATTTGTTGGTGATAATTACGGCTGTCACGATTAATCGATCGGTTACGTTGAAATCGATTAGTATTTTTCGTTGTCAAAGAATCGGTAAATTTTTACCCCGTTTTAGACACTGAAAAAAATTTGAAGAAAAAACTATTGTTTCTAAAAGTAAAAGTCCAAGAACGTCGACGTTAAACCCCAAGAAGCCTTTAGAAGCATTTGTCTGTTCGGTACATTCAAAGCTTTGATGTTCTGAACTTTTGAACCGTCAAGTGTAATAATCAAGACCGGTCGACAGTTGCGAACTTCGCAACTGCCGACCGGCCTTGATAATTACACTGACGGTTCAAAAGTTCAGAACATCAAAGCTTTGAGTGTACCTAAAAGGGGATCATCTTCTTTGTTTTACTTGAGGTAGGTCAACTGAATTAAACTTCATTTTTAACGACTTCAAAGAGAGGGAGATGGGGGGGTGGGGGCTCATCCAGGTACGATTAATTGATTATTTGTGATGAATAATCGATTCCTAAATTGAAAAATCGTGACAGGCCTAGTGATAATCAGGCCTACGAACTTCTACTGACAAACTTCAACAAAATTACTGGATTTTATAGAAATGAGATGGGTTTGGGCTGGACTGGTATCTTTCACATACAACCATCTTCAAGTATGGTTTATGTGTATTTAATATCAATACACACTGACAACAATCAAGTCTTTTTAAGTACTGTTTGTTTTTACTGAGTATACAGTGCAGTGTAGTAATAAGAATAATAAATGATTAGATTAAAAACAAACTGGTGGTGGACAGTTAGTCGGTCGATGAGTCAATCAATGTTTTGAAAAT
The DNA here is from genome assembly GCA_031216915.1 of Pictodentalium vernedei. Classification (NCBI taxonomy): domain Eukaryota; kingdom Metazoa; phylum Mollusca; class Scaphopoda; order Dentaliida; family Dentaliidae; genus Pictodentalium; species Pictodentalium vernedei. The sequence continues at coordinate 425,028,640 of CM062289.1, read as the reverse complement.
GATGCATCTAACAGACAGTGAGATCAGAGAACGCTGTTAATTCTTGCACTGGAATGGTGCCGAATATCGGGCCTAGAGTGGGCTGAATATCGGGTCCACAGGGATACCTAAAAGATCCCTGAAAAATGTTTTCATAAATCATCCCATACACGGTGTGTTAGTGCCTCTGAACATCAGGGGAACAAAGAGGGATAATCCTATTCTGTTTCCTGAAATACATGTGCATCGCACTAGACTTTGCGATCCAATTTTATGGAAGTGATTCACATTAGGGGAAAATTGCATCGCAAACTGCAATGCGAAACCGAACAAATCCTTCCCTGTTTCGGGGTGATTCAAACTGGGTAGTATTCAAATTTCAGGTTCAATGTCAGCATCCAATTTTGAGAATGATTTACTTTATGGCAGTATTGAAGTCAAAACCAACATAATATACCGTATGATATTTTTGGTATCTTGAATCTGTCGATTGTGAATGTTGGTAAAACTTTAGGGCATATTCAACCTGTGGAGTGTGGTTGGGCTGAGTATTACAAAACATACACTACTAGTACATTGTTTCAAAAAAAAAAAAAAACGGGAATTCTGGGCAGTGGGTAGTTCAGCGACTTGAACGTAGTGGCTACCCTCTATGTTCAGATTCCTCCCATTCAAATCTGTTGTAACAGTTGCCAATAGGAATATATTCCAAGCTATCACCCAACTTGCAGGCTGAATTCGATAGTACACATAATATTTCTTTACATTTGTGCAGGGGTTATTGATCCAAACAGTCTTATCCTTTATTTATCGAGGCCACAGTACGCCAATATTGGCTATAAATTAACAACCTGAAGTTGCGCCGAAACAAATATAGATGCGGAAATGGAAATACGATCGCATACGTACTGAATAGGTTAATTATTGTTATTGCATGGGGGCATTTTATTCGGAGTTACCATTTCCACATCAATATTCGTTTCGGCATCAATTCTGGATCGTGCATAAAAACATGGATGACATCGAAGTGGTGGTTGTCGCTTCATCTGAGTTCAAATTTTGATAAGTAAAGGATAAAACAGTTTGGATCAATAGCTCATGCACAAATGTAAAGAAATATGTGTACTATCAAATGCAGCCGGTAAATATGGTGAAAGCTTGGGATATATTCCTATTTATATGTTTTGAGATCTAGCAAACTAACACTCACATACAGAGGGCAGTTTTAACTTTTACAATGTCAATGGATAATGTGAGTCATTTGTGACTTGTGAGGAATCTGAAACTGAAAGTAGGGAGGTAGCCACTACGTTCAGATCGCTGAACTAAACAGTGGGCATTATCATTCGTATAGAAAATCGGTCTTAACTTTTAAATACAATTATTGCTGACGTAATGTTTGTTCTATATTCACACCCATGGCAGTACCAGTGGTTAATTTCCATAGTCTGACTCTGTCCCTCGAAATTTAGAAACGTGTGAAAAATTCGTTGTTCAACGACAATATGACGAAAACTGACAAAACGACAGTGGAGTCAACACTGACCTAATTGGTAGATGGCGATCGCGTAAATCTGTTCATACTCTCCTGAATTGTGACGGTTTTGATTTTCTCAGATTATTCTCAAAATAATCTAAAAAAATGTTCGTGAGAAATGCAAAATTGACCGGAAGTACGACGATTCGAAGTAAGTGGAGTAAACCCGTGACGCCAAAAATAAAGGTGTCCGTGACGTATATTTTCTTCGAGACCATGTACGATTCATGTGGAACACCTGGAAATGATGACAGATTTAATCCCCAGCAATCAAGAACATTCAACACCAACCCAGCTCTGGTGAGTTGAAAATAAAACAACAAAACAGTTTCTAACATAGTAGTTCTGCCATACATGATCATAAGATGAGAAACTAAGAAAGAAAAAGAAAAAAGTCCGCTTCACTAAACAGACGACCACGTGGCAGAATGACAAAGGTGTTGAAACCGTCCATACAATTTATTACTTTTGCACAATTGTCTGCATCTGTATATATACGTCATAGAATCTCTGTACACAGGGACGCCCGGCGCTTGGAGGCCTTCCGGAATAGGAAGAAAGAGTTTAGTGAGGGGGTGGAGGCTCTGGAGACAGCCGCCTGTTCCCCTCCTAGTCCCACCGGTACACCCAATCAACTGCCGGCTCCTGAGCCGGTACAGTTGGATGAGGAACATCTAGTGGAGACTGATGAGGAACTGGAAGTTGCTTTTTCACCGACTCCCACCCCCACTCCCCCCTTCCTTCACTACCGGAAAGCCCGGGAGCGGTACAACCACTAAACCCTTATGAGGTATTAATGAGAGAATTAGACTTGGCAAGAGCAGAACGGATAAAATGCAGGGAGTACCGAGAAAAACTTAACGCGAGCACCTCTACACCACCACCAGCCTCTTCACCATCACCAAGCCAACCTCCACCCAAAAAGAAGAGCCGCAAGAAGGGCAAAAGGGCTAACCCTCTTCCCTACTTCCTTTTCCTCCTTTGGCACGCCTAGACATACGAAAACCAATCATTTACAGTCACCGAGGGTCGAAAGGGGCTTGTCCCCCAAATCGTCCCTGGGCGCATTCGGCGCGTCAAAACATTTCGTTCGATTGTACACAGAAGATGCTTTTTGACCAGCACCCCAATAACCGCTACGGACAGCCCAACCGTTACAGAAACGGTAACCCCCATGGTTCCTGTACATCCTCCGCTCCATCCCTTAAAGTGGTCGACCACTTTAAGGGAGGCGAGCGTTGGTCCTGCGTCCCGCCTCTGCCCCTTTTTGTAAGCGCACTGCGCATCTTTTTGTCCCAACCCAATAGGATTACAATGCAGGCCTGCCCCTGAACCAGGGAAGTTCGGGTCTTCTTCTTGATGGTCCCCGATAGGGGTCGTTGTTGTTTTCCTTCAAAGAGTCCAACCAAACAGAGACAGCCTGAGGCAGATTATACTTGCCAGTGATGGCCATCACTCAAAATCATCCTCGAAGTGGCAGACTATCCCTTATAAAAAAGTACCATGGTAAACCATGGTAAATCCCAAAATACCCTGGTAATACCATGGTTTACCATGGTATTACCAGGGTATTTTGGGATTTACCATGGTACTTTTTTATAAGGGATATACTTGCCCGAAAATCCAGATCGACTGCACCCTCGGGGAGAGGTAGTACCTTTGTGAGCGGACCCAACCTCTCACACTGGTCCTCACCCGAGGGTTCAACCGACATCAGCCAAGAGACCACCACGACGCAACTGGTGACACCTGCCGAGTACCTGAAGCCGTTCCTCCTTCAACACGCCTAGACATGTGAGAATGAATCATCTACAGTCACTATGGGTCGAAAGGGGCTTGTCCCCCATACCGTCCATGCGCGCCTTCGGCGCGCGAAACCATTCCTTTCGGATGTGGGCTTTTATATGACGGTGGGATGGTATATGGCTTTTTGGTTGAGTTTTGAATATGTCCAAACTTGGTGCTGTTACTGCGGTGTTGTCCAGGTGGTTCCAGTCTACAGCTGTGCGCACGAAGAACGAATGTTTGTATTGTGCAGTCTTACTGGTTGGAACAACTATATCCCTGTTGTTGTGTCGGGCTCGTGTGGATACTATGTTTGTTGCCTGATGGTCGGTAAACTGTTTTGTTCTTATATTTGACGTTTCGGTTTATGAAGTGATATGAACTTTTCGGGGGAATAGCCGGTATCTGCCCCTCAACCACCTTGTATAAGAAGGAGAGGCGTAGTATTCTTCTTTTTGATTGCAAGTTTGGCCTTTCTAATTTTTCCAACATTTTGGTCATGCATCCTACTTCCCTCGATTTGTAGTCTCTTGTGATGTATCTACCCCCTTTCCCCTGTATTCTCTCTAAGTTTGTTATATCTTCTGCTAAGTATGGGTCCCAGATGATTGCTCCATACTCGAGCACTGGTCTGACCAGACCTAGGTAAGCTGTTTTGCGGCATTCAAAAGGACAATGTTACAGATTTCTCCGAAGAAAGCCTAGAGTGGAGTTGGCTTTCTTGATGGTGTTGTTTATGTGTTCTTTCCACTTGAGGTCTTCTGATATCTGCATCGCGAGCAATGCAAAAGTTGCCATGTAGAATGTAATGGTTTAGTCAACTGGAAATCAAAATTTTCTTCATTTTTTGTCGATGGTAGCCCTTCAACATCCGTAAAAAAGGTGAAAAAAATTTAGGCCATTTTACAACAGAAATAAGTTCTGCGCACAAAAGTATTTTGTTTTAATATTAATATATCATTCGGGTGAAATCATTTATTAGGACAGAATAGAATAAAAAACTCGACAGAAATAAATTGCGTTCACCACACACATACAATCACATACACACGCCCTGTCCACAAAAAAAAAAAAAAAAACGCGGGGAGTACTTTTGTTGGCCTATTCCCAGTCAAGTTTGAAAAGTGTTATGTGCGTTCATGCACGGTTGTATGCATTTACTAGTACACCTCCCTCCCACGCCCATTACCCGACCCTTACCCCTCCTTCTCAGCAGATGGTTACGATATCGACTCCTTCCGTTTCTTTGAATGGAGCGTGAATGTCTAGAAAGTGTCTGTTTTGTGAATGTCAGCAGAATGAAAAATGAAGATGTGGTGTTGTCTTCATCCAGTATTGATATGGAAACACAATTTTGATTTTTATCTGACCAACTGTATCCCCTTTTTTCAAACACATATATTCAAGAGACGAATGAGAATATTATCTCTTCGTTACAGTTATGCTGAAGCTCAGTGGTGAACAGAGCAGGTCCCACCCTCAATGGCTTGTTTTCTTTCATTTCACTTACGGCTTGATTAATTTTTTATGATTTCTTTGCCACACACGTCAATACCAACTTCTTGTCATTTAAGAAGACAGGGAATGCCATGCATGCGTGCACAGGGGGATAAACATTGTTGAATCTGATAAGGAGGCCCTCGATGAGGGATGAAGGAGGTAGACATAATTATACATAATAGTGGCGTGCATGCCGATGACTGTGTGCGGGCTGGATGATGAATTGTGGATGCCTTCTTCACTACCCGCCATGCATATTACCGTAAAGTTAGAGTTCGGGGGATCATTTCTCATTTATATGATTTTCTATTCACCGAAGAGATGGTTGACAGTGGTAATGTAGAGTTAATGGTACTACGTTTTGCAACAAAAAAGCCATTTTTTCAGAAACGATTTCGAGTTAAGAGAGCGCAGATTTTTTGGTTTTACATCACAAATCGCACACTAATGATTGGTGCCTTTCATCGGGGCAGCTGTTGATTTATGTTTGGTTTCTTCAACATATTTCACCCTTCAAGACACACATATATGATAGCGTCCAAGAAAAGCAATTTTCACTGCTGTTTATGCGTGTATGTATTTCAGAATTCCCATGAGTGTGTTTTAGCGAGTGTCACGGAGGGGAGGGGGGGGGGGGGAATTTTGTAGTTCTCATATAATTCAAACTGTGCGGTTTGTCGTCAGGTCTACCCTAAGGACAGAGTCGCCGATAAAAGGAGTCTGTGGTATTGTGGCACTCACTCCAATACTTTTTTCAATCGGGATATTTTCCTGAGGGTTGCAGACTAAGATATCAATTATTTCTTGCTAGTAGTCAGGTACTTTTTTAAAACGCTAAATTTTGTACTGGGACTGTTACGTGTCCAGTATGACCAATTCAGAGTGCAGGCGGTATGGTGTGCTGTGTTGATTAGATAAGATGTTGCGTCACGAGTACTACATGTATATATTCTATATTATATATCCAGAAATAAATGTCAACGAAATTTTCCCAAATATAATACTTACTGTCTGTTATTCCAATCACACCACCAAGGCATGCCTTTAACGGAAGCATGACTTTATTTATTATGTATATGAAATATTTGAGTCATCACAGTCGAGACAAATCATGTTTACACCTCCCCCTAAAAACTGGTATGTTCGCGTTCACCCCTTAGTAAGGAATTCAGAACGACAATCCGTACCTCCCCACTATAAAACAGTTGACCGTCAGATCGTCTTCTGCTACTGGCCGTTTTCTGAGGGAATTATTAGCTGGTGGATTATCGCGGGAAGTCGTGATGGTTGTGTTGACGTGTATGGAGACAGTAATAAATATTTGAAATGGAGTTACCCGCCATTGAAGTTGCACTCGGAAATGACGCAATCTCCGAAACTTAGGAGCCTTGAGAAAAATGTATTATTTTAAAAAAAAACAGTTGAAGCATTGTATTGATTTCTTGCTTCATTGTTGAATATTCCAGAGAAACAAGAAGGGTGATTTGATTAATTTTGTGAAATAAAAATACCATTAACTATTGGGGTGGTTTTTTATGGGAATTCGCCGAAGAAAATGGGCCCGCGTCCGGTAGTTTTCTTCCTGTCAAATTTTCTCTCTTATTTGTCCTCCCAGTTCCGAGCACAGAAGTTGTCTGAAGGGCTATATTTGATACAGGTATCCGAATGTCCAAATTATAATGATGTGATCATAATTCTTTTTCACACAAACGTCATAATGGTCGTCTGCGGGAAAATATTTAGTACTGTTACATCTGATGTCACTACTATTACTGGATAGCTTTACCACCGAGCATAAAGGCCCGTCGTTACCACCATGAAGCGCCATTGATCCCAAGCTTTACCACAGCATTCCACAAGGCTTCAGCGCCTCAGGTCCACATTTTTGCCAAACTTTGAGGCATTTGATTATTTTCATCTTTTCCAATTCCGATAAACTGGCTTTCAAAATGTGTCCTATTTCTCACAGGATTTATCATGTTTTCGTGTCTGTCAGATGCGAAGGGCTTGTTTTCAAATGGGGTGCATAGTGGCAGAGTTCCATTTCAGTTTAACGCTTTAGATTTTAAATAGTTCGTTTTCAATTGCCATTTGAGGCTTTATCTGAAACTTTTTTCGATTGGGTGTGTAGCTCAAAGGCCCACAGTGGGTATGTGTCCGGGGGGGGGGGGGGGGGGGCGTCTGCGGTAGAGCCACAAACACTTAGTGGGTTCGCAAATTAGTAACAGAGCCCTTTGGGCATCAATAGGCAACGTCATGGCCTCCATTTTCACCGTAGTTTTATCACGTATGGCATCAATTTTGGTGTGTTTCTCATTCCAAACGAGTCTATATTTTAGAGGGGAACCGTTTCATTTCAATGTTAGGTTTTAGATTCGACATTTTGTTGGGCGTTCGACGGATATTCAGCACCGAGACAGGATGGCTACCTTGCTGTGTTTTATGGATTTCTCTGTTATGTTTTAGAGCTCGTTACGCTCATTTCGATATTTGATGATTTATGGAGTCGAAAGATATATGTATGAAATAGTGCCTGCAACGCAACATGGTTTTAAATCGCTGTAGTTTGGGAGTGTTTGTTTTACACAATCCTTGATAATGATGGCCCTCACATTGTATGATTGATTGTACTAAAAAGCCTTGTTAGGTTTAAAGGATGGAGTTACTGAGCATTTCGTTTTCATGTTTCAACTTCCGTCTTATTTCAAACCGAAAAGACTAGCTTCTTTGCAAGGGTCGAGTGTTTTACTGAACAACTCAATGCAGCTAACATTTCTTTTCCCGCATTTGGTTTTTGGGGCACCTTTGTCCTCACGTTATACACAACTTTTTACGACAACCTACAGGAGGTGCTCTCTTTCTGCATATAGCAACATTTAAGTTCCTTTATCAATTCAGAACAACAGATTTCGTCCAAATGAAATCGTGAGCAATGCAAAAGTTGCCATGTAGAATGTAATGGTTTAGTCAACTGGAAATCAAAATTTTCTTCATTTTTTGTCGATGGTAGCCCTTCAACATCCGTAAAAAAGGTGAAAAAAATTTAGGCCATTTTACAACAGAAATAAGTTCTGCGAACAAAAGTATTTTGTTTTAATATTAATATATCATTCGGGTGAAATCATTTATTAGGATAGAATAGAATAAAAAACTCGACAGAAATAAATTGCGTTCACCACACACATACAATCACATACACACGCCCTGTCCACAAAAAAAAAAAAAAAAAACAAACGCGGGGAGTACTTTTGTTGGCCTATTCCCAGTCAAGTTTGAAAAGTGTTATGTGCGTTCATGCACGGTTGTATGCATTTACTAGTACACCTCCCTCCCACGCCCATTACCCGACCCTTACCCCTCCTTCTCAGCAGATGGTTACGATATCGACTCCTTCCGTTTTTTTGAATGGAGCGTGAATGTCTAGAAAGTGTCTGTTTTGTGAATGTCAGCAGAATGAAAAATGAAGATGTGGTGTTGTCTTCATCCAGTATTGATTTGGAAACACAATTTTGATTTTTATCTGACCAACTGTATCCCCTCTTTTCAAACACATATATTCAAGAGACGAATGAGAATATTATCTCTTCGTTACAGTTATGCTGAAGCTCAGTGGTGAACAGAGCAGGTCCCACCCTCAATGGCTTGTTTTCTTTCATTTCACTTACGGCTTGATTAATTTTTTAAGTTTTCTTTGCCACACACGTCAATACCAACTTCTTGTCATTTAAGAAGACAGGGAATGCCATGCATGCGTGCACTGGAGGATAAACATTGTTGAATCTGATAAGGAGGCCCTCGATGAGGGATGAAGGAGGTAGACATAATTATACATAATAGTGGCGTGCATGCCGATGACTGTGTGCGGGCTGGATGATGAATTGTGGATGCCTTCTTCACTACCCGCCATGCATATTACCGTAAAGTTAGAGTTCTGGGGGATCATTTCTCATTTATATGATTTTCTATTCACCGAAGAGATGGTTGACAGTTGTAATGTAGAGTTAATGGTACTACGTTTTGCAACAAAAAAGCCATTTTTTCAGAAACGATTTCGAGTTAAGAGAGCGCAGATTTTTTGGTTTTACATCACAAATCGCACACTAATGATTGGTGCCTTTCATCGGGGCAGCTGTTGATTTATGTTTGGTTTCTTCAACATATTTCACCCTTCAAGACACACATATATGATAGCGTCCAAGAAAAGCAATTTTCACTGCTGTTTATGCGTGTATGTATTTCAGAATTCCCATGAGTGTGTTTTAGCGAGTGTCATGGAGGGGAGGGGGGGGGGGGGGGCAATTTTGTAGTTCTCATATAATTCAATGGGCAAGTTCTGCTTTGGTGGTATAATAGGGCCCATTATAAAATACCTGGCGTGTTACTCCTCTGTAGTGGGCAGCACATGCCTTTTTGTATACGACATTACTTTGGGGGGACGGAGATTTCTTGCTCTGGTCATGATCGAGACATATATACTCGTAGTGACATTAAACCAAAGTACAAATAGTGACTGGGTGAGTGATATATATTGGGGGTTGACGACACTTTCGGCAACCAGGTTTACCTCTTGTCAAGGGTCAATGCTGTGTTTATAGAACTTTGACTATGCTTTATTACTAAAGGGTGTGTACTATATATCGGGGTGCTCTAGCTATACCAGAAGGGCCAATGTGTGTGATGAATAGGGGATTCTTTACTCCAGAAAAATTGAGAACCAGATTCAGAATGGTTTGAAAGATTGGATAAGGATATGGACAGGGCTAAAAAATGAGAGAGCATTAGGTAAAAATTCACAATTTTTCGATAAAGAGCTTTTTAATAAGGATGCCTTTCGGGAAGAAAAAAATGCCCTTTTCGCAACCAGCTTGTACTGGCTTTGGTTTCTGAAAATTGTCATACTTCGTTCATTCGTTTCTGAGATATTTGTGTTTAAAGTTTGGCACTGGGCGATCACTTTTCGTAACTCAATGAAAACCAATCACCAACAAATTGTTACTATTTATAGCAACTTTGTATATCTAATGAAAGTGTTGAGCCGGAATGGCTAAGTGAACAGGTCGAAAAAAATCGTCTGCAATATTATTACGTTTGCTTAGCTTTCAGTTTATGCAATATTGTTATGTCGATGTGGCTCTTGATTTCAATTAAACTGGTATTTTTCTCGCAAATTTCCTGAAAAGCTCTTTAATTAGCATTCAAATATTAGGATTATTATCTCCTCTACAGACAGGAAGATTGAGGTGATAAAAAATCTGGATTTTTTTCTACTTTTATTTTGTCAAATTTGAATGACCAGAGTAGTGGCTCAGTTGGATAGAGCGTTCTGTTCACTTCATAAAACTTCGCAGTCATTGAGTTCTGGGTTCGAAATCCACTGCCGTTTACTTTTTGTTGTTCACCAAACATATATATTTTTAGCTTTGTTTTTTATGTTATCTTCATATATTGTGTATATCCTCGCAAATAAGCCTGTCATATGCTAGGACACTCCACAATCCCTATATTCAAAGACAAATGTTGGAAAACAACCAATTGCCCAAAACAAGACCTACAATTTTTGTATTTTGAATATTTAGGTGGACTGTTCTGTTGCAGAAATTAAAAAAGTCAAATAACGTGATGATGCCCAGACAGGAAGATCGAGATGATAAAAAATCTGATTTGGTACTTGGATTGTTCCGGGTCTATCAACGCCTTGTGCATTTTCACCACCATACATTCTGAATATTCAATTGTGCACTTAATAAACATGTGACGATTTGAAGAAGAAAATTTAATGACATTGTTTTATCACAGAACCGCGCATTCCATCCGCATTGTGTCCTTGTCATGCCCTTAATTCCAAGTGCCAGGTAGAAACACAGTGACGCAGTGTGCAAAGGTGTGTAGCATGTTGATGGTTCACTTGCTTTCAAGCGTTGATAATCCCGTTCGTGCAGGTTTAGAATGTTAGAAAGTCAAGCAGTTACTGGCCGCTGATCCATGGTTCTCTGTGGATATATCCCGGCTTCTTTCACTCGAAATGATATGATTCTGGTTGTTGACAGTGTCATTAAACTCCAATTATAAACAAATAAGCGCATACGATCACTCTAAACTTTAGAAATATTCTATGTATTTTGACTTAAAGGATGTTCCTGTACTATAAAACGGGTATAATGGCGCAACCGACAACAACATTTTAGGCTAAGCAGAGGTATTTGAACTGGATTGAGGCAGTAGGGCAACCCCACTCCATCCCCACCCACGCGCACACTTTTTATAAAACAAATATCCTTGTCGAGAACTCAAATTGTAACGCAGGTTTGGGGACAGCTCCCTTATCTCTCCATAGCAGTTATAAAATGGAATGAATCCATCAACGTGTGCGAGTGGTTTTTGAAACCCGAGCGTCGTCCACCAGGTTGTCAAGAGATATCGGGCACTGTGCGGTTTGTCGTCAGGTCTACCCTTAGGACAGAGTCGCCGATAAAAGGAGTCTGTGGTATTGTGGCACTCACTCCAATACTTTTTTCAATCGGGATATTTTCCTGAGGGTTGCAGACTAAGATATCGATTATTTCTTGCTAGTAGTCAGGTACTTTTTTAAAACGCTAAATTTTGTACTGGGACTGTTACGTGTCCAGTATGACCAATTCAGAGTACAGGCGGTATGGTGTGCTGTGTTGATTAGATAAGATGTTGCGTCACGAGTACTACATGTATATATTCTATATTATATATCCAGAAATAAATGTCAACGAAATTTTCCCAAATATAATACTTACTGTCTGTTATTCCAATCACACCACCAAGGCATGCCTTTAACGGAAGCATGACTTTATTTATTATGTATATGAAATATTTGAGTCATCACAGTCGAGACAAATCATGTTTACACCTCCCCCTAAAAACTGGTATGTTCGCGTTCACCCCTTAGTAAGGAATTCAGAACGACAATCCGTACCTCCCCACTATAAAACAGTTGACCGTCAGATCGTCTTCTGCTACTGGCCGTTTTCTGAGGGAATTATTAGCTGGTGGATTATCGCGGGAAGTCGTGATGGTTGTGTTGACGTGTATGGAGACAGTAATAAATATTTGAAATGGAGTTACCCGCCATTGAAGTTGCACTCGGAAATGACGCAATCTCCGAAACTTAGGAGCCTTGAGAAAAATGTATTATTTTAAAAAAAAACAGTTGAAGCATTGTATTGATTTCTTGCTTCATTGTTGAATATTCCAGAGAAACAAGAAGGGTGATTTGATTAATTTTGTGAAATAAAAATACCATTAACTATTGGGGTGGTTTTTTATGGGAATTCGCCGAAGAAAATGGGCCCGCGTCCGGTAGTTTTCTTCCTGTCAAATTTTCTCTCTTATTTGTCCTCCCAGTTCCGAGCACAGAAGTTGTCTGAAGGGCTATATTTGATACAGGTATCCGAATGTCCAAATTATAATGATGTGATCATAATTCTTTTTCACACAAACGTCATAATGGTCGTCTGCGGGAAAATATTTAGTACTGTTACATCTGATGTCACTACTATTACTGGATAGCTTTACCACCGAGCATAAAGGCCCGTCGTTACCACCATGAAGCGCCATTGATCCCAAGCTTTACCACAGCATTCCACAAGGCTTCAGCGCCTCAGGTCCACATTTTTGCCAAACTTTGAGGCATTTGATTATTTTCATCTTTTCCAATTCCGATAAACTGGCTTTCAAAATGTGTCCTATTTCTCACAGGATTTATCATGTTTTCGTGTCTGTCAGATGCGAAGGGCTTGTTTTCAAATGGGGTGCATAGTGGCAGAGTTCCATTTCAGTTTAACGCTTTAGATTTTAAATAGTTCGTTTTCAATTGCCATTTGAGGCTTTATCTGAAACTTTTTTCGATTGGGTGTGTAGCTCAAAGGCCCACAGTGGGTATGTGTCCGGGGGGGGGGGGGGGGGCGTCTGCGGTAGAGCCACAAACACTTAGTGGGTTCGCAAATTAGTAACAGAGCCCTTTGGGCATCAATAGGCAACGTCATGGCCTCCATTTTCACCGTAGTTTTATCACGTATGGCATCAATTTTGGTGTGTTTCTCATTCCAAACGAGTCTATATTTTAGAGGGGAACCGTTTCATTTCAATGTTAGGTTTTAGATTCGACATTTTGTTGGGCGTTCGACGGATATTCAGCACCGAGACAGGATGGCTACCTTGCTGTGTTTTATGGATTTCTCTGTTATGTTTTAGAGCTCGTTACGCTCATTTCGATATTTGATGATTTATGGAGTCGAAAGATATATGTATGAAATAGTGCCTGCAACGCAACATGGTTTTAAATCGCTGTAGTTTGGGAGTGTTTGTTTTACACAATCCTTGATAATGATGGCCCTCACATTGTATGATTGATTGTACTAAAAAGCCTTGTTAGGTTTAAAGGATGGAGTTACTGAGCATTTCGTTTTCATGTTTCAACTTCCGTCTTATTTCAAACCGAAAAGACTAGCTTCTTTGCAAGGGTCGAGTGTTTTACTGAACAACTCAATGCAGCTAACATTTCTTTTCCCGCATTTGGTTTTTGGGGCACCTTTGTCCTCACGTTATACACAACTTTTTACGACAACCTACAGGAGGTGCTCTCTTTCTGCATATAGCAACATTTAAGTTCCTTTATCAATTCAGAACAACAGATTTCGTCCAAATGAAATCGTGAGCAATGCAAAAGTTGCCATGTAGAATGTAATGGTTTAGTCAACTGGAAATCAAAATTTTCTTCATTTTTTGTCGATGGTAGCCCTTCAACATCCGTAAAAAAGGTGAAAAAAATTTAGGCCATTTTACAACAGAAATAAGTTCTGCGAACAAAAGTATTTTGTTTTAATATTAATATATCATTCGGGTGAAATCATTTATTAGGATAGAATAGAATAAAAAACTCGACAGAAATAAATTGCGTTCACCACACACATACAATCACATACACACGCCCTGTCCACAAAAAAAAAAAAAAAAAACAAACGCGGGGAGTACTTTTGTTGGCCTATTCCCAGTCAAGTTTGAAAAGTGTTATGTGCGTTCATGCACGGTTGTATGCATTTACTAGTACACCTCCCTCCCACGCCCATTACCCGACCCTTACCCCTCCTTCTCAGCAGATGGTTACGATATCGACTCCTTCCGTTTTTTTGAATGGAGCGTGAATGTCTAGAAAGTGTCTGTTTTGTGAATGTCAGCAGAATGAAAAATGAAGATGTGGTGTTGTCTTCATCCAGTATTGATTTGGAAACACAATTTTGATTTTTATCTGACCAACTGTATCCCCTCTTTTCAAACACATATATTCAAGAGACGAATGAGAATATTATCTCTTCGTTACAGTTATGCTGAAGCTCAGTGGTGAACAGAGCAGGTCCCACCCTCAATGGCTTGTTTTCTTTCATTTCACTTACGGCTTGATTAATTTTTTAAGTTTTCTTTGCCACACACGTCAATACCAACTTCTTGTCATTTAAGAAGACAGGGAATGCCATGCATGCGTGCACTGGAGGATAAACATTGTTGAATCTGATAAGGAGGCCCTCGATGAGGGATGAAGGAGGTAGACATAATTATACATAATAGTGGCGTGCATGCCGATGACTGTGTGCGGGCTGGATGATGAATTGTGGATGCCTTCTTCACTACCCGCCATGCATATTACCGTAAAGTTAGAGTTCTGGGGGATCATTTCTCATTTATATGATTTTCTATTCACCGAAGAGATGGTTGACAGTTGTAATGTAGAGTTAATGGTACTACGTTTTGCAACAAAAAAGCCATTTTTTCAGAAACGATTTCGAGTTAAGAGAGCGCAGATTTTTTGGTTTTACATCACAAATCGCACACTAATGATTGGTGCCTTTCATCGGGGCAGCTGTTGATTTATGTTTGGTTTCTTCAACATATTTCACCCTTCAAGACACACATATATGATAGCGTCCAAGAAAAGCAATTTTCACTGCTGTTTATGCGTGTATGTATTTCAGAATTCCCATGAGTGTGTTTTAGCGAGTGTCATGGAGGGGAGGGGGGGGGGGGGGCAATTTTGTAGTTCTCATATAATTCAATGGGCAAGTTCTGCTTTGGTGGTATAATAGGGCCCATTATAAAATACCTGGCGTGTTACTCCTCTGTAGTGGGCAGCACATGCCTTTTTGTATACGACATTACTTTGGGGGGACGGAGATTTCTTGCTCTGGTCATGATCGAGACATATATACTCGTAGTGACATTAAACCAAAGTACAAATAGTGACTGGGTGAGTGATATATATTGGGGGTTGACGACACTTTCGGCAACCAGGTTTACCTCTTGTCAAGGGTCAATGCTGTGTTTATAGAACTTTGACTATGCTTTATTACTAAAGGGTGTGTACTATATATCGGGGTGCTCTAGCTATACCAGAAGGGCCAATGTGTGTGATGAATAGGGGATTCTTTACTCCAGAAAAATTGAGAACCAGATTCAGAATGGTTTGAAAGATTGGATAAGGATATGGACAGGGCTAAAAAATGAGAGAGCATTAGGTAAAAATTCACAATTTTTCGATAAAGAGCTTTTTAATAAGGATGCCTTTCGGGAAGAAAAAAATGCCCTTTTCGCAACCAGCTTGTACTGGCTTTGGTTTCTGAAAATTGTCATACTTCGTTCATTCGTTTCTGAGATATTTGTGTTTAAAGTTTGGCACTGGGCGATCACTTTTCGTAACTCAATGAAAACCAATCACCAACAAATTGTTACTATTTATAGCAACTTTGTATATCTAATGAAAGTGTTGAGCCGGAATGGCTAAGTGAACAGGTCGAAAAAAATCGTCTGCAATATTATTACGTTTGCTTAGCTTTCAGTTTATGCAATATTGTTATGTCGATGTGGCTCTTGATTTCAATTAAACTGGTATTTTTCTCGCAAATTTCCTGAAAAGCTCTTTAATTAGCATTCAAATATTAGGATTATTATCTCCTCTACAGACAGGAAGATTGAGGTGATAAAAAATCTGGATTTTTTTCTACTTTTATTTTGTCAAATTTGAATGACCAGAGTAGTGGCTCAGTTGGATAGAGCGTTCTGTTCACTTCATAAAACTTCGCAGTCATTGAGTTCTGGGTTCGAAATCCACTGCCGTTTACTTTTTGTTGTTCACCAAACATATATATTTTTAGCTTTGTTTTTTATGTTATCTTCATATATTGTGTATATCCTCGCAAATAAGCCTGTCATATGCTAGGACACTCCACAATCCCTATATTCAAAGACAAATGTTGGAAAACAACCAATTGCCCAAAACAAGACCTACAATTTTTGTATTTTGAATATTTAGGTGGACTGTTCTGTTGCAGAAATTAAAAAAGTCAAATAACGTGATGATGCCCAGACAGGAAGATCGAGATGATAAAAAATCTGATTTGGTACTTGGATTGTTCCGGGTCTATCAACGCCTTGTGCATTTTCACCACCATACATTCTGAATATTCAATTGTGCACTTAATAAACATGTGACGATTTGAAGAAGAAAATTTAATGACATTGTTTTATCACAGAACCGCGCATTCCATCCGCATTGTGTCCTTGTCATGCCCTTAATTCCAAGTGCCAGGTAGAAACACAGTGACGCAGTGTGCAAAGGTGTGTAGCATGTTGATGGTTCACTTGCTTTCAAGCGTTGATAATCCCGTTCGTGCAGGTTTAGAATGTTGGAAAGTCAAGCAGTTACTGGCCGCTGATCCATGGTTCTCTGTGGATATATCCCGGCTTCTTTCACTCGAAATGATATGATTCTGGTTGTTGACAGTGTCATTAAACTCCAATTATAAACAAATAAGCGCATACGATCACTCTAAACTTTAGAAATATTCTATGTATTTTGACTTAAAGGATGTTCCTGTACTATAAAACGGGTATAATGGCGCAACCGACAACAACATTTTAGGCTAAGCAGAGGTATTTGAACTGGATTGAGGCAGTAGGGCAACCCCACTCCATCCCCACCCACGCGCACACTTTTTATAAAACAAATATCCTTGTCGAGAACTCAAATTGTAACGCAGGTTTGGGGACAGCTCCCTTATCTCTCCATAGCAGTTATAAAATGGAATGAATCCATCAACGTGTGCGAGTGGTTTTTGAAACCCGAGCGTCGTCCACCAGGTTGTCAAGAGATATCGGGCACTGTGCGGTTTGTCGTCAGGTCTACCCTTAGGACAGAGTCGCCGATAAAAGGAGTCTGTGGTATTGTGGCACTCACTCCAATACTTTTTTCAATCGGGATATTTTCCTGAGGGTTGCAGACTAAGATATCGATTATTTCTTGCTAGTAGTCAGGTACTTTTTTAAAACGCTAAATTTTGTACTGGGACTGTTACGTGTCCAGTATGACCAATTCAGAGTACAGGCGGTATGGTGTGCTGTGTTGATTAGATAAGATGTTGCGTCACGAGTACTACATGTATATATTCTATATTATATATCCAGAAATAAATGTCAACGAAATTTTCCCAAATATAATACTTACTGTCTGTTATTCCAATCACACCACCAAGGCATGCCTTTAACGGAAGCATGACTTTATTTATTATGTATATGAAATATTTGAGTCATCACAGTCGAGACAAATCATGTTTACACCTCCCCCTAAAAACTGGTATGTTCGCGTTCACCCCTTAGTAAGGAATTCAGAACGACAATCCGTACCTCCCCACTATAAAACAGTTGACCGTCAGATCGTCTTCTGCTACTGGCCGTTTTCTGAGGGAATTATTAGCTGGTGGATTATCGCGGGAAGTCGTGATGGTTGTGTTGACGTGTATGGAGACAGTAATAAATATTTGAAATGGAGTTACCCGCCATTGAAGTTGCACTCGGAAATGACGCAATCTCCGAAACTTAGGAGCCTTGAGAAAAATGTATTATTTTAAAAAAAAACAGTTGAAGCATTGTATTGATTTCTTGCTTCATTGTTGAATATTCCAGAGAAACAAGAAGGGTGATTTGATTAATTTTGTGAAATAAAAATACCATTAACTATTGGGGTGGTTTTTTATGGGAATTCGCCGAAGAAAATGGGCCCGCGTCCGGTAGTTTTCTTCCTGTCAAATTTTCTCTCTTATTTGTCCTCCCAGTTCCGAGCACAGAAGTTGTCTGAAGGGCTATATTTGATACAGGTATCCGAATGTCCAAATTATAATGATGTGATCATAATTCTTTTTCACACAAACGTCATAATGGTCGTCTGCGGGAAAATATTTAGTACTGTTACATCTGATGTCACTACTATTACTGGATAGCTTTACCACCGAGCATAAAGGCCCGTCGTTACCACCATGAAGCGCCATTGATCCCAAGCTTTACCACAGCATTCCACAAGGCTTCAGCGCCTCAGGTCCACATTTTTGCCAAACTTTGAGGCATTTGATTATTTTCATCTTTTCCAATTCCGATAAACTGGCTTTCAAAATGTGTCCTATTTCTCACAGGATTTATCATGTTTTCGTGTCTGTCAGATGCGAAGGGCTTGTTTTCAAATGGGGTGCATAGTGGCAGAGTTCCATTTCAGTTTAACGCTTTAGATTTTAAATAGTTCGTTTTCAATTGCCATTTGAGGCTTTATCTGAAACTTTTTTCGATTGGGTGTGTAGCTCAAAGGCCCACAGTGGGTATGTGTCCGGGGGGGGGGGGGGGGGCGTCTGCGGTAGAGCCACAAACACTTAGTGGGTTCGCAAATTAGTAACAGAGCCCTTTGGGCATCAATAGGCAACGTCATGGCCTCCATTTTCACCGTAGTTTTATCACGTATGGCATCAATTTTGGTGTGTTTCTCATTCCAAACGAGTCTATATTTTAGAGGGGAACCGTTTCATTTCAATGTTAGGTTTTAGATTCGACATTTTGTTGGGCGTTCGACGGATATTCAGCACCGAGACAGGATGGCTACCTTGCTGTGTTTTATGGATTTCTCTGTTATGTTTTAGAGCTCGTTACGCTCATTTCGATATTTGATGATTTATGGAGTCGAAAGATATATGTATGAAATAGTGCCTGCAACGCAACATGGTTTTAAATCGCTGTAGTTTGGGAGTGTTTGTTTTACACAATCCTTGATAATGATGGCCCTCACATTGTATGATTGATTGTACTAAAAAGCCTTGTTAGGTTTAAAGGATGGAGTTACTGAGCATTTCGTTTTCATGTTTCAACTTCCGTCTTATTTCAAACCGAAAAGACTAGCTTCTTTGCAAGGGTCGAGTGTTTTACTGAACAACTCAATGCAGCTAACATTTCTTTTCCCGCATTTGGTTTTTGGGGCACCTTTGTCCTCACGTTATACACAACTTTTTACGACAACCTACAGGAGGTGCTCTCTTTCTGCATATAGCAACATTTAAGTTCCTTTATCAATTCAGAACAACAGATTTCGTCCAAATGAAATCGTGAGCAATGCAAAAGTTGCCATGTAGAATGTAATGGTTTAGTCAACTGGAAATCAAAATTTTCTTCATTTTTTGTCGATGGTAGCCCTTCAACATCCGTAAAAAAGGTGAAAAAAATTTAGGCCATTTTACAACAGAAATAAGTTCTGCGAACAAAAGTATTTTGTTTTAATATTAATATATCATTCGGGTGAAATCATTTATTAGGATAGAATAGAATAAAAAACTCGACAGAAATAAATTGCGTTCACCACACACATACAATCACATACACACGCCCTGTCCACAAAAAAAAAAAAAAAAACAAACGCGGGGAGTACTTTTGTTGGCCTATTCCCAGTCAAGTTTGAAAAGTGTTATGTGCGTTCATGCACGGTTGTATGCATTTACTAGTACACCTCCCTCCCACGCCCATTACCCGACCCTTACCCCTCCTTCTCAGCAGATGGTTACGATATCGACTCCTTCCGTTTTTTTGAATGGAGCGTGAATGTCTAGAAAGTGTCTGTTTTGTGAATGTCAGCAGAATGAAAAATGAAGATGTGGTGTTGTCTTCATCCAGTATTGATTTGGAAACACAATTTTGATTTTTATCTGACCAACTGTATCCCCTCTTTTCAAACACATATATTCAAGAGACGAATGAGAATATTATCTCTTCGTTACAGTTATGCTGAAGCTCAGTGGTGAACAGAGCAGGTCCCACCCTCAATGGCTTGTTTTCTTTCATTTCACTTACGGCTTGATTAATTTTTTAAGTTTTCTTTGCCACACACGTCAATACCAACTTCTTGTCATTTAAGAAGACAGGGAATGCCATGCATGCGTGCACTGGAGGATAAACATTGTTGAATCTGATAAGGAGGCCCTCGATGAGGGATGAAGGAGGTAGACATAATTATACATAATAGTGGCGTGCATGCCGATGACTGTGTGCGGGCTGGATGATGAATTGTGGATGCCTTCTTCACTACCCGCCATGCATATTACCGTAAAGTTAGAGTTCTGGGGGATCATTTCTCATTTATATGATTTTCTATTCACCGAAGAGATGGTTGACAGTTGTAATGTAGAGTTAATGGTACTACGTTTTGCAACAAAAAAGCCATTTTTTCAGAAACGATTTCGAGTTAAGAGAGCGCAGATTTTTTGGTTTTACATCACAAATCGCACACTAATGATTGGTGCCTTTCATCGGGGCAGCTGTTGATTTATGTTTGGTTTCTTCAACATATTTCACCCTTCAAGACACACATATATGATAGCGTCCAAGAAAAGCAATTTTCACTGCTGTTTATGCGTGTATGTATTTCAGAATTCCCATGAGTGTGTTTTAGCGAGTGTCATGGAGGGGAGGGGGGGGGGGGGGGCAATTTTGTAGTTCTCATATAATTCAATGGGCAAGTTCTGCTTTGGTGGTATAATAGGGCCCATTATAAAATACCTGGCGTGTTACTCCTCTGTAGTGGGGCAGCACATGCCTTTTTGTATACGACATTACTTTGGGGGGGACGGAGATTTCTTGCTCTGGTCATGATCGAGACATATATACTCGTAGTGACATTAAACCAAAGTACAAATAGTGACTGGGTGAGTGATATATATTGGGGGTTGACGACACTTTCGGCAACCAGGTTTACCTCTTGTCAAGGGTCAATGCTGTGTTTATAGAACTTTGACTATGCTTTATTACTAAAGGGTGTGTACTATATATCGGGGTGCTCTAGCTATACCAGAAGGGCCAATGTGTGTGATGAATAGGGGATTCTTTACTCCAGAAAAATTGAGAACCAGATTCAGAATGGTTTGAAAGATTGGATAAGGATATGGACAGGGCTAAAAAATGAGAGAGCATTAGGTAAAAATTCACAATTTTTCGATAAAGAGCTTTTTAATAAGGATGCCTTTCGGGAAGAAAAAAAATGCCCTTTTCGCAACCAGCTTGTACTGGCTTTGGTTTCTGAAAATTGTCATACTTCGTTCATTCGTTTCTGAGATATTTGTGTTTAAAGTTTGGCACTGGGCGATCACTTTTCGTAACTCAATGAAAACCAATCACCAACAAATTGTTACTATTTATAGCAACTTTGTATATCTAATGAAAGTGTTGAGCCGGAATGGCTAAGTGAACAGGTCGAAAAAAATCGTCTGCAATATTATTACGTTTGCTTAGCTTTCAGTTTATGCAATATTGTTATGTCGATGTGGCTCTTGATTTCAATTAAACTGGTATTTTTCTCGCAAATTTCCTGAAAAGCTCTTTAATTAGCATTCAAATATTAGGATTATTATCTCCTCTACAGACAGGAAGATTGAGGTGATAAAAAATCTGGATTTTTTTCTACTTTTATTTTGTCAAATTTGAATGACCAGAGTAGTGGCTCAGTTGGATAGAGCGTTCTGTTCACTTCATAAAACTTCGCAGTCATTGAGTTCTGGGTTCGAAATCCACTGCCGTTTACTTTTTGTTGTTCACCAAACATATATATTTTTAGCTTTGTTTTTTATGTTATCTTCATATATTGTGTATATCCTCGCAAATAAGCCTGTCATATGCTAGGACACTCCACAATCCCTATATTCAAAGACAAATGTTGGAAAACAACCAATTGCCCAAAACAAGACCTACAATTTTTGTATTTTGAATATTTAGGTGGACTGTTCTGTTGCAGAAATTAAAAAAGTCAAATAACGTGATGATGCCCAGACAGGAAGATCGAGATGATAAAAAATCTGATTTGGTACTTGGATTGTTCCGGGTCTATCAACGCCTTGTGCATTTTCACCACCATACATTCTGAATATTCAATTGTGCACTTAATAAACATGTGACGATTTGAAGAAGAAAATTTAATGACATTGTTTTATCACAGAACCGCGCATTCCATCCGCATTGTGTCCTTGTCATGCCCTTAATTCCAAGTGCCAGGTAGAAACACAGTGACGCAGTGTGCAAAGGTGTGTAGCATGTTGATGGTTCACTTGCTTTCAAGCGTTGATAATCCCGTTCGTGCAGGTTTAGAATGTTGGAAAGTCAAGCAGTTACTGGCCGCTGATCCATGGTTCTCTGTGGATATATCCCGGCTTCTTTCACTCGAAATGATATGATTCTGGTTGTTGACAGTGTCATTAAACTCCAATTATAAACAAATAAGCGCATACGATCACTCTAAACTTTAGAAATATTCTATGTATTTTGACTTAAAGGATGTTCCTGTACTATAAAACGGGTATAATGGCGCAACCGACAACAACATTTTAGGCTAAGCAGAGGTATTTGAACTGGATTGAGGCAGTAGGGCAACCCCCACTCCATCCCCACCCACGCGCACACTTTTTATAAAACAAATATCCTTGTCGAGAACTCAAATTGTAACGCAGGTTTGGGGACAGCTCCCTTATCTCTCCATAGCAGTTATAAAATGGAATGAATCCATCAACGTGTGCGAGTGGTTTTTGAAACCCGAGCGTCGTCCACCAGGTTGTCAAGAGATATCGGGCACTGTGCGGTTTGTCGTCAGGTCTACCCTTAGGACAGAGTCGCCGATAAAAGGAGGTCTGTGGTATTGTGGCACTCACTCCAATACTTTTTTCAATCGGGATATTTTCCTGAGGGTTGCAGACTAAGATATCGATTATTTCTTGCTAGTAGTCAGGTACTTTTTTAAAACGCTAAATTTTGTACTGGGACTGTTACGTGTCCAGTATGACCAATTCAGAGTACAGGCGGTATGGTGTGCTGTGTTGATTAGATAAGATGTTGCGTCACGAGTACTACATGTATATATTCTATATTATATATCCAGAAATAAATGTCAACGAAATTTTCCCAAATATAATACTTACTGTCTGTTATTCCAATCACACCACCAAGGCATGCCTTTAACGGAAGCATGACTTTATTTATTATGTATATGAAATATTTGAGTCATCACAGTCGAGACAAATCATGTTTACACCTCCCCCTAAAAACTGGTATGTTCGCGTTCACCCCTTAGTAAGGAATTCAGAACGACAATCCGTACCTCCCCACTATAAAACAGTTGACCGTCAGATCGTCTTCTGCTACTGGCCGTTTTCTGAGGGAATTATTAGCTGGTGGATTATCGCGGGAAGTCGTGATGGTTGTGTTGACGTGTATGGAGACAGTAATAAATATTTGAAATGGAGTTACCCGCCATTGAAGTTGCACTCGGAAATGACGCAATCTCCGAAACTTAGGAGCCTTGAGAAAAATGTATTATTTTAAAAAAAAAACAGTTGAAGCATTGTATTGATTTCTTGCTTCATTGTTGAATATTCCAGAGAAACAAGAAGGGTGATTTGATTAATTTTGTGAAATAAAAATACCATTAACTATTGGGGTGGTTTTTTATGGGAATTCGCCGAAGAAAATGGGCCCCGCGTCCGGTAGTTTTCTTCCTGTCAAATTTTCTCTCTTATTTGTCCTCCCAGTTCCGAGCACAGAAGTTGTCTGAAGGGCTATATTTGATACAGGTATCCG